>CM055852.1:9631362-10913862 GCA_029490765.1 Euthynnus affinis | reverse complement strand
CTATGGACCGGATAACATGGGCAGTCAGACAAAATCACTCATGAAATCATTCATGCATACATGGGCCCATATACACCCCATACACAATGCATGTCAATAGAGCACATACTCCTTCTAGGCATCACTGCACAAATACATCTGAATGATCTTTTAACGTGCTTAAAATCTTTTTATATCCATTTCCTTTTTTTACTGGTTAAAGTCATACCGGGAGGACAGATTTACAATCAAAGTAGCTGGGATCAATTTCCCATCGGCCCGGTCGTTTGATAAAGTCTAGGGTCAAGGAGAGGCGAGGTTCTCCATCATGCTACCGTGACAGACAAAGCTGAGAGAAGAGCTGTGATCAAGGCGGGGTCAGTGGGAGGCCACTGTATGCAAAACAATACTCTGGGATCAATACGAAGTCAGTGAACACATCCTGCCTTTATCTAAGAGGTGTCCCCAAAAACCTGTTATGTGCAACCATTTCCATGCTCTATGATACACTCTCTGAGTGAGCCGAGATAAATGTGGGTATAATTGGATTTAAAGGAACACAGTTATATCACAGTATATCACCAACAATCAGCTGGGGCTCTAAGCTGACTCAACTTTTGAGGACTATTTCCATGTGGCTTGTTAGAAAAGTGCAAGTGAGGTTTATGGGCTGTTAAATTAGAAATCTACTATCTCTTCAGCTGCTCGAAGGAATGTGTGTGTGTGTGTGCCATGCTCTCACTTTTTCTGTATCCTTGTGTTTCTGGCTTTATTACTCTTTTATAGCACATTAAGACACTGCTGACACAACAATCCTTTTTCCTCTAAATTCCTTAAGTCTGCAGTATTTTTATTTTCTCTATCAAATAAATACATATCAGCTAAATTACATATAAGCACAATTTGTTTGATTTAAATTGAATTACTCTCTTTAAAAATGGCCAAAATTTGCATAGCAGAGGTCGAGATATCCTGACTTTTAGTGCCTATGTGTATCAAGATCAAAAAACATCCTACAATTCCCACAACTGAACTCAATGGCATCTTTCGTGATGCCCTTCCTGCCTGATAAAAACCCACATCTCTCAAACTCAACACTCCAAGTTTTTAATATGACCTTTCAGTTAAAAACTTCCCAAGATCAAGCAATTAACTGTTAAGTCGTTAAAATGCCAGGCAAAGGTGATAAATTCCCATTTCCCAAAGCCCAAGATGATATTTTCAGCAGCAAATCTTTTTATTTGAGAACATTTTGCAATAAAACAAATATAAATATCAAATATGTTCTGTTGATTGGCTAATTAATAAACCACATGTAACATTTGTCCTGAATTCCCTCACACTGTAGCAAAAAGTCTTGCACAGGACAAAATAATGGCTGGCTCCTATCTTATAAATTATACTGCTGGTATGTAAAGGTCATATTGTGGCGGCGCAGGACAGCTGATGTGTCCAGTTTTCTGCCTCACCGCTGCGCTGCATGTCACCTCCTCTTTCTATCCAACTCCGGGGGCGAGGTCCTGTCCACTCAGCTCCTCGTAGCTCACACCTCCCAACTGTGGGGGTTAACAAGTTGAAAAGCACAGCTGCGCCCGTTCCAAAGCACTCACAATCCCCTGCATGAAGGGACGCACATTCTCCATCCCCCTCAAAAAAAATACGCACAGACAAAAGCACACATACACCTACAGTTGATAAGGCGGGCACTCAGCGATTCCTACAGAAGAAAGTGGATTGGAGTACAGTGTGACAGTAATCACTTTGTCATTTTTCCAGGCCTCAGCGTCGACAAGCTTATGTAATGAAGAAAATGCTGCCTTTTCTCTTTGGCTGTGTTCCTCGCCTGGTAAGAGCCATTAACAGATATGAAATCTGCAGTCACATTCACGAACGCAAAAGTATTAAGCGATCCCCGCTCTCACACTAAGAGGGAAACCGTGACAAAGCACAGCGTGCCCAACGAAAGCCTATACCAATCTGATCTCTCCACTGCAATGCAGACTTGACAGTGAAAACAACCTTCCTCTGATTAGGCTATTTCAAAATATCAAAACCCCACACCAGTTACAGCACGCTATAAATAATTCCGGCTTAATCTTTCGTTCCATTTCAATAAATTGCCTTTAAGACCCCGGATAGGCTTTGATTAATTAACGCCAGCTCGTCGTCTGCTCACGGGATAAGATCTCGGCTGTGAATGAATCCGCTTTTGTGGCACGTGGGCTACTTCAGAAGGGCCACATGGACCATTATAGCCGTACCAACCCCTGACACCGCCAACCCCTTCAACCCTCCACCCTTGTTGCTTGGGACCAGCAGCAGTGGAACCTGATGCATTATTAAACAGCAGTACAGGCTTTCACGCCACAGCTTAGAGGAGAGCCGACATTCGACCATTGTGCTTTACAGTGCTGCTCTTTGAAGAATTCAATCCAAGTGAAAAGCAGTATCTGCATTTTCCAACTTCCTTTAGGTCACTTTTGAGATCAGAGTGCCGGGTGAAGAAATTGAAAACGGTGTTTGCATGCATAATGTGCATATATAGTAAATGTGTGTGGCCATTCTGCAGGCACAGTATGACCCTCTTTGATTGCTCATACACCAGATGGCACTAGCTGCTTGTGTCAGTGTTACTTTCAGTGCAGGTCACGCAACACTCAGCCCCTCACTTGCAGGGACTTCTCTTTTGCTCTGCCTCTTCTTCTTCACTTCCTTCAGCTTCATCTGTTTTTCCCCTCCCTTGGAAAAAAAAATCCAACCTGGCTGACATTTAGAGATATGGTACGCATCTAAGGAATGCATGCAAATCCAGCTTTACACACACACAAACACACACTGTTACTCTACACTGGCCCTGATTTCACTAGTGATGATACCAGCCCTGATTAAGCTTCAAGAGTGTGAAAAGGTAGGGCCCTGCGGTTCCTTCACATCACACGCACCACAGACTAATCAATGCTGCTGAATAAGCACTGTTCAATTCTTATTACCCTCCTTCCCTTTCTTCCCACCATCAGTGTGCTGAGAAGCTTCCAATCTATCTATACTTCCCACCATTATAGTTATTCTCTTTGCAAGTACGCCTCAGAGAGCAGAACTACATTTTGCTCCAACATTTGCCATTGTTTTTGAATGCATTAATTACAGTGGGAGATAATGTACTTGGTTTTGAATTGAGGAATAAAGTACCTCCCATTTGTTCTCTCCGAGACGGCGGAGTGGTCCTCTGTGGCCAAAACACTGACTTTTTCTACAGAAGCTGCTTTAGGCAGCCGATAAGCAGCAGTATTCTGGTGAGGTTTACACAGAAGTTTGGCCTCAGGATAGTCTGTCAAACCAGTGTGATTTCTAGGTGTGAGAAAACAGGTCCAATAAAGAGGCGTAAAACACGACTTTTTTGCAGGAGTCCTGTGGCAAAAACATTCCCTTTAGGATTCAAAGTTCATGATCACTTTTATTAAAACCCACGCTAAATAAAATATCATGTTCAGAGTACAGGCATTAGTACTAGGTCATCACCAATTCATCTCTCATCTATGATGCTGAAGGGTGAAAGATGCTCCACTTTTCCCTCTGCTGCTTCATCTCTCGCCTTGCTTTCATTATCTGACCCCCCCCCCCCCCAAGTTATGTTGTGGAAAAGTTTCATACCTCTCCTCATCTTAAATGGAATATTGAGACATTTAATCTGTTTGCTAAACGAGTTTAAAACATCTTGATGTCCATGTCATAAATCAGGTATATTACACCAGTGGTTCTCAAACTCCAACCAATTAGAAACTGGACGTTTTATTACAGAAAGTGTATGAAACCCATGAACAAAATAGTCAGGAAAATTTGCTCTGTAACAATCTTGATAACTGCCTAATAGTTTCAGTTGTATATCTAACAAAAATAGCTCACGTGTCACAGCAGGTTTCAGCTTCTTAAATGTTCTAAAATTGCTGCTTTTCATTGTTTCATTTTAATTCTTTTTTGGTCTGTTGGTTAAAAAGAAAACAAGCAATTTTAAGGAAATTGATGGCATTTTTTCACTATCTTCTGACATTTAGATGAAGTGATAAAATCAGAAAAGTAATGCTTTCGATCGATAATGAAAACAACTGCTAGTAGCAGCTCTAGATTTGAGTTTGCTAAGCTACATCCTTTCCATACTCATTTATAAAAGTTTTTAATAGTTTAAATAAGAGCTGGTTACTTCCAGTTAATCTGAAGTCCTGAGTACTCCAGTAAAAACGCACAAAAGGCACAAAGCTTTTTACTGGGCTTGTTCAGTTAAGGGACTGATTAATTAAATGTCAGTTGAGACAAAACATGCAATGAAACTCAGCAATGAAAATGTCAATTTTAAATTACAAGGCAGCAAGGTTACCATTTATCTTGACTGGAGTGGTGGGGTTTTTTCTTTTTTGGCCCTTTGTAGTGGAATGAGGTGAAATTGGCAGTGATGAAGTGAAGTGAACATGGTAAATTGATAAGAACACTATGCACTTTCCTTCTTTCTAAAAATTCAGCTAAATACATTCAACACTCAATACAGTCCTAAAATGTTAAGTGAATTTATTAATACATGGGATGATTATGGGTTTGTCTGTGTCCAAAAATAAAGTAAGTGTTATTCATCTAAGAAAAACAAGCCTGAACACTGTCAGTTGTTCATGACAGCTGCTTCCGTAAATGGTCAGCTAGTGAAGTGCACATATCCATAATGTTTCCTTGACGCAGAGCTGGTCTTGTAATAAGACTGGATGCTGTTGTCTCTGCTCTCTGTGTGAGGTGACATTCAGGCCAATGTACAGTGTCCCACAGGCCGCTGTGAATTCCTCCTGAAGCAGCAGCAATTATTTATGGAGCAGAGCCTGGGAATGCTACTTTTGAGGAACTCTGACAGTATTCCTCTCATCAGAGCCTCTTTCCTCTGGCCCTCAGTGTCTTGAGCATGACCAATGGACTGTAAAAGTACAAAGTCCATGAAAGAATCCTCTAAATCCGCCCAGAATATAAATGCAAGGCCTACGAGGTCACTGTTCAAGTATCAATCTGCAGCAGTAGCTGTCTAGCCTCATCACTGCATAGTCCATGGAGAGGACTAGAAAGTCTAGAAAAATGAATCCACAGTATTGTAACTCTGCTCTCTTGGCTGTGTCAGCCAATCCGTCACATTTTCACATTCCTGCTGTGGTCCACATGGACATATGGCATGCAGACATGCCAAAGCTAGAAATGGGGTAATGAATGCTGCTCTGACACAGACTGGACCAGACATCACCGAAGTAGCTGAGGGGAGGCTGCACACAGCAGCTGACTCATACAGAGCAAACTGTAGTAACACACAGCTCTCCTCACAACAAATACAACTGGACAAGCAGCTGCTAGTTTGAAAATTAAGAGAAAAGTGGAAAGTTTCATATCTACAGCCAAGAGTAAAGCAGGATAAAGGTTTCCCACATTAAATCCATATTTATAGATCTGGGCTACACAGTAGCAGTAAAGGGTATTTATGCCATAAATAAAATACCATAAATTTTATGGCATCTGGCAAACAATGTTGAGAGTGGCTTGACATAAACCCTAATCCTTAAATACTGACTGATCTCAATAAAAACTCTTTAGAAAGCCAGGCTTCAGTTTGGGATTTTAAATTCTTCCTCAGAACACCTGCAGTGTACATGACGTTTTGAGACAAATCAAAGACCAACAGCTACAGTCGATACATTTTAATTGAATAACTTAATTTGCATAATAGTATAAAGAACTGAGCAAAGGCAAAAGTGGCAAATATTTCAAGTGATAAAAGGACTAAATGATCTGAGGAAATCATCTACTGTGATGTAAAAATGTGGGAAATTTAGGAAATGCTCAAAGCAACAACTAACAGAATTAAATTAATTTATGAATTTCAATTCAATCTACACAGAATATAATAACCAATGCATATTTTATGAATTCTAATGAAATGCTTTCTTCTTACTATTCTTAGCAAACAAATAAAAAAGTGCTTGTCTGACTTAAGACCAGTCTTGTGGGTGTTAATCTATCTCATTTTAATTCATTTCCTGACACAGTCAGGATAGTAAAATATGGATCCTACATCTGTGTTTGTGTTCTCTTCTCACGTGACGTCTTTCCAGCCAATCATGCTCGCTGTGATGAAGAATGTTACTCACACGTTTGCTTGAGAGAGAGCTTACTGCGGCATCCAAAAAGTAAAGAAAATGAGTGAAATGAGTGATAAGCTTTCAGAGTTGGCTCATCGGACTGATGGAGACGGAGAGTAACCTTTTTGACGATTGCACAACGGTGGGCTGCGTGGAACTTGAGCTGATAAGGTGAGCATGTTATTGATTTCATTTCCATGTAGATGCTGAACAGGCATCTAGTCGTGTTGTTATATTTTACTATTATAGCATTTAGTTTACTGAACAGCAATGCTTTTGCTTTCAATGTTGGGACATTTTTATTTGAGTGAGTCCTGAACATGTCAGAATTTTTTTTACTTTTTCCAACAATGTGGCTAGATTTGTAGGCAATGTCAAAAGGTCATTCTTCTCAATAAATATTGTCTTTTCTGAAATAACACATTTATGCCTGATTGTTCTCCTGGTTATGACTCATGTACGATAACTTTCCTCAAAATACGATCATTTTAAGCTTCTGATACTTTAACATTTCCCATCTGGCAACACTGGTTTGACCTCTTGGTTAGTAGTAACTGTGGTGGAGAGTTCACAGAATTATTTTTAGAGAGAAACTATATTCTTAGAAAGATAGTAAGTCTAGTCCTATTTTTACAGATTTTTTTTATATGTATAAAAAAAGCTTCACTGCTGTTCATTCACAACAAGCATCAAATATTCACAGGTCCATGTGGGGAGCAGCTCGCTTCTACACAGACTTTGGACGGTTTGTGGAAAGTGGGCCAATGTCTCTCTGAAACGTCTATCATCCTACCCACCTGCAGGGTTTGGGGGAATGGAAGTCACAGCAGTCAAATACCCAGGCAGCCCTGCTTTCAGATCTGAAAGTGTCCCGGGCAGCATCTCATACGCTCCTTCCTGCAATGTGATGTGACGGCCGCTGCTCTACGAGCTCTGGGAGTCATGACAGACACGCCGCCCTAACTCGTAGACGACACCAAGGGGCAGCAGAGAGGATTGACGATACAGAACTGTGTCTAATAAAGTCAGCTGATATTAGTTCTGGATCAGACTGCATAGCTGATGACGACTTTTGTTAAATATTGTCCCCATCCTTTCATCTCGCCTCCAGCTCTTGCTCTCATCTTTGCCCTTTCATTACTGCTAAATGACATCATGACCTAAAATCGAAGTGAGCTAGTCAGTCTCCCTAATGCTCTGACAAATACGCTGCCTCCATATCTCTCTGTCCTCCTGCTCCCATTCACAATATCTTAATCCTCATCATCAGTATGCAGCTCATTGTGCTGCCTTTCCTCCTCGATTCCTTCCAGTTCGGATGTGATTCTCCATCATTCCCAAGGGCTTCCTCCATCACTCGACCTCCCACTGCTATTGTTCCCTCCCTGTTTTTCTCTTCCTCTCAGCAGGATTCTGTCTAGCTTGAATGGTGGCAAATGAGCTCAGGCAAGGGCACCCAAAGTCTCCAAAATCATGTTCGCTCCCACTGCTGCCGCTCTGTTCGCTTCCCATCGACGGTTCCAAAATGACTCGAGCGATTAAGGTACTTCGAAGGAAAACGTCTTCCTATTTTGTAACACGTGTTAATGATGCGTATGCTGAGTTAATCTCCAAGGGCTACTATTACTACAAATTAGAGGGTTTAACAGCTTTAGTGTGATCACAGTCTTTCTGAAAGCAGTGGCCTACAGAGTCACCTTATAACACGCTGCCAGACACAGCATGACCTCAGCTGCAACACTGATGTCGAATGGAATGAAGAAAGTCCTTTGATTGGACCACAATCCACCTTGAAACACTTAAATCACCAGTATTTCTTGATGTATTTTCCTATTCTTGCTTATCTACCAAACCACCATCTCTGAGTTTAATACAGACAATATTTATCTAAAGCATCAACTGTTAATTTCTTGTTAGCTCCTCAAATTCAAAGGCCAAAGCTCTGCAGACTCATCATTTTGCAGACTTTCAACAGTGAATACACTTATACACAAATAAATATGCGATTAAGGCAGTAATGCAGGTAAGGTGGAGCACCTATAAATATCACACTGTGACTATGTGATTAAGCTTATAAGACTATTTTCAGAATCGTGTCAAAATATACTCAGGAGAGGTTATTCACATTCAGATGTATGCTGCATAGCTGTTTCACGGTGACACATCTACAGTAAGTTATAGAAATAACCAACTTCCAGTTCATATCTTTGAGGTTGCCATGAAATCCTTGTGTTGTTATTATTGGGAATAAGGCTCAGCTAAAAAAAAACAAGGTTTTTTTCTCCAGAGAATTCAGAGGAAAAGAAAAAGCTGATAAATACAGCAGCTGTGTGTGACAAACACAGTTTATTATGATACTAAGTCAACTGAAAGGAGGCAGAGTGGAATAAAATGAATAGCTTACAGGGTTTATGGATAAAAACAAGAGGTTATGATCTAAACGAACATGTTCTTGTTTGATTGACTTAAAATATAATACACTGTAATTATAAATCACATGAATTTACCAATTTGCTAAATCTATGAGGGAAAAAAAACAGAAGGAGGGGCAAAAGGCAAAAACAGATAAAGTGAGAAAGTAATGAAGTGAGAGAGAAAGCCCAGCTGGAAATGCTGATAATGTTAAATCATACTATAGCATAGCTACAGTGCTATTTGACTATTTATAAGTTATTTGGTGCACCATTCCTATATCACTTTAATGAATCCCAAACAGGCTAAAAAAAAAAAAAAAAAAGTTTATTAAGCCTTCATCACAAGTACATACATGTACATTTTGCACCCTTTAGACAAATGTTTCCTGCATAAGTTTGTGGTTTAAGCATCAAGTTACTTCCTTTTTCTTCCTTCATATAGGGTCAACCAACAATTTAACCTGCTTGTAATTTAATCTCCACTGGTGTATCATCATCCTCCATGTTTGTTTTTCCCATCACAGTTGTGCATGCTCATAAGGAAAGGAAGTGAATGTGCTCTTATAGCATCATTTTACTGTACGGCAAGACGGAATAATCAATTGTATTTGAAGGCAACAAGTAGTTTCATTATATATTAGACTGGTTTGGGCTGAGTTGTTTTTTCCATATCAGCTGACAAATCTGATAACTGCTGTGATAACTCTTCTCACTCTGAGGCACTCAAAACAAACAATTATACCAGAATGCACCTGTCAACAAACTAATTTACTGCTGAGTTAATTAAAGCTGAACAAGTCTAGTGCTTCCTAGATGTTCGAGTAGAATTATGTATGTTTGTAAGAGATGAACTTGAGATAATCCATCTGTTAACAGTAGTCAGTAATTTCATAAACTAAGAGAAAACACATATCGGAACCGCTCATAGAAGTGTGACAACTGTGTTTCCTCCTCACTTATTTCTCCAGGCCTTTTCCTTTCCCTGCCAGCCATGAAAAAAAAAAAGAAAATAAAAATGCTTGAAACTACAGATTTAGTTCACTCTTCCCCTGGGAAGGACTGCGCAGAACAATCAAGAGAGACCTTCAGCACAAGCAGGCAAGCCCCATCAATCTTTTGGTAGTTTATCAGTACCCATTATTAGCCTCTGCTTGAAGCTCTGAGGTAAGCTGTGCACACACCTTTACACACAGGCTCTCTTTGTCCATTTGACACAACAAAGCCAGTAGAGAGGCAGTCAAATAGAGAGAGCTGTAGATAAATCTTCATTTTAATTGTAAATTATGTAAAGTAAAATAAGGTTTAAGCCAATCCCTGATGAAAGCCTCTCAGCCTCATGTTAGGGAGTGTGTTTGGAGATGTTTTGCAACTCGGACGTCAGTGACTTATGAGGGTGTGTTTGTGTGCAAAAGGGCAAGTGAGTGTAAGTCTTGAGTCTCCTTCAAAAGGCATAGCTAGGACAATAAAGTCAGGCTGAAAAAAAATACAAGCCAGGTTTCCAAAAGGTTGTTGACAGGGAACACTTTGTGACAACATTCAAACGAAATCCATTTCTGACCTCTACTTTCTGGGAGATGAGCCAGACTTTTTGGACTCGCTGTTCCACATAGTTTATGGTCAATCACTGTAAATGGATGGTATGGCACAAACTCTTGCTGAGATGATGCCATAAAAGGAGAGGAGGAAACAGAAATGTACGCACAAAGACAAAGAAAACAGGAACCACTGTATTCTGTAATTGGTCGTTTTCCAACTCCTCACCACATTGATGCAAGCCTGTACATCTTGGTGAGCAAAAGCGGCTCAATCTATTGTCAAGCTGCACCCACCTGCCAGAGTGGATGATAATGATCGAACAATGATGTGTTGTTTTGTTTTTTTTACTGTTGGTAGAAAATGACAAAACAGGGCCTGTCATGTGTGATCTCCCTGTTCCGTCTACCTTATCTTCAATCCATCCACCTTTGTACCCTGTAAATTATTCTACTTACTGTAATATACATGAAGCAACATGAACTGGCTTACAGTTTCCAGTGAGGCACCAACAACTTGTTTCCCCCTCATTTTGATTTCTCTCCTCATGTGTGACATTTCACAACTTCTCCAAATTGCCACAGTTCCCATCTGTAAGAGCCGAGTTGCAGATGGGTCGAGAGGTACATGCATGAATAGTGGTGCTGAGATTCACTGTGTGTGTGTGTTTGTTTGTGTGTGTGTGTGTGTGTGTGTGACCCATCAGGCCTCGTGGGAAGCCGCAGCTAAACTGATGGATGCCAAAGAAGGACAGAGAGAGGAGGGACGGAGGGAAAGAAGGAGGGAGGGAGGGAAAGAAGGAGGGAGGGAGGGAAGCGCTGGCTTACCCAAGTAGGAGACAAGTGTCTGTACTGCAGCAATGCAGGCGCGAGGGAGAGGGATGTCAATGAAATGACAAAAGGAAAAATGTTGACTGAAAACAACGCAGTACAAAAATGTCAGACGCATGGTGGGAGTCGATGTTTGCAAGGCTAACAAGTTTATTCAACCTGATATTCATTCTAGGAGCGTTTCTGTACGGTGTCACGGTTTTGCTGATGTATCCGCCTTCCGCTGTGGTTATGACAATATCATCCTCAGCCCAGCCTAGCAGAGACAACAAGCCTCGGCAAGGCAAACACTCCCTGCTGAGCCTCCCGTGTCTCCTCCCTCCCCATGCCCTCTGAACAAACAGCGTTCCCTCTGGAGGCTACATGGCAGGGAGAGGGACACTCGGGACTATTGACTGGCTCCCTCTCAGCTCTGTTGTTTCACCCTGTAGCGAACACGGCCTTGCTTGGACGACCCGTGGCTGATGTTTTCACTTCCCAGCAGCGTAAGTAATGTATACACTTCCTCCGTTCTCATTTACCAACCTTCCCCCCAATGCCTTTTCCGAGCGGCCCGCTGCAGTAAAATGTAAACACAGTCCGAGGGAAGCCTCTGCTCATTTTTCACTGTACAACCACAACCCCCCCACCCCCCCCCCCCCCACCCCCACCCCACCCCGTGCAAACCCCTTGCCTGCCTTCTCCATTTCATATATCCCAATGACACATAAACACGCACGCCCCAACACATAGCATACAATACATACACCCCCTTGCCCCCCCCTGCCCCGTGCACATAACCACACATGCATGCACGCGCGCAGAAAGAAGAGGAGAGGAGCTCTAATGCACTGCTATCCACAGCAGAAGGATTGCAAGCACTCAAGGAACAAATATCCTGTTCTCATCATAAAATTTTCATCCTGTGCAAGCTCGTTGGTGGGCCGTGCCTATTTCCTGGTGAAAAATATACACACTTAACCTTGAGCTGATCTTTTTTAACATAATGCGACTACTTTATTGGATTCTAGCTGGCCCTTGCTCACAGGAATACCAAGTGCAAAGAGTCATGGTCTGAAAACGCCAAGTTGGGGATGAGGCGAAGGACAAAGCGGCTGTGCTGAGAAGTCCTTCTCTTAGGATCTTAGGACTGGTCGTCATGTTCCGTTGGAAGGACACTGATGTGACACCCTGTACTGAGAACATTGTGACAGCGTTGTGCTCAACCTGATACTATTAAGGAAGGTACTTAATTCAATCGACTCTGACATGTATGTATTCATATGCCAGCTCACTTGAACTATACTCTAAATAATGAGGGAATTTTAGTTGGACAAAATCTCACCTCAAGGTCCATTTAGAAACTGCTTTCAATTATATGATGATATGACCTTTAATAGGAGATAATATTCACTCACTTTTGAGCCACCTGCTGATGAGAATGATGTGCTGTGAAAGCTCAAGATCATCTGAGAAAACTTCTGTTTTCAAGGTCAAAGATGTAACTATGAAACTAAATTACAATTTAATATAGCATAAATGTCAAAGTTGGCTAACGCTTAAGTACGTCGCTTTCACAGGAACAAGTAGAATCCAGGTGAGATCTGTGATTACATGTATGATTTGTTCATATTTCTCACCATTTCTTTCTTTTTTTTGCACCTGTTGACCTTCAAAATAAAAGCCAGATATTACCTATGTGGAAAAACAATGGGCAGTACTTTCAAAACCCTCTCTGCTTTTTGCAACACAATTAACGCAACGTCGCATGTGAGAAAAAGCTGAAACAAACCAAACTCTTAAAAACTATAAATAGCACATCATTGTTACAGGCCTCTGCCAACCAGTCAAGAGGCAGTTTTCACCCAATTCTGTCCAGACTCATAATATTTGTAGTCAAGACTTTGGAGGAATTTAATAAAATCACCGCAGTTTCAAGGTGGGATGTTTATGTTTGTGCCAAATTTGAAGAAATTCCCTCCAGGCGTTCCTGAGATATCTTGTTAACGAGAACAGGATGGATGGACGGACAACCCGAAAACATAACGCCTCTGGCCACGGCTGGCGCTGGCGCAGAGGCATAAAAATCAATCAAGCAACAGACATTACACAATAAAACAGACGCATCCATTGTTTTGTCAGATAACAAAGTTCAATTTGAAAGCGCCATGAGCACCAAACAGTTTGGAGAGTGCATCAAACCAGAGTTTTCCATAAGTGCCGGCTGTCAGCCAGATGGCCGGACATTAAAACATTTACAGCCGACTATTTTCTTATTGTTTTTTTTTTCATAGCGAGTTGTTTCTCGCCCTATTGATGTAAGGTGCCTTGCATCCAATTGAGCGGAGCCAACATCATAAAAGTGAAAGCTAACTGTCACTCACTGCTTGTCTGTGAGTACGTGCTTGTCAGTCACACAAGGACTGGACAGGGCAGGTAACGAGGCCACGAATTTGTGGGGTTTGCCAACTTAAGTCCAAATGGGTTTTTTTTCTTCTTCTTTTGGTAAACAAACTAGACACATGGCTATTTGTTATTGTGAGTTGCTTTTCACACTGATTGTATCACGCTGATTTATAGATGTGGAGTGTTGTTTTAGAACTCATTTGTCTTACCCATCTACTCTTTATTGCTTTTAACGTCAGTATGCCACTGAAAAATATATGTAACTTTCCCGCATTATAATGTCTTAAAAACATCTAGATCTATATTTTTTTATTGTGTACTTACATTATCCCAAATGCTGCTTTTTATCCAGTTTTAAGCCAAACACACGCACACAGAATACAGCTTTAAACATGTGTGATAGACAACTTTAGCTCACGTTGTTAAGCAGCAGCAACAGCAGCTTATATTGTGAAGCAGCAGCAGTCCCTCAGCCCCCCCCGGGTCCCCAGCTGGCTACTATTTTCACCCAGCTGGACACTGTATGCATTAGTGGAAAACCCTGAGACACATCTGTAAGTCAAGTAAGTATATTAAAAGTTAGATGACTTAACTTTTTTAAGTCATTTAACTGTGTGGATGTAAAAAAAAAAAAAAAAAAAGAACAAAAAATGTGGCGAGCATTATGTATGCACACATTACTATTCATTTCGGTTTCACACAGCAGTGCTGCAGTGGAATTACTTTGTGGAACGTTTTTGATAAGTTTGCTTTCACATCAAAGCCACATGTCACCGAAACAGCTTGTTCTCCACTGGTACATGGCACATTGGATTTGCAAATCTTGCTGGTGTTGATAATCCAAATAAATTCTTGTCAATCTGTTGATTTACCGGGCGTATTATGGTTTTATGGGTAACTGGCTTTGTATGGCAACAACTTTATGTCAACAATACTGTACCACAGTGATGACACCCCAATGGAGAGGTTGCCTTGAACAGTGCGATTTTTAAATGTGTTTAGACAGATTGCTCCTGGTAATGGCTTTATTAAAAGGCTGGCGTCCAGGGACCTCATCAACCATTCAAATGATCCTCCCCTAAATAGGCCTTGCATGCTAATCAGTGGTAAACAGGAAATAATAGAAACAACAACAGATAACGGCTAGTCAAAACAGGCAAATGTAGTGAAGGATTATTGCTGGTGAAATTCAATTAGCTGGAAGAATGCATCTGGACTAAGGCTGCAAAATTAAATTTGTGTTGAATGGGAATTTTATTCTGTCAGCATTTGAAGATCATAGGGGAATAAAACTAATCATTAAAATAACCGCCATAGTTGGCAGCACCTTAAGGCAAAATGACGCAGGTTACACTGACTGCCAATACCTAATTGGCTAATATTGATCTAATATCTAAAATCTTGGCGTGATGATCGTACAAACATTTTCTGATTGACCTTTTCCAAATCACTTAAATAACTGCAATGGGGTGATGCAGGCTTGAGAGAGTGCTGACGATGCTGATGCTTGCTCTCAAGTCCTTTGGATTCATGCGCCGTCCACATCAATGAGCCACCCACGTACACACAGCTGAACTAATAAATATTGATTGCTATAGAGCCCCTATGGCAGAGAAATCAATGTCCAAACTGAGACAGATCTAGTATTTTCAATTCTGCTATAATACGCATGCGAAGAGACAGACACACTAACCTGTGGAGACAGGGCAGTGGGAGGCTGGCTGAAGAGTGTGGAGTGGGCTGCTGACCGTAGGCCATGTGCTCTCCTGACAGTCTGACGGGTGAAAGGAGCAGACAGTACCTCCTGCTGAGAAGAAGACACACAAACAGACACAAACAGAAAAAAAAATCAAGTTAGGGAGCCTCATCATTAGCTCAAAGTGGAAACAAAGGGTCTTGGACAACCATAACAACATGGAAAACAGCAGCCCTCATGCTCATTCTCAAAATAGGCACCATCAGAACCTATAGTCTGTTGCTATGAGCTACAAAGAGGCTTAAAATAATGAGGCGTGAAAGTGGCAGTTGCGTTTTATTTTCTATTCGTGCCACATACGAAGGATTTTTTTTTCTTTTGCTTTTTGCGGCAATTGAAACACACCATGTGGTCAGAGTAGTGCGTGTGGGACCTCTTGTCATATGACCTGAAACTTCCTGTGTCGCTCTGAGATGAGTGTGCGATGTAACCTCCAAAGCTGCAACTGTCAGTCAGAGATGAAAGATCTGCTTGGCCTGCAGCTTCTTCACACCTAAACCAGGATTAGCAGTAAATTGGTTCTTTCACTATCAATGCCTGATGTTGCTCACAAGCTGACTGTTATCATACTTGAGGAAAAAAAGCACAAAAATATGGCTGCTTTGATGTGTGTGTGGATGTGAGTGTTTGTGTGCTGGTTTGAGAGAGAGAGGGAGAGAGAGATTTTCAACTGTGTGTGTATGTGCGTGTGTGTGTGTGTGTGTGTGTGTGGGCAGGTGTATGACAGAGGGGTCACGGTAGACTAGAATGACTAAAATACTTTCACCTTCAAAGTTAGCAAATGCACTCAGATGTTCTCTGCCTCCCAGCGCAGAGGAAAGATAAGATGGAGATAAAGTGGGATCCATTATAAACACTGAGAGCACCTTGACTGTGCACAACAAGTGCATCCCATTAAAAACTCATATTAGATGCATGTACGTGTACTTGATTACCCAATTTTACAGTATTAGCCCATCAGTACTTTAACACCAACTTTCCCTTGAACATGAGCAGACTGTGTTCTACATTAAGCAATAACCACCAGAAAGGTCAGGCTTCAAGATTAGATTTTCAAAATTGCCCACTGCACCGGTGCGTTTCAGATTTCAGAGGTGTTGCTGTACAAATCGCCCCACAGAAAGGTTCCAGGTAGCCGCTCAGTTCCAGCTGTGAGGCAACAGAGCTAACCACTAAGCCAGCGTGCTGCTGGTAAATGTCAGCTTTACATTAATTCATCAGTGGTAATCACTGAAATACCATGTAATGAGAAGGCTGGCACAGAGGAACCTCAGTATAGCAGTAATTCTCTAATGACATATCTGCTCTGTCCTTGCTGCCATCAGAGCTCCAATCTATGAATGAGTGTCCGTTTCATACCTGCTCTTCTTTACATGTTAGTATACAACACAACTACCAGTTACCAGGGGTAACAGTTATGAATACATCTTCACATCAGGAGTTAGGGCTGTAGTTTCTCTCAATCTGTTGCATATAAAACAAAAGTGTGATTGTAATTGGCAGGAAACCTTCACTTCTAGAGACCTGCAGAGGTTCAGGCTTGAACATTAGCAACTCTGGAGACATACTATAATAACCCACATAGAAGACATTTATTTCCTCCAGCTCTTGATGTCTACAACTGCAAGCACACATAATTAATTATTGAAAGGATATGTTGTGGACAGTTAATGAAACAGACTAGTCTATTGGTAATAACTGTATTTGACATAGGATTCTCAAAACAAACTGAAACTGCCCGTTAACCCCTGAGGGAGGCCGATTTCAATGACTGACCACAATCACAGTCCCGCAGAGTAATGTGCACCACAGCTATAAGTGTCTTTCAAACACAAAGTCATCAACATTAACATGGGCAATCGACCTTGTTATTACGATCGCATGTTGCAGCAGAATTATTGCCTCCCCCTCCCTTATCTATGACAAGTCAGGCACACAGCATCAACCCATAGGAGGGGCCCATGTTCAAGACTCAAGCGACTAAAAAAAAAAAAAAGTGTCCATGAACCGCAGAGACAGTCTCCTCCGTTCCGTTACTGTGGAGGAGGAACAGCATTTGTCGAATTGTTGACACTGTGATGTGGGATATTTACTGAAGCTAGGTCTCTGCCAAGCAACCTAACTGACTCATTCTCATTCTGGCAGTGGATTCGAGCTGCAGCTTCGGTTACAGAATAATATGTCTGTATGGGTCAATAATCTCCCATTCAAAAACACACTGCAGGGGTAATTTATTACAAAATAACCGCTGGCTTAAGGTGTAAAAAATGGGTCATATCAAAACCCTATCTAACCCTGCTTTGGTTTTTTTTTTTGTGGAATTACATGGTTTATTAAAACATCATCAGCATGATCATTTTTTGAGAAATTTTGAGATAATTGAATAGGATTAGGGCTTGACACTAGATCACTAACCAAAATAACAAGACCCCCAGAGACTCTGGGAAACACAGAACCAACCACTCTGAGCAATGAAGTCCCTTCATACTAGGGCTGCAACTAATGATTTTCATTACTGATTAATCTGTCGATTGTTTTCTCAATTAATCGCTTAGTCGTTTGGTCCATAAAACGTCTTTTTTTTTCTGTTTTGTCCTAACCAACAGTCAACAACCCAAAGATATATAGTGGACTAAATAGAAGACCAAAGAAACCAGGAAAAATGATACAAAACCATTCATCAATTATCAAAAGAGTTGGTGATTGATTTAAAAGTTTCAACTCCGCTTCACAGATGTAAATTGTTTGAATGTCCAATAAAATTGAAAATGATTTAACTACTAACCGTTATGAAACACAACCAAGATTTAATGCCAATGCTGGAACTTTGAATAATTTGCTTGTAAAGCATCATTTTAATCTCAAAGACATTTAAAATATGACTAATTGTCCCTCCGAACACACAGTATATTACCATATGTTCCAACCTTTAGTCGATAAAGGTGTGTTGGGAGCATTAGCTGCGACCTCTGCACCACCACGCCTGTGACCCATTGAGGGCCCGCCCTGTCTATTTCTGTTGCTTAGATTGCCACAGAGGACAACAGCTGCTCTCACTAGATACCAACTACAACAAACCAAGTAGGACCATGTATACACACTCAAAACACCACTACAACCACTTACTCTCCTGATACAAGCCCCAGCTGGTGTAGTCCCTACTGACAATACCTCTTCTTTGTGGGCAAAACACAATAAGCAACAAATAGGGGAGGAGACAGATTTATTTTCTTCTTACAAAACCACCAACTCAGGTGCTACAAACAGGAAAACATCCAATATTGTTACCTATCCTGAAGAAGTAAATTAAAGCTGGAGTGCAGGACTTTTGGCACCCGCTCTATGGGCAGAGCATGCGCACCAGAGGATGCATTCATCCAGCCGGCAAGAGAATGTCGTCACCGACACCAGATTTAACCTCCGTACACTGTGAAATACAGAGAGATTAACGTGGCAGTGATAGGCTTAATCAGCACTGTGTGAACTCGTTTAGCAAGGGCTTGAATGCAACAAAGGTTCATTTATATGTAAAAGTTTGGCACTGCAGGTGAAAATGAAGTCTACCACCTAAAATGTAAAGAAATAAGTAAGAGAAGGAAAGGAAAGTGCAAGACTCACTGCATGTCAATAGCTTTATAAGCAGACTGATTTGCCATTTCAGTTTTGCCTCATTGTGGGCAGCCATTGAAAGGTCTTTGATGTAGCATGTCGGTGGTGTGATGTTTATAGTCTGACTATTGTAAAATGGGCTGAAGACACAACACAACAAAGATAAGCAACAATTCTATGAAATTTAATTGAATTTTATATCATTTATTATAGAGTAGAGCATGTTGAAGACACAGTGTTGCCAGTCATACAAATAAAATGTATGTACTCAGAGAAAAGTAACAGACTTTAAAACATTTTTTTTAAAATTTAGATTTAAGATCATATAGCATGAATCAAAAGATTCAGACAGAAACATGTATCATACTCCTTGTCAGAGTGAGAAAATAAGTGACCACTGGCTGTCATGCATTGATTTACCGATTGACTTATGGCATGGTGTGTCAAGAGCTTGCTGCTGCTGAGGGAGATATCTCTACCGATCACAGATATGTCAAACTTAAACTCTGTGTGGGGCAAAGCTAACAGTCTTCTCAGGCAACTCCAGCTCTTTATACATCATGCTTCACATGTTGTCAGTCAGCTGTGTTTGACACCTGAGTGCCGTCTGATCCACAGCGACACATACTGGAGTGTTCGCGGGAGGCTCGGATTCAGGGCCCAGCATTTTGTCACCTCTGCACATTCCTCATGCCTGGACGCTGACGTGATCCTAACCAGCCTTAAATACTGGAAACCACTCATCAGCAAGCAGCCGGGACACTCAGATGTCTTCTTATGCAAGTTATATCGCAGCTCAACTCGGCTAATGGTTAACCTTAGATGTCACAGATGCTAAGTTAAGCGAGCCTCCTTGAAAGATTGTGCAATCCAATAGCCCTGTGGGTATGTTCTGTGAAGGCAGCATCACGCTGTGTGTTTTCAGCACAATCGACGCAAGAGCCAATTAGCCTCTAAAATTTAATTGCAAAAATTCCCTTAGTGGAAGTTCTTGGTAATGTCTTGTATATCCTTGATTACTCTGATCAAGTCACCACAAGGTGAAATTCAATGAATATTGCAACTCAAGCCTTACTATGCTGGAGGGGAGCCAGTGGGAATATCAAATACCCGATACCTACTTTAAAAATGGCCAAAACAACTCAGAAGTCTAAAAATAATAATCTAAAATAATCCAATACACCTCAGTAGTAGCTAAATGAATCCCAAAGGTGCTTTTTCATTTAAAAACTAGGCAAGCTCGATGTACATCTTTGACCGGTTGGATCTTTCACAGGTTGGATCAATACAGAATCAATCTGATGATTACATCCATGAATGCCTGTAGACCACAATTTCAAATTTTTCTCTTCACCTTAGACCTAAGCCTGACACTTATGTCATCTTGTACGAGGCTATAAAAATGCTTTTAATGTGAAATAAATAAATAAAAAACACTGGTTCCTGAGCAGGACTAACAAGCTGCTCAGTTATAGTAAAAGCATGACAGACGGGTTGGACAGGTGTCAGGACATGGCGTGCATGTGTGTTAACCACAAGCAGATCATATCATCCAGCGGATGGGGAAGTTGCTGAGGGATAATTGCAGACAAATAAACAGGAGTATTATTTAGGTACCAGTGATCTAAAGGAGCAAACCAATTCACTAGATGGTAAATGGAAGGTCTATAGTGGCTGTTTTTCCCTTTGTCCTGATGTGTGTTCAGTGCACATATATTACATGTTGAGTACATACAGAGAATGACATGTATGTTGTCTGTATGTCTTATTCTTTTTGTGAAGTGCTGTTGTCACTACGCACTGCGAAACTGCGACTTCTCAATGACTCTGCATCACAGTGACCAACATTTATTGTACAATTTAAGTGATTCACATTCTGATCCGGCCATCTCTCCCTATTCCCTTATCTCTCCCTCTCTCTCTCTGTACTTCATCTCTGTCTTGCTCACTCACCCTCTGTGCATCTCCCCCACCAGTAAGAGAAGGGCAGCGAGCCCTGGAGAGATGGCAGAGAAAGAAGAAGGAGGGGGTAAGAGGAGGAGAAAGTGGGGAGGCTGCAGGCAATCACTAGCCACAGAGAGGAGAGATGGAGAGAGTGAGATAGGAGAGGGAAGAGGAGAGTTAAATGAAATTTCCAACACATTAAACACACCCTGTTACACAGCGCCTGCACATGCAGGGTAAAGAGGGGTGGGGGGGCTGCTGAGTGACCGCTGGCCAATCAAAGTCTTTCATAGCTAAGAAGAATTGATCTGGGTATAGGGGTTCCTTGGATGGTCCCTGATGATAGCCATACAAAGACAGGAGCTCAAGGGGAGAAGAAAATAACCTGTGCAGGTAAGCTGAGGGGATGTAAAGGACTGAAACCACATCAAAGCAGCGGACACTGAACAGTCGGCCTCTTCGTTCAAGGACATGTAGACATTTCTATGTGTGTTAGTAAGTGTACATGTGTGAGGTTGTGTGAGCTTTGCTGCAGGGTTGGACCAAAAAAAAAGAAAAAAACAATAGGCGGCAGGATTCCTGCAAACTAATGCAAAGCAGACAGAAGGGCGAGGGCTGCACAGCCAGCATGTGACTTCACAATTCATCACCTGATAAACATGGAAACCCACCCAAAAACATGTATTCCTCCTCTGTCGTTTATTCACTGTTCATGTGGGATAAACACATGTGCGCAAACAGGGTCATGAAGGCGGGGTGCGCAGAGAGTGAGGGTGACAGCTTAGTGTCTCCTGCTGCAGCAAAGATGAATGGGCGGGCTGAAAACTGCCTCCATTCATAATGGAATACGGCAACAAAGTAGCTTCATCCCCAGGTGTCTTAGGGACTTTAAGAACTGGAGAACAGCGGGGCAAAAAAACAGGGGAGACGATAGGAGGGAACGGGAGGACTGCAAGGCAGCACAAAGGTTGATACATGCTTGAAAAAGAGTTCTACGCCAACCATAAAAATATTTTTCTGATTTATTGCACCAGGTGTTACCCAAAAAAAGGTTAGAAGGGCTGGCGTGCACCGGGAGCCTACTGGTTAAGACGCATGACATATCACCCTAATGTCTGCGATTTGAATCTGCCAAATCACTCTCTGCCTCCAATTCCTGTCATCTCTCCATTGTCCCTTTAATAAAAAAAGGTATAAAATGCCCCCCAAGAAAATATATTACAAAAAAAAAAAAACTCAGAAGGGCAAAGACAGCCACATCATGACGCTACTGGTATTGTTGGAAAGCGGGAATGGCCTGGAAATGTCAGAACAAACACTGCTGAGTTTATCAGACTTTTAAAGCCCTTGCTGTTCCGTCTAGCTTTTAAAAAGAGGACTTAAGCAAGAACCAACTGAATATGAAGAAGTAAGGAAAAGCAAAAATGATTTAGAAACAGGCTGCGGCGACAAGGATAGAGGCAGCCAATAGGATAAAAGGGGAAAACGAAAATGTTGGATGGAATAGTGTTGCTTTATCTCATACAAAAGACAAACACGTCCTCCTAGCCGCGCAGATAAAGCTGATGATCAGCAGCATGGAGAGTAGAAGCGTGGGCGGCGTGAGGGGGAGGAAGTACAGGGACAAGAAAGAGAGAGAGAGAGAGAGAGAAAGAAAGAGAGAATGAGTGAACAAGCATCAGAGAGGAGAAGAAGGACTGGCCAGGAGAAGATTCTGTGTGTGAGTGTGTGTGTCTGTGTCTCTGTGTGTCTGCTGGTCTGTATGTGTTTGTGTGTGTGTGTGTGTGTGTGTAACCATTACAAAGCACTCATTCTTAGCATCAGAAGAAGCCACAAATAGCGAGAACCACCTACTGGCACAATGTTATATGAATAGCCAAGCTGAATAATAAAATTGGAACAGGGAAAAGCGCATTTTCAATCTTTAAAAAGGTAGCAGTCAATGCCAACATTCACTGTTTACACAATTAGGTACAAAGTCGAGCAACACAGCCAAAAGTTGTATAAATATATACATATTATGCAAAATACTCAGTATTGGCTAGTTTCCAATCTTAGTGTCTCCGATTCCACACAGCCAGCATGTGTTTACATATGTGTGGGTCTCAGAATAGGACTTCAGTCAGCTGGTGCATGAGCACATAGGACAACCGCACCATGTCTGCACACTTTGTCTCTTGTTGGAGAGTCTCACTCAGCCCAGACCCGTTCTCCAGTAAACCTACTTGTCCTGGCCTCCTGACGAAGTAGAGTGGAATCACAGCACTGCAGCTCAGTTTAGGCTGAATGTTGAGCCTGTGCTGTAATTCCAGTCAGTCACATCAATCATATTTTTATTAGCCTGTCATTCGTCTCTGTTGAAACTGAGGCTTACGTGCGATAGGGCTACCCGGTTCCCCTGAGGACATGTTTCAGCGTACAAGATATTGTTATATTAGAGAAATAGAGATGGTCGGTAGTATGAGAGGAGGCAGTGATTTCCCCCAGTTTATCTAGCAGCCCTTTTACTAAAAGCAGTACATCATGCAAACGCACACAAACACATAAATTAGCACCGTGTTTAGCAGAAATGCAGCTATGTGTGTTAGATAGCTGGCCTACCCATATATAATTACTGTATAGCACATGCAACAGATATTTCACATTGCAGCTCCTGTGACACACGTTAAACTGCTTCTAGTCTGTGATCATTGGGTTTTGAATTTCACAACCTGTGTCAGAAATATACTGTCAAGAGCCTCGTGCGTGACATCTCTGCTGATATTAGGAATGCTAACACGATGTGTTCATGTTCCCTATCCAGCAAACTCTCTTTCTGTCAGGTATTAGAGTGGGGTTATTTTTTGGCTGATTAAGCACATCGTTTACATTTTAAAGATTCAGAGTAACTGATTTTGTGGGTTGAGGGTAACAGGATTGCCTGCACTACTTGACCGAACACTTGTCCTCTCACCTATGTCCTTCTTGGTGTAGCACAGTTTAGTCATGGCAGTGCAGTGTGAGAGGAGCTTGTATGTCATTTCCACTGCACCCTGACATGAGGAAGTAACCGTCCTGACCTGCAGTATTACGGCTCTGTTTGGAGACTGCTGTATGTTAGACCCTATTTATCCAGACTCAATACCTTATGCTGCTGTTTCACATCAATATTTTCCCCATCAGCCAACCACTGCACAGCATGTACTGCATACAAATGGTAATGTTTTGTTACTTTGTTTAGCTGGTTAGCTAAAAAGATGTAAGCAACAGGGACTTATTGCAGTTTGGGTAACTGTCAGACCTCCAATTTGTCATCAAAGCAAGCAATACATTTTACTATGCTTCCCTGTTGTATCATTAAAGCTGCACTAATCAATATTTTATATCTATAATGGATCAAATGACTATGTGTAATGTAAAAGGAGTCACAAGTAGTGAAGAGCTCAACCCTGTTTCCAGCCACAGTAGGCAGCTGTTTTAATGCCAGATTATTTTCTAAGGAATGAGAAAGCCGGCCAAACCCAAGCTAGAAGTAGAGTGGATATTGGACTTATAACCATTTTTGTTTGCTAACATGATCGCCATGGCAAGTGATAATATGTCAATGTTGTGTTCGCCAAGTGGCCAAATAAACAGAATTATCACTGCTTTAGTCACCTGTGCCATGGTCACATCACAGCTCCTGCTCTCAGATACCCATGACACAATGAAACTCAATAGTAATACGCCCCATTTTGATCTGTTAGCTGTTAGCGGATATGTCCCAATGACTTAAGCTCCACCAGAATTTGGGAAACACAGCAGCCATTATTCTGATCAATGAATTCTAATCTGTTCTAATCTGTGCAGGAGACCATGTGTGGAAAGGAGCTCCACTGATTCTTACCTTCTCTGACACCCCCACTGCCTTAGACACACAAAAAGTATTTTGGTGTGTAGGAAGATGTCAGTTAAATACAGGGTGCGGAGAGAGTTATGAAGCAAAAGACAATAAAGAAACTGCAGAAATTACACTACTTTATGCATATTAAGCAAAGGGAAAGATAAAAACTGAGCAGCAACGGTCCTCAAATTATATTTGACAAAATAACGATTTTATATTCAATTCTGCATCAAAGGAAACATAAATATGAAGGAACGCCTTATAGGCAATTCAATAATTCAAGAGTGGAATGAAAACTGCCACTGCCTGTGCATTGTAGCGTTACATTTATTCAAAGAGCCAATTCAATGGCAGGAAGTGAGTGTGGAAGGCAGTGTAGTGGCCCAATAGCCGAGTTGGGAGAATGACTTTATACTGTGTACATGTCTGCACAGAGATACGTTGTATCCTGTTGGAAGAGATGATGTCAAGAGTAGAGGAAAGATTTTTGCATAGGAAGCAGTGAATAGGAAACAATGAGATAGATAACCTTTTCTGTTGGAAAAAAGGACATTTTCTTTGTGCAAAGTGTTACCCAGGCAACAGCAGCAGGACTTTTGAAAACCTGCATATTTACCTTCTCTTCCCGCCTCTGTCACATACTCTGTAGCCTTCATTTTTGACAAGGGGGATTTCTCACATCTTCCTAATGTCTGTGTAAAATACCCGGATTTACAAGGCATTACAATACACTGTAACATTAGGAACTCTGCCTGAGGCTAAAAACAAAACAGCACTGAATAAGTGTTGCCATTCACTTTACACTCCCACGTTCTCTCTCTCTCTCTCTCCTTTCCATGCCACTCCTTTATTCTCCCTCTATCCCTTTGTCTTTCCCATCAAGTTCATGTCCAGGTTGGGATTTCCCCAGGGTTCCCCTTAGGACCCAGGTCGTTAAAGGCTCTGGCAGCGCGAGCTGAAAACTCAGCTGGTGGTACGTCACTGATTTGCCCTGATGCTAAGCTGAGCTCTTCTGCCTCCTCACTACTTAACACTTTTCCATGGGAAAGCAACAGCCGAGCTGATACCTGGCAACTGCCTGGCTGAATGACAAGCTTTTGATCTACATGCAGCAGCTGTATGGAGGAATAACTCTGTAACCTTTCACTGACAACCAGATAATTGTCTTCTCCCTGCATATAACACTGAAGTTCTGGAGCTGTCACAAACAAGGAAGCAAAACACTGCAGGAAAAAAACAGGGTCAGAGGAATGTGAATCAGCTGAGTTTTTAATATGCATGGAGAGAAAAACACAGCTCTTTTTTCATTCTGTCGCCACGGGTGGTGAACAGCCCCACCTACTCATAGATCAATACCCCCGAGACAACAGTTACACTCTGTTACCCACATTAACAGAACAAGGAAACAGCTGAAACCCAAAACATTCAAATAATTTAATAAAGCTGCCACAAGCTGGACATGTGACTACTCCTAAATACCTGAAGCGCAACATAATGGAGTACAATTATCCAGAGACGGACATATTCACATGCCTCATACAAGCTGCCACTGGGTCATGAGTTTCCAGTTCTACACAAAAGCCTCATATGCTCCCACTCTAAGAGACCGACCGGCCTATGAAAATTTTAAATCTGCGTTTGTGTGTCTGTCCAACACAAGATATTTTGCATGCATTTACATATTTTCTGTGTGTGTGCAATACTAAACCAGGCTGAGTGATGTAAACTTTAGGAACACAAAGGTTTGTGGAAGCCTATACCGTGTTGTTTCCTAAGCAGAACCGGGGTTGGTGCTGTATTTAGTCTAATCTCAGAGGACTGGGTCGACTCAGACATCAGGAACTGACAAAGAGGAACAAGCTTGTTTCAACTTGGCTTTCCCTGCTTGCTGTGGCAACGCAGTCCAGACAACTAGATATGGAATGTAAATACATACTTTTACTTAAACAAGCCAAAAGTCTTGTCCTATTCAATGGGATTTGGCTGATCACAAAGCCAAATCCCAATGAACATCGTCTCCATGGAAATGCATTCTCCAACAAAGTCTACTCTCCACCATCTCCTCTGTCCTATTTATAGAGTGGTGGAGCGCTGGCTAGCTGGCAAAGGATGAGTAACACTCTATAGTGAGAATGGAAATGTCTAGTATTCTCCACCTCTCCGTGCTGCCTGTCTTTCTTCCTCACAGCTTCATTTCATATCAAAGGCTTTGAACAAGCCTTCAGACAAACAGCTGACTACCAATCCCCCAGTCTCGCAGAGAAAGCGGGTTTCATGTGTGAAGATGTGAGAAGGCTGTACGTTTTGAGCTCATGCGCGGCCTGCGGGGTATATCCGCACATGCATTATAGCGCGAAGACAGCGACAGCAGGGTCGCTGCTAACCTTCTCTGGCAGAAGGTCAGAGGACTCTGTGGTTCGTTGCTTTTTGACCTCTGCGTGTAGATTGGGGAAGAGAAAACCACAGGGGTTTTCAAGATCAACGGCTTCTTCCTTAATCTACATCAAGAAAAGGATGTGAGGCCAGTGTGTGTATGCAAAAGCACATGCACAAAAATGAAGAAATAAAGCAAAAGAGGTTTCCAATTTCCCCTCACAGGTATGTCAAGGGCTGGACTGGCATACCTGCAGCATCAGCCTACTAAGTGAGCAACAAAGAGACCCCTAAGCTCAGTCAGAGTCTGAGAACACTGTCAGAGCTCAAGGGAAAAGTCCTCCCCAATGAAACTGACAGTGCTAATGAGCATTAGCCTACATGAATGTCATGCTTATTAATACCACAGCACAGTTGCACCACAAAGATGAGCTCTTGCAAATAGTGTGGCATTAACTCAATGACCGAGAAAAACAATTATGGCTGTCGGCTCTCATTAACAAACACACTCACTCACAATAACCGCTAAACGAGACGAGTCGCCATCGTTTTATTCAAATACCGCCATATCTTTGGTGCCACTGTTGTTATCATAGGATATCCCTTCTTGATTTGATGCCCTGATACCGCTGAGTGGAGAGTTAAGTGCTCTTTTAATCCAAAGAACAAAAGAATTTCTTAATGTTTCGTATCCGGCCATCACGTCGGAGACCTCATCAACAATGGATTACAGCTGCAGGACTATTTACATAAGCAATTTACTTACTGCCCGGAGGTGCCTTTGAGAGGAGGAAAGATTGTATCTCTCACATATCATCCCCCATTAGACCTACCTACCTGACTTTCACGCACCAGAGGACAGAAGACCACGATATAAAGGAGGGCACAGTGTTTTAAGCCATGATGGAGTCACTAACACGTGTTCG
This sequence comes from Euthynnus affinis, assembly GCA_029490765.1. Classification (NCBI taxonomy): domain Eukaryota; kingdom Metazoa; phylum Chordata; class Actinopteri; order Scombriformes; family Scombridae; genus Euthynnus; species Euthynnus affinis. The sequence continues at coordinate 10,886,093 of CM055852.1, read as the reverse complement.
TATGTAATCAATTCAGCTGTATATGTCTTCGTAGATTTACCTCATTCACTCAGATACAATGTCAAGTCAAAATTGCTGGGCCATTGCTGGTGATGATATATATTGTGAGACAAGAGAAATTGGTCAGAAGGTAGGTAGCCGTCCCTTTAAGTGTGAATGTGAACAAAGCTACTTTAAGCCAATTTACAGATGTTTTTGCATCAGAGTGATGAAATACCTTCATATTTTACAGTATGTTTCTCAATTGAATTTACAGACAATTTACACTTACATTATATCACAGCATTTGATAGATGCAACGATTTGTCGACTGATCAATTAGTCAACCGGCAGAAAATTATTTGCCAGCTACACAAATGCTCTCGCTCCAGCTTCTTAAATGTTTTCATTTTCTGGTTTCTATGACTTTAAACTGAATATATTTGAGTTGTGGACTGTTGGTTGGGACAAAGCAAGACATTTGATGTTGCTTTGGTAAACGGTTTTCACCATTTTCTGACATTTTATAGTCTAAATGACTAATTGATTAATCAAGAAAATAAGTTTATCAATATCACAATATAAAATGGTACTGTATATCTATACTTTGGTGGGAGATTCTAACCATACTGCACCCTGATAACCTAGAATTGAAGACATTTCACCACTCAGACTGGCTATTTATCTGTTTATATGCACTGACTGTACACTGCTGTCATACTGTACTGTAGCATAGATTTTGGAAAATGATGACACTAGACATTTACAAGATGTATAGCTGTTTTGAAGCATCCAAGATTGAGTCATACCATGAATATGAATGGAAAAAACTAAATCCGATATATACAGCAGTACAGTCGGTTAACAGAAATGCTGCGTTGATACCATCCCGCCTGCCAACCAGTCAAAACTGTGATATGATAATTTGGCTATATTCCTGAAGCCTTGCAACATTTGCACAATACTCTTCTAATAGGATTATCTGGTCAAAATCTCTAGTCCACATAGAAATGCAGAATACCATTAAAGTGACTGGTTGGCTGGAATGAGGCTTCCTCTTAAGTGCTGAGGAAGCAAAAAAAAAGAGAGTCTTAATCCCTGCCAACCACCACTCTACCGCATATTTGACCCCTCGCCACCTCTTCTCACGACACTTCATACAACCTCAGCTCAGCTCTGTAACAGACATGCCTATTCCACGTGTCTCCGGTCATTAATCCACTTGTGCTGATATAGGAGTTAATTAAAGAGACGAGGCTCAAAGCTCAGACCCTTGATTCGTTTAAAACTAGCGGTTCATCAGTCAGAGGCGGGTTTCCCCATGAAATTATTAGAATTAGGCCTTGTAAATCTGCAAACAGCTACAGACGTACACTAAAACACACATTATGAAAAACATGGGCTTGGGTTGACTTGTTTGAGACTGTGCTTGTCCCTCTGGTCCACCTAATCATTACACATAAAAACAATTGGACTTGAGGGCTTAGAATCCATTGTTGGACATAGATGTGCATCCTTGTTTGTTTTCTCCATGGCAAATCCCCTGTGTGCTTGTGTCTACCATGGCCCTGCTACAATCTGAGTAATTACAGTGCAAACAAACTGGGCACCAGGCCGAACAAAGAGTCTTGCTTTCTGAGGCTCATTGACTCCCTGGATGTGCTCGGAGTCTGATCAATCTCAGTTAAGTCTCAGTTCTTGACTTCTGGTTGTGTACTGAGGTTGTCACAAGCATCATTCAGAGAATACAAGAGGCTCATTTCACGCAGAGAGCAGGCTGATATTTGGAAAAGTGAAGAGGGGCAAAATAGAAATATAGAAATAGTTAAGTTATAACTTTTGGTAGTCAGCACAAACAGGCCTTGAGGCTCCTGGAGAAGAGAAGACATAACAATGGAGAGAGAACAGCTGAGCTTCTTTCACTGTGTACTGTGTTGTTTGTGCCATTTTCTGTCCAATCTCCCATTTTTTGTCATGACCTTGCAGACTGCATGTTGTCTCGGAACAGCTGCCAGCAAACCACAAAGGACTGCCGCACCTGAAAACCAGACTGCTCCCTCAACCTCACGAATGTAAGTATTTTCTGTTTTAAGTGTGCTGAATTCTCATCACTGGTATGCCAACTCCTGACCTCATTAAAGAGCAAATGGTTATTGAAGATGCTTTTTTCCCCCTCATTTAAATGGAAGAACAAAGCTCATCTAGCCCTGAAACACAGAAACGTGTTTTGGAAATTTGGTGGCCTTTCAGGATCAATTAATAGCATAATAAAGAGACTGTACATGTCATTTACAAACTCCTTTGGAGTTTTAAATCAAGCTTAACGTGTTGAATGTGTTGCCTAACTCAAAGAACATTTGAAAAGCCAATTCTTAAAATTATTTTAACATGTTTGTTAGCTAGCTTCTTCTTCCCTGCATTTGTTTACACAAGACTTGTGTATGTACATGTATGTGATAAGCATGCTGTCAGCAGGAATGTTTATCACACTCACATGTGCTGTCATAGGCTTGCAGAAAATATAAACAACAAAACAGGGCCACTAAAAATATAAATCTTTAGCAACATTAGTGGTCAAAATCTACAGAGTACCTTAAAATTGCATTTCTAGAAACTGTTACGATAATTATACGCCATTATGCTACTATATCAACAAATGTATTCTATTTCCTTTTTGAATTTGCTTTGATCACTAAGACTAATGATGACAAACCAATTTTAACCAAGGAGCCATGTGTCAAATCTTTTTTGATTTGCTTTTAGCACAAAATGTGGAGTATATGTGTGCAAGTTTAAATAAGCTCTATTGTGACAACTGGAACTAATGCATACCAACCACCCAGGGTAAAAAAAAAAAAGAAAAGGAGCAAATGTGAGCTAAAAGGAAACAACAAACAGCAGGCTGCTTGGCACCACGCCTTTCTAAGCCACCACGGAGAGATAATTCCTCTCAAGTCGACACACGCTCCCACTAGCCACAATGACCTCGACACAAGGATGATGTCACAGCTCCCCATACATCCTGTTTAACCATGACCAGCAAAGCCCTCATTTCCCTGGTAACCCAACACCCGTGTGTTACACAATGCAGATAAAACTCTGAAATGCATGCAGATTTCCTTTCAGCAGAGCAGCCTCATCTCTCCCCCTCACCTCAGAGACCGACTGGCTTTATCAGAGGAGACACCGGCCCGTATTCTCAAATCACCAGGACAAAAAAAAAGGGTAACGAACTTGAAAATGTCAAGCACTCTTACCATTAACCCTGTGCATCGATCCTGCAGGAACAAAACGACTACTTATGAGCTTAAGTGCTATTAGCCTTGTTTAAGTTTGCTGGGGTCCCTCTTTGATAGTGAACCATTTGGTAATTTGCACGCTTTATTTGTCTTTCAGGGCTTGTCTCCAATAAGTGTTGCATTGTATTTTGGTTAAACTTTAACATAATGGAACACATTTGTGTCCTTGAAAGCCCGGTAATGTATTACTTATTCATCTAACAGAGTTTATAAGTGACATGTGTGTATGCATAAATAATTAACACTGTAATTATACACAAATCACTTGTCAGGGAGTTGACAGAGAGATCCCATTTAGATGTATACTGAAAATTTTGGCGTTGGCATTGATATTCGCAGCCATTTCTAAAATGGTGGAAGCAGCGCCGCCGAGCAATAGAAAGTTAGTTTAAGCCTTAATTGGGCATTTTTACCAGTGCATCTGCTAATTTAGCTGGAAACAGGGTAAAAGCCGTCTTGAGTAAAACCCAATTTCAAAGCGCAGGTTGTTCTATAGTTAGACGTATGTAATAATGGCTTCAGTTCTGCTGCGAGTGAGATGGGAAAGCTGTAATGAGAAGCAGTCATGCTCAACCGGTTCCTCCTCGGTGAACGAGCTGAGCCTGAGGCCGAGGGAATCCTCACATCACAGAACCCCAAAAATTCTTCTAAACAACTTTCCAGCCATTACTCCACCAGCAAAACAGGACTCATTCATACATAATGGCTACTAATTAAGAACTACCTCGTTGCTGACGGATGAGCTAGTTTCTTTTCTCTTAATGCCAGTCTTACAATGATGCCTGTCCTCTTGCTGGCCCTGCCCTGATATGGTTGTTTTCTGCTTTCCCACTGCACAACTGTAATTTATGGATCTGTCAGATTCGATACACCATATTGTTTTCAATCCAATAAAGCAGCACAATGTAGATAAGTGGCAGCAAGGCAGGAACATTGAGCAGAATGGGTTCAGTGAATACAGCTCTATTATAGGGCTGATATGAGCTCTACACAAAATAGTCTGATAACTGTTCTTTACTTTCACTGGGATACGAAGCCTGTCTAATCTTGACTCAGCGTTCCTGCTTTCTCCTAGCATTTACTGTATATCTGCAGCTCAGAGGCGTTTAAATGAAACTAGGTGGGGCTTACCTCTTAGTGAAAGGTGCAGCCAGATTGCACGTTAAAGTCGGCGAGCAATAAAGAGTTGTATGCAAAAGTTGCTAAATAGCATGCTAACCACAGCATTCACAAGTTGAAATTTACACACCTATTTATCAAACACTTGTCACTGTCAGTGTACCCGCACTCAATGCAGCCAGCATCCCTCTTACTCTGCTGCTTGCATTAATTCACCATGAACATGTATAAACAATCAATACATCCTGAAGGAGAGGTCAACCCCACCCGCTCTCTCTCTAATTAGCTGGAGATTAGAGAGTCTTGATATTATGCAGGGCTAAAGCTCTGTCAATATCAACTATGTGTGACAATTTTGCAGCAGGAATTGAATGTGTTTTGTTCGAGGTGGACACGTAAGTGGAGTACATGTTCATAAATCCCTGAAAGACAGCTGTGTTAGGAATGCCGAGAGCTCGGGCAGACACACACGCGTAAACTAAAAAAAGGTAAGATATACTCACATCGTGACCATTCGCAATTAGGCTGTCCTATTTTTAAGGCCCTCTTGCCTGCAGGTATAACTGGCTCTCTCCCCTCATATTGTTCCTCCACTGGCCTTTTGTTGCTAACACGTTATTTTCCACTTGCCAAGGTTTTATGTAAATCAGGATGTAAAATGTAAGAAATAATTAAAAACATGATTTTCAAGTCCAAAAAAGGACCACATCGACACACAGTACAGTATCTAAACTGCAGATGATTACCATAAACAGAAATATGTGCAGATTTTGGCAACAGTAATGCCTTGTGCAGGTGTGTATGTTACTAACACAGCCATAAGCATGCTGGTTTAGGTTGTGGAGGAGAAGTCGAGACCAGCGACCCACACAAAACAACAGCAGAACACCTCAATCTGGAAAAGCTTTCACATAACTGTCTTTTTTTTTTTTGACAGCTCTGGGCACTGCTTACCTTCATAAACAAGCTAAATCGACCCAGTCTAATCCACACTGTTCATCTGGAACCCAGCATTGCCGCAGATTTGTCTGGCTGTCACAATAATGAGCTCAATCCCAAACCGAATAGCAAGAAAGGCTGTGATGCTGATGACCTTCAGGTTCTGGCAACAGCCTCACCTGCCCTCCTGGCAGAGGACGCCACCAGCCCGACGTCCCAGAGATGAGAGAGGGGGTAACCAAGCGTTGCATCCATCCATCATCACATTACACACGTTGGCCTAGTTTAATGTCCTTTTCAGACTTGACTGGAGGCACGCTGGGCCACACGGAAACATGGGAAGCAGCTAATTAGTCTATGCCAACAGCCGAGGTTCACCAGTCATTTACCACTTCAAGGGTGAAATCCCTTCCAGAGTACTAATGAGGACTTTGTCTATCACAATAGTCTCATCCGTTACAATACTACAGCATCTCCATAATGAACAGTAGATTACAGAGGTATGTGGCCACGCTGTCAATGCAGCCTATCTGTCTAGTAAGGAGTCAAAGCAATAAATAATAACCGTACTGCATATACCAACAAACGAGGAGAGAGCAGCAGCTGCACTTGCTAATCATTTTTTTTAGTAAGTGTCTAACACTGAAACCTTTTCACCTTCCAGGACAGTTCTTTTGACCATAGGGCAAACAGCTGGTGAGTGTGAGAGGAGGAGTACTGTGTTAAGCAGGTGTTGTAATGTGATGGGCTCGGACAGCACGGGAAAATTAAAAAGGAGGAAAGCACAGGGGGAAACAGGACATGCACCAGCACGCCTCTGGAGATACAGCAGAGCGAGGGAGAAGGAGATTTTTTTCCTAAGCTCATTAATTGGCTGAAAAGCACCTTGTTTAGAATAAAGAAATATGCAGTTGTATAGTGACAAACTTCACAGCTGTTTGGAGTATAAAATACTTGCAATAGAAGGTTGTTCTTGCAGTTGCATCAGAATGTTTGAAAAGTCAAAGATCGTTTGATGTTGCGATGTGATTATCACTATACCATATCCAAGAAATGAAGTATAACGAGCCTCTTTGGTTAATGGGATGTAGATACACTATAAGAATACATACAGGATGTATATTTGCACTGCTTATTTCACCAAAAACAAACATTGATCTCTAAGGAAGCTTATCTTAATTCACACCATCTTACAGACCTGTCAAATTTATTATAATGGAAACAGTGTGACTGATGACAGAAACCCTGCAGAAACAAGAGAGTGTCAAAAAAAAGGGCCTGTGCTGAACAAATGCACCACTCTCAATTGGAGTGGAGAAAGCTTGCCAGGTCGGCCATACAACTCCCGAACCATAGCCGACATTGAAAATCACCCTGGCTCCTGCGCCGTGTGCTGACAGGGACTCTGTCAGAATCACAGCCACTAAAGCCATCAGTATTTCATCACTGAACCAAGATGACAACACACACTTGTTATTTTTCTTGAGTGTGACAATGCATGACTTTTTCACTACACTGACACGAGATGCCAGCAGAGCCACTGAAATGTGAGTTTCAGAGGTAAAAAAAAAAAATGAAACACTACAGGGTCCCACTTTACTTTGAGGGAATGAGGGAGTGTGCACCTACATACTGGCCCTTAGTGGCCAGGCCATGGGTGCCTCGATATGGGATCACAATTTGACGAAGATAACAAGTGTGCAGGAGCATAGTGGTTGGAAAATGCAAAAACAACATGATTGTGACTTCAGCGTACCAGCCAAGTTGTTCCAAGAAAGTAATCTAAAAGAAAAGAGTTTTGTTTCCCGCAGATAGTAGAAGAACAAATGTGCATCTCTGGCGGGGGCGAGAAATAAAGAAAGATCAACTCTCAACAAATTGCATCTTTTCATATGCTACTTGCATCGTTAACTCATCTTTGAGTGCACTGTTTTGACATCAATATGAAAAATGGCTCCCAACAAAATGTCTATGGTGGTGCTTGGCTGTAGATCAGCTATAAAATTCGTTTTGATAAAGAATGAAGCACGGTATGCAGAGTGACTTGAAAAGGGTGAGGTGTTGAAAATTGCTAAATACAGTGTGCTCTGTTGTTGTGAACATGTTTTATTATCTGGAAAAAAGCTCGTCTGTCACTGCTGGGTGTTTGCAAGAATTCATTTTTCCCCAAACTGTGCCTCCCTTGGTTTGGGGAATTGGGAATCACAATAATGCTGAACTGCACATCATCAGACTGCTTTGGTATTATTCAGTATGGAGCACAAATAATATCTTTCAGTACCTTGTCTTGCTCATTTGATGATCAAATGATCAATTGCGGTATGTTTGCTACACCATAAGTCCAACTTTCACCTTATCTTTTACCTTTATCCCCTGCCCACGCACAAAATGAGAGCAAACGGCAGCATTAAAAGGGACACACCACTCCTTTACTAAAACAACAAAGGAGCAATGTGGCCTCATTTCTGGTGAACAATTCCCAATACAAACCATACAAACATCACAGGGGTCACAAATTCTAGATTGTACTCTACTATGGTGTCATACAGAAGGACAAATCCATTGAGTAAAAAGCAGTAATTTTCTCTCTAGAAATGGGCCTAACTAAGATAGGTTGCTGGCCACTGAAGGCAGAGAGGCAACTAACATGCCAGCCTGATGATACAAGATTGGTTGTCTCTATCCTGTTTCCTGTTCATTGCTCTGCATCCCACTATCTCAAACTAATTCAAACACCGAAGAAGGAGGCAGTCAGTAGTGGACTGAACTACTCTGTTGTTCAACCGCTTAGAGGGGATAGATATGAGACGGGCTGAGAGCTTTAATGTTTTTGAATGAGTTCCCAAGAGATTATCAATCAAAACACCTCAAATTAGTGAGGTTTGATTAAGTATTTTCTTATGCTTTTATTCTACACACTATAACTATTATACAGTATTATGCTGTTAATCTGATTTTGACATGCTGCCAACTTGATAGCTCCCAAGCCCTGAGATAGGGTCCTCTCATGTGTGATCCTTGCCTAGGTTTCTTCTTTTTTTCCCCAAAAAGGTTCTTTTGGAGTTTTTCCTCACATGGTCAAACAGATTTACATGATTTCTTTCTAACTAGCAGTTTTTAAAAGCAGTTTATTCATACAGAACTCAAAAAAATCTGCCTCATAAGATCCCTCCTACTAGTTTGATTTGCTCAGTAACAAAATGTCATGATGTAGCTGGTTGAACAAAACCTGAGATCCCGTTGCTCATTGAAACTTTGTATTCTGTAATAATTGGAAACTAAAAATGATATATAGACAACACATTACCCCAGCCAGTTTATATGCAAATATGGAAAATGCAAGCATGCATGCAAACACCAGCAGCAGGAACATGAACAAATATCCAGTCAACTAATCAAACATTTTTGTAACCATAACTCTGACTGACTGTAATTCTATCATATGACTTCGTCTCATATAGCCTAGCAAGAGTGTATTAAACCCCGCGGGAAAACTCCGATCAATTTTCTCACCCACTAAAGAAAACCCTCTAAATTGCACTTCATGCCCATTAAGATAGGCTCTGTGAGATAGTAATCCTATATCAATGAAAAGATGAAACAATGCTGCTGCCCTCAACAAATTTTAAGATTCATCTCTTACAGAGGTACCAGACATAATATGATAAGATCCTCCAATATCATGAACAGCAGTAAAACTTTATCACTTTATAACCAGTATACAAACATAGAATAAATGGTTTATAGCTCACTATGATGCAGGTCTACACAGATTAGAGTAAAGTATAACTTACATTATTAGTCTGGTGATTATTTTCCATCCAGGACACAACAATGAACCTGTGAATCATCAGACTCTGAAGCGACGAATGAAATGATCATTAATCATTAATTAGCTTTGACCACATAGTCAAAATGATTTGTCCTCAATACAAATCACCTACTTCCCCTTTCAGTCATACATGAAGAAGTGAGATCATGAATGCAGAGTCAGATACCAGTTTGTCCATAAAGCACAGGATTACTTTAATGAGACTGCCTCTGAAGACAGGCCTATCAATCAGTCAGCCGTCTTATCACCTTTCTATAAGACAACAGCCACAAGCTGACAGTCATTCTCTTATCACACTAATCCGGATAACTTCAGCACTGAGCCCACGAAGGCAGCAGGGATAAATTAGTTTACTCCCTCACTGATTGGATTAAAAACCCAGGAGTGGGCCTCGACCCCCTGGCCCTAACTACTACAGCCACCAACTGCTCAGCTTTAATGAACATGTCAGTTTAAATGGAAATATATTACTTGACAAAACACAATTTGATCTCAGCCGGATACATTTTATTTCAAAGTTTGCCATGAAACATCTTACTCTAGATCTAAAATATAAGTACTGATTCAATATGCTCATACTATAGAGAAGCCCATCTTCAACCTGTGATTTATGACCCTTTTTACAAGGACTGTTTATTCGCAATGATTCAAATCCCTTGCCACACGTCAAGAGAGCAGCATTTTATATGACAGCTGACTCAATAGTAATCCAGTTCAGGTTAAATGTGAGCCTCAGGAGCCCACGGTCTGCTTTGCATCCCTGGGGAGATGACCCACCATGACTGCACCAGAGCTATTGGAAGCAGCAATCAAAGAGATTAGCTTGCTCACTGCAGAAAACTGAGCTCTAGACATCATACTTTTGTCTTTTGAGAAACATGTCCCCCTCGCAGACATGCTTAATGGCAACTCATAAGTGTCCCACTGCAGCTTTATAGACAAGTCTAGAAAACAGAGTTCTCACACTGCAGTGATGGACTCATAAATGAATACAAAGGCTCGGCTGTGACACGGTGTCAGTCCTGTGTTAGGAGTTGCAGCAGCCACTCTTCGATGGAAGGAGACACAATATGACAGGCAAACAAAACTACAACCTGGGCTGACTGAAATAAAATGAAAACTTATTAGACCCTCAGTCTCTGTCAAGAGCCGCAACTCTCCCTGCTAAAATCACTTACAGTTTAAATAGGCCCTCTTATTTCAGAAGAGGAAGGAATATTACTTCTCCATAGGGGTGAATGTGGTCTATTGTAATAGTTTTGCGGCGGGCGATAGCGCCAGGGGCCGGTGTGCAGACGTGCACCAAGTGTGCCTATTCTGACAGCCACTTAACCTCCAGGCCAGCATGTATCACAGGAAGGAGAGAGCCTGGTTTAATTGCACAAGGCCTGTGGCATGTGTGCGAGTGTTTGCATAAGGGAGGAGTAAGAGTGGGGAAAAAAGAGAGAGAGAGAAAGATAATCAAAAGTTAAAAAAAAAAAGAGTAAGAAAAAGAAAGACAGAAAGGGAGTGAGCTGTATGGCAAAAAAAAAAAAAAGACTCAACAACAATCTTCCTAGCTACAGTGAAGAGGCCGTCCTTTCCTGAGCTGCAATGACTTCCTCATTCTTTTGTATTCAAGTCCATCCTGTGCCTCACTCCTCTCATCAGGCAGCTGCTGTAAAGGCTCAGAGTTTCAGCTGAGGGGAGTGGGTCGCTGAGGCAGCAGCGAGACGTACAACTGCTCCCTTGTAGTGGCAGTTTTGTAAATGACCTTACTGTTATTATGTGCTTTTTTTTTTTTTTTAAAGGCTGCATCTATTGCCACAGTAAAAGGACCTGCATAAGCTTGCAGGAAAACCCAGGATCTCCCCAGCTGAACGGGGAAACACCCGCAGGGAGGGGAGAAAACAGCAGGCTGGCTGGAGAGTGTGACATCACCTAAGTGCGGGCTTCCATGTTTCTGTGAAGTCTCATATGTGAGTGTGTGCATGAACAAACAGTGAGTGTAGTTTTCCCTCTTTATTCTTCTGCTGCAGCACTACCACCACCACCACCACACACACTGCAGTTCACACAGCATGTAGAAGCAGACAGATGAGGGGGGAAACATGGGGCATGATCTGGCTAATAAACCTACCAGAAAGCTGCAGATTAAAAAAGCAGCTCACACAAAACATCCTTATTGCAACAGCACAAAAAAATAAGACACCCATCCCCTGCCGTCGGTAACCAAACCAATCCCAACATCTACTGCAGATACTCTGAAACGATCCTTCAAACGGGATCGCATTCAAATTCACACACGGTGATCAGTAAAGCATTGGCTGCAGATATATGCATACAAAGTTGAAGGACACGAGAGATATGAGGCATTATGTGAAAGCAGAGTGTCTGAAGGCTAGTTACAGTAAACAGCCGGGCAGCGCCAGCGGGCTGTTGATGAGATTCAGCAAGCGCTCCCAAAAAAAACCCCTGCATTGCCTCTATTAAAGCTCCACGTCCCACTGTGGATTAAAATAACCAAAGACGACACCGGGCTGGGGTACACATCATGATTCATCTTGTTCCTCACCTTTCCATAAAACGCTATCTCAAGAAAAGAAATGAGGCTAGTTAGCTTTACTTCCTTAGCCAGCCCAACCACCACCACCACCAGCGCTGCTGCTTCTGCTTCTCTTCGGTCCAGCCTGGCCGGTCCTACACCTCTCTCTGTGAGCACAGACGTCCTGGGACTTACCGGTCTTATGTGCTGATGATGTCGCTGTGAAGAGACAACAAGTGCGGGGAGGCTGCCGGCCACCGCTCCGCTGCTCCGGGACAACAGGAGTACTGATCTGCACACTTTCGCAGCCATCTCTGTAGTGAAACCTCGCCGGGAAGGAGACTGCTGCGGGCGGACCGAGACGCACCGAAGGGAAGAGGGAGGGTGGTGGTGGGCGGGTTTGCGGGGCTGGACTACGGCTTCATACACATGCCCAGTGTTGCACCAGAATGCAAAAGATAAAACCACTTTGATGCTGGATAATTCAAAACAAACACAAGCACAGCATGTATTTCAGTAAACCAAATCCATCACACAATTATTCAATCAAAGGTAACCAAAGTATGATAATCACATAATAACTTTATTACAAGTGTTGTACAGATGTGACAGTAAACATATTGCTGGCTCTCAGTGGCTCTCCAAGTGGTGTTTTTTTAAAAGGGGGACCAGCAAAATGTATTTCAGTTCAAACAAAATGATCTCAAAGAAAAAGGAAATGGAGTAAAAAAAAAAAAGAACAAAGAAACCACAGCCCTTGCTTCTTCACCATTATCTCAACTTATCTCTGTGAATCTGAATATAGGGATACGACAAAAGAAACCAGAGTGGATATACTACAGGTATGTGGTTGTATATCTTGGATAAATATTGGCCCAACACACAGCTGTCAGGCCCACTAGTAGTAAAAGATTAAAAACCCCACCTATAAAGTCAGTGCTGTTACTCTTGACAAACAACTATAAATCTGTAATGATATCTTATTAAAGATGAATTGCTTCCCCTTGGTTACAGACAAATCTGGACAAATAGATCCTTTATATTAGCAAAATAATTCATGCCATTTTGAATTTCTTGACACTCTACAGTCAAAGGTGTATTGCTTCTTTCCTTTTGCTACTGCTTAATTGAAACAGTTTGTTATGGGAGGTATATGTGGGACATGGTGACTGTGCTGTGCATCTGTATCTATTTGCTCAACCACTTAACTTCAGCAAAATTTGGCATTTTGTGTAGAGCTGGCTTTCACTTCAAAGATTGGTTATTTTCTTGAAACTGACATACGCAATATAACTTGTCTGAAATGTCTCAGTGTTAGGCTACATTTTGGCAGACTTGCTGCCACTGGCCACACCATCAATCCCTCTATAACGGCGTGTCTAATATTAGCTTGTCCTTCAGTCACTCTCGTGACTATGTCCCAAAAGAGTAGCCGACAGGATCAAATCTAATTTAACTGATCTTCAGTGACTTTTAAACAGCATAGGCCACTTCCTAATGTACAAGCATTTTAATGCATTTCAGAGCTTCTGTCGCCAAATGGCGTTTTGGTTTTTTTTACAGAGTCACTCAACCGTTGCAAATGCAGGTAATGGGAGTGGTAATGGATCCTTTTGGTCAATGAGTGTCAAGGAGACTCCCTTTAGTGGAATGTAACCTGTCCTGTTTAATCTTCGACCGAGCTTGTTATACTGCCATCTGCCACACCTGTTGTGGTCGAAGGAGAAGCCAGATCTACAGTAACACACAGTATTTCTTTATGTGCAAGATCAAAAATATTTTTTAACTTTCACTGTAGTAATTCTACCATGGCTGGAGCTTTAGAGAATATGAAAAGTGAGAAATAAGATAAAAAGCAAATGGAGTTTTGGATGTTTTGTAGATGAGTGTACTTGTCTTATGTTTGTTGGTGAAATACAGTAATAATATGCCATTGCTCCTGAACTCATACCAGTTCCTTCTGTACTTCTTCAGGTGCAGTGCATCAGGCTGTGTGGGCGATGTAATTTAAATGCAAATTGTCAGCCATGGACAAGGACCTGCTCAAGGCCTCTAGGCTGCATCGATTCACGGAGCGAATCTTTGTGTGGTGCCAAATACCGAGCACTGTCTCACGTAAAGCTTTACTGTACTGCTGTAACTGTGCCGTGACAGTATTCATTTGCACATGCTGCGTCAGCAGTTTGAACAAAAGAAGCTGCAGTAAAGTTAAAAATACATGCAGGTATTAGATTTCATCTAGTTACAGTTACAGTTTTTAAGATGCATGTTGCTTGATTTTGTTTGATCTGTGTGTTGTGTGCAAATGTGTGTTATATTCATGTAGAATTCAGACTTGATTTTATATGTAATATATGTAACTTGTCATACTACTTTCAGGGGTGTACTTATCAGTGATGAAACAAAAACTTTTTATATAACAATATTAAAATATAAATGACACAAAATAACAAGTCAGTTAATAAATATGCCACCCACATGAAACATCTGTTGACTGGTGAGAGAGATTAATGCCACCAGATAGCATGTTTGTAAGGCATTATTTTATCTGTAATGTGAGGGCTGGAAACAAAATGTAAGTACTACAAATCCAATTCAATCAGAATTTAAATTACACCTTTATAGTCTTAGTTTAGACTAACCTCTCTGAGACAGGCATGGTGATTTAGGAAACAATTAAACTTCAATACAAAAACGTCACATAAAATCAGCAATTTTCTAACATTAAGCTGTTGACAGATACTAGCAGCATCAAATATTGTTAAGTCCTTAAATGTGTCTTGGAGAGATCACTCTGAATAGAAAAAACAAAGAGGAATTTACATGTATAATCCAAAGTCATTTTCTTTTAGTAATAATCAAATTTAATTTCAAGACACAGGTTGTCAGTCCACATTGGGCCTCATAAATTCCACTATTTCCACAAATTTAGATTTATGCAAATATGATCTGTTGACACATCTTTTTTTCACAGTTGTCTACAAACTATTGAACCATGTCTCAAGGACATAGATGGATTAACTGAGCAGAGTATAAGAACAGGTGTGTATCCATGCTTGTGTGCAAATGTGTGTGTGCAATCTCTCCTTGAAGCATAAGATAACCCCTCCCATAATTCTAAGAAGAAGGTTACACCCAAAGCGTGCATGTGGGGGTGTGTAACTTCTATTTCATCACACCACTAATAAATAAAGTGACTACATAATGTTATAGACGTAATTATGACATGTATGCTGGCTTTTATTTCCTGCTTACTCACAGCAACGTGACTGGTTGAAACTGGATCCCTTTTATTGTCTGTGGGTCCTCACCTGAGCTATCTTTCATCATTATACAGAGACGCAGCTTGTGGATCAAGTTTCGTCGTAGCTTTCATTCTACAGAGCAGCTCGGCTGGGACTTGTCTAGAGTGCACACAAATTGCTGTAGTTGCTGTAAAGCCAACACTCCCTTAAGGATTTACAAGTGTATTCTTAATGTAGCTCTCAAGGGTGAGAGACCCTCTTAAACTAAAAACAAGTCACAGTGGTAGCAACACACTGTTGTCAGGCACAGCTGAACTGAGGAGGCTCGTCCTGCAGGACTGTCTTATCTCCTGCCCCACCTTTGCACTGCCTAAACAGCACGATGGCAGTAATCAGTATGCAACGCTATTGTACAGATTGCGGTTAATAATGGCAGTGAAGTAAACAGTTACCTTACATACTTAACCTTCAACCTAAGTTAAGTAAGACAAATGGGAAGTGTGCTAGAGTCACAAAGTGGAAACTTGAGAAGAGGGAAGACACAGTGTTTCTTTTAAGGTTTACATGACTGGTAGCTGATCCTTAAGACCTAACTTCTAATAGGCCAGGACACTGATCCCTACACCATGTCCAGACGCCTCAGACATGGTGACAGATCTAAAAACACTGAGGTCATGAACACATGCAGTGAAGGGCTGTGGGCATATTTATGTAGCTTTCCTTTTTAAAAAGGGAGGAAGGAGAAGAGAGGGAGGTATTGAAATTTGCTTTACAGGGGATGATAGGAAAAGACAAAGAGATTAGTTTAAATAATGGTACGGAGCTGGGAGGGTAATATTGTAAGTTGAAATATGTCTACTTCATATTTTAGTGCTGGTCGTCTATCCACAAAATAATTACCCTAGCTTCACTGAAACTTGATTGAAAATAGTAACTCCTGAGTATTGGCTATATGTAGCAACTATAAAACAGCAAATACAGTAACCCTGACAGAAAATAGTTAGAGAGAACTGCAGATGACCCTTGACTTCTGTGACCACAGGTCCATTTGTTATTGTAATAGTTGTATTGATTAAGCAATATATTGACGGAATGCTCAAATTCTGGCCCCACTTGGACAGTTTTCCATTTATAAATGCATTAAATCACATGATCCTTATATATCAAGAATCCTCAGAGGAGAAATTTTTGGCTCCATTTTCACAAATTTATGGCTTATGAATCAATCTAAAGCCATTAAACCTCCTTGCATTATGTATTGCACCCAACAAAGTGTCATAAGAATTTGATGACCTGATACAGTAGAGTAATGCAAGACTGGTGTTGTTCACATCCTTTAGTTTAAGACAAGTCAATCTACCGAAGATGAATGACATTAAAAGGAATGCGTTGTTATAAACAGCATGCTAAACAGCAGACACACTGAAGCAGTCTCCTAGCACACAGAGTAAAGAATGCATCCAACATGCCTCCTCTTGCCTTTCAGATTGCAGTAATTTGCATTTGTCTTGTCTGACTGCGTGCATGTTAATATTAGATGAAATTTCATTGTGTTTCCAGTCATTTCACTTAGCAAAGGGCAAAGGTGTATATATTAACCTCTTATATTATGTCTAACCAATGAAAATACTGATTCACTGTGCTAACTGAGCACTTTAAAAAAATCTTTCTTGCCATTAGCAATTAATTAAAATGCATTAGAGCCAGATATCTATCTGAGAGGCTTTGCCATTTAGACAGAGCAATTTGTTATATAGCTTTTTGAGTTTAGTGATATTAAATACAATATGAGTACAGAAATATAATATTGGTGGTAGGAGAAACACAACACCTGATTGATTACATTTTGTTGGTGTCTAAAGGTTGAGATAAACTACTCAGTGATCCCTGACATTTCTTAAAGGAGTTGTATTGTATCTATCTTTATTTTATTCATAACCTCATTAACATTGATATAGGTCACATCAAGCCGAAATTTGAGTTGCTCTTTCATTGGATGTGACAAGTCCCTGCAACCCGCAGTCATCTATGACACGTCCCCACTTCGGCTCAGCAGCTCCCCACATTTTCCTTTCACATTATGCTTTCACAGTCCAGCAAATATGCATCCAAGGCAACAATTATAACTGGCATACTGCAAAGAGGCAAGTAATTTAGCTCTAATACATTTTTATGCCGCAGCTCTGTCAAGACATGCTAGACTGACAACAGAGCCTCTCTATCTCCCACTTCAATTCAGTTATGTTATTGAAGTGAATAAAAACTAATAAATATAATAATGTAGAGACAGTTTCTTATCATAATTATCTTAGAATACTATACAAATGCTGTGACCTTTAATAACAACATATGGGTGACAGCAACTTAAGCCCTTTATGCTATTTATTGTCTTGCAGTTTGTTTGTTTGTTCATCTTTTCATTCTTGCTTCATTTGTATTCACTCATTGGATGATTTAGATGATTGTACTTGTAGGGAACAATTGTCATCTTTTCAATATTGAAAAAAAAGAAGCTTTTTATACCTCCTTGCCAGTGACAGCCTGGTCAGAGGCATTATGTTTATGGGTTGTCTGTTCATCTGTCCTATTCTCTGGGACATGATATTCAGGACTGCCTGGAGGGAATTTGGCACAAACATCCACTTGGGCTCAAGGATGAACTGAATAGATTTTGGTGGTTAAAGGTCAAAAATCAAGGTCAGTATGACTTCACAAAACACGTTTTTGGCCATAACTCAAGAATTTACGAGCTGATTATGAAAACGTTTCCCAGTCTCTAAGTGAAGACAGCATGCTCTCACTGGAAATTATTCACTGGAATCATACATGTCAGTATAGTGATAACCAAAAAATACACATATACCTTTTAGTAAATTCCTTCAAAGTCTCATATAACAAATGATATATATGTGTCTGGACAGACAAGCAACTTGACTTGCTGATGGAGGCATACAACAGCGACTATTTCTAGTTGAATTATTAGTTGCTGATTGCCAATTTACTGTAACATTACCCTGGTTCTGCCGGCCTAATTAACTTCATGTCTAATTTGATGATATACTGTGTTGAATCAGAGTAAACTCTTAACACCGTGCCACGTAGCTAAACATCATAAAATGACATTTGATGCTGTGTTAGTTACAAAGCGGTTGAATCCCCTCCAGTGGTGGGAGGGGGCCCATCTCTCAGCAGCATGGGGGGCGGAGTGCGGAGAGGTTGCCCCACCCCGCTGTCTGCACGGTTGTTGGTGAATACGGAACTGTTTCCTGCGCTGCTCTCCATCTCTGCAGACACAGGAGTCAAAGACGCACTCTGCGACGCCGAAGACATTATCGTTTTGGACTAACTGGTGTTCGTGTTGTCACTAGTGTGAGTAACCGTTTCGCTATTTGGTTAAGACAGCTTTCTAACTAGCAGTGTGTAGCGATAGAAATAGCAGCTCTGTGCGCTAACGGCAGAGCTTTAGCTCGCTAGCTAGCGTTAGCTGCCCTACGAAACAATTCGCGCTATCTACTCCTTAGCTAGGCATGTAAACACTGAAACAAGTGATACAAAATAAGGGCTGATGTTGAAATGAAAACAAATATCACTGGGTAGTGGATAGCTAACCGCTATATCACAGCAGGCTGTTGTCAACAATGTTAACTCGCGGCTAAAAACAAAACATTGGGATTCTTGTGCACCACAGGAACAACTTTTGGGTGTCCAGGATCCGTTCAGCGATTGAGGCAAGTCAAATAAAACCATAAAACTGATTAAAAAGATATTTTGACCTCTGTACTGTAACGCCACGTTTTCTAATATATATAAAAAAAACTATTAACGGCAGTGTACGATTTCTAAAAACTGTGAATGTCAACAAACCCTAACTCACTGATGGGGTCTTCATATCACACCATCAGCCGATTCCCACACATTCAAGATTTAGTTAATTTCATCCTCATCTGAGAAAATTCCTCTTAATGTAGTTTGGTAGTTAGATATATAGCTGCCAATTTGAAACTCAAACATATGATCGTTTTCAGACAGGCTGTTGTGCTAACTTCTGCTAGACACATGAGAGTAAACTCATGTTTGTGGGCCCTTGAGTGTCTTCGGACCCACGTTTTCAGGGAACTGTGGGATCTAAAGAAATGATGTGTGAGCTCATTTCACAACGATAATGCTTATTTATTAGTCTGCCACCTCAGTTAAATTGGTGTAGCAGCCTAAAACCTCCCTTTTTAAATAGATGCACCTGCAATATACAGTCCTTACATTTCTGTTTATAAACCTGATGTTCCTGTAGGGCCGTGAAGAATAGCTAACTATGTTCTGAGTCATTGCATTGCCAAAGTGACCCAACCCCTGAGTGTCTGTAAGCCCAGTGTATTTGGTTTTATAATAAATTACTTTCAGTTTACAATTCAAAATTGTGATCAAATGAATGTAGCTCAAACCGAAAAATACTTGTCACCTTCAATTGGTGAATAAATATGTGAGAGAGTGTCACATGTCGTATGTCGCTGTTGTTTTCATGAGACACTTTCCTTTGTCTGTGCTCTGGGCATGGTAATACTCCTTTCTCTGTTTATCTTTGCTGCTTGGAGGCACAAAACATCCCTGAGCAACAGAGGAAGTGGAAAGTTAAGCATCTCAGAACTGTTAAGTTTACTATTATTTGAAAGGAACACATCACTTGTCTGAACTGAGGGCATAAACCATCATTTTTAGTGCCCCAGGCTGTGGATATAACACTACCCCTTTCTGTTTTGTTTTTTAGGACATAAGCATCCAAGTACCAAGAAGAGTTCACACAGCATAAATACTTATTTTTCTCTTGTGGGCAACTCAATATCTCATTTTCTGATGGGGGAGACTGTTGATGATGAAGAGAAATATTGATTTATCAGGTCTCATGCAGGCTGGGCATTTGTAAATGCATGACATAATAATAAATATCAATCAAATGCATATAGTTAGCTCAAGGTGTTGTCCATAATAGGTCTGTGTTCCTGTAATAATGCAGTGCACTCAAAAGAGGTGTCTCCACGAAAGGTAGAATCAACAGGTGTTACTGTACTTGCATAAACTTGTAATGACATGGCGGTTTGTAGCTGACTGCTTCATCAAAGATAGATTTTACATTCCTAGTGTCATACATTGTTGTATCTGAGCAGTAAAAATCTATTTACTATATAAGCTGCAAGTCCCCAGCTGGGAATTTTGCAGATCCTGGGTAACTTTGATAGTGATTAATTTCAATTCAGTAGACATATTTGAAAGGCCCAGGCGGACATTAATTACACAAATCTAAACTGGTGGTCCTCAGCTGGCTGCTTAGCTGAGAACCGCAAGATCAAGAAAAACAATCTTGTATTTGTCCTGCTGCCTGTTGTTTATTATTTATGCTTGTCTGGCATATGTTTCTACATACTTGTGTCACAACCAGGGTGGGAAATCAGCACCAGTCACCAGCCAAATGCTGGTAAAATATGACAGCAGCCCATAGATTTCAGACACAAAATAATAATTTACCATTTAGTGGATGGTGAACTTGAACTTTTATTTGTCAGTGGCTGGCAGATGTTAACATTTTAAAAAGATTTCCCACCCTGGTCACAACATGCTTCTGTCAGGGCTGTCAGAGATGAAAATACTCTTTCCAGTTGCGCACAGGACCTCTAAATACATTTCAAGCAGATCTCATACAGGCATGAAAACATTCTCCCAGGTCAGAATGTCAGAAATCATGGTTTTAGATTTTTGTGTTTCGTGAACCAAATTACAAAACTGCCTGTTTCAACAGATTTCATTTTGATTGTCCTGTTACAATGCAGTGGGTAGTCTTGTTGTGGCTGGCTGTGGTAACAGTCTTTCAGCATCAGTCTGTCTCCACTTCCACAGCAATGGTGTACATGCAAGCCTGTACACCACCAGTCCCCATTGTTATGGGCTGCTGAACACTCCATTTAGCATATTCCATGTTTTTTTCTTTTCTTTCTGCTGAATCACTTTGACAACCATTGTCTGAATTGTTAATAGCATATCGACAGGTGGCAGTTTCAGGCCTCAGAGGGGTGAACTCCTCTGTCCCATAGTTTTTCAAAAGTGCACACACGGGAGCTACAGATTCACACCAGTAGCCCTTCGCTTAATTGTTAATCATCTTTCCGTGACAGTGATGAATTAAGCAACAGTCTAGTCCAAAATGAAGTTCTGGAGCTTAGCTTTACTGGTGGCAATTAGTTTTATCCTTGCTTTGGTCTTTCTGTTATTTATTAATTGAGGTGTGTGAGGGTTCCAGGACACTTATGAATTGACTGCAGTGCAGTAGGAAGACAGATCCCAAGAGTTCAATCCTCTTGTTCTAAGCTTTGCCTCTTGAGATGGGTATTAATTAGTTTTTCTTTTTTGACAAATTCTCCAAATCCATACGTAAGACTTCCATGGCTTATGAGCAGAGAAGGATTGTGCTTTAAAGGTGCAGCAGTAGTTGTGGGTCAGCTTGAGCTTTTGTGTGACATTTAGATGAGGTAATGATGCACAGTATGAAGCAGTTTTATCCTCTTTGATGTCAGAGAAGCAGAGGACGCCACATTTTTGGCTGGACCGCAACAGCAAAATTAAGCGCAGTTGTCTGTAACTGACTCACTGAGTAGCTGAGTAATGAAGTCACACCATTGGTCGGCCAGATGCCGCCATTTCCTGTATCTGTTTCAAATTAACAGCCCTCTTTTCAAATTAAAAGCCCTCTAGTGCATCATATCAGAAATGCATCAGTATGTGTATTTGTCATGAACTGTTGTAGTACAGACGGTACAGTTCTGTGCATGAAGTCATACATCAAAATAATTTAATAATTCACTTACTCCAACATGTGGAACAATAATTCTATTACATGAGTTTCACCCAGAACGTTCTGGCAGCACACAACTTAGCTGTAGCATGCTAATAGTGTATACTAGCTGAGGGTTAGTCTGATTACCCTTTAGTGTCACAGCCATTATTTACAAATGAGAGATCTCGAACACTGACTGAGTTCAGCACCATTATTAAAATATGCTCTGTTATCTCTGTAGTGAAATGATACTGCGTCTCCCCCCTCCACTCTCTGTCCCCTCTCTTTCATTATGCCTTTGAGTGAAGCCGTTCAAAACAACGATAAAAACATTTGATTTCTGACATGGTCAGACAGCATGTTGTAAGAACAATATAGTGAGAAAGTATGAAAGTAAAAATAGTGATTTGATCCCTTTGACTGATATTTTTTTTTTATTTAACCAGGAATTCCCTGGAGATTGAAATCTCTTTTCTGAGGGAGACCTGGCCGAGACAGCACACCAGTTACAGATGAAGTAGAAATAAAACACAACAGATAGGAAATACAAAAATCAAACACACAAGGAAGCGAATCCAGCTCAAATAAGGCAGCTGTAGTTCTCAGTTAAATGGTGTTACATTTTTCCATATTTTATATATATTACTATATATGACATCATTAGATTATTAATACTGAAGTATCAGTGTATAAGCGGTATTTTACTCTTATAGCTATGGGAGGTGGAGCTAGTTTGGACTACTTTATATACAAGCAGACTATAAATCAACATAAAACAGCTGTCTGCAGATGTCCTGACTCATGCAGGAAACAGAAGGCTTGTTTTCATTTTCCACTGTGTTCCAATTAACTGTTTCAGTAATAGTTTCCACTTCAGCACAACTAAACTGTTTCAGTAATAGCTGCGGCCAGTCAACCGATGTTTACACTTTTCAAAAGACCAAAATGTTATTTTCTATCTTTCTACCAAGACCTCAAAACCAGGATACCTACCAAACTGTGAATTTTGTGAACATCCTCATTTCATTCAAAGTCCAGCCATATATATATATATATTTCTGCCATCATATAACATAAATAAAATGCCCTAAATCAAAATGGTAGAACAAGTGTCAGCCTTCTCTGTTTCACCTCAACTTAACTCTTTTTCTCTCCGCAGGATGTTCCGCTTGCGGGCATTGTCCGCAGTTTCGGTGGGTCTGACGCAGCTGTCACGGCGCTACCACAGCGGGGCAGTGCGCGGGTCAGGCCGGAGGAGACTAATGCTGGCAGCCCTGGCTGGGGTAACTGGTGTGTCTGCTAGTGCTGGACTGCTCTGGACAAGGTAGAAATGGGCCCATTAATACATTTATATACTTCTTTGTGCTATCCAGAAAATAATAATGCACTTCTGTTACTTCAGTTAAATTCAAATCAGTTCCTCAAGAGGCAATTTGAGGCTAGCTGGTTTTCAAATATAAAAACACACAAAAAAACACAAACAGTTAATTCCCCACTGATTTAAAAGCATAAAAAATACAAAATATATCAACACGAAATAATGGGGGTATACTGTTTTCTGGTTTTCCTACCACATCTCAGATGTTTGTCTTGAGTGATGCACCATGCTTTGAAGTGTGTTTTCTTGTGTCTTTCTTTAGACAATTGCTCTTCTCTTTATCTGCTCCCATTAAACGAACAGACCTCGATCCATATTGAGTAAACTAGCATTTGCTTACGGTGCAGTATTAGATAGCAGTTGACTCCTGAGTTTGTGCCAAATTCGATTCCCCCCACATTATACGACTGTTAGGGAAACCACCCCATGAAAGTAGCTTAACTGTTTATTTCTGTTGACATTCCAATGCACCACCCAATGCGTGTCAAAATGTCTTTATAGCTATCCATTACTAAGGAGGATTGTGTTTGGTTAAGGCAAAGCTGTATAGAGGGTGTTGACGTGAGAGCTCTATAGGGACAGAATGACTGTGCTGCAGGAGGCAGAGTGATGGATGGTGCCTCGGGGCATTGGAGACTGATGGGAAGAGACTGTTCCAGGCCTTCACCCCAGGCTTCATTCTACTTGTGTCTCATTAAACTGAATTATTCAGTCTGCCCCAGACAGACCCAGCTATTTATTATTATTATTCCAATTTTCAATTTAGTCAGAAAAATGGCCAAGTGGGAGTTTGCCATGTTAGACCTCTCCACATCGCACAGACAAGCAAATCACAATGCAGCACATTATCTCTCTTGTTCCCTCTCTCAGTTTTAACTCTGTTAGGCATCGTAGTTACAGCACATACTCAGCTCAACGACATACCACCCCGGCTCCACTTTGTACTAGAACAAAAAACAAAAGAAATATTGCTATACTTAATCTTCCTGACAGGGTACATAGGGATGTCCCCCAGGTGTTTACCAGTTTCTAATCAGTTTTTTTCTTTTTCTTTTTCCGCCGTTGTTGTTGAAAACTAGAGCGTATGCAGATGCGGGGCCTTCCGTCAGACACTTTGAGCAACCGAGCGGAGAGGAAGCTGATTTCGGGAAGGATACGGACTCGGAGACGGAGTCAGAGAAATCAGTGGAGGCCAGCAGTGGAGATGAAGAAGAGAAGGATGATGGTGGTGAGGGCAAAAAAAAGAAGCCACGCTCTGGATTCCGTGACCGCAAGGTAATCAATAAATAATAAACATTCGCCCGTTCAGTCAGTCTCCCTGTTTAATTCACCTCGAGAATGGTGTTTTGAAAGCCTTTGCAATCAATGTTCAATATGCAAACGCCAGTATGTTTTGACAGAATATTTTACGTAGAGACACAAACGTAATCAGCATGCATTTCTGCTGTCATAAACAACAGAAATGTACCACACGTAAGACTTTATTGCTGTTAATTAGGCAGCGGATGACAAAGGACAAGCAGAAATGGTCTTTGATACGATGCCAATTAAACACAGTTCAGTTAGGTCTGCATATTGTTGTTGGGAGCACCAAACAGAAAGAAAGAGGAATAGATTATTTTCAAAACACAATATGATGAAATGGTACATCAGACTTATGGGTAAGAATGTGAAGATAGTGCAATCACTCTTGCAGCAGCCGTTGTCTGTTGAAAGCATATAGATGTCAGGGGAGTAAACTGCTTTAGTGAATCACAGCACCACAGGATTCACTAGTGTGTTGGTAAAAATAGGTTGTTTGTGCCAGCTCACTCACGATGTCAAATAAAGTATCTGGCTTTGCTAAAGCTCACTGTCTGAAGTAAATTCTGTTCGTATGTGTGTGAGAGAATGTCTGTGCAGTGCATCGATGCTTCAGAGGCTGTCCTTGAAATGGTCCAATTTTGATGTGAGTTTTACAGCATGTGTGGTGGGTAGTACTAAAACATTGATTGTTTTTTTTTTTGTCTTTAGAAAATGTGTTTCGAGTTCCTTGGTCCCGCCATGTGTTTTTGACTTTTATTTTTTCTCAAATGCGAAACGGACTTTCTGAATAATATCTACTCAAATGCCAAATTGTGCAGCAAGAGGCAATATTCACTCTAATGTGTGTTTTAAAATTCACTGCTTTCACTTTCTTCCTTTTTAAACTGATTTACCAGTCAGATGTGTCAGATGTAGCACAACCTTTTGAAAGTGTGTGGTTAAAAAATTATAAATAACTGATGATGTGACTTGGATTTCACCCTTCTGGGTGTATGTGTGTGTAGAGTGTTTGTAATGAGAGAGCACAAATGGCTGAGAGCTCAAAAGAACAGGCTTGATTCTCCATCAGTATGGGTGATGCTTAGATCAGTAGCCTGTAAATCAGAGGAGATGAGAGCCAGAGTGAGATGACAGTATAGCCCTGGCTTTCCATCAGTCAGCTTTTCTGGCTTTTCTGTACGACTGTCCCGTAACCTCTCATCCATACACTGATGGTTACCTCTTGTAGAGACACGTTCCTGGTGATTTCCCTTAAGACCAGTATGGTCTGCTAAAGAAGAGGAACAACACAGAGGCATGTAATCATAGTTTCAATCTCAAGGAGAGAATGTAGTTAGAGCAAAGTCTTTGTATCACCGTCTGTTATCAAACTGGAGTGGATAACAACCTCAGAAAGTCGAAGCTGTAAATCGCGTGTTACCTTTTCCATGGGAAGTATGTGTCGTGCACGCAAGCGCTCAGTGTCACATAAAATAAACAGCCTGAGTCCCAAAGCGACACAGCTCTGTCATTTTCTCTGCCATGCTGCATCTGTTTGAAATATTCTGCAGAAATGAGTGTCAAAACAAACACTGATGTGCGCTAATGTGTGTAGCAGAGCTAAATATATATATAAATTTTCGTATTTCCCAAAATGTTGACTCACAGTTTGTCACCGTGGTCTTAGCTTATCGTTCTTATCTGTGATAGTACTGAAGTCTCCCTTCCTGTCAGTCACACTGATCCTGAAAACACTTTCTCTCCTGTTTTGATTAAGTGGAAGTTGACTCAGTGACTTAGAGGTTAATATCCCTCACTACCGGGGACTGACACCTTGTTTTCCTGCTGCTAGCTCCTTCTTTATTCTGGTCACTACATCTCCCCCCATTTGCACTCTTTTCACTCTCCCTGAAATGATTTCCCTTGCTTCACACAGGATTAGAATATTGCTAATTCTTTGATCCTGTTGATGTTTAAGTATATGAGAAGTGGTGCTAATTCAAAATATGTGAAATTGTGTCATTAATTGCACTTCCTGTCTGGTTGGCAGGTGATGGAGTATGAGAACAGGATAAGGGCCTACTCAACTCCAGACAAGATTTTCCGCTACTTTGCCACGCTGAAGGTGATCGGTGAGCATGGAGATGCCGAGGTTTACATGACGCCCCAGGACTTCATACGCTCCATCACTCCTAACGAGAAGCAGCCCGAGAGTGAGTCTCCTCTCTTTCCTCCATCTGTGCTTAGTCTTCGCCAGTGACTTCTGTTCTTTTCTCTGATTTCCACCCCTTTTTTCTTTTTCTCCTCGAGTCTAGCTCTGTAGACAGAACAGTAAACATTGTGACGCTCTTACAGGACTTTGTCCCTGAATATACCTTGGCGACCTTGAATGTGTCACAGTACATGCATGCAGATAATTTATGGTCATCACTATTCAGGGTGTGATGTTCCCAGTAACCATTGCTGAGATCATATCACTCCACTGACAGAGCTTTACCCAACACAGCTCCCCCTGTGCTCCAGGGGGGTGTAACAAGGCTGTCTGATCATGCTGAGGTGAGGGAATCAGTACGCAGCAGTTGGTGTATCAATTAACGGGTTCAAACCAGAGCAGATCTCAGGCGTCACACATGGAGCCAGTGACAGATATTTGATCTTCAGCCCGGAGGGTTGGGAAGTCGGAGAGCTTAAAACTTGGCATAGACATGTTTCAGCACGGCTCTCGCCTTTTATCTGTCATTATCAGGTTATTCCAGTGCACCAAAATTCATTTAGTTTTGTGTGACATTTTATTGTATGGGGTTATATTAGCTCCCATCACAGACCTGCGGTTGAATGCTCACAGTGTGAGCACTATTACATCCTCAGCATTCATCCACAGTGAAGGAGGCAAGCCTACAGTTAGCACTTAAGACTTAGCTGGGCCTGTCACGTCTACATTGCCATTCCTGCTCACCGCAGCCCTTCCATCTCTTCAACGTGCTCAAGAGTTGGCCTAGCTTGGCCCCCATTGGTCTTCCATTCTTAGACCCAGCACATCCCCTCTCCACCTCCCGATTCCCTCGGCTCTTCCTTTCTTTATCCTTTCTTTAGCCTTTCCAAACTGGAATTAAAGTAACAATGAGCTGAGCTCTGTTGGACAAGATAAGATTTAGGAAAACAGATGAAAAAGTCAAGAGAAACAGGAGTTTATTTTATAGGCAGCCATGTCATTTTCTTCTCCAAACTTCCAGGCCCTGTGAGGTTAACCATGAGTCCATAGTCAATTTTAATAACAATGATGAAGCCTTAGTTGCTGATAAATTGATAAATTATGGTAAATGACTCTGCTTTTGTTGATTTAATGTTCAGCAGTCTTTCTGCATCGAAAATGAAGAACAACCCGTGGTCCTGATGATATCTAGATTTTTAGATAGTTTTTGCCCCATTTTATTATGAATTATCTGTTTGGACAGGATGTGACAATACTAAAACTGATAGAGCAGCTGTGTCCTAGTTCAGAGGCTGAATCATCAGGACATGGTGCACAAATGAGAGGACCTGAAGGCCGGGCTAAATCTGCATCTCAAATCAGACAATCTTACCACATGTAGATCACATGCAGACCAATGCTAATGGTGCTTTCAAGTGGCCCTAATCAACTTGTAAAGTCAAAAATAGGAATAACTGTGATTGCCAAAAGTTTAAAACAACAGGAAATGCCAGTGGGAATACCTTACAGTTCTTGACTTTCATTTAACCACATGATGGATGACTTGCAAATTATGTATAAATCTGGTAAGTATGTGCCTGCAATGCCTTGTGATTTACATCATAGCCAGGATGCTAACAAGAGCTGTGGCCTTTTTTTGCCTGGTTTCCATTATTCACACCTTGCAGTATCTCGTTCATCAGTCATGGTTTCATATTTATCAGTGATTGATGACCACCTGAGTGCAAATACCTGGTAAATATCACATGGTTGCATAATATCTACTGATGTTACAGTTTGGCAAAGGATGCTTGAATGTACAATAAAGAACTGACCAGTACAAATTGGATATGTGATAATGAGGGCTGCAGAGGATAGACCATTTTTGTCCTCCATATCTGGGCAAAAATAGACTTTGTCTCTAAAATGCTAATTAGTTTTAATTCTATCGAGAAATCAAGTCTTCAAACCGGAAATCCAGGAAGCATCTCCATTATTGACAATGATAACTAACCTGAGGTTAAGGATTATTGACGCAGTGACACAATAGGCCGTTCTGCTCCTTAGGTAGTTTGTTTCCTGGTTAAAAGATCTGATTTTAAATTGGAGGGAAACGCAGGTTTAATAAAATGTTGCATATATTTACTTGTCTTTCATTAAAGCAGAACAGAAGAAGGTGGTGTGCTGTTTACAGAGGCCTGTGTCGGATAAGATGAAGCCAACATCAAACAAACACTTTATTAGTGCTTTGTTCAATAAAATTATATCCCTACCATCGCCCTCAAATCAATCTTATTGCACACTGAATTAGCAAGTCAGTGTGCTAGTCTTTCGGTGTGCTGTGTTTTTTTTTTGTTTCTCTTTTCACTGCATGTTTCATCATTCAACAGATGAAAACCATTACTTGCATAAAAGGTTTAGAAAATAATCTCCTTGACAAGGATTATTAGTTTCAATTACCTGAGTTTGAGGGTAGGGTACTTCTGCTTTTCCTCAAAAAAAATCACATTTCATGTTTGAAGTATATTTAATTTACTTTAGTAATAAGAATGGAAAATCTCATTTTATGTCATCCTTGCAGGGAGTAGAGTCATAATAAATTAAATAACTTTTGTTTTCTTACTTTTGCATAGAAAGACATGACATAGATATAAACCTAAGATATAAACCCCTAAGACTAGAAGGACAAATCACAAGTGCACAGTGAAGACTACTAATTCATCTGATCCTTATGTGGACTTCACTGGAGTCCTTATCCACTGTGTTAGTATGATGATATAATGACATTGATTTCCTTATTCATTTCAAGCTACATAGTATATAAATATAGATAAAGCTTTAGCTGCTAACTCTTATTATTAATCTTGCTTTGTGCTGCTTAAACCCCCATATGAGAACTTTGTTTTGACTAATGATTACAAAAATCAAAGCTGAATGGTTATGATTGTTTGTTTTAAAGAATTGGCAAAATAGAAATGGGTTGTTAATGACTATTATTAATCTCTAGTACGTCAGTGATTACCAGCGATACAGTAATGATACCAAATAAATTCATTTGCTCTGCTTCATGCTAGGCATATGTCTTGATGCCCCTGCTGTGTAACTAGTCTGCGTCTTATCTAGTTTGTTACAATATTCGTCTCCTAATCTGCATGTCTCTGTTTATTGTCTCTGTCTGTCTGTTTTTCAGATTTAGGTCTGGATCAGTTCATTGTGAAACGCTATGATGGGAAGGTAAGAAGTGGGTGTCTTGGTGGTAGAGAGTTAAAGGGTCAAGTTAGCAGTTGTGGAGTTGTGCAGTTTTTCATAATTATATAAATGTTTCAATCCTGGTTCATAAATATAAATTTAAGTAACTATTTTTAGATTTTGTTAATATGCTGTAAATTGAATGAGTACTTGTGCATTGTTGTATGTCGCCAGAAAGCTGTGTTTCTAATAATATTTCACCCAAGTTACTTTTCTTCCCACTGCACAACATGCCAGTCTACCAGAGGGGTTTATTTCCCAGACTGGCCAAAGTCAATAATGGCTTAAAGGATCAGGTCACCCTTAATACTAAAAACTTATTTTCTCACATACCCCAATTACCCATGGTGTGTCTGGCCATGCAGATAATTTCAGTTTTCTTTTGCCGAGTTTTTGAAATATCTGAAACTTTGCCACTACCTTGATACATTGGAGGTGAATAGAATTTTGTTTGTGCTCCTTAAAGTGCTAAAAAATATATAATGTGAAAAGTGAACAGCAACATGTCATCCCAGAAACAATGTTCCAGGTACTTGCAGACCTGACCTTTCTCAGCAGTTTTCATATAGGCAATTTCTTCACTTTAAAGTAGTTCCAAGTAAAAACTTAACATTCAGCAAAAACCTTAAAGTCAATGTATAGTCAATGTATTTTTTTTTAAATTTTGGAAAATTATCTCTTCATAATTTTGACAGTCTCTTAAATATTGATCCTATTGTCTTGCAGAAAAGATTAGGCAAATGATGTCAGCGTTTGATAATTAGGCTTCATAACCCCAGAATACAGTGAGGGTTTTATCTCTTCATGAGTTTTAAAATATGCATACACAGAGAAGAAATTCAAATTTGGTTTTATTTCGATGCAGTAGTGCAGGAACTGTTAATGAAATGAAGTGAGGGAAAAAAAAAATCAAAGATGTTATTATCTCTGGAAAAAAAGATTCATTCCAACTGGCAGATTAATTTATAAGTGGGCATTACTTATCAACACAATGAAAACTTTGTGTGCACACTTCCATGTAAATTGTTCATCAAATGTCATGCAGTTTCTGTTGTAGTTCATTTTAAATGTGTCTGTTGCTGAATCCAAATCCTTATAGTTTTAATATTATGTCATATAATGAAATCCCTCTGTGAAATACAGTATAAATAAAAGTCCTGCCACACTTTATATTGCAGGCATTGAAGAAAGCAGGTAAATAGAACTGGAATGATGAATTGAGGCGATAACTCAGTGTCGTGGAAATAAACAGACACTCATCAGGAGCAGTGGGCTTACGGTACTATAAAAGATGACATGTGATAAGAGATAGTGGAGCAAATAAACACCATTGCATTCTGTCAGCAAAGCATTGAGAGATAAATAGAAAAAAATGCAAATTGCACTTCTGCTCCCCGTTTGTTTTGTTTGGTGTTCCTTATTTCTTTGGATATCTGGCAGAATGTACAAAAGCTGGTGTCGGACTGAGATATTGAACTTCCATATTTGGCATATATTTTACTGAAAACCTATTAACATCAGCAGTGAATATGATGTCAAAGTCTTCTCACCCTTAAAATAGAAATGAAAGTGTTTTGTTTTTGTACATGTTATCCTTTGTGTATGTCTTTGTTTTAACTTTTGCTTTTCTATCTGCTTTTTTTTTCTCTTAACTCATGTTATTTTAGATATGCAGATTGAAATTAGATCAGAATATCATTCATATCATCATAAGCTCTCAGCATGTTCAGAAAAAGACTTAAAGGGTAAAGAAGAACAGTATTGGTGTCAACCTAAGCAAGAAACCCGTATGTTTTGCTTTCATTTCGCAAAGTATACAGATAGTTCAGATACCTAGTTCAGAAAAGCCTGGCAGCTCCACGCTTAATCATTAAAGGGGACATGTTCAAAGTGGAGCCGCCCACTGCATAATGACCTATTTAAACATAGTAACAGCAGGTGAACCTTGGACAGGCCAGCCCTCCATTACCACAGACTGACTTAAAGGATAGAAGGATAGAAGCCATCAATATATATCATAAACATCATTATTTTAATTACAGTTTTCCTTGATATTGATTTGTGACCATTACTGTCCTCTCACTGATCCCAGGAAGCATCTCTCACACCCAGTTGCCCACCATGCTCATTCATTTACTGTTAGCTAATCATCAGTGTGAGGATTGTAGTTTCTAACCTCATTACAAAACCCATCAGCCCCCAGGCTGGTATGATGATGAGTAAGTCTGCACCCCATGTAGTAGTCAGATGAGCCGCACCAAGACAGTGAAGCTAAGGACAGAACAAGGCCTGTTTCTTAATTACAACTTCCTTCCTTTACTCCCTTGTCCGCTCCTTCAGGAAGTCATGATTTTACTAAGTCACACTGCAGAACTCATATTTAAAAAGCATGTCAACCAAAGAGCTTTGGCTACATATTAACTAAAAGGGAAACTCTGTGGCAGGCAGCAATCCCCTGACTAAAATCATAATGTAGTAGCGCTCTACATTTATGGCCCTTCTCTGCTTATGTTAATATCATCCCTATCTCCAGGCTGTGTCTTACTTGTATTTGCCAGGCAAATCTCTGGACACATGGTTTTCTCTGATACTGTATTTAGCTTTGGTTATCCCCAGATATTTTCCTGCCATGGCCAGAGTGGTCCGAGAGCTCCCCACCCTCACAGACTCTGTCCACCCACCCCCACCCACCCTTTTCTTTTTTTTTTTTGCTCAGAGCCACGTGCCTGCCCCTCATTGGCTTGATGGGCACCTCTAGCTAGTTGGAGAAGGAATAAACCTTTACTGTTTCCTGCCAAGAAGCCATGAAATCTAGCTCACATGAAACCACACACTGCAGTGAATTAGATCTAGATGAAATGGCTACGGCAGTATGGCGTGTAGTGGCGCAATATCTGTAGTGTGTGTGTAAATCATAAAGTTGATCGAGGGTGTGGTGAAGTATAAGGGGAGCTTTTTCAGCTGGGGGTTGGGTAGCAATTTAGGATGAAGGTTAAGGTCGATTGCAGAGAGGAGTAGAAGTATTGTGAGTGAGTAACATGATAGCTCTCTTAAAAGACCTCTGTGTCTCTCTTCCCATGGTTTTATTTAAAAATAGCCAGCTAAGAGATTTGTCACTTGCGAACCATTTTGCTAAATGAGAACATGTAAAAATGTTCATGTTATGAACCTCTCACTACACCTCCCCCCCCCCTCCTCCTCCACGCCCTCTCTTTCTGACACTAATCTGTTCCAGGTTCAGTCTGTAAAGGCAAACATAAGATTGTTATTTAACAGTTGTTGTTCATATTGACTCACCCTGTTTGTTTTACCTGTCTTTTCCTGTCCTTGGCATACAGTCATTTTAGAAGTCTTTTAAATGGAATTGCTCATGAATGATCAGCCAATTGTGTCCCACCTTTCTCCGCTGTTAATTCATTCATCTGTGTTTTCTTCTCTTACCTTGTAAATACGGGCATGCTTTCAGCTGCCGCAGTCGTAAACTGATGTGACCTGATGTTGCCATTGTTTACTGTTGATTATACTCTCGTGCTCTTATCAACCATTCTCTCTCATTCATATAACAAGTAATCCCTCCATTTTCTCTCTCTTCCCTTCCTCGTGAATAACCATCATCCTTCCCAAAATCCCCACTTTTTTTTGTCTCCCCCCCCCAATCATTCCTCCTACTGATCCCCATTCTCCACCCAAAAACTCCCCACCCCTCCTCCTCGTCCTCCTCCCTCCCTCCCTCCCTCCCTCTCATCTCCTTCTTTTTCTGCCCCTCCCTCTCTGCAGGACTTCTGGCAGGTATGGGGTGTGTGCCGAGCAGCATGTGTGCACCTGAATGAAAAACTGCACTTTGTAGTCACTACCTACTCCCTCTCTCTACTTTCCTTTTTTTCTTTTTTTCATCCTATGTCTCTTTCTACTTTTTCCTCTCTCTTTATTACTCACTCTCTCACTCCTCCCTACTAATATGGAGGGTATAGATACTCACTGTTGTTAGTCCAGGGGAACAGCTAAGTAAATAGTTTCTCTGTATTTCCCACATCTCAGCTTCAGCAAGTCTGAAAAACTAGAGTCACAGCCTCAGTTACATTTACAATCACTACGTTTAGGACAGCAGCCAAACTGTGCATTAAGTGTATTTTTTTTTTTTTAAACAAGAAATCAGTGGACTGGTAATAAAACGTTTAATTTACATCTTGCCTTTCTCTCACAGGGTGCATGTGCAGTAGGTGTTGCACACAGGAGGAAGGGGGAAGTTAAACAGTATGAGGATGGAAGTAGAATAGAGCACCACCACTGTATTTTCTCATATAATAAGCAGATTATATCATGACCACTGGATGATTGGCTGGCAGGTGTCCCGCTAAATTGTATAGCAGGAGGTGTCAAATGTACACTTAAAACTGCAGAAAATCTAAATAATGCAGCTTCTCCCTGTGGTAAGTGGCCATGGTATAAACATAATAATACACTCTGAGATGTCCTAATATGGAAAATGACACATTTGGTGGAGAAAGCACCACTCTGCCTCTTTACCTCTGCCTTATCTGTTATTTACATATATCTGGGCACAAAATCAATTACATAAATGTGTATAGATTGTTCATTTCAGCAGTTAGCTGCACCCTTGTTTCTAACATCAACATAAATGTTAATTCACCAAAGTGCGTTTGAGAAACCTTCGGTGATTTTAATGTTCTAATATACACATTTATGTGGATAAATGTAGATAAATGAGCTTTGACCTATAAGCTTTATCTACTAAATGATTTGGCCTTTAAGCAGGTCTGAATGCTTGTCAGTCAGGGTGATGTGAAGATAAGCCAAGAGCAGCAAAGGGCAGGTTACAACCTGTTCAGTTTTTTTAATGATGGGGAGTGTCAGAAACTGAAGTAGGCACGCATCCTATTGTGTGTGCATTTGTATCAAATATGCATACTCTGTATTGTTATTGGTCATTGTATTGGAGACCTGCCCAATGCCCTTTGTATACCCTGTTGGAGACAGCTGCCTACCGTGCCTTCCCTACTGAATTATTGAAAATGAAGACTTTATACTTTGCCTCTACAGGGATCATTAAACACTACTGCAGCACTGCTACATAATTTACTGACTAGTCAGTGCCCCAAAGTAAAGTTCATATACATATGTACTATAATTAAAAAAAGTAAAATCTTGCAAAGCTGAGATGCAAAGAGCAGCTAAAATGAGTCATTTATGCAGGACTTGTATTGGTCAAATGATAGCAGTGCTGTTCCCCTGCGCTCCCTCTATGTCTTGCTTTATAAATACTCCTTTTCCTTCTCACCCTTTCATCTTTCCTAAGAAATATCAGCTCTAGCTTTCCACATGCTTTGGCACTCTAGTCTTTTTCCCAGCATGCCCTGCTCTATTGCCTGTATCTCTCAGAGAAAGTAGCTGGTGGTGGCGCCCCCTTTCTGCGCATGGTGGCATCACAGGGTGGTTTCAGACCCAAGAAATGGCTCTGTTAGCTAAAGTTGAGGCTGTATCGATGTGCTTGAAAGCCTTCACAAATCCATCTTCTGGATTGTCCAGATGTCAGTGCTGCATGATTTCTGTAGAGCATGGTTTTTAGAGTCATTGAAGGCAGCACTCGGTCTGTATATCTAAAATGTATCCAAACTGTTCCTACATGCTGTGGCCCTCTCTGTATGAAAAAGCCACAGCGTCTGCCGTCTGAACTGCCTGCGACTGAGAGCGGACACCTGTCACTCAGAGGGAGTGCGGGGGGGGGCTGCTCCAATGGAAACAAGCCTCTTGTCACACCAGCTGTTGTCATGTTCACTCTTTCTAATTTCACAGGAAGCTCCCGAGGGCCGCTGTTTGGACTGTCACTGCTCTATTTCTCTATCTTTTCACAGTCTTCAATTCTCACTTGGCTGTCTTTGCCCTTTCTCTTGCTCTATGATGGTGTCTATGAAAGCTCACACACACACACACACACACACACACACACACACACACACTAGATCCTTCTCTCTCTCTCTCTCTCTCTCTCTCTCTCTCTCTCTCTCTCTCTCTCTCTCTCTCTCTCTCTCTCTCTCTCTCTCTCTCTTTCTCTCTACCTCTCTGTTCTCTCCTAATCTAGAAGAGGTTGGGTTCATCTGTACACCCGGTCAGCTAATTCGGTTCCCCCTCCTCTGGTGCGAGCAGCTGCCATTCCTCAGTGACTGAAATTTATTTATTGAGTGTTCCGCATCAGGGTCCATTATTCTGAATGTGCTCCCAGAATAATTATGAGTTATTAATGGTACACCTGCTCTGTGGTTACCCCTGGGACTGGATGTGGAAAGCCAATACATTAGTGTTCTCTCTACCCACCCACACACCTGCCCACTCACCTACAGACTGTGGTTTTTTGGTCTTAAAGTATCAGCATTTACAAGAAGGGAACATTCACTCTTGACCACTGTAATTTTCAGCAATAGATTCTGGTTATGTGTGTATGTTTGCAGTGATGTTCAAGGCAGTGCGGCAAATATATAATCATGTAGCGCGTAAGTGGCTTTCTTCAGAGCTCGGATGGAGACAGCGACCTAGTTGTGTGTGTTGCAGCACAGGGCAAGTGAGGTTTTTCAGCCACCGTTCAGAAATGTCAGCCTCAGACCTCAGTTGACTTCACCCTGAAGCGGGTCATTGAATTATCTTTGCTGTGAAACTCACAGCTTTTCTTTGTACCTGCCAAAAGTGACAGTAACCCCAGAGCAACTAAAGCGACACAAAGGACATGCATGTAAAGATAATGATCTATTTTTAATAGTCTCACCTATCTCACTCTACACTACCCGTCTGTCACATTGTACACGTCTCTCCTCCCTTTTTTATTTTTTTAATCAGTACATCCCTACTGATGCATCCAGTTCCATTGAGACTCACCTGTACAAAAGATGAGAGGCCACTCGAGGACAGGCATCACTCAAGCACACACACACACACACTCATGAATGCATAGACAAAGAGAGTGCTTTTCATCTTCAGTGTCAGGTTACAAAGTAGATCCATAAACACATCTCTTTGTTGCGGCGCTCAGAGGAGACTGCACAGACAACAGACACATACTACAATATCAGAAAAAAATCATTGTGTTGTTATTTGGATAATTCATATTTTCAAGTTTGAACAGAAAGTACGTGGCTCACTGTATATACTTATCTCTCATCATCCCCTCCCTTTTCCCGTTATCGGGGTCTCTGCAGCTGCAGTGTTGGACAGGGTCACAGATCTAATCAATAACGAAGCACTGCAGCCAGTACAGTGGCATTAGAGAGGGCCAAGTCTAAGCTTCCATCAGCTCCTAAGCCAAGAGCCTGGCCACACAAAGTGCTGGCGGAGCAGTGTACAGTAAATAATGAGAGTGAAGCAAGCAAGAAATTATACAGTGGATTAGAAGCACATGACATATTTTTAGTATCTGAATATTCATGTGAGAAGATTGCGGAATAATGTGTTGAATAATGTTGAATAAAGTGTCAAAGAAATGTATGCCTCCATATCGCCACGGCTGTCACATAACTGAACCCATCAGAGCAAAAATGCCGTGTGGTTCATTTGATCATGTTAAGTTATTTATGTTGTTTGGAAGAACAAATGGAGGCAAGATGTTAAAGCTTTCATCATTGTTGAGAGTTATCTGTAGAGAGTGATAGTTCACAGAAGCTGAGGATGTAAAAATGTATTGCAACTAGCAAATCATTCCTCAACTTTGGATTTAACAATGAAGTGTGAACATCCGACATAACTTTGATGTAGTCTAATAATGCCTCCGTGCAGGCGACAGTCGGGGCCGAAAGCATTATGTTTTCAGGTCGTCCGTCTGTCCCATTCTCATGAATGTGATATCTCAGGAACGCCTTGAGGGAATTTCTTCATATTTGGCACAAATGACCCCTTGGACTCAAAGATGATTAGAATTTGGTGGTTAAAGGTAAAGGTCACTGTGACCTCACAAAACACGTTTTTGGCCATAACACAAGAATTCATGTGATAATTATAACAAAATTTCACACAAATGTCTGATAGCATAAAATGAAGTGATGACATTTTATAACTAAAAGGTCAACAGTCAACTGTGTTCTGCAAAAACACTTCTCTGGCTATTACTTGACGAACGATATAACTCAGGAACAGAAGAGCATGCTGTGACTATATTTCACATTTGGTCAGATACTGAATTGGTGACACTAATCTTGGGTGTCCATCTTGAAACTGTGGTGATTGTTTTGATCCTTTGTGCCGCCGCGTTGAAGATGTGTGAAGAATCCACGTTTTAGAATTTGTAGCTTCTTTGCAGCAACACCCATATCTCAAACTTTGTCTACTGTCATTGCTACAACTTTGTGTTCTATCAGCTTTATTGGCTAATCATGTGAGCACATTTAAGGAAAATACACTTAACAGCTTTTATTAAATTCCTTTAAAATCTTCACTACAGATATTATATGATGTAAACTGCAAGTTGGCAGAGGCATACAACCGCAAGGTGTTACTTCTAGTTTAATTTTTAGTTTAGTTTCACTTGGCAACAATGCGTCTAGAAAGTGTTTCTTAGCCCTTCATGTGAAATGAGCAGAAAGAGATTTCGCCCTTTTGCATGCACGCCACTGGCTGTTCTTGACTTTCATGAGTCTCATTTGTTGGACTCTTTAAGCTTTGGCTAGTTGAAATTTGGCTAGGGCAGCTACCGGGCTGCTCGGTAGCCTGGTGCACTAAAGAGATTAGATCTTAACCCTGCCAGTGTGTGTATATATGACAGCAGTACATTTGACTGCCCTGCCGCCAGCGCCATCTAGCCAGCAGCTCTGTCAGCACTGTGTTTCTGCCTCAACTCACAGGCTAGTCGGGCTGTTCAGTCCTTCATGTGAGCACAGCCTGTGGACTTGGCCATAGCTTGGCTGACACGGAGAGACATGTAGAAAGACATGAACAGGCTCAAGGCGGAGATTTAAAAAGAAATCTTTCTCACATACACACAGAGAGCCACAGAGCTGACACTGATCAACAGACACACACTGACAGACAAGGCATTAGCTGTTAATTAACTTGAGTGCTGCCGCAATTACGTTTACAGTCATTTAAAGATCAGTGCTTTGGGAAAAATTTACGATGAGTGTTAAATACCGACTCCGATGTAGCTGGGATTCTTGTAGTGATTGCAGCAGCGTGTTTTATAGGCATAATGTCCTCTGAATTGATGAATCAAAACTGATTGAGGACAAGACTGATGAGATACAGAATCCAAGTCTGTGTAACCTAATATGTATCTTGTTAAGATAAAACTTCTTTACCGTTTGTCTGAAGTATGTAGGCTGTTTTTGTAGCGTTGAGTAGCCTCTTGCTGGATCACCTCATGCTGCGGAGCTTCAGTGAGAGGTCGAGGCTTACATCAGTGATAGAAAGATGAAGGATGATCAGGAAGATAGGACAGCAGAGCCACAAGCTCTGTGGGAAAAAGCTTAAAAGCCAAAAAGAAACCCACAGCACAGCTTGACAGACACAGGTTCACACTGCCATATGTCTTAATGTCGGCTTGAGAGAGAGCAAAATGTTGCATCATACATTTGTGAGAGAGATGTGCATATGATAGCACCATATGTATGTGGGAAAGAGCAAGAGAAAGCTGTAGAGTCAACTGAAAGGTTTTTTTTCTGTTTATTGGTTAGCACGCCAATGCAGACTCTGAAATCTTTCCTTTTATCGGCTGTATCATCAGCCGTTATATTTGGATTGGCTTTCCTTCAATGTCATTTTGGCTATTCTGCGGGGGTGTTTTTGTCCTTGACTTAAAGGCTGAGTTATCATACCTAATGTGTCCTCTGTGCCTCTGTTCTGATCATTATAATGAGGCCCGGTGTGTTTATTTCTCTCATCTGTATGGTTATGTGGGTGTCTGTGTGGGCAGTATTTTATGCGTACGCCCATTGGAATACACACCTAAGTGGTTGTGTGTGTCGTTTCTGTTTTAGCGAACTAACATCAGGGCTATAGCTCACCTCAAACCCAGAGGACTTTTTCCATGTGGCATCATTCTAAACTCAGGGCTAAACACCAACCTCTTTTCTGTTTTTTCTCTATTCTTTCCCTGTCCTTCTCTAGGACTCTCTCTCTCTCTCTCTCACACACACACACACACACACACACACACACACACACACACACATACATACATACAAATACATACAAGGAAACACCAAAAAATCTCCCAATCTCAAGACACTAAGAATATCTCTCTCTTCCTCTCAACTAGTAGCACTGCTCCAAAAATAACTTTTTCTCTCTCTCCCACTCCCTTCTCCCCTCATACTGTAAATGTAGATACCATCAATAATAAATGTTACAGTAGAAACCACTATTTGCTATATTTGCATCAGTGACGTGTAAGAGTCAAGATGGACACGAATTGGGGATAGTGATACATTTTGTAAGCTTATACTAATAATAACCATTATATGTATCATATGAGGAGGGAGTTGGTATATGGGGCATGAATTTATGTTATTAAGGGGGATGCCACCAAATTTTAGTTTTCAGATATGTACTCATTAAATAAATGTTTCTCCCATTTCTTTCAGGCAATGATATGAGAAAAGGTGCAAAAAAGGAAACAGACAATAGGCACAAATAAGTGCTCTAACAGTCTTGCCAGTAAAGCTGTTACTGACAAGACTGGAGAAAGCAGTCTTTGTTTGAGTTTTGGCAGACAGTCTTGTTCATGTGTACACATTTTAATTGCAAACTGCAGACATAATTGAATTCTTAATTTGTGTGGTATCCCCTAATTATCTTGTTTAGGACAAGATGTTTTGTTTGAGTGTGCTGTGTGCGACACTATGAATGCACTTGCCTCTTTGTCATTCAAGGCCCTGCTAAAGACAGCAGAGGCCATGCTGCTCTCTAACAGTTGTCTCTCCTCCTTCCTCCTCCTCTGAAATGGACCTCTTACAGACGGAGGTAACTCCACAAGGGCTGAGCGTGGCCCAGCCACCTCCTTCCCACCCCTTCCTAGGCATGCTCTGTCCATCTGTCCACTCCGTTTGGTGGAGCGTCCTACTAGTGGGACACTGTATATCAAGACTCTGTCACTGACTGTGTAGTGTGCATGTGATTAAGTCACACTTTCATGCAATGCTGTTAATATACACATGCTAACAGAATAAACGTCAGCTAACTGTGCGTTTGTGTGTGTGTGTGTGTCTGTGTGAAAGAGAGTGAAAGTCACGTTTTTAATGATTAATACATTTGGATTGTGTTACAGATATGGTTTATCAATAGTGTGTGTGTTTGTGCTACAGTCTCTCGTGATGTTTCCCCCTCTCTTTATGTCAGTTTCACTCTGTGAGTACAACCTCTGGTGGATAATGTGTTTGTACACGAACTGACCACAGACTAATTGTTCGACACTACCACCCTCACCTGCCTCCATGTGTATGCAGCACTTGCATGACTGTTATTCTACTAAGCCATCTCTACGTAGTCATCCTTATGCATTGTAAATTTTTGTGTGTGTAAGTACAGTGTGTGTGTGTACGTCTCTGTGTCTGAGCATGTCTCTGATTGAGCTTTGCTCTTAAACACACACTCTTGCTTGCACACACACAAAGCCACCACACCTGGGGCAGCTGTACAAGCCATAAGGCTTATGCTGAATCATGTGAAATGTTTTTAATATAACTTCTTTTTTTTGCCCTGGCCTGGATGAGCAGAAGATAGCCCAGGAGAGGGAGAAGTTTGCAGATGAGGACAGCATATTTTACACACTGGGAGAATGTGGCCTTATCTCCTTCTCTGACTACATCTTCCTCACCACTGTGCTGTCCAGTAAGTACATTGTTGATCTGTACAGACTGCATGGAGATCTAATGTTTCATATGACCCACCCCCTCCTTCTAACCTTGCACACTGATTATGAATCAAATCTCAAAACAATCTCCTATGTGTCTTCTCTGCTCTCGGCTTTCTTACTGCATTAGTTACAACAGAAAGTGAAGAGGAAATCATTTTTCCAGTATAATATTATTAGCCAGGTTAGAAAGCAGGCTGTCTGTTTATTTAAGAAATAAGGCATTACTAGAAACAGGGAGTAGATTACACATTTATGTCTCCTTTCTGAATATGTCAGGCTCTACGGTAATGGAAAGCTCTGAGTGCTTCCTCTCCATTCGCTAGTGAACTTTTATCCGAAGCTTAGCTCGGCCATTTATTATAATCCGTTCATATGGAGAAAGTCTCTTGGGAAGTTTTCAAGGACAAGTCATTTTTAAGCAGACAGGGCAAGACGCCTTATGGTTGGTTTCAATCCTTTTAACACAGCCACCAAAATAGTACAAAGGCGAACGTATTCTGCCTAACAGACGCACACATTGGTTCCAACCTCAAAGTTGTACATATTTACTGCTTTGAATCTGAATCCTTTGTCAGAGAAGACTAGATGAATCTTTAATATTTCCCTTGAAGGAACTGAGTTGTTGAAGGAGTAAATGGAGTAAATGGTTGTATGTAATGTAGTAAAAAAGAAAAAAAAAAGATGAATTTAACAAACAGAGGTAATATAATGTAGTCTGTAAATATTTCTTTTTATTGTTTTGGCTCTGTACTTCAGCACATTGGACTTGAATTGAATCAGTGATTGAAGTTTAAGTGCTGAGCTCAGCGTGGATTTGAGAATGTTTGATCCACATCGGATGAACAGAATGGGAAGTGTATCTATTTTATAGTCACACAAAACAACAAATCATGAATTAAATGTATTGTAGAAAGTATAGATTATAGCAGTAATTGGCTAAATAGGCTAGGTTAATAAAGAAAAGACATAATCAATGCACAGTATGTATGATGTGAATATGTACCAGAAACCTTAAATGTAAGGCTGGTTACATATAAAACATGCTCTATACAGAATATATGTAACAGCATTTAATGTATATGTTATGGAATAGTTGGAAGCTCTTCAAAAATACCAACAAATGACTTAGTATTTTGTAAGGATATATGAATTTGATGAGTTTTAAATACATTAATTTTTAGTGATTATATCTAATATGTAAAATATGCATCATACTTCAGTTAATAATGCTACTGAATGTCATAAATATATCTACAGAAGATAAGCAGGAATGTATTATAAAGAATAATGTGTCAATATGTTGCATAATGACATTTGCATAAAGTGCACTGATTGATTAAACAGTGCAGTAAATGCAAATACAAATTCAAATATCATTTTTGCAAGTGTTGTATTCCTTGTTCGTGCAGAGTCTGTTCTAGCAGCTTCCCTGTTGGCAGAGAGTGAGACTGATTATATAGTAATCATTGTGCAGTCTGATGGCTTTCTGCTCAAAAAAAAAAAAAAAAGCATCACTGGAGGGGTGAGATGAAGGCTGAAGACGCTGCGACTGAGCCAGTATTGAACTCTTTAGCTGTTGTCTGGGTCGATTAATTGTGACGTGTTGTTTTCATATTGTGATGTATTGATTTCATTGTGTTCCTGTGTGTGTGTGTGTGTGTGTGTGTGTGTGTGTGTGTGTGTGTTTTTATGTTCTGTGGTGTCCAGCTCCCCAGAGGAACTTTGAGATTGCTTTTAAGATGTTTGATCTAAATGGTGATGGAGAGGTGGACCTGGAGGAGTTTGAACAGGTTAGTTTGTGATCAGCAGCAGCAGCACAGCTCACACACTAACACGCATGCAAAAATCAATACATTAAAAGAGACACCAAGTACAAATAGCCAGCCCACACATGAGGACTGTGCTTTAGTATCTACAGCAGCTCCTGATTGTATTTCAGTAACCAGTAACACACACGGACATGCAGTGACCTTCTCTACTACTTGAATCTGGTCGACGTTTGACCCCCACTTCCACTCCGCCTCTCCAGGTCCAGAGCATCATTCGCTCCCAGACCAGTATGGGCATGCGGCACCGCGACCGATCCACCACGGGAAACACCCTGAAGACAGCCGGCTGCAGCTCTGCTCTCACCACCTACTTCTTTGGGGAAGACCTGAAGGGAAAACTCACCATCGGGAGCTTCCTGGAGTTTCAGAGGAAACTGCAGCATGACGTGCTCAAACTAGAGGTAATGGAAAGGGAAAGTGAATGAGTGGAAGATTATACTGAGAATATTTCATCTACTGGTTTACGGCACTATTATGTTCAGTTTTAATGAATTCATTTGTTACAGCTTTGCTGTCATCTTAAATCCTCTACAGCTATCCAGAGACTACAAATAAAAATTAACAGCTTCCCAACTAAGAAGAAGTAAATATTGCTAT
This sequence comes from Euthynnus affinis, assembly GCA_029490765.1. Lineage (NCBI taxonomy): Eukaryota > Metazoa > Chordata > Actinopteri > Scombriformes > Scombridae > Euthynnus > Euthynnus affinis. The sequence goes on along the minus strand of CM055852.1, from coordinate 10,841,957 downwards.
CTGTGTAACATTTACTCACTCAGTAGACAAATGAACTAAAATATGTAGTAGGAGAAGAGTAAGGAGGCAGTGACAGGTGAGCATCAAGCATTATTCAAAAGAACAATGGTTGAGGTTGACAAATATGTGTATGCTCTCTCTCCAGGCTGTGACGAGTGTAAAAGCCACCTTCTGTCTGTCTTCTTGCTTCTACAGCAACAGCAACTGATTAGTGTAGTTAGGCATATGGCTATCGTATTAATTAGCATATGTAGTGCCTAACTAATACTCTGTACCGTAATCTGCGCTGTCATCTAAAGCTCCAAGAGTACGATGTGAGTCTGAGCATCTTCCAGAGAGAAAAGAGCTATCTGTCACGTCTTAATGATAGCACGATGCTCCCAGATTGAAATCATAATGCCACAGATAAGATTAACTCTGTTTTTACGTGGTTGTCCTTATTCCTGATGTCTCTCTTTCATGTGCTTTGCCCTTACCTCATCTTCCCTCACCTTTCTTTAATTGCTGAGACTGCAGCTCACCCTGGGGCCATATTTTACCAGCTGTCGCCATTTTTCCGCAAGGTGTCCAATTCCTTCCCTCACTTATCTCACTTACTTCTCTTATTCTCACATTCTATTTTATAACACTTCAGTCAATCAGTCGATCGACAGAAAATCAATTACCAACTATTTTGATGGTCAATTAATCATTTTGAGTATTTTTTTAAGAAGAAATGAGGAGAAAGGAAGCTGTATGTTCATGCATAATAATGGAACTATCATGATAACTAGAGTTAGTGTCCTTAACTGGCCCCAACAAAAGGTTGACGCTTCATGAATGGTCAAGTCACCCTGAAATATTCACTCCGGGCTTATATTTGGCTTAGTCATGAACTGCCTCTCTTAATTTGTGCGACAATGATATTACAACAGTAACACTTTGAGAGGTCAGCATGTTCAGAGAGAAAGGAGGAAAGCAGCCGTGTGGTTGTCAAACAGCTTCAGATATAAATCAACTGGATTGACCTGACACAGTCAAGGCCCACTGCCGTTAAGCCGTTCTCCAGTGGAACATTGTAAAAAAATGCACATGCAGATTTAATGTCACCAAGCCAGCTCCAAGCATGATTCAACTGGAAAGCCTGACACCAGTATTTACTGTTTCCCATCTGCCCATGCCCTCCTTCTCTTATTAATTTGTTCGTCCCTCTCCAAAGCACTCAATCTTCATCTTTCTTTCTCTTCTTCACCCCTCCAGTTTGAGAGGAACGATCCCGTGGACGGCAGAATCTCCGAGAGACAGTTTGGGGGAATGCTGCTGGCCTATAGCGGCGTCCAGTCTCGTAAACTCAAGCTGATGCAGAAGGGCTTGAAGAAGATGTTTAAGGATGCACAGGTAGATAAATCTCTGTGTGTTTTTTATTCCCGTGTGCACTGGAACTCTTGAGATAAGTGATTGGTGCTTTGTGGTTATATACGGGTGTCAGTGTTTCGACTAATAAGCCAACACGGATGTTGGACTGGGCCATTGTGATTGTGTGTGAGAGACAGGATTGAGAGGTAATGCATCACAGGGAGAGGACAGCACATTCAGAGTTTGACGTTATCCACCACACCGGCACTAGCTCTCTCCAACTCCTCTACCTTCCACTATCTCTGTTTGTGATGACCAAATAAAGAGCACACTAGTGCTCAGCAGAAGGGCACAAGTTAGTCCTCCATCTCTCTCTCTGTCTGAGCTCCTTCTCTGACACCGTCTCCATAGTCTTTCACCTCCTCTGTTTACTCCAGGCTTTGTCCTCCCCCTCATTTGCTCTTCTATCAATCAACAACTGCTTATTCAGTTTAGTTTGCTTCAGACTGAATATCACCATGACTTGGCAAGGTTTCTAACAAAAAAGAAAAAGTGTTTCAACTTTCCTTTACCCAGCCATTCATACACCAAAAAACACCTCATTGCTTTAAGCAAGTCAAATGGCTCCACTGGGACAGGCCAAACGGGGGGAAAATCTAAAAATATTCCAGATTTAGAGGGCTTAAAGTTAAATTCAGTACATGTCTATCCCTTTCCCATTTCCAGTGATTTGTATGAACTTTGGTTTCATGCTGGTTCTGCTTCACTGTAATGAGCCCCATCAGTCATTTGACTGAAGTCACGCCCAAGCACAACGCATCCCCTAGAGGTGTTGCAGCAAAATATGGCCAATTTCCCCCCCCCTTTTTTTTTTAAAGATGGCACACATCATATGGTTGCTTGTCAGTATACATTAAAGCACCACAGATGTCAGACTGAGGTATGATGAGGCAAGTTTGATGGTTAAATGCAGCGATTAGCAGACAAAAGAAAAGGGAAAGCAAGGATGCTGCTGTTCCTCGCAGGCATGAGGGGAAAAAAATGAGCCGGGGTGCTGCCAGAGCTGTGTCTCCCTAAGGAATTAGACTGCAGTAAGCATCTTTCTCTTTTTCCTCCTCTTCTTCCTCTGTTTCTCCATCCTGCTCTCTCTCTCTCTCTCTCTCTCTCTCTCTCTCTCTCTCTCTCTCAGCATTGACATAACCTGGTTGGTAAATGAGAAAAAATGATATTTACTGTCTAAGACCAGCTGTCTACTGTCTAGTTTTTCTATGCAAATGAGCTCATCAGCGGTGTGGCAGCTGTGTGACTGTGCATCTGTTAATATGTGTATACGTATGTGCATGTGTGTCTTAGACCGTCTGTTCTCCTGTCCCTCCACTTCACACTGTTCATCCATGTATGTCCAGTGCTTCTGCCCACTTCCTCTCTGTCATTTGTGTCAGACCGCTGCACTACTCCCAAAACAGCATTGTGCAGTCGCAGCTTTTGTCGTGACAATGTTTGGTTGGTTTTTCACAGGACTGCAGTGCTGTATTGGCTCAGGAAAAACTGTAGGAATGTTTTTTTCCTGACCTTTTTTTTTAAAAAAAACAACAACAACATATTTTCTTTTCCTTTGTAGGGCATCACATTTGAGGAGGTGGAGAATTTCTTTACTTTTCTGAAGAATGTAAATGATGTGGACACAGCCCTGAGTTTCTATCACATGGCTGGAGCGTCCATAGATAAAGGTACACCTCTAATTTGACCTTTTCCTCTCACATTCTCTCTTTCTTCCTAAATCCTCCACCTTTAGATTTCTCTGCTGCCACTTCTTTTGTCTCTGAGAGCTGCTAACACTCCAGCCAACCATATCGGCTTCTTATCTCTTTCTCTCTCTCTCTCTCTCTTTTTTTTTTCTTTTTCTTTTTTTGGGCCTGGCTTTGCTTCCAATCCTAGCTCAACCATTTGCCATCTGGATGTCCATCCATCCATTCATCTACTACTTCTTCCTCCAGGCCTTACAGCAGAACACATGCTTCAATCCATGGCCCACGAACATACACGCATGACAGATCACTCCTACTTAACAGCGCAGGCTGCTGATTCTCAGTGACACATGCCAGCATCATCACTAAGAGATGGTGGGGAGGGGGGGCTTTGAGTCGGCTGACCTGTCATTACATGGTTGTTCTTTGCCTACTAAGCACTAACAATTCCCACCGACACTCCAGTAAGACTACAGTGTTGGTGGTGGTCTTACTGCAGTCTTATCTACAATGGATAATTACAACCAATTAAAGATTGCTATTAAATTAAAGACCAATTACTGTGTCAAATTAATCAAAAGTCTTTTTTCCATTACCCTCCTCAACACATTCATCATTACTAATTTTATTCAACTGTCAGATCTTCACAATGGAAGTCAATTCGATGTGAGCGCAGCACAGGCAAAGAGGAAACCTGTAGCTTTTATAAATACGCTGATTGTTCGATGAATCAACGTTTCCTTCATTCATGGAAGTGATTCAGCCCATCAATAAGCCTCCATATGTTTGCTGTCAGCGCATCCATTAGCTCTGATTCATTGGCAAAAGAGCCGCTGTTTTAAGAGACTGCAGGATCCAGCCCGAGGTGATGCTTTCCAGAGTATGATTTCAACAGCACGCCTACACCCCAACAAGCCATGCGTGTGCATGCATGCATGCGTGTGTGTGTGTGTGTGCGTGTGTTTGTAAGCATGTTGTGGAGGACTATTGAAAACAGGCTTCTTCATGAGCTGCCAGGCATGCGTCTGGAAATGATGTCCGTCCTCCTGTTGTCCTCGCAGCGAAACTGTCTGCCGACTGTTCCAGCCAGAAGGAGCTCTCGTATTTTTTCTCTCTCTTCTCTTTTTTTTTTGCATCATTGTTTCTCTCTCTTTCTCTCCTTTCTTTGAATCTTTTTCATCTCACTCTCAAATTTGATGATTTCACACCCTCTTAGTACAATTTCTCATATGTGGGTGTGTTATCTAGAAGTGCACATTGGCTCAAAGGTAGAAAAGAAGGCCACTAATGAGATTTTTGGAGGAGTGTTTTGGCTCTCTCTCTTTTTTTTTTTTTTCCTGTTCCCTAAAGTCTTGCCATTTGCAGGGAGGTTTTGTCAGACGTTCTTTTTATCCCAGCCCTCTACTGATTCTCTGTTTCTCTTTACTTTCCCTCCTCCATTTGTGTGCCTTTTGAAGCCTGATAATCAATAATTCTGGTCGGGACTAAGGAGGTTTTTATCGTTTTATTGTTTTGTTTTTTTTGCATTATCACACTGAGGTTTTTTGTCTTCCTGGACCCTGACACCTCCATCTTTTTCTCATTCCTCAGTCAGTCTCATGCTCGATATTCTGATGCTGTCTGCCCCTCCTCCTCCTCCTCTCAGCCCCTTCTTTCTCCGTCTCGTGTCTATCAGATAGTCTCCCCTGTGAGTGGCAGCCCTGCCTGCTATCGATCCAAAGCAGTTTGCCTCACACACCGTGTCGTCCGCTTGAGCCATTTATGAGCTGGCTCGCGTGAGCGTCTGTGTCCACTAGCACCTCTATTACTCTCTCCCACAAATGCTGAATCTCTGGTTTCCATCTCTTGTCTCTCAGTTACTATGAAGCAGGTGGCCCGTACCGTGGCCAAGGTGGAGCTGTCAGATCATGTGTGCGATGTGGTGTTCGCTCTGTTCGACTGCGATGGTAAGTAGCTGGCTGGTTAATCATAGCTGTCCTCTGCGAATATTTATGCAAAGCAAATAACGCCTCAGCTGACAGGTAGAAATCATCAATAAATGGAAGTCATCTCCTCCTCTTACTTACTCGTCCTCTATTATTTCATCATTTCCCTCCCCCCTGTCCATCGCCCCGCTCCTCCCTCTACTCCCCCCCCCCCCCCCCCCCCGTCTGTCTTCCTCAGGGAACGGAGAGCTGAGTAATAAGGAATTCATAGCCATTATGAAGCAGCGGCTGATGCGTGGGCTGGAGAAACCCAAGGACATGGGCTTCACTCGTCTGGTGCGCGCCATGTGGAAGTGTGCCCAGGATACCGCTTGGGACTTTGCCACACCGAAGACATAATAGAAACAGGAGGCGGCGTGCGAGCGTGAGACAAAGACGGCGTGTGAATACATCACCGGTAGCATCAATGACATTCTTCTTCAAACAGATCTCAAGAATTTAAAATAGACAATTAATGCAATGAACTCAATAAGACTGCAGCTCTGAGGGGGGTATCATCAATCATTAACGCATGTCAGTGTAGTTCAAGCTATCAATAGAGTTACTGAAGCATGCTGACACAGCACTGCGTGTGTGTGTGTGTGTGTCTCCCGAAAGGCTTTTCCTAGCATGTCTGTCTAAGGCATCATGGGTATTTGTATATTTATGGTTGCCGTATTCTACAGAGGAATGCCGTGTCAGCAGGTAACTGTGTGACCCCCTTTTTCAAACGCCAAAACAGCACTTTTATATCTGTAGTTAACATGTTTTACTGCAAAAGGCAAGACAAGAAGTGAAATCAATCTCATTTGACCTTTAAGTTGTTTAATGCCGCAGTATGTCTGTCCTATACTGATGACAGTCGCATGTCTTTGGTGGGACACAGGCCCTCAAGTCTGTAATCTTGTTAGCACCTCTTTGTTCAGCCTGTTAGCTCCAGCTGCGTCCTTACTCCTAGTATCATGAAAGATCAATGATGCTTGTCTCGCTCTATAATAGATAATTGTTCAAAATGTGTATTATTCTGATTATTATTGCTCACTGCAACACTTTATATAAGATGTTAAAAGAAATGCTCTATTAAAGATGTTTTTAATAATGTAAAACTGATTACACTTACATGAGTGTGTTCTTCATGGCGTGTAAGTTGGATTGTTGTTTTGCCGTGTTCTCATTTTCACTCTTTTGGGATTAACAAGACTAATCTATGGGGCACCAAAGAAGTCATTTGTCGTGTAATGAAATGGGGTGTAAGATTTTTTAAGCAGAATGAATGGCTGATTGTATGCAGCGGCTTTGAGAGGGTGCCAGAGGAAGAAAAAGATGGTAATGTGTGTGTGCAGAAGAGCAGTCAGCAGTTTTGTCTAATTAAAATGGACAGGATAGACAGTCCTAGGTCTCTGCTGCCCATTAAAAGATTGTCCTGCAGCTCCTCTGTACACACACTGTGCTGCATTGGCCTGAGACGAACTGACTGGCTCGCTCACTTGCACACTGACAGGCGGAAGTGGTACTCAGGAGTGATTGCTAGGCAGGAGATAAGGTTGAAAGAGCTCAAGTCTGGCATTGCAATGGAATGTAAGATTCTTTTAAGATTCTTCACAGTTGCTTCAACTTTGACAGGACGAACCACAAAGACATTCAATTAACAAAGATACAAAACTGATGAAAGCGGTAAACATTTGAGAAACTGGAATCGGTGAACAATCGAGTTTCTCACAGTTGACAAATCGATTAACCAACACATTTTTAACATCAATGCAAAACACTGACTTCTTATGCTTTTAAAACCTGCCTTAAAAAAGGATCTTGTGGCTCATAGTGGCTAAAAAGAGTTCAGCATGCCTCCAAATGCATCGAGTCTCCTGACAACAGTTCTATCTGCACTGAAAAATTGCCCAGTAACAGCTCTAGCTGTACCGCACACCACCTTGCTCAACATCTCTGCCATATAAACCCTAAGCAAGAATGCTCTGTAAGATTTCTCTGCCCGGTAAGAGCTGAAGTAACACTCAATGGTTAACTGTTGTCAGACTGGGAAGCAAGGCTATATTTGGAGTGACTGCAGAACTTCCTCCTAAGTCAACAGTTCTTTGTGTGTATGCACAGAAATGTACACATTTCCTGTACGGACAGTGCATGAACTGTTCTTAATGTGTGCGCTAGAATGAAGCTTTTTCTTCATGCTGAATGCAGTGAGTGTATGCGTCATTAAGTCATATGTTCTGTACCATCTGTCACGTCATTAAAAAACTTTATTATTATTATTGCATTAATGTAAGTAAAGTCTGTACACTTGACTTTTCACCAGGCCTGTTTAAAGGGACTAACAGGACTCAAAGGGGGAAAAAAAATCATTTATTTTCTGATACAATCCACCAACTTTGCACTACCGTTGCTGTCAAAACCCACCAGTTTTATTGCCAACATTGAAATACTACTATCTGTGCTTTGCAAGAGCAGAGAGTGTCAGGAGCTGCTCAAATAATTCCAAATTTACCTCTGCTGTGCTGTAAAATGTTGCGAGACATCCAGGATTTAAGGCAGATATTCGTTTCAAAGCCAGTTAGATTGGCAGGTTTCAGTTGGAACCACAGCTGAGTGTCATTGGTGTTGCAGTGAAACAGAATCTGTTTACAGACATGGTTTAGAGATAGTTGAGCCATATGGCACCCCATTTGTGATATTTAAATGATGTGAACAGTGTGAGCATTTATAATATCCAAAATATCTCTGATTATAATAAATGTTTTATTGAAGAGGTGAGAGCTGCACTTGTCCAGATCAGGTACATAAATACCAGGGGTCAAACTATGTGGAGCTAAGACCAAATATACTGTTGTAGTTTATACAGCAGATGACTTTCATATGACTACAAAACTCAAAAGAGATGGAGGTGAAGAAACATGTTTTTTTTTTAGTCTTCAATATGTAACTATGTTAATGTTAACTATGTAATATGTAAATGACAAGAAATTGCCACTCTTGGCACCTTCAACCATGCTGGAGCTTCAACATCAGGAGTCCATCATTGCGTCAGCTGTTGAAAAATATTCTCATTTACCAGGAGACTCAAATACAATTGAAGTGGTCAGTGTACTGATTAGTAGTTTGGGGATTTAACTGAAAAGCATAACCATTTAAATGCACGCAAGGCGGCTAAGTTCTAAACAACATCTGCAAATCCAAACAGGCCTCAGCTGCCTCACTTCACACTTGTTTAGAGTGAAGCAGAACATCAGTCACATGTAACTTAGTCCAGTACAGGACACATAAACAGGAATGAGCAGTAATGTCTGGACATAGCAGCCTGCCTCATAACTGACCATGGCATAAAGTGATAATGTGAAAGTTCACATCATAATTGAAGGTAAGTGATGCCTGACTGCCATCTAGTGGCTTAGAGGAGAGTTTCAGGTTTACTTTGAGAATTTAGATCATTTTCTAATCTACATACCTCCAGAGGAAGACCTGGCATGAATGGACTGATTGCATAATACTCCAAGTCTTTGAAGTATATGTATCATGGATTTGAATCTAACCTGGACTATTGCTTCATATCAGACCTAGTGACGGTAGATGTTTTTGGTTAAGACAAAGTGGCTCATGTACATGGATATAGTGTCAGCACTGAACACAGCTCTAAGAGAAGCTGTTCTAAACAAGCGAGAAGAATCAATTTGAAGAAAAAAAAAATTAATGATTCCAATCATACCAACATTTAATATCAGGTCTTAATTACAGTTACAGTACAAGACTTGATCATAAAAAAAAAAAATGAAAGCGGTACACAAACTCAGTAAGTTCAACTGAAACAACATGGCTCCTGATTATGTTGGTGAATAATTGATTTCACACCAATAAACAACAGAATAGAGAGGTTGACAGGAGCACTCTAACATTCAAAGCAAAATGGCTTGTAAATAGCATGGACAAAACATCTGAGGTCCTAAATGTTGAAATGGAATAAAACGTAATAAATACACAGCATAAAACGTATTGTTACTCGCTAAATGTCCTCATGTAATGTTAAGAGAAAAAAACCCCATGTACAGACCCTCTCCAGTCTCCATGTTTAAAGATGACCAAATAAAAATGAACATACAACCAAAGAAAAAACACCAAGAATCCATGTAATCCGTTAAAAATCTATTTCAGCCTTTTCTTAAACACATAATAAAGAACCTGTTGGGATGGATGGCTGTTTTTCCAAACATAGATAAATGAGAATGAAAAGTTTGTTAGAAAGAGATGACATTTGTCACTTGAGAATAAGGTAAGATTAAAGTAAAAAAAAAAAAAAAAAAACAAAAACAAAAAAAAGGGGGCTCAACATACAAATTGGCTTTTTACCATTAACTGGTGGCATTCAGCCACCTAGTGGCTATAAGTGTAATAATGTCACATGGATGTCAAAATCACAGCTGAAAACATCTGTCTCCTGCTGCCACGGCTCCACTAAACTGTTGCTTTCAGATCACAGATCAAATGAATGGTGTCCATTACAAACTAAGGGCAAATAACTGCATCTAAGTGCCAGCTCAGCTCTACAGGTCACATTCTTCTGTCAGTGTGCTGCTGCTACAGGGTGGTGATGGTGGGAGGACTGTTAACCGGGGGAGAGGGGAAGCAGACAACTGATAGTCCTGATCACACAGGTAGAGTACAGTTCAGGTGGGAGAGTGAGAATGTGCTCAGTCACTGTCAAACTTGATCGAGTTGACTGAGGTGGAGATGGCTCCACCGCGGTAGCTTCCCCTCTTCTTCTTTGTCTTTTCGTGGCGAAATGACTTTCCTTTAGTGTACCTGAGCACATCGTTGGCTTTCTCGCCCCAGTCCCCTTGGGCTCCGAACTGGAACAGCAAAGACGAATTAACATTTTTGACGGCTTCGCCTCAGCAATCTGAATGTGCAGTGCTGATGAAATAGTTACTGAACTCACCTTCGCGTCAAAAGAGTTATCTGCAAGACGGGGATCCACATCTACTTCCTCTTCTCTTATTCTTCGGAAAGGTATGTTGGAAGACTGAGAGACAGACGGTTATTTTCATTAAATTATATCTTTTTCCCCAATGAAAACACTTATATCCAGCAGCCATGAGTTACTTTATATTATGACTGAAACATTCATGGTAACTCTGGTTTAAGACAACTCTTACCTTCTTATTGGCTTTAGGAAACGTTTGTGGTGTAGTTGTTGCTTTCTTGTTATTTGGTGTCTTGACATCTGTCTCTTCCTCTTCACTCTCTGATGACTCTTCATCCCTTTTTCGCTTTCCATTGGTGCCTACATAAATCAACAGAGAGGAAAAAAAGGTTAATTACGTCACACTTAAAGGCCAACTAAAGTGAGGCTGAAAAGAAATATGGCCACATCATGTTCAGTTACCATTTGTCATGGGGGTGTTGGGTGCTGTGGCCGCTTTACGTGGTGCTTCCTCCTCATCTGATGAACTGTCTGATGAGCTGCTGCTCTCCTTGGCTTTAGCTGCTGGGGTTGTCTTGGTGGATGCAGCTGGTGTAGCAGGTTTCACAGTAGTTTTACTGGCCTCCTCCTCTTCTTCAGAGCTGCTGTCACTGGATGAGGACTCCGCTGGTTTTGCTGGAGCCTTAACAGCCTTGGGTGTCGCCGCCTTGCCGTTGGTGACGGTTACAGACTTGGCAGGGGTGCTCTTGGTCTCCTCCTCTGAATCTGAGCTATCTGAGGAGTCAGAGCTGCTTTCCTCGGCCTTCTTTTTAGGAGCTGGAGCTGCCTTCTTGGCTGCCGGCTTGGGTGCCGGTGCTGCCTTTTTGGCTTCCTCCTCATCACTGGAGCTGTCGTCACTGTCAGAGTCAGAGCTGCTTTCTGCTGCAGCGGCAGGCTTGGCGGCAGGTGTAGCGGGCTTTGAAGCCGGCGTAGCTGCTTTCGCTGCGGCTGCTGGCTTGGCTTTCACTGGTTCTTCTTCATCAGAGGAGGAATCAGAGTCAGAGCTGCTTTCTGCTTTAGCGGCAGGCTTTGCTGCAGGTGTAGCAGGCTTTGAGGCTGGGGTGGCAGGTTTAGCTGCTGCAGGTTTAGCCTTGGCTGGCGCTTCGTCTTCAGAGGAGGAGTCCGAGTCAGAGCTGCTCTCTGCTGCAGCCTTTGCTGCAGGAGTAGCAGGCTTTGAAGCCGGGGTGGCAGGTTTAGCTGCTGGCTTGGCCTTAGCTGGTTCTTCCTCGTCTTCAGAGGAGGAATCAGAGTCAGAGCTGCTTTCTTCTGCAGCAGCAGGCTTTGCAGCAGGGGTAGCGGGCTTTGAGGCTGGGGTGGCAGGTTTAGCTGCTGCAGGTTTAGCCTTGGCTGGTGCTTCGTCTTCAGAGGAGGAGTCTGAGTCAGAGCTGCTCTCTGCTGCAGCAGCGGGCTTTGCAGCAGGGGTAGATGGCTTTGAAGCCGGCTTAGCTGCAGCTGGTTTGGCCTTGACTGGTTCCTCTTCCTCATCAGAGGAGTCAGACTCAGAGCTGCTCTCTGCTGCCTTGGCAGGAGGTTTAGACGCGGCAGCAGGCTTTGGTGCAGCTGCTGCTTTAGCGGCTGGTTTTGCTGGAGCCTCGTCTTCAGAGCTGCTATCTGAATCTGTGAAGAAAGACAAACAATATTTTTGAACATTTTGCAGAAAGGTAAACATGAATGTATGTAACAAAGCAGGAGTGACAATAGAAATCACTTTCAAGTCCCAACTATCTGTTCTCAGTATGAATTTTATATGGTGAATGCCAACATTGATTCTGCCCCAAAATGACAGGACATTTAAGCTTTTACAGCAAATACTCAAAAATTATTAATGTGCATGCTCAAAATCAGTCTTACCTGAGCTTGAGGAGTCGTCTTTTTTAGCTGGGGTAGCCTTAGCGGGTGTGACTTTAGCTGGAGTAGCCTTAGCTGGAGTCACCTTCACTGAGGGTTTCTTCACCTCCTCTTCCTCGTCTGAGCTTGATGAGTCGTCAGAGTCTTCCTCTTTAGCAGGTGCAGCCTTGGCTGGTGCAGGTTTGCCTGGGGTGGCTTTAGCTGGGGTGACTTTGGCTGCAGGCTTGTTTGCCTCCTCTTCATCAGAGCTTGAATCTGGAAAGACGTAGGTATGTTGAAAAACATTTGCCGCACGCATGTGATCACGCTGAGGAGAAAAATCACTGACTGGAATCCTTATCGTTACCTGAACTGTCAGAACTGGACTCCTGCTTCTTTGCAGCGGGTTTGGCGGGAGTGGTCTTCTTTACTGGTGCAGGTTTAGCTGTGAGGAGTATAATGTTGTTAGAAATGCCATAAAAAAAAAACAAAACAAAACACTGACACTTCAAAATGAGAAAGGTGGGTACTCCTTACCAGCAGCTTTGTTCTCCTCTTCCTCATCACTGCTGTCATCACTGCTGTCTGAGGAGTCGCTGTCCTTGGCTTTGCTGGCTGCTGGTGCAGCTGGAGATTTCTGGACTGAAGCAGGAGGTGGGACTGCGCTGTACGCTCCTACAAAGACAGAGGTAGGTGATCAGCAGTGTAACAAATAGCCCAGGACCTCAGTGCTAACTCTGCTTGTTCATGGATACTTAAATATGGAACTACTTTCTCATCTAACATTTTATGACTACATAGCCATTACGACAAAATAAGCTGTATTCTGATTGGTGAATGTCACTCAAATCACTGTGAGCACAATCAAACCTTCCCTGATGTTCAATGTTGCTCCCAGTACCTCACACCATTTCTAACAGGACGTTATTGTGCTGTTTTTGGGTAGTGTGGGGAAGCTATTGGACATACAATAGTTAGTAAGTAAGTAAATAACAAACCTGCTTTGGGTTTTTTGCTAGGAGGAGCCTCATCTTCAGATGAAGAGTCTTCACTGCTTGATTCAGCAGCAGCAGCAGCGGGGGTCTTCACTGGGGTGGGTTTGACTGGAGCCTAACAGGACACATGAAATATTATTTACTGATTTAACTTGTGCTACATTATTCTAACCTCTGTGAGACAAAAACAGACAAAAACATGTAGCAATGTTTAGGGCTGGCCTGAGTCTTTAGCATACCTTGGCTGGTTTTTCATCTTCAGAATCAGAGGAACTATCTTCACTGCTGCTCTCTTGCTTCTTCTGAGCTGCACCTTTAGCAGCAACAGCAGCTTTTGGTGTAACGACAGCAGCTGCTTTGGCTTCTGTTATCCATAGTTGAAGAAGGTAAATTAGATCAAACATAGATAAAAAAAAAAAAATCAGCTTAACTTTAGTTAGCCATTAATAACAGTTGCATTACACCATACTAAGGACATGTGGCTATAAACTCACTTGACACGGGGGCTTTTGCAGCCTTCTCATCCTCAGAGTCAGACTCTTCACTGCTTGAGCTGCTGTCTTTCTTCCTTGTGCCTGCAGCAGCAGCAGCAGCAGCAGCAGGCTTCACAGGAGTCTACAAGCAGAAAACCACATTTTAATAATAACAGACTCACAACCATTGTCTCGCAGCAATGACTAGATCTGAGAATTGTTCATTTAGATGTTCTTTCCTACCTTTGCAGGAGCCTTTGCAGGCGCCTTCTCGTCCTCAGAGTCACTTGAGTCTTCACTGCTGCTGGATGCAGCTTTAGCAGCAGCTGCTGCTGCTGCTTTAGGAGGCGCTGCCTTGGCTGTTTGAATAAACATTGTAGAGAAGGTTTCAGAATTACATTACATTAGATATAACATTACTGACCAAATTTAACCAGGTTTATCAAGTCTCTGGTGTTAAATATATTGATATTACCTGCAGGTGCTGCCTTTGTTGGCTTTGCGGCAGCTTCTTCATCCTCGCTGCTCGACTCTTCACTGCTGGAGCTCTCTGCACTGGTTTTTGCTTTCTTGGCTGATGGACCGTTGGTAACTGCAGCTTTGTCAACAGGTGCTTTCCGTTTCTTAGCTTCAGGAGATCTGGGATGACACAGAGAGGAATTAAAAAGGACAATCTATGCAAAAAAACAACCAAACCTGTTGTTCCTCAAAAACACACAGCTTAACTATGTTTCTGAAAAAGCCATTTTCGCCTGAAGTTTAACAGAAGACAGATCACATTACTGATGTTAGAGAGACTTGGAGCCACTACACAATAACTTCAGGTTATTATGACAGCACCAGTGGGAGTTTTATAAATGTATTTTTAAAAAAAAGGGAAAATTAACATGTCAGCATCACTAAGAGTTGCCCATGTTGGCCATATATCTAATTATCAACTGTTGGCCATGACTCTAGGCCAAAACATTTTAGTGGATTATGGAGATATGTTCTGAGTCACAACTGTGAGCCTGATAAGCTCCCAGGGTCAATCACAACTTCATACATCTGTCCACCAGCTAATCTTTGTGTCATGTGATGATGCCACCAGCTCAAGTGCTGCTGTTTGCCAAATACTGGCTTTAGAGTCCAAAATGCAGAGTTTCTCCTGAAACTAAACAGAAAATAGATCACATTGCTGATGTTATGGAGAGACTATCCTGTAGCTGAGAGTGAATAAACTGTATATTGAGACAGCACTAATGGTGATTTTGTGGATCGATCTTTCAAAAGGGGAAAAACCAACATGTATTAACGTCACTATAAATGCGCCACTGTTGGCCAAATGGCTAAAGTACTGCCCAGATGTTAAACATTCGAGAGGGACAAGCCAGACACGAGACTGTATTTTCCAAATTTATTGGTATTAAAGTAATACAAATAAAGATCATCATTAAAGGACAGAACGAAAAAGACAAGTAGCAACTCACTTCACCCAGTAGTTGAAGATGTTTACAAGGCTTTCGTCATTTTGATCCTGAGGATTCTGTAGAAAAAGAGATACCGTCAATTTTAGCTAATCCAGCTATTTTAAAATACGCAGAATTTAACAACTAGCTATAATAACAAATAACATTAACAGTGGCAAAAGATGATGTGTCCAGGATAAACAATTAACAGTTTATATAGGGGTGTCCCTCCACGTGCTAACAGCACGGTCTCCACGCTCAGTTTTAAGGCTCCCCGTGCAGCCTATTTAAAGAAGTTCACGTGAGAGCACCTGCAGACCAACAGCGCGCCTAACCGGCTGTCAGCCCCAAACATGCGAGACTCTTACCACTTTAGTCTGTTTGAGAAACGCCTGCGCCGCCTTGCTGAACTTGTTCTCCAGCAGGAACGAGTACACACATTTGTACAGGTCGCTCGGCACCGACTTCTGCTCCGCCATCTTTTACACCACGCTCGGACAGGAAGGAACGGAAGTGAACGGAACCGTCTCTTTGTGGGCGTGTGCGCAGGCGCATAATGACGACGAGGAAAGAAGAAGGAAAAACAGCTAGATGGTTTACTCTGTTTGAGAAAAAGATAACAACGTTTGAACGCATCTGTCCAGAATTAATGAAGTAATTTCACCCAAAGTTAATTGCCAGAGAAACGCATAGACACTGACTGTTCTTTAACAAATACCATCAGTCATAAACTGCATTAAACCTCCATTGTTACATAATTTAATTATTTATTTATTGCATATTGCAAATGTCACATTTCATTTTTGCACAATATTTCATTTCAAGTTTAACATCCCATTTCAAAATTAGTATTATTCACTCTGTAAATAGGTTTTAAATGTGCAATTTTCATTGAATTTTAGTGATACTTTGTCTATTATTATTTCATTATAATAATTACCTTACTCCTGTTGTAGTTTTATTCTTTTATCTTGCGTTTGTGGGAGAAAGCACCAAGACAAGACTTGGCTAATAAACAGATTGATTCTGATAAAAGTGATAGCTTTGTATTTACAAAAGGTTTCATCTCGGTGGTACCCAGGAATCGAGGTAGAGTGAGACCTCTTTATCTACTTCATCTTTCTCTTCGAATCCCACGTGTTCATATTAAATATTGTTAATCGGGCGTCATTATTATTTACGCACCACATTTGATGCTGTTTTTAATGTTATTAGCCATGTTTTTTGTCAATATATGATATTCAGAGGGAGAGAAAGGCTCACTAGGGAGGCACTCTTCAGTTTATTAAGTGACACAAGTTTATTGGATAGAATTTCAAATATAGGGTAAACAACATGATGTTACAAACTCTTGTACAGTAGGTGGCGGTATGCACCGTAAACTTGTTTACGAGTCTCCAGTAAACTGAGAAAAGAAGAAGAACATACGCTATGCGCATGTTTTATACGTCATGAGCAAAGACCTTTCCTGTTCCTCGTGTCATAACATGGTCGTCTTTGAACAGAGTAAACTGGCAATGACACCAGCCTAGTACCAGCTGAATTAAACGTGTGGATTTTGCAGATTTCTTCACCGAAACGATGCCTCGTTACGAACTGGCCCTGATCCTGAAGGCGATGCAGCGGCCGGAGACAACGGCTGCTCTCCGGCGGACGGTGGAGACCTTGATGGAGCGGGGTGCGGTGGTGAGACACCTGGAGAACCTGGGAGAGAGACTGCTGCCCTACCAGATAACCAAACACAACCAGAGGCACAGCCGAGGGACTTACTTTTTGATCGATTTCTACGCAGCTCCCAGCATCCTCACAAGCTTCCTGGATCACCTGCACCGTGATGTGGACGTGGTGAGGCCCACCGTGCTGAAGAAGGATACCCAGGTGTCCAGTCAGAACTGCTGTGGACCCAGCAGTGATTCAATGTAAGGAAGGGCTGATGAGCCCTAAAGCCAAGTGCATCACCACGCATCTGTTGAAAGTTGAAACCCACAGCAGATGTTTGAGCGGGAGTGATGTTTTCATCCAGACTTTGTGCACAACTCGCCAGACTCCTTGTGTCTATACTGTACATGCAACTGTTCCCTTCAAGACTGTAATGAGAATATGTTCACCATTTGAAAAATCTGCTTTATCTGTCAATTAAGGAAAAAGTCAAGACACCCTCCTACCACAGGGTAGCACACAAGTCAAAAGTCTACCAATGATATACAACCAAGAAGAGCAATTTGTGACACTGTAACACATCCAGAGTTTTGCTATTTGGTATATAGTAATGTAATAAAAATAAATGATAAGAGTATTTGGAGTACATTTATTTTCTGTTCATCAACATTTCATTAAGTACTACCTGGATAAATGAGAGGTAATGGTTCTAAAATCCTGTATACATCTGAAATTGTTGGGTTTGGCAGCTCTACAGAAACCGTTTTGCAATTTTTATATGGCAGCAGAGATCTCCTTCAAAGAAAATAGATTCTTGGCTGACTTAAGAGCCATAAAATTTGTATCAACTAAATAGTTTAGTTCATTTAATAGAAACAAACTGTGAAATTGTTTAATTTCCCAAGTAATTACATGAACTAAGCTGATAGTTGTAATGCTATAAACAAGAAGAATAATGTTCAAAACTGTGAAAGCAACTCCCAGGTTGTAAAATGAACCTTCTGACCTCCTTATAATTAACAAAGGTGAACAATTGTTAATGGCTTTTAAGAACAATTCGATGACAGTAGAGCCCAACCAATACTGGATTTTTGGGGTTGATGGCAATACTAATATTAGGGAGTAAAAAAATGCTGATATTGATATATTAGCCAATAATAATACATAAACACATTTTTACAATGATCCTTCAAATGTAGTCATCAAACTCAAACAGTAACAAAGAAATGTAATGGAGGCATGATATTTTACAAATTAACTATAAACTTTATTGTGCAAAATTACTTCAGTGCGCTGAAACAGTAAACCTCACTGGGAATTTAATAGTTATAAATAACTATAAAAATACATAACAAAAATATGTATATATTAAACTTGATTTAAGAAAAAGGATCAAATATACATAAAATACTGTTTATCTAACTTTGAAAAATGAAACAAATATTGCTGCATATCGGACAAAATATACCAATATATCTGTGATAGGCTAATATCAGCTGACCAATATATTAGTCAGGCTACAAATGACAGTGACAAAGAGTCTGAAGATACCAACACAATCTTAAATTAATGCCTGTTACTCTGAAAAAAGACAATGTGAGTTGTGAGCTGATCATAGATACGTTGTAGTGGTATAATAGTATTGACTGATAGTTGGCAAAAAATTGCAGTACAGAAATTCCAAAGATATTTTGAAGTAATTTAGAAAGTATGGTGCCATTACATAGTTTGTCCACTAGAGAGCACTGACTTTTTTGTTTGTTTGTTTGTTTTTTTGTTTTTACTGTTTATGTCACAATTGCTTAAATTTTTTTTTAGAAGAATCTGCTAACGCATCTTTATTGGATTTTTTTCTCTCAATTATTGATATAGATATTTTTTGCAAAAAAGGTAAAATGACTTCATATGTTTTCATGCAGTTGACCTCCTTCACCATCTGTTTATGGAGATCATGCTGTGCTGACAGTGCTGTAACTCAACCCCTTATCATAGTTGTTCTTTTTGTTTTACAGATACTCACAGCTCAGAACCTTTCCAAGGTTGTTGACCTGCATTTTGATGTTATGTCACAATAAACTACTTTTTTCCTACCTTAGTTGCAAGTTTTGCTTCCTTTCTTGTCAAACAATATAAGACATTCTGCTCCATCACATGATGCTTAATAATGAGATGACAGTTTCACTTACTTTCATTTCCGTCCTAAGTATGGGTCATGCAGTTCTGAAACTTTGAAGTGATATATTTGTCACCCAAGATTGATGACTGTCCTCAGATATGACACTATGACTCTTAACTGTCTAAATATGGGTGAATTGTCACCATCAAACCAAACCACCCTGCGTGACTTGATGAGATCAAAGTGTTTTTCAGTTAACCTTCTCAGGCATGTTGGAATTTTTTGGTTTGCTGGAATGATATTTATTACATATAACATCAATATGTTGTATAAATCCACCTTTACTTGGTCATTCTTTATCCACAAACATATAGTAATCATCACAACAAGCATTTATGGACCAGGGACAATTTATGTAGGTTTAGACAGTTTTAAATCATTAGGTAGGAGTTAATCTTGTCTCGTATATGATAATGAGGAAATATAAAGGTAGAAGTGATAAGTTACACCCACCATTGGAACTTCTGCTGTGCAAAGTAAAATCCTAGTTTAACATAGAAACATAAAGCGGTAGAATACAGTTCTAAGGCTGCAACTAACGATTATTTTCATCATCGTTTATTTTCTCAACTATCAGTTGTTTGTTCCATAAAAAATGTCGATCACTGTTTCCCAAAGTCCAAGGTGATGTATTTAAATATCTTGTTTTTTCCCCAACAGTCCACAACCTAAAGACATTCAGTTTACTGTCATAGAAGACTAAAGAAAGTCAGAGGATGTTCAAAGAGAATTTGGTCTTTTTTTCTCATGAAAGAGTGACTCAAAACGATTAATCGATTATCAAAATAGTTAGTGGTAAAAATGTAATAGTCGGAACAAATCAATTAATCGTTGCAGCTCTAGTTTCCTCCAAACATTCCTTACCAATGCACAACTATTAACTCACACCTCGCTGGTTGCATTGGGCTGTTAAATACATTTATGTGTATTTGAATTAGTAAAAAAGTGAAAAAAAAGAGTTGTATTAATACGGTTTAAGTTTTGAAGGACTTGGATCTTTGTTACCAAATGATCACATCAGAGACATCAGGGTCGAGGCAGAGTCACATGTCTCTCTGAGCAGTCAGCTGACAGTCAGACATCATAAAGCCAACAGCGGGACTCTCCGCCTGCATTGCAGTGTTCATCTCCCGGCTGGTCTGCCTCATCCAACTCAGATATCAGAGGAAAACAGCGGAGTCATGCTGCTTCTTACTCTACTTTTCGTGTCTACAGGTAACGTAAACACCTATGGCAAAAATGAACATTTTGTCGCAAACTGTCAGTTATAAGGTTGAGGCAATTGTCAAGTTATAATAAACGCTTTTTGGTTGTGTAAGTAAGTGCGTTTCAACATCAAAAGGCGGAAGCGTCACAAGTAGCTCTGGTAAACATCAACAAACAGGCTAGCTAATTTAGCTAAATGCGGCCGAATACGTGTTTATTTCATGAACAGAAACCGGGTGTTTGTCTTCATTATATTAAAAAATCTGCTAAATGTGTAAAGTAGTTAAGTGAATCTTTACAAGAGGGTTGACGTTATTGTTCGCCCACTCCCGTTGGTAACGGCTCGGCTAACGTTAGCATGGAAGCTAACGCCTGGAGGCTAATTGAACACTGTTGTAACATTAGCCTCACATTGGATTGTTGAAAAGCCTTATGTCAGTGTTTGTTTTTTAGCTATCTTGGACCATCGCCTCAAAGCTATGTTATTGCCTGTGCAGCTGTTTAACTGACACGTTTTGAGATAATGTTTACGGCATTTTGTTCGGTTGAATGTTTTCTCATTTAAACAGGTCTTTTGAGCCTGGGCCCTAACTCAGTAAACATCTGTGACCAGCTAACAGTTCATGTATTATATGTGGTTGTACTTTACTGACCTTGCTTCGTTTTAGGAGGAAGTATAGATAAGGTCCTAGCTACCAGCATCTTTCATTTCAACTTTTTAATGAAATGCCATTCCAGTTTTAGAGTTTTGCTTTCGCTCTTTATTCCTCTGGGGTTTTTCTAATGAAACCTGTATCTACATGTCTGCATGTGGCCTTTTTTGCCATTAGCTAAGCCGTCACTTTATCTATATGTGACGATAAAACTGGGTCAGTGCAAACGAAAGATAACTGAAGTTATGTTTTGCATAAATATATAGGCAACTTGTATATTTATATTATTCATTGATGTTTTGGGCTTGTGGCATTTGAAACATGGTCCTGAAAGGAATTTAATTTGTTTACTTATCGGAGCACAAGTTGTGGTTCAGACAGTCTACTGGAAATATTGGTTTCTTTCAGCATTTGGACTTTGTGATTGCAGTGCTTATCTTGTGTCTGACTTCTGGTTAAATGTAATGTGCAGTTTCACATTCTTGCATGTGTTTGCTGCAGATACATTCCTAAGTGCTGATACATAATAAGTGTTATGTATGCCTTCTACTAATCTTTGTCGTTGGGTGAAACTACCATGTAGCCTGCTGCACTGAAAATGTTACACAGGTCACTTGCTGTTGTTGAACAATGCAATCTGAGACCTATTTAAAGCTTTTTACGCTTCACTGGGTCAGGTGATGTTGATTCGCTCACATTATTAGTTTGCTGCATATACAGGCCCATACATGTCAGTCTCTTTAGCTGACTACTTCTAAAACTTGTGTAATGTGTTTACAGTGATATGTTTTGTTGTTGTTTTTGCTGTGGGTGATTATATAAAGTAGGTTAAAAAAACATAACATACTGTATATTTTCTGCTACTGTATATGGGCCAGTTAGCTGTAAATGGTTAACTGCACTACATAAGTCTTTAGCAGAAATGCCTTCTTTGGAGCAGTCCGTCTGCTGAGAACAGCTTGTTATTTTGTGTGAAGGCTCATGTGACTCTAGTGGAGGGTGGGTGGGTGTGACCTGCCTGCAACTGTACTGGCATGAATGCTGAGCAGGAGGGGCTTTACTGTGGTTTAACTGGGTTATTGACCGTTTGTCAGTGTAGTCTGATCTGTATTGCTAATTCTTGACAGTTATCACAAGATATGTAAGAGTTGCACAAGTCCAGTGGCTGATGTTTTCAGTCATTGGATTTGTGCACTTCTTCCATACTGATCAGTTCACACTCTGAGTATTAACTGTTGTGTTAAGTTTTGCTTTTATTTTCTATTAAAGACATGTTATTCTTTACAACACTGTACAACTGAGTTTTTCCTGACTCAGATGAGATAATCTGTCTTTTTTTTTTTTTCTTAAACATGTTTGAAAAGGTAAAAGGGGGAAAAACAGGAAACAGTGCTGAAAAATATTTGGTGTTTTTCCCACACCACCCTTTCCGCCTCACTGAAATGAGGAACTGTAAAAATCTTTTTTTTGCATGTGTGTATGCGCATTGGACCAAAAGTTAATGTGTTTCAGTATATGTGACTGTAATGTATATATGTAAATGATGAATTCCCCCTATGGTCTGCTGCTTTTGGACTAGTATTGGTAGGCTGGTGGTGGGAAATCATGTCAGATTTAGATTTAGAGTCGTTTACAAATGCGGCTTAGCAATGTGAGCTAACAGGATTTAGTGTGTTTTCCTTGACAGCAGTTATAAAACAGTAAGGCTGGATTTTTGCCCATAATGCTCGCTGTGTGACATAGTTGTAGTTTCACAAGGAAACCCACTGATTTTTCTTGTTGCGTTTGGTCAGATTATGATGATTATGTTGTGACTTTGCATAGATCAGACTGATTTAGGTGATTGATTCTGTCTGCAACCAATTGACAGGTGATTGACAAGGGTATGTCTTTTAATGAAATGTCAGAAGTTGGGAGCTGAGAAGTTCAGATCATACATCGCTGGTCATTTTCACAGACAAAGCATGCTAAAGCTGATGTGGTTTAGGTTGACCTTTTTACATAGTTGCAAAATTAAACCTACGGAACAGTATCAAAGTTGAAAGAATTATTTGCAACTTCCTCTCTCTAATATTTTAGAATTGTTTTGAGGAAGTTTTTAAACTTGAATTTCCTCATCTGGTCACCTGTAGTATCACTAGACCGATTTAAAAAGTTGAAGTAAAACCTAAAACCATACAATTCAATCTGAGAAAATATTTATATTGGAAATTTAAAGAGCATTTCTGCCTTCTACCTATGAATATGTGGGGCGTGCTTCCTGATTTCTGTAGTAAAAGGATCTCCATTAGTATGAAATTTAATTTATTTGTCTACTTTGCAGCTGTAGCCACCCCTCTGCTGGGCACTGAGCAGTGTGCTCGTGGTCCCCCCTACTGGTGTCAGAATGTAAAGACGGCGTCTCTTTGTGGAGCCGTGACTCACTGCCAGCAGAACGTATGGAACAAACCCCAGATGGTGAGGCTCTAATTTTTTTTTTTTCTTCTCTATAAAAATTACAAATGCCATTCATTTACTTTTCTTTTGCTTATTCTGAAAAGTGCAAACTCCCTGTTCTCTTGTGTCCTCTATCTTACACACCCTGTTCCCTGGTTTCAGAAATCTGTGCCATGTGACTTGTGCAAAGAAGTGTTGATGGTGGTGGGACAGATTCTGAAGGACAATGCCACTGAGGTAAGACAACAACCTGTTACCCACCTGTTCCATACTTTATCACAGGAAACTCATTTGCTTACCAGAGATGAACTCTTACCTTTTTTTTTTTTTAAATAAACGAAATCAACAGCCATGTTTTCATAATTGCAGGCGGAGGTTCTCGGGTACCTGGAGAAGGCCTGCCAGCTCATCCCTGATCAAAGTATAAGTGCAGAGTGCAAGGAGATGGTGGACAGCTACTACCCCATCCTCATAGGAATCATCACTGGAGAGCTGGTGAGCACAGACCACCTGTTTCTCAAAGTCTTGGCCTCTTTTTCAGTATAAATATAGAGCGGAAGTCTGTGGTGGAAGGTTTTACTTGAAATAACAGTCAGTAAAACCAAGGTCTGAATTTATGACCGCATCGGATGCGTTCAAATAAGCTGTAAAGTAGTTTTGACAAAGATCTTATTAAAGCTTGTCGGGGTTGATTTATCTGTCGGTTTATTATTCTGCTTCATCTAAGACTCTTGATTAAATGACTCATCTGCCAGTCGGTGTCAAAGACGGCGAAAACAGAAGTGGTTGTGAATGAAGTGCAGGGAGCTGAATAAGGACTATTGATAGGGAAGTGAGTCTGAGTCTAAATGGGAACAGAGTAGTCATTGTGTAACACTAAACCCCGTGACTGGGAGCATTTGGTGTAGTTTTCCTTGTTTCAATTCTCACCTGCTACTTCTTCTTCTTTGGGGTCAGAAGAGACAATTTTTTTTATTTGAGTTTATTTGTACTTATAGATAACAGATTTTTAAATAAAGCTCTTATCAGTCACAGTTGAATGTGAATTAATGCCATCTCTAAATGTTCTGATGAGGCGGTCCCAGGTTGTCACTCTTTAACCTCTACAGATCACACCATAAACACTAAATACCCAGAAATGGTCAAACCCAATGCATCCACTGTGTGCAAAGTAAGTCTATTAACTCATTAGTTTCTAAACAGTGAACTGAGCTTTACCCGTGTTAGTTCAGGTCACATTGCACAGAGCTTCAGGTCATCGTCAGCACAGTCTGGTTATTCCAATGGAATCTGCGCAATCACTTATCTGTATGGTGTCTGGGGAGCCTCCTGGCCATCTCCCTGACCTTGGTTACCGTGACAACGCCGGTTCACTCTTTATCAGAGTGGCTCCTGCTTTCACCAAACATCCGGACATAGCTGCACACCCAAGGAGAGCAGCCAGTGTCTCTCTCTTGTAAGATTTACTGACTGTGACCTCAAGGCCCAAGCTTGACCCATTGCAACCCAATTTGTAACCCCTAAAGTTAGAATTTTTCCATAACTGAAGTTATTGAAGTAATTTTTTTTAATGTGGTGTGTGTTTTTTAGGAGGATCCCGCTGTGGTGTGTGGAGCCATGGGACTGTGTCAGTCTCAGCAGGCAGCCCTGGCTCATGTCAAGGAGCAGCTCATGTCTAACGAAATCCCTCAGGTTGACCTTTCCCAGCGCGTCGCTCCCTTCCTCCTCAATGTGCCCGAGCTCCTCTATCCTCAGGAGAGCCCCAAGCAGGAAGCCCCTAAACAAGAGACCCCAAAACAGGTGCACTGTTAAATTCCTCTCAGCGCCCACAACAATAACAACAATATGTTCTCCGCTCCTCTCTTGACTAATGTTTCTCATTTGGCCCTGATTCTTATTTCTTTGTAGGGAAGTGAGGATGTTTGCCAGGACTGCATTAAGTTCCTGACTGACGCTCAAGCAGAAGCCAAGGCCAACTCCTCATTTATCGACTCTCTCATTGCAAATATTGAGAGCCAGTGTGACCTGCTGGGACCAGGCTTATCTGCAATGGCAAGAACCCCCCACAAGTCTTTCTTTTTTTTTTTTTTTTTAAACTCATAAAGGCTGCATATTGACTTTTTTTTTTTTCTCATTGCAGTGCAAACAGTATGTCGGCGAGTATGGTACCCTTGTTGTGCAGCAGCTCATGTCCATGGTGAGTCTTCTAAACCCTCCCACTTCACGTGATGAACTGATATTTTTTATTTCTATTTTCTTTTTTTTTTATTAAGAAAGTTCAGGAAAACTAAATTGTATTTATTGCAAACTTAAGCCACATTATAACAAACAGTCATTATATTCTAATCCTCAACTATGAGCTTAATGAACTGTTCATCAAAACTAACGAGTCTGTGATAATAATTTATGGACATTCCGTTGATGCTAAGCTCATATGCAGTCTTGCAGCACCACCTGGCCTGCTGACATCTTTAAATCGTTTACTTTTTTTTCCCCCCCGTCTTAATGTCTGTTGTCGTTTTCACCTGTGTCTTCCTTCTTTACTTTTCTCCCTCCCCATTCATGTCGTCCTGCTCTGTTTTCTCCTGCTCTGGGTTTTTGTGTGCTGCTCCCCAGGAACAGGTAGGTCTCTCTGTGTTCAGCCTGTAGGATCTTAACCTTTTTAGCTCTTGCTTCTTTTGCTGTTCACTCCTAGCGCTACTCACCTGATTCTCTAGAAATGCATGTAAATGGTCTAATTTTGAGTGTGACTAATGTATTAACATGAACATTTTACTTGTTTGGTTAATGACTTTACACTTAAGTGACACCGCAAAGTTTCACATTAAGCTCTTCTTCTGTTTCCCCACGTTAAATAAGCATACAGCGCTGTCATACTCGAAGAATGTTTGGATCTTGTGATGTGTGCTTGGATCTTATAGTTTGCATAAATAAGTCAGCTGAAAGATGCACTAGTCTTTATTAACATGGAAGTGGCTATCCTCATCAGAAAAAAACACCATCTTTATTGTACTATACATGGCTGTTCTTTCTTTAACACTGGCTGATCTTGTGGAATGCCTCGGAGTCGGTAAACATTTGCCAGTATGGATGGATGTTGGTGTATGTGTTTGGCACTGGTAAAAGATATGGCATTAGACCTTGTGGGTTTTTTTTTTTTTTTTTTGGTTTTGTTTTATAAACATATAATTGTTTGCGTATTGCATGGGTGGTATTGCTGTGGAATGGTATACAGATTACAAACAAGGTTTATACCAGCTGCAAGCATTGTAGACCTTTGGTTGTGTATCTTAAACATACTGTCTGTTTCCCTCTTCAGCAACCCAAGGAAATCTGTGTCCATGCTGGCTTCTGTGATGAGATGAAGAAGTCTGTTCCCATGCTGAAGCTGCTGCCTGCAATGACTTTACCTGCTGCTAAGATGGCACCTGCTGTCAAGGTTGTACCTGCTGTCAAGCTTGTCCCTGCCACCAAAGTAGAGTCTGCTAAGGTAAGTCATGGTGCCAGTGGGTAGACCTGGTTGCTTTTTTTAAATTATTATTATTTTTTAAATCAGTACTTGATATTGATATAAGATCTTAAAAGTTTTGTACATACACATAAGACATTCCCTCTTTGTGTTGCAGCCCATGGTGAGAGTCCGTGATTCCCCAACCTGTGCCATCTGTGAGTTTGTGATGAAACAGTTGGAAAGTATGTTGGAGGATCAGGCAACAGAGGTAGGATGTGTGTTACAAGATGTATCAGATATGGTCATAAAAATAAACTCTACAAAGCTGCTGCCAACATACCGTCGGTGCAGTTAGTCAGACTCAGCTCTGATGTCAGACTGATACATCTTGTGTCTCAGGAGCAAGTGATTAAAGCTGTGGAAAAGGTGTGCGGACTTCTGCCCTCCACTCTGTCTGGCCAGTGTAAGGACCTGATTGAGACCTACGGCCAGGCCATCATTGAGCTGCTGGTGCAGCAGGCTGACCCCAAGACCGTCTGCACAGTGTTGGCACTCTGCAACGATGCCAAACGCGCATTTGTCCGTAAGTTCTCGCTCTTCACAGTACGCTGTGAATGGAAATGTTAGGTGTTGCAGAAATGATGTATTATATTAGAAACCCTCTGCTAGGCGTAATTGCTAAATCTGTTTTTTTTTTTTTAATTTTATTTATATTTTTTTTTATTTGCATCTGTGAAGCCCAGAGTCTATTTCCTCATGTGGGTTTTTAACACTGGTTTCTGTTCTGCTTCTTAGCTGCACTGGACCAGACTCGCTTTAAGGCTGGAGGCTACTGCGATGTGTGCAAGATGGCTGTCACCTACATTGATGGCATTCTGGAGAAGAACGCTACAGAGGCAGAGATTGAGGAGGCTGTGAGGAAAGTATGCAGCTTCCTGCCTGACTCTCTCCAGTCTCAGGTGAGTAGTTGCATCTTCTTACCTATAATTTTTAAATTTTTTTTTTTTTTTTATCACATTTACCTCTCCTCCTGAGCTTCACATTAACCCCTCTGTGTCTGTGTCAACAGTGCGACCAGCTGGTTGAACAGTATGAGCCAATGCTTGTCCAGCTGCTGCTCCAGATGCTCGACCCCGACTTTGTGTGCATGGTAAAGAGACAATTGAGTTAATTTATAACAAGACAAATGCGTTCATTCAATTCATGGTTGATGTTGTGAGTTTCTTGTTTGTCAGGAAACATTATTATTCACTTGATCCCAGAAGGATTTAAGTCATTCCTATACTTTTTTTTTTTTTTTTGGTCGGTAGCGGATATTAAATTGAATTGGCTTGTGCTAAAGTCCTGCAGCCCAGTTCAGTATGTGCTGTGTGATTTTTATTTGCAACAGAAAGTGGGAGCCTGCCCTGAAGCTGTGCACAAGCTGCTTGGAACAGAGCAGTGCAGCTGGGGACCTGCATTCTGGTGCAAGAACATGGAGACAGCAACTCGGTGCAATGTAAGTAGTCCTATTCTGACATGCAAACATGCATTCGTAGGCTTGAACGCCTTGAGTCTGTTATGAAGATACATATTTTTGTTAAGGGTATGACTCTTGAGTGACTGCAGTTACTGATACTTCTTACTGTGATTCATGTCACAACTGATTCTCTGATTATGTAAAATTTGGAAAGTTTGCTTAATAGGGTGTGTCTAACCACTTGTTTGTCTTTCAGGCTGTGGCTCACTGCCAACGCCATGTGTGGGTATAGAAGAAGAGGAAGACCAGGACAAACTGGCCTGTAGGGAATTAAAAGTAAAAAATACTGTAGTGCTGCTTCCCACTTTTAATTTGTGTCCTGTTTTCTTTTTTTAATAGAGTTAAATGACTGCAATTCATGTTTAAATTAACTTTGATATTTTGAATGATGTCATGGTGGAAAGGGACTGGACATATATTTTTTTTTGTTTGTTTTTTCGGGAGGGACGGGAGGATTGATTACGTGTATAGCAGCCTGCAGCTCGGTCTGTTTTTTTTTGCTTCACTACGAGCAGATGTCACAAAGCTTCACTGTAGAGCTTTGCAGATTTGTTTCATTTGGGTTGTACTTGCCTATATTGCTTGCTGGGTGTGGTATGTGTAGGAACACAAATTTCAGTTTCACATGTTGTATAACGTCGACAGAGCATCAGATGGCTGTTTATTCTGATGGTTTGTCTGACATCCCCCACCCCACCCCTTCCCCCAGCTGTATTTGATTCCTCCTGTGAGGAACTGAGACAGCTTGGTATATTAACAATGACATTAATGTTACTTTTAGCAGTATGTCCAATCCAAAAACAAATTTATATTTTGTAGACAGAAAATGTGTTGTTTTAAGGAGCTGATATGGAGGTAATAAGAGTCTGTGTGTACCTCTCACTCACCTCCCATTGTTTGCACTCTTCCTACTGTTTGTAAATCACTGCTTTTCTAATGTTCAGAAAGCATCTCGAATTTGTCTGCTTCATACCCTGAGCCAACTGTCAGTTGATCTGTAAATTTTTAACAATTAAAGTGATCCCAAATCCACTCCTGTTTCATTTTTGCCTTTTGCTTTTACTGTACTGTACTGAATAGAGCTCTTGTTCTTATCAAGTTTGTCATATACACCTACTGGCTTGTTTATTACAGCGTGGCAACACACTTTGAGTGTTTACAACATGTTTGCAGACCATCCCACTGAATTCTGGGCAGTGAGTAACTAGTTTTATTGTTTTCAAAACAGGTCAAGACAATAAATGAGATACTCTTGAGTTCAGGATTAGCCTCAGAGTTAACATGGGACCACAAATACAGCAGTTGTTTAGCTCACTTGGCACTCTAACAGTCACCTAGTTTCTCCAAATGAAACGTTAATTTAATAAAAAACTATAGTCAACGATTTTAAATATTAGTCGGATTCACACATAATGGAATTGGTAAGTGATACACTGGTAGGAGATGTAGAGCCAAAAGAAGAAAACAGGAATGATTTGATGCAATTCATAAGCTATGAACATGATCAGCTATGATCATGATCAGTTATGACAGAGATGCACTATCGCCTCCATATCGTCTCTTAACACCTCTCCATAAAAGTAATTTTAAGTAATTATAATTGTAGAATTTTGAGGTACTTTATACTTCCACTCTGCCACATTTCAGTGGAAAATGTTGTATTTTGTACTCCACTACATTTATTTAACAGCTTTAGTTACTTTTGCTGCTTATATATGATGCAATACTCTGCTACTAATCTACCCGGTGGTATAAAATGTATCTAAAACTGGCTCCACATTGATGAACTACAACATTCAAATATTCTAAAACATATTTGTTAATATTTTGCATCTCTTAAGCAATGTTGAAGGAGCATCTGGCCATCTTATATGGTTACATGTCTTGTGTAGATATTTGAGTTAATCATCTGCTATTGATATGTGAATTTATATTCACATATATTATTTATATTATTGTACTTTGTCATACTCGCCCGAACCTTTGTAATATTTGCATATTATAAATATTATATATGCATATATTAACTGTGTATTGGGTGATTCAACAGGTCCGTTCATTCTTAGTGTGTTTAGCCACTAGTGGGCACTGTTACCTCACTGTGAAGTATTTTCTCATTACAGTCAATGCTGGTATTCAGTGTCATGTGTATAATAGGAAGCAGATTTCTTGGATTGTTATTCATTACATTTACATATTTCTACTTTTACTCAAATAAAAAAAATGAATACTTCTTCCAACACTGCCTTTAGACACAACTCACTAGACCAAGTCAGTGCATTTTATTTATTTGTTTACAATTGTCTTTTCTTTAGTTATGCAGTAATACAAATACAACAATCCAGTAATATACAATTGTGTATATATAGAACTTGCCAGGAACAGTCACTCATGTGAGCTATAGTAATAGTTTTAATATTTGTTTTTACATTGTTTAACAAGACCAGTTCCAATGACAATTATCCACTTGTGGATCATATTACATTTATAAATATTTACACACATGGGCTCCTGGATATACAGGTAAGATATCTGACAAGTATAGAAGACAAAGGGTTATTGGTGTCTACAGTTATCATTTGGCTTTCTGGATATACATATCCATATGTTTACCAAAAAAGTAAAGGTCTACCTGTTCTTTAATCTCTGTTATAATTTCATCATCCCTCCAGATTCTTTCAACTGTTATATCCTTCTCAGTGTTAGCAGTGAAATCGCACCAGCTAAATCCAGTTACTGTCAATTGACCTTGAACCTGCCAGTAGAATGAATTTATGACTTTGTTTCAGTTTTTCCTGCATATTCACAAATTTATCATGCGCTGCCTCAGAAATATGCAAGCCCAAAACTAGGAGCTTCATTAGGGTCATAAACCTTTGCATGTGGGCTGGCACCAGGGTGAGGAGCATCGGGATGTATGACAAAGCCACGGACATTTACATTGAATAGGTTTGAGTATTGTTCCAGCACCTGAGGTTCATGCTTTTCGTTGTTCTAGTTTGTCGTACTCCTTTAAGTATCCGTGCTGCCAGTGTCTGACTAGAAGACTCCTCTCACACCTGGCAAACCTCATAGAACCTACTGGCTGTTGCTCTGGGCTGCTGCATTTCTTTCCATAATGGACACTCAGACTACTCTTGTGTGCCCTCCTGTATCGTAGCTACAATATCCTGTGTGACAGTTAGGCTCTCCAAATGGAAGAACTAATGGCATTTTGGGACAAATTGCATGGCAGTGGGAAATTTGGAACCATCCACAGCAGTTTGGGGAATGCTGGGGCATCTGGGTGTTTGACATGACTTGTGGCCACAACAGGAGGACACTGATAAGACAATAGTTGACCTTGTGGCACAGGTTCAAAGCTGGAGTCAACCAGTGAAAGCTCAGACAAACCATGCAGTACTTCCACACTTTTCTTGCAAGTTCAAATTCAAATTTTCACCACCAAGTCCTGAATAAGCTGTGCACAGATCCCCTGAGACTGATACGAACAAGTAAACGTGATTGTCGTAACGTCTTAAATATAATCAGTAACATAAAAGATCTCTAATGTTGTGTTTTGCACCGTGTTTCAGTAAAGCATCTCTCACTTCCAGTCAGACAACTGGTGCAGATTAAGCTCTAAATGCAGTTCTTGTAGTCTGACAGAGTTGTTTGTGAACCAATCTAAATTCAAATCACCAAAACTAACTAGCTCAGATTAATTTTACATTTCTTCCAAGGCCTCACAATTTGCGGATGGGAGACATTAGATTATAATAACTGTGAAATGGTCACTATCTCAAGGGCAGATGTCTAGAACAATACAATCAAAACTCTTTGGAAGCGTGACAGCAGCCACATGAGAAACAGAAACAGTAAAAAGTCTTTGACATAGATCAACAATTCACCTCCTTTTGATTTTTTGTCAATGTGAAAGATGGTGTTTGTTTTGTTTTCTGAGATCCTAAACTCTTAGGAAAGTCAAGCGCCAAGATATCTGGGGTCACCCTGGTTAAAAATAAAAAGGGCAACATTGTAGGATCCAGGGAAGCCCACAAAAAACAGGTTGTTGCGGTGGTTTCTAGAGTCTAGATCATCCACCTGCTGGCTGAGTAGCTCCAGCTTGACCTGGGTTGCAGGCGGATTGGCTTTCAGCGTCTTTCAAAGGCCAGTTTGGACTCCGTGGATTTCATTCAATTTGTTGTTGTGTCCACTTGAAATTTCTGTAAGGAGGCTATATATATTTTAGCAATATCAGCAGGAACCCTGCCTGTTTCAGTCGGTGATGGTATCATTAAGCTGTAGCTGCTGTGAGTGTGTTCTGGGGTAGGCGAGGGGGGAAGTTTTTCCTGCGATGTTCTTGCTACTTGGCGTTTTGTTACGTTAAGTTTGTTTTTGGTTCAGAGTGTATAGTTGTGTTTTCTGTTCAGGCAACCATTCCCTGTGTCACATGACTCAGCTGACAAATGTATTTTTAACTTATGAACAAAAATTTATGAAAGTAACTGCTGACCCTTTTCCAAATAATAACCTAAAATAAGTATCTTGATTGATTTCTCCATGGAGCTAATGGCTTTTAATTCACTATAGTGAGATGATCAATTTGTGGAAAATAAAACCTGAATCCAGTGACAATTTGGATTAATGGTCAGCAGTAATGTAAGATGTATGATTTATAGTTAATGAGATGTTAAAAAGAGATTTTTAAAATGATTTTAAAACTAGTATTATGTCTACATGGACCAAAACTCACAGTGCATATTTCAAAAATGATGACGAAGTCAAGAGTTTTTCCTGGAAAGTTATTACATTTATAGACATGAACGTACCAGAAGTTGTTCACCAGCAACAATTTGCCACATTTCCCCAGCTGTATTTCTTGATAACATATGGTGTTTCTTTGGAATCTACATATTTCATTGAAGCTGAACTAAAAATAACCAATCACCCCTATGATATACCAAAAAATGTTACCCCTTTAACCTTTAACCATATACATTCGTGCAATATGAAATATATAAAATACGAAGACATGCTGTTTGATGATGTGTCCCTTGTGGACTGTTTTCACTGACATTTCTTTCTCTCTTTTTCATATGTAAACGACCTGGTCATGGTGGATACAGCCCTGAGACTCACATCAAGAGCAACATTAGTGTAAACGTAACACACATTAATGTGAGGTATGAAGGAGTTAAGGCTTGTAGGTCAAGTGAAAATTAGAAGCTTATGTGCACTTTTCCCTCATAGCAGACAATTGGTTTTACGGGTGCACTTTGCATCAGAGTGCTTTCAGATTCTGATATTGACAGATTCTGTTGTCCAGTCTCTTGTATAGCTCAACTATACTACTGTACATGACAAGGCTATTGTATAACAGCCTGATCAGATAGAGTGCACAATAAGTGCAGAGAAGGCAGATCCAACAGCCAGTCCCAGAGTGAGGAAGAAGGACATGACCACTCCTGTGGCCTCTGCCAGCTCCCGAGGTACCACCTTTGGCCCATAGATCATTGGTAGAGTGCCTAGGTAGCCATTAGTTAGGCCTAGCAGGCAGTTAAAGACCACAGGGTACACGTCATGAGCGAACACCACAGTGTGGAGGTGGTCTCTCGGCTGATAGTTACAGAACATAAAAAGTGGGATCATGGCGGAGCGACATACCACCAGTATGGGCAGGACTTTGCTGGTGGGGCCAGGCACCTGCAGCCAGGCTGTGGCCTGCCTACCGCAGAAGTCTGCCACATTGTACAGAAGGAAACTGGTGAGGGGCACAAAGTAAGTGGTGGTCCAGATGCTGCCACTGTCTTTGTTGACAGACTGGATCCCCGATGATACTGCAGGGAACACCATGATAGAGACGCAGAAGACGTAGAAGACGCTCAGACCCAGCACCCATGTCTTCCTGAGGATACGCTGCAGCGGTGGGGCAGAGACACCGTTCCCTGTACCTGCTGCTGCTGCTGCTGCTGCTGCAGCTTCTCCCCCCTCACTGTTAACTCCTGGACTGGTGCTCGTTGCTGCCTGCATGTAGTGTCTGAGGGGAAGAGAAGAAGAACATATGAGGTATAAGATGAGCTAGTACCTCAAGAATCACTAAAAGTTAAAAAGGTTTTGGACTTGGAGCAAATTCAAATAATAAACAAACAATGTATCAATCTCTTGTGACATAATGTTTAGCCCCATCTGGTGGAAATATCAAGAATGACACTGAATCTGTAAACTAAGGTATCCAGATTCAGCTGGAAGTTTTTTTTTGTTTTTTTTTAAAAAGGTCTTCTGATAAATTTGAAAATTAAAATACAGGTTTTAACAGTTTTTGTATATATCTGTACGGGAACCAGAATCTCTATCTTTCTTACTGACCGTGAATATGCCAGCTTAGGCAGCAGCAGGTATGTGAAAATGCAGAGGAGGATGAATACGTCGGCTGTCATGAAATAGGCCAGAGCACTATCTGTCGCATCCTCCGCCACTGCCAGGTCTACTATTGATGCCACTGCACTCAGTGTGCCTCCCATAGCCTGACCTAGGACAGAAAAGGACTTCAGGTTACATATTGTACAGTCATTTAACAAGAGACACTTGAGCTGTCTAATGTCCCACTGTGATTACCTCTATATGTTAAATATGAATATAAATCTTTTTTGCCTTCATTAGAGAGTACAGTAGAGAGCTGGCAAGAAAAAAGGGAGAAAGAGGTAGAGTGTGCTCTTCTTGTTGTGTTCACAAGTATGTTCCCACACACAGCAACATGACAACATCATGTCGGGTACACAAGAGACAACAAGAGACATTCCTGAACTGAAGAAGGACTGTACCTGATATGAGGGCCTGGGAGATCCTCATGGGGAAATGCCCGCTGATTCCGAATACGCTGCCAGAGAAGAGGTTTGAGGCTCCGCTGACAACAGCCACGCTGGCCAGTGTGCCGGCAAAGAACTCCATCCTGCAGTCTGACACGTCTACCTTCACCAGCACTGTGGTCAGCACAAACACCAACAGGATCACAAAGAGAGACGACAGGATCCGCACATTTGATGACAACCTATGAACACCACACACACACACACACACGCACACGGATTAAGCAGGTCAGTCGATCAATGTAAAATGAAATATTAAAGCAGATGTGAGGTGGGCTGTTTATTTTTATGTCAAGGACAGTTTGATTTGATTGAACACAGTCTGTGTAAACCACAAATCTGGATACAACACTGGCTGTTGTCACAAAGATATTAACTATCCATCTCAAATAATAAATATACAATGTATTCTGCAGAGGAGATGATTTTTAAAGTGACAACACATCCTCTTTGCTCCATGTTATCTCAGACCAACACAGACTGATCAAAGTCCAGAGAGAATATAAAAGGGACACACAGCATTTTAAGGTCACTGAGTAAATTAGATTGCTGTAATCTAATGTACTAAAAAGTCCTTTATTATGATATGTGGAGTGAGAGACTCAACAAGTTAGATATTCAGAGAGGAGTGTGCTGTGTGCGCATGCATGTGTGTGCGTGTGTGTTTTTGGTGAAAGCAACCTGTTAACTAGTACATAGTTGAGTATCAGACACAGCACGGAGGGCACCGTGGAGGCGATGGCCAGATAACTTTCAAAGTAGTCCTGTGAATAGTTACAGAAAAGACAAAACAGTTTTAGTTTACGGAGTTCCTCGCACGGAAGCTCCTACATTACGCAATCACATAGTGTCTCTCTCTCTCTCTCTCTCTCTCTCATACACACACACACACACACACACACACACACACACACACAAAGAGGAAGAGAAAGAGAAATCAAAAAGTCGAAAACATTCTCTTCTTTATTGCTGCTATGGTGACTGAGGTCAACCATTAATCTCTGAGAAACCATCCAGACTACTTATCTGAAATAACAGCCTGGTATTAAATTGCACTGTTTTAACAAATAAAGGCCTGTCTTCAGTGAACTCAAACATGCTGCTGTGCCACTGTGCAATTATTACTGAAGGCAAGCTTTCCTAGCCAGCTCCTAATATCTGTAACTAGTGTGATACAGATGTAGGAAGATTAGTTGACAATGAGTTAAAAGTCAAAAGAATCAATTAGGAGCACTGGCCTTTCTTTTGGATATTGTGCCGTTCTTTCAGTTGACTACACAGATGTCTGTCTTTGTGAACCTCCTCTCCAAATTGATAAATGAATGAAATGTATTCCATACTTTCAGAGCAGATCCACTTTGTTTGCATGACTTCTCTGACTCATAGCCACAGTATCTGGCTGCAGCACACCTTCTTTTTACCCTCCCAACTTTTCATTCCTCGACGAGTCTTGTGGCATTTCTAATGGTATAATTGTGTTGCAATGGATTTCTGTGAAATGTGAAAGGACCCTAAGTCCTCACATCTGTCACACTACACACATATTTGTGAGTACAGACACACACACACACACAAACAGTAAGCAAACACAGTGCCGTTGTTTTCCTCGTACTCACACTGAGGTCTGAACGTTCCTCCTCACCCTCGCTGTGATGAGTGTTGTTACTCAGTTTGTAGAGCCAGTAGTGTTTGGCTGTTATGAAGAAGTTCCAGGGCAGCAGGGAGCCAATGCCCATCAGAAAGAAGATGATGTACACCAAACAGTAAGAGTCCTCTGGACTGTAGCGTACAGCCAAAGGCACTGATGAATGTTTGGGCAGGAGGGATGCAGAGGGACTCTGGTCCTCGCTCTCCTCATCATCAGATACATGGTGGTTGCCGAGAGCAGTCGGAACATAGGAGGAGTTGAGGCTGGGCTGCACAGGATCAGTGCCGTCCATTTTCAGACAGGACACTCACAAAGTTAAGAGGAGAGAAAAAGGGGAAGGTTGGGGGGGGGAGGCGGGGTTGTAGAAAACACTAAAATGGGAAGAGATTAACAGAAAGCTGTGAAAGAGAAAAGGGAAAGCATCTTTAAAAAAATGAAATCAATGCAACATAGTAATGTTCCTGCAATAAGTGAGATTTGGAGGCTTACCTTTAATTGTGCTTGTCCACGAAGCAAAAAGAAGACTGCGTTTGCTGTGAAGCCATACTCCGGAGAGATCTCTGGGTTGTAGCTGGTAGAGAGCAGTCCAGCGGTCAGTGTAATGCAATGCTGCAGTGAGAGGAGTCATATTTAATTATATTCTAGGGATATCAACAAATATTTTTAACATTTATCCCCTCATAAATAAAATAAATACACACATAAGATAATGTGAGACCCAGAAAGGAGAAGCTGTATTCTGAACTGAACTGTTTATGTTCGGCACAAAACACTGAACATGAAGCTTTCACACACAAAACTTCTACTGTTCATCTTAAAAAGAAAAAGAAATAAGGAGCACTTCAGAATGACAGTTATGCAGCGTAGATTTTATTCCAAAGCTGCCGTTTTGCCAACGATGCACTTTCTTCCAATCTACTTGAGCTTTACAAGTTATTTAAGTATGACAAACAGCTACCTATAAAATTCAGCAATGCCTCCTAATCACGTTTCAGACGATGTGGAATGTCACATGAACACATTGTCCTTTTTTTTCTTCTGAGCCACTGCAGCATCAACAATATTACTGGGGGCCCCTGTCATCATTACTATTTGACAGCAGTGTGTTGATGTGAACCCGCTGCTCTCCCACAGGAACCAAGATTTTATAGTTTATAAGTTGACTGCTCCAGTGTGATTGTTTGAGTCATTGTGCTGAATTTTAGCAATCACCACATCTACACGTGCTCTACAAACTACAACCTCACATGTCTAAAAAAAAAAAAAAGCACTGAATGGTGAGCTTGTGGGAAAAGTCATGAGACAGGCACCGGAGAACTGCGGTGTCTGAATGTCACTGACAGAAATAGAAAGGCAGGTTTTCAATTGCATCACTTGCTTGAACAATATGAGGTTATTTCTTGAACTATTTAAGGAGACTAAAGGAAGACTGGCATGACAACCCGAAGCTGAGTTTGCATTTAAAGCATCATGTGTGCCACTAATGAGGAACCGGTATTCACATGATGCTTACTCAAGAAAATGCAATTACACCGATTTAAAGACTAAAGACTGCGAAGTTTCATTCAAGGAAGTGCGCTCCTGTGGACAGCTGCTTTCAAAGTGTTTCCACAACTCAGAGAGAAAGTATTATTCATAGTTCTTCATTATTGTGGTCTTATGACGAATGGGCATGTCAGTCTGTCATTTATTTTGTGTGGGCATCGCAGTCAAACAAACAATCAAACAAACAAAACAAACGTAAACTGACAATACCGGTTAGCAAAGTGTTCAAAAACGTAGCTAACTGATAGTCGACCCGCGGCTAATGTTGGGCTACTTAAATAAAATATAAACATACCTCACTGTTGCAGACTCACTGGTGGTTGCTTCTGTCCTTCTTGAAGCGTTAAACTGACACAAAAATCCATTTCTCAGCAAACTTCGTTCCAGTCACCTGATAAACAACCACTCTTCAGTCTGTGAACCACCAGCAAGCGTTATTTTTTTCCCACCTGCATTCTGCGAAGACCCGCCCCTACTCTGCCTTTTGATTGGCTCTGACCCTAATACTATTACCCTATCACTAACCATCTCACGCCTCATACCTACACCTAACCAATCCAACTAAAGAAGGCAACGATTACTAGCCAATCAGCGGCAGAGTAAATAAAGTTGGCTGAAACTATCGCGAGATTTTACACTAAACTTAACCTCACCAAACCTCTATCGTAACCTTGCGAGAGTTCGTCTCCGGCTCATTTACCCATGGATGTATGCCATGATGTATGCGTTTACCAAAAAATAAAGTTCACGGCAGCGACAACAATAACAGTTCCGGTATGGATCCTTCAGAATAAATGCGTTATCTATTCCACACGGACTAAAACGCACTTCGCACAATGACTACATGGATTACGTATTGGAAAAAAAATCACCTGTTTTAAACACCATTTTTAAACTAGTTATATGATAGAACAAATCAAGAGACTATAAGATAAACACTCAAAAATCCCCGCTGTTACTCTGACAATTATACCGGATGTCTTATTTTACTTGCGGGACAGCAGTCGTCTTTCCGGTCCAGCTTTCATAAAAATAAGTATAAGAATATTAAGGACATCTATTTGCATAAAATTATTATCCAGGATACAAACTACTATTAACAGATGCTTGTTACAACATGTTGGAATATCATTTTGGAAAAAACGACAGCAGGTGCGGGGCTGTTGATGAAAAATGGTTGATGAGGAACAAACTTCATTAAACAGAATCTTTTGCTTTTTCAAGGACAATTCTGGGATTTCAAAGAAAAAACAGTGATGTCATAATAAACTGAGGGTGAGGACGTAAGGGTTGTGATAGCTTTAGTCATGGTACTAATCATTCAGCTGGGATTTAAATTCTTTTTTACATAAATTT
Source organism: Euthynnus affinis (assembly GCA_029490765.1). Classification (NCBI taxonomy): domain Eukaryota; kingdom Metazoa; phylum Chordata; class Actinopteri; order Scombriformes; family Scombridae; genus Euthynnus; species Euthynnus affinis. The sequence continues at coordinate 10,802,704 of CM055852.1, read as the reverse complement.
AAAGGGGATGTTTTTGAAACAGTGCCTTCTGGTAAATGGATTGCGTTGATAATGAAGCAAGATAATGCTATCTTTATTGTTTGTAACATATACAGGTTAAATTCCCATGCTTCTAACAAGGTCTTATTTAATGAAATAACATCCAAACTGAAGGAACTAAACTAAACTAAACAAACAAACAATAAGAAAGTTCATATATAATTCTTTGTGGTGACTTTAATTAATGTCCTGATGATATGGATATGGATATTTATACCATTTTAGGATGAACCAAGCTTCACAGAGCAATAACCTTGTTTCGCAACTCTGGTGTAATAGAGGACTAACATTAAAATCAAGAATTGATGTATTTTTAATTTCTTACTCTACCCTTCATTTTGTGAAAGAAGTGAATCATATTTATGCCCATCATTTTGAAATGAGGTGCTACCCAAGAGACTTCTGGTATGCGAGGGAATTGGAAATTCAACAATATTCTTTTAAATGATAATTCATTTAATCACTCTATTAAAAAACTAGCAGACAAAATCCTCATCGACGGCTTAAACAATGACTGTAGGAAAAAATGGAAATTCTTTAAACATAAGGTCAGGTATGTTGTTATTAAAAGAAGAAGAACTAAAGAAAGAAAGAGGTATTCAAGAAGCTGACTTCATGTACAAACTTGACCTTCTGTTGACAAAAGAAAATATCACTTTGGAAGAAGAACTCCAGTTGAAGGGCATCCAGCTACAGCTGGATCAGATTTTTTAAGACATGGCAAAAAGAATGTTTATTAGGTCTAGAGCCAAGTGGCTAGAGGAAGGGGAAAGGAAAACAAATACTTGAGAAAAGAATTTATAAAAGGAAATCATTAACTGCCCTTAATATTGGGTAATTAAAGATAGAAAAGAAAGACTCAGAGTTAATATATAATTTTGCCACTGCATTTTATGGAAAATTATATGAATCCGAATTTAATGCAAAATATTATGCAGATTTCCTGGGAAAAAATCATACTAATATCCCTTCAACTGATGAACAATTTCAATCTATGTTTGACTCTAACTTGTCAGCTAATTAAATTAAATATGCATTATTTTTTTATGAAAAAAGCAAATCTCCAGTAATCAATGGTCTATCTGTTCAATTTTATACACTTGCACTTTTGGGAACTTATTTAAAATCTATTAATCTCTATGTACAAAGAATGCATCAAAGACAGATGGCAGCAGCAATGAAGCAAGGAATTATATCTCTTATCCCCAAACCCGATAAAGACGCTTTATCAATAGATAATTGGCATCCTATCACTCTTTTAACAATAGATTATAAGATATTGGACTTAGTACATGCAAACAGATGAAAAAGGGCTAGATCCTCTTATAGCTGAATCAGACAGGATTCATGAAAAACAGACATATTAGTTGTAATTTAAGACTCATCTTAGATTTGTTGGATTATGCAGATGCAGTAAACTCTAGGTTTCTTTAACAGTCCATCAAGGCACTTGATTTTGGTAATAACTTTATCGACATTGTCAATAGGTTTTACAAAGACATCAATAGCTTGGTTATAATTAATTTTAAGACCTCTAAAAGATTCCAAATTAATAGAGGGGTCAGGTAGGGTTGCCCTATTTCTCCTTTTTTATTTATTTTCGTCATTGAATTATTGTCAATTAATATTGTAAATGATATACATTTTGAAGGAATCTTAGTAGATAATCAAAAATTTCCCAACTGGCAGATGACACCACGCTTTTTTAAAAGACAAGAACCAGTTGTTTAATTCTATTAATTTGATTCCTCCAATGCTTCAGGTCTAAAACTGAATATGTCAAAGTGTTACGTTTTGTCTCCGCCTTTGACTGTTTGCTGTCTTAATGCTGTATGTTGTTGTGGACTGTGTGGAATGTAAGTTATAATATCAGCTAATTTATCTCACTGTGTTTTCTTTTTCTTCACAGTAATAGCTATGCTGAGTATTGTGTCTTTTAGAAACATCACATTTAATAATCTGATAAAAAAGCACACTAAAATGTAAAGGTTGTTAATTCACAAGTAGTTTATTAAATCCAATACACATTAAAACTTCAAACTAACTGTAAATATTTCCTTTTCATTTAGAAAGATTAAAGAATAATATTATACAATACGGTAACATTGTGTGTACTTATGTGCAACACGTTGAAAAATGTGGGTTACCCATCATGTTTACCAGCAGAGGGCATCATAAGACAGTCTAGTCAGTAGTGTGTTACTGCACCTCTCTGGGAAATGGAAATGGTTACAGTACCTGTAAGAAGGACAGACTAAACCAGTATGTAGGTTTTTCAAACATGGCACCAGGTGACTTTGTGTCTTTGAGAGGAATGAAAACCTGCTGTCTCTTGGCCCTCCACAACACATGAGTGAACACCACTGGATTAAACTAATAAATATGAAGTGAATCATTGTCCAATTTGTTTGTTTTTCCTCTTGAAAAACCACTGAACTAATTGGGCAATTGCACTATCAATACACTCTGAAATGATTTCTTCACCCTAAAATAAAATACACCCTCCTCATATTTAGTCTGCATATTATGACACTGATCATTAGATTATTTTTGTGTTGGAAATGCTGTACATCATGTATGTGTATTCATGTACAGACATCACATCTACTGTAGTGTGATCTTGAAACTATTTTTCATGAGCAATATTCTCACTAAAAACTAACAAAAAACATCCTTTGCAGAAGTGAGTCAGCTTTTCTTTATAGAAGGTTCAGTTAATTTGCACACTGAAGGGAAACATATCAGTCCTCAATTAACAGTGCATCTAATGAAACAGGTGCAAGTGTTGCCTGCCATTAAGACCATACTGCAGTGCACACTCACTGCAGATGACTCATTGGGGCATTTGTTCTCAATGTAAGAGTGTAATTTGATGAATCCCCACATATCTTGCACTCATAAAAAAACTGAGATTAGAATGCTTGATCTAAATGCCCCGAGTCAATCCTTAAAGGCCACTATTAGTGTCTCTAAAACCTTGTTAATTTGAACACTGGACAGACTGCCAGTTAAAAGCTTTCAAAGCTAAATGGACCTAAAGGGAATTTTCCAATGAAGTGTGAGGAAAAGAGGGATGGGTTGAGTAGCTCTGCATTTTCTGTGAAAATGGGGTGTAATTGATAAAAGCACGGATGCCATTTAACAGTAATTTTGTCCTGCCAAGGAGCCCGCAAGAAGCCTGTAATTTGGTATGTGGATTTTATGGAAACGGCTTCCACATTGTTTGGCTTTGAAATGACAAAGTTTTAATTCAAGAACAACAAAAGACACAGAAACGCTCTTTAAACTAAGAAATATAATTTATTGCATAAAAATTATATTTAGTTACAGGTAAGAAGGCTAGACGTTTATTTACAATTGGTACTTTACAGAGATAAAATAATGTCACTGAATCCATTTTGTTTTGTTTTGTTTTTTTTTTTGTAAAAATGTCTGACTTCTTGAACAAAGGCTTAATTTTTCTCTTTGATGGGAGCAAGGTGGAATCCAGTCCAGCTCCAGCATAAATTATCCCGAGCTATGGCCAAAGATCCAAAAGATACTCAAGAAATCTGGACGAATGAACACTGTAGTCTACAGATAGCCAGTCTGTAACAAGATTTGAGGAAAGAGAATAGTCCTGCAGTGTTCAGGGATTCAAAGTACTGAACTGGTCATGTTCAGATATTTCCTCATGGGCAAAGACCTGCAGGGCAAGAGTTCATGATGCTAGTCACAACTTGTATTATAACCAATGCACCACACTTTGTTTTGTTTTCCCACATGTGCTTTTTCAGTAGTACCTTCCTTGGTCAGTGATCCATTTCTTCCGATCCAGGTGGAGAATTCCCACAAATACTACCATCACAAAAAAAAGAAGTTTAACTACTCTTAAACCACTTTTAGGATACAAAATCAAAACCCTGTCAATGCCCAGATCTGAAAAAATAGAATTACTCTTCCAGAAAACAAAAGAAGTCAAAATGCTTTTCTTTTCTTTTGTACTTGCATAGCACTTACAAAGAGAAATGACAGATCTTAAGCGTGTGCACCACAGACTGTATGTGCACACCTGCCTGCCCAAACATACCCAATCACACACACACACACACACACACACACACACACACTTACACACTTAAATTTCAGTTCATTCACACAAAACAGTGACATGACTCACTGCTGAAGAGGAGAGATACTGCCTGTGTTTTGGTTTAGTGGTTTTAAAGATATGAACACTTTTTTTTTTTGCTTTGAGGGAGAAAATAAGACTGAAGTAATGACAATGTTTGATTTCAGCATTTCAATTCCCGTCTAACAATAACTTATAGAACAGTATTGATAATGCAAATAGCTTGAGGACCCTGACCACAAAGCAGGCGGCTTAAGGTTAACAATATGTTAATGTCAAATTGAAAGAGGGGAGATGTAATGAGTTACGGGGCGATGGATGGACAGATGGACAGATAGATAAGTGGTGGGGAGAATAGACTGAAACATAATGCAGTTAGTGTTGAGGTAAATGTTATGGTCCCTTGCTGCCTAGTTGATTCAAGAAGGCTAATCTATTCTGCAATATTCATCTCTGAACAGTAGAAACCACCCTCAGTTACAGCAAAGCAAAATGCCTACGAAATACAACGTACAGTATATTCACCTGGACATCTGACCACCTCTAATCATGTTTTACAGATTATATTTTACATTTTGAATAGATACACAATATTAAAAAGAACAAATAAACATGGTTCTGTTATTCACAACTGAGACATCCACTGTGCGCCTAACTCTCCCAATTGGCCTGCTCTACTAGAATCAAAAATAGTACACAGCAGCTCAGAAGCCTTAACAAGCATAAATGATCAAAACAGGTTCTATATGATCATAACAACAATGACAATGAAAAAAAAACAACAACAAACAATCCACAAATATGGATAATAACTTAAAGAGCGTTCCCCAAAGGAAACTTTTAAGGGATGACCAGAAAGCTCTCCTGTAGTTTATTCTCAACAGATCGAGGGACTGTGGCAGAGCGATAGAGGAATGCGAGGAGAGATGAAAGTGAAACACCCCTGTGAGTCGGAATGATATACCAAGGCTTTGAGGCATTTGTTGGTACAATATAAAGAGTCAATCGGTCTAGTTATCTGCCAATTCTGAGACAATCTTCAAAATCCACCCTCCTACCACAAAGAAGAGGCAGCTTTTATTTTTCAGCCCAAAGCGATATGCTCAAGCCCTCAAATCTTGAGAGATGGGTCCTCATTTGATTTGTCTGCAGTCAAAGCAGTAAGACAAGAAATTCTAGCCTGTCTGTTTCAGAGCCCGTTAATGACCAGTTTGTCCACGTGTGTGTTGGAGTGTGTCTGTAGCCTGAGGAGGTTGCAGACAGGTCACTGCTGCCTGTCATTCACTGCACACGCAGAATGACAATGGAGATTTTGAGAAAGGATGCTGCGGCGAGAAAACAAAAGCCCCTGCCATGAGGTGTGATGGTGTTTAATCATGCACTTTCATGCTGCTACCGAAACATGTGTAATCCCACATTAGCGTTTTTGTGTTTGTGTTGTTGTGCGTGCTTTAGTGGGATAAATACATGACCTTTTTTTGTTTATCCCAAAGCATTGTTATTTATATACAAGAATATAGTCATTTTCAATCTTTGACGGAGATAGTCAACACCACATGACAGATGGCTTTACACCTATTTTACGCCTTCATACCTTCAAATTGGTTTCACATCTTTCAGATGCAAAATTGCTTCGGAGGTTTCAAGCTGAACCAGGTTAGCAGTTATCATAGGATGGCCCGCATGGGAATGAGTTATGGTGGATATGTAGCTACAGCAGCTGATCAGAGGCCAGTGAAAAGGGTGATGAAGCAGAGGTAATACAGTACGTGTGAAGGAACCAGAATGCTCTGTGGGCTTATGATTTGTGCCGGGGTGTGCATATTCATAGGCAGGTATTCTTTTTTTTTTCTGTCTTGCTTGCTCTCTTGTTCCTTAACCAATCAACAATCCCCATCTGTTGTCATGACAACTAGCACCTCACTTTTGCCCATCTCTTCCAGCGCGGTCGCCAGCGAGACCAGGTCTGCGTCACCTTGGTGACAAGCTTCCCATAAGTCCAGTAGAACACCTGTGGGGCTGGGCTTTGTTGCAAAGTAGTTCAAGTACCTGAGGAAAAGAAAGACCGGGCAAACTGTAAGAAGAGCAGCACAGTGTAAAAGAAACACACCAGTTGCTATTTGATTACAAAAAATTTGATTAGAAACATTTCTAAATTATTAATACTGTGTATTACATACTGCTGGTTAGACTTTATTTGGATAGTGATCTTCAACTGGCAAGCATATTTCACACAGCTGGATTAGCTACTTAGCCACATAAAACATACCATGAAATAACGTCTGAAATTTAGTTTAGCAATATACAGCGTGCATGACTGAATCATATTCTTGAGATTAATATTCAAGTGTTGTTTTGCAGATTGTAATGAGTATGACCAGGATATAAGACTTTTCTTTTATAGACGTCTATATTTTTGCACTTCAATTTCACCTTAACCTAAGTAAGCATATTTTGTATAATAATCTCATATATCTTATTTCAAAAAAATGAATGTATACATACCACCTCTGACACAATTCTGAGTTATTCCTCTACACTCAAACTAGAAACCTGGGTATCAACACATGGACTCACTAAACACCACAAAAGCGTGACTAATCTGCCTTTCACACATAAACCTGTGAGGGAGATCTGACCTATCAAAGCCTAGACTGCGTGCCAGCAGTCTCCAGTCACACCCGCGAGCGCTGGGTGCATCCAAACTGGCACAGATCTTCTGGCGGATGGAGTCAGGCAAGCGAAAGGCATAGGGTCCCACTTGAGATGAAGGCAGGCAGGTGCCTCCTGAGGGGAGGGGCGAGTGTGGTGGTAGAGTCTGGATTGACGGAGAAGGTGAGAAGCATTGAGTCCAAATTTGGTGTTTAAGATTACATTATCTATGTCAGCACAAGCCTTATATTTACTGTCAGCGTTACCTCCTGGATGTCTGTGTGTAGCTGGAATATCTGTCCTTCTCCTTCCACCTGTCGGACGCAGATCTTACAGGTGAGCTGTGACACAACCAGGCTGCCTCTCTCCAGGCTGAAGGTGCAATGTAGGGGTCTCTGACTGCCGCTCCAAATGTGATAGAACGGGATCTCCTGTTTACAAAAAATAAAAAATAAAATGGTTAAAAAGAGAGCTGCAAAAATGTTCTCTCGCTGTGATTAAAGTGGCTTTGTCCTGAGCAGCACAATCAGAAAGGATATAGAACACAGTTTCCATTCAACAAGTGTGCAGTATGCTTTATTTTCACATGGGGTGTTTCCACCAACTGGGTCTCTGTGTGTCAGTGCACAATTTATTTCTAAAGCGCACTGTCCATAAATTAGGGCCACAATCAGATTTCCTGTTTGTTTATTCAGAGTGGGTTCAGACTGCAATCTCTGTGCTGCCGCCAAGAGAATGCAGCAGAGTTTGGATGTTTATAACAGCAGTGAATTGTGTAAAGTCCACTCGCTGTATTTTCTGAGAAAAATAGACGTTCTGCTAAAGTGAAATCAGAAGTTTGTTAGACCAAAGTTTTTGCTTATTAGTTATTGCTTGTTATTTTCAAAGGGACACAGACAATCAATAAGTATTTCTTTTTTATCTACTTTATTCAAGCTGCTGCTGATTTGTGCTCTACTGCCACTGAGGCAGACTACATAGACAATAACACTGCACATTTATAAACCCTAGAATCTTTTATGGTACATTTTGAGAGTCTCACCTGGTACTTCGCCAGCAGTTTGCTTCTCCAGTGAGTGTGAGGAATGTCATGGATGGACAGACGCAGGTTGTGGTAGCTGTCTTTGAAGAGCAGTGGCTTGGGGTCCTCCAGCAAGACTCCACCTAGACTCCTTTCCAAATCCAGCACCTCCTGCACAGAGGCACAGAGAAGAACAGATTTATTTCATGAGTTGTTTTTTTATCATTTATAATTCAAAAAACACATTTTTGTTCTTTAAAAAATGCTTCATTAAAATGTGTCATGTGGTTGACGTCTCAAGATGGAGATGTGTTGGAGCTAACAGTTTGAAAGGTGTTTGAACTTGAGCAGCCAGAAATCATCTAATGTGATGCCAGTAAACTGCACACAGCACGCTCATGTTTACCAGCCCGGCTGCTCTGCGAACACTTTACACAAAAGGGATTGAGAGAGAGGGAAAATATTTAACATCAGTGAGTCTCTGGATGGAGTACTCATTTGCTGGTTGTATTGTGCCGTAATATTTTGAGTCATTTCTTCCAGTGAGACAGGAAATGTCAATATTTGTTACTGGAATTTAATTTGGCCAAAAAGGGTGCATCTGCAGTTTAGAGGCGATTGGACTCAGTCACCTAAAGCCTTGTGCAGATTTAAGTAAATTACCTGTACTGTACTTCTTGACACTATAAATATGACTGCCAGATTGACACAACAAAGACATACATCAAACACACAAAGAAAGGGAAAAGCAAGAAAGGCAACAGAGCTGAAAATAGTAACAGAACAGCATGAGGAAGATTGGCAACCAGCTGGACAAACAGGCTGATTGTGAACATCTACACTCATACAGGCAAAAGAGACTGAGGAACAAACAAGCAGCACCTTGAGTGCATGTGGAGTGTCGTGGATGCAGTAAATACGGAGGCTGTAGTCCAGAGAGAGGCAGGGTGCTCGCGGGGCGAACAATGCCAGCTGGAGGCGCTTGCAGGCAGGTTGTGGAGGGCAAGATTGGCCCACCAGGCTATATGTTCCCAGCTGCTCCATGAGAACATGACAACACTCCTCCTCCAGCTGCAGGTAGCACGGAGATGACAAAGTCTCTTCTCCCACTGTCAGCACCTCCTGAAAAAAAGATTGAAGTAGGGTTCAACGCTGCCACATCGGACAACAGGATATCCATTATTCGAGACCAGTGAGAGACTGTCTCACCTCCCAAGCTCCCTGATGGGTCTGAGTCTTGAGTGTGAGTGTCCAGTCAGGTGTAGGTGTGTCTAGCTGGGCACAGTGGGGTAATGTAAGGACAACAGGACGATTCAGCAGCATGCCGGATGGGCCACAGCTCACCACAGGACTTAGTACAGTCTGACTGCCCTCAGAGGGTAGCCTGTAAATTTCACACACACAGGGATATGGTGTTTGCAACAGTTGCCAAAATATCACATTTCATTTATAAAAGAACACTGTGGCAATGACACAGTTTGAAACACTTTACGTATCTGAAGCTAAGTGAATATCTAACATTCGGAAAATTGGCAAGAAATGAATCCACTCCAATTTTAGTATAAAATTGAGACGAGTTGATCGTTTTTTTTATCCATGGAAAAAGCGACAGCATTTCCAAATAAACTTCACAGGTAGGTGGTTCACAGTAGGCAAGCTTTGCATGGGAAAAATTCTGATTGAGGTGAGACTGAGGTCTATTCTGCCTTGTGGTTTCAAAGAAGATGAGTAAAATAGAGGAGTACTCACGTTGTTTTGTCCCACTTGTTGATAATGAGGTACATCTCATAGAACTTCCCCTGGGGGATAGTGCCAGGTGGGACCAACAGACTCACACCTGAGGGAGAAGGCATCGTATTTTATCTTGTCCTATCTATGATTCGCTGATCATGTCATTGGTTCACACTGGGTCACATCTTGATGCCAAGCGTGAAAAGAAAATTGTGTTTTGTAGGGTTTCTGATTACCTGTGTTTGGGATAGTGAGGCGTCCTCCTAGATTTCCCAGGGTGGCGCTGGTGCTCAGCCCAGGCTCTCTGGAAAGGGTGTGGCTGTGGTACTCTCGCTCTCTCCCCACAGTACCCACCGACTTCAGGCTGAGGATCTCCCCGTCGACCATGCACATGTCGGCGGGGAGCTCCAGAGAAGAAAGAGTGGAGGAATTGTACACCTTGATTTTGAGACTGGGAAGGGGGTCCAGCAAGGGAGAGGTGGTCATGGGGATTTTATGGGGGCTGTCATTGACCCCCTGCTGCAGGGAGAAGAGCGGGCCGCGGAAGGCCCCCGCTGTAGCTGTCAGATCCGGAGGAGCTGAGGGATTCAGAGGGTGAGGGTTATCTGTAGACACAGGAGAAGAGAGGAGGTCTCTTATTTCCAGAAATGACACAGGCCTGGCTGACAGTGCTAAAAGTGATGCGAGTGAAATTGATTAATGTTGCTAATTAATATTTGATTGCAAGAACAAGAGAAGGGATACCATGACAAATGCTCAAAATGTAAAAAATGTAATGCAGTAAAGAATGGAGAATTGACAGCGTGAGAGGAGATAATGGTAAAAAATGATTTATGGGACGATATAAATAGCAGTGTGATAATGAAATGAATTGTGAAGATGAGAAGATGAAAAAAAAACAAAAACCCAAGAATATTTGTGAAAATAAACACAAATGTTAAACAGGGGAATTATGTGTGAGTGTGTACCGTATGACATGTGTGTGTATGACTGGGCGTATGTGCGACTGTGCGTGTGAACTCACCCTGTCTGGGAGGCTTGTAGTTGCCAGGGTGGAAGGCAGCGGTGAGAGCAGACGAAGAATCTGTGATGTCTCCGTGGAGATGTCGGCATCTGCGGCGATACGCGAGCACACCCACACATAGCACCAGTATCACACACAGCAGCAAGGCCCCCACAAGACCAGCGTACACTGCTACACCCATACCTGGAGCCAGTGCTGCAAGAGGGACAGAGGGACAGATGGTCACGACATCATAATGAGACACGAGTGAAAACACGCAGCTACAAATGAAAGGAAAACACAAGAGGGAAGAAAATGTAGTTTTTTTAGATATCTGATTTTTTAAAATTATTTTCTGTTGTAGCTAAGTAGTTTAAATGATTGTTGAGTGGATTAGTTAATTAATATATTAGTTAATCAACAGAATGTCAATCAACAGCATTTTTTAAAATTGAATAATGTCATTTGTCATTTGTCAAAGATGCCAAAATATCAGCGGTCTCAGCTTCTAAAAAGTGAGGTTTTGCTGTTTTTCTATCTTCTATATTTGTAATTGCATATTTGGGATTTTGACAGTTAATTTGACAAAACAAGGAATCTGAAGACGTGACCTTGGACTCTAGGAAATTGTGACAGGTCCTTTTGTCTCTATTTATTCTAATACTGGCATTTTATAAACTACATGATTAATCAATAAAATAATCAGCAGATTAACTGATAATGAAAATAATAAATGGTTGCAGCCCTTTTTTTCGCTTGAGCAGGCACAGTTGAAATTGAAATCTTCAATTGTAGGTTCACATTTTTTCAAGTCTATCTTCAGCTTAGACAATGCTGACATGCCTGTATGTACATTTAAGGGACTGTTAGTTGCTGTACTTGTCCCTCATTCATACTGTGCTTGAAGAGATCCCTCCCTGATGCGATTCCAGTTTAACATACGGCGGACAAAAGCCACCTTCAGCAGTCTGAGTAAATCATGGATCGTGTACGATGTGACAGTTTCTTTGCCAATTTCATAAAATTCACAATTTCTGCTATGAGTGATGTTTGATGATTCAGTCATGGCGAGTCATTGACTGAGTCATCCTGGCATCATGTTAGTTAACATAAAAATAAGGATAATACAGTTTTTAATGATGGTAAGAGAGAGCATTGGCCAATCAGCATCGGAGGTATTAGAACTGGTATCAGGAGAGAAAAAGTTGGATCAGAGCATCCCTGGAAAAAGCTTAATTTGTGTGACTAAGTCAGTCAGCTGAAGCCTCATTTTAGCATCAGTGTACTGTGGATTTAGTTCTTCATCTGTTACATGGGAATCTCATTAGGGATGGGATCACTTCACAGCCAGTATGGAGAGTAGGAATGATCATATATGTATATATATGAGCATACAGTATGTACATGTATGTATATGTGAGTCACATTGAAAAACTAAAGCGACATTGAAAACTAGCTCCTGCTAGTCTGCAGGAGGCACATCTGACACCAAAAAGCAGCATGGGTGGAAGTAGGGTGGGGAGGGTTGTTGGCCTTAACTTCACCTGCTCCCCGTTGAGCTCCCTCTCTTTTTTCCTGCTGGGTGATTGGTTGTGACTGGTCAGCAGGCCCACCACAGCCTGTTTAGCTGTGACTCCCCAACACTAGCAGAGCCAGACCCAACTCAGACACGTGAGCCAGTCACACCACAGCAGAAAAAAGGAGAAGACAAGGAGCAAAGTTGGCAGGAGACAAAAAGGAGCAAAAAAAAAAAGAAAAAGAAAAAGAAAAAAAAGGCTGGATAAATAGAGGAGAGAGCTAGAGGAGAGGCAATTTGGCAAAAGGGATGGGAATGATTTAGATAAGGTTGTGATTTGTTGAGAGGACAGAGGGATTATAAGTGTGGTGAGGAGGAGAGAGGAGATAAGGATAGCAGTGCTTGAGTTAAAGGCCCATGTTAAAAGAGCAGAAGAGAGCGGGGAAGAAGTTGGAAGAAACCACAGACGCTACAGAGAAGCAGTAAGAGTAGAAGGAAGTGTGGAGATGAGGAAAAGCCGGAGGCAGACGGGCTGGCAGAGGAGAGCTCCCATGCTCACGTGGCGCGATGGAACCGAATCCGACAGCCGTCCGCACTTATTACCAGAAACGGAACAATAGCGAATTAGGTGCATTACCGTGGCTGCTCTCCCCTGAGCCCACGTCACATTAAGCTAGAGGAATTACCATCACTTCAAATGTAAACTATATCACAGATTAACTGAAAGTCAGACAGAACTGTTTTTCTCTAGGAAGTGCTATACTTCCACCTCATAGCCTATAGATCAAAGTGTCTCAGCTTAGAGCCGTGTCATTTTTCTCCCTCTTTCAGATTTTCCCCTCTGCCATGTTGGGTTATAGTGAAATGAATACTTTTTGGAAATTTTGCCTCATAACATCATAATTTATGAATCAGTTTATTGTAATTGTATCTTCTTTTTTTTCTATCCACGGTTGAAGCAAGCTGCTATGTAAGTAATACAATGTGCTAACAAGGAGCCAGATCAGAAACCTATGCTACGCTTAGTCAACAGACTAGACAAGATGGGATAACAACATTCATAAGCAGGCCGGACAAGAAGGTGAGGCACGTCTTCACTGAACTCGATCTGAGATGACAACAAAGTGTGGATAGACAGGCTCAACACAAAATGCTGCACGCACTCAGCTCCATGTGCTAACACAGATGTTAGGACTCCTAACCTGTATGCACGCACAGGCAAGCACACACGCACAAGCACCCACGCACACGTACTGTACAAACACAGACAGTATGAGAGAGGGATACAGTGAGCAGTAAGAGGGTGAAGTCATGGGAAGGTGAACTTACGATGGCTTGCATGTTCAATAGAAATCTTTTTATCTGTTTGAACAGGAGAAAAAACAAGAGAAGAAAGAAAAAAAAACACAACATAAAAATGGATGGACTTAGTTGTTATGCAAATGAAAGATACAATAACAATACAAAGAAGAAACAGGAAAGTAAACAATAGCTCATCAATATGAAAATAGAAATGTAAACATAAAAGGCATACTGCAAGCAAGAAAATATCTAAAAAACAAATAATAACCTTTTCTACAAGTGTGTGAGAATGGGCAGCACTGGAGTATGAATGTGTAAGCTCAGCATAATTGTTTATATAATGTACATTGAAAAATGACAATAAAAGCTGATTAGAAGGTGACTGAAAGAGATTATTATCATTTGGATGAGAGTGGCAGAAATGAAGATGGTTTTGAAAATGATCAAGGATGGTGGTGTTGTGTGGTACACGGAGGAGACAATGTCGATTGAAACCATGTTGTCAGCGCCGCTAACATTGCTGTATACCCCCCACAGGGTACGATATCACTTCCATCCTATGAAAAAAAATAACAACAACAAAAAAAAAAAAACACCTCTGTCCTGACGGGAACAGTCTTTTCCAAGATAACACCGATATGAATCATCACCAATATGAATCATTGCTGAGCGAGTAGTTCTGATGAATGTCGGATTGTGTCACTTACTAGATCTCATACCAAATAACCTTCTCTCCCACGCACCATCAAAACACCAAATGGGTTCCCCTGACTCTCCCCTTCATCCAACACCAATTAAAAACTTCCAATATGCAGTGAGGATGATGGTTTGTGGTGTCTCAAAGCATTTTACATTTATGACCTGGTGTATTTAGCATATCCTCAGTGAATGAGACATCAGAGCGAGCCTCTATTTGACTGTCTGAAGCAAAGAATGCAATGACTCAATGTCACTGGGACAATTCTTCACAACAAAATATTCACATTAACATGCTGAGAAAACAAATAAGGCAGTCAGTAACCTGTAGTTTGCCAAGTCACACATTTACATTTTTCTACAGTGCAGTGCTTCCCATCTTTCCCTTCGTGTCACTTGAGTGCATGTTTTCCTGACGACCTCCTGAGAATGCTCTGCTCTGCGCAGCCAAATCAGAAAGTGTATTTGTCTAATCTGGCCGCTCCATGGAAGCCTGTTTATGTCAGGACTCGCGTGTACGTCAGATAGAGTTGAAGCACAGTGTTGCTCTGAGTGCGCATATGATCCCCCCCCCCCCCCCCCCCCCCCCCCCCCCCCCGTTGCACGTGCAGGAGGTTTAGGAGGTTCGTCTGCATGCTCGGGCGTGTTGGTTTGTGTCTTGTGTGTGTGTATGTCATTTTAAGTGTGCACTTGAATGTATCTCACTGCCTCTGTGGATGTGCGTCTCTAAGACTCTAATGCGCTGTCAGCTGGATTCTTCCCAGCTCATCACGGGCTGCACATTGGGTGTCAGTGTGAGTCTGACTCACTCTCATATGCTCAATTTTTCGACTTGGCTGTGTCATGCTCGCTTCCCACTCCACACACTCCGTCTCTCTTTCTCTGTCTCTCTCTCTCTCTCCATCTGTGCTTTTTAGATGTGGATCACTTGCCTTCTCTCTTTGTGAACCTAAATTTTCCTTCATGAAACATCTGCCTGAGATTTAGCTGTTTTTCCTTTCATCTCTCTTTACATCATTCACGCTCTTCCCAGTGCGGCTGCTATAGCTAAACACCTTGGGAATATTGCCCTGTACAAAATAGCTTTCGAAATGCAATGCACCTAATAAAAGTGAACTACGAGCAACGGAATCACTGCTTGCAAGATTTTCTATTATCAATTCAACAACCACCTGAAGCAGCAAATGTGCTGTTAGGGAACTGACCCTGATAGACACACTATATTCTTTCAGATATTAAACAGCTGAACCACTGAATTTGTAAGTGAACTAATACTTTTGGATACATTATATCAATAAAAATATATGAGCCGAAAATTTACTCAGTTTTGACATGTGACCGTCACCCCAATCCAAATGTATTGACCAGGTGACTTACTGCGTGCACATAGCCCCTCAGTACAGTTTTTACTCTCCATCATGCTGCCACTGCAGTGCTTTCCTCCGTTCCTGGGTGGGGGGGCCTGGCACTCGCGGCTGCGCCAGTGGGTGCACTCTGTCCCACAGGCGGACCACTTTGCCCACTCTGTCCAGCCTCCATCCACTGGAATGAGACAGCAGAGATGTGAGACATTTAAAAACTAACCAACAGCTAAATACCTTCGATCACTCCAGGTTGAGGGGAATTGAGCATGACGTTTGAATGTGGCATGATGCATATGTAATGGTCTGAAGTGCATAATTTTGCATTTTGCAAACCCATTCTTTGGTTTGTTTTAAATCACTTTTGAGTCAGGATGGTCTGACACACAGGTCAAAGCAATAAGTGCCAGAATCAGACAACACTGTGTTCCTGATGTGACTGACTTTCCATGATGAAGCCAGAGCAGTTACTTGACTGAAAACTATCCTTTCCTGGTTGGTTGAAAAAAAATTGGACCTTAAAATATTCTGTCCTCTAAAGTTGAACCTCCTGTGGAGAAACCCAGTGTCTGATGTGGATGTTTTAAAAATTTTAAAATCAATTCCGGTACTTCCTATAAAATGGACCATTTCGGAAATTTCTTGATATACCAGTGTGTGACTACTTCATCTGGAGAGGTTATAAATAATGCAGATGAGTATGTCATCTTCACCTGGGCACAGTGTGGTACAGGTCACTCTCTGGAAGGGTGGGCCTTCACAGAAGGCTCCTCCATTAAGAGGGGCAGGATTAGTGCAGCTACGTGTTCGTCGCTGCCAGCCCCGCCCACACCGAGCGTTACAGTCCGACCAGTCAGTCCAAGACGACCATCCTCCACTCACTGACAAACAGACAGACAGGTTACAGTTAGTGAAACCAGCAGTTAAATCCTAGTTAAATCAATTATAATTAAAATATAGACACACAATTCAAAGACAACCATTCATGTGGCCATGCTAACACTTTAGAATACACACTGTTGAGTGAAAAGCATAATTCAAAGTTTAGCATATTTGGTAAATTCAGAAATCTAAGCTTACTAATTATATGTGATGTAATCAAGTGTATTTATCAGTTAATTTATCACACATTGATCTTTTTTCTACCAATCACATTTAGATGCTTTGTAAAAATGGAAGGTAGTTCTTATTGGTAGTTCAAATCAGATTTCATTAGACATTTTACCATTGTCTTACTTAAAAGTGCAAAACTCCACTATGTGTAGTTTAATTTAATTTAGGTATAGAGATGCTAAAATATTACATTTTCCACTTTGTGTTTTGTGATTATTATCATTCAACATAGTGCAATGCTAAACTGAATTAACCAGGAATTCATGGATGATGATATAAAAGGTTGACTTATAAACCAATCCCCCTAACATTTGGTAAATTTCTTTCAGCTTCTCTCATAGTGTTTAATTTCATCTATGGTGAACAACAATGATACTAGATTCTTTTGCATATATGAGATGTGAGAGCAGAAAAAAGGAAGTGTGTATGTACCATAAACAATGAGAGTAGCGGTGCTGCTGCGTCTTTTGGCCACCACATTACGAGCCACACAGGTGTAGTTGGCGGTGTCCGAGAGCCTGGCCTGTTTGATTATCAGATCATGGTCAATGGTGATCAGAAAGTTAGAGTCCTGTGATGGATCTATGATGTCCTCATTCTTCAGCCAGTCCACCTGGAATGAAACACACACACAAATAAATTAAAAATACTTTCTTGTAAAGACAGAAATCTCTGGCCTGATCACATAAGTTACTAAAATTAATTACAATTTAAAAATGAAATAAATTAAGGTACTATTTTAAACAGCAGTAACCATAATAGCTAATAATTTAGTTGAAACTTGTGCTCTCAACCCTCTGTGTCACAGCGATTTTGAATGATGAACTTCCTTTAATTCTTTTGGCAGATTCTCACTTCACTCTTCACATAAATTATTATACAAATCAGCTAGTGTGTATGCATAAACATGTGTCAGCACACCACTCACAGACTCGTTCAGTAAACACTACAAACCTGCAGGGTATTAAGCCATCACAGCACGCTTCAATGTTACATGTGTTATGTCAAACATGGTCAATATTTGATTATTTTTAGTTTGCTCAAGATAAAAATTCTAATTTGTGGGTTCTTTTGTTCAAACTCTATTTCCTCCACTTTTCTTTTTGAAACATCTTCCTTCCTAAGGGACATAAAAAATCATAAACAATATAATTACCATTAATTATTAAATATATCAATGCAATCACGCTTTTATGCTATCAGCTTTTATGTCACATAATAACAGTTACTTAGCCACTAAAAATAAAAATACAGCTTGGAAGATGATAAATATTTACATGTATTATAAAAATATACATTTATGAATATTTAGTTTTCTTTTTCTATATACTGTTTTACTGCTGTTTTATGAAAGCAATAAAACTGATGAAGTGCAGCTAGAGCCGCTTAGCATTAAAATATGACACAAAGTGGATTTAAGTACAGGGAGCTTTTTCTTGATGCTGCCTTGTAGCTGGATAGACTTAAATCTCTCAAACTTCAGTGGCTCACCCTTTACTTTGCTCCTGTGTGTTGTTTAAGACTGAAGCTCATAATTTTGGTGCATGATTGATGGTTTATAAGTTAGATCTAGGGGTTGAACTTGAACAATTATCAATTAGTATGAAAAATATAAGTTGAATCCCAAGAGGGGTGGAAGACTGACAGAAAAAGATGGGCATGGGGATGAGGAGAGAGTGATTTACTGTACCTCAGCGGCGGGCATGCCCTCTGGGGGGCGACACTGCAGCAGCACCTCCTGCTCGAGTCGCACCTCTCGTCCCAGCGGCTCCTGCTCAAAGTTCTTCCTCAGGTCTAAAGAGGGCAACACATACGTGGTCAGCAGTTAGTGAAGGCTGCCTCTTGACAGCGGAGTGACACCCTGTTTATCGCTGTGACACACACACACACACATATACACACTCCAGGCAAAGCCATAAAAAGCCTCTGTCACCCTGTCGTTTTTTTTTTCAATTCATACCCTCATAAACATGCACAGTGTCAATCACACTACGCCACACATTACCACGGGGGACTAAGATGGAGTGCTACAACAGATTTATTTGCATATATACTTAAGCTGACACAGATGACAAGCCAAAAGTAAGAAACATTTGCCCTTCTGCTGTCTCTTTTCCTTCTTTTTTCTCTTAAACATACACACACATACATACACAGAAACATAGCCTTGGTACTGACATGCAATGCGGACATAGGCTCGGTTGCTCTTGGTGGTGCCAGCTGAGCTCCAGGCCACACACTGGCACCAGTAGTCCTCCAACCCGAACAGCTCCTCCACTTGGGTTCTTGACACTGAGATATCCACCTCCCTCAAAACCAGACCTGTGCAGAGAGAGAGCGCAAGAGAGAGAAAGAGATTAGTGGGGCATATTTTTCACAGTGCACATAAATAATGCATTGGCTGCAGGCCAAATGCCGTTAACATGCTCATAAAACCCTATAGGAGCTAATGGATTATATAGTTGAAAATGATGTCTGTAATTGAGTATGATGTTTATGTCTGTAAAACACAAGGTGACATTACTATGTGTGTAGCTGTGTTTACATTACATCTGGAAGTGTGCAAGTATCACCTGTGATCTGGTCCAGGCTCTCTCTGGTGACGTGGTCGTTTTGATTGACCCATTCTCCGTTGCATTTGAAATAGATCTGGGTGGCTGGTGACGCCCGGCAGCGTAGCTGGACCGGCCGGTTCTTTACGATGAAAGCGTCCTCTGGTTCAAGCAGGAATTCTGGGAGAGGTTCTGCCGGTGCTGACGGAAAGGAGTCAGGGAGAACCTCGGCCTCGCTGTAGTCGCTGCTCTCTGAAAACACACACAAAAGACACGTGTGAAAGTGATTAGGCTGACTGTTCCGCAATGGAAAGAGCTTCCACGTCTGTGAAAGCCCTGCTGGAGGCGGACTTGAACAATGCAGCAGTGGAATTGTGTATTTGGATGGCTGCTCTGTAGCTGATGATGCACTCTGACCTCACTGTTGAGGAGGTAAGAAATAATCAAAATGACAAATTTGCCCCTTGGGGTTCAATAAACTATCATATACCTGGAGGGAAGGTGTATGTGTGTGACAGTTTGTCTTGTGTATCTCCATCCAGCTGCAGGGCATGTGTGAACAAATCTGTCAGCACTGTGTCACTGTATACATTAAGGCGACCCTGTTAGTGTATTTCAAGAAGACATTTAAGGTGCTGACAGTTTGCACTGTAAATGGAGGGTCACTGTGACATTTTAGCCCCCTTGTACTGTCAGTAATCTGGTCAATACAGGCCTCCTGCTCCGCTCTCTCTGGAAGTGTCCATGCCTCTCAGCAGGGGAGGAGAGCTGATGACCTTCCATGGACAGGTCCTGTTGATCGCACATTATCCCCTGACATTTTCGATGTGACACTTCCCTCCTGGCAATGCTGCCAAGAGCTTCTCCTGGCAGGAAGGACACGGTATTTCTGACCTCTTCACTCTGACTTGTTACTTTTATAATGATGGGAAGATTCCAGGCAGTATATTGATGCTACAGTACTATTGGCTACTATTGGAACAGTAACAGCTCCATAGATTAAGGTATATATACCTATTATTTTGCTACTAAATACTGCATTATTTTTTTAAAATGACATTCACTGTACACTGGAGTCTTGAGGGTCAAATATAGATAGTCAGCTGCTGGGCAGATTATGATGATGATTTGGGCTACATAAATATCTTGAATTGACTTGACATTTTCAAGAATATTATAATGATAAAGTAAATCACTGAATCATTACAACACAGCATACATCACTTATCATCTATCTTTTTCTCCAGCTGTGGGCACCAAACTTCATATCAGTCAGACCTGTCTGTTTACAACATAGACCGAGGTTTACAGGGCTTCAAGGTGGCAGACTATGATGCAAACCCAACCCTCGCCACAGCTCATGTTTGTGTATCTTGTATCTTTCTGTACTTCAGCAAGACTCTGAACTGGGGATGACCTTGTGACATAGCACTTGCAAACAACAGGGTGTAGTAGCTTCTTCCATGGAGAATAACCTGACAACAGTCAACGTGACACTTTTAGCACCTTTATTAAAGTATATTCTCAAAGACAATCTAAGTCAGCAGATGCTAGACACTTTTCTCTCTTTCTCTCTATGCAATGCTTTAATATCATCTACTAGCAACTCTTACCATCACTGTCTGACTTTCCCTTTCGGGTAATCCAGGTTCTTATAAATTGTTAATGGGTCTGACCTTCCAATAGAAAACTTTGTTCTGTTCATGAAAATGATCTGAATTCAATAAGCATTAAACGGAAGACTGGAGCAGAGTGCAGGGGATTGACAGGGTCGGCTCCAGTCAGGAGATACAAATAAGGCATGGGCGGCCCAGTGCACTTTCTTCTCTTGACATACAGACACACACTCAACATACAGCTCATTGGCAATCATGCTTTTCTGACACTGCAGTCTCATAGTTAGTCATAGCACCCTCACAGTTCTCCTATCTCATTCTCTGCATTCACTGGATAAAGAAAGAGGTGTGAGGGCAGATGCAACTGCTTTCAACAATGAGACTTAAAGCAGGAGAATTTGCAGCATTCAGTTTTCAAAATGTATCGAGCTCAACATGATCCGCTATTCCACAACCACGGAACAAGAGAAACTACTTAGAAAGATAACATCTCCTATTTTAGGAAAGTGAGCACTCCCTCCCCCCCCCATCCCAATGTTCCCCTTGACAGAGTCTGCTCTGAGACATTAGGGAAAAGCAAAGAGGAACACAGAGCGTGATGGGAAGTGGGAGAGAAAGTTGTGGCAGGGCTCAAACCAAGGCCAGCGGGGATTCATGGGATTCCAGAGGCTGTACCATCTTCAGGTATGGGTATGGTACCGTTTCTTCACTCTACTAATGTATCGTGTGATGGCGTGTTGAGACAGAAGAGGCTGCAGCAGGACAGGACAAATCGCAAAGGGCAACATCTGCTCCAGGCCCAACAGCCACCATCTTCAGTCTGTGTCTGTCTGGATCGCCTTTCTCACGAACACATCCTTGATCTTCTCCAGAGACTTCTCCTACAAGGGCTTTTCACTGACTACATTTATTCACTATCCCATGACCTCAACCTGAGCCTTCACCAACACACATCTCACACTCTTCTTTACCTCACCTAAACCCTGGTGCTGTACAGTTTAAGTAGAAAGGTTTATTCTGGTTAATTAGTTAAACTGATTACATTAAATGCGGTCTTGCACTGAGATGTTTTTGACATTTTCAGAAAAGTATTTCTAAGAAATATGCTACAATAGGTAAACAATAAAGCATTTATTACATTTAGATGTGGCTATAACTCAGACTCTACACAATTATCTCTTCTTGCTTACTTTTTAAAGCCCATGTAAAGCTATAATAAATGTGTGTTCTGAGTTTTTCACAACACAGAAAAATGTGTTATTAATCAAATTTGAATGATTGTCACTAAGTATGTACAAAATGTTCAAAATCATGGAAAAAACAAGCAGTATTCTGAGCTCTGAAATGCTGAGGGCACTGAGATCACGCCCCAACTTTACAGCCTCTGAGCCTCTGAACTAAAATAGACCTTGTTTGTGGGTGTAAGATAAGCAATATGGATGATATTTTAAAAATGAAGTAAAGCTTGAAGGCACTGTTTAATTTGGCATCAATTTTGTAAATGTAGACTTATTTCAGTAAAAATGTAACTTAAAAGACTAGTTAACAATCAATCCATCACCATCATCATTATGTAAAAATGTCTTTTACATAATGAGGCATTGTTCTGCTAAACTAGAATATCTCACAGTTAAGTGTAGACCTTTCCATCTGCCCAGAGAGTTTACATCTACTGTTGTGACTGCAGCAAACATCAGGATACTAATGCAAGAAAGAATTGCATGCTGCCTTTAGCAAACAACAGACTACACACCCAGCGGATGCTAAGGCGCTCTAGTTCTTATAGAGTGTTAGGGGAGGGGTCATTCTAGTATGACTCCATTACGTCATTGAGCCACCATTTCAGGTCCGCCCAAAAAATCCTGAACATCGAAATGATGAAAAAAAGTACAGATCTAACTCCACAATTCAGTACAACATAGTTCAGTCTTTTCACATGTTCAGCAATTATTTTCTAACATGTATAATGTGTTTAAAAAGAAATCTCTGATTTTCCTTTACACAGGCTTTAAGTTTTTCTAAAAATGATCAATATGACTTTGGTCCCTTTTTAATTTCATTAGAGATTCTCCATCTAAACAAGTGTTTTGGTCACACATTGAATGTTTTGCATTCATGGGTTGAGACTGCATGTGTACTGGATGCATTCAAAACATCACTTTGGAACAGAATTTCAAATCTAAATACACTTTGTTTCATAAAATTATGCTTCTATAAATTATGGAAATTTATGATATACGATTCCCTGTAATTCACTGTGCATCCTAAATGTGTCTGATGGATTAGCATGGCCACATCCTAGCTCAAAAATGAAAAAAAAAAAAAAAATTTTTAGCTATACAACCGATCTTTAATACTGAACCATCACCTTATAAACTGTACTATGCCCTGACAGTCTTGACATGTAAAACTCAGAGTGGCTCTCATAAGAAGAGGACAGAACAGTACAGAAGAACAATAAGAAACCACAAAAATATGCTCTCAGATCCATGAATTTGTGCCCATACAAGGCACACACAACCTGCTCCCACAGGTTCCACTCTAGTGGAAGACCCCATTTTAGGTGACACATACAAACTCAACTAAACACATACAATACTTCAACTGAGTACACATGCAGGTATGAACAGACCACAAACACACAAAAATAATTCATGTGGACACATTACTCAAAGTGATGCTTAACCATGAGCATGAATCACATTTGTCATCGTGCCTCTTTCACAATCCTCTCCTCTCTGTCTGTTTTCTCTCCCTCCATCCCCTTGCTCTCCTCTTACTAAGCTGTCGCCTCCAGTCTTTCAGACTTTGAATTCTCTGTCAATAACCAATTGTGTTGCCCCTCCCCACCCCTCACCCCCGCTCTTTCTCTTTGTCCAGCATTGATCGCTCGGTGTTCAAACATCGGCTGAAAAACACAGCCTGTCACTCTTCAGGCGCGATGAGAGGGGGCACGGAGAGAGAGAAAGAAGGAAGGGAAGGGAAGGGAAGGGAGAGGAGGAATGGCAGCAGAGACAGACAGACAGAGAGAGACGGTGGTTGAGACGGAGACAGAATGGGAGGAGAGCTCTTGCTTATTTGGATAAACTTCTCTGCAGTATGTGTGTGTTTGTATTCTGGGGCCTGCGAAGAGTTTAATTAAAACACTATTGGATGATAGAGGTAAGGAGACAGACAGACAGACAGTTTCTTTCTCCCTCCCTCCCTGTCTCTCTCTAGGATAATGGAGCTGGGGGCTTAAAGTGGAACCTGTGTTTTTGGGCCAGCATACAAACATCCATCAGAGCTCAGCAGCCGGCAATTTGTGCGGAATGGAAGAGCCTTAAAGACAAGAACTCTTCGCCGCGCAGCACAGCAAGTCTTTTATTACAGTAATGACAGACAGCAGACAGCTAGAAAGCAAACACAGGCTTCTGGGTATTCTCTTCTGGAGTGCACAATAACACAAACACACGTAGACCCAGACACAAGATGACAACCTATGCTTATACAGTACATTCTCACCCACTTTTATTCATGTATGCTAAACTCAAATGGTGTAACTGAAGGAGTCCCCTCCTTCGGTGAGTGTGTGGCGGAGTGTAGAGCCTCAGTACAATGTAACTGAGAGTTGGAGTGACAGTGGTGGAGCGAGGCCACACTAGAAGACAGAACTGTGTGGGAGAGAGATGGAGGGAATGAGGAGAGAGGTGACAAGAGAGGAAGACAGGAAGCCTGGCCAAAGACAGGTCAAAAGACACTAACAGACAAGCGGATAGGAGAGAGACGATGGAGCACACATAAAATGCACACACACGCACGCACAACGCTGGACTTCTACAATAGCTTGTGAGGAAAATGAATCACAGTAATGTCTGTCTTTGTCTCAGTCTGACTCTTGAACTGTCTCTGTTCTTTCTGTCCTCTGTCTTTCTCCACCCCTCTCTTTTCTCCTCCTCTCATTCTCTCACTCACACGAACACAAGGACGACTGTAATTTTCTTAGCCCCAACGCCTCTAGTCAGAGTGGAGTCTAAAGCATCTGTACTTTATCATTACCTTTACAGAGTTAGTCATTACTGTCCCCTCCAGAGCCCTCACTATCCCAACACTGCATTCATAAGAAGGGTAGGCAAGAGAGTGAGAGAATAAAGCAAAAGGGAGAATACTTTGAAGCAGTCAAACAATGGAGAGACACTATAAAAAGGCACAGGGTCAGGTTGTGTTTGGCAAGATCAGGAATCTCTTTTTTTCTCCCACAGTCATATTTTAGGTGTCCTGTGAGAGCAAAAACCAAACAAACAACAGCATATCATCCCTGCTCCTCCCTTCTGCTTTCCAGTTTGGTGTCTGACACAGGAGTGCTTTACTTCTCGCCCTCCACTGATTCCAGTCTTCCTTCCCTCCTGCCTGCTGGATTCAAAGCACTTTCTGGAGCTCCAGTCGACTTCAAATGACATCCTACAGCCTTAAACGCAAACACACAAACAGAGAGAAAAAAAACTATAGCCCACAGCTATGAAGCACAAACAGCTCGCTGAGACCACTAAGGACAAACAGCTGTGAGGACAGACAGTCAAATAAGACAACGCTGGCGGAGATAGAGGAAACAAGGCCAATAAATAGAGTGATCAGCAGCCATTATGCAACATTGACGGGCTGACCATATCCATCATCCTCATCCAATCTACCTCATTATCATCATTCTTGCGAGGAAGCCCCGAGGTAGTCACGCATGCCGCATGCACGCACACACAGAGGCAGGTTGAAAGAGACAGAGATGGATGGAGGGAGACAGTCTCTCCTTGCCTTCCTTAAAGGACAATTACATTGAGTGATTGATATTCAGACTGACCTCATCGTCATCAGCCTGAAAACAACTCTCTACAGGAGGAGAAAGAAGAAACCAGCCAAAAGATGAAGTGAGCAGACGTGAGGACTGGAAAAAGCAAGTGTCAAGATTTTAGACGATGGGTTTGATGGAAAATCACCGAATGTGTGATTGGGACAATCTGTGTGTGTAATGGCATTAGGCAGGGCATGAGACAACATGAGTGCAGGTTGGAGCGACGCAGCATCACTTCTCACATCAACAAAGGCAGACGGAGTGTGAGGAGTCATGCAGTTCACCCATCTGACTGAGTACACACACACACTTGTGCAAACACTTAGAGTATAAACAGCCCCTTTCAGCACAGACAGGGGGGGAAATTTGGTCATCTTTTAATAGGAAATGTTGTTAATTCACCAGGGACTAACAGACACGCCATAATTTCATTTCATCATGGTTGCTGTGAGGCGACAGGAGGCAGGAAGCAGAATCTGACGTCCTGCTATGAACGACACAGATCCAACAGTGTGTACTCTCTCTTAATGCCTTCAACACACTGGCCTTGAAAGTTCTTGTTTGGATATTTTGATACTACCACCAAGATGTGCACCTGCGGTGGCTCCACATGGTTCTGCACCTTTGTACTCTCTTTGTACTCACCATGGTGACTCTCTAACTAACAGACCTCATCTCTAACACAGGCAGACACAAACATTCCTCTTCAGGTCCTCCATGATTCTTACTTACCTTTCTTTTTCTGCCTGCAGCTCTGAAAGTTTTCTTCCACTCTAACTAGCAAAACTGACAATTTTTTTTTTTTCACTAAAAGACCTTTAAACTACAGATTGATGAGACCAAAGGAACAGTCTGGCAGTTGGAGAAAAACACTTACTTTCTATTTTTCCAAGAGTCAGACAAAAAACAAAAACAAAAACAAAACAATATCAGTTTAATCTTCATGCCTCCAGTTCAGCAACAGGTCCAGGATGTGTAAGTCTAGTTTAATGCCAAGACTGGCAACAAGGGAAAGAAGCCGGCCTAGCTATGCCTAAACAAGACACTTCGATGCAACATACACATTTTATCTTGTGTATTTAATGTGTAGTTATTTCATAAGTAGTTATGTAAATCATTTTCTTCAAGAACCTCTGCTACATCACAGAAGTAATGGAACAACTAAATTACTTTGCTACTTAAACCAAGGTGATTAGCAAGTAAGCGCACCTGGTAAAATCTGCTAGAGGCACAAAGGTGCTGGACAATTTTGTTGACAAGTTTGTTAATACACCGCTTCAACTGCTCAACTCAATGTTATATTTTTACTTCATTACATTTTAAGTTAAATATTCAAAACTGACTGAGCTATGCTAGCTGCTTCTCTTTTCTAAAGTCAGTGCTAAGCTAAGCTAACTTATCCTAGAATTGTTGCCGTACTATACACACAGATGAAATTGTTGTATTCCCTTCTTACTCTGGATGGAATAGGACACAAACAAATGTAAATGTAGTTTTTCTAGTCTTCCTCTAGTTCATCAACAGTTCAGAAACAGCTTAACCCCAAAGACAATTAAGGCAAATATTGCCTACTATACATCATACAGAGACACACTCAACTTGTTGGAAGTTCATCATAGCTGTGGCAATGTCACACCTTTGATTGGTACCAACATGTTAATGAGGACGCCTGCAGAGTGGCTATTTCTGTGGAGTGCGAAACCTCCCCTGTTTCATCGAGATACGAGCGCAAGCGTGTAATTGGTTGTGTGAGGAGTGTGTGCAAGCGTGCGTAACTGAGTAACAAAGATGGAATCCATGTGAGTCAGAGAAAGGCGGAGAGAGGGACTGAAAAGGTGTTGTGTCTGTGTGTGTGTGTGTGTGTGTGTGTGTGTGTGTGTGTGTGTGAGGGAGAGAGAGAGAAGAAAGAGGGAGGTGACAGGAGACTGGAAAGCAGATTGGCAGAGAAGGAAGGCCGAGCAGGTGATGGAGATGCAGAGTGACAGAAATGCTTCGCTTGTCCATCCAGCATGTCCGGGTGGCAGGAGGAGAGAGAGCAAGCCTGAGGACATAGTAACACACATCCACACACACACACACACACACACACACACACACACACACACACACACACTGCAAATAAATGCAGAAGCTTGCGAGACCCCATTTACAGATCTGCTTGTAAATAGAGTGTTATCCCACACTCTTAGCTGCAAGGTGTGTTTCCCTACAACCCTCTAATTGTAAATGAAGTGTGACCTGCCCTTTTTTAAATGACACACTGTCTGTCTCGTTTTTCCCATAACCATTGGTGTTATAATGACACTTAATCAGCCCTGTTGGAGGGTATACCAGGAGGGAAACACATGCACGCACACACACAGGTACAAACACATAAACATGTCATCTAACTTCTTGGCTCCAGACAGTGAAGGCTCAATGACAGAGTGACAGCCAGCAGTGTTTTTTTTACTGATAACTAGGAGAATATTGCAGAATTTTGTGGCTGTTTTACGTAGACCCACACTACATTCAAACTGTGTGTGAGAGGTTTGGCGGGTGTGTTTGTGTGTAACAGACTATGGATTATATTTACCCAGTGTGTATGCAAGGGACAGCCTACTCTGAGTGAGATTCTGTGACTGTGTTTTTGAATGTGTGGGTGAGTGTGACTGGGTGAGTGGGAGCGTTAAGAGGATTTGTGCTTGTGTTGCAGCAGCAAACCCACTGCTGCTACTGGAACATTTGAATAGACAGAGGGGGGTGGCTACATCGTGGCCGAAAGTGTGCTCTCTCACAGCTAGGGGGCGCCACCCCCCCGTAGAGCTCATTAATCATAACCCATCAAAAAGTGGCCCTGTGCTGTTTGTGTGTGACCTGACGACCACCTACTGCATGGGAACACAGGCGCACACAAGTAGCACTATCAATCACTATCAGAGGTGGAGAGGGTGAGGGTGAGAGAGAGGGTGCGGAGAAAGAGAGAGAGAGAGAGAGAGAGAGAGAGAGGGAGAGAGAGGGATGCACAGAGAGGAGACAGAGTGGGTGAGACAATGTTGTTGTCCTATTATCCTCTCGAAATTACAGACCAATGTCACAACTATTACTTGGAGGTCAAACTCATATGGTAGAATGAGGCTCTTCCCCTTCCTGTGTGTGCGAGCGTGTGTGCATGTGTAGACATAACTGTATGTGTTGAACGTAAGGCGCCACTGCTTGTCTGCACCACCACTGTGCAGCTGCTTGATGAGAGTTGCGCAAATCTACCCAGAGTGGCTGGTTGCCATGGTGGGTATTCACATGGAGTCGGCTCCTCTAGAGGCCTGCAGTCTACACAGCCATTAACTATGAGACACACATTGCACACACACACACACACACACACACACACACATTGTCTGTAATCTGTCTGTCTCTCCATCACTCTTTCTTTTCCTACCTCACTTTGGAAGTCTTGTTGAAAATCTGTCCCTCTCTGTCACTGATTGTCTCACAGTGTCTGGGAGTGTGTGTGAATGTGTGTGCATGTACGTATAGTGAATAGGTGAGCAGTACAGTGGGATGAGTGTTTGTAGGCTGGGGCCGTTTAAATGGCAGTAATTACATGAGAAGATGAGCTGCATTCCTTCCTGAGGGCAGGCTGATTACAGGCCTCTCCTCTCTGGGCCCCTGTAATTACCCACTCTACCATGCCCCCCCCCCCCTTCCTCACCCCCATGCCTCACCCACCATCCCACTGTACTCGTAACGGCACTGTTCTCCTTCAGCGGGGCTACAGGCAAGTTCACCCCCCTCCTCCTCCTGTCCTCTGATCCACCTCTCTCCCAACTTCTGCAACACTCCACCTCTCCTTCCCTTCACCAGGTCACTCTTCTGTCCTCTCTCATAGCTCCTCAAACTGATTACTACTCACACACGTACGCACACTAAGAGACCACTCAGAGAACAAATAGCAGATGTGGCATCATGCACATGCAGATCTCTTATTAAGAGATATGAAATTGTATGGTGTATTGGGATTCCTAAAAAATAGACAGGGTCCTGCACTATGCATATTAAAGACATACTTACTTAAATCATAACCCATATTATTCAGTTCTTGATGACTACTATGTCCACTATTACTACAGTCTCTCTAGGAGAGATTTTTTTTTTGTAATTGTTGCGATCAAAAATGCTTGATTTTGCAGTGATTTTCCTCAAAAATTGCGATGCAAGTTGCTAGGTTTTATGTAATTTTTTTGCTGCAGTAAAACTGTACTGATGTTTCACCTTGGTTGTTTTGATTAGACTGATGCAGGGAAGTGTGACGACTGATGGCCTAATTATCATGATAAGGCCACATTTCCTATAAACTTTGTCACTTCTTGTTTTGCCGTTTTTTACGATCAACTAGCATGGGGTTTGTTTTGATGAAGAGAGGAGAGGCTGAAGAGCCTTGCTAACTGTAAATGAGTTATTTATCAATACAAAATAGAGGATATTAATAGAATCATCACAATTGTCTTTCATTCTCACCACAAGGTACAGATATTAAATTTAAGATGATATATTGATGTCTAGTAGCACTTTTAATATGGAGAAATAGCAGGAATGTGGCAAAGCCCCACAAACATTGTGGACAATGGTTGAATTTGCATTAATTATTATGATTGGAAGATCGTGATTTTCTGGAGGGACAGATACTACAACAATTTCATGCATGTTTCTATGTGTATTGGTCGGGGGAGGGAGGGGGTTGCTGTCAAATGCCAATCAGTCCTGATGGCCACTCCTTGAGACAAGACATACTGACAGCTCCTGTCTTACAGGTAAATCCCTGCTCTCTCTCGCCCCACTTTTGTCTCCCTCACAAACACACACACAATGTAAGGGTGGTGTTGAGTACATGACCTCACACATACACAAACCAAACTAGAAAACCAGTAAGTCCACCCCAGGCTTGAATTCCGGTAAGATTGGAGACGCACAGACAGTTAAATTACATGTCCCTCACCCAAACACCCTCAATTGTTGCAACAACCAAGAGTCTGAGTTGCTGCTACTCTTTCATTTGTCTCCAAGCACATATTCAGCGTGGGACTCATTTACAGTTTGTCCATTCAAGCTCTCAGAATTTCAAGATGCTCTTTTGTTGAAAATTTGAGTACATTTTTACAAATGTTGTCTTGCAGTCCTGTCACATGACAATGTGTTAAGTCAAGAGGCATGAACTGTGATTGTGAGAAGAGTTGGCAAAAGGCGTCACAACATATGTGTATTTTATTATTTGATATGACAACTCGGCTCCCCATGGACAGGAAGATGGCCGGATCAAACTTCCTGTACAAATCACATCCGACACCCTGAGCAGGTGATAATGAAGAGAGAGGAGAGTGTTTGGGGGGGGGGGCTTAAAGCTGGAGAGAGAAACTAAAACATCGCGGGGGAAGACGGACGGATTAAAAATGAAAAGTCTCGATCTCTTTGAGCATTATGAAGACAGAGAGTGGGAGGAAGGGAGCCGGAAATAGAGATAGTCAGAGAGAGAACTTCAGGAAAGGGACAAGAAAATGGGAGAGATGAAAGGGTAAGTACAGGTGACCTAAACTAATGTAAGATGGAGGGAGATGGAGAGGAAAGAGGGAGATTAATGGCAAGGCTGTAAGCTTTGCTGTAAGAGGGTAGCCACGCTAGAGGGGATGGAAGGAAGGAGGGAGGATATGTGGATGGAAAGAGCGAAGGAGGAAGAGATGGAAGGAGACACAGAAACACTCCCTGGGTGCAGATCAAGTGCAACTCTTGATTGGTCTGTGTGTGTGTGTGTGTGTGTTTGTGTGTACTGTGGGTATTGGTTATGGTTGCCAGGATTGCCAGTGCTATTAGAGATGCCTGCTGCTGTAATGTGTTGTGACAGGGGCTGATTCTTGTGACTAACTGCTTTGGCAGGAGAGCTCCTCTGTCATGCTAATGAACAGATGAGGAGATGAGCCGGATTGACAGCGGATCGACGGGCCACAAGCATGACTTCTCACACACTCAGACACAAACACACACACACACACACACACAGAAACAGAGGGTTAGACAGTACATACGAAGACACGAGCAGACCTCTCTGTCATAAATGTGTACAGCATATGACACACTGATGCTGACATCCTCCTTCACAAATAACTGTTACCAAGTCATTGAGATGGAGATGACAACAACATGGACAAACAAAGTGAGAATTCGAAAAAACAAACATGTGCATGCGCAGATGCATGATCATGCCCCACACAAACACAGCAGGGTTGGCGTCACTCTGTTGCTTCATTGCGTCCCCTTGCATCAGAGAAATCCCTAGATATGCAGTACACAACAAGCAACATGCTGTAGGCTAGCATTTGTGTGTGTATGTGAGAGGGAAGGAGACATGGTTTGTGAGGTCTGGAAATTTGGCCAAAAAATTGTGAAATGCACCGTTCAATATACGTTTTAAATGATGAAAGTGCATTACTATGAAAATAGGCTACAAGCAAAAACATTGGCAAAATGTACTTAAGGACTGAAAAAAATACATACTTATTGGTGATGATATTAAACCTGTTAACCAGAACTTAATAAATCATATTTAACTAGACATTACAAAAAAAATGAGAAAGACAGAGACGGAAATAGACAGAGGGAGGGAAGAGACAAAGAGGTATACAATAGACAGAAAAGATTAGGGCACTAATAGGCAGAAAATCCATGTTGGAGGAGATATATGATGAGAGGCGATGTGGAGATAGCAGAGGAAGACTAATGGAGAGGAAGAAGATCGAGGTGAGATTCAATCTCCTCACCCCACAAAATGTCGGGGTCTTGTAAGCTTAAGTAGTCCTGTGCAGAAGCTAATGTCTGTTTTATCCTTTTGATCTTTTTCCTGTGCTCCCTTTATGCCTCGCTTCATCATTCTCTCAAAATAAATTTCCCTCCCCGCCCTAGCTTGGACACACTTACTCAAATCAGGCCAAAAGAAGCAGGAAGGGCTAAGTGAGGAAAAACGCCTGTTCGTCCAGAGACTTCCATCCAAACTGCATGCTTCAGTGAACCGAATCTGGATTGACTTGTTGTCATCTCATGATTGTCAGAAATAAGGGTCCATTTTGCTATTTTCTAAGTTATTCTGATACATTTTGTTTATCCAATCCCACAGCAAGCAAGAAAAAAAATCCCCAGAGGAAGTCAAACTTCAGAAGGAAATGTGCAGTTCAAGATAGGGAGAGAAAATACACCACACTGTTTGACTGCCAGGTAATCTCAGTGCAGTGCAGAACCAAAACATAAAAGTAATAACTAAAGCGCAAGCATCTCGCAGACTATCACTTTAGGCCAAGCCAACTTTTCCATATCTGGCAATCTCTGCTGCTAACAGATTGTGAAACAGTGAGAGCTGATAACTCTGCATTGCACAAAGGGACCAGCAGCATCCCTGCAAAGTTATCTGCTGCCTGGGTGGCCGGTGCATCTCTTCTCTTCTCTAAAAATGTAAATCTTGTTATGTTTCAGGTCAAAATATTGGTTCTTTCCCCAGTGTGATGAGTCAGCATTCGCACATCAATCATTCATGAGGCTCTGGTTCCTGCCTGATGTCAAAGTTTTTCACTGTAGCTACAGACCGTGTCCTTGACCTGGGGACAGGATGGGCGCTGGGCTCGAGAAGAAAAGAGGACATCTCAAAGCCTTGAGCCAGGACCAGTATTGCCACAACTTAGTCCGTCATGCTTTGTCATTGATCCTGTTTTTAATACTCCTGTCATTTCAGACCCAGTCACTACCTCCAAGCTCTTATCACCTCATTCCCTAAACCTGAGTTTCTCCACCCACCTACTCACCTGCATCCCATTTACTCATTAGTCCCTCTGTGTATATATACCAGTCTGGTTGCAGTCCCTCTCTGCCTAGCTTTCCAGTGTTCCAGCCTACCTGTTCCTGACCTTTTGACCGCTTTCGCTCTCTTTTTTGGCTTCTCTTCACCTGCCCTTTATTGGATTTGTTTGCCTTACAGACAGATTAACTAGTTTGACCCCTTGCCATTCTTTTTTTGTCTGATCTCCAAGTAAACTAATGTTACCTGAACTTGATTGTGTTTGTTATCGTGTTTGTGGATAAAACTCTGTCTCAACACATTTCGAGTATGACTGGACTGGCAGCAGTGGTGGTTATGGAGAGCAGTGATGAAGAGAGTATGATGAAAATCCCCTTGGCATAGACGAATATAATAGGCGGCTGCGAGGGAGAGAGAAAACGTGCTTGTGTATGTGCGCATAAGCTGAAATGGATGGATGGAAGGAGAGGCAGAGTGTCAACCGCCAGACGCCCAGGGCCAGCACAGACTGATGGTGACACTGAGTGGCCAGAGTGTGTGACACGGTGACAATAATGATGAGAGAATCTCTCTCTGGCTTCTTCTTCTCCTCTCACTCTCTGCTCCTTCTGTCACCCCCTGCAGTGGACTGGTGCTTTGATCCACACCCTGACCGTGTGTCCTCCTCCGGCCTGGGTCAAATCACATTGTCAAGCAAACTCCCTTGATCCAGCAGCTCATGTGGAACTCCTCAGTAGTCAGACAAAACTCAAGAAAGTATTTTTCCATCCAAGTGAACACATTTCCAAAAGGTCGTCATGATAAAATGTGAACTATTGTGTGTTGTGACTGTGGATGCGACAGCTACCCACTTCAAGAGCCCTACACCCCAGTATTCACCTGTAGACTCTGAATATACCTTCATCTACAGGGGGCAGCTAGTAATGTTGCTCCCCACTCGTGGTCAGCTTGATGTTTCCTTATTGGTGCAACATGGTCAGAACCTAGTCACCAAACATTAATGCTGTACATATTCTACATTTACATAACAATCTATTCCATGTGTGATGGCTGACTGAACAGTTACTTGAAAACTACAGAAGGTCCAAAATCCCTGCTTCAGGCACCGGTGACAAATAAAGTATAATCCAGGAAATCCAGTTTGAGTAGCAGTTTATAATGCTCTGAGACAAGATTTTACAACTTTGGAAAGCTATTATTGCGGCAAAGGATTTTGCGGTCAGTTTTGTTCAGATGGTTGCAAAGTAAACAATAGAAATACAGTGTGCGCGTTACAACCAGGAATGTGTACTTGCATGTATGTGATCAGCCAATGCAGTGTTGTGCTGTGTGACATTATATGTGGCAAAAGGTACTCTTATGCAAGACCCACTGGTCCATTAGAGCTGCTCAGTGTCCAACAGGTCAGATTGTGGGCATCTTCCAGGTGTGAATATATGCAGGTGTGAAGAGGTCCTACCTTAAAAAGAGCAGCTCTCTATAACTGGAACTCTGCTTCATCAATAAAGTAATAAAGGAGATTTTTTTTTTTACATTTAGATGTCTTTCTATTTCTGGTATCCCCATTTTGATCTTTTTATATGCTGTATTCAAATACACCTAGCAAATCAAATGGATGGACATGATTTTATTTCTGGTCTCCTTGCTTTGGGTCGATGCCAGCTGAATGAGGGGGCACATATCTGTGGCTCCAGTGGACAGCAGGGCATTAACTCTCCTCTCATGTCCTAGATCCTAATGGCCCTGGCCCACTGAACCGCTCACAGTCCTGAGGCAGCCCAGAGTCAGGACTCCTCCTCTGCACGAACTCCCAACAGCATTGTTTTGTTTACACTGTACATTTTTCTGACCTGTGCATTTGTGTATGTTTTCAGTGTGGTCCTTGGTGTGTGTGGCCTGGCTAGTCACTCAGTGCTCCCTCTCTTGCTCTCCCTCTCTGTCTCGCTCTCTCCTCTGCTTCACCCAGCTGAAGCCATGGCAGCAGTGCTGGTTAAGAGGTTTGTGTATCCCATTAGGATGATGAAGAGGCCTTTCATCAGTACACTCCCTCCGGCCAGGCGCTGACAGGAGCTTTACCTCGACAAGCCTCTCAAACACACCGCTCGACATGAGACAGCACCCAGCGAGGAGGTCCGCAGCCCGCAGGCGGTACACATACTCACTGACAAACACTCACTGCTGTTCACACACACACACACAGGCTCAGAAAAAAATGTGAATCCTGGGACATTTTGTGACTAACTTTTCACTTTCAATCTTATATCTATTTCTAACATGAGCCAATAGAGAAGAGGAGGCTTAAGAAGAAGAAAAGTCTTGACTAATTCTGACTCTCTGATCTATTTTTAATCACTGCCACACGAGGACTAATAGTTTAACGGCCATGCAGGGCTCTGTCCAGATGGGCAAAGTAATTTTTCAGGAGTGGAGAGCGAGAGGAAGAAGACAGAACGTGAAGACAGGAAAAAAAAAAGAGACAGGAATAGAGAGGAAGAAGACAAAGATGAAGAGAGAGTACAAGCAAGAGAGGAAAAAAGACTCAGAGATTGATCAAGACAGAGTGGGGGAGAGAAGGGGAGACAGAGAAGCCACAGGAGCCAAGATGACCTGGATTCATAAGACCAGTATTGATTACTTAAGAATGAAAAGCTGAAGAAAGAGCTCTGCGTTGAGACTAGATAAATGAACATACACACAGAGTCCTGGAGAGACAGAACTGGGTGAAAGTAACAAACAAAATTTACACACCCAGGATCTAACTGTTGTTGCTCCTTTGTCTTAAATCTGACAAGGTAGAAGCAATTCTTCTGCTTAATCCATTGCTATGACGGATAATACAGTCTGATGGATAAAAAAAGTGTGACAGGTAGGGACTGGAACTGTTTGCGTATAGGCTGGACCTACACACAAACAGTATTAACAAGAGCACACATGCAGCATATGGGAGACTACATGATCTGATTAGATTTTACTCTGTGTGGGATTTATGGAGCAATCTATGAAATGTGTATAGATGATGTATGGGGGTTTGAAACATACACAGTTATACATACAACAGAGAAGCCCATCTCCCCTTTAGTATTTTGGATTATTCTGCTTCACGTAGATTAATTTTGTATAATCGCTTTGAGAATTCTGGGCTTAAAGCACTGACGCCGCCCAAAGATGCAGCATCAAAGACTCACAATGCAAAATGAAACACTGTACCTACCTACTGTACTGTAGCACATACATTCCTGCATAACAATCCAATCTATGAGAAGTGATGGACACTTTTATCCATAGGGTCTTACAGTACCAGGCATAATTGAGCTACTTGTATTCATTTCAAAATTAGCAAAGAAAACAGATGGTTTGGGAAATGACATAAAAAAAGGACAGAAGAAATGATATCAAATGTCATAGTCAGTGCATCATCAAAGTCATCAAAACCAATTCCTGTATGTTCACTGGACTGTAAATAAATAGATAATCAGATTTTTTGGTCATTTGGGGATAGCACAAACAAGCACTTAGCATATACAAAGCAACACTCGCTTTGCGTCGATTTTCTGGCCACCCGATAAATGTAAGTCCATTATTCACTCTTCTTTAGGCTCTGTTTTGCTCTCCGTTAACTCCTGAGGGAAAGATCTGGCATCCAAATCTGCTAAATGCAACACTGTGGTCACCCGCTATTTGCTAACATCATTTATCTGATTATAGTGAACAGTGGGATTTTTAAAGCTTTTTAGATGGAAACAGCTGCTTGCTGCATCTGGAAACAACACTATTAAAAGCGGGCTGAGTGAACCAAAACAGTAAACTCTCAAGTTGAAAGATGCTAAAATTACCTGTAGAGCTTCCCTATTACTCATACTGTAGTTATGTGGTTGTCTGTTAATATAAAACATATTGATCATAGCAGCTTTAAATAGAGTTTGACTGATTGATATTTCAAAGCATGCAGATGTTGTAAAAGTAAAGTTTCTAAACTTTTCTAATTTCTCCCCTGAGATTCGTCTTGGTTCATTCTTCCAAATACCGATGGCCCACACAGCAACAACAGTGCAGGCCCTCAACAGCCACGCTGTGCTGGAAAACGTAAGAAAAGAACAGCCTGACCCTCATACGCCAGCGGTCAGTTGGGTCATTTGTGAAACACAATGGCCAGCTGCAAACATAAAGGTGTTTATATCTTTCCTACAATTTACAATCTATTCAGCATGACTGACTTCACAACTTCCATTTCTACAACAACAAAGAACCAGCTTTGGTGTGTGTGTGTATGTGCAGCGAGCGTAAAAGATGTAAGGTTTGTGCTGGAGAATATGTAGGTAAGCGGTGTTTGGGTGGCCGACTGGAGAAACAATCTGAGGTATTCGATATTACTCTGCTAGCATCAAGAAGCACATGATATTCAACACAGGCTGTTTGAATAGTTAACACAGCAGACGAAAACGCAAACAGAAAATGATTGATGTGAATAAAATGAGAAGCTGTGTGTGCAGATTCTCTACAAATATGCATGGAGTGAAATTTACAGCTTTATCAACTCTACAGCGTACAGAAGCTAGTAAATAACATTTAAGATTCATGTTGAGGTTTAGTTCTTTCATCATAGCTCACACTGGTGCCCTCATAATACACCAACATGTAACACTGCAAATTATCCAGTGCAAATCTGTAGGTCAGAGGTTGCAACCTTCTGTTAACTCCATATCCCAGGCTCCATTGCTCAATATTATAATACCCTCATGGTTCTGCTGCACTAAGACCTCACGCTACACTGATAAAACAAGCACAGCAATCAGGGCTGAACGTATGTGCCATTAAACGTCTCTCAGCCTGTGCAATGGCCTCACCTTTCAGTGACCCCTGACCCCCTCACCTCCATCTATGATAAGTTCATCACATGTGACCCGACTCCGATGCAGAGAATGTGACTATTCTGCATATAGAAAAACAACAGATCACAATCCCAATTTAATTACCCAACATAGAGGCTCACTATTGTGTTTTTCTCCCCAGAAATATTATAGCATGCACAGCAAAACTGCTCTACAAGCACATTAATATACATTACACTGTCTCCAATCATTTTAATGGCTGTGGAGACACTGGAAGCAATCAGTGTAGGAAGAAAAACAGAAGGAAAGAGGGACAGAAAGACACAGGAGAGCCGAGTTGACAAGATGAAGAGAAGCTACCTGTGTACTTAAGTGAGAGTGAGAAGATGAAAAAGAGAGAAAGTTAGCTGAGCAGAAGAGGCAATTTTGAACAGTGTGAGATTCATCACGCCGTCTTGTCTTAGACTCATCACGTTCTGAGGTGTTCCATATAACAAGGTGTGGAGATCAATAGCATCCATTTCAATAGCATCCATTTACTGAGGTGCAGCTCATCTAATCATCTGGCACTCTGCTGCCCACAGAAGGAGCTGCGACACACACCTAGGCCTCTGGGGGATAACAGAGTAATGAAATGTACACTGCAGCCCAGTCTATCTTCAAGTCCCCAACAGCGAGCACAAACAAAGCCCCCGCGCCTCCCCTGTCTCACTTCCTTCATCTCCTCCGCCTCCACATATGAGCAATAAACCCAAGCTTCGCCTCCTCTTCTTCCCTCCCTCTACTTCTCCTTCCCCACATGCACAGGCTCTCATATGTTTGACTTAAGTTGCATATCGTGTGGTCCATTAGGAATCTGAGGGGTGTGAGGCACAGAGACCAAAAATATCCACAGCACTCTGTTTCTTTCTCCAACTCATTGACTGAGTGCCTCAGGGTAACATCACAATAAGCGCTCCTTGTCCCTTTTCCCCAATGCAATTCTATAATTCATCTTAATTGAGAAAAACAAGCAAGAAAATGAGAGCACTAGAAGGATTTATTAATACTGTAGCACGCTGAGTTTCACTATGAATGAAAAGTGCAGTACAAATTAAATATATTATTATTATTTATTTATGTAAAGTGCAGGTCATGTATTTCTGGGACTGAGGGACTTTGTGTATGTTTTGTGCCAGTGAAAAGTTAATGTATGTGTTTACTATTCCAAAAATGTGTTCACCTTTCTCCTCTTTTTTGTGTAAATGCTACTTTGTCTAATGTTGAAAACAAAGCAGTAATAGATTATGCAGGGAAGAGGAGTAGACTTTACAGTCATTGGCTCAATTGACACAATAGCCAAATAAATGGAGACAGTGATAAGCTATTGTATAAGTATGAGACATTATAAAGGGAGTTTGGCAAAATCACCTAGAAAATTACAGTCTGGGCTTTAAACACAAAGAAGGAATGGGAGTGTCTTTTTTTAATTTTCTTCGCTCACTGTGATTTTTACACATGCACTGTAATCTGTTCAACGGTTCTCTGGTTCAGATTTCTTAGAGACAGAGGTAAATGGCAGATGGTGTTTTTAACACAATCTTAAAAATGCAGACTAAACATGACAACTGAATATCACATTGCTGAGAAACTTTCATGCCAATATGGAAACACAAATACAGATGGAGCTTTAACTGCATGCATGCAGACTTTTGCTTCTGGTAATTCAATTTTTGTTCTCTTTATGGAAGTTAAAAGCAAACTCATGGTAACTGGTTGGTTGGACCAAATCTTGTGTTTCAGTAAACTGTTAAACATTTATAAATTTTAAAAAATCCCAGCTATTCTCACGCAGGATCGATGCAGGACAAATGCATGAAAGGGGGGTTCTACTGTGCCCAGCATGTACTGCTACAGTTCTATTAGAGAATACATGTTTTTAGAAAATGCAGCACTGTATCATTTGTGCTTGCTTTTATTTTTTCATCCAGTTTCCAGAGACTGTGCTATCTAGGGCAGTGGTCAGCAGTTTTAATCAATTTTCCAAACACAGGAGCACTACGGCAGTCAGGAAATCCCAGCAGGACTGTAGGGAATGGACATAGCAATAATAATAACACAAATTCTAATCTGAATTATGCTCTAAAGAGATTAGGTCAGAATAATCCCCAGAATAAACACAAATGGGGATGGGGGAGGCCGTTTGTGATCAAATACAGTGAGGGGAGCCACATTGCTTGTGTGTGGCTGTTTTTATTCTTGACTATGGGATTTGTGTAAAGTTGTGTTTGATTTTGGGTGTGAGAGTGATGTTTATTTTGGGATGGATTCCTGAACATCTTCAGTCAAGAAGCCAAATTGAGTAATTTCGTTTCTAAATGGAGTCCAGATTTATGAAAACATATTGCCACTCAGTTAGACAAGGACCTTAAACCCATGCAAATGTATAGTTTAGACAGTGTGTAAACACAACGCCTTCTACAAGCCTCCTTGTCTACAGTATGCAATTTGAGAGATGTAGAACAACTGGCGCAGGAATTGAGAGTATGAGAAGGCAAAGCGGTGGGTCTGTGACACCAGTTCACCTATTTTTACTTGAAGACAGTAAAATTGCGCCGCAAAATCCAAAATGTATCTTAACATCAGGATGCAGAACTTCCTGTAAGTCCATGCATCAGCATCAGCCAAGAAATAGTTCCATCACATAACTCCCTGTAAACCCACAACTTGTTGCCTTTATATTTATGTTTGTGTTTTGATTACACAAAAGAGATATAATGTGTTAATAAGTAAAATTTAAACGTGCTGGAAGGTGATTTTTTTGTACATTTTGGAAGAAACTCAGCTGGCTGTTTCCCCCCTGCTTTCAGTGTTTATATTAAGCTACTACTAGCTCTAGCTTCATATTTAGCCTACATTATTCATGTAACTCTCAGCAAGAAAGTGGATATGGGTATTTCCAAAACTGTCAAACTATTCCTTTAATGCCAGCCACTAGAGGCTGTACTGTATTACAATGTTTACAGCTCTAAACTGTGATTTTGGTTGATTTTCTCAGTTTACTGCACTCGGTCTTTGCTGTGACATTCCCAGTGCTGACTGTGTGGTGAAGGTTCAGGGATCAGAGTGGACAGGGCCAGAGCAGACCTTGAGGTCACCGGCCACCTTTCTGCTGAGCAGGCTATTGTCCAGCAGCTGCATGGTCGCACCACTCCAGGTCTATTCAGAGTCTATTCAGCAGCTTCAGCTAAGTGCAATAAAAGGCCCTGCTCTATTGTCTGATGCCGAGTCTGTTTGAGCTGCACCAGAACGCTCACTTCATCTCCCAGTGAGTTCAGAGAAATAGTTAAGTCTCAATGAATAGGGGCGGATTTACACAAGTAAAAAGACATGTTAAACACATTCAGGCCGACTCCAGTTCTCAAACAGAGAGCTGCTTGACCTCTGTGACCTTTGCAGAATGTCAAACTGCACTGTATGACCTCCCTTTGCTTCCCTCTATACAACAGTGAAACATACATTTAGATACCAAATGAGAAAAGGTGAAGGAAAAAAGGAAAACCTCTAACGGTGTGCAACACTTGTCAACTAGATTCACGACAAACCTATTACTGTCAACACCTATTTTGAAAGCATTCCATATTAGCTCGGTTTATTTGCATTTCTCTTCAGTTTGATTGCATAAAACAAGAAGCAATAAAACATTATAACGCAAAAATGGAAAACAAGACACTAGCGGCATTGCTAGCAAGTTAGCTATTCCCAAAGTATTGTGTAAGTGTATGATCATGGACACAAAATGGCCATATCGCACTCAGTAAAAAAGCCATCTGGAGACATCAGCACTTCTATGGGCAGAATTAAGTCAGAGTGCAATGACTTTCTCGTTTTAAGTGCCTCCAAAGAGCCCCATTATTATCTTCCCAGAATGCAAATGTGCTTTGGGCCAATTAGAGGTTGAGCCAATACCAATGTAAAGCCCATAAAAACCCGCCCTTCCATAATCATTCAGCAATATGACTCATGGGTAAGACTGGAGCAGCGGCCTGTAAATGTGTCATGATTATGACTGTGCTTAAAATGAATGGGGGAGCTGTGTATATCATTCCCACGGTGCTGGATCTGAGCCACGCATATGTTAGTGTCAGTGCTTCTAATGAAATAAATAGACTTGTGATTGTACTTATTAGCCCTTCATAAGTGGCAGGTAAAGACAAGAGGCCTGTGGTGGATCAAAGGCAGTTAAATGACTCTTTTTAGATCTCCC
The DNA here is from genome assembly GCA_029490765.1 of Euthynnus affinis. Taxonomy (NCBI): domain Eukaryota; kingdom Metazoa; phylum Chordata; class Actinopteri; order Scombriformes; family Scombridae; genus Euthynnus; species Euthynnus affinis. Next base: position 10,760,278 of record CM055852.1, on the reverse strand, counting down.
CCTATCAAGAGGTATTTAGGGGGAGAGGGGGTTGCTTTTTTGTTTGTGGAGACAGACGCCCTCATCCAGGATGTCTCTGTGTAATTACACGCCACAGAAGACCTTCATTCCTTGTCTTCACAGAGAGAGATGAAAGACAAGAGAGACAGAGGCATGTAATCGCTTCTCTGACTGAAAGAGCGAGAGAGGAGGTGAGGGACACAAAGAATAGAAGGACAAAAGGATGGTGAGTGGTGTTGGGGTTTTAATAAACCTCCTCTGTCTCTTGTTTACAGAGTCTCTCCTACCTCTACCAATTTCTCTCTCTCTCTCTCTCTCTCTCTCTCTCTCTGTCTCTCTCTCTCACACACACACACACACAGTCTCCCTTTGACTTGAGACTTTCATCTGACTTGCCTGTTCTTCGCCTCAGGACAGATGTGTAAATTGTTGTGCTAATGTAAGGCCCACTGCTGAGAGCTTTAGACGGAAGGAGATTTACACACTTCACATCACTGTATAACTGTCACTCACAAACTCACGCTCACAAGAGCATAAAGAGGGGCGCCGTGAGCGACAGCATCTCAGCACACACACTCACCAGACCACGTGCGCATATGCAGGCATCCATACACACACATACACACTGGCACTGACAAGAGACGTGGGTGGACAGTGACATGCACACATAAATGTTCTATTTCCTTCTGCCATTCACAGTCTCCTAGCCTAAATCTAACAAAAGACTCCCTCACCTCCTCGCAAAGAGCTTAAGAGTGGCAGTGAAGTTACAATCTGTCTCTGCTCCACTGTAAAACTGTAAAAAAATGTTCCATAAAAAGTATTTTTTTAGGGCACACTACAGGTGCCGGGGGCAAAACACCAGAAAGATACTGTACCTCTTAGAGATTTCCCATTGCTTCTGAAGCTATGTTGAGGAGGTAATCTGAAAGATCTTTGCGTTGTTCATAATGTTTTATAGCCTTGCCAAGAGTTACACAAAAAGATTGATATCTGTTCTTTAAAAGGTAGAGGAAGCTCAAAATTGTGAATTTGTAGCTTGTTTGTTGTCTTGCCATCAACTTTTAGAAATGTCACCAATTGCTTTAAATTGCTTAAATTTAGTTTCTTTACCTTAATTCTATTATTGTTATTTCCTTTCCTCAGAAACTGGGATTCAAGCCCAATTGGATCGTCACACTGCTCTAACTTATTAGTTCTATGTCCTTCGACATTTGACTGACTGTCATTTGTCTAATTGACAGGAGGTGACTTCTTGACTTCTGTGTTGGACAGTGTAGGACAATTACAGGTGAAGCATATACATTTGGTAGACTGTTTTACCCATAAAACAACATGTGAGATACCTCTGTTAGCTTTATACTATGTGCCAGTTGTCATTTGTTTCCACAGTTATCATTGATTTTATTTATAACTATCTGAAATACTCCCAACATCCTGGCATCTGGACTTAAAAGAAAAATAATAAAAAAATCAATGATAATTTTTATTGCTATGTGATGTTTTTAGTAATATCAAAGGTAACAAAATCTGCTTACCAGCACCTCTAAAGCTTAAATCCTTACAGAAATCAAAGTGTAAAAACAACATTTTGTGGTATTATGGGAGTTATATGTTGGACTATTTCATAGCCAGGCACAGTAGCTTCCTGGAGTTGTCACTATGAGGTTACCAGGCAACCAGCAGAGACTCCAGGAAATGACTGCCCAGCCAAGAAATTATTTACCAAATAACCTCCTGTAATACTATTGTACATAGAATATTTTCAGTTTTGGACTGTTGTTTGGGCAAAACAATAATTTAAAGATGACACACTGGACTCTGAAAAATAGTTATAGATAGTTAGCATTTTTCACTTTTCTGACATTTAAAGGACCAGTGTGTAGAATTTAATGGCATCTAGTTGTGAGGTTGCAGATTGCAACCAATTGAAAATGCCTCCCCTCACACTCCACTTCCAAGTATGAAACTTGAAACTGAAAAATGCGAAAGGCCCATTTTGTACATTTGGTTTGTTTATTCTGAGCTACTGTAGAAACCTGGTGGTGCAACATGGTGGGCTCTGTGGAACAGGACTCGCTACCTATATTAAAGGGCTCATTCTAAGGTAACAAAAACACAACAATTCTTATTTTCAGGTGATTAGGTGATTATACACTAATTAAAACATACCTATGAATATTATATTCCATTTCTCCCAATATCTCTGCCAATACATCCCCCTAAATCTTACATTCTATTCCTATTATTAATGATAATAATACTAATCAACAGATTATTTGTACTGAAAATAATCATTCGATGCAGCCCCATATCCCTGCTCTGTTGAACTTTTTTCCCCTGTGTTTTTACCCTGTGAGTCACATCCCTTCCAACCCTGCATGACACTATGTGACTGACTACTCCTCTGTCTGCCTGATGGCGCCGAGGCCTCCGAGGGGCTCCAAACAACCCATCTGCCTAGGAATCTGCCCTTCCTTCTGTCTGTCTGGCTCTCCACAGGTATGTCTGTCTGTCCCTGCATGATCCATGTTTCTTTTATTAAGTCGTGTAAGAGGAGGGCAGTAGCTGGCTGCAGCGTGAAGGTTGAAGACGCAGGCAGAGAGACACTGCTCAGTGTTTAATGACCCACTATAACTATACCTATTCATCTCCCCCGGCAGAGCACTGAAATGCCATAGAAATGGTCCTCTGCTGAGCATACTGCATCATGCTAAATCATAACTCTTCAGCCGGGAACCGATGTGATCACGTGAAACATGTTTCTCTCACCGCTTTTCATGTACAAAATCTCTTCTTTGACACCAAACGACACAAGGAATATGTCAGTACAATTTAGCTTCATCTGTACGCAGTTTAACATAATGACGCCAGAGAGCACAACAACAAAAAAAGCAACAGCCGCTACACACTGCTTCCAATCAAGCAGAAACTTCAAGCTCACATCTATCCCCGATCAATAAACATCTATATAGCTTTCATTTGCTTGTGTGAGGTGCCTTCCCTACCTGCTGTACCTAATCTCTCTCACACTCACACACACACACACACACACACACACACACACACACACACACACACACACACACACACACACACATACAGAAACACACACTTCTTGTTGCTGAGCGGATTGGAGGCAAGTGAAGCTGAGCAACAGCAGTGGTGGAGTCAGAGCAGAGGCACCCAGAGTTAATGAACCCTCACCAGTCAGCATGGCTGTCCATCTGCTTTCATAATCCTCATAAACAGCAGGCCACGGGTGCTGCCCAACCAGTGACACACACATGAACACACACACACACACACACACACACATTCACAAACAGCATATCATCATCCTAAATATCCTACATAAAGAATGACGGCTGTACACGTGGTTTATATATATATATGTGTGTGTGTGTGTGTGTGTGTGTGTGTGTGTGTGTGTGTGTGTGAAAGATTGGGTGTTGAAGGGGAGGATGGTGGGAGCTGATGTGTCCATTATAAAGCTCAGCTCACCAGCTAATCTAAGCAGAGTGGCGGGGAGAGGTGAGCGTGAGGTCGGCTGTTGAGCCCATCTGGTCAGCAGCAGGTAAGAGGCTTGAAACACACACACGCTGACACACTTGATGCGTGTGTGAGCTCATACACTTAAATCTAACCTTAATTACATGCAGGTACATCTGCCACATTAGACCAGACCTCGTCTCGTTACTTCACACATGGCGCTCATTTAAAACGATTCCCAACTCTACAGCGACTGATGTCTGGTGGCATTTTGTAGCATACACCGCATACACCTGGCAGATAAACCAGGTTTCCTCCTGTGCAATCAGAAAGCCTGCCAGAGCAAGAATGATCAGTGTATGCGCGAGTTCTGTGCTGATTGAGACTGGGAGTGTGACCCCACTGTGACCCATGCAGAAAAGGGAGTAATACCTAAGTAATACGGCTGGCTTCCCATCAGCATACGCCCATTGCACACTTCATACTCACACATACACACACACACACACACACACACACACACACACAAAGCAAGCCAAGACGAGCCTGTCAGCCCTTGATTAAGACCTGCATCCAAGGCGAGAACAGAATCTTTACTGTGTGTTTGGATGCTCCCAGTAAAAGCCTCTGGAGGAGAAGTAAGAATTAAGTCCTGGAGCTGAGGATGGGTGGAGGAATTAAAGGGTGGATGAGGGCAGAATTCATTCTTTCACTCTTTGCGATGGTTGTGCTCCAAGAGTGTGTGAGCAGCAACAGGGATTACTACCCCTGCTGTGCGCACTTGTGTGTGTCTGCATATGTTTTTGGGATGAAGACAGATACTGAACAGCAGACTTTTTCCTTTAGCACAAACTGAAGAGAGGAGAGGAGAAAGGAGAGGAAAGATCTGGATGTGCCCCTGTTGACCTCTGATTAAGTGGCCAATCACCGCTCCATTACAGACAGAGACATTAAATAACACAGCAGCACACTACTGACATGCAGCTAATCACACGAAACCTCTCCCTCCCCCCAATACACACACACTCAGAAATACACTCATTAACCATCATTCGCCTTGATTTAAAACACAAGGGAGGAAAAAAAAACTGCAAGTTGTTTGAAAGTCCTGCTGTTGCCTAGCTGCCTGCCATGCAGACAGAAGGACGAAGGATCATTTCCATTCCCTCTCTCAATCGGAGAACGCACGTACGCTCAATACGCCCGTCGTTCCGGGTAGGTCTGTGTGTCATTCCCTTACTTTAGACACACCAGCTGCTCAGTCTGTGCTCTGTAGTGTTAAAAGCCCCTTCCCACCTTGCACACGCCCCCAGTGACACCCACATCCACTTACACACAAGCATGACAAAGCTTTCCCCCTCACTCCCCTCCTTTACCTACCCACGACAACCCAAACACCCCCCACATTCATAAGTACCCTAAGGGCAGATGGGACCCTAATAAGCGTTACACTCAGAGAAATGGGATTCTTCACAGTGCCTTCTAAAGAGCAATTCCCAAACTCCGCCAGAGAGCTGGCTGGAAAAAAAAATGATGGAGTGAGAGAGATATGGATGACAGAGGTTGGTATATGTGAGACTATAAAGCTATAAATACCCCTGATGAGACTATAAAGAGATTGAAGGAAGAGGAAGGGGAAATGGGGACAAGTGAAGGCAATTTATTAATGTGGATGTGGGGAAATGTAGCTTTGTATGCTAAATTCACAAGACGAAATCAGAAAAAAAAACGCTTTAAGGAGAATTTCCCTCCGGTTAGCTGAGCCTATACAGACATACTCCAATACAAACAGACACAAACACAAGCATTAAGAGATTGGCTGTGGTCTAAGCTCTGAGTGGACTTGGCTCAACTGTCTTTTGAAGACAAAAAAGCCTCTGCTAAGAAGATGAGGGGAATCTACATGGCCTGAAAAAACTCCCTTTTTAGACGAGGACACACGCAGAGTGCTGGACCACAGCACAGCCAATCAAGTGCTGACACAGCCTCTGATCTATAGACCTCAGTGCAACCAGTTTTACCAAGTGTGTGCATCTGTATTATGTGTGTGTGTGTATGTGTGTGTGTGTACATGTCCATCTCAGGGTAAAAGGGGTTGCTCAGGATCTGGCGTGACCCCCCGTAGTGAATCCTGATCCTATTGGTCACGATGCTCAGAGTGCTGCTGAGATCTTAAATGAAAATTCCTGCACTCGCTCACTCACTCCTCCCAAGTGACCCAGCAGGTCTTCTACCATTATACACATAAATGCTACCTCTTCGTCAGAGGATATGGCTCTTCTTTGCATGCGTGGGTGTATGTGTGTGTGTGTGTGTGTGTGTGTGTGCGTGTGTGTGTGTGTGTGTTTGTGTGTGTGTGTGTGTGTATAGGTGGGTGCTCTCTTTTTGATGTCAGATGTCAGTGAGCATGTCTTAGTATATCAATCAGCAAGAGAATCAGAGACTTTGGAGACTGAAACAAGCAGGTGTGGTCTTTTCCTGTGCATGAGTGGGTTATGCAACAATAACACACCTCTAAAGAGGCACGCACACACACACACACATACACACACACACATGCTAGTATAGTCCCTGCTGAAGTTGTGAATGAGTTCTGAATGTGTGTGTTCTGCTGCTGCCCCCCTTTACCCCACACAAAGGGGTCCAGCTCTCTGGAGTCTCCTATTCATCTAAAGCACAATGGAACCCCACAGAGGTTTTCTTCCTGTTTCCCTGTCTGCCCCACCCATCTCCCCCCACAGGGCAGGATAGAGGGGCAGGGGGTACCCTGCACTGCCGGCCCAGCAGCAACTCAGCTCCCATCTGCCACCGAAACTCTCCCTCCTCCACCCCCGGGTCCAGCCTGCCATCCATCCCCCTCTCCCACTCCAGCTTCAACTTTTCTTTACTCCCCTGACTGGCTGTTTCAAGAACTGTGGCAAATTCAGGGTTTTATTTGAAAACATCGCCTTCAAAAGTCATGCAAAGAATAAAATACATTTTGTCATTACTGGGGAAAAACTAGTTTGACCTTGGGATAAAAAGCTTGGTCAAAAACATTTTTACATTTCAAACATGAAGGGCTTTGAATGTCTGGAGTAAATTGAAACATTCCTGCATTTTATAACTGTTTTATACGAAGGCTCACAGGTAGCGGAGACCATCTGGTGTGAGATAAACAAGACATTTTTAACCAGAATCCAAGAAGGCATTACATGAAATATTTAAATAGCTTCACTTGATGATAATTACATACAGTATTTTTGTGCACGTTTTAAATAGCGCACAGTTTGAATTAGTTGGCAGGCACAATATTGATTAAATCATTATTACCACAGATTCTAAACACTCCCAGAACAAATAGCCTTTGCAGAAGAAAATAATGACCTGTGCTTAAAACTATATTCATCTCAAGTCTGCCAATCTATGCTTGAAACTTTCTTCTGCTACTAATTCCTCTTTCCGTTCTTTATAGTCAGCTCCCTCCTCCATTTACCTCGCTGTTTTGCCCTCTTCTACAGAGCCCTTGCTGTTTGCTGCAGATTTATGGTCCGGTCTAACATGCACATTATTGGCAAAGCATTAAACATGTCTACTCTTAATACTGTGAGCTCTCTCTCCATCGATAAGAGCCTTAATAAAAACATCCCCCTAGTGGATTTGTGTGTCTCTTTTTCACTTTCCACCCTCTGCCTCCCTCCTCAACAATATCCTTCTCTCTTAACCACTGTTTCTTCTGCTGCTTTGCTAGCTTCAACCTGCTGCTGCTGCTGCTGCACATCACTTCCCTTCCTCTCATTCTTTACCACCTATCCCCCCCCACCGCCCCCACCTCACTGCCTCATTCTCCAGCCTGTGCCAGAGGTTTAATGACGCTTGAATGCCACTGCTATGGAGTTTTCTTCTTTGTACTTTTCTCATAAAGGATATTTAAAAGCCATGCCCTGAGATCAATCTATCTCAATGTGTCTCTCATGGATTCATTTCTCCTCCATCTCCTCTTTCTGTTTTTTCCTCCTTACTTTTCAGATGGATAGCAATACACTGCGTAACCCCTCTCCTTGTGTGGTTCACACACACATCCTCTGCAACAGCCCCTGGCTGCAATTGGCACACTTGCTCGAACTGCCACTCTTTTATCTAGTCTATAAATGCCTATTGGTACCCTAAAACTCTTGACTACCCAGTGTAGCCATCCAGGTCAGTTACCGATGAGAGCCGAGCAGCTGGTCCCCTCCCACTTCTTTCTCTTTTGCTGTCTCTGATGTCAAGAATTTGAGCATCATAAGCACATTTTAAATATTAACAAAGACCACTTTGCACGTATGAATAATAGAGCAGAGAGGGCAGTGGCTGGCCAGCGATCCCATCCCCTGCCGCCTGACGGCCATAAAACTAATGCACTGCTCTGGGACAGAGTGTGGCCTGGTCTGGTCTGCCAGCAGAACTTGCCTGAGGAACTAGTCTCGCCTGTGGCCTGGCCCAGAGAGAGCTGTCTGTCTGTTTATTTATCACAGTGCCCAACCACCTGTCTAAATCTCTGCAGATGCAACAGCCTGGCAGCACTTTTGTTATGACTACATGTTTCAGAGACACTTTAATCTAATCTGACATCTCAATCTGTTGAGCGTCTTTGAAGCCAAATCTACTTTGGTGTTTGTTCGAGGTTAGCTTTGTTGTCACATTCCTTTCTGTTCATGCATTTAAATCTTCATACTTCAGCTGTCAGAAAATTGCAGAATTCCTCTGACCAAATTGTAGAGCAGGGCAACAAATATTTCAGTGTAGCCTATTACTGTACTTGCTCATATATATTAAAGGATGTGAGTCTTCCTGCAGTCGCTGCACTGTTATTTTAGGAACAAGAGGATTCCCACACTTAACACAAATGAGACAGCACGTCCTTTAAGAGTGTCACTATTCATCCAGCTCTCTATGGGAGTGTCTGACATGCTACGCTCCCTAACTCTGAACACTCGGCTGCCCCTTCGCTCCCCTCAGCCTCGCTCTCCTCCTGTCTTGACTTCCCAGTCCGGACTGGGCCCCTGCCCCTTCACCCCTCAGAGCTTGCTGGGCACCTGATGGTCTCCACGTTTAATCCTGATGTGTCACAAATAAAGCACTAACACACTTCCCGTATGTCGGTTTTCTAATTCTGATGAAGTCATTAATAATGACACACACACAGAGGCAGTGGACAGCAGGGTAGTTACTCCAGACAAGTGTTCCTGGCAGTCTAGGTAATTAATGTGTATGTCAACACAGAAAGAGGAGCACCATTGCAGAAATGTGAGCTCAGCACATCCACAATACAGGTTGAGACTGAAAGAGGAGGGATCGGGGGGAGGTGGCAGAGGAAAGATATACACACAATGGGAGGAAAGATAAATGCAATCTGTCTGTCCCATCATGCATTCCCTAAATATATCTCTGCCATCCTCTCTCCCAGACAGAAACTTTACTGGGGCACACTGAGCTATTGTCCCCCCGGTGTCCCCTCCTCCCAACTCTGCTCCCCTAACAGGACCTCACTGCAATCCTCAACTGTTTACATCAACGTTTCTCATTTCTCATGCAAGGATTTCAGAACAGTCCACAATTTTAATAAACGTAAGCTGCTTTTCTGCTCCGCCTGTTCAGGGAATAATACACACATGAGGGGGTGGGGGGTGGTGGGTGGGGTAGGGAGTGAGGGGGGGGGGGTCTTATTGGCATTCAAAGAAATTGCCACAGACATGGACAGACAGTGTGATAGCGTGTCCTCCAAAAGATTACGGCTGTCATTAACAAAAAATTGACCTCTTCACCACAGCGTCAGATTTATTTCTTGTAGTGGTCTTTTAGCAAAGCATCCTTAGACATGCACTCATTGTTGTCGGCATTGTTCTTTTTTTCCCCCTACAGTAAAAAGAGTTTAATCCATAATGCACTAAACCTTCAGATTTCTGCCATGTATTTCAATCTGATCTGAGAAAGGGAGGGGAGGAAATGTCCAGGCTCCACTTCTACCAGGCCATACTGAAGGTAATCATTAATCTAACACTGGAGATGGGCAGTGTCACCTTGGTATCCAGGTCCTGTCTCATCAGCTTACTAACACTGACCTGTCCTGTGTGCCAAGTGATTTCATCTCCATGAGAGCCGGCAGCAGTCTTTGATGGCATTAAGGCTGGGCAATCCACTGATAAAAGTCTGCTCTGCCCTGATCAAAGCCTGCACTGTTCAGACTGAAATACTATGTCTAGTGAAATAGTGAGTAACAAGGTATAAATGCTTTATGATCAACTGAGTGAATTCAGAATTTCAAAAGCAAATTGGTACACCCAAGCTTAAAACAAGTCACTAAATTTAGATGATGTTTCTCGTAATAAGACAAAATGTATCTTCCCCGGAGCACTTCAAGTACATTATCTTAACTTTTCACGACGCTTTTGATTTTGCTTTTTCTTTTTGGAGAGGCCAAGAAGGCACGAAGCAAAACCATTACTCTCTGCGCACCGGGGAGTTAGATTTTTCCGCTCCAAGTAGAAAAAGGGAGCTCTGAGCTCGGGTCTACTGTAAGGCTGAGGACTTTGTTGTGGGTTACAAAAAAAAGTGCTGGACAGCAGGCGACCCTAGACTCCTGAACTGTGGTATACTACTTATAATCCAGGGCATTTTTTTATTCCCATGGTCCAAAGTTACATTTTAATGCAACTTGGAGTCGGAGGGTGGACACGCACAAGAAATGGCAGAGAGTCTGATTACTGTGTTATTATTTGACTTTATCTTATCAGAATAAACAAAACAAGAACTCTGTGCGCGTTTTTGCGCGCATGTGTGTTTTGTAAATGATGCGCCATGTGACATGTGTACAGTATTTCAAAATGATTACACTCCAAACTTATATTTCATTTCAAAACTTACCACTGCCAGAAACGACATATCCTCCGACCAGGAGGAGAAGCACCAGACGACCGAGACCTTGTTCACGCTGCATCCGAGCAGAGAGCATCTTTTCCGGCTACGCCGTTGCGAAACGCCCCGCGTAGTGCACACAGCGTGCTGTTGACACACCAAGTGTCTTTTCTCCAAAAAAGTCTTTGCTCCTGAATTATTTTTCAGGAGGGAATGAAATTCAAACGAGTCCAGTAATTGATGTAGGACGTCGTTGTTTTGGTAAATAGTTCACTCTTTACTTCTGACGCAAATAGGCTGCAACGCTCAAAACACATCCATCACCGCGCAGCCTGAGAGTGTATGAGAAAGACTGAAAATGTGTAATTTCCGCCCGTAATCAAAGTTTGAAGAGGTCCGTAGATATCACACCATATGAATATAAAGAAACAATTTGTCGGCAGTATTCCTGGTAGATTTCATTTCCAGCTCCACTTAAACCCGGCTTGTGTGGGAGCCATAAGAGCAGAGGTGCCACAAAAGTCACCAAAAAGTTTGACGCATCGTTGCTCTGAATGGAGAGATGCAATTAGACGGGAGAGTCCGATTCCCAGAGAGAAAAAAAAACTTGGTTTCCAACCTTACAACATAAGTAGACTACGACGGGGAGATGCTGTCAGATAGCCGCGCTCATTGCAGACTGGACTCCAGAGTCTGTTGTGGGCCCACGGGTGTCTTCCCCGTCCGCAAGGTGTAAACAAGAACACGGGGATCAGCGCGGAGCACAATGCCAGCCTCCGGACTACCAGTCCCCGCCTGGCCAATCACATACCATCCTCCTCCTCCTCCTCTCAGAGTGAAGGCTGAACAAGTGAAGGTAAACTAGTAGCAAGCCAGGAGGAAATAGATGGGAGGGGAGAGATAGAAAACCCGGACCCTAGAGCGCACAGCACTGCTCTGGATTCAGCAGACTGCAGGCACCAAGGACTCACTGCAGGCAGGTGAGGTTGAGTTTATTACTATCTATCTATCTATCTATCTATCTATCTATCTATCTATCTATCTATCTATCTATCTATCTATCTATCTATCTATCTATCTATCTATCTATCTATCTAATCATCACCACCATCAGCAGCAGCAGCAGCAGCATTCTTGGTTTATGAGAGCATATTATTTCCTGTCAATCCATCCTTTCAGCATCTCTGGATCATATTTTACTCCAGGTGGCCACAAGAGAGCAGCCTTTCATAAATGAGCCTATCTCCAGTGAGGATCAGGGCTGACTGGATCTTCTGCAGCACTCTTCATTATGAAAGTCGTTTCCTGTATGGCTGGGGCCCGGTGTTACTGCCTGATTGGTGAGTGGGCACCACAGCGGGGTCATGATGAAGAGGTGAGTATTGCTTTAGTACTGATGCTGGGTGCTTTAATGCTAATATATATATATATTTTAAAAGCAGTGATTGAAGAACATTCAGCTGGTTCAGAGGTAAGGGGTTCTATTTTGGACATTGGCAACATATTTTCATGTTTCCTGAGATCACACTTGCATCCTATTTGAATTTGATGCTGTTTAAGTTTCTTTGGGTGACTCTCTTCTCTGTTTCTTGACCACGGCAACAGTCTTTACTCATGCTAGCCACTTATTTCTTCCCCAATGACTTTTCTTGATGCCTCTGTAGGTCATCGATGCCATCGATGCCTGTACACCGGATGATTTCCTTTGACATACCAACACAGAGTCTATTGTAAATGCTCTCATGGACATATGATGTGTTGAAAAATTAAAGACTGAGAGGAGAAACATAACAAATGCAGATGCTTCCATGCAGAGCAGCAGGGCAATGTTTTGAGGAGTATGAAAATTATATGAATCTTATACTTTGGTTTTTGCACTCATCGGAATTCTACTTGGTTGAGCACCTATATGTTAGGCAGCGCTCTCCACCAACATCATCAGAACACCAAATGAGGGAATATCTCTTGAAGGAATGATGTTAATCTTTCCAGTAGAGGAGAATCACTGCAAAGGAGAGTTGAAACTGCTCTGGTGGCTCACTCTATACTAATAAAGAGTATAAAAACAGACATTTATATATATGAAAATGTCATAGATTATTTTCTGCCTTCCTCCGATATTACTCTCTATGGGCAGTATCACTAGAGCATCTGACTCATACTTGAGACTAGAGTTCAATCTGTCTGTTGCGGAGTCACAGTGATGGTCGGTGAGGGGAAGGTTTAACCAAGCATGACTTGGACTTTGAGATTGGGTTAACACTTTAGTGTAAAATGTAAATGAATGAAGCCTACAGTTTTAAGCATGGGGTGAGTCAGAGAGAGAGAGAGAGCCGGTACGTACAGTATGCACGCATGCTGCTGAGCCTAAAGCGAGGCCCGTTCTGAAATGTGACAGTATCTGGCAACAGAACAACGTTCTTGCACTCTGCTCAAATCCAACTTCAAAGGTCATAATCCGTCCGGACAAGTGATGACTCCCAGTGCCTCCCTTCCTCTGATGACAATTATGCTGTTTCCTGGAGCACAGAATACACTCTGGATTATTTATTTATTCTCTAAGTCTTTATTGTGACTGGTGAGAGAGGGAAAGAGAGAGAGGTAGGAAGAGAGTGATGGAGACAGTGAGAGCGAGAGAGGTTATGCGTGAAATGGAGTTTGCAGGTTGTGTTTGAGGCAGATTTGCCTTGTGGAGCTGCAAATGCATTTTCTGTTTACATGTCTGTGCATGCTGTAGTTTCTGATTGTGCTTCTGGACCAGTTTTACTGGTCTCTTCTTTCATTTTATGAGCGTAATATGAGTAGGTTCTTATATGACATCATGCTCAGTCATTTTCAAATCTGGTCACTTAGCTGGATTTCTCACCGTGTGTATGGAGCTCATTCGACAGTTTTTATGTGTCAGTCTTCAGTGACACATCTACCTTGATGAGGTCACATGTTAAAGTTAACACATTGCAAGCTCTAATTAAACAATTTGCCCTCTCGTCCGTCTCCCCAACACGTATGTCTGATTATAATTGAAATGATGACAATGTTTAACTTGCCGTTAGTTATTATTTTTTTCAAGCCTTTGCTAGGACTAATTGAAGATAGAAGTCAAGGGCACGTGATGGAAAACTGGAGAGGAAAGCTGAGGTAAGGGAGAGCCGTAATCGAGTAGGATGGACCTCATATGTGGTGCACCATACAGAAGGAGAGACAATGAGAAAGCTAGGGCTATTATTAAGACATAATAGGTTATCCGCCGAGGACTGTTTAGCACCGCTGACTCTCCGTTGCTTTGTGTTGCAGGCTTGACATAAAAAGGATCAAACCGCCTATCTCTGTAAAACAGAGGGGGTCTAAAAATAGGAGACATGCTCTAGAAGTTGCTGTGGAGATAATTGAATATTATTTTCAGGAATGATTAAGTTGACCTATCCAGTAGACTAATTATTTCTTGCAGGCCAGAGGAGAACTTGTTTAATAGATTTTGGTTGCAGTGAATAAAGCAAAATAAAGCAGCCAATCTGCAGGCTTATCCAGGCTTTTTCCGCTTACCAAGAAAACATCCTCCGTGAAAAATGCAAAATACAGATAATCAGAGTTTGGCTTGGGGGGGTGATCACAGGTTTTCCTTGCAGTTATTTGATGTCCCCTGCTGCTTTCTTTGGATGTGTACAAGTTTCAGGAAATGAACTCGGTTTCACAAGTTTTTTTTTACAAGTGTCTCCCTCCAGCACAATGCAATGAAGGTGAATTGAATTTTCCTTTGTGGAGCTCAAAGCATTGAAAAATTATAATTGAAACTCAAATTCAATGTGTTGCCTCAAGAAGCAATAGATCAATGTTGGAAAATAATGACATGCATTTACTCAAATACTGTGTTTAAGTACAGTTTTGAGTTACTTGTGCTTTACTTGATTATTTCCATTTATGGTAAATCTATTACTCTCTAGAACAGAAACATAATACTTTTTACTCCATTAAATTTATATGACAGCTGTGGGTGCTAGTTACTTTACAGGTTCTGATTTTACGTACAAAACATGCTATAAAATATGATGCACTGTGGAGCATACACTTCACATAAATGAAAGCAATGTCCTCAGTTTCATTCTGGCTGTGGACTTTTTTGTTTAATGTCATCCCCTCTTTTCTCTGTCCCCACATATCCTTTTTTACTATCTATTAATTAAAGCCAAAAATCTCAAAACAAAACAAAAGATGCACTGTTGGATAATAGTTAAAATTAGCTCAACTATGACAAGCTGCAACATGAAAATGCTTTTTATCATGTTCATGCATTAATAATAATAATGCTATTATATAAAAAATATATAAAAATAGAACAAGAATAATACTAATAATGATAACTTTTACTTTTGATATTTTAAGTACATTTTACTGATAATACCTCAGTTTTTATTTCAGTAAGAATTTGAAACTTTTACATTTAATGAGTATTTTACTTTTCAGTGGTATTGCTACTTCAGGATCGGAACACATCTTCAACTACTGCTCTGGATAATCCACAGACCTCAATGTGTCAAGATTTCACTGGAACTACTTTCTTCCAAAAATAAGTTCCCAATAAAAACTATTCAGATTTTTTTTCTGAGGTTGTTCAGCTTTTAGACAAAACCTAAACTGTCCCAACAGTTGTGCACAATGACACTATACATGTCCGTGTCTGTCCATGTTAACTGTTTGTTAAACATTTGTGTGAGTATGGGTATATGTGTGTGTGCTTGAGAGAGTGAGACAGAATGTTTGTGTGTGTCCCTGTCAGTGAGCATTGACTTCACCTGCCCTCCACTGTTGTAATCCCTGTGTACACCTGGGCCTTTGGGCTTCAGGGCTTTTAGCAGATTGCATATGTCAGACTTAGGACAATTACACTGATTGTTGCCCTAGAAACTCTGCTGTTCCTCTGCTTCTGGGGGGAAAAAAGTTAATAAAATTAAAGGTGAGAGAACAATGTGGAAAGTGAGAATATGTCCACAAGCTGCTTTTAATACATCCAACTGAACAAACTCTGTATGGAAACCTTGACAAACAAATAAGAATGAGTTTCATACACAGAAAGGTCAGTTCTGAAATCAGAACTTTTTTTTTTTTTTTTTTTTTTACCAAAGTTTATTTAAAGTTGGAAAAAGTAAGAGGTGATTTAAATGTAGATAGATTCTGTCATCTTCATGTAAGTCCATAAAAGTATATTTCTAAGTAGAGAATTCATCAGCAACAAACATCATACTGAAGTCGATATGATTGCTCTGTTGGATTTACCTTCATGTCCAAATTGTATCTGTTGATATTCAGGAAAGATAGGAAGCTTAATGCTCATCTTATTCTCTAATGGCCATGATCAGATTGAGCTCTCCTCTCAACCGTACACGGGAATCATTAGTAAACAGGAGGACCGAGGAGCAACATGATGGTCATTTGTGCTGAATACTCGAATATAGAAAGAGAGGCCAGTCCCCAAGGAGACTGTTTCATTTCAGCACTCTGTTAAGATAAGGGACATAACTGTATTGTGCGCAGCCTCGTACAACAGTAGAAAGTGATCGATGCATGTTGAGAAGCATGGATCATTAAGACAAGAAACTCAGCTGCATCACGCCAGCAACAGATGAGTTGCAGTGTGTGTGTGTGTGTGTGTGTGTGTGTGTGTTATTTTACACATCATAGCTCATTATAGCTGTCTTATTTAGGCACACAAGAGGGAAAAAAGTGTTTGAAATACTGTAAGTGTTTATTCTCAGTTAGAAACAGAGAAGGGAGGAAATGCGTGTAAATTGTGAGGTGGTGAGACTCAGAACTGCAGTGAAGAGTGGGTGTTAACATTAATTAAACATAACATCTATTGGATGCGGAGACTCTGGCAGCTATAAAGCTAGTGATCAAATCATCTGCTATTACAAACCACAATGTTACTGTCATTTTATGTCAAACTGAACACATTTAGTTGATCGATGGCGGAGGAAAAGAGAAACATCCTGCATAAGCTTCACATGAGGGAATTTTCAACTCACTGTGGGCCTTTGTCAGGTAATGTCTCAGTTTATTAGCCCTGATATGAACTATAAACTCAGATTTTGTTTATGATGAGGAGCGTCAGGGCATTGTTGACTGATTATATTTCATAAGGGATGCATTATGCACACTTCATAATATTGGCTGCTCAGCACATTCGCTTTGCTAGTCCAGTCCGGACTTTGTTTTTTATGGCTGTGCAGGGCTTTAGGACACTAAGTCACGGTTTCATGTATGAGAGCAACACTGTGGCTTCATTCCTGTATATACTTGTGTGTATGCATGAGTGTGGGTGTGTGTTTATGCGTTTAGATTAATGACCACTGGCATAAGGAACGCCAGCGACTAGCGTTTTACACAAACAACTTCAAGTTTTGTGACGATATAGGGAAATGCCTGAGGGTGGAAACATGCCTTTTGCTGTCCTCTGTTGCTCCCTCCATCCCTCCCTCTCTTCATCATCCATTGCTCCTGTTCACCTGTGCCACCTCACTAATGATTGCTTAGCGGCTGTGAGTCTACCATGCATCATTTACCATGAGCCTGGGAGAGGCAGCGGCGAGAGAAGCAAAGAGAGACAAAGGGTGGAAAAAGAAAGAAAATTCTCTATTCACGCAGGTGGGGAGGCTGAAAGACAGCAGTAGTGCTATCCAGAAGGAGAGAATGAGAATAAGAAGAAAAGTTGACAGAGGTGCAGATACTGTGAGACAAGCATGTGTTGCAAAGGCAGTGTAAAGGGAGAAGGTGAGAATAGGCTGGAGGGGACCAGGAGGCCCATTTTATTAATCACAGCCTTGATCTGGTGGGAAATGCTGACAGCTCTGGATGGAAATAATACTCAAGAGTTGCCGCTACTGCACTCCTTCCTGCCACCAAGAACGGGTGGAGACAGAGGCAAAATATCCCCCTGAAAACAGAGTAATCATCTTGGTATGATATGTGTGCGATTTTCGACTAACACAATTGTACAAGTAGATTATTGTTATTGAGAGAGAGCAGGATATAGTCACTATGCTATATAAGTATTGCCCATTTTCTAGGAGTGTGATGATTTACAAAATTTACAGTTTGATGTGATACGTTACACTGGTGTCACGATTTAATACATTTCCAATATAGCAGAAGGAAGGACTGCCTGAGAAAGTGTACAATAATAACATCCACATTTATAAAGCAATCTTGGTGAATTTGGAATGAAACAATTGACACATCTCAGCAGTTTCACAGCAGCGACACACAACAAAACAAAAGCAGTGCTTCACACTTCTGGAAAAACTGCAAGATGTGGTGACAAAAACAGGAGCAATCATAGCACCGAATTGTTATGGTTTTTGTACCAAATGTGTGATGAAGTGTTTGATTCACTACATGTCTGTACTAGCCTGTAAAAGACTCAGTGGCATCCCATGATGCAACACAACACAGCAGGGTTTTATATCATAGCTTGCAGCACAATATCAGTCAGTCAAAAGACTTTAATATTACAATTTACCTTTCCAGGCATAATGATAGAAAAAGGTCGATAGAGCCGAGTGAAATTTTTTCCACATTCCTCACGTAAGCTGAATAGACACTATTATTAGCTGTTTGACTAGACGGCCAATCAAGTTGATCATAATAGCTTGGATTTCTGCAGACAGAGGATGGATAACACAGGAGCTGACCTCGCAGTGCAGCCAGCCAGCGGTCATCTTATTAGCCTATAAAAAGCTCAGGTGTGGGCGTGCTTTGTTTGCCTGGACATGGTCTCCCATCATACCAATATCACCTCATTTCTGGAGGTGGGAGCCAACACTGGCAGGGAGGGAGAGAAGGGGAGAGAGGCAGAGTGAGGAGGAGGGAAAGGGATGGAAAATAGGCAGAAAGGAAATCATGGCGCTTTTTTTTTTTTTTTTTTTTTTTTTAGCATTAAATGACAGCATCTTCTCAGATGAGTATGATGACAATCAATAATGATGATACATGCAATGTTCATTATTAGATAAATTAAACATACTGTAGTGCACTCTGAGCACAGTGGCCTTTTCATAAATTGCGTTATACATCTGAAAATGGGGATAATCAATGTATTGGTGGGTTGTTAGAGTAACCAGAGGCAAGAAGGACAACCTGGAGTTTATCTTGTTTCCATGTGTAAGTCTTTTTCTCTGACCTTTGTGCTCTGGCAGTTGATGTGCTTTTTCTTTTCAAGGGATGCAAATCCCTCTATGGTTGCTAGTCAAATCCATGCAAAGCAGTCAGTTGAGCTTGAATCCACACAAGCCTCAAATCAGGAAGGGGAGATTACGCAGCATGGAATAAGGTCATATTGTTGTTATGACAAGTCCTATGTTGTAAACAGTCAGAGGAAAACATGGAATTTTTTTTTGTCACTCAAGGCAATTTCACCAGTGATGTGACTGAAATATCACCATTTTAGAGCTTTTCCTTTAGCTGATGTAAATGACATCAAAGGAATAGCAAAGCAGGGTTTTAAACAAAAGGTGTAGACTACATTGTGCAGAGTTTTATTGACAAATAGATATAATAAAAGCATGAAGTATGAGTTGCTTTTCATGGAGAGAATCATAAAGAGAAGACAGAGCTGTAAAAATAGCAATGGTGTAGGAGACAAGAGAAAAAATAACAGGGTGCACTAATAATATAAGGTAGGTCATAACCTGAGATAAGTTAATGAGCAAGTACCGCACCTGCTTATATGAAACAGACCAGGGTTGAAAAGGTGGACATCTGATGCTGCAGACACACCTGTTCCTCTCATCTTCTACATGATTCTTACTTGAAGATGAATGACATGATGGTCGGTATTAGTTGGACAAAAAAACTCCATCTCTACAAATTCTGACCTCCTTTGTAGTGCAAACTCACAAAGTTCAGTCGCTCCTATAGGAAGTGATCACATGTGAAGTGAAGAGCAGCAAGGATGTGAAGTTGAAAGATTAGACCTGCAGTCTTTCTCCTGTCACATCTCCTGTGTTCAGGCTTTAAAGTAGCTTCTTCTGCGACTAAAAGAGACAAAGGAACAATCATACAACTAACACTGTGAGTAAGCGTGCTCCCGGGCTCCCACATTCCCTTTGGAGGGCACACCGCCGTCTTTCATCTCTGTTCCCCCCCTCTGTATCTATCGTCTCATCTCTCTGCTTTATGTTCTGCTTTCTGAGCAGAGTTCAAACACTGGGGACCAGTTTAAATACTGGAGGTTCCCACTGCAGTGCTCCGGTGAACTAGAGCATATAGTGAAACATAAAAAGCTCAGGCATTTGCTCATTCCCCCCCCTTTTTAGATTGTTAGCCTCACATTTCTATGAATAGTCTCCACTTCTTTTAATTAAAGCATATTATAAAGGTGGTGTTATTACACTGAATATTAAGCTCAATGCAGAAGCTGTTAAAGACAGAAGCAGAGCACAGGAAGGATGCAAAAGGACCTAAACTTAGAACATGATATTCTAGGACTATGTGATGCTGCTTTCCAAATACAACAATGTATGAATCAATACATGAAAAAAAGCAAAATAAATGAAAGGAAGGATGATGCACCTGGGTCGATAAACTTGCAGGTGATTGAGAGGAAATGGAAGCCTTGTTGTGCCTTGTGTGCGTGTGCGTGTGTGTGTGTGTGTGTGTGTGTGTGTGTGTTAACATAATGTGTATGCTTGTGGTTATGCTTAAGACCTATATTACACGGCTGTACTGTACTGTGTATTAAGAATGCGTCTGTTTTGTTCTTGTGGTTTATCTTGTGGCTACTGATCTCTTGTTTAGTATCGACTCTGAGTCTTCCATAGTAAGTATTTTTCAGAGGAACAGGGAGAGAGCTCTTTGCTGCACACAGACCTTTGAGTCCATCAATAAAGAGAAAAGAGAGACCAGTGGAAAACAGCAGAGAAATAGAAAACCCCATGGAATCCAAAACATTTACAACAACAAAGGCGAAGCTAAAGACAAAAGCAAAAATCCACTTTTCACACTGCAAAAGAATCCCAAAGTGAAACATGTGCTTAAACAATCATTTCATCATTAATTGGATGCTAGCATATTAATCTTGTGCTTCTACAAATACAATTATATGGATTAGGTAAGAAGACATAATCTGCTGTTCAATCCTCATTACTATGGTGATTAATCCACACTGATTACCTCATTTTAATTAACACAATGGGATACTCAGAATGCTCATTCTGCTAACAGTGAGTGTGATCTTTGGTTATGTTTTGTGTGCCCTGAAAGCAGTATGTGTGTGTGTGTGTATGTGTGTATGTGTGTGTGTATGTATGTATGTGCGTGTGTGTGTGTGTGCGTGTGTGTGTGTGTCTGTGTGTGTGTGTGTATGTATGGTGTTCTACCTGGCTGACAGGGACGAGCCGCCGGTTGAAATTAGATTACACAATCACAAACGTCCCAATCAGGGCTCATGCATATTTCATCCCCCTGCCTGGCTTTCATAATTACTTAATTAATTCCCAGCTCAAAAGAGATAGGCCGGTGCTAATCCCTCAGCCTCCCCTGGGGCTTCCCCGGACTGCTATAGATGTCCTGTCCCAGGATGCACTGCAGAGAAAAAGAGGGAGACATCCTGAACAGTTTTATGGACCGTAACCATGGAGCTAAATCTGCTCTCTTTGGAGACCTCTCTTCGCTCTCTTTCTCTCTGCCAATGTAGGTTGGGATTCAGGATTCTAGCGTTCCAGTAAAGCTCTCAGCTGGGGTTGTGTACAGCCAAAGTGTTCCCATCCCAGTATGAGTTACATTCAACTCTGGCACCTACTGTGTTTCCTCACAGAGTAAAGGATGGAGTCTGACTGATCTGACGCATGGAAAAATAAGGAGACGTACCTGCTTGCATACTTTTTTTTACAAGCAACATGTGCTCAGCCTGTTTTTTGCGACTTCTTCATCTATTGTTCTTTCAGTAGAGAAACGTCTCATGCATTCATTTGAACTAGAGGCAGATAAGGAACCAAAGGGAAAGTTTTTCAAACACACTCCCACATAGTATTACATTTGAATACTCATAGATGGGAGGAAAACACCCAGCAAAACCAAATTTAAACTTCTATTTTGTGCTTTTTCTAGACTGCTATAATATTAACTTTGGCTTATGCTGTAGGAATTAATTACTTTTTATTCAAAGAAAGGAGAAAAGCTGTGAGCCATGTCTGAGTAAGCTGCAATCCAAGTTCCCTTGGATCTGTAGTAAAGAAAAAGATTTTACAGAGGAACAACAGTTGTGACTAATACTAACACTCATAAGCTGTACAGCATTAATTCCCTTTGGCTTTTAATGTAAAGTCTAATGAACCGGACCTGAGATTCCTACTGAACCAGGAGATACTTAATCGCTGATGAATGAATAAAAGCAAACATAGCAACACTTATTTAATCACACCTCCACAGCCTCTATAGTAATGGCAAATACCATCTATTACTGAAATTATGTTGACCCAGTATGAGTGAGATGACGGCCTTTCTTCCCTTGCTCCCATTTGAAAAATGTTCTGTCAGTTATTAGGCTGTAATTAGCCATTATCTGTAGATGCAAATAATTTCTTTTGAGCACTTAACAAATTAATTATATGTCCGCTGAGAGACGAAATCATCACAGTTGAGGCTGTGTGTCAACATTGTGCAGAAGGACCCGTCACCTGCTGCTACTGTGCTGCGTGAGTCCCCAAAGCAACAACAACAACTAAGAGTTTCCACAGAGACCGAGATAGAAAGGAGAGACAGCGAGGGACCAAAGACAGATTTAAAACACTCCAATCAATCAGTGATTTGGCTTGGGGCTAAATCCATGTTGATAATTAGCCAATCAGAGCAGGTTGGGTGGTGGGAGCTTGCCAGGGAGGTGCCTAGAGGTCCTCGGGGGACCTGAACTGTCTCTTCCCTTCATTAACTCCACTCGTCCTCTCCCCTTGTCTGCCTGATCCTGCGAGCGGCCGGGGCTGCTGGGTAATTCAGTCTCCAGTCTCTGAGGTGACCCCATGCCGCAGGGCTGAGGGAGCGGAGGATACAGCACTTCTTTTTTAACCTCTCTTTGACTCCTTTTTTCAGTGTCTCCAGGACCACTACTGCTGCCTGTTGTTACCTCTTTGTTACCGTGGTTGTGCTCAAATGGTCTAAATACCACGACCTTTTTATTTTTTCGTAACCTTCCACCCAGTCTTTAGATATGGAGGTCAAAGAAAAAGAATGTAGCTCCTCTCCTTTGTATCTTTATCTACCTTCTTCTCTCTGTGCCTGTCTGTCTATTAGTCAGTCTGTCTCTGTGTAGAAATGCAATTTCCTCCCACCTCACTGTTTGCAGCCCTTTATGGGCCCTTTATTGCCGTTCTTAGCTGATTGCTCATATTTATTTACAACGAATGCAGTTATGAGGTACGGATGTGAATGCAGTGGGCATATAAATACAACCCTCATCTCCTGTTAGCTCATTAGAATGTATTGAATAGCTTTCAGATGAACATTTTTTTTTGTTTTGTCTTCATGACTGCAATTTTGAATCTCCCAAGATTCTGTCTTAGATTAATATTGTCAGAAACAGCAGCTTTGTTCCAGGATAAAAGTACTAAAAACACGAAAGGCCTTTAAATATGAGCTAATATGTGTCAAAACACCGTTTTGGACTGAATTGTCATAATATCCAACTTTAATAAGGGATGTGCAGAGATCCTTGTCTCACAGAAATCCACCCACCCACGCATGCACGCACACATGCACACACAGCAATCAGTATGATTTCACATTATGGTTTTGCACATCGCCATTAAAGCTGAGTTACAATGTGATTATTGCCTGTGACAAATGAAGAGGTTATATTCAGCTATTAAACAGCTCATAGCTTTTGATAGGAGACATATATGATCAGTTAAGGTGCTTCAGGCAGAGAAATGCTGTCTGTCTGTCTCTGTCTATTTTCCCTTCCTTTTCTCCTCTCGATATCTCATTGTAACACTAAAGATAGATATATTTATATTTTTTGAATTATGTTAATCTGCAGGTTTTGAAGTTGGGAGGAAAGAATACTGCAAACAATATCATCAGTTGTTCTCTACCACATAAATTTGAATTTGTGTGTGTGTATGCACAAACACACATACATAACCAGTCAGAACATGTTTTTCAAAAGTATGTTAATCTGTAGGTTTTGAAGTTCCACAAAACACAACTTCAATTGAAATAAAAATGCCAGAACTCACACATACACGATTGTTTTTGCTGTAGTAATGAGTAAAATCAGCACATCCGATGGAGGATTGTGCCTCCAAAAGTACCTCTTTTGAGAATATATATATATCTATCAATACAAATGCAGGTAAAATGACAGAAGGAGCAAGACATTCACGCACAAAATATGTGCATGCTGTGACACACACTGATGACAGGTGCAGTACACTTCACTGAGCAGCTTTGGTTACTGACAGATTGTGGCAGGTGAGCAGGTCTAAGCAAAGCGACGACTGTCACCTTTAATCTCCCAAATCCACATGCAACACACACACACACACACACACACACACACACACACACACACACACACACACACACACACACTCACACACACACACAAATTCCCCCTACCACCACTGGCATTACAATATTTTTCTGCACCACACCCTGCATGTCTGATTGCTATCCTGTCTGCTGGGGACGGCAACTACCCCAGGGGGAACCATGTAGAGCCACTGACTAAACCGATCTACCTCTCCCCAGAGACCCTGGTCTCTTCCCCCAGTGCATACACACCCAAAGTGCTGCTGCTGTCCCATCTTATCCTGCCCAGGCCCATGCAGGCTCCTGCAGGGCATGCTTTAATGACTTCCTCTCGCCTTCCCTCTCTGTATTTAGGTGTGGCTGCCATCTAAAAGGAGTGGGGGGGGGGGGGGGGGGGGGGAGGGGGGGGGGGGAGAGATTAGCATATCAGATGTGCAGATTGTTACTTCTGTGGTATGTACATGTACTGACAGAGGGTGGTAATGAGGAAAAAAAGGACCTCCCTCCCCCAGCCCGAATCAGTTAAACCCCTGGTTTAACAGAGGGAGTTCAAATGGAACCACCGATAGAGACGCAGGGCCTCTGTTTCTTTATCTGCTCTCTACAGGTACAGGGAGAGACCAGGTTTTCTTCAATTTAAGGGACGGGCTGGGCTAGCACAATGGTCAGAGAGCTGGGGATTAACCCTAATCCTACCAACTGGGGTACCCGCAGACCCCAGAGATATACTTTTTGTCATATCTAACAGATACTTTATTCTATGATTCCAATTTTTTATGACTTTGTCAATCAATTTGTTCCTAATGACTTCAAATCATTGTTTTCTGTTTCCATATTAATAAGTGCAGTCAGAAGCACCCAATTCTGCCAATGCAGTTTTAATAGATGGAACTATTTATTGAGTTCATGTTTGCCATCGGTCCTAATCTAAAGTATGACACAGTAACGAGGGAGATTTCCTCATGTGTTCTGTTTCCTAAAATAATAATAATCTCTTTTTTTCAGATGACATTAATTACATATATATATATATATATGATTTTTTTTAATGTTGGTAGTTTTGCTGTGTTGGTTGTTTCTTACAGTAGTTTATTCTTGGGGTCCCCAGAGACCCGAGTTGGTAGACCTTGTATGTTAAATATGTTGGTGGGAATGAGGGTTAATGCGATCAAAATGCCACGCAGCAGGAAAAGGAATAGACAATAGCATTCTCAAAGATTTTTGTGGTTTGGGCTTTTGCTCAGATCATGTGATCACTCTTTATTCATTCAAACATAAAGACAAGACTTTTCTTATTTCTTTGCTCAGCCAAAAACTTTTTCTCCTCTCTATGTTGTTCCTATTGAGCATCCTGCTGGTTAGGTTGGTTTTGGCCCCTGTCCAGCTGATCCAGCACTGCCCGCTGCCACCCAGTGAGAGGCCCGGGCTTGGTGTCAATTGTGATACGAGAGCATGACTGCCGGTGCCCTGTCTCTGCCGCAAGGCCGAAGAGGTCCTTACCCCCATGGATTTTTCATTTGTGGAGTTTGCGGAATCAATGTTCTGTTTTTGCCTTCCCAGACAGGGACCATGCATCAACATTTTTTTTCACCACTCCTTATCTCTTTGTATCTCTATGTATGTATGTGTACCTGTGTGTGTTTATGTCTTTCTTTATTTTCTTTTCCTTTCCTCTACACCCCCCCCCCCCCCCCCACTCTGTCTGCCCTAAGGAAACCACATCCCCTTTTGTCATTGCTCTATCCTTCTCATTTCCCACTCAATTCTTTCTCCTCTCCTTAGATTTCTGCACATTTCTGGCACACCAGCGGAGGTGGTACCAATAAATGAGACTTAGATTCAAATAATGCTCTTTTTTCCAACTAATGAGACATCCTACAGGGTATTTAAAACACAAAGGTATTTATTTATATAGACAAATTTCTGTCTGGAGCTGTTCTCATCTCAGCAAAGGTCTGGAGGCAGCAGAGGGAATAGCTGAAGATTCACAGAAAGTTGGGGAAAGTAGGGCAGGAGTCCCTCTTTGACAAACTAAATTGTTCGAACCTTTCTTTAAAGCACAGCGTGGGGCAGTTACAGGGCATTGCTTCTCCACCTGTTCTCAGTTGGATAGAAGAGCATGGTAGCAGATATTTTTTTCATCACTACCCAAGGCGCCTTGCTTCCTAAGAGACTTTTAGGTGGATAGAAGTTATTGTTAACATTGCACCTCACTATGACAATGACTGTAACAGGGAGTCTAGCAGAGCCTTGCTACCTTAAGGGCTTCACTGCACACAATGTAAATGATTCCTCTCTTTTGCTCCCTCATTTCTGCAATTCAGTGGACCATTGGAAACACATAATGAGCCACATTTTACGCCCCTACCGTGGCAGAGTGGAGAAGTGAAAGGTAAAGCTTTACAAAAGTGCCTTTACAACATGCGGACCAACTACAAGTTGCTGCTGCCGGCCACTACACAAATAACGTTCAAGCACAAGATGGAAAACATAATTGCATTTTCACAACACACTCAGACAAACACTCCCTGCAGACATTTGGGTCAGTTAATTGGAATTTCACTTAGTGACAACGAACCATCAAGTAAGGCACTGGGTTTATGTTGGCCACTGTTCATATTGTTCTGCATTAGGAACTGAAAACCTCCCACACTGCTCTAATTATCGGTCTCTAGATAGTTTGGGAGGCACAATGTCGGCTGGCGAAGGAAAGTGTTGGGATAATTTTAACAATTAGAAGAAGTCTTTTTTTTAAATAAAAGTAAGAAATGTTTTATTATTTAAGTTAAGCCGTTTATAACCTACACACTGCTGAAAGCATATAGGTGAAATGATCACTGAATTTGGCATTGCTATTTTTATGTTTCTTATCTTCAAGCTCATGAGTTTCAGGTGCATGTCATCATTCTTCTACAGCAATACCAGCATTACATACTGACCTTTCAAATGCAGCAACAGAAAAATACTGAACTGCAAAGAAAGTGTGACAAAAAAAAAAAAGGAAAAAGCAGAGTTTCACTGTCCCATCTCAGTGCAAGAGAGGGTTCAGGTAACATCGCTGAGGAGAAGATACACAGAGAAAGATGAGTTTGTGCTACTGGATGACTTTATTCAGGCTTCCACTGTGGAACATAAAGGTATAATGTCTTGACTGCACTACCAGGGAGTAGAAATACATTAACATTTACACAGGGGTGATATTTTGACTGTGCTACTCTCTCCTTTTTCACATTTTGGTTCTGGTCTGCACCTAGTTGGGATGTACATATTTTGTCTTTCCCTAAGGTGTGGCCTCTCCCACAAACCACACCTTTCATCATACGCTCTGTCTTCCACCAACCACAGACTCCTCATTATTTGCACTTCTCTGGTGACCATTTCGTCATGCAGTGTTGTCATGCCCCAGCCATTATATGCTACAGCCAGATAGTATCGGTGTCCAGCAATATTTCCTACACTTCCTACCCTGTAGCCAGGGGAAGTGTTAAGGGTATGCAGAAAGCCATGCAGGTTTAGCTTCACCTCCTCATTCTGCCTCCTCCACCACATATTAAATCCCACCCACTCCCTTGGAAAGCCGAAGGGCCATAAAAAGCACTGTGAGAGAGAGAGGAAAGGAGGAATCATTACATGCAATTTATAAACCATTAAGAGCCATATTAAAAAGCCTGCAATCTAATTCACCCAGCAGTGGGCACTGGCAACGATGGTGGCTGAGGGGGAGAGGAGAGTTCATTTAGGGAGTGTGTTTTGGCCACTCAGAGTATGTGTGATGTTAATAGGGTCCAGAGGGTCACCTCTAGCCAAGGGAGGCTGCTTACCTCTGCATTGATGCCCTAGTCAGCAGTGGGAGGGTGGTGGAGGGAGGACATGAAGGTTGACAGAGAGAGAGAAATGGGAGGAGAGGGGATAAAAGATTTGAAGAGATATGATACTGCTCACACGTCCCACCTTGTCCAGCTGGTCATCTCTTAAAAGTAATTGTTATGTGGTTTCACAGATGTACAGTTTTAACAAGGTATGCTGGTAAAATAAAAGTAGGAACTTGCCTCTTCAACCGCAGTGACTGCTTTGTGGGACCATCATGTTGTGTGGACTAACACTATTCAAAGCAACAGAACTTTATTTTAAATTGCAGGGAAGAAACCCGGTTTCTCCCGAGACATCGAATATGTCAGGATGAATTACAGGATAATGTGTCTAAAGTAATGTAGATGACATCCCAGTTTTTCATTTCATATAATAGTGCATTCATAAAAATGTCATCTTTGGTCTGAGTATCTCACTCAATATGCACAATAGTGTGATGCAGTTTCAATGAAGTGCTGGGACAATGTAATGTTTTTCAATCTTACTTCAAATATCCTTAACGGAAAATAAATGGGAGATGAAACTGAGTATAGCTCAACATTTTTCAATGAGCCTATAAACTGTGCTGTGTGCTGTGTGTGTACATATATATATATATATATGTGTGTGTGTGTGTGTGTGTGTGTGTGTGTGTGTGGCTCTAGCTTCTGACAACATGAATGTTATCAATCTACTTATCCAACTCTTTCCAGGAAAATGAGTAAGCATATTTCCTAGAATGTTTAATTATTCCTATAAAGCCCCATTTTTTATTGTTTCTTGCTGAATCAAGGTTGAGGTGAATTAAATTAGCCTGTAATTAAACTGTAATGAAAAGTCAGACTCAAATCAAATCAAATAAAAAAATCAAATATGTTTCTAAATCGTAAAACAAACCTTTAACAGCTTCAGACAACATAATAATAACTTAGATGTTAGTCACTGTATAAAAAGACTTGTTTATCAGTTTGAGAGTACAGTGTCAATTTATGTGAGTGATCCAATCTTGTGTTTTTATTTTTGGTGAGGGAGTGACCTTTTGGTTTGCATTTGCATTATGGAAATGTACCAGTAATGTTTTCTTGATGCAAATAACCAACAACTTTGACAAGACAAATTGCAGTATTAGAATAAAAAAAAGAGGCCATAATTTAAATCAGGTTACATTTGATCAATGAATATGTGAATATGAATATATCAATGATACTTGCCAGTTTTTATTAGGCTACTCCATGCTTGATGAAGTTCAATACCATTGGGAACATTATTCCAGAGGTTGTGAGCAGAAACATTTTAAGCATTCTTGGTTCTAATAAGTGCAGACTGACTGGTTCTGTTTATATTACTGCAGCGTTGATGCAATATACTGGGACCACATAGACATGCCTATATTGTCTTTGTAGGGAGAAGGTCAAGAGGGTCAATAACTGTGGCGTTGAGAGCGTCTGCCCGGAGCCCGAGGCCCTCCCTTACCATATCACAACAACACCACAGTCAATACGCTCCAAATTGAGCCCTCATGCAGAACACTGCACAAATCAATATTCTTAAAAAGGTTACACGTCAAACTATTAAATACTTTATTGATCCATATGCAATATGTAGTGCTTATATAGAAATCTATAGATATATTATCCCTGTTCAATAGCACAGAAGTAAGAAATATCTCTCATTATTTTGATTTCCTGCAGTATCACATGGCAAAGTAGATGTGGGAGAGAGGCAAATAATTCTCATTCAGTTGGCCTCATGCCTTGATAACTGCCGCTCTTTCTCTTTCGAGAACATCCTGTCAAATTCAATGCCAAAATTTGACAGTTTAACGTTTCCGGCATGCAGTTTGACATGATGTTCTCTTCCATACAAAAACAGAAAGAGGAAATGCGACATGTGATGTGGGTACCTATAACTCAGCCCTTACATAAGCTATGTTAAGAATATCTCAGCAAACAGGCTGAACATCCCATTTTGAACCTATTCATCTTCTTTCATACGGCTGTCAACAGTTGGAGAGAAAACTCCTCTAGCTGAAAAACTGAGACAGTCACAGAGCATCTCTGTCATCAAACCCAACTATCTCTTAACTTATTTTTCCCATGCCAGCCATGTCATTCAACTAAATGGAGCCACTGCACAGAAATAACACAATGTGAGATAAACCTGTCACACTCAGTATGATGGAAAATTAAAACAATAGCAGGTGTCCATGAGGATTGTTTTCCAAGTGTAATTCTGGCAAATGGGAGAGACAGGGGAGCAGGAAAGGGTCGGGGTGACCAAGGTAGATGGATGGCGTAATATTGAGTGTCAAGGTGAAAGGTACAACATGTAGAAGCATGAAAACCGTAAGACACCCCGACCTCAATCTTTGTCATGCAGAAGCATGCTGTCCCTTTCACCTTGAAAATGCAAGGCAAGGAAAAAAGACAAGAAGAAGGTGCCAGAAAAAGTTAGCTGGCAGTTATAAATGTACCAGAGGGAAGTGTTATTACTTGGGATGAAATATAGCTTCATGATAATGGTGTGAAAACAATAATAAAAAAAATGGAACCTGAGAAATACTTACATCAATTGTAAGTGGTTTCATTATTTGTAGTTCTACAGAACTAAAGTGGTGAATAAGAAAACTGAGTGGCACTC
The DNA here is from genome assembly GCA_029490765.1 of Euthynnus affinis. Lineage (NCBI taxonomy): Eukaryota > Metazoa > Chordata > Actinopteri > Scombriformes > Scombridae > Euthynnus > Euthynnus affinis. The sequence goes on along the minus strand of CM055852.1, from coordinate 10,729,903 downwards.
TCAGGTTTGATGGTGTTTTTGATAGCCTTTTGGACCATTATAACAGGAGGAGTTAAGAGGTACATCACAGAAGGGAACAGGAATGGAAAATAGCATGGGGATGCAGAAAAGTACAGGGAGACGGTGTAGAAATAAGTGACCACAGGCAGTTATGAATGCTCTGTCAATAGAGAGAATGAGAATAGGCAGAAGAGGAAAAATCGAAAAAGGGCACAAGAGAGCAAGAGAAAGTGAGTGGGATGGAGAGAAAAGGGACTGACAATGAAGAATGGAGGCAGATAAAGATATCTACCGAGTGATCTGTTATTACAGAAGGAGGGAGACAAACAGCTCCTTTTTTCTTTTCTTTTTTTTTTTTTTACAAAGAAATAAAGACACTCATCAATTTAAATCGGCACGGTTCTTGGACCTCACCTTTTCTCTGTGTTCCTCATTTCTCTTGTCCATTCATCACACAGAGGAAGAAGACACCCCTCCAGGGGCATCCTGGGTAATCTTGCGTGGCCGGAAACGTGGCGATGGTGAGCGGATGGTGGAAGGACCCTTTGTTATTTACTGCTCACTTAGCCCCTCTGCACCCCGACACACATACAATTTATGAGGACAATTGTCGGGCCCGCCGCGCTCCATTGGAGCACTCCCTGATGGATGTACAGGGAGCCGGGAGAGGAAAGAGAGCAAGAGGGAGGCAGGGAGAGTCAGAAGACAAAGATTGAGGTCGGGGTGTCTTACAGTTTTCATTACTGTAAATTAAACTGCTCATTGAGCTTCATAAAAGAAAAAATCATATCAAAACAATGGGTAATGAAGATCATTCTATCTTGCAAAAGTATGCATTGAGTAAAAAGACATTTTAGATATGTTAATGAGCACTTCTGTGTGGCAGCTTGAATATTTCAGAGGGTGTGCGGTCCCCTCTCATGCTAGAAGTGATGTGAACTGAGCTACCTGCTCGTATGTCTTGCGAAATGCCACCGACGCACCAAATGTCACTGGAATGTCAGCATTTCCACTGTCTGTGTTTTCAGCTTTCATTTTGATGCATTCATTTTAGCAGATACTACTGTTATTTGCTTCATCCCTGCCTTTATCCTCCCTGCATGTCCCCAAATCTCACCTCTGCTGTCCCTGGTCTCAGTGTTTTTGCTAAGGCGGCCGGCACACAGTACGGTAAGTGTTCGATCATAACAATCCATTAGAATAATCACCGATAACAAGTCCATTTTCATAAAAGAGGCGGGAGAGGGATTAATGAGCTTAACCCTACTTATGTTCCATCCATTCTGTGCTGTAAATCAATAATCCACTAATAATGTTCTTCAGCAGAGCAACAGAGCCCCAAGAGCAGCATCCTCTCTCTCTTCATGAGTTATTTGAGCCATCCTGCTATCTCCTTTGTTCTCTATAAAGTTGCCTTTTGGGACGGCCGAGACCAAACACATATATTTTTAGTCTTTTCTACACAGTCTGGTGTGAAACAACACAAGGGATTGGTGAGACTCCAAGAAGCACAGAGCGCACAGAAGGGGAGGGGTAGGGAGGGGTGGAGGAGAAGGGAAGAGATGGAGAGAGCAAATGAGCAGAGAGTAGGAGTGATGGGGCTGAGAGAACAGGGGAGAACATGAAATGCATGGGGGGAGGCGAGAAGATGGAGGAGACAAATGGAGTTGGAGGGGTAGAGTTTTTTACATGCCTCTGATTCACCACCCACTGTATGCATGGCTGTGCACTGACACACTACTTTTATATCCAGATTGCTCTGTAACTGTTGTTTGTTGTTTCTTTCATGAGATCTTTTGGATTTCAGTGGCACTGAAATCAATGGTATTTAATGGCAGTGTGATAATTATTGGGTTGAAAGCAATATCAACATGTATTCAATGAATTAAAAGACAAACAAAACAAAAAAACAAATAGTCTACATCTGTTCACCCATCCATTGCAGTACATTCAGTGTTTGCTACTGCAGCTTGTCACCTTATTCTTCCCTGCATGTTGCTAACACTGTCGCACATTGCTGTGCCTCTCTGTGCCTTACCACCACCTGTCAATCAATAAAATAGTATGAAATCATTAGCAGGAAAGCATATTCATATATGTGCACTACAGAATGGGTATCATTCATCAAAAAATTGCTCCATAGTACTACTAAAAACTCCACAGGATACCTTTAATATCCGTTTCCAAGGGTGCTGGACAAAAACTTCCTGAAAATGAATTCTGTCCTGTGTCTTTTGTCTTTTGTCTTTTGTCTAGTCTTATCTGGTGTGGACCTCACATCACCTGATAGACGTTTTCTTGTCTTGATCTTAGTCAGAGTGACAAATCCTTTGGATCAACCTAACGCTGCTGATATATATATATCATGCATTTGATAATGATTAGGTCATGCCAGAGATTACAATAATAGGGCCTGGTGAGGGGGTGACGAGGCTGATCCATGCCTACACGTTGACCCTGAAAGGACAGGTTCACATTTTTTTTAAAACTCTGTCTTAAAACAACAGTCAGGTGCCCATATGAACACTTAAAGAGGTTTTCCTAGCTGCAATCATTCTTCCTGTTCATAATGACATTACAAGATCCCCTTCAAAAGCGCTTACAATATAAGTGAAGGGGGACAAGATCCACAGGACTTGTTTTGAGCAAAAATATATTTAAAAGTTTATCTGAAGATAATATGAGGCTTTAGCCATCTGAGTTAGTCAAACAAAGTGGATATCTTCTACAGTTACAGTCTTTTTAATTCCCTCTTTGTGTCTTGACAGAAGTATAGTTAAAAAAAGGGAATTTGGCACTAAAAAGATTAACTTTATAAACTAAATTTTGTGCAGAAGGAGGACGGGATTTTGTCCCCCATCATGTACATTGAAAGTATATTATGAAGGGATCTCTTAATGGTCAGAATGAACAGGAGGAATGATTATAGTGAGAAAAACAGTGTCCATTTGGGCACCTCACTGTTTTTTCAACACAGACTTGAAACATTGTGGACCTATTCTTTAAACCTCTGGAATTGCTAAATCAGATATCTTGTCTTTTGGCTTTACGCTTATCTCCCATCTTACTGTGACAATTTAACCCCAGCAATAAATCACAACAATTTTCTGCAAATATCTACCATTTCCTCCACATCAGGAATGGCTCAGTCTATTATACCCTTCATGTTAACATCCAAAGATGTTACGGCTTGATATAACTGGAAAACATACTATAGTTGTATGTTTACTATTTGTTTTAACTTTGTTCCAGCCCTGAGTGAAAGAGGATGGTAGTGTATGTGGCCAGGTTCTATTCCATTTGGAGGGGATGAGGGCGGAGCTGGGAGTCCAGACAGTCTCCTATAGTCCCAGCTGGCAGCTTCCATTCTCCTCCACCCCTGCTTTGGCTGCTCCCTTCCCCACGATGCAGTGGTAAGAGAGAGAGAGAGAGAGTTGGTAAACTCTGCCAATGCCAAGCCCCAACACTGCACTGCCTGTCTCAGCAACAACCTCTGCAGCATTTAGAGCAGGGGGTAATAGCCCACAACATAGCCTGATGCTGCATTTATTCAGAATATGTAGGCAAATTTGAACGTAATAGCAACAGATCTTTTTTTATTTTTCCAGATTTCAGTCGTTCAGCGGTTATGGATCCAGCAGATCTGTGCTGCCAGAGTATTGCCCTCAGGTCCATATGTGTTTTAGCTGACACAGCCTCCACAGTCCTCAGGTGCCATGTTTACAATCAAGTCGAGAAAGGAGGGTGATATTATACAAGGATGCAGCCCACTCAGGTGAATGAGATGTGACAAAATGTGTGAGCTTCACCCCCTCAAAACATTATCCTTACACGTCATGCACATCAAGCAGATTAGAAAATACGCTTTATTCCTATTACATAACGGCATAGCAGGCAAGAACTGCGGAGGAATCTAAGATGCGCTGTATAATTGGAAGCACGGCTTCATTAGAATAACTGGTGCCATATTTGTAGGGATTTACAGTATATTACAGATAAAGTGCAGCATCTTAAGAGTACAACATGAGTTCAGCATTCCCAGATGAGACGGGGATAAGACTATAGTAAGAATGAAGAAACGCCAGAGGCCATCTGCATGTGTTATTAAACCGTCCATCGCCTTGCACTAAATCCCAGCAGTGGGAAAGAATCCAGCAATCAAAGCACATATGGCCGGCGACTGGTGCCTGAATTATCCTTCAAATGTAGGTTAATGAATTCAGGAGCAGGCTGTGCTCATGAGCATCATATCTTTAACAACTTGACAGACACACCTGCCAATATGTGGCAGGAGGGAGGAGGGGGATAAAGGGGTAGAGAAAGGGTGGGAGGTAAGAGGGAGGCGGGCGGTATGTTCAGGGGTGGGATCGATAAGCACCTCAGAAGTGTAGCCTGTTGGGTGACAGCCCCACCAGAAACGCTGGGACACCCAGGGCAAGTCCATTCATCAGAGACCATCAGGAGCTAATGAAACACACCGAGAGAGTGATTAAGACACAGACACCCACTACAGCAGGGCCCCGCACCTGATGCATTAATCACAGCCACTGACTGCGGGTATCTGAAACCTCTCTGTTGCTGTGTCTGTATGTGTGTATGCATACCTGTCGTGCATGCACTGTGTGTGTGTGTGTGTGTGTGCGTGTGTGTGTGTGTGCATACAGACAAACCTACATATCAGTGGCTCAGTCTTTATGTGCGTGTGTATTTGTTAGGGAAATAGCTGCGGCATGCATGTTTGCCCTTGGATATGGTCCACCACCTTTGTGGCTCTGCCAGTAAAAGACACCTTGCTTGGACTTGGCATAAATACAAGATCTCCTACTGATCATTAACTTTTGGTGTTAATTGATTAATCAAACCTTGCTGATAATGTGTAAACACCAAAAACATAAAACTGTCTTCCATCTTGAAAGGGTTTGCCCTGTCAATGCAGATGGTTTGAGTACACGGTAAAAGATTTTTCTGAAGCCTATTGCTCATTCCAGTCTGGTTATGCATACGTTTGTCACATGAATTTGGCTGTTAAGAGCTGCAGCATCTTTGTTGGAAGTCCAAGACAGTGCTGCCGCATTAAGGCTACGCTACAAATTTGTTAGACGACATCCAAACACCATCTGTGGTGTCACCGTCAGAGAGAGAGGCTGCATATTGTTTATGACAGAACCAAGATGAGGTTTTAATACCCGGTTTTATTGCTTAACAAATGAAGACAGGCTGAAGGTGATTATTTATATCTATTAATTAAGTTAATTAAGATGGGAGGATTTGCTTCCCGCGCCCCTGTTGTTAATTACATCTGTGTCTACAGTGCTGGGTTGATGCTGTAAATACAGATGTCATCTCTGCACAGGCAATGTTAGAGATTAATCTCAGCATGTGTTTGTATGTGCATGCTTGTGCATGTGCACACGTGCAAGCAGGTTTAAATATCAGTGTCACCAATGCTTGCAGTGTGCTATGTGATACATAATTTCTCTCGTCTCACAAAAAAGCAGCTGGGATGGATGACTACCGAGTTGTACATTACAAATGAAATATGTGTAATCCCTAGAAGTGAAAAATACATTGTCTCTCATTGTGTTCTGTGTGTCTTTGTCCAAAGCAGCCCAGTAGTCCGACCTGCTGAGTGAGCAAACCCACTCTCTCCCCACTCTATCTCCGTCCCTTCTTCAGACTTGCTTCTGTTGCTGCAAATGGGACAGCGACCAAGGGGTCTGCACTACAAGCAGCAGATTAAAGGATTACCATTAATTAGATGTCAGGGACAGAGAGGGGCTTTGCCTGTCTTGGCCATGATACAATATCTGTTAATCTGCTGCGCTCCTGGATAAAAAGAAATCAGTCCATTGACAGGAAAAATAGGAAAAGAGGGATGGGGCCAGGAAAGATTTGAAAACAAGAACAAAGAAGCAAAGGAGGGAGAGGAGGGTATAGAGATTGGAGGAGGGATGAAAGAGGTGGAATAAAGCAAATATGATCATGGTCCACTTGAATGTGCATTGAGCTTTTTCTTATGGAAAGAAAAACAGCCGAGGATAATAAGAGGCATGAGGGTGTAAGAAACCAAAAGGAAGTAACAATGATTAATAACAAGGTGGTCTATGGAGAAACAATGGGCTGAAGAGGGGGTGAAGTGTTTGAGGCCTGAGTGGAGAGCAGTGTAACTTCAGTGGGAGATAAAACAGTACTCTCTTTATTTCATTTTTACTCTTATTGTTATTTTTATCATTATTTTTTCCCTTCAGACAAGGCTGGCCAAACCTCTCTCCCTTATAGACGTTTCATGTGTCAGCTTTGCCCTGCACCGCTGCATCGGTATGATTGTTCAAAAACAAAAGTGAAAAATGACCAGCTGCACTTCACAGATATAGTGTTCCTTTGTACACGTGTCATTCTTAATTGAAGACTCAGTCAGATGGATAGCAGGTGAGCCAGGTGATTGACAGGTGACTGGTTCAAGTTTGATAAGGCGCCAGTCCATAATAGAAGTCCTGACCCTCACTTTTAGTGCTATTAACCTGAGCCGGACTGATTGCGGTGACTTCATCTTTCTTTGACAGGGAGTTTGATACTGTGCCTCAGGCCAGGTGACGACAGGCTATCGAGGTCCTGTTAAACACCGCCTACTGCCCAGCAAGATAACAGTCACCCTGCGGGCATCCTGGGCTTGGCTGCTGTCTTTCCCAGTCTGGACAGATCGCCCACACTGAGCCAACAGCTGCATGAGGCTTATCACCAGCGTATTCACATAAGATGATAATATTGCTTATATGAAATATAAACTATCTGCAAAGTGAGCTTGATCTTAAAATATACAACCATGCATTTTGTTGAGTTGGTTGAACGCCTAGAGGTAAGTGCAGGACTGCACATTTTGCTGCAGTGAGTAGCACCTAATGTAAATTTGAGTTGTGAGGGGGTAATTGATGGAGAAGGGCTGGGACATAATTTTCTTATGGCCAGGCATAGGGCATTCCCTCTATTTGAGTAGAGGGACTCTGGGCACCCCTATGAGCCCCTCTCGCCTGAGACTCTAATTACTTTGGGGACCTGGAGAATTCAAAGGATTTAGATACGGGAAAAAAAGAATTTCCAATTTACTGCACCACTTGATGTTTGTCTTCGTTTGTGGTACGACTTGTGCTTCAGGAAGCAAACGGACACAAAGTGCACATTTGTGAGTCCTGATAAAAGTGAAACATTATTAGAACGCTGTCATGGCTGTGTTTATCCCTAGGGAGTGTGTGTGTGGATAATAATCTCCTGGACAAACACACTGTAACCTCACCCCCCACTCTGCCGGGGCTATCTTCATCTCACAAAGCTCAACCCCTGCCTGCCTGGCTGCTAACATTTTTGCTCATGCTGTGGAGCCACCGCCCCAAAAAAACCCTATACACTGGGAGTAAATTACCTCGGAAAGTATAAAGACAGCGCCATTGGTTTCATTTCTTGATTGAGTCATATCTCATTCACTTTTATCATGCCGTTGTTTAGACATTTACACAGACTTGTGAAAAATTCAATAATCAGTTCACAGTTGGGGAAATGTTCTGAATAAGAATCTGGATATGATATTGTTGAGTCCTGGAGAGGTCTGTGGTCCACTAGGCAGATGATTTGGTTACATGCAAATGATCTTTTCATTCCCTGAGCTTTATATAATTAGAATTCTGTGATCAAATTCAAATAGTAAAAAAGCATAAAAAATATTCATTTTAATTTTTTCATTAGTTTGTAGCTTAGATTACATTTTCGCCTGATTGAGAACAGTCCCCTGTGGACTGTGGAAGGTGCTGTCTAAACAGTTTAAAACATGGCTTACTTGACAACAGACCCTCTGAAGCATGATAATCAGAAACACATTTTGGTTATGAGGTCAACCGACAATAATTGCCTGGCAGGTTGGTCAATTAACACTTTTCCCCCATACGTGTTTGGATCTGTATGCACATGTTTACCTTGATATAGTATTTCACAGAGGTGTAAATTTCTTTAATTTGCATGATTTAGTCAGCACACATTAGAAAAATGCAAATCACATGGCAGGATATTAGTATATCAGACAAGGGAAGCAGCATGCATTTTACTCTTATTCAGCGTGACGTGCTTTGGAATTATGAGGCCACAAAAGCTGTAAAAGCTTAATTTGAGAGGTTACATTGTTGCCGAATGAAAGCTATAAGAAAGTTCAATGGTGAAATGAGGATTTAGTGAAGAAAAAAAAAACTGCAAGTGATTCAGTTGTCATCAGTTGAGAGCTCCCCTACGCATATGCATAGACCCATGACCAATGAAAAGAGAGTGAGAGAATATGGGTGGTAAACTTTCCATCATCTCCATTCTTTCCTATTTAACAGGGGGATATTTTGCTCTCGGCCTGAGTGGCAGAGACTAGTAAAGCCACACTGTTTTATGGCCTCCAAGCTCAGTGTTGATAAAGACTGGGCACCAGAGAGGCATGCTAGAAAGTCACAAAGTCATGCAGGACAGAGAGTGGGGCTTCACAGTGTGATCCTTCACTGACAGAATCTACAGTTAATGTTTCAAGGCATTAACGCCAAACTTTCACACTTTAATTGAGCACCCGGTGAGCGAGATGTCAAACACCAGAGCTCTCCAGGGTGGCATATGTTGTTGAAGTTAGGTGTGTGCATGTATATGTTTGACTGTGTGTATCTGTGTCTTTGCAGTTGTGTTTGTGTGTGTGTGCGTGTGAGTCTGGCCTGTGTGGGAGTGTGACAGACAGAATGAAACCTCTCAGCAGAAGATGCTGGGGAGACAATCAATACTGCTCAGGTGTACAGCTACAGCCCTCTCGTTATACGTGTGAGGGAGGGTGCTGCCGAGTCTGGTGGAAGAAGAACCAAGGGAGTATGGACACACACTCGCGGAGGCCCGCTGATGCTGGCCTTTGCTGTCTTTTTTATGATATGTGACAAGATAATGAGTCTATAGCACCCTGGAAAATATCCCCCATGGGTGCATTATCCTTGTGTATCTTTTCCATGGAGGAGGGCTACTGTATTCTTTCTTAAGATTCCCTGTGAACAATGACACCAGATGTCCATTCAAAGGCACCTTTATTTTAGATGTGATGATGTCCAAAACCAAGAGAGGCTATTTGTGGAAAGGCTGAACCTACTAACACAAGGGGAGGAAAAATGAACAGAAAATGATACCTACAGCATACCGTGACATTGGAAAAAATATCTCCCTGCAAACAATGTGGCCCCTATTATCTACAAATAACCAGAATCCCGAAGGGGCTTTTGGATTAAATATAACTGTGAAAATAATGGGCATATTTTAAAATTTGATAATGCAACCCAATCCTTCTGGGCACTATTTTCTTGGACCAAGACTGTGGGACAGTTCTGTCGAGCTGCACCGCATCCCCATCCATTTTTATGCATGCTGCCAGTAAGCCGTGCCAAAGTGCTGATATCCCTCATTAGAAAAGCAGGATCCAGGAAAGAGTCCAACTAATGCCAGCCCACACTGACACAATGATGGTGCAGGGTCTCCACAGGAGATTTGAAGGTCAACAAGAAAAACAGGTTGTAATAGATAGTAAATCGTGTCCTGTGAAAAGCCGGCCATTTAAATGGAATATCTTGTGCTCATGTAGAATGAGCTTAAGGGGAGTGGAGATGTTCCCTCATGCTTGTTAACGCTAACTGAATTTGTCTGCAGAAGGAAACAGACATGCTGATTGAGGTGAGTCTGTATGCATGTGTATCCAAGTGAAGCCTATGTGATTTCCATGCCAGCAGTCAATTTATCCACACAGTGTGGTGTCTTGCACTGTAACACGCACACAAGAAGAGTAGAATATTTGGCATTGATTAGGAAAAAGTGCAGCTATTCGAACAAGTCATTCATTATCTGGTGATACCCAAGATAATTCTATCCACTGAGCCCACAAAAGCCAACATTTATCCAGCCCTTAGGGCAGAGCCTGGGGATGCTTGGCTCCAAGCCGACTGGAATATGGAGTTAACACAGGTCACATCCCATCTCCCATATCCTTAGGCAAAATAGGTATCCACATTTCCAGCAAGTCCACATATCAGCGACGCCACCTTTTTCTGTTATGACTACATTTATCATCACATTTCCCTCTCTTTTTCTTGTTCGCTCACTCAAACACACATGTGAGCACAAAGTGGATTCAAACTCCCGTCTTAGTTGAAAGCCTTCTCCCTCCTGTGGTTCTTTGCGAAAGCTCTGGGGTGCTGCAGGTGTGGTGAGGGCCTTTTCGGTACCAGATAGGGCACAAGGATTACACCCACACTAGATTAAACCACCACCGTTGCCTGCTGGGAATTCTAACAATTATCAGCCTTGTACTCCAGGGATGTTGGACTGATGGAGGACAGGGGGTCCTGAGGCAGATGAGGGGGCAGCCAGGCATTGGTTGTCGTGTGGGTAATGTCTCCATCTTGAACACCGGCCTGCCACATTGAGATAAACAGTGCCTGCCAGCCAAATATATTACAAAACATCAGATGTCTCAAATGCACTGTTAAAAAGCACAGTTTGAGACATGGCTTTGACCATGCTGTTTAATGCAACTGGCTTAAGAACACCCTGCTGCTTATCTCCTTTTGTTTTATTCTGCATCCTTGGCCATAACACCCATCACTGATGCTGCTGTTGAAAGTGTTGTAGGTAAATGCTCCCTTTTGCTGCCCACACAAAAGCAGGTCTCTGTCATTTTGGAGCCTGTTGTAAATTGAAGGACCCTTCTGAGGGCATTGGGGAGAGAAAAGAGGGTCTGTAATGAGAGCATTAAAACAACATATGCTGCTCCCTTGCACCTCTGCACTTAAGACTGGCTTTTATTTCACCCTTTTTCCCTCTACTGCACACTCCACTCCCCCTCTTTTGAATTCCCACTTGCCTATTTTTGGAAAGTCATTGAGAGTCTTTGACAAAGACGGGCTGAAGTGAATGTGAAAGCGTGCCCCTGGCCTTGTCGCCTCATTGTGGAGCAGGCCATCTGACCACCAGCAGCATGTTGGGCCAAGTGGGGCCATTAGACCAAACCTGGGAGATCCGTGCAGCCACTACTGCCAAGCTGCTCCACTCTCCTTCAAGCTTTAGACTACTCTGTCCACCTCGGCCACTACCACCCCCATTCCTCTCTTACCCCTGCAGGTGCCAACTCTTCTGCTCAGCCAGATCCCACTGGAGCACACTGAAAAAATCCATCCAGTCAACCCCATTCTCTTGTGTGTGTGTGTGTAGGTGGGTGAGTGGAACAGAGATGTGAAAGAGCACTGGTGGCAAAATGGGACTCGTAAGGGGAGGTGTCAGAGGAGGTTCAGTCCCAGGAGGGCTAATTTTATGTTGTCTTCCAGATGACCTTGAGCTGGGTACCATGGAAACATTTCTACCTTGACTTTGCGAGGTGTCTTGGTGGCTCTGCGTTCGTGTGGCGACAAAGCCCTCTCACCTCAGAACAGAGAGAAATCGCCAAAGGCAAAAGGCTGGAAATAATAGCTGGGCACCTTTGCTACATGGGGAAGGAAAGTATTAGCAGGAAATCTTTTGAGGTGCTGCTGTTCATGCTCCATAGCTCCTCTTCAGACATGTAGCTGTATTTGAAAGCTATTGATGGCCTTGTTCAATCAATGGAACAACAAAGTCCTGAACGAAAGTGACTCAGAGTAAAGTGAGGGTAAAGTGTGGGTGTGCGTGTGTGTGAGAGAGACAGATGGAGAGGAATAGAGTTTATGACTGCATGTATTAATGCCAAGCGGCAACAACCAAGGCTTGAAATTGAAGCCAATGCGGAAGTCCTTTAAAGTGCAATACCACTGACAGTCACTAGATGCTGGCTCCAAAAAATCCCTGACTCCAATAGAGCATCAACTCTTCTCATGAAATACTAAATCAATAAATTTTTTGTCATTATGGTTTCAATCTCTAAATTCGGACTCTCTAATAAGTGTGCCGGTGGTCATTTTGGAAATTATTGTTCTGCTAATAAGATGTAAATAGTAGCTTTAATGTATTCCACGTGGGCAGTGGTTGACAGCTGTGATTGATAGTTTGATCCCTGGCTCCGGACTCAGGCACTGACTCAGACTATTGTGTATATTTCGGTAAGCTTAATGTTACTTGATAATGATACCTGCTGTATTAATTAGCTAATGTCTGCAGATCTTGGTGTTCCCAGTCAGCTAGCGTTAGCTTGAGTCCAAGGTAGCTGGGTTTCCAGAGATTCAGAGTAAACACCCAGCACTCCTTATTTGAAAGGTCCTGGCTCCAAATGGAAAAGATGGCTGTAAGCAACAACTCTGGACTTCACACTGACTCCAATGCAAACATGACAGGTGACGTCATGTCTTGCTTACCTCTTTATATATTGTCTATGGATAATGTGCGTTTAGAAGGGCATGTGTGTTAGGGGTGTTGAGTGTGTGTGTGTGTGTTTGTGTGTAAGGAAGAAAGAGAAAAAACAAAGAGCCAGGAAAAAGAAAACACTGGAGAGATTTGATCTTGTAATATTAGTTTAGAAATGTACCAACCTCCATGTTTGTATCCAAGCAACATGTGCACTCTATGTAAATTTCTGGCAGCTATATTCAGCTGTACTGTATTTGTCTGCTGTGTTTTGATATCCAAATGAAGTAAGCTGGAATACATTAGACAACAAAACATTTATTTCAGGAATTAAGTAATATTAAGCTTTGATTACCAAAAATTGTGCCCAGGCAGGACAAGACAATATTTGTATGCAAATGCAAAAAAAAACCAAAGACACGCTGGCTGAAAATGCTAAATAGGGACATAATAATGATCCTTTTTATTCAGTCTAAAGACAAATGCAAAAATCTCTAAGTAAACAAGCCAATATTTGTTACTAGTATTTGCAAAATCATTTGATTTGTATGTGTTTGAATTACAGATTAACTTGAACTTGCAGATAGCTGCTTAATGGTAGTTATTTCCTGTCATGTCATGGCTTGTTGTTATGGACTACAACTGTTTGTCTGTAGGAGGAGGAATAGGAAGTACATGCATCTTTCTTTGTGCCACACCCCACCCACTGTTGTGCTGTCCCAGGCACAGCCCATCTGCCACCTCAGCACACACACATGGAAGAAAGCGGAGTGATGTTCCCTTTGATTGGTTCACATTCATGACTTTCTCAGTCAAATCCAGAGCAGGGATTGAGGGAATGGTTGCACGCAATTGGCATCAATCTTTCTGATTAGGAAGGCAGGCAAATGGGCTTATGCAAACAGCCTCTGAGGAATCATGTTTTGTTTTCTTCCTTCTCCTATTGAAACATTAAGAAAGTTAGCATTTGTTGTTAGCATTAATTAAGAGTTAATTACACACTATCCTGTAAACAGTGTTCTAAATACAGACTAAAAGGCTGTGCGTCATTGTTTAGTATTTACACCGAGCAAGCATTTGGAGCCCAAGAGCTGGTATCTCTCTTCCTGTGAAGTGCCCTTGGAACCAAGTCTTTTACATCTCAATTAAAGTGCTTTCCCTGTGCTCCCTTGCTTTGAGTACGGCCATTATCACCATGGCTCCCAACAGTCTAATTATGCCCACTCCCAACATCAACCCCCCCCCCCAAACCCCATATCGCGCCCACGCTGCTCTATCTTGGACCTTGGCAAGCTCACCTCAGCCTCTTGTAGCCAATCAGAGAGCAATGTGGGCCATCATCAGAGTATGGGATCGGCTGTGTGGCGCTGGGTGTCTCTATGGGAGGCATTGATGAAATACCCCAGGGGACACCTGGCACAGCAGGGCTGCTGCTAAACCCTGAACTGCTTGTCAGCAGCACTTTGTCTGAACATGATAAGTTCCTGTTAAAAGGCAGTGCTGCCATGGCAGAGCTCACGCCCCCAGCAATGTAGCAGGCACCTCCAGAAACCAGCCCCATATTTCAGAGCAGCCTCTGGTATCTGGGCAGCAGTGATTTGATGGCATTCACTATTTAGTAACAATTACCACAATGCTGACAGCAAAGAAAAATCTCAGAATTATGACTCAACATTCAAGATTCAGGCATTCGTTGCTGTGTAGTTCACCCCAGGGTGCTCAGAAGAGCATAACCCCACACAATACACATGGCATTCATTTAATAAATTGCACATCATTCAAGCTAGTTAAAAGATGAGGCTAGCAATTTAATATATTTTTCTTATTGTCAACAAATCAAAAAACAAAAACTAATTTACTGTGCCTGTATAGCCCCAGGATGTTAAAACTTATTCCTCTGTCATATAGAACTCCATTGTTATCCCAAAACTATTAAAAACACACAAATGAACTAAATCATTGCACTGGATGACATGTCCCTTCATTACCATGTACATGTGCATTGCAATTTATTTTGAGTCAGTCCCACATACACAGTTCTGCTGCCATAAATACTCACCAGAGCATCATATCCACAGCTGAAAATAGTCCCAAACAAATGCACTATTTACTCCTGTTTGAGTAACATTTGCTAAAAAACTAAAGTGCCCAGCTGTCTTAGGAAATTCCTGAGCCTTCTTTGAAAATTATACAGTATTTGTGACCCCTTTTTTTTTTTTTTTTTAAAGATTTTCATTAGTAACCAAAGGGCTTGGTGCTAATGCCATAGACAAAACGGGTTGAACAAGTTGTGAAGTATTAGATGGTTTAATCTAAAGCATTGTTGGTTTTGGTTTGGCTTTTCTTGAGATTTGTTGACAACCTCTAATAGACAAATAGAAATGTAGAAAGTGATAACCGTCAACATTTTAGTAATTACTGACGCTGCTGTTGGTAATTTCTGGGGAAAAGGTTTCAAAAATTCAGTGAGACAAGTAATGACGCACATCTTCCTCCTATAGCTCCAGCCCCCAAGACAACTGCCTGGGGATGATTGATTGGTTGCAGTCAGACCTTCTGCCTTCAGAGTCATCATTGGATTTTTAAACATAATTCACTTTAAAATGAAAAATAAAATGAAATTTTAAAAACTAGTTGAGTTTACAGAATCACTTACAGGTTAAAGATGAAACGGAGAGTTCTCGCTCATGATAGCTCTGTGCCTTCTTCCAGAGAGAGACAGATAGAAATATGAATCGGCTCGATGACTTGCACCTTTCCATTGGTAGAGTGGCAGCTTAATGGAAAATAGGGAAAAGAATAGAACTGCCAAGTGACAAGTCCAGGGAAGTATAGAGCTACAAACAAAGCACACCTGTTCTGCATAGAGAGCACAAATGAGACTTCACTATCATAAATCATACACCTATAGCAGACAGGTACCTACTCATATTTAGACTCTGGGGGCAGATGCAGACTGTGGGAGCATAGCAAGACTGTTTTTTGTAGAATAAGCTGCCATCACACCTTAACAAACTAAAACTTACAACATGCCTCTTACATACAGGAGGTAGAAAAGGAAGAAATTAAATGCCAAACAGTATATGAAAGTACTGTAGCTTTAAAGGACGGCAACTAGCCTTCAGAGCAGCTTAAAACCTCCTTGAAGTTCAGTCATACTGTGCCCTACACTATAGTGCAATATTAAACCATTCTTCAACGAGAGGATCCAGTCTTCGAGGTACGAAGGAGGTTAACATCTACTTCACACACTGCTCCTCAAAAAAAAAATCCCAAAGGTCTGATGATGTTTAGATCTTTTAAATTAAAAGATGTGTGACTTCTTCCTAGTGAGCATGAAACCACTTTTTAATTTATTTACCAGCATGAATTGTGGCGTTATCATCTTGGTACATGGGAGCATCGCCAGGGAACAGCATTTGCACCACAGGGTGCACTTGGTTCTGTAAAATAGCTTCATACTCCTTGGCTGTTATGCAATCATGCAGAGTAATCATCAGACCTAATGATCCCCAGTAGATGGCTGCCTCTACCATTACAGCTCTGTGGCCACATTTAACAGTCAGCAACAGATATTGTGGGTTGAAAAGTATCATTTAGCTTTCCTCAGGATCTGAAGAGGGTGAAAGATGACTCATAAGATGATATTGGTTCTTGCTGTTGTTCAGGGTCCAGGTTTACAGCAAGTTATATACTTTTATTTACTGCCCTTGGATACAGTTTGCTTCCTAAGAGCGGCTTTGCCAAAAATACAAGGTTTGTGTGGCTCATGAAGTGCAGTTTTTGTTGTGTCACAGCGGTGTTTATTTAATACTGTGATAATATTTGACGCTTAGAAACTATCTTATTAAGTGGCTGTCTGCTTTTGTGAGACTGAAGCTGTGTCCACATGTCCCTCACTGCTGATACAGTTTGACCATATCTTTCTTTATGTTTAAGACTGTTTCCCTTGACACATACAGACAATAACTGAGCAGCTCTGAATCTTTTATTTTTCAGATTATTCAGCCTGTAAAAATCATTACTCTTTTAAACTGACATATATCACTAAGTGACATTCAACCGACTGTATTATGACTCACCCTAGTTTTTTAAATGATCATTTAGTTATTTATTTTATATTTTATCATTCTTTTTCCAATGTATGTATCCTTGTCTATAGTCTTATCTCTGCGTAATCACCTCCTGCAAGGTAAAAGTTTATGTTGTGTTATGTTATGTGAAGACACAAAATTGCTGAAATGCCATGAAAGTGCATTGTCCTTGATTTTATGAATGATCTGAAATTTTTGAATGTAACCTTATATATTGCATGGCCCACACGTACTGAAAAAGCAACAATTCATGTCTATCTCTTAGCTGCTCTGTTCTTGACTCTTTTACATACTTACATTTACTTTTTCACAGCTGTATATATCAATATGTTAAAATATTAGAAAATTTGCATGAGGTAAAGAATCTTGATAGAATCTCAACTGAATTTTCACAAATAAGCCATTGTCGAAGAAGTTATTTTGACGTGTCAAACTTGTGCATGCTGGCTCACTGTCACACTGTCAGGACTTACTGGGATTGTTAATAAATTAATGGTAACACCTGTGCTTTTAATACTATGACATGTCAAAATGTCTGCTGTGAAAAAGGCCACACTTAAGCATGGTGCTTTCTGGGTAATATGCTTGATATTCCATGGTGAATTGGTGGAAAAGATTGTATCCACTGGTTGGCCACCTTAAGCTGCCATTTTGATGATACCAGCACAGGTGCAAGGTTTGTCAGAGACTGAATGTGCACAGATGGCACAGACTGTACTATCATGCATGCCTTCTTTCATGTGTAAACTGAGAAAGTTTCATTTCTTTAGTCACACTTTTAAATATAAGAGAGGGGTGTGAAAAGAAAGTAAGAAAGTGAAAAGTGACATGTTTTTGTTAATGCAGCAAATGTGTAAATTGACACATATCTAAACAGTAATTTTCAGGAAAAAAAAACAATAAACTAACAAGTAACGCAATATTTCTATTATACTCAACACAAGTGGTTAAACTGCTTGAGGCTGATGTCTGTCAGTGAGAGCTGACAGATATCCTGGCCCTGGCCTGTCCAGTTAGCCTCAGTAAGGTTGTTTGTACACACTGTCAAGCTGCACATCACTCCTCAGACTGCAGGCACACAGCATTGTTAAAGGTCCATCCATCTGCACAGACTGTCTCTATCGCTTCCCCCACAGGTCATTGTGAATCACTGAGGAAGGAGAGAAAGGGAGAGAGGCTCAGAGAAGTACACTGTAAAAATCTAAATTACTTATATTCCAGCTGTGATGGATCATTGTTCTTGTGAGAGCTAAAAATACAGCACCGTAGGTTAAGCCTTTTTCTATTAAATAGATATTTTTCATTGATACTGATACTTTCAAGTAATGTTCACTCAAACCAATAATGGCAGCAGTAAGTTTTTTTCATTTATAAGACATTAGTTAATGATGAACTAATCATGAACAAAACATTAATATACCTGTGTAAATGATTAATTAATGCTATGTTAACATATTACAAATATGCTGTAAGTCATCTATAAATGATTAGCTAATTATTAAATATTCATGAACAAATCATTAGTAAGCTAGATGATTAATTAATGATTTGATGATATATTATGTATCACTTCTGAGCCATTCAAAGCAATTCAAAAGAAATTATGTTATTACCTTATATGAACATCCTTTGGCTGAAGATTATTTTCTAACTTAATGGTTTAATGGTTCCTGATGACCACCCTGCTCCACAGAACCAGGTTTGAACTTGTGCTGGCAATGCTGATTCTTTGTGGGGGTGAAGTGTGTGTGGAGTCTCCCAGGAATTATATTCAGCTGAAGACATGGAAGTAGGCTCCTCTTATTCAGAGTTTAAATTTGGGTTTTAGCCTTTTGTGTAGAGGTAACATTACAGGATGCAGCTGCAGGGTATAATATGGAGGGAAAGCAGACGCTCTTATTTGTAACTTCAGTTAATGGAGAGTTATATCACCAGATATAAGATTTAGTGGAATTTGCAGAAGACAGTAGTATAGGTAGAAATTGTATTTTTGGTGGGCCAATACACAAGTGGGTGGGCCATCTTTTCCAAAAGAATGGACTTATGGAAAGCTAGAAGAAGAAGAAAAAAAAACATAGACAAACTGAAAAACAAACTACCAGTTCACTTTGCAATTCTGCATCACAAAGGCAAAAACAGCGAAACACAGTCTATCCAAAAGGATGTACACCACAGTACAGACAAAAAGCAATCTTTTATAGCCAACCTAAAATACAGTGTATTTGCACTGGCAAGGCCAGCTGCACATCAACAGCCCACAGCACTGTTAATTAAGTATTTTATTACACAAAGTGAGACTGGACATAAACCCAGAAAGCAGAGGTGTTAACTTAGACAGAAATCACACATGTAACACATCCCTCATGCATTCATTATAGCCTATAGCCATTGTTACTTCAGTACTAGTCAGGTCATGAAAAACCAAACCCTCACATTTTACAGAAAACTCTATTAATTGTCCATATCATGTTGATGAGAAGTTATGTTCAACTAACAGTTGTTTGGACCAATCAGCGTCCAATGAGGAACTACTGGCAGCTACGGGCATGGTGACAGCGAGAAGTTAGTTTACACTTTAGATTAAGGGGATGCAAAAAGCACTTGTAAATAACTTAGTCATATATTTACAGATCATTTACAATTGATGAGGATGATGAAAGTAGTTGGGGGTAGTATAGAGCAGACATATGGAGTCCTCAGCCCCTGTTCACCTACAACTACTTTTCCAAGCTGGCCAATATTGGAAACATGAGAAAGTGATTCATAATATATCAACAGATCATTATCATCTACTAATGATTTATTCATGAATATGTAGTAATTAACTAATAATATATAGACAACGTGCAGCATATTTGTGATATGGTAGCATTAATTAATCATTTTTTAATAATGGTTTGTGCACAATTAGTTCATTAATGTCTAATAAATGACTTGCTACTGATTATTATAGTATTACCAACGATGGTTGCACCATGATTTAGTAGTAAGGATTGTTTTTATATTGGATTTTCTGTATGTTCCTCTGCATTTCTTATTCTTTACATTTTAATCATTCTGATGAAAACAAGTATTTTGATTTTGTCGAATATACATACACAAGCACATATCAAAAGAAGTATTTTCTTTTCTTATACTTATGTCAAATGGATAACAGGTTTGTCAAACTAGTCCAGTGCCTATTCAAAACATGCCTGTTTGAAACAGGCTGACTTCTTGGCCTCTGGTATTTCTGCTTGCGGCTTTCTCAAGAACTGCTCATCCAAACAACTTCACACTCGACACTGTGCTTCCTTGGGTCCTAAGCAATATAATTCACCTGCCATGACAGAGTTGCTTCCCCTAGCAATGTTAGAGTATATATATCATTTGGGTGAAAAAGCTCACGCGAACATTTTACAGCCTCAATGAAGTCAAAGCCCCATGCGGTGTCTATGGATAAGCCTCAGATTTTACATGCCTCAATGGTGCGACTTGATGCCGACCCTCTGGCATGTTCACAACTCCATCAGCAAAAGATCTGAAATGTGACAAATCAAACATCATGTTATGAAGTTGGCCAGTTACTGTTGTTATTACACAAACTGATTTCACAACTTTGCATGTATCAAATTATATTGTATTAGATGCTAAAGACTACATAACACACTTTTTGGGACAAAGCTTCAATTAGGGATTGGCATTTCAAGCAAAATTAGTGTTCAATTCAATAGTGAATGTGAGATAATGAACTGTCTGCTAACAGCTAGCTATTAGCAACCAGGCTATTTCCAGGAACAAAAGATCTCAAGAGCTTGCACTCGACACTGCACTTCCTTGGGTCCTCAGCAATAAACCCCGCCAAGTGTGAAGTCGATCAGATGAACAGTTGTAGAGAAAATCAAAGGAATGACATAAAAACATACAGACAGACAGAGACTCCTTATATTTTAGTTAGATGGTCTAGAAATGGAACAGCATGGCACTTTTTCAGTGCTTGCAAATAGATTTTATGAGACACTTAGCCTAACATGTCATAACTGATCTGCAGCTTGTGTAATTTAGCAAGTTAGTTTTTTTTTCACTTAATTATGACAGATAAATGAAGCAGTTACCATATTAAGGTGGTTGTAAGAATAAACCTCGAAATGGATTTGGCTGATATGATGGATAAATTGTTTTGATGAATATTTTATACAATGCAGAGGCAAAGACAGGAAAGTGAATGAGTATAGGAGAGGAGGATTGAAAGAGAGAAAGTAAGAGAGAGGATGATAGAGAAGAAAAGCAAGATTAGAGAGCCAATTATTTAATCTCTATTGTTGTTTGTGACTAATGATGATTAGGAATAGCGAACAATAATTACAAATTCAAATACATGGGAGCAAACAAACTGTATTAACACAGCAGTATATATCTTGTAATCAACAATTAACAGCACAGTAAACCACTGTTCGTTTATCACATAATTCATATTTCTACCCAATGCACTGGTAACAAACTGCGCTGGAGGATAAAAAGAACATGTGCTTCATAGCCTTATGCATTATGACTAAACAAAAAAGTTGTACATCTTTAAGTGTTGAAGTAATTACTAGAGCTTGTTAATGCTTTACTCTTAATAATATTCTCTGAGTGTATGACTCAAAGATGTATTTCCTTTATGGAACGCTACATCCTGTGAGGCCTTGGTTTTTTGATAATATAGCATTCAGCGGCGGGAGGCAAGGATGGATGATACGTGTGGGAACATTAATCATATGCATGTGTTTGCAAAATATTCTCCTTTTGTTTGTGCCGCTGGGCTGCTATCCCTCCTTTAGTTTTGCCTCTTAGTCACAGACTAGCAGAGGTACGAAACAAGGGCAACATCGTACAAAATCAGCAACTAACTAGCCAAATGAACATTCAAATGTTCACACTGGCGTTCATACATGATTTGTATAATTCCGCAGCATCAAATGAACACAAAAAGAGCTTTGCCCATGTGCAACATTAAGTAGGATATATCCATAGATAGATAGAAGTGTGTAGCATTGATTTTCTTAACAAGTGTCCCCTGGACTTCACATCCATGCTGGGGACATTTCCAGTGACATGCTGGGGACATTTGCAGTGATCTGGTTCCCTGCCACCATGGAGCCGCTGACCTGGGTTTATTTTGACATCTTGATGTTCTCTGAACCCCAGGAGACCATCATTGTGGCTCCTAACTGATGCCTTTTACATATGGCAGCGGTGTTTCCTCTCAGCACGACGTACACATGATCAATACTTTCATGATATCTTGCTGGTTTCTGGGCTCTCGTTTCCTCTCACAGTCCAAAGACATACAGGTAGATTCTAAATTGCCTAAATTGCCTGTCAGAATAGAGTGTCTATTTGTTTTAGCCTTGTCATAAGGGTATTAAAGTCTAACTGAAATTTCAATTATCTTCATTTTTCCTTTTATAAAACCAGATAAAAAAGGTTTGTGATTGAATTTGTATGTGCCTTTACAACATTCAACATTTGGAAGGACCATTGTGCTGTTATATTTGTGTTTTATTCATAAAATCTAAGCTAGCTTTCTTTGTGAACGTTAGCACTAATTACTACTATAAGTTATTTTTCATTCATGTTATTTCAACACTGCTGAGTTATTGGAAGCTCCTACACATTCACTGATGTGTTCATACCACGTTATTGAAAGGAGGGGGTCGAACTACCATTACCTATCTTTATTTCTTGAGTCCAGTTGTGGCGATAGTGAAACTAGACCAAAACTAGTCCTGTAACCTAAGGACTAGTTGGTACATTTGGCCTACAAATTCAAAAGCACAAAGCCTCAAATTACAGCATGGAGTAACATATGGATTCACAAAGTTTTGTAGGGAATGCTCAATAGCTAACAACTTAAATTCCATCCATATAAAATTAATAAACACTAGTGATAAACAGTACCAGTCAAATGTTTGGACACAGTTTCTCATTCAAGTGAATGGGAAGGTGTGTCCAAACTTTTGACTGGTGCTGTATATACTGGTATTGGTCTGAATATGAGACTGACTTTTAAATGTCAATATACATTCACAACAACAGATGATGCTAAAAATCTGTAAAAAAAAAAAAAAAAAAAAAAAAAAGTGTTCCCCTCCTGACTGAAGCGAACCGCCGTCCTTAGCAACTAGCCTACAATGCTGAGGGCCTGAAAGATGCAGAGATACAGTGATTGTCTCGAACAAAGTGGTTCAAAAGTAGGCCAAGTTAACCAACAACTAATAACAGTAATGTAACAAGTGTTGTCATCAACCTGACCACTTTATTGTCTCTCCTCTGCTCCGCTGTTCTCCAGTGTGCGGAGCAGCGGCCCTGCCTGCAGTGAAACAGGAGAGGAGAGAAACTCAGCATGACCCTAACTGACAGCAAAACACAGTAGAGAGCCTGCTGAAATGAAATGAGTGCACATAAATTTGCTAAATAACATGAATGAACATAGTCTCTATTGCATTTTGCTGTCATTTACAGTCGCGCTGAGTTTCTCTCCTCTCCTCTGTTTCACCGCGGGCGGGACTGAATGCTTCATACACACAGAGGCAGAGGAGAGACAGTGAACTTGAAGTACATGAGTTGACGACAACTACACCCATTATGTTACTGTAAGTGCAATAAAAATTTTGCTAGTAAAAAGCAAATAGTGATTTAATCCAAGTCTTTTTCCAAAAATGAGTCTTGAAAAAAAGGGATGTCGTCTTCTAATCAGGGTCATCTTTTATTCAGGTCAATATGGTATATTGATTTCTTAACAAAAATGAATTTTAATTTCAGTTCAACTTTATGTGGTTTGCAGGAAATGAATAAAATTGATTAAAAAGTCATATTTTTAGACATAATATGATGCAGAGTCTGAAACCAGGCCCTGGATTTTATCATTCAAGAATTCAGGTCCCTGGTATTATAATAGTGGTTGGGGTTAAAGACAGTGTGATCAGGTCAGCTCACAGGCTCATCCCACCCTCCATACTCTAACTTCAGTATGTCTCTTTCCTCTCCTCTGAAATATTTAGCACTCATCCCTTCATCTTTTTGACTCATATGTCAGTCCCAGAAGAACGGTGGGTAAAGATCCCTCCTCATGAACACCACCTTATTTCCCTAAAGATAATCTCTCACAGGAATAAAAAGACTAAGTAGCTGAACAGTGATGGCTGGTGGCCTCAGAGGAAAAAAAAGGGAGAAGACTAAGAATGAGAAAGAGAGTCAGTCATGGAAAGGAGGGACTTTATTGTCTAATCTGTCAGTCAGACGTCACTCATTGGTTCCTCTCAAAGCGGTAGGAGGTAGAACGTCAACTTCATCCAACAACTGTGTCCTCTGAAGATGTGCTTCAAAGTGACAGAGAACCCAGTCGACTACTCATCATCAGCTCTCATTAAAGAGAAACAGGAATTCTCCAAACCTTTCATTTTACCACTCCAACTCATTCTCATTTGGCGACACCAACCAGATTTAACTCTTGGAGAGAAGAAAATGGGCACATAAGTGAACAGTGAAAAGTGAAGACATTTAATAGTGATTTAATAGAAGATGCTGCCAGTGATTAGTACTCTCTCTGGTTTCAGAAGCACTTGGTGCAATTCTGTACAATGAGGAGTATGGAGACAAGCATGACGAAGGTGTCAGGGTGTGAGCACAGTGTGAGATGATTATCAGGAAAAAATAAATTAACTCTAGGGCCTCGTAGGACTCTTTACATTTACATCCACACCTCTCTGTCTCACGAACCTCTCTCCTTTCTTTCACATGCTTGCACATCATTAGCCATTGTTTCCTCCTGCCACACTTGTGTCCCTCCGGCTACAGACATACAACAAGAGTTGTTTGCTTCAAACTGTTTGTTTCAATCTACAGTGCACCATCTTTTGTTTTCAGTTTATTTTCTTATTGCTTACTTATTTACTAGCGTAATTCTGATTTATACTTTTAAAACTATATGATGTGATAGCAAGGTTTATGTAACTTAAAGAAGACAGGTGAATGCATTTTCACAAACAAAAACAAAATAAAATTAGATGAGTTTTTGTGAGGTAAAATTTTGTACTTGCTTAGAGTAACAGATGCGGTCTCCCACACTGGGACAATTATGATGAATTATCAAAACTACAAATAAATTGTTTTTCATCACATTTTTTCAAACCGTCCTCTTTGGCAAAATCCTAAAGCTGGCAGAGCAAGAAATACAAAATGCTATTTTGAGCCAGTTCTGCAATCAGGTGAGCTGGTGAAAAGCGCAAATGCTGCTGCACAGCAGAACAGGCCCGGTGCTCTCAGGCTCCTTCTGTCCCCATGCCGCCTGCCTGCTCCCAAGGGCCCAACGGAGGAATAATCAGTCATTAACTGGTGCAGGCCTAGCTGCAGCTCCAGAGTGCCATGTCCCTGGGAGGATCAATAGGCCGGGGTAATTAAAGAGCTGGCTGGGGAGGGAGGGGGGCATGTTGCCAGTAAATCCACCGCAGCGACAGGATGCCTGTAGCCAGAATGACTACAGCACTGACACTGAGAATGCCACTAAGGGAGGGTGACTGACCACACACACACACAAGACACCAACACATGCACACAAACACATAAACCTACAGACAATACAGCAGTGCGGCCTGCAAACTGGCTCAAACACAAGCCTGTGTAATTATAAAAAATAATACACACAGTCTGTGCAAGATGGTACCATTTCATAATTACTTGACTTATTTAGCTTTTTTTTAGATTTCCATTGTCATGTGGTGTAAATTGGCATAGATGATAGTAATTACTGTGATTTAGAGTTCTGTGCTGCGCCCAAACACCAGAGGATTAATCGTGTCTTCTTGTGTATCCAAGTGGAGATTCAAATCTATTGAGCTGTCAGGACACATGGTGATTTCATTTCACTAAGCTGCTTTTAGCGTGAGTAATGTTTTATTTTGGAAAAGGTAGCGGCAAGGTAAGCTGCATGAGCATGTACCATATTGCTTTTCATATCCAAAACACCATGGATAGATTCCGTTTTTACACCAAGAATGAAGTTGTTCAGATGTAAAAGTCCAATAAAGAGATGAAAGAATTACTTCACAAAATCCCTTAGGAAATACTGATTTGATTTACTTTGTTTGTTTGCCGAGGTATAATGTGTTTTTGGAGGGTAAAGTTCAGTGTGTGCCCTAAATCCCAGCGCATTTGTAGACTCTGCTGGCTTCTTTAATCTGATGCATTAGCAATCCTTACTTCATTCTAATAAGGACACAGAGGTCTTGTGTTGTTGTCAACCCTCTCAGACTTATAAGACTTTTTAAATCCAGCCCTTGACACAACAGCACCTCTTAATGTAATCTGCAATACACAGAGCAAAACAAGCAGATAAGTGGTGTATATGCTGCAGAGTAGTGTGTAGCTTCAAGAGATGCATGCATTACATGTGTAGTGATGAATAATTAACTCATACAGCTGGTGACCTATCATTTTCCATGTAGAGACCATTAACTAGACTCTAAAGTCAAAGGTGACAAAGCAAGTAATTTGTCACAGGAAGATGTCAATCATCAGTAATGTCATCTTGACAAATACTGTTTTTGTGATTCAGGAAGCAACAGAATGCAATGTGCTACTTTACAAATTATACTGTTGAACTTTGCTAGAAAATATCCATAGCTGACTTTACAGCACTGCCTTGTTTTTAATAGTGGCATGGCTCCAGCAATGGCAATGTTGGTTGGTCTATCAGTCATATCTCAATAGCTACTGGATGTATTGCCACGAAATTTAGTACATATATTCATGGTCCCAAGAGAATGAACCTTACTGATTTGGGTGACTTTTTCTCTAGCGCCATCATGTGGTTTACAAATTGGGGTTTGAGTGAAATGTCTCAATAACAATTGAATGGATGTCCATGAAATCACAAATATTCATGTTCTCCTCAGGATGAATTGTAAAAAGCTGGTGATCCATTGTCATCTAGAGTCATCATCAGTTCACAATCTAAATCTGTCCAATACTTTGGTTTATGACTAAATATTTGCAAAACTAATGACATTCTCATCAGTCTCAGTTGTACTTTGTGTTTAGTGCTAATTATTAGCAAATGTTAACATTGCCTGCTAAACATCACCATGTTTGGATTGTCATTGTTAGCATTTCTGTCAGTTGTGTTAAATACTATATGGTATATCCTAAGCATATTCAGTTTAGACACATCATTGGGCATTTAACACAAATAATTCACAAAATTAGACAATTTAAGTAAAGATCAATCTAGTTCAAAAGAAAAAAATAAAATTTTAAGACATGATTTCTTATTTGAAATACATATTGTATTTTTTTTTTACCCAAAATAGAAGAGTATTGCACAAACCAAAATGACAGAGGATAGTAGGAGAGGAAAGAAGAAGTGAACAACTCTGTGTCTGACACCAGTTTAGCAGCTGGTCAGACCAGGTGAGCTGAATTCTCCAACCTCCAGGATCCTGCAGAGAGACAAAGAGAGGGAACAGGGAGGTGTAGACAGGAGGCCATCATAAAAGACCTGAGAATTTTAAAGTCTATTTTACAGCATATGGAAATGGCCTAGATATTGATCACTGTAATGAGGTCCTTTTAGTAGACAACATCCTGTTTATTTGGTTTACAATTGTTGCTAGTACTTGTGTAACGAAGCCTGACACCTAATTCAGGCAGCCTAACACAAGTCTGCTACTACACCCACATGGCATACTCTTCTCACTGCAACATATATCCAACACACCCTTTTAATCATGATGATGCACTTAAGCTGTCAGTGCTCTGCTTAATCTTTTTGCTGCCATGCCTGCTACCACCACTGCTTTTCAAGAGCCTCACCTTCACCCCAGCATCAACCTGTTGGGTTCTGAGTCTACAAAACTAGAGCTTTCAGGGACATATTTACATGATCTATTCAACATGAGTTTGCTGATTGAATTATGTAATGATATATTTTTGCTTCATAAGTGAAGGGCCTGAAGATATTGTTGTGTGTTGGTCAGTCAATCGAATGTCTCTCCATCCATCTGGTCCAAGATATTTCAACAACTCATGGCCTGATTTTGTTGAAATTTACAGTGGATATTCATGATCCCAAGATGATCAATTCTGATGTTTGTTAAACCTCCTGACCGTTTCTCTAGCACCACTATCATGTCAAAATTTCCACTTGGAACAGAAATATCAACTTTTAATAGGTCGATTGCCATGAAATTTAATGAGCTCATTCATTGTTGTTAGAGGAAGAACCTTGTGAATCTTGTGACAACATCTTATGCTTTTGTTAATGAACACTGCCTGCCTCTAGTGGTTGTAGTGGTTGCTTTAGAGCTTCAGTCAGTAGGTTCACATACAGTAGGTCTGCAAGACCTTTTTTGAACAGAGTTTGACCAGTTTCCAGATGCCTTTTTATAGGCTAAGCTATAGTGCTCAAAGATACTTTAAGTTTGTTGGCAGTTTCTATGTAAGACAATACTTTGTTGCCTCTGAGTAAAAATAACTCACCTTTTCTCCACTGAGCTGTCACCAGCCCCTCCTGATGACTGCTGAGTGTTTCACCAAAGACCTAAATGTGTGGACCTATTGATTGGGAAGCTTTCAGTTCCTAATGGGGCCCTTTATTAGTGCTTTATTAAAGGTAGTTACACCGGAAAGGTCACCTAGTTGATCCTTTGTGTTGAAAAGACACAAACAGTGGTACCATCAACTCCTTTCTTACAGAAACCTGATGCAATTTCCAAGCAGACCTAGGTTTCTATTAAGATAAATACACATTCCTCCATTCACTTTCTTAATTCACGTAAACCTATTCCTTACTGATGCTTTCTAACTCTGGCATATTTACACTATAATGCGCTCTAAATACAGGTTTTGAGATGTCACCTGAAATGCAACCCCAGGTGTTGCTTTTGTTTATCAGTGTATGTACTTAACACAAGCACTGCCCAGAGCTGTATACTGATGATCTATTATAACCAGAAAAAAATTAACAATAGGTTACCAAACAAACAATTATAGTAATCAACTCTCTGAACCTCTGCAGGCATTCTGGGCTTGCAGAGATGTGAGATTAAGGCAGCACAATTGGCTAACAGTGTTTGTGTAATGTTGTTTCAACAACAACAAAAATGTCTTTTGAGGGTGAATATATCCATAAAAGAATACATACAGTACATTGAACTAAACATTTATTCTACCTATCTGCAAATTTTTAAAAATTATTTTCATTGTATAGCGGACTTGGAAAAGTACAGTTTTTTTTTAAAATTCCATTTGCCAATAACAGTGCTGTTATCGCTAATGACCTGCCATACTGAGGTCTTTCCAGGCACAAAACCTGACCCATTGGTCCCATTGGTCCCACTGATCCCACTGAGTCCCACTCATCTGTTCCTTCCAGGGACTCTATCCTGCCTGTTCCCTTGAGCCCATTGATTATTTGATTTATTGATCTGACCACTGTTTTTTTCCCATTAAGACATACAGGAAAACTTTGTACACTGTTGTAAGGAGGCAGTGACCTGGCAAGGAGGGGGAGTAGGTGAAGCATATTGATTCTGTGGACAGTGACTCTGATCACTTTGAACAGCCTGGGATCGACAAGCCGTCCCCAGGTGGAGCAAAGCCTTGATCTGACGGAGAGGAAAGCAGCCGATGGGTGTGTCCGTCACAACAAACATTCCACAACTCGACAAAAATAAGAGGCAGTATTAACTGTGAGGCCCATCGATCGGTCAGCGCTGCACACAGTCAGAGAGACATGCTGGCCCATTCGATTTGTCTGTAGACAGACCTGCTGTAATTGTAAGGAACTGCAAACAGCAAAAAAGACAGCGTGGGTCAACAGGACATCTTCAGCTGGAACACATTTTATAGTGTCTTGTACACACTACAAAAATGTGTGTTTTGGTTTTTTTCTGCAGATCAAGAACCAGGGAAATGGTGAGGGGATGGAAGATAGAAGACTTGGACAGAAGAGAACATAGACTGAGAGAGGGAGGGAAAAATACTCCATAGGGGATTGATCTAAGCAATGTCATTAACAGTCAAGGCAGAGATTTTCCTCTTGGCTTTACTGCCCACTGTGCACCAAGGGTCATTCTTTCCAGACAGATCCGTGAGCGGGAGGGACATATATTAAGAGCTTAGAGGAAGCTTTATTTTGTCATGTTTGGCAGAATCTCACAGGTGGGGGGTCAGCATAAATAGCACAAGTTATAAGTTGCTAGACTGTCCTTTTCCACCTGAGGCTTGATACCCAGCTGAGTGAATGCACAAGAAACTCACAAACACAAGAGCTGTGAATGCTCGAAGAGTCCACAGTTGCTATGGATTCTTTGCTTTTTTCAGAATATGCAACATACTGTAAAAGTAGTAGGCACAATGCGAGTGTCCTTAAGATGTGAGTTGAGCATTTGACTGTTGTCATAGAAATAAATACAGGTTTCTAATTCTTAGGCTTCCTAAAATCTTGTATTTGAAGTTTTACTAAAAGCTGGATTTTCTCCTTATTTCCTCAAAGCCTACAGCAGTTTGTACTGTATGTTTATGATGAAAGAATGATGTCCAAAGTGATAAAGCTAGCACAGTAAAAGCAAAGCAGTGCTTCAAGCCTTACCTAAATCAAAACACAGCATGCCTTGTGGCTGCATGGCGCTGTTATCATTTAATATCATCAAGTGAAGATACTATAATCCATCTCTTTTATGATGGAAATCTCTTATGATTCTTGAAGATTGGTACATAATTATGAGTCTATTAAAAAGCCAATTTTGATTGTTTTAGATAATTGATTCTGTTTTTTGAGTAAACTGTGTTGTAGCTGCTGGAAATAGCTAGACACTATGTCGAGTCATCAGGCCACCAGTTGACTAGAATAAGGAAAAACAAACCAGAAAGATGAGGTACATCACCTGTAGCTGTGTTTTTTGGTGGTGATGTAAAATAAGACATCACTACTTACATTGTCACTGCATTATCAAAATCATACTGCTTGATGTCATCTGTCGTGTCTCATCAATTATTATATGAGATTGTTGTCAATTAAAATACCTCATCTTGTTTCAAGAGACAGCCAAGAAAACAGGCTGTGTGGGCATTCTCATGGTTTCCCCAGAGGGCAAAACTGCTGTGGGCAGTGGGGCAAATGTTGGATTTCTGTGGCTAAGCCCAAAGTGGATTTCTCACAGAAAATAATGATGGGGGCCCAAAAGGGCAAGACTGCTGTTGGCCCTGCATGGGCTATGCCACAGGGGGCCCATGTGGGTTTTCTGTTTTCTTCCCAGAAAGCCCACAGAGGGGCCCCAAAGGGCAAAACTGCTGTGGGCCCCGTATATGCTTACCCTCACAGTAAACCCACACATACCCACAGTGAGTCCGTATTGACATGTTTGCTGGGAGTATAAACATGTCTATCTGTAACAATATATACTACAATTGTTTTTTAAATTATCTGCATAATTAACAGCACTGCATGTAGCCACATACAAAAATACAGAACGTTTAAGTATATTAATGCAATATATTAATTGGTTAGAGTGTTTGTTGACACTGAAAATCATGTCTGTATTTGTATCTGTGCTCCTGTTCTATTTCACCTTGTATTAAATGAATGATTAATCAAGTCCACATGAATGATGTCAACACCTACATTTTGTGAAATGTTTGGGTGAGCCTAATGATAGTTTGACGCAGAGCCAATCTAGAGAGCAGACAAGAAAGGTGATTGAAATTCATTGCTTTTGAATGGCTGTAATTTCTGTCCAGGTCAGAATATGCCAATTGCCACAAGCACTGGGCATTTCCCAAACCTGCAATTAAAAAGGGAGCACATAAATCATTGGAGGAGGGTGAAAGACGGACAGTGACTTTCTAATCGCAGGGATTCAGCTGTAGAACAATCGATTTTTATTAAAATTAGACTGATTTGAGTGGCAGATGACAAAAGGCAGTTATTAATGAGCTGTAGAGTTTTCTTAACTTTTCAATGTTTCTGAAATGTATTTTCTGCGCACATCTTGTTTCACATCATATTTGACAAAGCCTATTGTCCCCCATGATGAAAAGGACAACTGTTAATAAGCCCACCGTCTGTGTAACTGTCTATCTGTCCATCACAAACAATAACCTGGCTGGATGCCATTAACTGGCCTTTGACAAGTCTTCAAGTAGTGGTATTTTCAAAAATTGCTCTCAATACTTTGGCTGTAGGGGTGCTTTTGTACGTGACACCCAAAAAATCAGATTCTGTTGATCAGATTTTCAGAAAAATGTAGAAAAATATTTCTCTCTGCTGTGTATTTCACTGAAAAGTTAAAGCACATATATGTAACTTATTCTAATACAGATTTTGTTTTTGTGTCACTACAAAACAGATCATTAACTCCCCTACAAGGTATTTATTTGCTATCATTTTCAAAACATAGAAAAGTCAATCATCTAAACATCTTTAACAAATATTTCAAACACATCTTGACCAAATCATAATATGTGCATCTCGGTGCACACATGTCTGTGATCGCAGACACATACACACATGCACATGCACAAGCAGGTAGTTGGCTCTCAACTCCCATTGCACAAAGCCATTATTCCTGGTGTAATTTAAGACAGCCCCTTGTAACATGGTAATTATGGCAGATGGGAAGATTTTCACATTACGGTAATATAGAATTGCTGACGGGTCGCTGGATTTCTGCAGTGAAAGGGAAGAGGTCTGTGAATAGATTAACAGAACAATCTTTTATGTTTTATCTCTGAGACACATGCAGAGAATGAAGGTGGTCAGATTGCCTTTAAATCACCGAGTCAATTACCTCGTCCATATGGGACAGCAGTGATTTGGACATTAAAGACAAGCAGAGTTGAGAGTGAAGGAGGTGTATCAAAGGGGTCTCCCCAAGCTACCATGTGTCCCTTAAGGCAATACTTATGAACACCTGACATAGCTTTGGCAGCAGTAGCAGCTTGAGATGAGATGTAGGATGGTGCACCTGGTCCAAGAACAACTACTAACATCTCCTGGGATTCTCATAATTAGCCCCAGATTCACATTATAGCACCTCTGAAAATACTGTTGTGTCTGGAAGCACAATAACACCTGCTATTAATGTTTTAAAACATACTCTGCTGCAGTGTCAGAGAATAACATGTGATTGATTTGATAGTATTTTTAAAAAACACGTAATTTATTGTATTGATTAATACATTAATACATAATGTATTTAACTCTACATTAACAAATCTATGACAAATTTTCAACCATTTATTGCATTAGTTTAAGAAGATATATGTTACACGGTGGTGATGTACTTTAAAGTCCAATAGAAATCACATTTAGTCATCCCTTATGTCAGAATTATTTTAAATGTATTGTCATTATTTGTTTATTATGAAAAGGAAGAAAAATGGTCTTTGAGAAGGAATATCAGAAATATTCCCTTTACTTTCAGTGGCTGGAGGGTCGTGTCTGTGTCTAATTGATAGCAGCTGGCAGGCTGAGCTGTAGCAGGGGAATGAAAAAGAAAAAAACAAACAAACTTGCACTGTAGATTATAAGCCATGGGTAGACAGTGAATTGTTAGCAGGGTTTTGAATAATAAGAACCACAACAGCATCTAAATGGACCAAAGTGAAATTTGCAGGTGAGCTTACATGCTGTTTAATGTGCTGAAACTGACCAGCTAATTAGCTATTTAGCCTGAAGAATGATGGTAGCAGTGCACTTTTCCCACTGAATGTTTGTTCGACCATTTGTTTAACAGGTTAAGGTGCAGGACCAAATGTGTGTTCATGTTTGTAAGTTAGATAAGGTGAATTTTGCAGCAAAGCTAAAGTGGGTTTCAGTTCAAAATGTAGTTCAACTAATTAGTAGCCTTTAGTTCAATATTGCTTTATGCAAATCCATTTTAAAATGAAGCAATTTGATTGGCTGTATAGAAATAAGTTTTCCATCTGTAATCAGAGAACAGTATTCTGATTAATTAATGCAAAAATGGGGCCACCATCATGAAATCAAAAATATAAATTTCTCCTTTTAGTAAATGTTTTTTTTTTTTTTTTTTCACAGGACATGACACAGGATGGGACGATGTGATTTACAGAGTAGACATTTATGCTGTTGCAGAAAAAAACATACAATAAGTTTCAATTGGACTTCAAGACAATGGGAAAGGGAGTTTCATTCCAGAATGTAATATATCCATAACTGGGTGTAAATGACATTGACATCCACAAATGACTAATAGCACAATTGTCAGGAAAGCAAGTACCTCAAAATCTTGGCTGACAAAATAACCAATGAATAGAATAAAAAAAATAATGACTGAAATTAAAAGCTTTTTTATCAGTTGAAAACCATACATGTTCGACAACACAAAGACAGTGATTACTCCCAACAAACAGACACGAAAAAAATAAGTTTGAAAGGCATTTCCTTTTCCATAGAGTTCCTATTACTACATTTTCCTATACATTAAGAAGTAAATGTGATGCTTTTTAAATAAGAGCTTTGAGATAAATTTTAGCACGCCAACCAACTGACAAGGTTGACATATTTCCCTCTAATATAAGAAGACTGAGCAAATTTCAGGTTAATTGATTCAGTTACATTAAAGTTGAGTGGTTGACATAAACGTCATATAAAATGACCTTTAACTTTGCTTTTACATAATATTCTATTATCTTCTCAGCTGCTCTGACAGGACTCATACAGCTGTTTTTTTATGGTGTGATCAGACTGGATCATCTGTCGACCATTACAACTTCAACTGACTCATAAGAACTGAGGCACAGACAGAAACATCTTTAAATAGCCAGCTTTAATCCTGATGTCAAAGAAGCCAGAAAAATGGACGTATTGTTAAATTCAAGCCTCCAAAAAGGAAAATACCAGACAACAGCCCTCTTGGGTCAAAGAATCAGGCTGTGAGCAACTCAGAGGAAAACGCTGCAAAGACAAGAGGAAGGGAGTAACAGCAGGATCATTCTGCAACAAAAGGTCCTGGAGGAGAAATAGAAGAATGGGTGAAAAACCTGTAGAGGGAGAGGTGAGCGAAGGAAGAAACCAGATCTTTTCATCAACCACTTGACTTGCATGTCTCCAATACCTGACATACCATCATCAGAAGAAAATCTGAGGCCCAGAGGAGGAAAAGAATGACATCAAGGATATAGTAGTAAAAGGAGAGGGAGGTATTGACTAGAAAAATCATCTGATTCTAAGCCCAAGCAAAACAACCATGTGTTATAATGAAACAATAATCATTGAATTAGTATATATCCATGAAAATGTATTATCTGTTCTATGATTGCACTATGAAACAAGTTGAATGTTTAAGCATTTATCCTATAATTATCTTGATTCATGTTTAAGAATTTATTTTATAATTGTTGTATGACAAAAATCTTATGTGTAATAGAAAAACTAAATGTAAGAATTGGATAGTTAAAAAATTGGACTTGTTGGGGAAAGAAGGGAAGTGGCCGAGCGCCGCGAGTCAATGGCAGTGCTACCCCTGGTTGAACCCCCCAACAACCTGTCCCACAAAGGCTCAGGGCAGAAGAAGACACAACAATATTTGGACAATCCTGTTCCTGAACCAGAGAGTGAAATCAAATACCCGGAAGAGCAACCACTATCTGAGGAGGCCGACGAGGATAAAGATAGCTGGCTTACAGAAGCCTAAACCCTTAAGATTGTGGCTGTATTACAAGGCTGGGAAGCAGATACCCCAGGACAACAGTGCATCAGAAAGGCTAGCTCAAGACGGCACACCTGTGCCGGTGGGCTCAAGCTGACTATCTTACTGATGACTTTAGGATTAGCATACTTTGAGATAGCACACAATTCCCTGCTGAAGAAAACTAATCCAAGAGCTGCCACGATGGTTCAAGACAGTGCTAAAGCAGAGTACATGTTCAGTGATGAAGGCTATATTCCAGCAGAAACCAAAGATAAAAAGAAAAGAGACTTTGGAACATGATTATGCCGCAATCTATGAACCTTAGTCCAAGAGACCTGGACCTTCATCACTGCACTACATCCAGTTCTGTCCCGAGAAGGAAGAGTATAGCCAGAGAGAGACCCAGTTCACTGCCCAGCAGTGATGATGATTGGTGTCAGCATATGAGACTTTACTAAAAACTAGAAGGGCTGATGCTAACCATAAGGCCTAAAAATCCTGGTGAAGCAAGAGTTACTTACCTCTGTGAACTTGGAGAATGGTAAACAGTCATCATATGTTTGAAGAGGCAGTAAAACTTTCACTGTTTGTATCTGGTGACCCAGATAAAAGTTTCTGATGACAAAACAGTAGATAAGTTCTACAAGATAGCAACCATGGGCGAAAAAGATAATAAAAATGTTAAGTCACAGAGGATGACAGCCTGGCAGAAAGAAGGAGAGGATTGCTACTAAGTTACTGAAGAATTGCCTGGAGGAACAGCCTTCAAACAAATGCGCCATACCACTTATATACTTATGATACATACCACATAAGGAAATAAGTAGTGGCCTTAGTGTCTTAAAGAACTATGGCAGAAAAGAGCAAAAGAAAGTCAGACTTCTTCAAAGAGTTACACACCAAAAGAGAAAATATACGTTCTGTCACATCAGCAGAACACCATTTCGGAGGCGCTGGGACGAAGGGTCTGCCTAGAACACCCCCCAGGCTGAATTTGACAGTTGTCATCTTCAGAGAAAGTCAAGCTTGAGTCCTGTAAAAAGGACTCTGGTGAAAGATCATAACTGAATCCAGCCAAGGTGTGATTGGTTATATTGGAGCAAGCCTACTGGAAGGGGATTGAGAACTGTTACCATGGCACTCTAGTATAGAAGTCCAGACAAGCTCTCACATTAGTTACAACAAGCCCATCTAATATTCTATAGTACAGGTTTCTAATCAAACTTAGGCTGGTGTGGATTTGTAGATCTTCTTCCTTAAGTTTTCCGCACTACCTTTTCACAACACCCCTAAAGACTTACAGATACAGAGCGAAAACACTTTAGTTAACAATAGCAGATCTTTCCATTTTGGAACAGTTGTTGTGGTTACTGGATAACTATTTAATCTGCAAGTATAATTTTGTTTCTAGGGAAATTAATTTCAGAGTCTAGACCAACTAACAAGAGTATTCTTCTATGGACCTGACTAAGTCACACACCATCTGTACTTTTACACCACTGAGGAGAGGCTACTGATTCTCCAAAGAAAATCCTTTAACAGACTGTAATAAAAAAGCTTTATAATAGTCAGAGTATATATATATATTGCTGATGTCTTCAGAGTATAGTGGGTCATGTTAAGAATGGTGAGTTTTATAGTCTCACATACATACATATCATACAACAACATAGATAAGAAATAATATTTTAAGACAAAAGTCGGTGTCCTTTTAATGATGTGTGTAATTTTCCTTTTCTTAGCACCTTGACATAGGCTGGCAGGTCAAAATGATCCAGTGAGGTCCCAGACAGCAGTGGATAATCCAAGTGATCAAAGGGTCTTAATGCAATATGAGAGTTTTTTAAAGGTCAGCTGCAGATCTGCCATTTCTTATAAGTCCTGTGTTCTCCTCTGGCCTGCCAGCCATTAAAGGTCACATCATACTACTCTCCTGTAGACAAAAAGATGGCAAAGGGCTCCGTGTGGAGGGGGACCATTCTTCATCTAATAAGGGCCACAAGAGCGGACACTTCTATTATACTACATGCTGTCATACCAAATGCACAGCAGGTTCTCTCAACACTGAGTTCTGCAGATGAAAAGGTTTGTCATCCAATGAAATGATTAAAGTCACTGCAGCTTCAGAGGTAGGTCCTGTATAGTATTTCTCTAAATCTGCAGCAGTGCCTTTAAATTGTACCGGTACTTTTATAGAAAGTAAATAGCACCAGTTATAATGAAAATAAATTATGCTCTTTCTGTTTTTGTATATGTGTAATGTGTATATGTTTTTGTCAAATACAAGATAATGCCATAGCACAGGTACATACACCATGTACTGTGCAGTATATCATATCCAGAGTACATCTTAGTGGCAGCTATTTATTATTTTTTATTCATTTATTATTTTCCCTGGTTACTTGTACACATCACATGGGTTTAACAATTTCCACCAATAATGACAAATTTACATCTGACAATTGCATACTTTTGCATAATATTTTTAAAAGTAAAAACCTTGAGGATGTAATGAACTTTTTAAAACGTTTGAATGAATTTGAGAGGCAAGCAACTTTAGGTAGCTACATGTTTCCTTGATGAACGGCTTCACAACAGTTAAAAAAAGGTTAAAAAAATTATCATATAATGTATAGTATTTGTGATTTCAACAGGGTATATTATACAACAATTTGAGTTCCCTACAACAGAATACTGAGAAATTTGAGCTGAGTTTGCATTGTGCGTATGTTTTTAATGTTTGCTTGTTTTGTTTTATTATTTACAGTATATACATGTTTGTTTACAGCTTACTGCAAATAGATGTCAGGTGTGTAAAAGTGACAAATTAACATGTTTAAGACGAGACATTAAATTACATTTGTCCAATTCTTTTTCAGTATGTGATGTAGAGCTGCATCAGATTAAACTGAACTCTTTAGTTTTTGACATTTACATTGTACTGTAACAGGGCAGAGAGAAAAATGGAGCTAATTAAGAAGTGAAATGGATTTAATTAATGTATTGTAGCTTGTGGGCATCCGGCAGCATTGTGAAGGCTCAGTCAACCAAATAAAGCATACGGATGAGGTGGCGTGTTTGTTTGGTTCAATGCTGAAAATACTGCCAATTGACCTGTAGCATTCCTCTGTCATTGATGTTTTTCTTTCTTTTTTTGTCATGGAAGAAAACGACGATGCTCTGTCATTCTTAATTGCCAAATCTAATTCACTGTCAATAAGAGATAAATTATAGGAGCTTACGTTTTATGAAACTGTTAAAGAAGTCTCAACAAGAAACTATCCTCATTATAACAATATGTCTGAAGTTCAGTACATTCCAGGAGATATTTTTATGGTGTGTGCTGTAATTTGCTTCTTTAGTGTCCCCACATCTAGAGATGGACAAAGTAATTTAAAGTGAACCTGGTACATTCAGCATGTATACTGTAGGTAAAGAGAAACATTCTTCATAACAAGAGCAGCTGTGAGAGCCATTACTCTTATGCCCTGTGGCTGCTCTGTTTCTGGGCTACTGAGGCTCTGTCAGCACAGAAAATGGATCTCTGACAATAGACTTTTCTACAATGGACTTATTTTCCCTTTAAGATTGTTGAAATTTTGTGTGACATTGCAGCTGCTTTCATTCTTTGGCTGAGACACAAACCTGAAACCATGTTCTAATGTTAACAGTGTAATAAAGATGTCTGCAAATATCTTAATGTGATGTATGAGGTAGACACAATGATATCATTTTTGTCTCTGCGCATTAAGTGGACTGACTGGTCTGGGATATGTTAGCCTAATAGAGGTGTTAGCGTCTATGAAAAGAGGACAAATGCTCCTCCTAGTAAATCCAAAATTGTCGAATTTACATGTTGTGTGTTCTTAGCTGGCTTCCTAACATCACAATATCTCATTTTCTATTTACACACACCAAGATATAGTAATATAAGAGTTCTATGGAGTTCTTGACAGTGACACTGTGCTGAGTAACAATGTAAAAGTAATGTAATGAGTAGTGATTACTTTAGCAGTTGAATAATTAGTAAAGTAATGTAAACATTTAAAATGAATTATGTGGAACTATTTACATTACAAGTAATTTGCTCAACACTGGTTAAACCATCAAAAAAGCAGTACAGTCTAGGAATGTGTATTAAATAAACACCTTTAATACTCTCCCTCCCTCATTCATTACCGTGTGTGTGTGTGTGTCTGTGTTTGTGTGTGTGTGTGTGTGTGTGTGTGTATGTGTGTGTGTGTGTGTGTGTTACCTGCCATAACAGAGCCATGGAGGCTTCAAGCTCACTTTCCTAGCTAATGATTTAAGTAGGCTGTAATTATTAAATCGTTGACAGGTGCGGCAGGACATTAGTCATCGATGAAAAGGAGATTTTGAATGAATAATGTTGTTTTAATCAGAGATTTATGTCATGCTGCCTTAAAGGGGAACTGATACTACACATCCAAGTATGTTTATAGTTTTATACGGGAGCTGCATATGACAATAAGTTTGAATATGAAAAATATCTGTGTGTGTGTGGAGTTAAAGAGAGGTGATGTCGCCAACTCTGTAGCCCACTCCTCATCTCCATCAGGCTACATTAGCTGCTGAATTTAGTCAAGTTGCATTGTGGGTAGTGAAGGCCAGCTTTTCACATGCAAAAAAAAAAATACATGAAATAAAGAAGATGACATATGCTGCCTTGACTTTGATCCTTTATTTAAATTCTCCATCATGAGTCTGACAGTATTATAGGAGACTAGAGGAGCGCTCTTATAAACATAACAATGATGTATTGAAGCATTTTTGATCATGTAAAGAGTCAAAACCTTTAAATCTTCCATTAAAAACATCTGGATCTGTTGTTCTACCTAGCAAACAGCAACATTATTCCTCATGTTGTAAGTGTGCTTACCAGCCTGGTCTGTCCCAACAGAGCCAAAGATCCCAGCTAGCGGTGACATCACACTGCTAAGAGTGTTTGCCTGTTAACGCAGATCAACAGTGACACTCAGGATTAAATCTTTCCACAGTCTATATACACACGCTCTGGTAATGAACACAACAGTACCCTGATCTGCAGTTTCTTCACTGCTCTGTTATATCCACCTCTTCTTGACAAAAAAATCTGCCAGTAATTGAGGTCTGGGAAGTCACATTTATTCAAATTGAATCTCTAAGAGAAACTGAGAGTGAATGTTGACAAAAAGAAAGTCAAATTTTAGTGGGTGAGAGATTTGGTTTGAGTCATGAAAAGTATAAAGCAACTTTATTATGTGCGTAAGTATGGTGCTCATGTGATTTGAAATAAAAGAAATGGAAATTCCAGGATATAAATAAACTGCTTAATGGCAGAGTGACCAAAGATTTTGAACAACAAAGGGTGTGAGGAAAGAATGTTTTTGTACTGGCCATTACAGGGAGAAGTGACATGTTAGGGAGACAGAATAAAAAATGACATGAGAGGAAGAGAAGGGCAAAGAGAGAAAGACCTGCTCCAAGGTCATACCCTCTCCATTCATCACCGATGTTTGTCACCATGGTTCCTATGTCCTGCATGCTTTGGTCATGAATGTACATCTTTCCCCCTGTGCTCTGGGACAAATTTCCCCATTAGCATGACAGCCACAGTGAATGTCTGTTGATTACCAGCCACATGCACTCACCATCAATCCATAGACGACATTATTCAGGTCCAAATCAGGAGCCGGAGAAGGATAATGTTTCCTGAAAAACCACTCGTGTGTTGATAACTGACACCTTAAGTCATGCATATTGATTAAGGCCTGGAGGCATTAGCAAAATCAGTTGAATCTGCAGAATGGAGAGGTGTACTGAACGCTGCCTTAACAGTGAGTGAAATACATTTAAAGACATTTGAATAGAGCTGTATTGTAGTGATAGGAGATGTAAATAAACCAGCAATCGAGATGCATTAGCTTCAGCCTGAATAGCTATGATACACCACTGTGATGGACTGTGTTAGTTAAATGAGAAACAGTGCAGCCAGGTGGATGAGTCATTTTGAAGTCATGCCCTCGCCAGACGGCCTCATTGTCCTCCATGAAGACATTTTCTAGATGTATTTATGGGAAGTTTCTATCCACCTCATTGGCTTGCTTTATTTTTGAAAATTGCCCTGAAGAAAGGACTTGCCCTACACTTAGATGTCAGTGTCTCTTCAATTATTGTTATTATGATGAGGTGTGGTGTGCCGCGGCTATCAGTATGCTTCCACCTACCGTATGATGCCCTTTTTTATTTAAGTCTGAGGTGGTTATGAAGCCCATAATCTGTAATCATGGTAACAATAGCGCAGTCATGCCTTCAAAAAAGAGCTGCAGCACTCCAGGTGTTCTGGAGCCTGATCAATGTTTGTGCAGAAGTCATGGGGACAGACAGTGTTTGCAGCGACACATTTTTCTTGGAAAACTGTCTCTGGCTTCCCGGCATCTACCTCAGCAATGAAGAGAGAGGCACCTCTTCGGATTTCCTGCTGAAATCCAATGTGGCATCTTTAGTTTCCAGAGAAGCACATTACAGCTTTTCAGTCGTGATTATGAGGTAACCACCGCCACAGACAGGAGGTGGAGACCACATGTAACTAAACACCTCAGTGAATGTACATGGAAAGGCATAGCACATGGATGGTCTCCTGGAAAAAGGGACACACACACACATGTTTGCAACTACAGAGTCAAGCAAATATATTGTTTGCACAAATGTGTACATGTACTAAAAAGCCTTGCAGACACGTACCAATCACAGCTCCGCTGAACTCAGAGGCATTTATTATTAATAGAGGAAATCATAGGAGGCTTTTAATTGGAGATGCTCTAGTGGGTGTCTCAGAGGTAAGCGGGGTGCTGTCACTGTCGATCTGCAAACTTCCTCAGCTCGGAGAAAAACGGCAGGACGTCGCACTTTCATGTGCACCTCCTGTTGACTGTGAAGGATGTAATTTGAAGCCGTCCTTCTCCTCTCACCACAGCCTCTGATTAGCAGCCCTGACTCCCAGGCTGGAGAATACTAATTCGGGAACGGCAGTCTGGGAATCGCCACCATTAGTGGCAGGTATAGAGAGTAAACGGCATAAAATGCAAATGAAAGGAAAGCATCACCTTGGCTGTCAATCACCAAAATTAAATAAAAAATTCTGTACGGCCGCTAATAATACCTCGCCGGAGGGAGGGACTGGAGGAATGCAGATGAAGAGAGACGGGGGAAGAGAGAAGTATAGAGAGGATAAATGAAAGCAGTGTGGAATCAAAGCTGGCTGGCCTGCACACATGTGAGACTGTGATCATGGCAGGCATTCGGGCAGTCAGTGTGAAATGAGCTCAGACACTGACGTGAGTTAATGACAGGGAGGGCTGCTGGGCTGCCAGGACACCCCTCATCATCAGAAGCGCATTCCTGTCTCCTGTCACCCGTTTGTCTCTCCAGGACAGTGTTGTGACTTCCTGTGTGTCTTCATAATGACAAGCTGCACCTGACTACTCATTACACAGCTCTGTTCACAAAGACAAAGCGCTGTGTCTTTTTTTTACAGTCTCTTTTCTATCAACAGCCACACAACAAAGCCATTCAGCAGGGATGTTAATATCACAAACCCCATGTGAAGAGAGGACAATGTCTCATTACAGCCTAAAAGGACTTGATGTTCTGTGGGTATTTGGGTGTTTGAACCCAGCCCTGGTGTGCTACAGACCTGTTGGTAGATCACACTGTGCTGGCTGGCATGAGGATCTGTAAGTCCCTCTTGTTTATCACATATTGACCCACTTTGCCTGAC
This sequence comes from Euthynnus affinis, assembly GCA_029490765.1. Taxonomy (NCBI): domain Eukaryota; kingdom Metazoa; phylum Chordata; class Actinopteri; order Scombriformes; family Scombridae; genus Euthynnus; species Euthynnus affinis. The sequence continues at coordinate 10,686,995 of CM055852.1, read as the reverse complement.
AGCTCACAAATCAGAGCCATCATTCTATGCGCTCTGTGTGTCTGTGTGGGTGTATGTGTATTTACACACCCTCCAGCGCCACCTCCCCTCGTGGAGCCCCCCAAGAGGTTTCCAGGGCCTTACCTCATTTGCACTCATCACAGCAACTTGGGACTGGGCTGACAGGCTCATTTTCCCCACTCTGCATGGAGCGGCGCAGCAGCAATGCCTAGGAACAACTAGGCACCCAGAGTGGTTTTATAATTAGCTACTTGCTCTCTGCCACTAATGTACAGGGAGCAAGAGCCTCTTTCTGAGTGTGTATAGTTGGCAGGCACTCAACATGTGCAAGCCACCACTGATGATAATATATAGGTGTATGCTGGTATATGTTGACTGAGGTCTCACTGACAGGCTGGAGTGAGGTGAGAGACCAAGGCGGGCGGGGTTGCCATCGTGCGTGGATAGCGCTCGCCGTCTCGCAGCTCAGTGGGTGAGAATTGTGCCTGGGGCTGGTGGCTGATTGCTTTGATGTGAAATGATTGTGTTTTAAGTGGCTCTGAGGTGCACCGACCACAGGCATGGCCCTGGTCTCATTGTCACATGGCCAGCTAGGCTTAGGTTAGGTAGTGCTGCACCCCACTGGATCCCAGAAGGCTGGTGGCACATGTAGCTGTTGGTACATATGTGTGTTATGGGGGCGTGAGAATGCAGCTGCTGATTTCACCTCCAGGTAATGCCTCTAGATAAAAGGGTCTGGTCCTGGCAAGGAGGTGAAAATGAAACAGGGAGAGGAATGGGTAACAAGGGCACTTTCTCAATTCCTGAGGGAAATGTTCTTACAATGTCAGTGAATATAAAGCAAAGGAAAGACTGTGGGACATATGAATGAGATAAAATTAAGTGCTACAAGAAATAGCAGAATGCTAGATAAAATAGAAAGCTTCAAAGATAACTGCAAACATCATAATTTTCAGTTGTTTTTTTTGTTGTTTTTATTGTTTTAAACATTGACGAGGCTCCGCAAGCTTTTTGTTGCAAGCTGTCCAACATCAACTATATATGGCATTCATAAAAACAATTTGTGGGCTCTGGATGCTATGAAGCCACACAAGATTACAATGTACACAATGTCTCATTTCATCTCATTGTACTTTACTGCCACCACTGCACTATTTTTTTCTGCCTCTGTAGGACAGACAGCATCTGTTGTTCAGCCATGCTCAGACAGCGGATAGAACATCCAGAGTGTAGAGGTGGAAATGGAGCGATCAATTAGATTTTAACAAATGACTTTCTGTGTATCACCCAGCAGCTGTTAAATCGGTCAACCTTAGCACACCCCCCTCTCTGAGGGGACAGAGGACAGGGCTTGTCTGCAGTGCGTGCTACATCACAGCAAACTGCAGAGAAAGTCAGCCGTGGCCTGGGGCAGGAGTGTGCTACACGTAGCGTGGCTGTGGACGGAGATGGAGGGACGGAGGATGGAGGTGGGTCAGTTAGACTCCAGGGGCCCCTGGTGGAGATGATGTGGGGACTGAGGGCCAGGAGATGGGCTTGCTGCATACGGAGGTTCATACTTACCTCAGGCAAAGGCCGGCCAGACCATTTGTTCACTTCCTCAACTCTTAAATATATATATAAAATATAACCCACACTAACACGCTCACAGGCATCAGCACACAATCACATACTGTATATACGTACATAAATGCAGAAATAAGTGTGCATGTACAGGCACAAACTCACTTCACAAAGGACAGACCTACTTTTAGTTCAACTACTAACCTCCGTCTTTAAGGGCACTGGCGCAATTCAGCGATTCAGCTTCCTAAATGATGTAGTTTTATGGTGAAGTGCTACTAATGGCTCAGCAGAACATCTTTAAAGGCCACTTAAAAGCTAGCAGGCCCATAAACTGCGTGACACACAGCAGTGGGATCTGACCACACAATAGTCTTTTGACTGACTGAATGCATGGCAGTGTGTCTGCGTGTGTGCTGGTGATAAGGAGGAACAGAGAACGAGACAGACTGGCGGTGTATAAGGTGTGACTGCATTTGCGAGCGTGGCTCTACTTGCTTTGTATTGTCACCTCTGGGTTCATTCAGGGTATATTTTCCATAGCTACTAGATTCAGGAAATAGGTGAGAAAACATGGAGGAGAAAGTTATTCACACCTTGTATGCACAGACAGATCCATAACAGATCAAACTTCTGAATTGTATGTCCTCATCTCAAGTTAGAGGACTGTATTCCCAGAAAAAAACAACACTTAGAAACAGCTTTTTTTTCAGTTGCAATTTTGAGCTGTAGTCAATAGTTAAATCAGTAGAAAAGAACTACATCTTTCCAATTGCACATCACCACACAGGCACTGTAATCACTGAGCACAATAGAGCAGAAAGCCTCTACTTAGGGAAAGTACTGTATAATGGCAGAGAGGTTGGCGAAGTCTGCCATTAAGTTTTGATAAGATGGTTGCCATGCTAACCCTCACGGAGGTGAAAAAATAAAAATAAATAAATAAAATACACACATAACCCTGAAAAACAGGCTAATGAAGAAAGACATTGCCATTTAATTTAATCAAATCATTTTTTATGTGCATCACAGAGAATGTTTTTACAGAAGATGATGTACCATCCAGAAAGCGACCTTTATGTAAGGATGCTGATCTGATTTCAGTATTTGTGGTAAAGTGGTTTACTTTTATCTACCAGCAAAAGTTGGAATTGTTTGCTGGATGTTAAGCATGTAGAACATATTGATTATTTGTTTCTCACATTTTTGCCCCATGTTTTTACCACTTGTAAACACAAGAAAATGATATTTTTTTTAGTCTATTTGCTTTTCTGCATTTTTTATTAAATGTGGATGACTGACTGACTGAGATGAATTTTTCATCCAGGCATTTCAAAACATCCAAATTAATAGCAAGCTTATAACAGATTGGATTCTGTCTGAGAGTCTTTCTACCCACAGAGTAGCAGCAGCAGCAGCAGAGAGCACATCAGCACAACAAACATTGCTGTTCTGAATCATCCTGATAAAGGAAAATGTAATTTTGTTTATGATGAGAATTACTCTCCAAATTAATTTCCACAGCAATTAATCTTGATGCCTCACCTATAAGATGCATTCTGCTCTTTGGGAGAGGTGATAAAATGCAAAATAATTGAATTGATTATTTTATATATTTTTGTAATGACCAAGCTGTAATGGTTTTCTCTTTTTAATTGAGTTTTTTGTTCCCATTATGAATGGCCTATGTTGTCTGTGACGTTCAATAGCCTGCAGGCTCTCTGATATTTAATAAATATCCCTTTATTGTGCTTTATTCTATAGGTGAAGCTCAAGTATTGCCTCTCTTGTCCAAAGTGCTTTTTATATCCCCCTCTCCCATCTATCACCAACCCCCAAGCCCCTTAACCCCACTGAGCCGCATTTCTTAATTAAACCTTTATTTATCTACTTGATTGGTATATAAGAAGGGACACGGTTAAGTCTGTGATTCTCTATCTCATATTGGGACATGACTGGCTTCAGCCTCGAGGGAATAGGTCTTTATAATCTGAACATCAGGCCCACTGAGAACTATGGTTTGCATAGCTGTGTAAGCGAGGAGCTTAATAATAAGGAGGTGAGACAACCAGTCCTATGAAGGGATGAAACTAATGAGATGAGGTTTGTGAAACAGAGGAGAGAGTAAAGATAGCACTGAGGAACAGAAGGTGGAAAGAAAATTATAAACAAAACAGAACAATTCACACCTGATAAAGATTCTCATATTTTTTACCTATTGAATGAAATAATGCAAAAATGTATTTGTCTGGCGCTTGAATCACAGTACCTTCACTAACACGCTACAGAAGAAAAGTAAGCCTTATTAACATTTTATTTCAGTGGCTGGGGGGCAGAAAGAAATTACATTAATAGCGGCAAAGAACAAATCTTTTGAAGGTGAACAACACTAAATTTCAGTATTGGAATATCTATTCAGCACTTGGGAGATGGGGTGTGATGCATTTTTTTCATTTAGAACTTTTAGCAGCACCGTGAAACATGCATCAAACGTCACCAGTTATTGGCTCGGTTATCAGGAAAATTATACAGACTGTCACTGGACAGCATATATTACCGCTCTTCGGGTTGGCAAAAATGTTTTCCTAATTTGCTTGACCATCACTGGTGAGTCACTGCTTGTCTCAAACTTTACAAGAGAATGTAAATCTTGTGAATCTAATCTTACAGAAGCTGGTCAAACCTGAATACATAAACAGAGGCCAAAAGCAGAGTTTAGGGAATGTAGAAATTTAGCTTGTCAGTGGTGGAAGAAGTTCTCCAGTCTTTTACTGCCTTAACTGAACAATACTACATTAAAACAACTACATTTGTCATCTACATTAAAAGATTTAACATTACATAAAAAGATTCAATAGAAAAAGAATTATTTACCTTAAATCTGCACTGACTGATATTTTTGGCCATTTGGGAGCAGTGCAACAAGCTTTAAACATGACATTGACATGTCACATTATCAAGTTGATATAAAATATGTTGGCACCTGTTGCATATTTAAACATCCAGCAACATTAGCATTTATTTGGAGTCTTGTTTCAGGCAACATGACTGTGGATACAATATTCATTTTCCCTTTAGGTCTGTTTTGGTGATCACTGTCTCCTGATGGAAATATATGTTTCTTTAGCTGCTAAATGTTCCACGATGGTCACTAGCGTGTCACTAACTTTGTCTCTCTGCCATGAGGAAAACAGACGACTGCTCTATCTGGAGATAATGCTGATGAGAGTGGTAAAATCGAACCAAAACAGTAAGTTGTGGACTGTAAAACTTGAGTATAGCTTTAAAATGGTATCCAAGTACTCATTGTAAAGTATACTGTTCCACAGGACTATCAGGTGCATTTTTGTATACATTTCTTCAGTCATGGCATGCTGTTCAAACCATGTGCCTGGACTTTGAACTTGCTGGATTTTGGTTTGGATTAACTATAAACTCAAAATTGATCACACAGTAACACTACATCATTGTCACATGGAGAAAAATATAGCTGCACCTAGTGGGAAAGGCTAATTTTCTTGGTGAGTAATTTAAAGGTTAAACTTTAAAGGTTAAACCAACATTACATGCCACTGAGCAAAAAAAAAGAAAGAAAGAAAGAAAGAAAAGAAAAGAAAAAAATTAGCTGCTGCACTGCTCTCTGTAGGCTGAAACTTTTTTAAACATGCTTGTCTACTGGCCATACTCCACAGCAGGTGTTTTGCCAACAGATCTTTTTCACAGCAGACGTTTTAACATGCCATACGAGGAAAAGCAAAGGTGTAATTAATAACATTAATCATGACTGCATTCCAATTAAGTGTGCAGGTTTCAGGGCCTCGTATTGTGCCTGCAGGTTCACTGGCTTGGCATACTGGGACACCTAAATGGAACAGAGCCATCGTTAATATTATTAGTAACACCTGTGCTTTTCCTGCTATGACGAGTCAAAATGTCGGCTGTGAAAAAAAGTCTATTAAAGCTGGTGAAAAACACTTACTGTGACATCACTCATTGAATGTATCCACAAGTGCAACATTTTTCAAACCACAGAGAGTATCACAGCAGCAATTTTCATCCAACACATTGATAACTGATGGAAAAAGTACACACTGCATGAAATTAGATCCTTTTCTTCTTAAAATACAATTAAAGTTGAATTTTCTCTATTTTCAACATTTTCCATACCTCTACATTAGGTTTGCTAACAGTTGCATGGCAACCAAGTGCTCCATGCACCAATTGAACTGTCAGGGTTACTAGTGACATCCACACTTATACCTTGCATTTGAGCAGGAAAAAATTGCCTCAACAGCCTCAACCTGTAAGAGGTATTTTCAAGAGGCTGCTATGATTTTTTTTACTCTACATATTGTTGGCAGATTTAAAGCCAATTAAAGGTTTTGAAACTAGGTTCACATAACAACAGTGACATGGATGATTTCACAGTTGGTTGCCATGGTGTTAGCTGTAATGTGATCACGTTTAAATGTTATATTTTGTATATATATACACACACACACTTTATGCAACTACCAACTCAACATATGTAGATACACTGTGTCAGCGTTAATCACATAAACTATTTTTCAACCCAATCATTTCAAGTATATTTCTAGATAATAAAATCATCACATTTTTTGCTTTTGTTGCAGGGAGGGTAGTGTGTTGTTTTAATGCAGGGCTGTTTTCAGTCTGAATGTACATTAAGTCTAAGTGAGGTTAGACTCACTATTGCCCACAATCAGGTAATGAGCCTAGGTGGCATTAGTGTTTTGGAAACAATAACAAACTTTTAATGGCATATTTAGATGGTGGCCGATTTAATAAAGATCCAGTCAGCTCACTAACAAATCAAAACAATAAGACATGCTGATGATGTTTGATACCAGACATATTTATTAATTTAATTTAATTGTTTAATTTGAATCAATCTAACTAACTTTTTTTTACTTTAATTCAGCTTTAAAATCTGATTTAATCTGGTTTGATTTTCATGTGATTTAGTTTAATTTGATTTAATTCTAATATAATAGATTATTTTTTTATCTTATTTTATTGTATTTATTTTAATTACCTTAATTAGTTAATTTAATACAATATAATCAAATTTAATGGCCATGGTTACAATAATAACTCTGTTTTGAAGGTTAGAGAATGACTGCGGTCATGGTTTTACAAAAATAATGATAATGATAATGATGACCTGTGGTTGAAACGGGAAATGAACAGCCGTCTAGCGTGTTATAGCCTGATGTGACCTGTCCATTCACACTGACCTCCTCACTACATGCACTTTTTTACCGTAAAACGTCACCTGATTTCTTCCTATCCCATCCTGGAGCATTTTGTCACTTACATAAAAATATGTCGTTTTGCTGTACTTGCTGAAATTCTATTGTTGAAGAAAGTCTCATTCTTTTTATAAATTGAAATACTGTATAAGAATCAGCCAACTTTCCCATCCCAACAACTGTTGTACTGTGTCTTAGTTGACCGAATGAATACTGGGCTTTGCAGTATTACCAGGATATCCCAAATCTCAAACAGCTTTCGTACAAACAGTATGTATTTTCAGCCCCTGGAGGCCTGGATGTGAAACTGCATTGCACCTGAAGATAAATGCCAAATAACCTCTCATTAAAAATTCCTCAGTCTTCCCTCCTCACTCCCCCTTCCCACCAACCTACCCCAACTACCCTCCTCCCCCTTATCACCCCCCACAGAGAACAGCTTAGGTCATTACAGTCTGCTGTCAAAACCTGTGACCGCTCCGCGTTGGAGCCGCCAGGATTAAGGGCTGTGAAAACAAGAACAAGGAGGGAAAGGAGGTGAAAGCTGACGGAGGGAGCAAGGCCTTAAATATTTTCTCTTTCTTCCCTTCTTTCTTCCCTGCCACAGTTGACCGCGTGCTGATTCTTGCAGCTACTTTGCGGCGGACTGCACTAATGTGAAGGGATATGGAGTCACATGGAAAACACGGAGAAGGAAGCTGGTGAACTGAAAGTGTTCAGATGACTTGTTCAGTAAAGGTGTCACTGTTCCTTGCTGTCCTAACTATAAAGTCATGGAAACACCCTTTAAAGAATTTTAATTCTCAGAATTGACTGGTTTCTAAAATAACAAAGACTTGTTCTAATGATGTCTTGTCAAGAAAAATAACTAAGTGATAATACATTGAGCTGTTAGTAGCAGTCTGAGATGCTGACTTACTTTCAATTAATTCCCTGCTATTGTTCTTCCCTACGTGGCATACTAAATAGATGGGGCTTATTTTTTTTCTCTAACTTGCAACATATCTGAGAATGTGTCTACTGTCCAGATGCTGTCGACGTCACAAATTTGGTACTGCAGAATGAACTCTAGAAGAAGATGAAGGAGGATGTTATGGGTGTATACGCACGCACATGGACATGTGTGTATTTTATTTGCATTCAGAAATCGTCAAGGTTGACAACAGCAGCAAATTGCATTCTGAATCATACACTCAGGGGTTGAAGGGTTGAGGCCGCATTCTTGCATCAGGCCTGTGTGTCTTTTTCTTTCGCTGTATATAAGTGATGTTATCTGAAAAGAGAGATCAAGCCATGCAGGTGTCAGCAAGCGCAGGGAGACTATTTGACTTTATCTCAACCGTTTACTTCTGTGTTGATACCATCAGGAATTTACAATTTTTCAGCTCAACAAAAGATCATCCTCTGCCTTCCCTATTTCACTGAGCAAAGTGTAACATCTCCTTTTTAAAAGCATAGCCCCAACTGGATGCATTCTTTCCTGCTCTCCATATTAAATCAGCTCCAGCAAATTGGAAAGCATAAAGCTGAACCATGACTCCATTAGCCACCAACATTAATTTGAAATGAGTGTGAAATCATTTGCCTGTTTGGACCGGCTGTCCTGCGGAGCGGGCCTGTTTGGTGTTTTATTTACCGTCACCTCCATGCCCAGAACTCTGTTAATCCTCTGTTTGTGTTCAAACACCTTAGCTGGTTGCTCTGCGTCAGTCTGTCTCCACGCTGGCTGCTGTGAGCAGTCTGTCTCGCTGGCTGCCAGTGGAGCTGATCTGGCAGGCAGCCTGCTGTTGGGGACGATGCTTGATTCCAGAGATGTGTGACAGCGGATAGTGGATCAGTATTGTCTGTCTGCCCTGCTGCCTGTCTGCCTTTCTATCTGTCTTTCTAAATATCTGTCTGTCTGTTAATGTCTTTCTGTCTCTACATCTGTCTGCCTGCCTGTCGGTCTCTGAGTTAACAAGGATGTTTTTAACATCTTCATAAAAAGCATATTTGGCAAGCTTTCTTTATTTGATTTATTCATGGCTGAGGATATTTTTAATCGATACAAAATTCATCTCCTGAAAGGATTAGAAGACTGTTTCATAAAAAGAGGAAAACTACAGAAACTGTAAAAGCTTCAACACAACTTTCACTTTTCTTTAAATGTTCAGCTCCGCTTTCGAGCTCTCACCCTCTGTAGGCTGGATCTGAGCACTGACTCTGTTCCACGGGCCCTTCAGGGTCATCAGCAGGCCCCGTGTTCTGGTCCTCCCCCTCACCCCGGTCCTGAATGGTACCCCTGATTATCTCATAGTTTTGCTGGATATTCCCTCATCTCCCCTTTAAAAGGACTGCATTACTTCCAGCTCCCCAAACTTGTCAAAACCAATTTGCTTTCCTATTATTCCCTCAACTGATTTCACCATGACCCCTCCTCACAGCCCTCCCTCTACAAATCCTCGACCCTCCGCTTCCCTCAATCGAAACTCCCAACACGACCTGTGCAACCCCTGAACCTCCACCACCCCCATCTCCTGTGATTTTTTTTTCCGACCCCGCCCTCTTTACCACTCTTATCTGGCTCTGTCTAAACGCTGCGGCGAGTTCTCTTTTATGTCCTGGCGAACCTTTAGAGAGAACACAGCAATCGGTTGTGAATGAGCCCGTCATACACACACTAACAGGGCTTTGTGCGAATGAAAGCCGACAGTGAGTCACTGACTACTAAATAAAACCTGTCTAATGGAGATCAACGAACCTGAAAAACGTTTGGTTGCCAGTGCGGGCAGCACTTTCACCATCATATCCTGCACAGCCCCTCAACCCCTCCCTACACCCACCCCATCCATCCGTCTCCCGTCAATTAGCGCCTCACCAGTGACAACACAGAGGATCTTCATTAGTGGAGAATGCTCAATTATATCAGTTGATATTCCTTTCCAAAACTAATTATCCCAGTTGCATGGTACGGCTGACTGAGCCTGCCCTCACCCCGGGGCGCAGCAGTTACTGATGTGATTTGGTTTTGGCTCCGAGGTCTGCTTTCCTCTCCTCTCTTTTGTTATCTTCTCTTCCCTCTTCACTCATTCAACACAATCAACCCCACCAGCGATTTACCCTTCACAGTATAGCCCCCTCTACTTTTAAGTTGTTCATAATGACTTCTTATACGTGTATGATCCATTTTTTCCCCACTAAAAGCAAAGAGCTCCTATAAGATCTTGTTATTCCTGCCTGTAAGACAGGTAGAATTAGCAGAACTGTTTTAAAGCTACAAAAGGCTCACCATAAGAGACCTCTCTCTGTATAATCCTGCTCCTTTGTTCATCCTGTTGGGGATAACAAAAATAGACAGCAACAGCTATAGCTGAAACAGAAATGGTGCAAACACTGTCTTGTCATGAGAGGAGACTGGGAAGGAAGTGAAAACTGCAGAGAACATATGGCGAAGATGCTAGATGCTGTATATTGGCTCGAAAAATGTTTACTTGGAATTTATCCACTAATGATGACAAATGAAATATGTTGTTTATGAGGGAAATTGCTCATATAGCTCATGACATCTGTTTGTAGAACAGTGATTTTTTTACGTTACTGTTTTTCTTTCAATTAAAAATATTTAAAGGAAGTGTGAAGTTGTAGGTGCAAATAGTTGTCTTCTACATCTTATAAGTGTGTTAGATATTATAAAAGTCAATGGTTCAACATATGAACTGAGTTAATTACTGTCTGCAGGAACTTCACGGGAAGAAATTCACAGAGTAGGTATAAAAGAAAGGCTTAATTTTCTTTCATCTCAAGAACATTACTTCCATGCGAATCACTTTGTTTTACATTTCTTGAAAGGGTTTCATTAGGGGAAAGTGTCTAAACTTGCGTTACACTTTCTGGAGCCTGTGTTCCCTGTCAGCCTCAGGTCTCGGAGGGCTCCTCGCTGCCCTCGAGCCAACCGGCCTCACAGAAGGTGGGCCATTTAGTCACATTTCAAAGTAGCTCAGGCAGGGGAACACACTCATTACACATAATTCTTCCTCTCCTCTCTCCCTCATCGCTCCCTCTTTAGTCCCCCCTCTCCCCCTCTCTCGCTCTCTCTATCTCTCCTCTTCCCTGTTTCAAAGACTAAAAGCCCTTATGGTCCTCCGTCCGGAGTCCGGAGGTAGATCACTTTAATTCTGCTTCACAGATCTTTTTCAAAAAGACCCAAGACCCGGAGACCTCAGAACCGGTGACCGTTGAGTGAACCCGGGCCGACCAGCCAGGACCCGGGCGCTTGTAAACACAGCCATCGTCTCACACGCTCTCATACCCCCCTCTTGCCCCATCCCCAGCACTTTTGTTCCCTCCCCACAATGGCACAAGCATTTGATATTTGAGCAGTGTGTGTTCTTTTAGCTTGGATGTGTTTGTTTGTTTTTGCAACCACTGGTCATCATGTCTGGTGATATTGGCTGTCGCTTGGCTGAGAGCAGCTGATCGATGTTTTAAAGGTAGATGGCTCCCATGGACACACAACTCATTAGTTGTTTTTTTTTCCCCCACTGTTGGATATTTTGAGGGACTGCATCCAAAGCTCAGTATTGCCAAAACAGTCTGACCCATCCTGGGACAACTTAAAACTGTTCTTTCTGTCCTAGATGAACAGGTTTGCTTATGTGGGCCGGACCTGGATTCCACCGGTGGTTCATAAGTTCATTTCCCTGTTTGGGAGGAGCCTCCAACTAGAGCCATCTGCCTGATGTCATCATCCTAATTTACGCAGAAGTGATTTTAGCTCAACCGAATATTGATCATTACTGAAAAACACAGTAATGAGCATTCGTACAATACAAGTTTCTTGGGGGCTTTTTTTTTTTTTTTTTAGCTGTATTGACTTGTCTTATCAGTTCTTCTGCAACCTGCTCTCATTACAAACAGGTCATGCAATCAATACACTGGGCAGATAAATGTTGTGAGAAAAACACAATGAAGGCCTTAACAGACAATCTCACAACAAAAATATGGAAGCGTGACTACTTCTCAGAAAGACGTTGATCTTTCCAGCAAATCAAAACACAGGCAATTGATAACAACAACAACAACACACACACACACACACACACACACACACACACACACAAATAATCCCAGATATGTCAGTGTACAGAACATTCCGTGACATTCACAGGGAGTGAAACCTGTCTGGTTTGCCTTAGAAAAACCACTGTAGATACAAGTTTTTCTTCAGTCTGTTACTTTCACTCAGCTTTCCTTAAAGGGCAGCTGGCTCATCTATTTGATGACTGACGGTGGGATTTGTGGTGATAATGTCTTCAGGTGCCAGAGGATTGGGATTAAACATACTCCAATTTAAACAGGAAAGTTGCCATGGTGATGACCTTCAGTTTTAGCTCAGATGGCAGACACGTGGAGAATACAGTGACTGGCGTTATTGTCCAGAGACGCTCCAATTCAGTGGGGGCTTTGGCCATGATTGCACTTTCAAATCCTCCATCAAATTAGAAACGCTGACCTAGACTATGGCTGTATTGGAGAAAAGTGTAGGTGACATTTCACACAACAGTCATGCGGCGGGGAAATTGCACAGTGCCCAAACAATCCCACTTCAGTGAATCATGACTGTAACACTGTTGAACAGTCTAAAGTGAACTATGAGCCCCAAAAGACAAACTTTAGACAACCCCACCTACACCTCAGCAGCACCTTCACCCCTTAACTCCCCCCATCAGCCCTTCAAGTTCAGGCAAACCTTCCCCTCACCGTCCTAATTAAGGTGAAAGAAGCCTTTCAGATAAAGCTGATGAGGGCTGACGAGGGGCCGCTCTCTTGGCTGTCTGTGGATTTGAGCACCCAGAACAGGCTCCGGCTGAACAGGCCTGGAGACTCACGGTTTGGGGTCAGTGTCTATCCCCCTCCAGGGCAGACCGTTCACACTCTCACACCTGCCTGTCAAAGGAGAGAGCAGTAGGACATCACAAGGGTGAGTGGGGAAAGAGAGAGAGTCAGTCAAAGCAAGAAGCAGTGGGAGAGAGTTTAAAAAAAAAAGTACAAACCCCAGCAGACAGAAATAAAACAGTGCAACTATTGACTCAAGCCAATCCCAGCAGCACCTACGAGGCATGGTTGGTCAGTAAGAAATGCAACCGTCTTGTAGGTTCTTGTGATCTGGAGTTAAAAGTATGGCTAGACTGCCTCACAGTGGAGGCTGTGTGAACTACAAGTAGACATGCTTGGAAAAAAAGATGGTTTTTGACTGCAGACACAGCTTCTTGTAATGTAAAAAGGTTGAGTTGATATGCATCATCTTGAAGATTCTGTACTGATTTGTTGATTCCACAGAGCTTTACCTATATAACATATTTACATATATAACATATTTTTTGCTTCAGTATATATATATATATATATATATATATATATATATATATATATATATATATATATATATATATATATATATATATATATATATATATATATCTGTATATGTATATGTTAATATATTGTGCATTTTTGTGGGGGGGCAGTTGATGTATCTTACACAGGCTTATCTTACGCAGTGAATGTAATCAGTCCAACAGATGTCAGTCTTATAGCTTCTACATATACAGAATGATCATAATATGTTAACATGGTTTAGCATGAGAGCAGCTGTTCTATCCGAGCTGTTAAATTTGGATTCGCAAAGATACATTTAAATGCACCGGATAGAAAAAGGATGTATAGGTGCTCCATGTTTAGCAATTTGCATATCAACACATATCAGCATATGTATAGAGAGCTTCAAACAAGGAATTAGTTTTACTTGATTTGCTCAATCTTGTTTTGGCCCATTCATACACTTACATAGACAACTACACACATACATTATACTTCATGGAGGATTTGCATGAGAAACATTTGCTTTATTTTTCCTGTTAAAACTGCAGAGATAACCCTAATTCAAATAACATAATATATATTTTTATATAAAGTTTTAAGTTATTCTTTTCTCAATGCTGTAGTCAACCAAAATAATGTTATTCAGATAACTAACCACTAAAAATACTAATTTACTGAGTATTACCAACAACATTAACTGACAATATACAATATACTCACAACTGAAAAACATAAAACCCTCCAATTTGAAAAACATGCCATAAAACCATAATAATTAATCATTTGAGTGACACGTTTGTTAAGTACATGAATATGTACTGTGGATTATTGTTTTTTTAAGTGAAGTAAGAATGATAAAAGCATACAGGAAACATATTTCTCAAGTCATTTAATAACTTTTGAAATTATAAAAAAAACAAGTTGAGACCATCTCACCCCATAATTCAGTTTTCAGCTTCTGTGAAGACTTTTTAGGACTGAAATAATTACATGCACACAGATACACTTACAAAAAAGGCTTTTATCTTGGTTGTATTTACAAAGATTTATGAATGTCAACAGTGTTATTGTTTGACCTGTACATCCAGCATCAGATATGTTGTGCCATTCACAGTTCACATTACAATATCATATATACAGTAGCCTAGTTTCTTTAGATTTAGATTTAATACATAATGAGACATTTACATACAATACGTACAGTAAAAGAATCTACACAAGATTTGAGTGTGCAGTTTAGGGTTAAATATGCCAGTACTTATTATAATATGCTTAAACTCTTCGCTTCTCCTCACTTTGCATCTTGTGGTTTTCTTACACAAATCTTTTCTATATAGTAGCCTCTCCTTTTGCGCTATCCTCCAGCGAGGTGTGACTCTGTTTATAAACTCAGTAATGGTTTAAGTGACTTGAAATGTAGCGGATTAACCTCATCAGTGTAACGCACCTGGCCTGGTAAAAGGCTTATGTGGATTTGCAAGTGTGTCAGAACTGTTTCTTCGCCATCTTCCAGAATATCTCACGCAGCTTGTCAGATGTGTGATTGACAGGTAGAAGGCTAATGATGTAACGACACACCAGCTGATTGAATTCTTGGTTCTATATTTAGCCACTGTAACATCTGCTGCGACACAGGATGTAGGGTAGGTATAAAAGAAGATTGATTTTGTAAAAAGTAACTCGGAGGGTGATTAGTAGAAACTAAAGGAGATGGTTTTGCTACTTTTTATCCTCTATTTGCACAAATTGTGTGCTCAGCATCAAACCAGGTGGGGGAACTGATAAACTCAAACAGCACTCTTTAATGTAGGAAGCAAATAATAAATAATCTCTGCCTGTTATTTCAGCACTTCCCTCAGGATCTTCTTCTTATTGGCTTAGTGAAATCCATTGACAAACGCATCTACTTGAGTACCTCTTAATGGATTCAATCCAGCAGTGTGTGTATAATCCACACAGTCACACCTAGCACCTTGAACTATGTGCAGTAACTCCTTGATATCTAGGTTCATGTTGAGATAAATAAGGTAAAGAAAGGAGAAAAGTGAAATTGTAGTATGGAAGGGTTATTTGGCATTGTTGGGGTAAATTAATGCATAAGTGGTTGGCGTTTGTCTTACAGATGGATTCGTTTGGATGATTAAGTTGAGCTGTGCGTCTACTTGAGAAAGCAGTGGAACAACAGAGGCAGAAGCAGCAGCAAATAGTTGAGCCCCTGCAGCCGAGAGGCGAAGTTTGTCACATTGCAGTCATCGCTGTAGCAGCAGTGAACTCTCACACCCGGTGCTCTGTAGCCCTGACTGTTAGCCTGGCTGCAGAAAGACTTGTAGGAGCATGACTTCATCACCCCACCTGACAAACAGACAGAAACAGATGTCAGTTACACTGGTTTAGCAGCTGTTGTGCCAATATAAATGTGATTTAAGCTTTGCTGAGTGACGAAAAGAGATGAAATACACAAAATGTTTGCGAGTGCAGTTTGCTCTGCATGCTTTTTGGCATTGTTAGATAGTGGGGCAGTGAAGAGGCAGACAGGAAACATGAGGAGAGAGAGATGGATTTGATATGCAACATGGGATGTTGCACTTATGTGGCATCTGCGGTAACTATTCAGCTATCAGGGTTTTGTACATACATGTCATCGTTATTTATGTATGGGGAAGCTGATGCATGTACAATGTGCCATGCACAGATAGAAAGATGTCCTTTGCTGCAGCCCTACTTCTTGAAGGTTGATATGGTGTATTTTTATATAACAATCTTGCCTTGTGTAGGTTTAAATTAGGGTTGAGTTAATTTTGCAAAGTCTGTGTCATGAACACGTCCTAATTAAATATATTGATTGAGTAGAAGTAGCAAAGCCCTTCATTCCCTTAAAAGCCTTGGACCCCCCTCTGACTGAGATGTGTCTCCAGACAGCAGTGTGCCCTCCATTTATTAAACACACATTAACACACACAGATGCAATTAGAGTTGTCTGGTAACTGTGTTGTTGGTAGGACGCAGGCAGAAAGTGAACTAGATGAAGAAAGGCTACTAATATCACTGTTGGACTCACTGTCATGGCCCACCACCACAGCGCAGGCATCAGAGTAAGTGGGACAGGATTTGGAGCCTTGCCGGTTGCAGTCTTCGTTATTGGAGCCCATACAGGTATAACACTGCAGAGCCTCACCTGAGGAGAAGAGAAAAGAAAAATACTGCTACAACACATGCTAATGCACACACTAAAATGGTGACATGTTAAGAGTTTAATGAATCTCAGTTATCTTGGTGGAGTGTAGTTGAGAAATATTTAGCATCAAAGATTTCAAATCCTGTATGAGATGAAAACATAGTACTGTGCTTTCTGTATGATTTTTTTCAACTCAGACATTCTATTTTGGATTTATTTTAGATACAAGCAAATCAAAGTATCCAAAGATCAGAAATATGTGAATAACTTAATTTTGAATACATAAAAATCATGTAAAACCTCACAATTCCAAGATCAAAAAACTTGAGACATTTAAAGAAAAGCACACACCACTGTATTTAAATGCCAGTCCTAAGTTATTCTTGATGTATTATGGATTCATAGCCTAAGTCATGCCGTGTGCTGCAATTTGCCACATCTAGTTAAGGCCAAGACTGGCCTGATTGTTCTGCTTCAGTTGATATGAACTGTTCATGATGCTAGAATAAGAATTTCCACCAAATGTCGCAGTGTTCAGACAAAACTGAACACTGCGACATTGCTGCATACTCAAGCTAACTCAGTCTGATTCATCATCAATTTAGAGCTATTGTCAGTTACGATCAAGCAGCATCTACAAGGGATATTTTTATCCCCTTTCTACACTGGACTGAGTTTAGATGAGCATGTGGGCACAGACACAGATACTAAATTCACGTTGTGAATCTGAAGCTGTGATGTGGATGCTGTGATGTTGTTCCAAAGTAAGAGAGTGAAGATAGAGAGCATTAATTACTCCCTTCATTCACAATAAATCTTCCCAAATCAACCAAAGAAAAAAGCTAGTGCCCTATTATAAAAACACATCTCTCTAACCTTCAGCTAAAGCTCAAGCACATAAAACACTTTTTTTGTCTTTCTAAAGCTCTCCAGAGGAAGGAGCGGTTATTTGAGAACTAGCTGACCTTTGAAATATCACTTTAACGCCTTCTTTTGAAAACTTCCATCCATCTCCCAAATTCTAAAATGGCCCTTCAGAAACAGCCTTTAATGCTCCTTCTTAAGAGGATCAAACAGAGCCGGACTTATAGGAAATGCTGAAAGCTTCAAACATTTTTTTTTCTGAAACAGCACATCTGCTGTCTTGGCTATCAAAATAACCTCCAGACTTGTCTTTTATCATTCAGGCACGATGGCAGGAGGACAAAAAAGTTGCTCAGAAAAGGCAAAATGTGTCTGTATAGATTTAGTAGAGAGCTCTGAAACAGCAAAATCAACTTAATGAGACTGTAAGAAACTTCAGACTTTGGAACATGTGGAACAATTTGAACAGTAAAACAATTAAGACAATAATAGCAAAGGAAGGTTTCTGAGCATCTATTTTGAGCGTCTATTTTCTTTGCTTGTTGCGTACTCCTCTGTATGTTGACATGCCATATAAATGCCCCCTGCTGTTTGTAGTTGACCCCAATCTATCCCTACAGCACAGCCGCTCTAAACACATGCTAAAAGTATTAGCCTCCAGGCCTATTAAGAGATTAGCTGCTGGGATTGCATGCTAGTTACAGAGCAGGATGACACACTGAAAGGAAGCAAAACTTGAGAGAATTATCAGAGAAATGAATGGTAATTAGCAATTCTGACATAAATAAAGGGTTATTATAAGGTTTTACCGTTACATGGTCTTGTCAGAGTTATAAAACATGCAAGTATTTTTCTAAAAAAATACAGATTGCTGTAATTGTGTTGTGTCCAATATAAACTGTACATCGTCCTGTAATCTCTGAAAGCTGCAGTCTAGTTTGGACTCAGGTCTCTGGCTGAAATATAAAAATGCAGACTATTCTTTGAAATTCAAAGGTTGTAAGGGAGAAGAGTACTACACTAACTAAGTTCAGAAATCAGGTGGGCAGAGGGAAGAGGAGTGATCCGAAGGGAGGAAAGAATGAGGTGAGGATAGAAATAAAAGATATAGAAAAAGACAACCAAGTCCTTACTGTTTGTTGCTAGCAGGACCAGGGAAAGCAGGAGCAGCAGACAGTACTGGACAGTTTTCATGGTGCTGGTGGTCCTCGCACGTCCTGATCACACAATAAAAAGCAAGTTGTTTGCTCCTAAAGCCCCCTGAGCTTAATCTGAGCTATCAGATGAGCTAATATGCCTTCCTGCACTGACCAGGAGATTAGCAGCCCCTCCACTGGGGTCCACAGCTCTGTCCTCGGCGTCAGTAGTTGCCTCCTCAGCCCGGATAGGCAAAAGAGAGGCAGTGATTCATCCTGTAGCTCTCACCTTACTACTGTACTCTAGCCACACCCATCCTGGCTCTTTCCTGTCTTGTCCCTATGTTACTTACAATCCTTACATCATCCTGCACCTGCCATGACCTCTTTTTTTCAGCAGGGTTGGTAGTTTACATCTTGCTCAGGGTGTTGGGAGGTGAGTCCTGTGCAGTTAGAGTATTGTAGCGAGTAGTTGATTGGTTATTATAAGAATAAATATACAGTGTATTATATTTTAGCCTCACATCTATTTGTAATCTTAGTTGTGTGTTTATTTCCTCCTAAACACAAATATATACAGATATTTTTTGGGCCAAATCATCATTTGAGTTTTTTCAAACTAGCTAAACTACTCCATCTTTCAGACTCCAGAAGTGCCCCCTGGGATATATGTACCCAGAGGAAAATGAGGAAAAAGAAGAAAATGAACTAAAAAACAAAGGTCTGTAATGCATCACTGCAGCATTTATATACAAGCAAGATCACCCATGTTTATGTATCTTGTTTCTCCAGAAACTGACTTGAAGCATCACATTGTCAAATCATCTTCATCACATCTGAATCCTGATTTACCTGGCGCCATTTCACCATGCAAGGAAATAACCAGAGTAAATCCAGTATGCTGTATTGCCATCTTTTATTGCACTTTGTAAGCAGATGCTGTACAGTAGCTGTGCAGAGAAGTTATTCCTCAGTGTGACACAATGACCATAGCAGGACTAGGACAAATCCATCCAAAAATTAAATTACTCCTGGTCACAACTGAATACAGTCACAATTACTTTGCTTTATATCAAAATAAAATCCAAAAAATAAAGTCCAACGATTTCATCGAGAAAGCTATGACAAGTATGACAAATATCTACAAGGTTACATGAGGGAAGCAGGTTGAAAATGGCAGAATAACTCAAAAATGCAAATGAGTCTTTTTTCATTCTTGGAATTTCCTACACAAACATTAATAATACAAGAGTCTCTTCCTCTCTCACATGCAGTAAGCTATTGTGATAGTTTGTATTCTCTTAGTGGTGTATCAACATTTTATGAATGAATCTTAGTCTCTGATACTCTTTTTCAAAGTCTATCTTTCTCTCATATTAAGAGGAGACAACAACAGGAGTGGGTAAACAGTCTTCTCCCTCAGTGGCTGTCATGGCAACATCATTATAGATAATTTAACCCACAAACAATGCTCGCACTTTCTCATCATCACACACACACGCACACGTGCACACACACACACGCAGTCACACTCATTAATGATATGGTACATTTTCTAAAACTTTATACCAGACCCCTGATACAGTACAATACACTGACACATCAAAAATGTACAGAGTGATTAAGAGGAAGTCATTCCTGTGCATCCTGTATACACAAAGTCAGTAGGAAATTTAACAACCAAGACCACTTTGGCCTTAAATGTCCATCAGTCCTTGGAAGAGTGGTAAAATATCTCTGATCAAAGTAGTTTTTTTCCTCCTTCTGTGTGAGATGAGGTGAGGCTGCTAACTCCTCCCCATCTTGGCGATCAGCTCATCACAGATCTTTGTCAACTCCTCGATCTCTTTGTTCTGTAAAACAATGGTTAAAATTTACAATTTGCATGTATTTATGCACGGCGGCTCGGCACATGATTGAGCTTCAGATATTTTTAATGCTTGATTCTGACTGACCTTTTGCTCCAATGTGCGTTCCAGAGAGTCCACCTTCATCTGCTCCTTCCTCAGACTGGCCTGGTGGGCGGCCTGCTCCTGCTTGGCCTTGGCCCGCACTTGCGCTATCTCTGCATTGGCCCTGGAAACACACAAGTAATGAAATAATCAAGTCTCCTCTCCATGACCTCCATATGCCTGGAAAGTCTAATGAATATAATCTTTATAAATGCTGAATTTCAAATAGATTTTATATAAATAATCTATACAAAGTGTTAATTACATTGGCCTGTATCCACACACATTTTATCTGGGCACTGATTTATTGTGTAATTAGTATATTGTGGTGTTTTCCCTTTGGAGAAAGACTGTACAGTCATGGTAGAATAAACATGATATAGTAAGACTATGTATAGACTCACTTGTCTAGTTTCTCCTCTGCATGAATCTTCAGGGCTTGATAGCGCTGCTCCTCCTTACGGACCCTGGACAGATACTCTTGAGCGCACTTCTTCAGAACCTCTTCATTCTGCACAGAGTGAGAAATATTTTAATTACTATCCATAAATGTTGGGAAGCAACATTTTAGATGACTTACAAGGCCGCCCATGCTGAAAATGCTCATTAGTTGTGAATAATTTGTGCGTTAGTCACCTTGCGAAAGCCTTCCAACACATCTTTCATCTTCTCATAACGTCGGAAGAGATCGGCAAGAGATTTTTCCACGGAGTTGAGGTCGGCTAAAGCCTGATCCTTCTCCATGATAAGCTGCTGGATGGTGTGGTGGGAGAGAGACTTCTCTTTCTGATCATCCTCTGATAAGACACACATAAACATAGCGTTGATCAGATCATCAATCTATATGTTTAAGAATTTAGTGTAGTGGATACATACTGGTTAAGAATGTACATCAAAACACTATAAATATATTGATATGGATTTGTGGATTAGTACATGATTTAACAACATTTTAAACTACGCTATATGAATATTTCTGATAAACCAGTGGAACATGCAAACAAACAAAAAACTGAAAAATGGGAAAATCTCTAAACCATAGAGACAGATCTGGCAGCTGGATTGCTTTGAGTGGCTTCTGGACCCTTCAGTATTAAATGACAAAGCTTCTATATGTCAGCCCCCCCTCCCGGCTTTCCCTTTCCTTTCTTGTCACAAGCTTAGATGATCAACCTGCTTAACGCACTAATTCTACATGTATGGCTTTCACAACCGTCTACAATACTGAAGCAATGTGCAGATATGCATGTAAAGGTTGCCAGTGTGGGTCAGTGCATCTAAAAGCTTTTGATCTATTTGTAGAGGGTTTATCGTACAATCAGGATTTGAGTGATAGCATAAAGGGCAGTGGAATAGAAAATACCAAAAGATTCTATCCTTTTTTACCCATTTAAAAAAGCACGATAAACAATGTCTCAACATACAGAATGAAACACAAACAAAAATGGACAAGCAAATGTCACTGGATGTGAGGAAGAAAGTGAGCACATCTACTCCCCTCTCTGACGGACGGATGGAGAGATGTGAGCTGACACACAAGTGAAGGACAAGTCCGCGTTACTCACCTGGCATGCCTGTCAGGGTTATCAAACAGTAAGGGGCAAAGATGGGAGCAGAACAGAAAAGAAGGGACTGTGTTAAGTCAAGCTGGGAGGGCAAGACACGTGAGAGAGCCGAGTGTTAGACACAAGCAGAGACAGATTTTTCCTTTTTTGTGACAGTGCTTTAATGAAAATAGGAAATTAAATTAGATAGCAGCAAAATCAAATTTACAAAAATGTCCAGATGTGGCAGAGGAGATGTGAGAGCAGAAATAACGCAGAGTGAACCTGCAGGGATATTTAATGAGTTCAGAGAACCTGGACAAGTCTAGCTTGTGTCAGAGAAAAAAATCTCTGAAATCACTGGCAATGGATTAGAGCGCATAGAAATTACATGTTTTCCCCAGTTTGCAAATAAACAAGTGCAGCAAAAAATAGTGGCAGAGGTTGGGAAACAATGGAATTTCTGTGCACTGGACAGAAACTTGTTACCAAACATGAAGCTAGTTTTAATATTGAACTCACCTATCATCTGTGCAATTGTCTTCTCATACTCTGCAACAATTCTCCTAAGGATGAGAAATTGTAGATCATCAATATATGGACAGGATCATGCAGTTCATGTGAAAATAATTTGTTAGCGAAACGTCTCAATAACAACATAGCTGAATGTTGGTCAACATTAGTCAGATAGCCTGAGGATTACAGATTGAATATCTGGACCTGGCATTTTTGTTTATGGCTATAACTTTAATGTTGCGTTCATGTGCTGTTGAGAACACGTGACATTAAAAAGTCCAGGTTGGGTAACAAATTTGCTATTATTAGAAACTTTGTTAGAATTTGGAGAAATGGCAAACACAAGGTTTAATCTCTACCAAGTGCCCTACACTATCCTTAGCTTTGTATTGTTTCATTTAATCTGGACTGTGTGCCCAGTTTCCATCTGACTCCTTTTGCTCGAAGTTCCCCCACACTCTGAGCCAAGGACTGGTGGGACCCAATAAGAAGCCTTGTTTTGGGGAAAAGCAGGTTGCTCGAGGTAAGAGGATTGATTAGCCATGCCTCCCCCTTAGCCTCTTAACCTCTCCTTATCCTGAGCCCAATCAGTCAAATGAAGTAAGCTCTGTTTTATCCACACTAACTGAGCTGTAGCCAGCTGGACCCACACCCACCACCTGCTGACAGAGAACAAGGTTTCAGAACTGCAAATCTTTATCTTCCCTGAATCCCCATTAACAGCCATTTGTCAGACATAGATTTATCATTTGTGGGCATAAATATGAAGGTAATTAATCCCAGTTTTGTCCTGATCTCAGGTGGTGTATAATTTCAATAACAGCATTATAAAGCCACGCATATATTACTCATATTTTGTCTGAAGCCTTTAGAAATAAAAAATAATTATCACTCATACTGCTAAATAGGTGGACCTCTTTAACTGGCTCAGCACTGCAGTTAACCAATTGCTTCAGCTGACAGTTTAAGTGAGATAAGCCCATTGACAGGTTAAACGTGATAATGGGTGGAGTCTGAAAACAAGACACCACCATTTAGCATAAATGTAGAGAGGTGTTAAATCCATACTGTATGGGTGGGACCTTGCTGTGATGTCGGTGATGACAACCCAAGGTGTTACATCTTACCTCATCTCTACCACTTCCTGTCGGCTGTCTTCATACTTCCTCCGCCACTCCAGCACCTCCTTCTCTTTTGTCACAATCTGAGGAGAGGGACAAGTTCTTAAGTAAAGTGTGAGGTGCTGAATTGGAACATGCAAAAGATGACACATACAATATTTGAGGCTTATAATGCAAAAATAAACATTTTTAGGCACCTCCTCTCGTGCAATTCCCAGTGAGTGGTCCAGCTCTCTGGGGAGATGGGGGCTCTCCCCTTCGATGTAGTTGGTGGTGGTCCTGGTGTACAGCGAGGTCTTGGACACAGCACTCTCTACTGGAGATGACAGTTCCCTCTGCTGCTTCCAGGAACCAAAGGAGAGTAGTGAGAGGAAGGGAAACATAGCCAGTTACAAACCAGACTGAGCTACAGACAGGACGCAACACACCCTCACCCTCGGGCCCACACGCACATTCTCAACAGGATTCCTGAATCAAACTGCAAGGCAGCATCAAACTATATCAAAATGTACCACACAGCAAAATCAATATGTAAATGAGGCAGGCTAGTGATTTTCTTGAAGACTTGGTCAGCCGCCACATGATTGGATGAAACAGTCTTCATAGCCACAGTATTAGCCAAGTGATTGGCTGATGCTGCCCCCAGCTGAGCAGTCATGATCAGCTGCTCATCTCAGTATAGCTTGAATGTGATTGGGTCCAGGCAAGCCAGAGGGGAAGGAGGGCAGCACTTGATACAGCAGAAACTGCATCATATACAGGAGAGTAGGGATAGGGTAGCAGACTGGGTTGCATGGAAAACAGATGTTAGTCTTGTGTTAAATCACATTGCAATATAGTGAACTGGTCTTACCAAAGAACCAATATGTTGATTGTGCCCAATTACATAATTTGCTCAATTCTTTCCCAATAACAAAGACATGATGTGAGGTAAAACCAGAAAATTCACAGGATTTCTCACTAGAAAGAGTTAAACTTTGGATATGGTGCACACATGTTCATGTAACTATTGCAAACTATAACAAAATTCTACCAGAAACAACTCTTTACACAATAAATCATATTAAAATGCAAAAAAGTATAAGTATAAATATTTCTTGGACCCCTTTTTGGTCCCCTAAAATGCAGCCCTGAGAGGGATTTAGTCATCCACAGGAGAGCCGGATTACAGGAGGATTTGATGAAATGGTGGGGGCTCACAGGGGACAAGAAGACTGAGACCCACTAATACATGGAAAAGAGAGTGAAGTGTTTGGTCTGGCTGGAGCAGTAAATCCATTATTTCAATGAAGGTAAGGACTGAAGTCCTGCTACGGTTAAATATGGCAGAATTTATGCAACCACAGACTTTGGCTTTTAGTGAGGTGCCGATTGGGCTTACCCTCCCAATTCAGTGAGGTTTAAACAAAAACTGCAAGAAAGCTGTCCTGTTTTGGTATGACTCTAACATTTATCTCTGTCTTTCAGATGAAACCCCCTAAAATGGCATTACCATAGCATGGCACAGTACAATAAAACAGAATATGGTACAGTATGCTTAATAACCAAATAACTGACCTGCTGTTGCACATAACAAGTGTAAGATCAACCTGAATCACACGTCAGGTAAAGATAACATAAGACTTGCTGGGGTACCTTCTTACAGTACTTTGCCAAGCTAGAAAGTAAGAAAGACATTTTTGCTCATGGATCTAGCGGCAAAACTACTTATTATGAATAGAAAATGGGACACATTGAACACTAAAGACACAAGTTGAGGTAACAAACACTATGTCAAACACAAAGAATACCGCAGTAGTAGGTTTAACTACAGTTTTCTCCCTAAGATGTATGAAAACTAGAGTGATACTAGATGTTACTGCAAAAACCACAACTCAGACAAATTTGCTCACAGGTACAAAGTACAGCTATTAACACAAAATAGAGCTATGATAGTGACAGCACCACTCAGACTCAATGAAGCTTCTGGGGTCTACAGGAGGAAGAGTGTACAGTGCACTCTGTCAGTATTTGGACAGCTGTTATAGCTCTGTACTCCAGCACGGTGGACTTCAAATGAAACAGCCATTAGAAGGGTAAAGTGCTGACTAATTTGAGGGCATATATCCATATTAGGTAAACAGCAAAGAAACTGTAGCCCTATCATCTACTGCACTGCACAAAAATTGGGGGTACAACTCATTAAAGGGCTTTGATTCCCAAACTTTTACCCAGTGTGGATGTGTACACCTTCAAATACACTTAAAATTGAAAGTCAGAACTTGAACCTTACAGTAATTGTTTCCTTTCTAATCCAGTGTGCTGGAGTACAGAGCCAAACTAATGAAAAATGTCACTGTCCAAATATTCAAAGGCTAAACTGAAGATGGATTACAACGAGGACAGATCACAGGGGTGTAATGTTATTCTTACTTTGAGTAAGGGTGAACCATTGATGTTCCACCGCCGAGTGTTGGGTTTCTTAAGACGAAACTGTGAAATGTGTGGGACAACAGCATGAGACATGGACGGATAGAGGGCTGAGAAATGCCTGGAGAATTTCTCCACTGGCCTGTAGAGCCGCCTCCGATCATCACTGAGCAAAAAATATCACTGTACTTATATTTAGGCACATGTTTTTTCAACAACCAGCAAATTCCCAAATTCAACCAGAAATTCCAGCTAAACTGAATACTAACACCTGCCTGATGTAGCTGTTTGTTAGTGCTGTTAGTTTGGGTAAAGGATAAAATCACAAAACAAGAATGTGACTGGGATTTGAAGCAATGAACAAATCAAGAATTAATTCTGGGACAGTGATATCCATTGAATGCCTTCCCTGCTGATATTAAGTCCGATGTGAGACATTCCCAGTCACATTCAAGCCTCTCATGAACAGGCAACATGCATGTTGCCCAACATGCATATTAAAAGTAAGACACTGAGACAACACAGCACTCTGTTCCTGAGGGGTAAACCTAAAAGAACTCAGTACTAGTCTGGGTGAGGGCTGGACCCATTAAACCATGTTAAAGATTTCATATGTGGGGGACTGACAGGCTTGACAATGCGGTGCTGCAGCCACCATGTTGATAAGGCCATGAGTTCACAGTCACACTCAGAATGGTGTGTTCAGGGGGAGGGATAGGCAGGCTGAGAAACTCATGCACGCACACTTTAGCTGCACTCATGTGCACTTACGCACACCTGCTTTTCTATAATCATTCATTCAAGGTGCACACACACACACACACACAGGCGTACAGCAGGTGCAGGCTGATTCAGCGCAGTACCTGGGGGGTTACAGTGGAGAGGGAGGGGCACTGAGAGATGCTTTTGGCTACCTGCAGAGCCTCTATCCTCAGGGCGGCAAGCACCAGCTCCTCCTGGGCCGCACACAAGAGGGGAAGGGTGGTTGGGGGGGTGATGAATGTTGGAGGGGGTAGAGGGGGGAAGGGGTTGCGGCCCAAGGATGAGAGAGCAAAGGGAGAACATATAGAAACTTGAGTTGATCACACACAGCTGTCTACATTTCACACACCATCAGTCTATGCCACACAGTAAGCTAAAATAAACTGCAACTTAGGTAATAGGAGGACACAAAATGGGAAAATGAAAAGGCAGTGTGAAATAAGGTGGCACAATGTAATGTTCAAACAAAAACACACACAATCACAAATCGGGGCCACAGATGGGCCACCGGAGGCAAGGCTGGTAAGGTTTATCAAGAGGGGTCATGTGTGGTTTGTCAACACACCTGTAGTTTTTGGGCGAATGCAGTGGGGTTGGTCTCAGCGAGGTCAGGCTCCAGGTATTGCAGGGGGTCGTCACACCCAGACAGCCTGTCTAAGAGGGGTATGGCCAGGGCTGGAGCAGGGGCCTCCATGGGGTCAATTCTAGGGGGCTACAGGTGCACCAGGAGGAGTAGGCAGAGGGCAGGGAGGAGGGCAGGGGTCAGCATGGCAAAGCAAGCGCTGAGTGTTTGAGTGGCAGGGTTGGGGGCTGAGTCATTGAGCTCAAGCTGGGAACTTAGCGTGACTGTCTGGGTATTTAATATCAATGACAAGGCTTTAATGAGTATCACCTTGACTGCAGGGGGCCTACATGTCAGGGGCTACAATAACACATGTGCAGCATGGCACTCTGTCTCCCCCTTGTGAGTAAACAATGACATGGCGTAAATGCTACAAAATAAAAATTGACAGATTTGTCTTAAATGATGGTGAAAAGACACAGAGAAACATATGATCATGTGACAACTGCTAACAGAGTTCAAATCTTTATATCCCTTCTAGACAGGCAGAAACTCACCTGCTCTTCCATCTCTGTGCTCTGTGTTCGACTGAGTGCCTCGCTTTCTCTCTTCCTGCCCTTGTCCCCAGCAGAGCCCTCAGGGCCAGGCCGGGAACTCAGCATCGGAGTCTTCACGCCTGCTGTTATCTTGGCTTCCATCTCCTCAAAACTCCTACAGAGAATGAGAGGAGGGTGGGACAAGATACATAATGTACCAATGTATATATGATGGATGAGAGTGTTAATGAAACACAGTGCTGGAGCAGCTGAACTGTACGCATTATGCAATCAAAGTTATTGTGGTTCACACTTCACACAAGATATACACTTGACGGAAAATTGTACTTTAAAGGTTCTACAGTGAACATTCATCATTAAATACAGTAAAGTAACAATACATATTTATAAAATATAGTGCATTACCCTGTGCAGGGGGAGCTGGGCTCAGATCCATTTGCACACGTATTCTTGGTTAAGTTGTCAGATACTGAGTCCAAGTTTAGGTACAAAGATGGCTTCTTCACAGACAGCGGCTACAAGACACATCAGACAGGAGAAACTTTTGAAGTCTGAATTGTAATTTTACTGTTTTTCATGGCAGAAATCATACATCACATATAAAACATGGTGCTATAAATGAAGTAAGCAGCAAACATTAGAGACAATCTCAAACAACATCTCTGAATAACATCAAATACTCACAGGCGACGAGGAGCCAATCTTCTCCATGTATTCAATTTCATAGTCTTGCGCTGACACAGAAAGACAAAACATAGTTTTAGATGCAGAGGAAGAAATGGAGAGATATTTCAGCTGTGATGTTTAGCTCTGGACTAATGGGATCAGAGGCTGAGGCACGGCTGTCTCTCTGTCTCTTTCATATATGACCCAGATGGGTTGAGCCAGACAGCCTCTGGGTAGAAATGGCTCTTCCGGGGGTCAAAGGGCAGTAGAGAACTGTGCCAACAGGCTTATTTCAGTGCCACATCAAAAATCAATAAAGAGAAAAGTTGCTGATTGGTGTACACAATGGTTCATCCAAACATATGCTTTGAATTTGCTTTGAGCACTGTCTGTCTGTGGTATGCTTTGATCTCTGCAAGCATTTGTTTGGGCACAGGTGGCTGGAGGTACAAAGAGGACAGCTACATTTTGCCTCACCTGGAGTCTGAAGAGGAAGACTGTTCTCGTTAACGAAGGACGTGAGATCGGATGGGTGAGGGAAGTCCTGTTGGTCAGAGTTCAAATTTGCATCCATGTCTTGCAGGTTGGCCCACTTATGACTAGTGGAGGAGGCCAGCTTCTCTTCGTCTGTGGCGTGGTCATCCTGTGGATGAAGGGAGGAGGGTTCATCTGCAGGCGTAGGCTCCTGCAACACAAAGTGAAAGAGTCAGAGGGAAGAAGGAGACATTCGGAAAGACGGAATTGATAGACTCAAGTAAGAGCAATGTTCAGCTATAGAGAATGAAATGCACACCTGGGATGTGTCGGACATTGGTGATTTCTTTGGCGACCTCTTCACTCTGAAAGTGTTACTGAGAAACAGGAAAACAATCAATCATTGAGATCCAGAGTCACTCCACACCTTCAATAAACACCTCTGTATTATACTTGTGTACTGTATATTTGCTAGTTAATACAAATGTGTGTATAGTCACAAAATAAACATAATTTATATAAAGTAACATTACTGTACATGTAACAGTACGACTTACTGTATGTGTGGCTGAAATGAACAAACTGTGAAATGTTTGTGACGAGGATTTGAGTCAGTTTAGTAAAGAGTTGTCGTGTAAAGAGCTGTGGTGAATGAATGTTAAATTATGAATATTTTAATTGTCACACAAATTGGCAAATGACATAGATACTAAACGAGAATATATTTGTTAATGTAGTTGGTTAGTTAGGAGGACAATCGTGAAAACATCATCTATCACTGTAGATTAACTGCTTTTGGGATGTTTTTACTTTTGTTACCTTTGTTTTCAATTAGGTCCTATTAAACATAGGTTCTCTGCAGGTTGGTAAAGCCTTTTAAGACTTTGGATGGCATTTTACCCTTTTTTAATGAAATAGTATAATTCAGGATGCATCATCCTACTTCTTCCTCTAAACTGAAAGTAAAATATGAGCTGATGCTTATTTTCATCTTTAAAATATTTGCACCCTGTCACAAATACATATTTTGTGTCCAGGGTTGTATGGCTATGGTGCTCAATTGAAATCATGAAGAATAACTGGTAAAAGTATGTCTTAATAAAGAATACAATCTGTAGTTGTAATTTCACCACTATTACAGACACTAGTCAACATTGAACACAAGAGGGAGCCCCTCCTATGTTACACATTTTCAGAATGGACACAGTGTCAGTAAACACACATCTTTTATGACTAAAGATGTGTTGCGGGCTTACGTAGACAAACACAGTAAAACACTTTCCACCATCCAAGAAGAACATACCTCAACTTTTGTTTTTGAAAAGGTGCTGATGGAAAACTGGTGAAAACATAAAGTCAAATATCATAAATGTTTTAAAAGAGTGATAACCAAAAGAAGCATCGCCAACAAACTTAATAACACATCACCATGTGTTAAGTTTGTCTCCATGAATTGTACAAAAAAGTTTTCATAGTGATTCAACTGCACTGTTGTACTGACCTCTTTTATTGAGTCTCCACTAACTCATGTGGGAAATATTTTAGCTGATAAATGTTCAAAGAAAACCAAGACAATAGGCTAAAAGACACTATAAAGCTCCATAGAGCTGAGGGGAACTGCAGACTTGGGTGATAATTCCCTGTGGGTTTGTGTGTATCAGGGACCCTTGTTGTATTGCAAACGGCAAGTTGATTCATTGTAAATATAACAAATTTATTGTATCAGCTTTAATTACTCCTTTTGCATTTTTATCCTATTTCAGCAATTATCAAAATATCTTATAGCAACATCAAGGGAAGTTAGAGATAAGAAGATAATAACTGACATTTTTTCTATTGGCACCCTCAAAAATGAGATTTCATCGCACAAAATACAGAAATTGAAAACAGATGTCCTCCAGATAAAACAGTAAAGCAAATGGGAAGCATTTAAAAACTTAAAATGAGATTGTCTGATTGTGGTCACAAGGGATTGAGATGTTTCTGTTAAGAGGGGACTAACAACAGGGCAACATGCAGTTTAAAGGGAGCCACATGGAATTAAGGGTCAAAAAAGGTGGATGGTTGTGTTGTCCCTGTACTTACAACAGACAACATAGAGAAGACACACCCTTGGACTTCCTGTGACATATGAGAATACACAGACACAGGTGACAGAGAGACAGACAGAGGACGCTGGCATAATAGACAAGTGGACCACGAACAAACACAGTAAAACCTAAAAAAAACAAACACACCAACAAAGACGCAGACATTCCTACACATGAACACAACGCTCACTAAGTGAGAGTTGACTCTCCCGTAAATGTATGGCCCTTTAGACTGTAATTATGATGAACTTACGATTTGATAGGAGTTTTCTTCTTCTTGGCAGGTTTGTTCTGATTTTGGTCCTCCAGTTCCCCAATGTTGTCATTGTCATTTTCAACATCATAGTCATTGGATGACATTTCAAAGGAGGCAGAGGCCTTGGGAGGTGAGATAGCCATGTTGTTGGAGGACTTGAAAGGGTCTATGGAGCCATCAAAATTATCAGGGTCAAACTTATAAGAGGATCTGGGTAGTTTGGGAGAGTTGGCAATGCCTTTCTTAGAAGAAAATGGATTAAAATTTGGATCGTCCCATTTATCCGGTTCAAAGTTGTAAGAAGCTTTAGGAATAGGTATTTCCTCCTCGTTGCCATTCTGGGTTGCTGGAGGGTTGTTGTCCAGCTGTTCAGTTTGCACTGGAGGGGCCTTCTTCAGCCCCAGCTTTGGTTTCCTCAGAGGCATCTTGGCACCTGGTTTCTTGCCCAGTTTCTTGGGTGGAGGAGAGGCCGGGTGCGCAGCCTCACTGTTCTCCTCAGAGTAGTCAAACTCCAGCCTTACTGACTGACGTTTGGGTAGGATGGGTTGCTCCTCAGGGTTTGTAATTGGCTCTTCAAGAGGAGCTGAGGGAGTGGGATGATGTGCCTCTGCAGCAGAGACAGAGGGACTCTCTGGGGGCGTAGCTATGGGGCCACACACAGGACCTTTACGACCCAGGACAGGGGAATTGGCAATTTTACTACCTCCAGTCTTGAAGGGGTCGATGTTCTCAAAATTATCTGGATCCCAATTGTAGGAGGCACTGGGAGGGATGGGGGAGTCGCCTTTGTCTGTTGGACTACCAGGTAGAGGGGTCTCCTCCTGGCACAACGGTAAGGCAGGGACAACAATGCTCTCCTCTTGGTTGGTATGATTGGTCTCCTCCGGGAGAGGAGGAGGAGTCTCTACACGGGTCTTCCTGGTCCTTCGGAGGGTTCCTCCAGGGCTTGGGGTTGCAGAGTTTCCTTCTGCTTCCTCCTGAGCCAACAGAGGGCTGGAGGTTCGAGGCTTTGCCTGCTTCTTGATCTCTGGGGTGCTGCTGGATGAGGCTGGTTTTGGACTCTCTGGGTTGGAGTTCTGTCTGAGGAGAGGCTTCTTCTTCACAGACCCAGGACGGACTTTCTTGGGCCTGCGGAGTGTCCCTGGGGCACTCTCAGTGCCAACACTGAAGGATTCAGAATGCGGACGGAAACCTCCTGTCGTGGATCCGTCTAACAGACCAGGACTGTCTAGTTCTCCTCCCTGGAGGCTGAGGGAACGGGTCAGAGTGTGACTTGTAGAATCTGAAGCAAAAGGTTCAATGTTGTATGTGCCGCTGGCTGCAATGGGCTTGTTCTCATCAAAAACAATAGATGGGGAATGGCAGGGTCGTTCAGCTGAAGTGAAGTCAGAGGCAGGATCACTGACTGAGGTGTCTGCTACTGCAAAAAATGGAGAAAAAAGAGGTTTCACTCAGCCGTTCATAAAAGGCAAAATCAAAGCAACATTTAAAATTTGAAATGAAATTGGGATCATGTTAGATTTTAGCCAATGTGTGGATGAAGTGCAAGTGTAAACCGGCCTGCATGGAGATAAATGCTGCAGCAGGCTTTTGACACATCCAATTACAGAGATGAATGTGCTATAAATAATTCAATAGGAGTCTCTCAGTTGGACAGAAAGTCATAAAAAATATCACATGAGAGAGAGAGGAAGAACCGATTGGTTAGATTTTCTCAGATATCCCAAAAGCCTCATTTTTGTTCAGTAGAGATGCTTGTCTCAGCAAACAAGGCTAGATAAGTGGAATACTGCTTCATTCCACTAGATGGAGCAACAAGACTTTCTTTTATTCTTTTTTCTGCCTCACAGAGGTTACAATAGTGTATCTGAGCATCATACTGTGTAAGAGCTAAGCACACATCATGGAATAATTATCTTACTGTACCTATGTCATCGGATGTAAGTTGTGGGATCTGGAGATCTGTGGGTGAAACAGCCTTCACTGGAGTTGTGGATTCAGGGGTTTCAAACGCTCCATCAGAGTCTGAGCTCCTATAACAAAAGATAAGGACACATTAAGTCAAAGCTTCAATGAATCAGACTGATATCACTATCACCTGTGACGACTGCGTCAGGATCATTGATACTGACATCATGTGGGGACAAACTAATGAGCTGTCCCTCAGTCACATCATATCATGAAGAACACATTTATTTCTCAAGTAAGCTGGTCCAGTATAATTCTTTATGTCAATATATTGTGTAAAAAGGGCAGTATTTTGGTATGGATGTGCAGAATATCAAGTAGGAAAGGCAGCATCTATTTCCTGTGGTGTGTATGAGTAAAAAACACCCAAGGCTAGTATGTGTTTCTGTTTTCATTTCTAGTGGGCTTTTATGGCTACAAATGAAAATGCTGAATCTGCGCTGAGGTGACAGATAACAGCACATCTGAGACACAGAATCACTCCATCTCCACACATACAAAGACCGCCCATACACACACAAGACCACTCAAGATCTGAAGATATCACAGCTACGAAATAAAAAAGGAGGGAATTAGGGGAATACCAAACCAAAAATGGAGAAATTACTAAGTAGTGCATGACGCTAATCCTAAGTAAAATAATACTGATTGGTCTTCCAGACCACCAGATACACACATACACATGCACATTTATTAATAGAAGCAAAGCTGAACACACAACCTTACTACTAGGCTCCGTGCTCTGGTGATCAATTTATTATCTGACCATATGTAGGCCTAGCATCCCCATCTTGTCTCACCTCTGTCTGACCGGCTCGACGGCAGCCTTGATCATGTTGTCATGATGTGAGCCCCAAGAGAGACTCCGGAGGAGCCCTAGAGCCGGATCCGAGCCCGGGCTGTCCCCGTCTCCTGCCCCTCCCAGCAGTGTATCCCAGCCCCAGCGAGCCCACTGCAGTGGAGACAGAGCCTGCCACGCACTCACTGCCATGGCTGCCGGTGGGCTACACCTCTCCGCACCACGATGCTACTGTCTGACACACACAGGTAAACGCCCACCGCTTCCTCCACAAGATCTCTTCCACAGATGATGACAATCCTTTTCCTCTCCTTTCTCTCTTCTTCTCTCCAGTCCAATGTCCAGCTCTCTTTGTTTCCGATCTACAATCTAAGCCTTTCCACATTACTCCTCTTTGCCATATCAGTCTGCCTCTACTCCTCCCCACTAGGAAACGGTGCCTTACAATCTAAATGAGACTGGCTGCAGAAGCCCACCGCCTGCATACTGTATATTCTGGCACTCTCTCTCTCTGCCTCTCGCTCTCCCCTCTCTCTACCTTTCCCCCTGCCTCTCTCTCCCCTCGCTCCTCGACCACTTTTCTGTATCCACACAGAACAAAAAGCAGTCTGCTGCCTACCAGCCTAACGAGCTCTGATAAAGACTGCACGTTATTCATATAACCACTGTATCTGTATGTATATTAAATGTCTATTGAACTCCTCAATAATGAGAAAATTTACATGATATGCACTTTTTAGTCAGTGCAAAGATGCACCCAGAATTTGCTCTACATACCAAGGTCATTTTACAGACAGCAGAATCAGAATAACCAAGAAATTACTATCAATAAAATATTATTGTGTGCAGGTGATAGCTTCCCCAACACATCCTTGGACAGTATAATAAAATTAGTCCTGTATAATGGACAATAAAAATAGTCATAAAGAAAAGCAATGCCTAAAGCAAAGTGTGTCATTATTGTGGATCACAATTCCTATCAAAAAGACACAGACACACATGCATACTCACAAAAGCATAGACGGGAGAACAGATGAAGACCCCCACAGTTAGATGACACTTCCAAGTCTATACAGTCTATTGATCTAGCTAATCTATAGGGATTCACCTCAAGGCATTGTTGAAGCCATCCGGTGTCCTGTGGGGGTCTTTTGTCATAGACACACGCTAACATGGATCAAATAAAAGCCATGAAAGAAAAGGGGATGCCTGGAAACACAATCTAGCCATCAGTATGGTAGGGTGGAATAGCTGGTGCAACAAAAGTTCATATCTGAGACATAAGTGTTTTTAGAAGATGCTGGTAATAAATGTCTCAGGCTGTCATGGTCAATATGTCTCCTACGCCTGGGGTCACATCACTGCAGAGATGGAGGATCTTCTAAGACAACAATATGGCAGAAGTAACATATAATAATGTGCTCTACTGATAAATTGAAACAATTCCCCAGGCTGCATAAAAACACTAGACAGTATGGTAAAGCCCCAATAGGGGCTAAAATGATAAATGGTAGCTGTTTGATACTTTATTTTCCAATCAAACCCCTTACAAACACTATATTACTTTCAGGGTGCTGTAATGTGAAATGAGACAGCACATGGCCAAGAAGGGAGCCAGAGCTGTAATCTCTGTAAGGGCCCTGTGTGTCCCAGCAGGATAAGACTGGTCTGCCTGGAAATCCATCTGGATCAGAAACTGGGAACAAGGATTTTAATGTCAGATGGCCAGACAGGCTGTGGCAAAGACAGCTCCCAGGACAGGACCCAGTTACAGAGTGAAATATATATATGCAAAAACCCCAAAACTATACATCACACCATGTAATGAAGATAAAAAAAAAAAACTCAACAAATTAATATTTAGCTCTGATGTCTACCAATAAAATGAACACTTACAGTAGAAGCTGCTTCTTGAGGACAGATGAAAGTAAAACAGGAAACGATAATAAGCTTATTAAGGCGCATTTCAGTGCACCATTTAAGTCCTTGCAGAAGACATTTTTCATGCAACTGCAAACACTGTGTTGCTATGGTAACTAGGGGTTGTTCCCACCATATGTTCCACTATGGTGGAAAAAAAGTGGCTGGTTGCACACAGCCCAACACACACAAACACAACTGAGGATTGCCTAACCAACAAGGATCTGTGAAGTGTATTAAATGATGTTGAAGACAAATAAGGGCACATTGCAGATTTATGAGGCATTCTGTTTATGTTTATCCTGTACTTCTGTTCATCCTAGAGTTGTTAAGACTGATCATCTTTATTCAGTGGTACTACAAATGGCAAATCTGGAGATGTCTTTTCACACTCTTCAGCTGCTCTTATGTTACCTAATGGCAGACAAAACATAGGAAGAGGAAGAGCAGCGTGTGGGTGAGCAGTCAGTCAGGGTATGGGGGCGAATAGAAACAAAGGGAGCAGCAGTTAATAGCAGCCTCTCACAGGCTGAGATGACTGCCTGGAGACAGGGACTCTGCAGTGCGAGGCGGGGAGACGTTGCATTTCAGACTGCCAGACGTGTCTCTGCTACCAGCCAAATCCAACTCAGCCTGTCTAAACAGCTTTCACAGCACTGGAGGGAGAGCCATCGGCAGCCACAGGGAAGAAGGGGAAACTGGGCTAAACTGATATGTAAACCCAACACCACCTGTCTGTCCTACATATGCACATTCTTCCAAATAAACAAAAACATGATGAAGATGTTTGTTCAGCCAGTAAACATGAGCAGTGTTCTGCAGAATATATTACCATTAAAGAGTGATTATTGTGATTAGATGAAAGCTGATGAAAAGGGTGCTAAAGAGAAGAAGAGAGGGATGAATGGAGGCAGGCTACCTGCTGCTGGTCTCCTACTGTAGCAGCAGTGTGATTAGCTTCAATGGATTAGCTGCTGCAGACTCCCGCCATCGTCTGTCGGCTGTCAAGACACCTCTAAACCCTCTCTGTCTGGACTCCGACTGTCATCAAACTCTTTCCATTCTTCTTTACCTATAATTCCTTCCTTTTCCCTCACCTCTTATCTCTCCAGTTCATCATCCCTTTGTTATCTTTAGCCTCCTGCCTCATTCAGCCATCCCCTTTCCTCTCTGCTGTTTTTGAGCAGGTTGATTTGTGATTTGCTGTTAGCATGTTGGACTGATGCTGATATTAAAGACAAAAAGGAAAACCACAGCAGCTTAGTCTGGGATAGTGTTTCCCATCATATAGGGGTTTATATGGATATATCAATGTAATATAAATCTGTCTGCTTACCAGATGTCAGAAACAAAATAATGATTAATGAATAACTTGCATCAGTTAACTTAGATTTTATCTTAAAATACACCCAAACAAATAAGTAAACATTGTAGATATGAATTTGGGAAGTAGATATTTTAATGACTGAAGAAAATAAAATTATGTAATA
Source organism: Euthynnus affinis (assembly GCA_029490765.1). Classification (NCBI taxonomy): domain Eukaryota; kingdom Metazoa; phylum Chordata; class Actinopteri; order Scombriformes; family Scombridae; genus Euthynnus; species Euthynnus affinis. The sequence continues at coordinate 10,649,538 of CM055852.1, read as the reverse complement.
ATATAATACAGAGTTATAGTATATGTCTGTCACTCATTAAATACAGTTTAATGTTTGTCCTATAAGCTAGATGTGATGAGACCAACAGAGGGAGCTCCTGTGCTTTTATTCCGCTGATGAATGAGTGTGACTGTCTGGATATGAAGTATTACATCATGGGCACACTACATCCTGTGAAACACCACAACCTATTTTCATTTTTACAAGATTCTCTTTAGTTTCTACACAGATGTGAGTCGGTGAGCAGGGAACAGCTTTGTATAAGCTTCGCAGTGTGAGCAGAGCACAAAGCAGCTCTGTCTTCTGCAAAATGATTCTTCAACCTCCAACCAAAATCTTATGGAGATTCATTCGGCACCTTTTGCAGGTCGTATCAACAGAACCTGGAAGAAATGTGTTTTCTTAAAAGAGCAGATGTCTCTCAGTTTCTCTCCCTCATCTCCATCCAGACTGATGTCAACATCAATCAGTCCACAGCAACAACCTCCCCTCTGGAGTCCGGTATCCCTTTGTCCAAAAGATTAACTCATTTCACAACAATGCTCAAAACAAAAGAACCACAGAGACTCAAGAGTGTCCGACTGATGATAATCTCTATGTATAATACCCCATCTAGCCTAATCTGAGACTTTGACTGCAAGCAGATGGCACATTAAAAAACAACAAGCAATGGTGCGGCAGAGCAGCAAGGAGGGGGTTAACATACCTCACCATTTTGATGATGAGATCAGATGCTAGGTTCATTCAAATCATTACGGGAAACACACAGGAAAGAGGGACAGCATCCCAACCCCCATCACTGCAGACACAACAAGAACTGGCCTCATATTTTGGATTATGTCATTATTCAAAATGAGAGACTAAAAAGAAAAAAAACAACAGACATAATTTGCTCCGATCCCTACTCTTAACACTTCCTGATAAAAGAGCTAAAGTGCTGTGAAGTGTGACTGCTTTATATACTGTAAGTGCTTTTGACAGTGTTACACAACTAACAGTAAAAGCCTTTAATGGTGGGCGCAGTGCTTCTGTTGTGCACACCTGTAGGAAAGCTGAGCAACTAACTCTACCATCCTGCAATAAGAGCCTGCACTTTGCTGCTGATATTTTTATAAAAGTATTCAGCTTGAAATGAAAAAATGACTGCTATAAATCATTGATTCCTACATTACACACAACACATACACACACAAATTCACTCCATCCATCTCCTTTTCTCCCCAGGTCCTTGTTCCCCCGTGCAGAAGTGTGTCTGAGATATAAATAAAACACAGCAAAGTGGAGCACTCTTGCTCCGTCTCTAACTCTCTCTCTCATCCGCTGATATTCCTTAGTGATCTTCCTCCACCCCCGCACAACGTGTTCTATTTCCACACCGTCACCAGCTCCTGCTCCCAGAGCGGCAGTGGCGTCCTCCTTCACACAGAACAAAACATCACCCCACCAGCCTCCCAGCGGCCCCTACTGTACTCATTGCCTGATTCTGGTTCCCACAGGCTCTTCTGAAGCACTATTATGTTTGAGCCATACATACTGTACTGTAGTCCAGCCACACTGATGCACATGTACTCCATGCATGTGGCTGCTCACGTGCTCCGATCCCCTTCATCCTTATTTACATCACAAAAGCAAACAACAACAATGATGACGCGCTGAGTTGGTTGCACTGGAGTGTTCGAAAAGGTTTTAAAGCAGTATACAAGGAATGATGGAATAAGAGAGAACAAAAATGCGTCAAAACATGTAACAGAGGGAGGAAACAGAAGACAACATCTCATAGTGTTGTTTGCCAGGCTTAATCCAACAACAACAAATGACATCAAAAATGGTCAGCAATAAATGTACCCATAATATAACTCACAGGTGATTGCAATGTGCATAATAAAACCACCCTACCCCCAGGCTGAACATTTCTGTTGCACAGAAAGCCAATTCAAAGCCATGAATAAATAAAAATACACATATGACAGCAAAGCAGAAGCAGTTGGAGCTACTCCCCAGTCCTCCAGCTTTTAAATAAAGCATCCCCGAGGGTATTGTGAAGATCTTTATTAGCATTCTCTTGATTTTCATGCTTTTTTGAAATTGGGGATCACATATCTGAACATTTCCAGACAGATCATTGAGCAGGAAGGTGGGTTAAGTCAAACTCACATGTGTTCTTGAGAGGGACAGGGGGTCTGTCCTTGCTCCATGGACTCGTTGGCTCCCATCCTCAGCTACCTCTGTCCCCCCTGCACCCCCTGCCTGCTCCTGCTCCCCAGCCACCCGCCACATCCACCTCCCCCCACCCCCCACCCCAAAACTCCTTCTCCTTTCGCTGTTATCCTTCCAACGAGGCAGCCTGTGTCAGAGGAGGTGAGCACCAGCTGAGCTTACTGTGCTGCAGTGCAGAGGATGAGCGAGTCCTGCTTGCATCAGGAGTGAAGCAGTGGATGATTAAGGGTTCCTCACTTTATGCACAGCATCTCTGATCCTGTGCTCCAGTAGAGACCGTGAATATTCCTGTTTTCTCATCTGGTGGTTGCAGGTAAAATGATGCAACACCAGGAGGAATCAAATCTTGAAGAGCAAAACGTGAAGGAGAGAATAATCCAAAACGAATAGGATGAAATAATAATCCTGCTTCCTTGCCGTCTTGCATGTGTGTGTGTGTGTGTGAGGTGCCTCCTCTCTGTTTGGTTGCTGATATCGCTGAGCTGTGTTGCTGCTCGCACTGCCTCCTCCCCCCTCTCTCCTCCACTCTCTCCACTCACACCAGCTTCCTGTGCCTTTAAAAAGACAAGCAGCTTTTTTCTATTCTGCTACCGCGACTATGCAGGGGAGCCAAACAATAGGACCCCCTAAACCGCACTGATTAATAGGACCTTTCTCTTTCACCCTTTTTCCTCGCTTCCACAGTGACCGTACTTCTCAACTTTGCCTTTCTCCCACCAGAATCCCCCTTTTTCACCCATTGAGTTGCATGGTGAAAATGTCATTTTTTTGTGCCTCCTTTATACACAATGGAAGCTTCCAGCACTCAGCGTGGCCAACCAGAGTGATGCCTGAGGTAAACAATAGACTCTGAGAAACTAGTATGTGTTATTCAACTCCGACCCTATTATTTTCTCTTTCATTCAAGCCCCTCCATCAATAATTCTGTACCAGCAAACATAAACGGAACTGGCATTACAAGACAAAAAAGGACAAAAATTAAACTTTTAAAATATCATATAACCTATTAATAACCTATTGTCACTCTTTGCTAGAGAGACAAGGACATACACTTCCAGGCATATAAGCATTTCTAAATGAATACTGCCTCTGTGTTGACTCCCTGGGCAGCAGGCTGAGTCAGTGATCTAATTTACCGGCACTCCTTATAATGATATTCTGTCTAGCCGTGTCTTTCCAATTTGTCTTTTTTAGACATCTGTGTGTGACAGATGCAGAGAATGTGTCCTGTGGGATAGAAATAAGATCAGGAACAGGTTCTACAAAGTTCCCGCATCGATTGTCAAGGAGCAATGGGAAAGAGGGGTGTATGAAACAGAAGGAGAATAAACCCATTGTACGCTCATGGGAAAGTGAGGAAACGAGGGCTTGCTACAATAGCAACTACAGCCTGTGGCACTTTTAGTCACACAAACTTGCCCTACGAGAGTTTCAGGTGTCAACCCTCTGATTATGTGGACTAAAAAGACAACAATGAAATGGGCAATCCCCAGTTCCACCGCAAAGCATGGAGCACAAAGGCCTGGCGCTCATGTCTGACCCAACATCACATTTGAAAAGGGATGTGTTTGCATGTAAACTCAAACCCATTAATTGATGTTCACATGCGATATTGATGTCTTTCTAGCCTCGGATGAGCCCGTTGGTCGATGTTTCACTGCCAGAGGGGACAAGTAAAAATGCATAGACCCCTGCTAAAGCACAAATATTGATTCGTTTCCATCTAGACCCCCATACCAGTTCAAAAATGGATCTAGGACAGCAAAGCATGTACATGTGATGTATGAGTTCCTATTCTATTGAATATGTAACATAAACATCCTCTTTTTGCTGCGACTTTAAGAGTCTGGTCTCGCACTTCAGCTTCATCTGTAGACTGAAGGAAATGAAGAAATAAAAAATTCAACAAACCCAGGCACTGGAAGATATCGCTGTGGCAGTTTTTTTCTGAAAGATTCATAACTGTGCTCAAGAAGAATCAGGGTCACTACGAACTACACTTACTGCTTGCTACTTGAGAATGTAATATGAATGCTTCTAAGCAGACTGTATTGGCGCAGAACAGTGCGTTGGTGGAAAGGTTGACAGAAACCTTTTTATACATGGTAGTAGATAAAATATAATCTCTGTGTACCATGGAAATGAGTTTCAGCTTTGAAAATTGATTTCAGTCATTTTTAGAAGCTTGTCGTTGTCAGTTACAGATTTATCCACGCTGTTTCTAACTTTACCTGTGAATACTAAGTAGGCTCAAATTAAGCAATTGGATGAAACAATACGTTAATTAATTTAATTTGGCACAGAAAAAAATGCAGAAAGACTCAAGAAAACTTATACAACCCTAACCAGGGAAAAATGAAACAAAGCTCAAAGGACTACAAACAAGGGGATCAACGGCAAATAGCGAGTGAGGGATAACAAAATACAAATTAAAAATTGAAATAACTGCAACAGTGCAGTTGATCAGAACCAAAACTGAATTGATCACGAAAACTACAATATGTAGACAGACAGAGTTTGTGATGAGGTCATAGATCAAGATGCAATAGATGTCTATAAGTCCTGACATGAAGAACTGAACTGAAAATATGGTTCCATCTGTGTGTTTCAAACTGTTTATACATAGAATAGCCTTTGCAGTAAAATGTAAAAATGCCATAGAATCAGTCAAATATGAATGTAACTCAAGATGTAAAGGACAGATTTTTCTTTTTATGTAAAGGACTCAAATATGCTATCAGAAAGAAATATGAAACATACTTTTATGTGTTATCAAACTGAATCAAGCAGCTCCGTAGGTGACAAGCAGTACAAAGGTATGTTTTGGGGAATCCTGGCTTCAGATATCTATGAGAGGATGCTGGATGCTCCTTTGATCTTCCTACTGAACGGCTGCTGGAGAGCATGGGGTTTTTGTTTTTATATGCCAAGATAAAGCTGCATTATTCCCATAAACAATCCCTCCTGGAATCGATTTCCTGAGGCTGTGTCTACCAAAACATCTACTCTCAGACTTGATCTGTCTGCATTTACAGTATGTCTCCTTACATGGTATTTTTGAAATAATGTGGCATTCCTTCTCTTTGTTTCATCAACGTAAATGACAAAAGCAATCAGTAGAGCAATCACAGCACTTCAATGGGAAACCTCAAAAAGAAAGATAAAGCAAAACAAAGGTCTAGATACCCATCAGATTATGTGTGGCCTCATAAGATAAGTGAGATGAATACATTTTTCACAAATCCAGGTAAATGAAGAGCGTTAGTTGTTAAAAACTGCAGCTTTTAAAAACTACAGAGAAGCTGTAGAAATCATTTTTTCTTTTTAAATCTGAAGACATATGTTGAAGCTGTAGTGTTGCCAAGCCTTTGCTCAGTTGAAGTGCCTTTGAGCAAGGGAGTTGTTCACTCCCTACAAAGACTGAAAAATCATTACATTACTAAAAGTGAAGACTGTATAATTAAGTGCTCTTTCAATTGCATATGACTTTCATACTTCAACTAATGTATTAGATTAAAAGTATAGTTTATACCTACACATATGTTGCTATAGTTTATGTATACATGTTCACAATCTGTGATGTCCAATCAGAATATTCTGTCCACGTTACTCTGTTGGTCTCCTCTCCACTGCTCCACCCTCTCAGATATCATAAATAATATAACAACACCATACCAACCTAGCCTTCTCAAAATTCTGGTCTTCCCTGAGCAAGGGAAGTGTTCAGAGAACCAAATAGTCATTAGCCATGAGCATGCATGCATAATTACACACAAAAAATATGTCAGACATTTTAGACAATTTAACTCTGGTGTATCGAGAGATGCATGAGAGCTGCTGCTGCTGGTGTGTCTCCCTGTGTTACATTCATATACCAGGTGTCAGCAGCATTCACACAGCAGGTGTCTGCAGCATTCAGACAGCAGAGTGCAGACACAGGCTGGCAGTACAAGAAGAATGCTCAGCTCTGTAAAGCCACCCTCTGCTGGTCGTAAATGACACTGCACTTAAAAAGTGGCTGAGTCATTCCCTCTTAAAAAGTGTATGAAATAAATTATAAAGCCAAGAGGGGCTGCAGGGGAATGCTTAGTATTATCTGCGGGAAACCGTGCTGATAACAAGATAATGAGCAGGAATTAAATGCAATCAGTGTTATGAATGAAAATCATTGTGTTGAGGGCTGAAACAGTGGCTCTGTGTCATGACCGGGTGCTACACACGAAGCTTTAATGGCAAGAAATCAGCCGTAATACGTCAAGATGGGGAAGATTGTGTGAAAAAGTGTAGTGTGTACTTGATCCTGTAATGTTTAAAAGATCCATTTATGAACATTTCACCCTTATGCTTTTGCTATAGCCACCGTTAAAAAGCCACAATTACACAGTACATACATTTGTTTCCATAACCACTAAGTTCATACATTGGCAAATCCTGTTCCCTATTAGTTCATGTGGTGGACATACATAGCAATGATAAAATGTAACCTTATGAGTGAGGTGACAAGACGGGTTGCTGACATAACAGACAAGACAATTGCTCTATATTTATATATGGATTTATATTATATATATATTTAGAAGCTGGCAATCAGGGTGCCCTGGTGGCCTGGGGGTTTAAGGGGCTAACCGCAAAAGCCCTGGTCTGAGTCTGTCCGGGGATGTTTTTTTGCATGTCATTCCCCATTTCTTCTTACTGTCAACTCTAATGAAGGCATAAAATGTTGACAAAAATATATAATGCTGCATGTTATCCATGTCTATATGGTGAGAACTGTCCAGACAGAAAGAGAGTTGACATTTTTCAGTTATATTTTAATATCTTAAGTTATATAAAGAAAACAGTAAGTTTCTCTTTCTGTTCAGGAGCTTGAAAAATCAACATCTCCGAGGCAATTCAGTGTGCCAGACGTCGATTTAATGCTCTAAACTTGGGCTAAAAGGATAAGGGCATGGCTACTTTTCATCAAGCAGGCTAAAGGGACTAGTGTCAGAGCTGGACAAATCTACTATAAGGTCTTAAAACCAGTAGAGAGGAGGCACGAAAGGAAACTCACGAGCAATTGCCACGTTTTTAAACACAAACAAATGACATTAATTCATACTGAACGTAGCAGTGAAAAGAGAAACGACCACATGAACAAGTACAGTGAGTGAGCAGAGTTTGTGTTCATACCTTGGAGGAGGTTGGCAGGGTGCAGAGGCAGGGCAGGGGTCCTCACTCTGGTGAGCAGAAGGTGTAGGAGGGGAGGCAGGGGCTTGAGGAGGTGGAGGAGCAGGAAGGCAGGGGGATGCAGGTGGGGTTGGTAGAGCTTCAAGAGTTTGCCTCTCTGGGGGTGTGGGAGGAGGTGTGGGGAACTCTGCAGTATCACTGAGGTGTATGGGGAGGGCAGGCAGGAGGTGGGGTCCAGGGGAAGTAGGGGGGGAGGCAGGGGCACGGTCACGTCTCTCTGCCTGTTCAGAGAGGGAGGGCCTGCAGGGGAGGGAACACAAAACATCAACAGACAGACCGAAACAAGACAGCCAAGTATGGCGATTTGGAAAACCCTCTGAGGACACATTCCATTTTCTTCTATACAAACCGAGCGTGAAGGAAACTTACCTCAAAGCAGAGAAAGATGAAGCGCTCTGCTCTGCGCCTTCACCTAAACCTAGTAGTGACTTGAAAAATAAAAAGCTCACTCCAACCATCCTAAGAATGATTTTTTATTTAAGTTACGCAAAACTGTAAAAGTAACTCCTCTCATCACCTTTACATGATGGTCCATGTTTTGACTTGTCCTCTGTAGTGAAGTAGCCTGTCTGAGGGTGTCTGTCTCTGTCATCATTGGCCACCTGGTGGAGTGGATTTGGCCCTGATCCAGACGGGTCTTATCAGGAGTGTGGTAGGCTCTCTAATCTGACAGGCAATGCAATGGACGCCCATGCAGCTGTTCCCCACTTGGGGCATGCCTCCTGTTTAGCTCTAAAAATACTCCAGTAGCCTCCTCTACAGAATAGAGCTTCACAATACCTCCATCAACTAAAGCACATTTACTAGTACCAAGCCAACTGTCTGCTAGGCTGTCTGCACTTTCCACACTTCCCTTCCAGCTCGTTTCTGACTGAAAACGCAGCTCTGTTATTCTCCATCTCACTCTCCAGTAAAGGGTTAGGGTTAGGGTTAGGGTTAGGGTTAGGGTCAGAACTTAATAACATTTAATGAGGGCGTGTGCTTTTCTTGAGGGCGCAGCAAGTTACAGTTTACATCTAACACAGGTCTGGTTCCCATCATTAGTCATTAAAAAATATTTTTAAAAATCCTAGAATTACATTCATGAATTTTTATTTGGTCCCATTCCTCTCATTACAAATCCTGAATTAGTGACTTGCACCAGCAGTCCAAAGCTATACATATGTCAGCATCTGTGGCTAACTTGGCACATGCAGTCTGGAAATAGAAACAACTAAGTCACAACATAGTCTGAGCAAACTGTCATAAGAGCCGCTGCTGCCTCCAAAGATGGACAAAAACAGCGATCAAGGCACTAGAGTGGGAAATAAGATTACACTGGACATTGGGAAGTTGCAGAGATTTACTGGTGCAGTGCCTTATACGTGGAGATAATGTCAGCTGACCTGCTCAGGTTAACAGCTGCTTTCCAGCTTGGCCTTGCTTTTAGATATGATGCGTATGAGGCTTTATTGTCATGACAAGATGATTGCAACAAGTTAGAGAGAGCACATGTGCTCTTTTTCAGCCGCACACTTCTTCACGTCAACATAGTTTAACTGTTGGCATCAACGCCTGGAGGCTGTCCAAGACAGTTTTTTATTGTTGGATGTCGAGCAATGTGCAGTACGTTAGTCAAGGGCGCCTCTTGAGCAGTTCTTGAGAGGAGAATGCAAATTTTCCGTGGCCAATTCAGGAGTACCCTGATTTTTTAACCTCCAATTGTCTGACTGAGTGGCAAGTAAAGCCATACAAACACACACACAGTATGCTGTCATCTACGGGAAACAGCTGGATGTGAAAAACAGAATGTCCAGACAGTGTGTTTAATGATAAACAGAGAGCAGTAAATAAAACCAGCTGAGGTACTGAGAAAAGTGGTTTTTAAATGCCACAATGATGGGAGGATCATTTCTTTCCTGCAGCCAGCAGCTAGCTCATACTTGTACTGCACATTAACACATTGTATACTGTATATATTACACACAGAGATATCATTATTAATCCATTAATTCTCTTATGTCACCCAGTGATTAAAACATAATTTAAAGCCTATAGTATACAGGCTGAATAAATGACTTCCACTACACTTGTATCGGCAAAGGCATGAACCTACAATTGCCATGACAACTAGTCTATTTACAGTACATGTGGGCTCTGGGTGAGAAATATCCTACATATTAAGCTCTTCCCACAGTGTTTTCAAAAGTGAACTGGCTTCATTAAGGATTTTTTTGTTAAAATTAGCTGTGTACCATTTTCAAAAATGCATTTTTCACCATACTATTATGTTGTAAGTCATACAGAAAAGGTTAGTGAGAGGACTTTTATGATTCCAAAATGAATGTATTAACTTGACAACCTACTTTTAAAAGTCAACCATGCCAACAGGATGTTTTGGAAAACTCACAGAAGGCAGGTAAGTTTTACTAGTACTAATGCGTCAATAAGACAGACTACGTCAAACAGGGAGCAACAAAACATGCTCTAACCTGTAACATATTTTACTGCACATGTTTCATTTCGAAACTTTGTTCCGTCTTTTCCGCCTTCTGTCCCTGTGTCTTTCTATTTGTCCCTCCCCTCCACCCATCTGGTGAGGTCAGCAGAGGCAGAACGTAATTAGCACTAGTTACCTACAGACCATCTGCTGCATCCACCTGGAGGGATTTAAACACAAACACACTGACACAAACACACACAGGGCAAAACAGGGCAGCTACTTCTTATCAACTCACCCAGATGTCCACAATAGAGGTATCCATCACATAACTTCAAAGCTGACCAAGTGATGGAAATGGCTTCTGTTCAGCTCCTGGTGCACTCCCAAAACACCGGAGTCACTAAAATATAAGTCCCAGTCCTTCTCCCCTGTCTCCTCTCCTCTTACTGTGACTCTGACTGACTCGGTCACACACACTCACCACGCAGCACATGCTCAAGTTTTTCCCTGAACTCTGGCTTTTGTTCCACTCTGTCTGGTCTGTGCAAATGACTTCAGTGGGGCTGAGTGCCTGCCCAAATTCCTCCCACTACAGGCTTCACGGCTTCAGTTCACAAAGCCGCACAGACTGAGCAGGACTGACAGCTAGGACAGCCTCTGGGGGGCGGGGAAAGAACCGCATGTACACACATATCACCAACCATGCAGTCACATTTTGGTCTCTCCCATATGTATGCGAGTGTAACTTTATCTATTGATGAAACCTAAAGTGGAAATAGCACTGTCACTCTCCTTCTCTCTTATTCTGGACAAAACCTTTATGTCTCCAACAGCAGTGATGAGTCACATGTTGTGACTGACAGGCAGCAAGTGCTACTCTGGCATGTCAGATGGCTCCTGGGCTTGCAGGAAACGATGGGAGTGAATTAGGGGAGAGTGACAAATAAGACAGATAACTGGGGAAGCAGAGAAATGCTAAAGCTAAGTGAAATTAAATCAGTAGTGATGATTTAATCTAATTAAAACAGCCCATTACATTATAAATAATATGGCAAAACATTGCGCTTTTGCACAATGAACTCTCAAGTGACATGACGTTCTTCAGTAAAAGAATGACATACATGGAAAGTTAGTCTAGCTAGAGCTGTTAAATATGCTAAAATAAATACTGAATGCCCGCATGGAAACACAAGGAGGTCAAAGTGAACGGCACACTGGTTTACTATGTATATTTAACTGAACATAAAGGGTTGACTGCCATTACATCAACCTTTACAAATCTGTCAGACTCTTTCTCCTTCATCCAATGAGACACTGTTAAACCGCTGCAGACAGCAACAGCGTACCAGACGCCCTCGAGGTGTCTGGAAGCCAAACAAAGCTACCAAAGGGACTCTTCAAGCACATGGAAATCCATTTCAAAAGTGTGACAAGCAGGGTAGAGTGTGCTGCTGAGCTGTAAAGCACATGTCCCCCTGAGATTCCCTTTTTACAAATAATATTCCCCCAAATTGCTCTGACAGGTCATTGTGATGGTAAGTTTTAGGAAAAATATCAGCTCTAAAAGATCATATACAAATAATACTGATGTCTGATTTCCTGCAAACCAGTCAACGCAAGGTTACCAGTCTCCCTTTAACGGTGAGTGGCTATGATCCTTAGATTTCAATCAATTAGGGATTACAAGGGCATGTTTTGTTTTTTTAATCCAGTCTCTGACCGAGCTCTGAAAGAGAACAGTGTCTTGGCAGCAGCCTTATAGGGAAACATTACTCCAAAGTTTATCCACTCAGTTAAAGTAGGCTTTGACTGGAAACTGTAGACAACAATTCATAACACGGACCAGGTGACACTGACAATAACAAATGATCTGGCATCTACATTATAAGCAGCAAAAGTATTGGGACGATGAATGGAGGTCAGTCTTGTTTGCTGTTGCCAGTATTTCAACACACAGATCATAGTCATGACAACAAAAAAATTCAAAACAGATTTTCCAATCTCGCTCTCTAAACACTCGAGGTAGATGACTAACTTCCAAAAAGATACTCACCAACTGTTCTGTAGTTCTTCAGCAGGATCTTGGACTGATTCAGCTGCTGCAGTTTCCTCAGCTGGCACCCTAAATGGCTCCTCAGGTGGGCACTCTACAGGTTTTTCCACTACCTCCGGCTCACTGATCAGCTTCTTCTCTGGTTCTAGATGCTCTTCTGTCTTCTTTGTTGGTTCAGTCACCTCCTCTTCATTTTTTATTGGTTCAGGGAATTCTTCTTCATTCTTGGTTGGTTCTACGACCTCTTCTGTGCTTTTGGCTGTTTCTAGGAGCTCAGCTGGTTGCTCCTCAATCACCAGATCCTTTTTTGGTTCTGGAACCTCCTCTGGGAGATCATCTACTTTCTTGGTTGGTTCTGAGAGCTCAACTTTCTTTGCTACTTCTGGGAGCTCTACTGTTGTCTTCTTTGTCGGTTCGCAGAGTTCTTCTGTCTGTTTTGTGGGTTCAGGGGGGTCCACTGGCTTCTTCACAAGATCTAGAGGTGGGACATCTGTTGCCTCCTCTGCTGCTGGCTTGGACTGCGGGATCTCGTCCTGTCTCAGAGGGGTAGCTATGTCCTCAGTTGGAGTTAGAAACTCTAGTTGAGGGGACTCCAGAGATGGGAGGGGTCTGAGAAAACAATACAAGAGAAGAGGGGGTTGGGGGAATTGTTGTTTAGTTTACAGCACATGCACAAGGAATGACTGACAAATGACAAATGTGTTTGTTTGTGTGAGTAGGGAAACTTATACCCTTACAGGAGGGCGTGAGTGTGACTGGACAGAGTACTGGAGGTATGTGTGTGTGTGTGTGTGTGTTTGTGTTGTTGTTGTTGTTGCTGTTGCTGTTGCATTGTGTTGAGCAGTGTGTGCTGTGTGAGAAAAGGCTCATTCGTGCCCTGGAGAGCAGAGACGATGTCACAGCTGATGTCACCCTTTGAATATAAAGGGCTGCATTACTTCCATTAGACTTCAACAGGCACAGTCATCTGACCCAAGCTCAAGTCAATACAAAGTAAAGCTCTGTGTGTACCTCCTCATTCATATTCATTGTCACACTGCTCTCTGTAATAACACTCCAAACAAGAGCTGGAGTTACTGGAATGTTAAACTGAAAAAAGTAGAAATCCTATGAATACTAAAAAAAACTGGTAAATAGGCTGAACATCACAAATTTACAACCCTTGGAAATATCAATATAAATAGAGATTTTCATCTACCTAATTCATAATTCATTGGTTGTGGTTCTGACTGTTCTGACACGTTCATGAAAATGTTGTAAGAAAACCCACAGCAGACTACACTTCTGCCTTTCTTTCTGTGATGTACTTGAGCAGATGATATGTGACAGCATGCTAACATGTGACATTGTGTAACACATCAAAGAAGGGACCCATGATGACCTCCACTAACCCTTTAGACACACGAAATGACCAAGTTGATGGCATTTATTTGCAATCAACATGATTTTATCAGCATGAAGTCCCGTGTGTGCCCCTCTTATCTGCAAATCTTAAGGCATTTTCCCTTATATAATCAAAACCCATGAACACATTTCAAACACACGCATGCTCTACTGTTTACCTTGATGCCGCCACTGTGCTCTCGAGTTCAGCCTGAGAGCAGGAAGCAGCGTCTCTTAGGGCTTTTATCCAGTTTGTTTCTGGCTCTTGGGCTGTTAATTCAGGAGCAGGACTCTTTGACATATGGGCAGCCTCTGCCTTCACATACTCTTGTTCATCAGGAGAGATGCATACATCCTTTTCTTGGGGCTCACACTGACCAGCAGCAACAAGGGGGGTTACCACAATATCATCTGACAATAACTGATCATGTGATTTTTCTGACTGAGAAGGAGTTGCAAGAGGAGTTGACGCAATGTCTTCTGGGCACTTTGACAAAACAGCGGGTGGGACTGTGATAACATGAGGATTTATCTTTTCTGTTGTGTCATTGTCATTTTCAGTTGCCTTCACAAGAGCAATGCTCTCCTCAGACTGACAAACAGTGGTGTCAGTGCTGCTGTGCGACACCCCACCTTCACTGAGGTCTGAATCTTTAATTGAACCTGAGCCGCTGTCGTCGGCACTCTCACTTAGATTTACGACCCCCTGTTTTTCTGTTGCTTCATTGTTAATCACTTTTATCTGACTTTGTCCCTTCTCCTGGCTGTTAGCTTTCTCTTCGTCCAGGGTTGCTTTATCTCCCTTTGTGATCTCCTCTACGTCAGGGCCTTTTATGGGTGTTTCTACTACTAGGCTGCTTTGTGTGGCTGAGGTTTTATTGAGGCTTTGTAGCTCAAGAGGCTTGCACACTGTATCCTGAATTTCACACTCCCCAGTTTCACCACTGTTGCTTTTCACAGCCGGGGCAGCACTGAAATTCTTTTCCGCAGTTTCTGGTTGCCCAACAGGATCTAGCGGAGAACTGAATATTTTTGTATGAATCTCTTCAGCCTGGTTTGCATTTGGAACAACGTCTGTATGAATGACATGACTATCTGTGCTGACCTTTGGTGAAACAGAGAATCCTAAAGATGAAGTCTCATGTTCCTGTGATGCAGACTCAACAGAGACAGCAGTGTTCCTTAAGGCCTCATGTTGGTCTTGACAGGTGGCTAATAGATTGCTTTTTTGCTGACCTTTACCACACTGACTGCTCAGAAACTCAGCATCTGGCATTAAATCTGTATTTGACCTATCTATCTCTAACCCAGGTCTGCTATTCTCATCCATCTCCTGTCTTGTCTCACCTACATGAGAGGAAGCTGTTACTATCCCTATGTCAGCTGAGGTATTTGTCTCAGCAGCCCTTCCATTCTTGCTTAAATCACTGGCAAGAGGTGACGGCACACAAACCCTGTCGACCCCTGGTACTGCCTGTGCCCCCTCTTCTTCACCTTTCTCTAGACTTATCACTCGCTCATTGCCACTGCTGTCATAAGCTGTCAAGTCATCCCCACTTCCTGACTGACACAAACTCCCAACAGAGTCGTCCCCTCCCTCTGCTACCCCCTTTACCCTTGGAACCAGTGCTTGGGTCTGTCTGACCTGACCATTAGTCTTTTCTCCCCCTTCATGTCCCCCCAGACAACCACCTGACAATTCCTCTGTGGGATGTCTGGTTCCTAGACGCTGCTGCTGTTGCTCCTGTTGCTGAGCAAAACTGTTTGGATCTTGTGTGGACTGCGATTGGCCAGGATCTGCACACCAATCATGTGGTGCAGTGTCCCCGTCAGAGCTGTGCTCCTGTGTTACTGTCAGAGTTTGGCCTAAACTCTGTCCGTAAACAGACTGATGTTTGCTACCAGACTCTACCTCAGCACAGCGTGTGTCCTCAGCTGACCCTTCAGGTCTGTCGGAAGATAAGGAAGGAGTCTCGGTCTCACTTTTAGAAGCAATATCACTCTGCCTTTCTCCTTCCTCCTTTAAATCCCTTATTGGCGATTCAGTCTTTTGTATTTTATGTTTATGTGATAGCTGCAGGTCTCCAATTTCCTCTGCAGTCTCTTTATCTGGCCCATTACTCTGTTGTGGTTCTGTGCCTGTCTTTCCTGTCTCCAGCTTGTTGCTGTCTGCTGTTTCCTTTTGATTATCCATTGTTGCTTGTTCTAGTTGTTTCTTTTCCTCTTTAAACAGCACAGAGGTCTGATCTTGTAATTTGCGTGTCTCTTTCATATTGTCTTGTTTAATTTCATCATAAGCTTCATTAGTGGGTAGGTCAGAGCTAAGTGGGCAGCTGGCATTTATGAGGTCATCCCTAATGGATGCTTTACAAATAACAGGTTTAATGCCAATAGAGTCTAGTTCAATATCAGAAATTACATTATCAGATCCACCATTTGTCACAACACCCACTGCACCAGGGGGATGAATCTGGGGGGACGGACTTTCCTCTTGTGACGATGTAATTTTGTAGTCAGATGGCAAATTTACATTATTAATTGAAGAATTCTCAGGTGCAACAAAAGACTCTGCAGCATCATTTCTATCCTCCAGTTTTGGCTGAGTCTTTTCTGCTTCAACAGTGACATCACTGTGCTCCAGATCCTCTGCTAAAGACTTTTGTGTAATTTCCCCCCTCTTGTTGCTATCCACTTCTCCGGAGAATAAGGTACCATCAGCATTGCAGCTATCTTTCTGCTCAGGAAAGATATCACCGTCATTAGTGAACTCCAAATGACTCAACATTGGGCCAGGAGACTGCAGCACAAAAGTAGGATCACTGAAACATTGCTCGCTAACCGATATTGACTGTTCAGCTGCTGTCACTTCTGAAGTCACTGATTCATCCTTTGTCAGATCAGCAGAGTGAATCATTGACTTAGACCCCTCGCTAGAGTCCGTGGGATCTGTGGTAATTAGTGCAGGAGGAGGTGATTGATCTAACTGGGTGGGAGGCTGATAACTGGGGTCAGTGGGCTTTGTCTGAAGAGAGGATTTGCAGGTTAAGGTCACAGTTTCAAGATTTGAAACGGAGTCAAGGTCAGTAGCAGGCTGCACATCAGGTGACTCAATGGAGGTGTCACTTAAAGGCTTACAGGTAACATTATCAGCTGGAAGCACAGAACATGGAGCGTGAGGATGTTGGTTACCTTCTTTTTCATCGACAATAACATTCTCCACAGTAGCATCAATTACTTTAGGTGACTCTTGAGGCTGCTCAGTTGTGACTGAGCCTTTAGACTCCAAGTGTAGCTCATCTGGCTCTTTCTCCTTTGACAAATTTGTCTTTACAGCACCCTTTTCTGTTTCAGCCTCTTCTTGCTTTGGCACCTTTGCTGACACCTCTTCAACTGTTAAATGGTCAGCGATGGCACTTCCATCACATTTTGTGGTTTGAAGAAGGTCAAGACGTTTCTCATCGCCAGTCTGATTCTTCTCAGTAGGACTTGGAAGTGGTTTTGAGCAGGCTTCGGTCACTGGTTGTAAATCCAATGTGTCTTTCTCTGATTTGTCTTTACCTGACTGATCTCTGGCTATGTTCACGGTCTCCTGAGTCCCAATATCTCCTTTATCCAATTGAACATCTTTCTGTGGCTTTTGTAAGTCAGTTGAGCTCTGTATTGCTGGTTCATCCTTGGTAGGAGCTGCCTCTGTGGGGATTTCTGGCTTCTTCAAGCCGAGAAAATCTTTAAAAATAAAGCTGGCCTCAACAACAGGATAGTGTAAATTCTCATGTACCGTCAGCGGAGGCAAAGAGGCACAGCCCAAAGCCGACACCGACATGTTCTTGAGATCCACAGAGGAACTGCCCTCTTGTTTCACAGAGTCCGCAAAGTGAACTCTGTTGTTGCCTCCACTGTTGTTATATACATACATACCCACTCCAGACATATCAGGGCTACCACTATTGATCTGGGTCTGGGCTTGTACTTCAGCTGCACTCTCGGCTGTCCTGGTTTCTGTTGTGCTACTTTCAGGTCGGACCTGTTGATTGTTGCTTGCTTGTCGCTCGACTGTGATTTGTTGTGAAGTAGTCGAAGGCTGAGGTGAAATTAAAGGCAGGAAGATTTGGCTGTAGTTTGGCTCTGTCTCAGTGATGGATGACTCCTCACAAGTGGGTCCAGAAGACAGTGCTTCCTCTGAAAGCAGATTTTGTTTGCTATCGGCTTCTCCGTCTGTATTGCAGGAGCTTTGTTCAGGGTGAGTGGGGAGAGGTGAAATTGCTGCTGCAAGCTGCTCCTGGCAGGGGTGAGAGAGATGGTCCTGTTCAGTACAGATGCTCTCAGTGATGGTAGCGATCGGCTCACCCCGGCTCTGTGACTTCAGCTGTGACTCGGCAACATCGGTGGGCGGACACGTCTCAGTCTCAGCTGATGACACCCCACTAGCAGAGCCTTCTGGCTGGCTGAATGAACTGTGCTCTCTTGCCAGCCCTCCTTTCTCTTCCACCTCCTCTCCTCCTCCTCCTCCCTCTCCTGCTCCCTCCAATCCCGCAGCACCGTGATCCTGACAATCAGCACAAGTAAGCAGCCCAAGGGGAGAAGTATTCAAATAGGCTTCTAACCGGAGTCGTTCCTTTTCTCTGTCTCCCTCTTCAGCTGGGAAGATCTCTGTGTCTGTGTCTGCACTGCGAACGGTTGACTCTGTCGGTCCCTTCGTTTCACTCTCAGCCGAGTTGTGTGGCATTCTGCTGCTGCAGCTTTTCTCAGATGCAGCCTGTCCCTCTTTTGCTGAGAATGCAAGTGAGCATTTTCCCTGTGAACAGACTAAAGAGAGCTGAGGGAGGCTGCCCAGGAGTCCTCCTCTCTCTCCGTCTGCAGTGCTGAGGCACTTTTCTATTCCTCCCGAATCATTCTCTCCTACTGCTTTTTCACTCTCTGCTATTGCTACAGTAGCTACTCTCTCCAGTGAATCACGCCTCACGCTTTCTCCCTCTCCCTTGCTTTCTATCACTTCTGGCATCGTGGGTGTTGTCAGTGGCAACGCAGCAACCACCACTAAAGCCTCTTCAAGGGCACTCTCCACGCTACTCTCTCCCACACAAGTTCGGCTGTTGGAGAGTGGGCTCCGACTCTCCAGTGTGTGTATCTCTGCTTCTGAGGTAACTATAGCCTCCTGTATTTGTGCATCTGATCTCTTATCAGCAGAAGCAGCTGGATTGATAACTGTAGTTTGGACATATGTCATGGTTGTATTTTGGTTGTTAATGACATCTCCGGTTGCATGTTGCTTGCTCTGTGGGCTTGCATCTGAGCTATGATTCATGCCACATGGGGCATCTGTATGGTTGTGGTTATCTGACTGATGAGGCCCCTGTGAAAGTGCATGGATTGACGCAGGTGAACAGGCCAAGTCAGTAAGATGATCCTGCTCTATATGAGAGGATGATAGTGGGGGGCTGGAGCTGGGCTTTCCCCCGAGACTCAGCTGTTGCTTGTAATCAGACCCATTATCAAGCTGTTCCGCACACGCCACAGTCTCAGTGTCTGCCTCTGACACTGATTCTGCATTTGCCTCTGTGTTATTTCCTGCATTCACAAGTGGCATGGCCTGTAAATCATTTTCAGCTTGTGCTGCTGTCGTCTCTGCTTTCTGTTCATTCTCTGCGTTCTTCTCCATCTTTTTCTTTTTCCTTTGTTTCTTTTTTTCTTTCTTCTTTGTCTTTTTGTCCTTCTCGGCCTCAGCCTGTTTGTCACTGGGTGAATTCATCTGTTTGTCTGTTTTTGATTTCTGACCCTCCTTAGAGTGACTGTATGCTTCTGTCTGTTTTTCTGACTGCATCTCTGGAACTGTATCCTTATCACTAAAATGAACATTACTGCACTCTGATGTTTCATTGACTGAATCACCTTTCGTTTTGCTTTCAACCATATTAGTGTTGATACTGGACTCATCACAATTTTCTTTCTTTATGTGTGCAGTCTCTGTTATTGCCTCAATGTCTCTCTCCATAGCCACTGCATTACAATCTGGAGTGCCTTTTTTCTCAATTACTGTGTTAGAATCATCCTTTCTATCGTCCTTCTTTTTACTTTGAGCCATATAAGTGTTGATACTGGACTCATCGATTTGATTTTCTTTCTTTATGTCTGCAGCCTCTGTTATTGCCTCACTGTCTTTCTCCCTAGTCACTGCATCACAATCTGGAGTGTTTTTTTCCTCAATTACTGCATTAGAATCATCCCTTATATGATCTTTCTTTGTACTTTCAACCATATAAGTGTTGATACTGTACTCATCACTTTGATTTTCTATCTTCATGTGTACAGTCTCTGTTATTGCCTCAATGCCTTTCTCCCTAGTCACTGCTTTACAATCTGGAGTGCCTTTTTCCTCGATGATTGCATTAGAATCATCCCTTATATGGTCTTTCTTTTTATTTTCAACCATATACGTTTTGATGCTGGACTCATCATTTTGATTTTCTGTCTTTATGTCTGCAGTCTCTGTTATTGCCTCAATGCCTTTCTCCCTAGTCACTGCTTTACAATCTGGAGTGCCTTTTTCCTCAACGACTGTGTTAGAATCATCCTTTCTATCGTCTTTCTTTTTACTTTCAACCATATAAGAGTTGATACTGGACTCATCATTTTGATTTTCTATATTTATGTGTGCAGTCTCTGATATTGCCTCTATCTCTTTCTCCCTAGTCACTGCATTACAATCTGGGGTGCCTTTTTCCTGAATGACTGCATTGGAATTATCACTTATTTTGTCTTTCTTTTTACTTTCAGCCATATAAGAGTTGATACTGGACTCATCACTTTGATTTTCTATATTTATGTGTGCAGTCTCTGATATTGCCTCTATCTCTTTCTCCCTAGTCACTGCATTACAATCTGGAGTGCCTTTTTCCTCAATTACTGTGTTAGAATCATCCCTTCTATCGTCTGTCTTTTTACTTTCAACCATATAAGTGTTGACACTGGACTCATCGTTTAGATTTTCCATCTTAATGTCTGCAGTCTCTGTTATTGCCTCGATATCTTTCTCCCTAGTCACTGAATTACAATCTGGAGTGCTTTTTCCCTCATTGACTGCATTAGAATCATCCCTACTATCGTCTTTCTTTTTATTTTCAACCTTATAAGTGTTGATACTGGACTCATCGCTTTGATTTTCTTTCTTTATGTCTACAGTCTCTGTTATTGCCTCACTGGCTTTCTCCCTAGTCACTGTATTACAATCTGGACTGCCTTTTTCCTCAATTACTGCATTAGAATTATCCTTTATATCATCTTTCTGCTCACCGAACACAGTATCTTTTGGAGTTTCTTTAAATGAATCTGTATTCATTGCCATATCTGAATGTGTATGCTCATCTTTTTCTGTTTCTTCTTCTGGTTTAATCTCTGGACATTTTTCCTGGCTCTGTGTTGTTTTTATTTTACTCTCTGTCTCTGCAGCCCCATCACTATTCTCAGTACCCAGTATGTAATTCCTGAAACTAAACACAACTGTATCCGTCTCACTGTTTGCTGCCTCACTGTTTCCGTGTGTACTCTTGTTTCCATGGCCCCCGTTGCTATGTCCTGGCTGGACTACGATTGGAGGCAGTGATGATGACTCACTGGGCTTATTAACCATCGCTTCTCCAGTTTTGTCCTCTTTTTCTTTAACTGTTTCAGGCATGGTGCTCAAAGGCTCTTTGAGTTCAAGCAAGCCCAGTGAGGCCATTTGCTCCTCA
The DNA here is from genome assembly GCA_029490765.1 of Euthynnus affinis. NCBI lineage: Eukaryota > Metazoa > Chordata > Actinopteri > Scombriformes > Scombridae > Euthynnus > Euthynnus affinis. Next base: position 10,628,507 of record CM055852.1, on the reverse strand, counting down.
CATTCTTTGAAGGCTTCTTGCAGCTCCCGGTCTAGGAGCAGGTGTGTAGGAGAAGGTGTGGCAGTGGGCCCAGGAGAGGGCTGGGCATCTGTGAGAACTGGGTCGCAGTCATGAGGCCTGAGACGAGGGTAGGGTGACAGAGTTAAGAGTCTTGACTGGCAGGCAGACAGCTGGTCATTCCACGATGCCACAGAGTGCTGCTATCAGAAGCCCATGCTCAGACACTGCACTCCGCAATATGCACACACAAAACAAAACTGTACTCGGGATGCCTACTCTGAGATGTGCATTCCCCTACAAAAAAGTAATACCAGCTGTTTCTAAACATATGATTGTGAATGAACATGCAGGTCTATTCATATACACCAAAACATATAGTTTATTTACTATGTAGTACCTTCGAAATAAGAATGCAATTTCTGAACATTTCTTCCAAACCCATAGCAACCAGCCTTCAAATATCAGTGCCATAATTTAATGAGACTGATATTCTAGTACAAATAATTTCATTCCAGTAATTTGATTGGTTGATGCTATTGTGTTGGTTGGAACTATGCCTTATATCTTTTATGTTTACTTTTATAGGAAGAACTACTAAGAATTGCAGTAATAAATTCTTTATTTCACTGAGGCTGCTGTGTGCTGTGATTATGTACTGAGCAATGCTGTCTACTCCACCATTATAATCAAAATAATGAATACACTATTTTGATTATTAATTCCAAATTTTTATGTAAAGAACAGTAATTAAACTGTAAATGTTGCACTAAACATGTTATATTTATAATTACAGTCTTTTTAATATTATTATTTCCTTAAGGAAAAGGGGTTGATAATAAATTCTCACCAGATAAACAAACTTACAAATGATCATACAAGGTCCCATAACCTCATAAATAATTTATTAAAGGAGTGACATTGCACTACAAACCACAAGTGCACAGCTAGCATCATAATGTGAGTGCTTGGTATAAATGCCTTTGACAGTTATGCTAGCTTTGTGCCATTCAACTGCTGAGTCACAGCTAAGCCAGCAGTGCAGGATAATACTGTGGGACCTTCTTAATCTCTCTGCCTCACTGAGTGTATAGATCCATCATCATTACTTAGTTAGGAGATACATGTACGTCCACTCTACCATCATAGTAATTATGTCATTGTATATATGATCTATATAATACACAGGACCCTTCACAGGACAGTCCTTATCTATTCATGTAACTCATGCATCAACCACTATGCCAAGTCATTATTCATACCCAGGTGCAAAATACAAAAGTGAAAAACAAAAAGCCATAAAGACATTGCAGATGACTGGTTAATATGGTCTCCTATGATTGGTTCATACAGGTTCCTTCATTTCCTTGTAAACATGAGCTCTCCCCTGACAGCATCTTACTCATTCACCTCACTCACTGGCCTCTTTGACACAAATCTGTAACTAATTCACTTAGTTGGAGTTAGCACTCCATACTGAAACGCAGAACAGCAAAACAGACTAAACTGCCCACAGCTGGCATGACGTTTTGCTATCCAACAAGCTGTTGCCTACCAAATTTACCTGAGACCAGGAGTTTCTTGCAGTATTGCATTTTAAAACAGTGTATGTCCTGCCATGTTTGGCTTGAAAAAGATATGTTTTCTATGTCTTTTTTTGCAAGTATGAGCATTTTTAGTTAATTCAGTTTGCACACAATTCTAAATTCTCAGATTCACACATTAACATAAAGTAATTGTGCCACTGCAATGAGCCAGGCAGTCAGAACACAGTGAGCCTTTAAACAAATTAGTGCAATTAGCATCAGCACTCAGACAAAAGCAGAATGCCAGGCAACACTTGTGGCAGAATATAAAGTCAGTCTGCAGTTAATTCACTCAAGCATTAACAAAAACAGACTGCCACACCTCAAGTCAGGTCTGTTTATACAGATAACACCCACACAGCAGCAATATCCATCACACTCAAGTATAAGTAAGAGACATTCTATCATTCTGTCATCTTTTTTTTTCACTCCATGCGCCCTGATTTTATTTTTCATCATACAGTCTACCACTGCTGATCTCACTCCCACAGCAGACACTACCTATCCCACATCATGCAGTCTGTGTGGTACCTTGTGTCTAGAACCACCAGTGGTCGACTGACTTCCATGTGATGCTGCAAGCCAGCCAGCAAAGGGTTCACCTGCTCACATTTCCTCTCATCTGAGCTAGTTTGAGTTCTGCTGACACAAATCCGCAACACACACACATACATACCCACACACACGTCCACACATGCAACAGATCAGTAACTATTATATTTCACCTTGGCTTAATATTTGGTGCAGATTTGTTCCCGTAAGGCTATAAATCAAGCATAAATAAACGTCCAGAACGTTATTATACAGTAATGCAATAATAATATGATACTTTGTTGCTCTTGAATGTGCATTTTCCAGGCTGGTGTATATAATCACTACACTATAATTCATGTTTTACCTCTTTAAAAAATAACTTTGGTAATATAAGCATTAGAAGTATGATAGACTGCTTATGTCACAAATATTTGCATGCTTGAGTAAGCAAGTTTAATCCAGTTTAGACTTTTAAACGCCAGTTGAAAATAAAGCTACGGCCAAATTGTGATTGTTTCTAAGTGCTTTCCCTTCCTCTTGCCCAATGCATGTTGGAATAGGCTCCAGCATCAGCGTCTGATTGACTGAGCTGTTTTTGTCTAAGAAAAAATACATTTAAATTCCTTTAAACTGACATTACGCAACTTAAAAACTAGTTATGATACACAGTGACAGCAAAAAGTGAGTATGTGGTCATTTGTGACACCTTTTTATTGTGTATCTTTTGAAGAGAAAGTGTTTTGGGGACCCATTTCCTACTATATTTTTTTCAGGAAGTAGACAAGGAATACAAACAAAAAAAAATATTTGCATGATTCACATTTCCTCAGAACTGGAACAGCCACTAAAAAAATAGCAAGAACTTGTTTTTCTTCTTTCTGTGAGATCAAGTGTGTGGGAGGAGGAGCTGTGATAGTTATTATGGTTATTACCTGCATAATAGTGTGTGTGTGTGTGTGTGTGTGTGTGTGTGTAACCCCAAACTTACCCCAACGAGGACTCCCAGATGTTGAGCTCACTGCTGAAGTCTAGACTGGGTAGCAAGTCATGAGGAAACTCAAGCTCCTCCTTGTCCTCCTGGTCTCCAGCTGTACTTCTGCTCTCCTCCACTCCAGTGATAACTGGGACGTCTGGGAGCACTGGTTGAGACAGCAGACTCTGCTGGCTGGTGGAGGGTTCAGTCAGCAGCGTTCTGTCGTCCCTCTGGGTCAAACTCTCAGTGTAAGCTTCACCCTGTGGGACAGTGAGACACATTCATGGTGAACTACATGCTACATGAAGTTACATTTTATATACTTAAACAAGTCTGAGCGTGTTGCAAGCAAACATGGGAACACCAACAGATTTAAAGTTCAGAGCCAAACAAGATGAACAAATAACTCCACCCATTTGTTCATCTATTAAATATGGTGTTGTTTGTATAGTAATGCAAAGGTCATACTGATTGGAATGTGTCCCTCCACACCTTATCTTCATCTCTCAATGTACTTTTCATGTGCTATTAGTTGCATTAAAGGATTATTTCCAGCAATAAAGCCTAGAATTTATGTCAGGCTCACTTTACAGGCCTGATGTCTGCAGCTTTGTTTACACTCTGCTCTTAAGTGTCACTGAATTATTATTCCTGAAGGAAAAGCACCTCAATTAAATGAACGTACGGTCATTACAGTCTGGTGTTTCCCCTTTAGGTAGCCAGAGGCACCTCTAAAGGAAGTCTGGGACATTTTTTTCCCTGAGTGAGTGAGTGAGAAAAATTTATTGAAAACAAACCAGTCCTACTGGACTGTGACAGATCATACATATACATGGTTTAATCATTGTCTAGCGTATATTATTTAGATGACTTTGATTCCTCCCTTTATCTTGAATAAATATTTAAGAAGTCTATTGAGCTCCTCCATTCACTTTTCTAAAAGAACAAAAAACAAAAAGAAACCTGTAGAGACTGCATTCAAAGTGTAATCTGGCTACCTGTTGTAGCGCTTGGTTAAATACAGCTGGTTTTCTTCTCTCTGAAGTTCAACCACAGCCACTCACCACAACATTTGGCTGTGGTTGTGTTGGCGTTGTGTTCCTACAACCTCGCCCTCAAAACAGAAAACACCCAACTGTGGACCCGCCATGTGAACTCAGCTTACAGAGGCCAAAAGTTTTCCCTGATTTCACCCACTCAGATGAAACACAAACATGTACAGATATAATGCAGCCTGGTTTAGTAGAACACAAGTTGACTGAACAGTGTGAGTGCAGAGGGATACAATGTGACAGGGGTATTACTATCTATTGAGGATGGGCTGAGATTCTGAAGTGAATCCATTCATTCATTATTTATGAGCCAGTAGTAGACAGCATGGCTGCACACAAGCAGAGGTGGCTCAAGCAGAGATGATGACGGAATCAATTCTTTGAAACACATTTTTTGGAGACCAGACTGGATGCAACAGTTTTTTACCTGTTATACACCTGTATTACTGTTTTTTTATCCTTTTAGCTCTTGCATTTAAGATATCGTTACATTAAGGCAGGAAAAGACTTTCAAGCCAAATTTGCATCAAATTACATGAGTTTAAAGCAATCAAATCTTGTACTCCTCAGTGCCATCTCATGAGGTCTTGCTTTCGTTTCAACTCAGTGATGTAGTTACTGGATGAGGATACAGGAGGTAGATTAACAGGTGGAGCTGTGCGTGTATAGTGAGGTAGCTCTGAGTCACTGGCCTCACCTGTTTTACCACTATAAAGAACCTTCTTTGTGTGACACATTCAGCACGGATGGAGAATCACTTCTTGTTTCTCACAAACATCAGTGTTGCTCCAGTGAACACAGTTGCAGCATAAGTTGTGCTCCAATGAACTGCTATAAAAAAGATGTTCACTGTACTACAACATGTAAAAGCTCCATTTACAAGAAAGTTAGCAAATTCTGTAGCTACCCTCTTCACATCTGCATATACACAGCTTGAACCACATTCAGTTATTTTTAAATGTACTAATTTAGAAAACTCCTGCTATGCTCAACAGCAACAACAACAGCCACAACAACAAAACCATGACAACATGAAACATCATAAAACTGCAAAATGAAAGAAAATGAACCCAAAAAAGCCCAGCTGCAGGTAAGAGTGTCACTCTGGATGCATTTGATCTCCCTGTTTTTGTGATTTTCTGTATTAATGTTACATAATAATGTTTATTTAAAAAAAATCTTTTACACAGTAGCAGTCATGGATGCAGAGATGAACAAAGTTATAGCATGAGTTGTGTGTACGTTGACATGTGTTGATTTCCTGTTTCCTTCCTGAACTCTCACCTTGTCATGACAACCAGCTGATGTCACACTGCAAACTGCGAATGTGTAATTCTTAAAACATAGTAGCCCCAAATACCATTCAGAAAAGTTTAGACAGAATGACAAGAAACAGCACCAGGTGGGGAAGTACAACCAACTTTACAGTCATATTATCAGCCTTTTAAAAAGGTCATTAGTGAGGTCAAATGTAACCGGTAAGGTGGAAAACCACAGCCGTTGTTTCCGTCTGTTTTACCCACTCACAGAAAGCGCTGTCTGTTATTAATTAACCCACAAGAACAAAACAGAAAGAAAGCTGAGGTTGCCTAGAGACTGCTGCTTGTCCAACAGTCAGTACTTAGTGTTAATTCAACGTGTCAGGGCCCATGTGCTAACTAAACTTTAATGCTTTACACATGACTACTGTAAACACAGACAAGACAGTGCTGAAGCAGGAACAGGCCCTCACTTGCACAAATAGACACACAGTCACAAATAGACACATTAACAGATTCAACATGCTCTATCCAGGCCACTTTCTTGTGTAAAATAGCACACCTCTCTCCTTGAGTTTCATCACACCATCTCCACAGTACGTTGCACTTACCCAGCAGTGTGCTCCACTATGCTGAAGGTGACTCTACAGTGCAGTGCAGCTCCTCTGCTACCCTTCTACTTTCCTCACAGTACAGGCAGCCTCTGCAGGGCTCTGTGTTTTCAAGGGGGCAGGCGACAACACAAACATGCTGCAACACATGCTGCTGACGCTCCCTGTCCTTACCTCTCCTCTCCTCTCCACTCCTATACTGACTCAGCTAACTTCCTCCTCCCTTTCTCTCCTCCTCTTCACAGTCCTGTCCTCTCCTCTGTTGTTGCCGCTCCCCTGTTAAATTTCCATGAACCTCCTCAGGATCTTGCAATGTGTGTGTGTGTATGTGTGGAGTCTAGAAACACTACACTACCACGCACTGACAAACACTGCTGCTGAGACTGACTGACTTGACTATGGGCTGGCCACAGGGAAGTGCTAAGAATTCTCCTCCCCCTCTACTGTAAACTCTTTCCACTCAGCTTTCTCTCTATCCCCTCCTCCTACTCCTCTGTCTCTCTTCCCTCCTCTCTTCCCTCTGTGCTTCCCTATCCACCTCTGCTCCGACCTCCTCCCCGCCTGTCCCTTGCTGTGTCTTCTGGCTGGTTGCACTGTGACAGTGCCTCTGCAGGTGAATGCTGGGAATTAGGCCAAGGGTCGGGCCTGCATTGACCCCCTAAGAGAGGATCAGGTTACACTCCAAGAAGCTTCGCACAAACAGACACGCACATTATCCTCCTGCATCATAATAAAAGCTCCTCCCTCGTGCAACTTTGACCTCTCAGCGTTGCCAACGTGTGACATCATCACCAGGAGATAGATATGACAGCAACATTACCCCCATGACCCCTAATTAATATGCACTTCACCATTTAAAGCCAGTGTTCCTCTTGACTGGTTCTAAGGTCAGAAACACATAACATCTGTCAGAGCAATGGATATTTTTAGCTGGATAGTTTGTATTCAAGTGTCTCCTGTGGCTGATTTTCTAGAAGTATTATCCTCTATGGGTTTTTTGGGACCTTTCTTATGTCCTGAAAAACTAAGACAGAATGCAAATACACAACAACAGAAAAGGGTGGTAAGTGAAGATGGGTCTGCAGGAAATAAAGCCTCAAGAGGATGCATTTTGCAATGTCATGCCCATTTGAGTGTGATGTCAAGGGGAATAAAAATAAACCATGTCTAACTGGTTCATCACAGCACACATGTATAACCAAACAAATGTGTTGCCTGACGTGATACTGGCATGAATGTGCAAGGAATATGATGTTGGGAAACTGTTCATTTCCACTGTGTGTCACTTTATAAGCTAGAACTGGAAGCTTTGCTTGTAATAGTGGAAGTAGAGGGGCATTTCACGCACAATAAACGGAGGAATGTTGATTACTGGGGTTGCAAAAAAAACCCAAAAAAAAACATGTCTTGCAGCAGGAACATGACTGTGTCCTTTCTGTGTCCTTTTTAAATTGAGCTTAAAGATACAGCTTCTGATTTTGAGTTTCAAAATATTAACTGCAACCTGAAAAGATGCACACTGGCACACACAAACTAATTTTTTCCTCTCTCACACACATACTCTTGCACACACACACACACACACCAATATTGTACCTTCAGCAAGTCATTCTGATTTTCCTGAGGTGGAAACAGAACAACATTTTCTGGAGTGCCCTCTTCTGGCTGTAATGGGGAATGAAACAGTTCAACAAGAGATCTTTAAGGGGCAAACCAACAGTATTTAGCAGTAGAGGTATGCATGAACACACTGAAAACAAAATCACCATTGTTTTTTGAAGCAAAGCTAACTATGTTAAACCCCACTCTCCAGTTGTACCCTATGGTTTGTAGCCTCTATAGCTCATGAGACAAATGTTTATGTTAATCCTATTAAGATAATCCTGAATTCCACAGTTGAAGTGCTCTAGTCACATGTGGAAAAGACTGTCTTTTTTGTGACTGTTGTTCTCAGAATAGCACAATTACAACGTATAAAGTATGTTGTAATTGCAAAAATTACAGCTTACAGCAAAAATTAAGTTAATTGCAACTATATCTCTACATTCATAGTGGAAGCAGACACAACGGGCCTTTTAGAAAAGAAGCAAAACTTGTAAACAATCACAGAAATGATGGTTTTAATAAGGTCCAGCAAGAAACCAAATTTGGAAGTAGCAGCATGTGTTGCAGTAAACACAGATGAAGACTCACATTGTTAGAGTAATGGCTTAAATATCTAATATTTATCTTAACCTCTGCTTTGCAACAACCACTACATACTCCAAGAAGTGTTATCTAAAATAGCTTATTAGACAAGCCTCAATTAAGCATGTGAATACACACAAAGCTCCATGGACATCCTATGTGTTGTACTGAAGCCAGCAGTTAGTAATCATGCAGGTTAAGTGTTGTTAGTTGTTAGTCTTCCGTGCATGAAAGAGTTTGAGGTATGTAGCAGCACGGGGGGCAGAAAGTATAGCAATCCCAGCCATCAGATGCCAACAAGCTTGCCCTTACCAATACCTCAGTTGTGCTGTTCTCGTTCCCCATGGCTCATCCGGCTGCAGGGCGACAACTGCCCAAACCAACAGCCTCTCACATCAGCTGGCTGAAAGACACCACAGCACAGAAGGACCATCAGCGTACAACCACAAAGTGTGCAGGGGAACTGTGGTCCCTCAGTGGAGGATTAGAGTTCTGTGGTATGAGGTTGAACTAGCAGAGAGAGAGAGAGAATAGTAAGTGTGTATGTTATTTTAGAGATTAGGGGCTTGTGATGCAAGACCTCCCTCTGGGACCAAAGTACAGGCTTTACTTCTGTTGATGAGGGCTTAAAAGCAGAAGAAAGAGAATATTCAATGAGTCAAAAACTATCATGTGTTTATAAGAGTTGATTTTAGTGAGCCGGCGTATTTGGAGAAATTCAACAATTCAGTATTGATGAGCTGCAGTAAATCTGGTCCCTGGTAAAAAAAAATCTCTGCTCTCAATGACCTCAAACAAACAGCATCACCACCCAGAATAAAAGCATCTTTATATTTAAAAGACTACATATGCATGTTGTCACTTTGTCCATGTGGATGTGATGTGGTAGCTTACTGACACAGTGACTGATGCTGGGTAATCCCGTAAAGTAATCCTCATGTGGTAAATAACAGATTGTGGTGTCTCTCTGCTTCCAGCACTGATGAGTCTGTTAGCAAACACTAGGTACAGACCAGGCTATCAAAAATATCCAGTTACTATACAATTCATATAAATAATCCTGTTTGACATCACTATATACAATACTGTATATTGTAGTTAGACAATGAAAGATTAATATGTTGAAAGAAATTAACATTTGAAATATTTCAAGAGAGGGACAGCAACATTCAAGCATAAAGTGGTTTTAAAGCCACGTTCATAAGAGTATCAGATATTCTCTGACATTCACTTTTCTTTACTCTCACATCGACATCTCCTCATTGTATACAGTATATTGTTACTCGGCTGTAAACACTCATGCCACAGAGAGGCTGTTTGTACATTCCTCATATAACTGCAGGGACTGTACGGTAGCTCTGTTTAGTCAGAAAGCACTGACCTGAATATGCAAGACTTTATAAATAGAGATCTGCCGTGTCCACTGCTGTTAGACTTTATTCCAGTCTTGTGCACAATTTGTCATTCACATTGGATTTCCAAACAAATATAGAAGCTTCATATTCCAGTTATGTGTGCACAATGTGACACGTTAATTCCATTTTTTGTTCCACACTGATTCAATTGTGAGCATGGGAAAATGAATATCTGTATTTCCCCTCACATCTTAACACTTATGTGTTCTGTGGCGTGGCAACTCTTCCCCCACGCCTTCCTACTTGCTATTTGTGTGAATGGGGTGTAATTTCAGCCTCTGCGGTGTGGATGCGTGTGCACTTTAACTGGCAGCAGTGTTTCAGGGCTTTTTGGCAGCACAGAAAGCAATGGGTCAAATCATATGATTATACTATTGCCAGGTCTCTTTTCACTTTATCAGTTGCCTGTCCATCACTCAACATCAGCCATCTTTTAAGCTCTTGGGTTTGGATGAGCACCATATGTCTCTGTTTCAACACCCGCAGTATGAGGTTACTGTTTCCTGCCCCATGTGTGACCCCTCCACTGGCACAAAACACAGCAACCACCAAAGTAAACAGAACACGTATTTCTAATATAATCTGTAATAGAATAAAATAAAGTGTTTCTAAGATAATTTACATAAAGTTCAACAAGGTAGTTGTGATTTGATGCATGTTTATCCACCTAGCGGAGGCAAATATAGTAAATACACAAAAATCCATCATACAACAGCGAACGAGATGTTGATAAAAGCAAAACACAGTCACACAAATTTCCATCCAAGCTTAAACAACTCCATCCTTTCCCATTTTCCTCACCAAATTCATATATTCATTTTTTTTTTTACAATCTATGACTGAAACTAAAGAAACTAAAGAAAACAAAAACTGCACCAGTGCAACAGTTCATTATCTACTCACCACTGCAAACAAGTGATTTTTCTCCACACACAGTGCCTGCTCTCAAGCTTTTAACAAACTCCTCCAGTCTGTGTTTACTGTCGGACTCAAGGCCAATATTTGTGTCTGTCCTCTCCTCTGAGGAGCCCCGGTCTCTCTGTTGCTATTTTTTGCATCACACGGTAGAGTGGGTGGAGAGGACAGAGGGGCGAAAGGGGGGCTGATAGGTGGGTGGTTGAGGTGGACACGGGACAGGAGGAGGAGAAGTGGGGACAGGGCTGAGGGGGGAGAGAGGGAGGGAGGGAAGGACACTGAACTGGAGCTGGGGAAGCCATGTCTGTTGTGGTGGCAGTGTGGGAGGGGAGGGTGGGGAGGGGGGGAATCACCTGCTCTGACAGGCACAAGAGATCTGGCAGTCAGCTGGAGGGGACACTAGTCCTGAGGCAACAGTGTAAACAAACGGGCATGTGAGGACGAGGTGTCCGACCTCCTAGCTCCCTGGTGGGTCACATGGAACATGCTGTTAGAATATTCACCCCACCTGTAGCTTTAAAATATCTAAATCATCTTCATCCTGCTGACATGTCCTTGTGGTGTTTCTGGATTTGGTAGTGATTGACATTTAAGTACAACAGTCAGACACAATGCAAGCCTGCTGTAACAAAGCAGTGCATGTTGACTGATTTTGACTACAGAGGGTTTGAAATGTATTTTAGATTCTCTTCATCTGCCTTCAGCACAAACCAGCTTCAGCCGGTTGCCCAGTCCGCGAAGACAGCAGGCTTATTATCATCACTATAAATAACACGGATTTGATCAGCTCTGTTTCTGACTGACATCATAGCGCAGTCTCATCAAACATGTCATTCAGGCATTTGTCTAAATGAATCTAATCCCCGCACACTATCCATTCTCTCTGGGATTTGTCAGCCTGCTTCCCCTCTCCTCCCGTCATTCCATCACCCTCCACAACAATCAGCATCACCCTCAGCTCCTCCCTTCCTCACCCCCTTACTCTCCATCTCCACGGCTTCTTTTCCCCTGCTGACGTCACCCCTCCTCCAACACTACAGTACACCTTCTCTCTCTCTGCCTTTTTGCCTGAGTAAAGACTCTGCGGTTGACCAGTAAAATCTGTTTCATCTCTTCTCTCTTGGCATGCTCTCTCTGCTCAGCCACACGGGCTTTGATGCTACGCTGCAGACAGCATGCTCCCTCTCCTCTGTTTACCTGGCTGCGTGAGATTCCGATGCAGCTCCCCATCTTGTATTCCATGTCCTCCTCTGGTGAAGTGACTCTGGCACTACACGGCTGGCAGAGCACCTTTCTGCAGAACTGCATCGTTATCAGTCAGACACAGCATTGCCAAGGCAGGCAGATCTTTGCAGGAGCTACAGAGTGAGTGTGTGTGTGTGAGTGTGTGCCTGAGTGACTAATAAATGCTCTGCACTGCATTGCCCGTAGTGCGCCTGTGACATATATTTTCTAGCCTTTGTTATATAAAAAAATCTACATTACATAAGGAATCCAACCTAATTAAATGTGTGTGAAAAAGAGGAGCTACTCTTTCCAGCCTCATGTGCAGCTTAGTCTCACATCACTGCACGGATGAGCGCACTGAAGCACTGGTATGGAGGGAAAAAAATGCTCAGAGAGTGAGAGAAGAAGAGATAGGAGGCAGCGTAAAGAGTGCCTGTCCCTTTAAAAGACCCAGGAGATAGCAAGAATGATAGTGGTGCATCACCATGATGAGAGTCATGAGTGCAGTCATCCAACTATATATATATCTGATCATACTGAAGTTCACTCAGTCAAAATAGACCATGAGGAAAATTACAGCGACCGACCGAAAAAATAATTTTACTCTTATTCATTCAGTTTTTCCCACAATTCCTCGTGTCCACTACATTTTTGAGAGATGACAGGAGATTCCCCCAGCGTAGAAAAAGACGAATGATGATGAAAATTACAAGGCTACATGAATGAAGGTATCCATTTTTGGACTTTCAGATTCTCTCTACCTATTCATCATCAAAAAATAAATAAATAAAAAGTGCCGGTATATTTTCACCTGCACTTAAAACAAATATGAAGCCTAAAGCTGACAGCAGACAAACACACACAATCATGTTACAATCATTCACTCTTAAATTAACCTTGTGCTTAGAGTTGTGCTTTACTGTTACTGTAAGGTGTTTATGTGTATAAACTGTGCATCTCACCATGGTTATATTTTGTGTAAAACTTTTGAAAAATGATTAATTATGTCAAGAAATGTCTCAAATTAAAAGATACGTACATTAGGACATAGTTTAGGTCAGTGTTGTCAGAGCCTCATCTGACCCCAAACATCACTTTATCATTGTCATTTGTTATATAAGATCCATACAATGCCACAGATGACATCATGGGTTTATCTTTAACCTTGCACACTGGGCACTTTCATTCACATGAGACTGCCCAAAAGTGCATCTTCAAATAAGCTTATTGATCACTGAGTATTTCTACAAACCTTGGCATAAACAAGTGACTTAACTGTCTTCTGGACATTATGATTCACAAAATAGCAGCTGTCAGGATAATAAATGCAAACATCCACCATTGTTGGAATAATGACTGGAAGACCTCTTCCATACTATATGTGGAAATAACCTTTTTTCTTTATAAATACTCTTTTGGTCAATCAATGTGAAAGATAGATTTTCTTGTTTCATTTATGTTTCCTCCATATTTTGTATTTTTATTTGTTTATCATGTACTTTTTGTTTTATGCCCCATCCATATACGGAGATTGGGTGTTCCTGGGCAATGTGTATTCCTTGACTTGTTGATTGACTGCTTCATTGACTAACAAAAGTAATAAAATACCGATTTACAGCAACTGGTTAATAATGTCCAATGAAACAGTGTTTGTACTGTTCTGTTCAAATCTAAAAACTCTTATAAATGGCTGATTTAAATATTGTTCTGGTAGTCATTTCATCAAGGTTTAAAGGCAGGTTTTAATTTTCAGGTGTGTATGTTGCACACCTCTAACCAATTGCTGAATAGAACTTTTAGGTTTTAACTATCTACATATCAAACTATTATATTTACAGCTTTTACTTATCCTCCACAATTACAGAAGTGTGTTTATGTGAAGTTGTATAGAAAGCTAAAATATCAGAAACAATGTATTTTACATGTTGAAATAAATTAAAACAGTACCAGATTTCTCTTTTTTCCCTTTTATTATTCAAATATCTAAAACAGTAAAAATAAAAACAAAATGTGCAATTGAGAAACCATGACCTTAAGTCACAATGATACAGTTTTGTGACCTACACTGGAAATTTGCAAATTTCTTACAATTTGTCTTTATTACTTATCAAAATTAAAAAACAAACAAACAACAACAACAACAACAACAACAACAACAACAACAGTAACACACCTTAAAACAATCTTCAGTTTCAGCTAACAAAACATTGTGCGGTCCATCACTCATTTTGTGTGTTTGGAGGCAGAATAATTGTGTCTCTGATGTCGAAGGCATCTATGAGCTCCTGGGAGAGAAAAAACAACAAACACAACCAGCGACATGAATAAGAAGTTTTATAGAACATCTTGTATTGCTGCTAGATTAAATCTTCTATATTCAGGCTGTGACTTGCTCACCTTCCAAGTCTTTGGGCTGATAGAGACAATGCACTGTTTCCTGCTGCATGAGCCTTCAGTTTGCACCTCTCCCTCCTCTACAGGAGCTGAAACACAAACACACATATTAAGTAAAATCATTTACCAAAGGACATTTTAATTGCTATTCCCCTCTCCAAATAATACAAATAAAGGTTAGTTGGATCTCCTTACCTATACAAGGCAACTCGGCTGAATCCAGATACATCCGTGCCAAACCATCCTGAAACATTGTAACATATCCTGACGGTCACTAGAGGGCAGACAAGCTTCAATTTAAACACTTCAAATATCCTCAACACAAGCGACTCACCCTGATGAGAAAAGATGTGTGGAAAATGTTCTCTACTGTCCGGGAAAATGAGTTGGGGTCAATGACAAACTCATAATACGATATTGGTGATGTAGCTGTGATAGAAACAGAGAGAGATTAGCAAATACTATTTACACTACAATGAAATGTTAATGACCTTGTGGTCAAAAACTCACGATCATCTTGATAATAACTCTTCAGGTATCCCAAGATCCTTTCCACCTCCTTCTCTGTCGCCTCTTGATGAGACTCTTCCATTTTCTTTAGCTGACGGACAAATTTAACAAGACGCAGTGAGTATCTGGGACATTAACACTTTTTCAATCTGAACATACAGTGCATGTATTAATTATGTCAACTTAAAAAAAGGAAAACAGTGACAGACTTTGAAAATAAATCTACTGTTGCTGCCTATTATTGGTGGAAATTAACTGTCAGCTTCATTAAAAAAAAAACCCACAATTTGATTATAAGTCAAAAGTTTTCAAAGATTCATCACTTTTGAAGCATAGTATGTGATTGCTACATCGTAATTCTTTATTATCTGACACATTACCCATAACTGGCTGCAAAGTAACAATCAAATGTAGATAACTGGGAGCAATGGAAGTGTAAGTTTAGCCACCTGAGTGGGCATTATCCTTTTGGCTTCCTTGCTGGGTGCTTTGCTTTGCCGTTCTATCCTTTGCTTTGGAGGAGGCGGCTCTGCATGGAACGAACCCATCCTGATAAAAAAGAACCACAGGAATTATAAGATATTATGTCAGAGGCAGATAAAACAGCAGCACAGGCAACAACATACAGTTTATCAACTAATGAGGGACTGCAATAGGTCGGCTTAATGTTCACTTCCTCGTACGACGTTTCAATTGTAGAACTTGATCGGTACATTTTTCATGATTGTGCCTTTTCAGTCATAACTGTTTGTGTCAACAGGGGGGGGGGGGCACATGACACTATGCGGCACTCACATGTAGTGGAAGGAAGGTGCTGTCCTGAAACAGCACGCTGCTCTCTGAGACAGTCTGTGCCAGGCGTCCTGTGGCAAGTAGCCGTCAACTGCACCTCCGTTCTGCTGCTCACTCTCCCCGTTTTCTAGTCGGTTGAGACCCATGAAGGACAACTGTCAGGGAAGCAGAGAGTCTCATCATTACTGCGATTAAACAAAACGTCTGTATTTTGATGATTATGTATATTGTTATATATTGTTACAGGGCTGGGCGATATCACCTAAAATAAATATCACAATTAATTGTCACATTTAACTCGGTAACAATTAATCAAGCGATATCTTATTAAATACGCATCACAGTCAAGCTCTTTTTAATTACTTGTAATGAAAAATAAACAGAAAAGCCTGGATTATATATATGTATAGAACACTTGAAGGTATTTGTTCTGTTAACATTACATAACATTCCTGTGAATGTCAAAATGTGTAATAAAAATAGATTTGAATAACACTTTTATGACTTCTGTTCTCTCTTTAATTATTAGCTGGATGCTTTTAGAGTGACATTATTTCTGACACACTGTTGCTCATATTGAACATTGTCTGTTACATTTACAGTTGACTGCTAACGTCCAGCTCACCTGCCTGCTTGTCCTGAGTGCAGCCTCATGTCTCTTTGTCTCCTGCTCACTCGCCTCACACACTCTGCACCAAACGCTCCCAAAGAAGCTGCGCTACTCCACTCTTTTCTGACTTTATTTCTGTTTAGCTTCCTTTTGTCATGTATTGTGCTGAATGATGCCCATATGACTGACAAAACTTTTTTTTTCTGTACCAGCTTGTTCTCATCTGCATCCGCCCCCAGCTGCATTTCTCTGACACTTGAGTCGTTTTGTCTTCACTGGACACGTTTGGTTAAACGCAAGTAGACATTCTATATATGGGAATGAATTTATCAAACATATTGTCTGTGACTTTAGTTATTACAATATAAGTGAATTTTTGTGGTCGTACAAGGTGCGTTACATTTATATCGCACAATTCTCAGAAATCATTTGGCTGCTTTTATTCAGTTAAAAGTGAATGTGTCTACTTGTGTTTCTAATATATCCATATCAACAATAATAAGAAATATGGTCATAAGATCAATGTCAAGCTATTCAGGCCAAAAAATACTGAAACTTGTTTTGACTAATATTGCTTGGCTCTATGCCTACATGGCTGAACAGGTCAGGTCACAGATCAAAGCAAGAAGACTTAAAATTGATACACTATAAAAGATGTTAAACTTTTTACATGTTATACTACTTTTACACCACAGTCTCTCCTTCTCTCCAATTCTAAATTAAATTCTGTTGGTGAATATGTAAACTTTTTCAACAAAAAGGAAAAAAACTAATGCAAGAAATGCTGTTGATATACAGCTTTTTAAACAACACTGTCAAAAGACAGTTAGACTCTTTACTGGACTCTATTATATCTTTAAAACAGCATTTTTGTTGGCTAACTTCAGAGAAGACATCCACAACATGCTGAAACAAACACAGCTGCGGCATATTACAGCCTTAGAAAGGTGTTATGGTGTGTTACTGTACAGTGCAAGTTGTTTTTTGGATGTGTAAATATGAAATTAATTTGGAGTCATGCGTCTGGCCTTCTGATGATAAGTCCACGAAACACTCTCCTTTAGCTCTGTGTTGTATCCTTGTCTTTTTACTCCACAGGAAGTCCAGTAACTGCATGAGACTGTGTCTGCTTGGACACAGTCTCCCCGGTCACTGAGACACCTCAGTAGTATGTTTTGCTGTGTGTTTTTAATCAGCTTTCACTGCAGCATTTTATATAGTTGCAGTTATAATGGGTATAAACAATAAAAATCACTCACAAGATGCTCAGCAAAAGCAGTGGGATCGAAAGTGGAGCTCTCAGAAAACAGTTGGCTGGCCTTCTCCTTTCCCAGATCTGTGGCCATGACAAGGAGCTGGGCATCCAGAGCGGCTTCCCTCACCTGCCGAACTGTCACAAAACACAACTAACAATCAAACAGACCAATAAGTAAGACGGCATGATAATGACATGTGATTTGGTACTCTGGATGCTAATAATACTGAATTTCACTATACAGAAGGATAAAATTTAGACAACAGTAAAGGACTAAAATTCAGGCCAGCAAAAACAACATATAGTTAAGACATCTAGCTGCCTTCCAATAATCACTGTTAAAATTAATTATATTTTATGGTGTGATGATCACTTTAAATGCGGTTTATACCGCATATAGATTGCACAACCTTTGTAGTCATGGCCACAATAAACAACATAATGTTACGTTTTTTTTTTAAATTGCAAAACTGGCTTATGTAAACATGACAGTCACGCGGTTAGAAGTGTAAAGAGAACAGTGGCCTCCTGGAGCAAAGTTCACAAGGTCAACAATCTATGTTGATGACTGAAATCTTTTCAGGACTTTTGAATTTCTGTTAAGCAACACTTCACATCAAAAGTGTAAAGCGACCTACCATAAATCAGCCATAGCAAGGTAAAATAATCTTTATCAAGTCAATTTACTGAGGTAATCTGAACTGTCACTTCCCCAGGTCATAATTACTATAGCTGCTAGATGACATAAACGTAACTATAGGTCGTTTTTGCCGGTTTTTGTCATTTGGACCTATACTATTGTTTTCTTGTGAGAAAAGGCTGGCATTTCTGAGGTTGTATAAACACATACCATCTTTAAAAAGCTCATTTGCCTCTTCCAAAACCTCTGTGAGTTTGTTGTTAGAGGGACTCAGCATGTCTTCTCTGTTCTCTGAAAAAAAAATTATTAGGGAAACACATCAGAGACTTGAAAACAAACACATAAACAAATTCAGCTGCCATCTGAACACGCTTGACGTCCGGCTTACTCACGTTGCACTGAGTTGATGAGGTCTCTGTACTTGCTCCGTATTTCTCTCCTGAGGCTCGGGTCATTGTCTTCGTCCAGCAGTTCAGCCGGGCTGAAGGCAGAGCTACCGTCCTCCCCGTCACTGCGCTGCTGCTGGTCTCCTTTCCTGCGGCCAGAAGCGCCATTCTGTCGGGGAGCCTCCTCGTCACCGCCGCCTCTAGCTGGCTTCATCTTTCAGTCTGTCCGCTGTGAAGGAGGAGAAACACGTTGACGCAAAGCAGGTTCAAATAAACAAAGGATGTTGTCTGTTTGGGGCTGTTGTATCTGTTTACCTACTTTCTGACAACAATTCCGGAAGAAAGAGAAGCGACTCTAACTCCCCCGAGTTGTTTAGCGTTCGGCGTGTAAACCTGACGTCGCCGGTTTTCTTAAATTTAGCCAAAGACGTTAGAAAGGTCAAGATAAAATTACACAACTCTAGCAAGTTTGTAAGGCAGATCAAACGCAACGTGTTGGGCTAAATAAAAGTCGCGCAGCGCAGTGTGAGAAACATAACGTACTCCTTTGACCTACTGTTTTCGTACTGCACACATGCGATATTAGAACAAACGATGAGCACCGTTACTACAGGAAAACAGTAACACGAGTAACGTTAGCGTTAACTGTTCTGCGACATTAAATGTAAAAGAGGCGCAGCCTTGACGTTACAGCGAGCGGACTAACGCGAAACATCACATCACCAACGTTAAGAAAAGTATCAATTATCACCCCACTGAACGACCGTCAGCCCAACCAGAACAAAATATCTGACGGCGGGTAATACAAACACGGAAGTACACAACAGTTCGTCATCTCGTTTCAGTCGTCTGTTTCCGAGCTAACGTTAGCCGACGTTAGCTAAATCCATTGTATTAGCAACTTAGCTAAACCTTAATACTTTCCACTCTCCTGCCTTTTACAAAGTTCATGCTGAAAGTGAAGTTTTAGTTGCTCTGATTTATGTTCAACTCGATATATCATTTCTCCTTTGGTGAACTTTAACGTACCTCTACGGCAGTTACAAGACGCGCCAGAGGCGACTCATCAGTGTTGATGAAAAAAAAGTTAGTTTTGTATTGGTGTTTAATTTCTAAGAGAAATGGCAGTGAAACTTCTAATAAGAGGCTAATAAAAATAATAACAACAACAACAATAATAATTTAGGTTCTTTACTTCTTCTTTAAATGTAAATAAAATAAAGAAAATGCATACTTCAAAATGAAATTGAAAATATATAAATTAGACAAGAGAATTCAATCAAAAGTATGCAGGCACAGAGAAACCCAGAATAGAGAATGGCACTTATTTAGTGAATGCTGTCAGTATAATGTCATATTTCAAAACATTTAGATACCATAAAACCACTGCTGGATTTAAATTGTGTTTTGTGTTTACAAACTCACTGATGTGGTTGTTTAAGGATTACATTATATAGCAAAATGAAAAGGACTAAAGATATATATATATATATATATATATAATGATACTGCTAACAAAACCTCTTATTTTTGCTAAGTTCACACTGGAAAAGTCTAATTAAACTGAGAAAACAACAATGAGGAGGCCTATACGAAGCTTCTCCCTAAATTTTGAGAAAACAAAGGAGATAATTGTTGATTTTAGGAAGTCCCAAATGGTTCAGCCCCCAGTGGCTATCAACAGTGTCCATGTTGAAATTGTGAATAACTTCAGATTCTCAGGCATTCAGATCTCAGACTCCCTCTCCTGGTCTCTAAACACTAGTGTTGTTAAGAAGGCACATACTTTCTGCAATACCTTAAGAAATGTGTAATGTCCATAAGAACCCTGGTCAGTTTCTACTGGGTTACCATAGAGAGCATCCTTACTGGAGGCATCCTGGTGTAGTTTGACCACCTGACTGAGCAAGACCACAAATGACTAAGAAAGACACCAAAACGGCTTCAAAAATCAGAAGAGCATCATCGCCACAGATTCAGGACATTCACACCTCCCACTGCAGAAGGGAGGCTCTAAGTATTATGGACACCAGCCAACCAGCACTTTCCCTCCTTCGGGAAAATGCCTACCGGGCATCAGAGCTCAGATCAGCTGCCTCAAAGAGTTTTTACCCTCAGGTGGTTAGATTACTTAACAGTAAGCACTTTACATGATTCATATCTGATTTACTATTCATGAGATTTCTTGCCTCTTGTTTTTGTTTTTCTATTTTGATTATTTTTTATTTTTTATTCTGACATATTCTGTATATGAAAGAAAAGTCTTTGAAAATTGCTTTCTGTAGCCTTTAAACTACCTGGTTCAGTATGTTGAATAGTCACAGTATTATTACAAACTGGCAACTGAAATACATTGTCATAATTATTATTCTAGGGCTGCAATAATTATTCAATTCATGTTTAATATGTCACATTTTCAATCCATTAAATGTAAAATAATAATAAAAATAGTGAGAAAATGCCCATTACAATTTCTCTGGCTGTATTTTTGCTTGATAAATGACTAAAACAATCAGTTAACCAAATAGTTGCAGATTCATTTTCTATCGATGATATTGATTTGTTAACTAACAATTTCAGCTCTGAACTAGCCTATTCCAGAGTAAGTCATGTTTATATGTATATAAATTATGTGAAATATTTAAAAACTGAAACAGAAATGAGTAATATATCGCCTTATTTGTACACACAAGATCTGAAATCCAGGCAGATTGTTGAAGGAGTTTGTATAAAATCCCCATGACTTAAAGAAGGTTTACCTATCTTTAGCTTTTTTTTTTTCTTTTGTCCCCGGTTTGCTTTCAGATCTATGCAAATACATGCTAAATGTGCTGACGAGGAAAGCCTGTCGAGGTTTCAGATCACGTTTTTCCTTTGAATTTCAGATTTTACAAACGAATATGGAACTAACTTCACCCAGTATTGACAACAACATCTGTAGGGGGCGGCGGTCAAACCGCGTCAGCACCGAGGTCCTCCCAGTGATACATACCGGTAGATGACGCGCTAACACCGGTAAATATCTGTCGAGTGTATGCCGCTCTTTATTTTCCTTATGTTGGTTTATTGTCATGGTAACCAGAAGCGTCCTCAAGTCATTTCCAGCTGTCCATCGGTAAACGCTAGTTTGGATCGAACCTCTCGCGAGGTTATGGTTAATGTTAGGGTTATGGTTAAACTCTCGCGACAAATAGTCCATCGAGTTGATCCAATCTAGCACCAACTCTGTCCATGACGCTTGGCTGTTTCTGTTTTCTTTAGAGCGGGACCAGTATAAAGTGGTTAGTATTGTTAATTCATGTTTTTATTTATTTTTTAATCAAGAGAAGATTTTAAAAAAAATAGTTTACTTAACTAATGTTTTAATCAAAAGAAGTTAGAATTAGTTTACTCAACTAGTACAGTGCAATGTTTCACATAGATTGATTTGAGAGTATTTTAGACTCAGACTCTCTTTACTGTCAACCCATCCATATAGAAGTATACATTTGGGATAAAATACCGTTTCCAAAGACCCTGTGGTGCAAAAGGTAGACAGTGCATGACATAAAATAAGCCTACACGACATAAGTAAATAAACAAAATAATCTGTACATAACATAATAGTGTAACAGACGAAGACTGTAGTGCAAAGACAATGTAAACTGTAAAACAAGACACTAGTGCAAAAGGCCAGTGTGTGTAAGATGGTGACTGTAGTGCAAGATAATAATATAAACTTACTCTTTCAGCAACAGGTAGCTTTTCTAAAGTTGGTTTTGTTTTAGCTTAAACAAAAATAAAAAAAAGTTAAGTTCCCTTTTGTAGGGTCACTGTGGCTTCTGTGTTGTGCATTTATCGGCATATTATTACTACTTATTGTTATACGCTGTCTGACATGTTAAATTCTGCATGTCAAATAATAACATGATATGTTAAATTCTAAGTCTACAAGCAAAATAACTAGTCAACCAATAATTGTCTGGATTTTAATATAATTTATTCACATGTATGTTAATAAAGCTGTCTTCAAATGTTGAGAACAGACATTTCAAGACTGGATATTTCTTTCTTTTACAGCCATTGACTGTAATGTTACAGCTGAGGTGGATGAGTCAGATCACATGGACCAGCTAATCCCTTCTTGACCTCACTGTGCTGGAGAACAGGCAGAATGAACAGGCGCAGAGCTACTTTGTGCACGTTTGCATCCAGGTAACGTAACTATTGTTTCCTCATGGGGGAGTTGAGGACCACCTCACCTTTGCCTCGTTTGGACCTGAACAACTTTAACTCAGCTGAAGCGGAGAGGAGTCGCTATGTTTTAACGAGTCCCCGCTCGTTGGAGTCCTGCGCACGACTCGGTATCAAACCTGTTGAACTTCTGATTAAATCGCTAAACGAACTGATTGCTGAACAGCATGACGCGCCCTTCGAGGCGGTGAGATTTATGCATGAATCCTACGAAAAGGAGAGAAGAAAGGTTTTACAAATGTGCCGAGATGAGAGGGAGAGGATTATCCGGGCGGCTGGGGACAGGTGGCCAGGCAGTAAGAAAGGCCTGGGAACGGTGCCTGACACCAAACTGAAGGATGACCTTGCTGTGCGTGAGTCTGTTCCATATGCAGATCTCTGTCTTAAAGGAAAATCTGTTAGCAGGTCCTCCTGTCCTGGTCAAAAAGACCCGGATAGGTGCACAATCTGCAGCTTCAGTCTTGGAGACCTCAGAAACTCCCCAGCTACTGAGATGAAACTGGAGAGGCTCACCAAGGACATCAAAAAGAAGATGTGTGTCACAATACCAGAGAAAGACCGCAAGATCGCAGCTCTCATGCTGGTGAAGCACCAAGAGGAGCAGGACCGTGCAAAGCTCTCTCAGCAGGAGGAACAGGAGCGACAGGAGGCCCGCAGGCAGGAGGAGGCCCAGCGGGCTGAGGCAGAGAAAAAAAGGAAGAAGAAGCTCAAGCAGAGCATGCAGCGCTGGCATGAGGAGCTGGAGGTCCGCAGGAAGCTGAGAGAGCGTCAGGAAAAAGAGAAAGCAGGACAACGCGAGCAGGAGGTGTTCTTGCAGGAGGACCGTTGGAGGAGGCTGAAAGAGGAGGTGGAGGCACAGCGCAGAGAGAAGTTAGAGGCCGCACACAGAGAGGCAGAGGCACGCAAATGCTACCAGGAGAAGCTGCTGAGAGGCAAAGAGGAGGTGGAGAAAAGGGAGCGAGAGAGGGAGAGAAAGGTAGCAGTGGAGAAGGAGCAGAAGGCCAGGAAGAGCAAAGTGCTTCTGGAGAAGAGGGAGAGGAGGAGGCTGCAGGAGGAGAATCGTAAGGAGCTGCTAAGACACATCCTCCTGAAACGGCAGGTGGAGCAAAAGGCGCAGGAGGAGGAGGCGCAGAAGAGGAGCATACTGGATAGGAAGCTCCAGCACTCCAGCGAGAAACGCGCCCAGGTCGTGGAGGCTCGGCTGAAGGACATGCAGGAGCGGGCGGCACAGGAGGAGAAGCAGATTCAGACAGTGCAGCTGAGGGCCGAGCGGCAGAACGTACAGCAGCTCACACACAAACAGCTCCTGGTCCAGCTGAGCCAGCGTCGCATAGAGAGAGCCACCCAGCACACCTCGGCACAGCGAAGGGACAGAGCTCACCAAACACATCAGTACAACAAACACAGGCAGCTCTGCCACCTGAGGCTCAGAGAGAGGATGCAGAGAGAGGAGGAGGCAGTGAGAACGGTCAGAGAGAGCTACATCACCATGAAGGAGTGGAGGAGGGAGAGGCTACGGAAACAGAGAGAACAGATCCAGGAGGAGGCGCACAGGCTGGCTCGGGCCTCCTTTCAGATGAGGGAGAGAGTGAGGCAGCAGACGCAGAGTCGCACCTTTGATCAGATGGCTCTGGAAGCTCAGCTGACTGCCTCCATTACTCGCATGAAACTATGAAAGAAATGATTAACTCCCATCCTGACTCCAGATAGAGCTGTTCACATAAGCCCCTTTCCTGCAAGGCTTCAGCACAGCTCAGGTATTAATGAGTGACTCATCTAGAGTTGCTTAGAATAGACGCTGCAGTAAAATAAGGGAATTTAGAGATATGAAAAAAATACAGCAAGACAAATCCCCCTATTGCATATCTAACAATATGGTAAGGACACATACGTTGCAAGTATGTGTATGTGTTATAACATGGGTGCTGATGGAAGGAGAAGCCACATTTTTACGCTACACTTTTCAGACTTTGGTCATTTTTAACTACATCTTTTAATCGGACATCTGGATTTTAAGTTATTAGAGAATCAAGCTGAGCCGCACAGCATGGGAGACATACTGACTTTTAACATGAAACTGCTTTATTCAGTGTTTTACCATTTTTTGTTGTTTTTTTTTTATCACCGAGTCGGTTTGTTTTGGAGAGGAGGAGACCTCTGTGGGTAATTCGACTTCAGTAAAAACCTCCTGAACAATGAACACTGAATGAATCCTAACCAGGAGCAGCTGGTTGTTTAACAATGAGGACAACAACTCCCATGATCCAACACTATTTCACAACATCATCAAACTCCGTCTTTTTACCGTTTTGATTGAGAGACCCCTAGCAACAGAAAATTACATACAGTGCATCTAAGGGGTGTATTGACTTTTAATATGATGGTGTGTCGTAAGAGTGTCTGAGATTGTGCCATACGTGTTCCATTTTTTACAATGACATTTAAATTTATAAAAATTTAAAAAGAAACTAAAGCGGTGCTTTACAGCAGTGGTTTATGACCATTTTTGGATTATGATCCCACAAAAAATGAAGAGGTATGTTGTGACGTCTCATGTCAAGTTCCGCATGTCTATTTGCTGCGAGCAATTCATGGTAACATTAGAGAACATTTGTAAAAGTAAACTTAATGTTATATATTAGAAATGTGTTTCTTTCTTTGGTATCCGCTGAAACATCCTGCTCTGCCTAGGTTTGGAACAGAGCCAGTGCTTTAGTATAACTGAAACTTCCATACATAGTAATAAACAGACATCTCTGCTGTGTGAGTCACAGCGCTGCGTCTTGCTAAGCTTTTATAGCAAAACTGTTATGTTTGCAGACTGCAGAAAGTTGAGCAGTGGGAGTGAAGACTGCAAGCTTGAGAGTGTACAGTTAAATTGTGGTTTGGAGTGATTGGGGCGCTTAAAGGCTGACATCAGTGTTTTCAATTTGATATGAGCAGCTATTAGCAGCCAGCGGAGTGCAGATAAGAGAAGTGTTATGGGAGAATTTAAGGAGGTGGACGACAAGACAAGCTGCAGCGCTCAGGATGCTGTTCATGTGTAATTTTGTCTCCATGTGCTTCTGTCTTTTCCCTTCTCTTGTTTTCTACTGTTCACCCTCCAGCCTGAGGGCAGGGAGAAAACAGCACGATTTGATCATTGTTGTTTTTTTTTCCCCGATCCTGACCTGTTAGTATCTTACCACATCACCATGTCTCACTAGAAGCTTTATTTGTCAAAGCAAAGCAAATTTAGCAAAACCTTTGAGATAAAAGTAGAAACCATATTTCATGGACTCAAGTAGAATACAATCTGTGAATGATTGAGAACATAAATGTAGAATATAAACATCACAGCTGTTTTAGCCCTGATTTTAAATGCATCATTTGTTTTGTACCATAAGAAATGTCAAGCCATTAGTGATCATGTATTGTATAGATGTTTATTTTTTAGTTGTTATATGCTTTGCTTTTTTCTTTAGATTCGATATATTTGTAATATTTGAATACATTTGATTAAATCTGTATTTATAAATCATACTTTAAGTATACACTGTCTGATTCTGCATCTATATTTAACTATATTTATTTTGGAGTGGTTCTACTTATCATACCTATGGTCCAGCTCTACAGAGTAGTTGATGAAAAGCAATTGAATCAGCTTTGGAAAGTTTACTTCTGCATCATAAAATGTGTCATGTGGAGAAAACTAAAAAGAGACAATAAGACATTATGAACAATAAACCATCATATTTTTTGTGCAAACTTTACTTAACTGAACTGATAGAGAAACAACAAGAGTAATTAAGAACAACAAAAACCCTGAATCTCTTTTCTGAATCTCTTTCTGTGTGACTCATATATCATCTAACAGGTGTGAAGAGCAGCAGGACTTGCTATGTATTCTTGCAGATGTTCCATCACATCTAAAAAGTTTCTGTCACTGATAAAATCTCTATTAATAATTACACAAGAATTCCACACCAGTGTTTTGGTAATTTGCAAAATTGCAAAACAATAGACTGAAATTCTGTTCTCAAGCTACCAGATACCAAATAAACTTGGGTAACAGACTGTATCAGATAATTTGTTTGTCACTGTAACTTCATCCAGCTACTGGGAATTCAACACCATGACCTCAGATTTACAATATGTTCATCAGACAAAAAGGTCCTTGGGAATGCTTATTGAATTCATTCTTGGCAACAACAAATTACGCCCTTTTGTCAGTCTTGGAATGGAAACTCAGTGCACCAAGGACAATATATTGGCTATCAGATTCTTTAGACCCACTAGAAAACTCTTTTGAAACAAACACAAACAATAGCTGGACTCAAAGGGAAGTTTCACCGAGATCAGATCAAACCATGGTGAGCTCCTTTCCAAGGCACATTTTGTCCTACACACACACATCATTGTGCCATGCCACGTAGTTTACACAGTACAATATATGAGACAGGTGCTCACAGTTTAACTTTCGGACTTGTTGGCGTGGTGCCCTTTGCTCTAAACTTAATGGCCCTGCTATTAACTTCTTAGTCATCAGTCAGCCCTAGAGCCAGTACCACCGGAAGCCCGATCCCGAGGATGAGAGTGAGGCTCTCCAGGAGCCCCAGGTAGTGCTGCTGGTGGCCCTCGTCTCCGGTGTACTGATGGAGATCAGAGGGGTAGGCCTCTGCTCCGGTATGCTGCTCAAGGTCAGACAGGCGGCGGCCTGTCCTGCTGCTGCTGATCTCGGGGAGAACATGCACTGTGGCCACATAGAGGAAAGTCCCAGCGGAGAAGAGCATTCCCACACCTGTTGCACTGAGCTGGTTCTGGGATGAACTGCCAGACTGCGGACACAAACACATTTCCAAATCTAATAATACCACAGAATGAAACTGTACAATCACTAATGGGACTACTTTGATGTGTGCTTTCTTACTGCATGCAGTATGAAGTATGTGATGATGGCAACTACAGGTGCTGCAGCTGAAAAGGCCAGTAAATGTCCCTGTATGAACTTCTTCTCTAAGCCTGCTAGCATCAGAAAGGTGACCAAACCAAAAGCTGCAGGGGCCTAAGAGACAAGAGAGATGGTTTGTTATGACAAGTGCTATTACAGACTCCTATTGAATATTTTCACTAAAGTGTTCTCACCTTGTGTAGAATCACAGCAAAAAATACTATGACTTGCACTGTCACTTGACCCGTAGCCACAGCTGCACCCAGAGCAAATCCATCCGCTGTGTGCAAAACAAAAACTGGTCACAACAATCTATTTCTTCAACGGTTGTTTGAGTTGTATATCTCGTTTTCTCTGCAACTCCACATCAAACTGATGGATTAGTTTCATGTATCTGTTTTTCCTATGCTGCATGCCAAGCATGGGACAATAAAGTTAAAGTTTCATCTGAACTAAAGCCTCCGGGCTAGGCTGTAGAAAAAAAAAAAAGACAGAGATTAAAACACATGGTGAGTCACATGAGGCTATAACTCTAGTGCTTTGTTGGAGGTTTTCCATACTTGTGACCGGGAGTTCCTTGAAATGTGTTGTCAGACCTGAAATGTGTTGTCTGCCTTTGGTAAACACAAGTCAAAAGAAATGTACATTAATATGAATGAATGTAAATGTCATGCTATATAATACTGTACCTGCTGCATGAATAACCAGCCCCAACGTGGCTGTGATGCCGACACTGTTTGGTAAATGAGCCATTTGGTCTGAAACGAGACATTACACATGTCATGGTGATAAATAAAAAGACATAAAGTATATTTACCAAGCTGACATTCTGCAAAATCAAACTGATACTAAGAGTTCTGACAAACTTGCCGTGCATGGAACAGTACTTCCCTATCTGATCCACTACAAACATTAAAATGAAGCCGAAAGTTAAAGCCACCCCAATGAAAAACCGAGGCGGAGGGCCTCCATCTGCGGAGGCTGCATTCTTTTCACTAACATTCAGGCTGGATGTCTCAGCAGCGGAGGAGGAGGATGCTGTAGAGACAAAATGAAGGACAGGAAGACCTTTTGATCAAATCCACATTGGAAAAAAAACCCAACAAAGCAGAGTAGCATAAATTTAGACCACTAAGCCTGCTTTTATCCACAAGTGCTTCATCACTCTATTCAAAGGGGTTACATTCAAACACAGACCTGTGGGTGAGGATGGTGTGGATTATGCGTTTGATGGCAAAACATTCAAGGGGAGGGGGTTGGAAAAGGGGTGAGTAGATGACCTTAATGGTATCATTCCAGTTCACGAGTTGTTTGTATTTGGGGTTGAGTGACCCTGCTCACCTCTCCATGACTCCTCCAGTAAACCCACTCCCTCAGGGATAATGATAGCCAGCGCTGTCCCACACAGCAGTCCTGCCCCCAGTATGGAAACAAACTGCAGGCCTTTCTAGAGATTAACACACGATTTCAGATGTTTAGTGGGATTCTTAAACACTGTGTATCACAGTGACTAATTTGACAGTCAAAACCAGCTGGAGCCATTCTCAGATTACCATTAAAATAAACAATATCGCAGCACATTTCACTTATTAAACATAATAGATTAAAGTAAGTTGAAGTAGTTTGAGGGCTGTTGGAAAATCTGCCGGCTGACGTTACTTTATGAAGACATTAAAAATGAAAGAGAAATCTTACCTCAGAGAGTCTAAACAACAGTGGGATGAATCCAAGTAAAAAGCAACCTACAAACATCGCGACCGATATAAAAGTAATCGTAAGTCCTCCGTCCATGTCGACGTCTTCTAACACCAGAGTTTACCGACACGCTTCATGTTCGTGTTACCTCCCACTGAAAGTAGACGGACTGGTCTCTTGTTGCTGCTGGATTATAGAAGTGCCATTCTGCCCCTCCACGTCGCACCTCGGTCTCTTTGCTTTTGCACCGCTGCATTTCCCTCCCAAGCAGCACCCAGTGTTTGACAGCGAGAACTGCACCTCCAACACAACATAGGCCATTACCATACTACTATACACTACTATTCACTACTATAACGACGGTTTAACCAGAGGTGGAAGAAATATTCAGATCAACTAATCAATCCTCCTGACTGAGGTGCCCGCAGACCCCAGAGCTTTACTTTTTGTCATATATCAAAGGTGCTTTTTTTTCTATCATTCCAGTTTTTCATGACAAAGTCAGTCCTAATGATTTTATATTATTGTTTTCTGTTTCTGTCTTAATTAGTGCTTTTAAAAAATACCAATGTATTGGGGTCTTGGAGGACCACAATCAAAATCACCCAATTATGCCTTTGTGTTTTAGGTGGAACTATTTACTGAGTTCATGTTTGCCATAGGTCCTGATTTAAAGTATCACACACCCTATAGTTTTCATATGACATTAATTACACAAGTAATAATGTTTTTAGTAGAAATAAGTGAACATTTTGCTATGTTGGTTGTTTCTTACAGTAGTTTGTTCTTGGGGATTCCAGTTGGTGGTCCTTGGTTGGTATGTTAAATATGTTGTTAGGAGGAGGTTTAAGTAAAAGTACCAATACTCCATTATAAGTAAAAGTCCTGCATAAAAATCTTTCAAAAATGTACTTAGAGTATTAAAGTAAAAGTACTAATTTTTTCTCTCTGACTTATTACATATGATATCATTAGATTTGTTTTTTTTTCCTCTAATCTTTGATTTTTGGTGAAATGCTGGATCATTTGAACATTTATTGAAATGAAACCACATGAGAAGTTTAGAGGGAGAAATCACTTTTTGATGGAGCTGTTAACAACTCAGACATGTGAAATGTGAACCTGACTACACACTGCTTTTTGTAAGATGTCAAAAACCAACAAGGTTGGAAACCACTGGTTTCATCTTTAACAATGTGTTGTATTTTAAAAGCTTCTTATATTATCCATTATGTCAAATCTTCATCTGAAAAATAACTAAAGCTGTCTAATAAATGTAGTGAACTGTAGAGTATAAAGTGCAATATTTCTGGTTGAGTGGAAGTATGAAGTAGCGCCAAATGGAAATACTCAAGTAAAGTACAAGTAACTCAAAATTGTATTTAAGTACTTGAGTAAATATACTTAGTTGCCATCTACCACTGGATTTAACTATAGAAAAGTATTTTCTCATGAAATGTTTCACTTGTCCCACCTATAACATTATTTAAGACTGTGGTTCCCAAACAAGAGTTCACCAACCCATTAAGAAGTTTCAATGAGGGGCCCCAAGACTGTTGACATGAGGGGAACCAGAAAAAAAGTTTCTGCTTTTTTTTTTTTTTTTCAGACTTTGCCCTTTTTTCCAGTGAATTGTTGGATATTTTAATTCATCTTCAGGCCTCTAGAAATGCATTAAAATAGCAATCTTTGGTTGAAGTGTTCACAACTAGTAGCCAGCCAGCAAAAAGGGGTCACAAATACTTTGTTTACACATACGCTTGTTTTAAAGGGTCTCTTGCCAAAAAAAAGCACAGGAGCCTGAATATTACAGCATAACAGTAAATGCTTAAACACAGAGAGAAGCACAGTCAAATACTTTTCTATAGTATCACTCATCCCAACTACAACATTGTTTGAGTCTGTGGTTATACATTGGTTGTTCAGTGGTTATACAGCAACACCTAACAAATTTATTAGCTAACCATTAACCACCATGAGCTATACCAGACCAACTAAGGTTGTAGCAGCAAACAGTTTTGTGTATAGAATTAAACAACAGTATGTTTTATCGGTCCTGATTCCAACTTTTCATTTGAGAGCAGAGGAATTTGTTATTTTTCCTTTCAAAAGTTGCATATTGTCACTTTAAGTGACCAAGTCATATCCCACTAATCATCCCATTTTAAAGCCTTCCAATAAATATCACAAAAAGAGGATTAGTTAAACAGAAAGAAAGATTCTTTTTGTCAATAAACTTGATTAAATACAGATTTATTGTTCAAAGAGCTGGGGAAGAGTACAGATATATACAATATATATCTGTTGTACAGATGGCCCTTTGGAAAGAATGATGAAATGAGGCTGTCAAATGCTGAGATGTGCTATTGTTACTCTTCCTATAAAGCAACATGTAAAAAAAAAAGACAGAGACATTTTACTACCCATTCTGAATACAGTGTAGAAATAAGCTGAGAACTTCTATTAGAGTGTTTGGTTGTTTCCAAAAAACAAAAAAACAAAAAAACAACAAAAACATTTATTTCCAGTGAGTCCTACTGTCTATCAGATCTCATGAAGACAATCTAAAAGAAAATGATTCATCACGAAGATGATTTAATGCACTGATGCTAGACTAACAACTAACTAAAGACTACTGAAAATCATGGCAGCCATCAGACTGACAAATGTAGATCTGTATTCAAATGAAATGCCTTGACGCAGGACTGGACACCAGTAAGTTTATTATAAAACTGTCAGTTTCTAGTTAGCTAGTGAACCGTCCTTATAAAGCTGTTTGAATACAGCTATCACACTTTTACTTTAGCCATTTATATCTTACCAAAAGTTGTGGAGTTCACCTACATTCAGCATTTAAAAACCGTGGTTAGACATGTTGAGATTCTTAAGTATCTCCCTCAGACCTGGACAGTATAGTATGTTATTTTGACAGGACACATTCAGAGATTTGAAGACATCTCAGAGGTATAAAAATGAAGAGGTATAAAAAATAAAATCACCTTATCATGACTAGAAGAGCACCAGACTCAATGGTGTCAAACATTTTTTAGTTAGTACCATAATAATATACCCATATGTGGTGCTGATGTACCAATGGACAAATCATGGAAATAGTTTAGGCTCACCATCGTCGTCATCACACCCGCAGGGGGCGCACTCTTCTCTGTCAGTCATATAAGTGAAAGTAAGATATTAGTGCACATTTCCCACAATGGTTCTCTGAGCAGCTGAATAATACATTTTTCATGTCATGGTCCAATAATAATAATTGGTCCATAGTGACAGACTGTAGTGGTACTTTGTCTGCAGCACTTTGCCTTGCTTTACCAACAATCTTATTCATGTTCAACGGGGCAAATCATAGTGTCATCTTGACTAAGGAAGAAATGAAATTATAGAAACAAGAAGCTTGATCAATCCTAAGTAAGATCATAACTGTGTGGGCACTGAGTTTCACATTTTAAATTTGTTACAGTACTTGGTGTACGCATTGGTGAAGTGATGTATTTTTGTGTTCCTGACACCCCAAAAGAAGTTGCTTCATTTGACTAAGGCAGGTCAGGACTATTAGACATTTCATCTGCGTGTTTACTATCAAGCTTGGAGTTAGTGTTGCACAGTATGTCCAGTGTGTTCAGTATATGAATGACAACATCACTATTTCTGTGGCAGAAGGCTTACAAAGCAGGAAACTGAATCTGCAAGCGGAATGTGCAATTGCTGGGGGGTGTTTGATTACTTCATATCAACTCAAGATGCGACATAATGAATATATCTTCAGTTGTGTTTTTAAGCTATGGTTTGAAAATGCGTGTGACTATAAATGGATCTGGATCTCATCCACTGGTGTAACTGCGTAATTCTCTTGTGCAGCCTGCCTAAGATTTGATATGTTATCACCGAAATTGCGCAATTTGAGTTAATCTACAACTCGGCACTGAGTTCTGGCAAATAGGAGACTGTAACAATGACAACTGGAAATTACGATATACTACCTACATGATGAAGTCTTTACATTAACACTGAAGAGGACCAGACTGAGCGCTGACTGATAGAACATAGATTACCTCATTCATAAAACGACCAGTAGTCACCTACAACTGAATGCTAATTTCAAAATCTGTACATAAAGACGTACTGTAAACATGTGGACAAAAAGATACAAATGAAAACAACAGATAAAAGAGAACCAGTCACAATGAGTATCATATGAAACCGACCCAGAAAAAACCAAGAGGGCCTTTCTCTCCATCCTCTGAGCAACACAAAAGGAACCAGCAGGCACTTGGCCTCCAGCCCTCTTGTGGTCGCTGTGCAAGGAATTCCCCCAACCAGGGGCAGCATCAGTAGCAGCAGTCCAACAGCAGTCCCAACAAAGGCTCAGAGGCTGAATGCCTTTTATCAATGTAGTGTGCCAAGATATGAATTATTTTCTTCCACAGTTTGCGGGGGGGAGGGAGGGATCAAGCTTGATAGAAAAGAAAAAAAAAAAATCCCATGTCTACAAATAAATACCATGCCAAAAAAGGCTATTTCACAAATCCAGAGTTTTGTAGCTGTACAGTGTCAAAGTGTCCAGGAGTGTTAGTAGCAATATTTTTTTGTCTTTTTCTTTTAAAAAGCTTTTACAGGATTGGAAGAACGATTTTGGGACCAACACATCTGCACAGACATGTTATCTGCTAGTGGGGAAAGCGCTCGTCTCTCATAAGCTGCTTATTCAGTGAAAGTATCTAGTGCAGACAATTAGGGATACTGGCAAAGGATTATGGGAAAATCCCTCCACCCTTTGAACTTGAAGGCATGCCGTACTACAGTACCTTAGTGAAACTCGAGCTTATAGGACAGGGCCTCTCTTTCAAGTGCAATAATGTTAAAAGAAATACAGACAGAATATCACTCCCCTTACAAGACAAGGCAAAAAAATTCTTCATTTGTGCATTAGTGTCTTTCTTTCATCGGGTCCATGTGCAGTGTTTTGGGGTGTGCCTCGGCAATACCAGGGGATGTCGCTGCCCTTGCACTGTCGGAGTAGATTCCCTCTGCAGGTTAATTGAAGATGTGGCTTTGATGAGACCCAGTGAAGGAAACGCAAGAGTCCTTGAGCTAGAATCCATTTCATCCTTAGTAGAAAGTGTGCTTTTGTTAGTGTAGAGTCCCTCGATGGAGGTTGAGATACTTTGGAGAACTGTTGGTCCAGTTCCTAGTTTAATTCACATATTCAGTGCACTCCTCAAGTTAAACTTAGGGGATTTTTTTTTTCTGTTTCAGGCAGTCAGTGTCGCACTTCATTATCAATGAGACTGTCCTCACCAGACTGGAAGTCCTCATTCAGGCCATTTTCCACATTGATTATTTCCTCGTCCTGCGAGGACCCCTGGCCGTCATCCTCACCGCTACCTGAGCCAGCCTCCTCTGAATTTGGGTCTTGAAGTACCTGAGCAATATACATCTGCTGCAGAGGAGAAAATGAAAAGAAAGAGCAAGTTAAAGTCTGATATCTGTATTCTGACCTCACTTTAAATTACAAGCAAAAGTTCAGAGGAGTTGGAGTGGTTTCTAAACTCATTGGAGAGCTTGGATTGTGCTCCTTCTGACCTCTGTATTGTGCTCACCCATACTTATGTTTAGAGGAATTTGTTCTTACAGCAGAAAGTTGTTGCTATGGGTTCTGACATGCCCAGCCGGTTAGTTATTTAGCTCTTGATTCTGAATTGTACTGCCATTTTTAGTACAGTACGGTGATGACATTGATAAACTACTACTGATGAGCCTTTAGTAAATATATATATTATATAAATAATATATAAAATTCAAAATGAACTCTGATGATGAAAATCATTTTGATCTCTTTGTCAACAGACATCAATAGTCTTTTAAGAACAGTTAAGATACCTTTCATTCCAACTGAAAAACACTTTGCCTTGCAGCCAGTTTAGCATATTAAAATGAATATGTGTTAGAATTTAATAGGAATATCAATACATAGAAAACAAAATTCAATTATTAATGAACTATTAATGAACAACGGATTGATACGTGACTAAAAGCATAACTCGTTGTCTTTTCATTGGTTCTACCCAAAATATAACTTGCCTTCTGTTCCTAAGTTGTGTTGTATGTCAACATTAAAAGTTCGTTTATGCTTACTTACTACATGTATTTTCCCCTCTCAAGTTTTCCATTAATTCTGGTTTTCTTGTGTCCAGGGTCTTAATGTGCATTACTGCTTATATGATGAAGATTTGATGTGATTATTTTTAACCTATTTCTAAGTTTCTTTGTGTGAAGCAACAGCTGATTGAGTGATGTTGAGACACATATTGTCAAAAAAAAAAAAAACATGAGTGAATACTTACTGCTGCCTTGCTGGAGGCAGTAGTGCACACTGGACGCCCATTCTCCAACCCGTCCACATCCTGACAGTCAATCTGGGTCAGAAAACAAACATTTAACATGA
The DNA here is from genome assembly GCA_029490765.1 of Euthynnus affinis. Classification (NCBI taxonomy): domain Eukaryota; kingdom Metazoa; phylum Chordata; class Actinopteri; order Scombriformes; family Scombridae; genus Euthynnus; species Euthynnus affinis. The sequence continues at coordinate 10,592,846 of CM055852.1, read as the reverse complement.
GCAACTAAATATAATGCTAAATAATGACACAGTGGAATTATAAAACATGGATAACAGCTAGTTACCTTGTAGTTGTGAGCACTGAGATATTTAAAATGTCCGAAGCAGACGTGAGAGAGGCAGACAATGATTGTGATGATCAACACTATGAACGTGAACATGGATGTTGCAGCTGAGAACCCTGGAGGAAAGAAAGTGGATGGACACTTATCAGGTGCTTGCACTTTAAAATGCAACATGTACGGTAAATGTTTCATGGCTGTGTTAGGACACTAGTGGCCAGTAGATGGAGCGTTCCTCTTACCAGAGCGCATTGTGGAGAAGAAAAGAAGCCAAAAGAGACAAAGAATAGGAGCAGCCACCACTTGGTTAACAGCTCCAGAATGGATCTTTTTGTCCAGTTTGGTTGGCAGGTAGGCATAGTACATGTTGTACCTGTCAGCGAGGTGTTTCAGCAGCATGTACATTAGCCCTGCACAGAGAAGGGGGACATGACAGTCAGTGGATCTAATCCAATTAGGCCTGTTAATAAGCTTCTGTATCCAGCGCTCTTTATGTTCCTCCTACAATTCAATCAGCACTCTAGCTTAATGTGAAACAGCAGTAATCTGGAAGTGGTAATAAATGGCAGAACTCACCAAAAGGGACGATGATTGGGCAGGTGATGCTGTAAGTCATAACCACAGTGAACACACACATCATCCAGGCATAAGCTGCTCCAAACTGGAACTCATACGCTTGGTGCTATGGAGACACAATGACAGGATATTAAAGAAAATCAGGATCCAAAACATCCTAATTTCAGTATGACTTCATGTGACCAAGGACAAGATGCGGTATCTAATAATCACTTGCAGCTGATCAATACTCTGGAAAAAAAAAACCTTTACAACTTAAAATTATACCAGAGACACTCATTTATTACTTGTTGGATGACCTTCAAGTTTTGCTTAAAACCTGATATGCTCATGTGCACATGGCTTACCGTTTCTACTCTGCAGTAGCCATTAATTAATTCCCCCATTCAGTTTTAGAGTACATGTTGATGTAAGAGATAAATGATACCCAGCTATGAAGTCTTGAACTAATATACATCATATGGATTCATAAATTATTTCAGCCCGGAAAGCAGGGCTCACACTAACCCTCTTGACGTTCCTCCGCTCGGCTGCAGAGCGAGCCAGGCAAAGGCGGATCATGTACATAAGTAGACCCGGGATCCTCAGGAGGTCCATGGCATTACCGATGAACGCAGACGCAATGACATAGTTCACAAAAAAGGCTCCGTTGTCGGGAAGGAACACACACCTAAAGAGCAAAGTCAATACCACTTAAGAGTGAATCAGACTGAAGTCATGATCTCATTTATTAAACTGATGCAGAGGCCAATTTAATTCCAGTAATTTAGCTATGAGATCATGTTGAAGTATGACTGGAAGATGATGCATTTTTACTTACTCAAATCTCACTTTAGCATCTGCCAAGAATCTTTTGTCAAAAAGCCAACGGAAGAAAACATCCAAACTGCAAAGATTCAAAGAAGGAAAACAGCTAAAATATTTAGGCCGACAAAAATGAATGACCAAACATCATTACAAATCAAAAACATGTTGTACCTGCTGAGTCCTAGGGAGGGCAGCAACAGGACCATGAATATTAAGAAGGTGTAGCATTTATGCATCGTAGTTCTGTTCTCTCCTGACCTGTAGGACAAAAAGACATATTTACACATTAAAAAAACCAAACTAATACCAAACCAAAAAAATACATGATCACACAACCTCAGAACATGCTGAACTCTCGACTGCAGTTAAATGTAAACCATACCTTGTCCAGTGGGCTTCGAAGAAGGCAGAGTAGTAGACAATGGTAGGAAGTAAGGCGGAGAAGGACCACAGAAGGAGGGTGGGGAAGAACTGGGTGATGATTGGATTCTAAAGGACAGAGAAGAGAGACATGGACATGTTGTGTCAGAAATTCAAAGGTTAAATTCCTCCGCCTCTGCAAGCATGCAGACTTGTGATGGCTTGGGTTTAAATGCTGTTAAGGCTTATTCTCTGTCTTCCTTCTGTCTCTCTTGCAGTGTTTCCACTGAAATGATAAAGACATTTGAACTGACTCTTCACAAAAAAAAAAGAAAAAAAAAAAAGAGGATGGATATGCTTATGGACTATCAGTAGTAAATGATATGAGAATGATGGCAGCTTTAAGACTTTAAACACATGCACCCACATTTAAGTACTCCACTGGTTTGGTAACATTGAACTTGTCCATGGTGGAGATAATGATGGCTGGGGTGGTGAGGAAGAAGAGGAGGAGGAAGAGGACACAGTTGATGATCAAGCAGCGGATCCACCAGGAGAATCCTCCCAGTGACAGATGCTCCCTGTGGGATAAAGGTTATGTAGCGGTTAGATTGACACTGGGCGATGACCCGCAGTTATGGACACAGCTGGCCAGTAAACTGATACTGAAGCTCAAAAACTGGTTTGTCATCTGGGGTGAGAAAAGTCTCCTCAGAGTAGAATGAAGTCTAATTATTCCTCAGCATGATATTAAGAGCAATAAAAATCTGTGTTTGTAGAGTTCCGTTGGGAGTTGTATTGATGTAGTTATGTAATGAAAATACCAAAATAAATAAATAAATACAGTTATATGCAAAAATTTGGGCACCCCTTGACAAATAACATTCTGTGAAAATATTAAACAGCCTCTCGTTCAGCAACATTAATGCTTATTACTTTATGTGTCATAAATTGAACAAAAATGAAAAAAAAAAAAAACTCATTGTGCCATGTGTGCGTGTGTGTGCGTGTGTGTGCACACATATATATGTATGGGCCAGTTTGTGGACAGAATGTGTGACTTGATGTGTTCTTACCAGTAGACATTTTGTGGATCAGGGGCATAGCTGACAGCCCAGTTCTGTGTGTGAAGCTTGGGGCTGAACTGAGAGTGCTTAGGCTCCCGGCGACAATGGCAGCCCTGACACTTGCAAGCATTGAAGTCCTTCAAGATTCTGAGAAAATACGTCCATCCAAACATAAGAAAATACATATAATCCCAGAATATGTTCATTCGAAAACATTCTCTGATATAAATTCATATATTTTACCATGTGTAAATGTACTTACATGGCAGTTATGGACTCATTCTGAAAGGTGACAAAGGCCATTCCTAAAGGCTTCCTGTTAACCTTCTCTCTCTCCTTCCTGTAGTCATCTTTTAGTTGCGCCTCCAGCTTAGTATAATAGCTCACTGCCTCCTCCTGTGATGGACATGAAATTGCATACATTATATTCATTTATTCTTACATTTCAGTAATAGTGAATATCACTTTATACACGCTTGATTGATTAGCTCTTATTATAAATCATAACAATTATATTATAATAATTCAAATATTAAAAATATACACTGCTCAAAAGACTATGACCTCTGTATCAAATATTTGGTACAAATCATTGCTGTGCTTCACTTCTCTAATAAGGGCAGGGAGACTATTTTGGCTTTATCAAAAGGGATCTCATATTTCTACCTGTCATGAAGCCTACTTTCTCTATTTCCATTATGTCATTTGTATACTGAGATAAAGGTTTGCTGTAGGCAAACTTTAATTCCCTGAGCTGCCTGACCCTTTAAGAATAAGGACTGCACTGCTTTGTGGGTCATTTTCCTGCTGTAATGTTAGTCAGTTTCAATGAAAGGTTACATTAAAATAAGGGCTGTAAGTGTAGTCACAGGAGTCCTTTAATTTGTCACCTGTCTGTATATACATACATACAGACAGAGATTCCTTCCTTTAGTAGAGAGATGTCATGTGGTCTTACAGTTGAACAGCTAGCATTGTTATCGCATGTCAACATTTTTGGTTCAGTATTTGTAACTGTTAAATACAAAAGTCAAAAATACAAGCTAGTAAATAATGTTTAGATTTAGTTTACTAATGATCTGAAAACATGGAGGTTTTGATGAATATGTAAGAACAGCTTCACGTATGTGACTTTGCTGCCATTTCTCCTGCTTAGCCTTGCTTTTCCACGAATCTATAAGCGCACTATAAAATCAAATAGATGCCTTCTTTATCTTTCACCTTAATTACGCTGTTAGTATCAGCTTGTAAACAATATCAGATAAATCCAACTACACATTAACAGTTTTAAGAGTGTGTTGCTTTAAGATAAAGTCGGGATGTGTCACTCTGACCTGCTCACATCCTTTGATGACGCAACAGCAGAGGTGTCCACAGGGCTTTGGGTTTATCATGGTGGGGACATGCTCCTTGGCCTGCATGTCGAGGAAGAATTTCTTGTTTCGCTCTGCCTTTTTCCTGCATACAAAACATCAGCTGTGTCACACTGAGGAAGAACTATTTCACTGAAAGAAACTCAGGTCCTGAAGCCAATGAGATTCTTCTCAAATACAACCCAAAATGCTATGAAAAGGCAAAAAAAAAAAAAAAAATGCACACGCTTATGTTTAACACTTACCTTTCAGAGTTAAGATACATCAGCCTGGCCACATTGTAACAGATACGAGCTTCCAATACAACGCAATTTTCATACGCCTGCCTGGAAAAAAAGCACAAATGGAGACTTACAGTATTTACAGTAAACATTATCACATAATAACATGCAACTTACAAATAAGGAGATAATGTTTTAATGTAATAATAATAATAATAATAATAATAATGATTTTCCTTTTTCCATCGGAAGTTTGGGTTGAGTGTGGAGGATTTTTTTGTAGTGCAAGAGCAAATATAAGATTTTGCATAATACTATTTGGAGTAGGAAATGAGCAAAACACCCCTTCCTCATTATTAGACCATCACGACACATGACTTGCATAATCCTGCTCATCTGGCTTCTATTATGGACAATTACACATATAGGCCTGCCTTTGTCTGATCCCAGCCATAAGGGCCGGGACAAGACAGCTGATTTTAACAGGAAAAGGCATGGCTCTCATACAACTTAATACAGTTACTGCAAAGATGCCATGTTGACAGAGCAGTGGACCACTTTTATAAGCAGACAGAATTAAGCATTTTGAGATATTAAGTGTGGCGCCAGGAGACCAGTGAGAAAAGATCCTGTAGAGCGCTTACTCAAAGTGTTGCCTTATGTCCGTCTCCTCTGCGTATTTGGAGATTCCATTGACAAATAAAGTGCGTTTCACCTGTATCAAAAAAAGAAGACAGGGAAGTAATTACAAATAACATTCAGGCTTGTGTGTGTGTGTGTGTGTAGAAAGAGTGGATAAAACATTCATATGCTGTGAAACAATGCAACTCACCAGATCATCCTCTTTGTAGTGCATCTTGGAAGTGTGTCTTCTCATGCTGTACACTGTCAGTAACAGGTAGAGGAACGCAAACGTAGTGTGCAGCCACAGTAGTGCATTACTGGTGAATAGAGATGGCAGAACGATTTAATGATTCAAAATAAGATTAAGCAATATGTGCTAAAAAAAAAAAAAATAATTTAAAAAAAGTAAATGCATAAGAATGACTCACTTGGCATTCAGATTTGCTATAGTGGTTCGCCCAAAACTATAGGCATTGTTTTCTGTAGAAAAAAAAAAAAGATAAGTGTTACAGCACACAATAAGGCAAGGAATGTGGACCACTGTTTAAATTGGTTGAGCAGTGACACAACATTTGGTACAGTAATTTCCACAATAATTAAACAAAATGAGAGGCATGCTTTCATAGCTGCCAGAGCACACTTGTGACGCAGAATAAAGAGACTAAGAGAATAGACAAGCATGGTTGAGACTAAAATACATTTTGATATTGCCAGAAAGCCAATATGGTATAAAATTGCTGATTCCATCTCAACAACTACTTCCACATAACCTCAGGAACTGTTTCTCCAAGTATGTGCAACCTTAAAAGAATGTGTCAGCTATCCACGTCTTTGCTCCATACATCCTCCACAATTGTGTTTTACTAAAATACTAAGAAATAAGCTACTTACAAGAAAAGCATGCACACCTCTGGCTCTTTCATTGGCCAGCAGTCGTACTCATGGCTCAGTCATATCTCACTCCAGCTAATGTGGTGGGTTTGTATGTGTGCGTTCAGAAATTTCTCATAAAATATAATTCTTAATATATTTCCTTGACGTGTTCTCATTGTTTTACAGGATAAACATGTTCCTGTCAGTTTCTATAGTTGTATACATGCCTCATTTAGTTTCCCATTTTTAGGCCTACATGTTCATTGCAAATGTTGCAAAGCTTTATGTATTTTTAAATCTGGAAATCCACTTTTAGTCAGAGGTATGAAGAAACACAAAAAAAAGAGAAACAAGGAGAAAGAAAGAATCAAAAAGACAAAAAAAAACTTAAACTATGAAAACAAACTAAATTCCGATCAACTCACCAAGTAGATTTCCCGAGAAGTTAACGGGCAAGATGATGCCGACGGAGAGCACCCCTACTACTACCAACAGCCCAATGATGTGGCGCTGAAAGGACAAGTAGTGCACTGCATCCTCACCGCACTTCTCCCGTATCTCTTCGTCTCTACAGAGAGAACACAACAACAAAGTCAGCTATTTAAAATCTTTAAAAAAAAAAGTATTCAGTTTAATTTGCATTCATCTCATTTTTTCTTATTTCTGATATGTTGTTAGTAGGTTGACTCACTTGATGCGGAAGATGGCAGTTAACCAAGAGCAGAAGCCCTTAAACAGAAGAGAGCAGAGCACTTGAGGCATTTTCCTCATGCAACAAACTGTCTATCATATTTCATCCTCTAAGAACAAACAGCATACTTACTGTGTCCCTCTGTTCAATGTCCACTGAGCTGGAAACTGAGGTGAGGCGCTCGTAGCGTTCAGGTGTTTCTGACGTCATGGCAGATGCCACACTGTGTGCAGAAAACACAACACATAACATTTGCATTGTGTTACACAACTACCCAACACCATGTACCATAAGTGGATGTTAGTTCTTTGTGTCTCACCACACTGAGATTACCATCAGTGATGACAACATACAACACACACACTACATACACACATGCCCTGAAATGGACTGAAGAGATTCACCCCTGCGTATCCGGTGTGGGCTACACACAGGATTTAGGTTGGTAAACCAGTCAACCACAGGAACAATCTCTGCAACCACATTCCATGCAGCGTTAGGAGTGAAGAGCCTACTTTATAAACATCGACTACATCATCACAAAAGGTTGTGGTAAAAAGTTAGAGGGCAAAGCTCTACAGAAGAACAACATTCACAGAGGAAACAACAGAAACCCAGTGATCAACAAGAGGCAGATTTATGGAGTTTGTCCAGCAGAGCCACAGGTTCTCCTGGTTATAACGCAGCATCAAGACTTTACATTAGTGTACAAATTTGACTGTACTCATCAGGGAGGCTATGTAAGGTCAAATTGTATTGAACTAAAAAATATAAACAGGACACGGGCTCTGCTGGAATTCAAACAGTGGTTCAGTGTTCAATACTACATAAAAGCATGACGTCACCCAGGAATCTAAGAGATCTCTAATGGAATGAGGAGAGAGCCAGTGGCTGTAATCCGCCATCAGTCCTCCTCTCCCACATTCCTGCAAGAAGTCAGAACCATCTCAGCTCTAGTAGACAAGATATTGTGTATATGCACCATGTTAGGGCCTGTCTATGAACAACCACAGATCAGGGAAGCATTACCTCTCCCTGTAAGCGTCCTGTCTGTGCGGCTCATGCAGTGCGCTCACACAGAAGAAGAAGTCCGAGCTTCATAAAAGAGGTCAATACACAGATTAGCAAACATAGATCTGATTAGGATGGTGAGAGAGGACAGGGACACCCAAGAGCAGAAATACAAGAGTGACAAGAAGAGGGAGAATAATTAGGTGCCTGGCACTGGGAAACGCCTGGAGGAGAAGAAGGGGAAAAAAAAAAAAAAAAAAAAACACTAAACCATCAAAAGTGAAAAACAGGCTGAAACCCACAGCGGCCTGGGCAGAATGGACGAGAGTTACGAGTTAGGTTAACTACAGAAAGGGGAAGGGAGAGAAGAGAAAAGGCGGTGAGTCTGCAATATGGAGAGATAACATACTATTCCCGATCATCCAGGCGACTGTACCGTTGATCCACTCTTCTGGTGAAAAGAGAAGCAAAACAAAGCCATTCAGCTTAGTTAAGAGGAAATGGCCCTGCTCGCCAGTAAGGGTGCTGGTTTAGAGGAAAACTGGGGAGGCATATTACACCACAGGCATACCAATGAAGGTTTCTGTTTATTTTGGTATACATTATGGCCTTGCGTAGAGACTCATGGCTTATGTAGCTGGAACAGCAGACATATCAATTTTCATCCCCGTTTTAGACGATTAACCGAGTTTCCTAGTAAGGAAACGTTCAATTTTCAGAAATAACAAGAACTTTAAAAAGACAGATGCTGATCTCAAGCCAGTACTTTTGAACAGTGTCAAGAGACGACTTTTTCTGTCTGTTACAAAAGTAACCCATGCTGCCAACCCCCTCCCATCCTCCCACTACGCTGCAGCCCCATTCTCTGCTCACATGCAGCTGCAAAAATAGTGAGACTGCAACATGGACCAAACACAGCGGTGGTATGTAGGTGATGGAGCACTGTGTCATGTAGCTTCCAGGGTTCATAGTCAAAGAGTCTGATGTCTTCTCTCCCTCTCCCACTAAAACCTTAACCTGATCAGTCCTCTTATTGGACCTTATGACATGGCAGTTAAAAAAAGAAATAGTAGTAGAATCAGTTCTTGTTGATAGGCGTCTCTCTGCTTTTATTTGATCAGAGTGTAGACATTAGTCTCAAATGATCTCAATATATCTGGCAGCATATCATCATATGGACTTGTGCAAACAGTGGCTCATGAAATGGATCTAAAAGGGAAATTTAAGTAGATAATTGTTAATCATTGTTTCTTCTTCCTCTGTGTCAGATCTATTCCATCAACAGTGTGGCCTTTCAGTAAACAAACCATGTAACAAGCGACAAGGCGTGACAATGTCAGAGTACATTATTGCTATTAAAAGGAAAGCTGCTGACACCGACTTCCTGTCTGGAGTACCATCCTTGTGATGTTTGCTTCTGTCGGAAAAACTACACTCCACCCTCAGAATGCTGACATTGGAGTGTCCTAAATTTTGCAACTAGCATCCAAAACGATTAGCCAGCAAGTGCAAAATACTGGTAAGACTTTATATCTCCGATAGATACAGATACAGGACACCCGCAACCACGACTAGAACACTCTGAGACACTAACATTCGAATGCCGACGAGGGTGTCATAGGCACCCTTTGGTGTAAGGCACATTTTGTCCCTGTCCACCACCATGTTCTCTGACTACAGGCAAATCACATAAAAGCTTAACAATGGCTCTGTATAGTAATCAGTTCCCTGACTGGCTGCCTGTTACACTATAGAAAGTGTCTTTCTAAACCTTGACAAACATTGCATACTTATTCCTCTTGCCACTTTGAGTAACAAGCCTGACATCACATGAGGATCACTTATCAAAATGACAAACACTTCACATGTAAATTCTTTCACACTCCAGGACAGACTGCAAATTACTGCATAAGGGAGGGTGTATTTCAATGTAACGTAATGTAAATAAAAGTATGTGAAATTTCTTTGAAATTGTGTATTCATTTTTTTTTTTATTATTTCAGACAATGGTGTCCAGTAAACATTAACCTCACAAGATACTGTGAGTTTAGCAGTTGAACACTGTGATGTTATCGCAACATATTTCAACCATAAATAACATATTAGTGCATTTTGTCAGTATGTTAGTGCTTTATATGATCCGTTTATCAATCAGAAAGCCTTAGTACTGGACCTTCCGGTCTGTGCAACTCATCAGTGTACTCTTATTACCTGTCAGGGTCAGTCACCAGAGCGAGGCGCCCATAGTCCCATGCTACTTTTCTCAAGAAGGAGAACACAACCAGCAGCCCCTGCAGTACAAAATAAACAGTGGCTGTCAAGACTTCTACTCCCTTTATTTACAACACAGAGACGAACTCAACAAAAGTTGCATTTAACTGCCTGAAGGTGTTTAACTTTCAAATATAACATTCCTGGAAGATAACATAATTCTAGGAATTGTGAAGAAAACAAAAAAGTGAAGAGCTTACACTACATCATGGTTAGCATATATTGTGGAATGGTGCATAAATCGTACTCGTCAGCGGCATCTGTTTGGCAGAAAGACTCACCAAAAAGCACATAAAGTCAAGGGCGAGGACAGTAGGCACCCCACCGAAGGGCAAACCCTGTAGCACTGTACTGCGAATTCGGGCCGAGTAGCAGTAATCCCTAGAGGTGGAATTGGGCGACTGTGTCGTGCAGCCATCTGGATCGGAGCATGCTTGCGCCCCCCAGATGGCCATTATTAATATCAACACTTGGAGCATCACTCACTGCAGCATGTTGACAACCTGTACAGAAGAAACAAACAGAAATGGAGTGAAGAAATATCAAGCCAAGCTCAGCAGTAAAGGCAACAATGACATTAACATTTTCTGTCCCTTTCTACTGAAGCTGACATTTCTGTCTTGTCATCGGTCACATGTTTTACAGTTTCTTTTGACCACATGCGTGACAACTGAAATATGCTTGTTAAACTATTATAAACTTTCTGTTCCTTGTTTGTGCTGCAATATGTACCAATACAACATAGTTGCACTTCTTCCTGACTTCAAGAGAAGTAAAAAAAAAAAAAAAAAAAAAAAAACTGCGAACACATAGGTGTGTCAAGTACCAACCAGCAATTCCCTACATACATCCAGTAGAGAGCAACAAACACATCACATGTCTCCGTAGAGACATGTCTCTAGCCGCCTGCTTTTAGCCTCGGTTCTGGCCACCAACAGCTGGGAAAAATACCTGAAGCATCTTCAGAAGTCATTGTATTGCTTCATCTTTTTGCCATTTTGTCTTAGTCAAGCAGTGCAAGCAGCTTGCCTCAGCTTGTTTGCCGGACACTGCTGTATACCATCAGATATTGGGGGTTGGTGAAAACAGTGACTCAACCATTCAGTCTAAAAGCTGCTAAAAGCTGCACAGAGCTGCTGAAGATTTGTTTTTCCTCGCTGGATTGAGTGCTATTAGAAACTCATTTGAATCTTAAAGCAGGTTTATGAGTGGGACTGACAAGTCAAGCTCAGGAGAGGTGGCCTGTTGGGATAAGCCTCGCATTGGCTTTCTTTACATTTACACAATTACTTTGCATTCATCCTTCCGGTCTCTGATGCCATTTTCCGCAAGAAACAACAACAACAACAACAACAACAGTAATAGATCTGCCTAATGATGGAAAACAATTACAAAAACATGAATAGTTTATGAGGCAAGTAATAAGTCATAAGCAAAATGCATCTTAATGCTTTCAATGGCCTACCGCGTGACTGGAGCAAGAGCCTCAGTGAGCTTAGCACAGTTTACGCCTGACGTTAAGGATTCAGATTGGCTGTAGAATAATCCCAGAATATCAGTTAGTCCAGTCAGTCCTTACTCCAGCGCTGACACACAGCACAAATGAAGAGTGATATACTAGATCTCAAGGCTTATTCCAGACTTCTTGCTGAGTCCTCCTATCTCTACGTCCATTGACTCAGACAGTGATACTCTTGTCAGGAAATGGACTTAAATGACCAACTACGTAGCAAATGTGAGCTGCAGCGTAAAAGTATTCCTTATATAAAAACACTTGCCATTTAATCCATGCATGTAGTCATCTGATGACACATCGACATAAGCTTCGGAAAATACCCAACATCTTCCACGGTAGTATCTAGAGTTACATAATATCAGTTACTATTGAATTGAACCTTACCAGAAGTGACATTGGTTGAAAAATTGAGATATTGATACCAAAAGAAAAACTGAACTAAACATACAGAAAGTGAACCGACATGTACGGCTATAAGAGGTCACATTCAGAAGGTTTAATATATCACACAGGCTAAACGAAGGGCTTTAGGGAAGGCTAGAAGACGCGTAGGTGTTCTGGCGAGTGCTGGCAAGTGTGCACAGTTGCACAGCTATACTTGTGCCCTTCGACCCACTATTACCAGCATTCACGATGCTGCTCATCTGCCCTAACACTAACTCATTTATCCGCTCCCTGGAATGCTGTGACATCACTGGAGAGGGACACAGCCAGAGCTGAACAATAAGCCGATAGAGACCGCAGGGTTCAAATGGACCGGGCTCAACCCAAGGAGGACACAACATAACCCCCTGTGCCTTCAACAACACTGCTGCACATCCTGGATCCAACGCCTCAATTCAGACTGTTTGACATTCAACACCAGCATCTTGAAAATGACTTAAGCACACATCAAAACTGATTTATTAAAAAACACCTAAACTATAAAATTTCACTCATGATACAGTCAGCCCACTTCTTGGCTGTGATGTCAGCGTCATGGGAATACTAAAACAGATTAAGTATTGTTGCATGTTTTCTTGAGTGACATGAATTATAAGTCAAGAAAACGTTTGACCCAAACTTGATTTCCTGGCACTTTGCAAACATGTCTGGTTTTATTTATTTTTTAAATGGATAAAAAGACATTTTTATTTGATTACACATATTTTGGACTTAAGTTGCATTCACAGGAGTACTGTAAATCTTACTGTAGGTCTTACTGCTTTGAATTTAAGCGTTTTAAATCGATCTCTGAGGTCTGAGGCTCTCTTGAAGCTCTAGACTGTACTTATTATGTGAAAAAATATCTTTGCATACGTACTGCAAACATACTTTCTCTTTAAATTTACAGCTGTTGGACACAACAATCTGAAGACTTCACAATGTAATGCAACAGCAGTGCTATTAGACTCTATAAGACCATCCCATCTTTCTGACGCTTACAGCTGATTGTTTGAGCAGAGTCAACAGCTCTCTGGCACAAAAAACATTGTAATACATTTATGGGGGCATTTATTACAGGATCGCATTACATTGTCAGGTCGTGATATTTTGTCCAACACTCGTGTCTTAATCTTTTCCTGTAATTTGTTTTCCTGCTCATGTTTCTCTGTTAAGGAGCATACAGTATGTTGTCTGTTTCAAGTGCCATTAAAAGTGCTACTTGTAAATTCAGACCACGGCTTCTGACAGCAATCAAGAACAATTTAGGCAGAACATTTCAGTTGAAATTGTGAATAAAATATGAACCAAAGCACTTGGGACAAACAGTATCCCTCATATTTCTGAATTCAAATCCACCCTAAACCTTTCTGAGATATGTTTGTTTGAAATGCAATATTATCATAATTCTGAAAGGTTAACAATGTTAAAAGCCTTAAAGTAAAACCTAATTATGTAATTTAGGCAGCATGACACACAAATTATTTATTAATTATTTTTCAGCCCTGATGAAACACAAATCCTAATTATAATCTATTTTAATTGTATAAATTGCTATATTAAGAAGGATTTTAGTTTTAAGAGCAAACATTGCAGACAAAAGTAGACTTAAACCAATTTCAATTTTATTATAACTTCATTGTTTAAGACCATTTTCAACAGTACTGTGTAACTACAGCATGACTCAGCTGCACAGAAATACTGTGCCACCTCTCCACCTGATACTAGTTGCTATGGTACCATCAGTCTGGCACACAGTCTCAAAATACAAATAAACATAAAGGGGATGAAGGCAGCGGGGAGGGGGAGAGAAAGTGCATGCTTGTCCATTTGAAACTCAATCTAGAGTGAGTCTGTTGTTTGTGCTATGGCTTAAACAATATGGTTTGTCAAATTATCTGGGATGATACAGGGTTGTTTTTTTTTTAGTTAGACAAACAATATCAGAGCAAAAGGGTCTGTCAGGACAAATAAAATGGAAAAGTCATACACACAGTACCTTCATAAATTCCATGTGAGCAGCTGCAGTGTTCACGACGTGCTATAAATACAAATGCAAACCTTTTTACTGTTAAGTATATCTCCATCTTAATGCGGTCAGAGATTGGCCTATGAAACTGCACAACACTAATGCTTTTACAAGTAGCAACAGCACTCACACACACACACAGCATGTATTTCTATACCGTTTTCAATCAGTATGTGACTCATTATTCTTTATAATTTAATATTTGAACTGGCTTTATTTAATCCTAAAAACAACAGAATATGAATTAGGTTAGAAGTCAACCAACACCCACACGAGACGCCCCGCTTTGCTTTTCCTGGCTAAATAATCGCAAATTTAACAAAAGAGGATCACACACTAGTTACCAAAAATGAGTTTAACTAGTTGCCTGCAATTCAGAAATGACTGTACACATTCAATGGAATATGTTAGATATGATTGTCTAACCAGATAACTCGGGCCAACCACTCCCATAAAGTAGAAAGCTATTGTGTACTTACTGCAGGAAAGCTAGACAACAACTTCCAACATTTCTATGGAGATTTTTACTTGTAATTCCATCAACAAGACACTGTCATTGTCTTTTCAGTTATCATAAGTGGATTTTACAGATTAACAAAATGACAGAAGACAGGTGGTGCCAACCACACCTGGTTTACGTTGACCTACTTACACATTTCCACAAACACTTATTCAAATGCGTCTGAAACCATCATGAGCCCTATTCATCTTGTGAATTAATAACCCTGCTTCAGATTTTAATACACATGCATTCGGCTTGACAACAATATCAAACATGACATGAATTCCCTGACAATGCTGACGGCTGATAAGGCAGATTTGCACATATTAGCCTTGTTGGTATTAGCCTGTAAATCATTGACAATGTAAATACTCCTGTTCAGCGCCTGAGCTTTGATTTTCACAGATTATGATGATGTCAGAGTTCTCTGGTAAATGGTTTCATAATCGTGCCATGGCGATTGTAAAAAATTAAGACAACACACAGCAGGAAAAGGGAAATCAGGAAAAGTTTTGAGAGCTCAAAGACGTAATCATTTTTTGTTGTCAAAAATTATTCAGCCTGATTATGATAAATTCAACAGTCAACTTGAGATCATGTCAAGAGTGACAAATGTTATATGATAAAATCCTATACAGCAGCAAATATGGCTGCCTCCTTGACCTGGTGGCAACACAGCTAGCTTTGTATAGAAGATTACATTATCTGTGTAAAAGTAATCTTGCTACCGTAACTGAACTCTACCTTCAAATGACGAGTTGTGCGTCATCCAACCCATTTTTATTGTAAATGGAGGCCTAAACTGATTTAAATCTAAGACGCCCACAAATAGTTGCAGCTACATTCAGTCAATTTATTCTTTTATTGCCGTTTATGAATGTAAATGTCACTGTAATGTGAATAGCTGATTTCTTTTATCTAAACTTTAGACTGCTTATCATTGCTTTCCCCCCTTTATAGACTCAATGAATGAGTGATGCAACAAAAAAAATGTATCAAATCAAAAATGGCCATTATTGGCAGCTCAAGCCTGTGGCATGCGCTATGGCATGGATGATGTCAGTAAAGCACAAATGAGTCAAGCTACTGTGACACTTTTATCTTGTACAAAATCTGTATAAACAGTGATGTCAATATTAAATCAATGTCACAGTATTTCTCATGAAAAAAATATTAAGACTACTAGCAGCCAGCTTATGTCTATGTCTTAATAAGCATTGCGCAAGGAAACACCATTAAATGTCCCAGCTAAATTTTCACTGGCCATCAGTCAATGATGAAGCCCATGTCAGTGAACATAACACGGTTTAATCCATTACTGACTAGACGGCTCATCTGCCCGCGTTAGATAGCTGAGATATGTTAGGAATTACTGATCTGCTGGTTGTCTAATAATATGGCAAAGTACGTGTCGAAATTTTTTTTTCCCCATTTCCTCAGGCTCACAAACTATAGCTTCATTGTCGAATATCTCTTTAAGCATCGTCCAAGCTCAAGTAATGTTACCTTTTCAAAAAGGTCGATAAGATATGTTGTTAAAAGGGTAGGCATTATAAGCTGTAGCTTCAGCCAACACCTTTTTTCTGACAGCAGAAATCTTTTAAGGTGTGTTATGTTCAGCTGCGGTATTTGAGTATCTGTCTCTGTAGTTATATGTGTGTATATGACTTTGTGTATTTGTACATATGACCTACTTATTTCTGTTATTGATTTCAATCTTCGACAGCTAAGAGCCAAGCATGTTAGAAGTCTAAACAGTTTATATGAAAAATATTCTGACATCTCGCTGTTGAAATAACGTCATTATGAAGGGAAGAATACGATCGGTAACCAAACAACAAACAAAAACATCGCCGTGCCTGATGAGAGCAGGGAAACTTAATCTAAGGCTTGTGGCTGGAGTGAGGCAAACAATAAAATAATAATGAATGTCACGGTTACCTATTTAAAACAAAACTGGAATCCTCACTATTAACTACTAACTTACTTTTGTATGATAACTATAACTTCGATTTATTACGGAAACTTAGCTCACATTGCTGTTGACTTGGTAAACGTTAACTTAGTTTTGCTGGTATCAGTAAGTTAGCCTTAACGCTAATGGTAACGGGACATGTTTACTTTGCTTATTGTTCTGTCAGCAGTCAATAAGTTTACCAGAGAAGTAGCCGGCGGCGAGTTGCCACAACTGCAGAGAACAACCAAAACACGACTGCCGTTTGACACCAGTAAAGAAAAGTGTTAACAAAGCAACTTAAAAGAAACAAACTTACCTTGCTATGGTACGCAGCAGGGGAAGAAACTGTCACAATTACGTTAGCTAATATGAGCTAGCAGTAAACCCCTAACGTAACGCTAGCTATTAGCCCCCTCGATGCAGCGAATAACAGGTGGAGACTATATAAAGACTGTCGGTTAATTTCCTCATCAAATGGGTGGAACCCCGCTGGTCTCCAAACTAAAAGCCAATCTGGTAGTGTTAGTTAGTCAAACAGTCAGGCTGTTAGTAGTGATGCGTCTACAGCGCTGTGTGACAGCCGGTTGAACGACTCTCGCTAACCTAACCAGTCCAACGGGAGACGGCGAGGCGACGCACTCAGGTTTACAGTGTGACGTAAATAGAAGTGGCGCAGATAGAACGGCAACACGTCATTATTATACGTTCGCTGTGTAGCTTCTAAGCTCCTGTTTTTCTATGTTTTCCTTACAAGCTAACCGTGGCAGACGCGATATCAGAACGTTTTATTTGTTTTCTATAGTTTTGTGCGAGCACAAAGCGACAGATAATTAGCAACATTTATCAAAACTAAATCGCACCTCCTTATCTGCAGCAAGGGATGTCTGTTTTTAAATGTTAAAGCTATATATCGGCTAGCTCGGCTAAAGGCGTTTTGTCGCGTGTTGGTGACGCCACACTTTGACATTGGCAAAAGGGGTAAGTTAACTAACACTTTAACCTTTCACGGTTTCTAACACAACTATTCACGTATAGATTTTTATTGTATATTGTTACAATAAACCAAGAGATTCAACTCTTTATGTGACTGTTCGCTCATGCTAGCGATATCATTAGAAAAACCCATTTAGCTTACTAGCTGCTAACCATGTGTATGATCTCTCTTACTAGCGGACACAGTGCTAGCTATAGTTATGGCTCTCCCCCAGTTTTCAAGAGCCCTAACTGGGCTCCTCGTACATGCTTCGTCCACCATTCATCAGAGGACTTTTAGGTAAGAGATTTTCTGTCAAATATCAGTGTCCAATTTGAGACACGTAAGACTTGGCTGTCAGTAAATTCAGTGGGTGTGCTGTGGATAATTTGACTAGTTTTACTTCAACATCAGTGTAACGTCACTGCACAAATTGAGCAGTGACAGGCTTTGACATATTTTTGAGCCCTGAGATATTTCTTCATTCGCTGTGTATGGAACAGCTTAAGCATTTGTGTGTGTGCAGATGATATGATCACTACAAACAGTCTCTACTGTCCAGTTTAAGGAGCCGCTTGTTCAAAGTTGATCTATTTAAGGGTGAATTTTTGCCCTTGATTAGGACAGTTATTTTCTTGCATGACAGCTGACTGACGGGTCCTGTGGATTGAAGATGATGACCTCTTTCCTTTTTTTCCCTTGTCAGTGTATCCGCTGTGGCAGCAGCCATTCAGAAAATGACAAGAGTGCGTGTTGTGGATAACACCTCTCTTGGAAATACACCGTATCACCGGCCACCAAGAGTGATCCATGTCTACACCAAGAACGGTGTTGGAAAAGTTGGTGACAGAGTGTTGCTTGCCATCAAAGGACAGAAGAAGAAGGCACTAATCGTTGGACACAAAATGCCTGGAGAACGTATGAATCCACGCTTTGATTCGAACAATGTCGTTCTGATAGAGGACAATGGGAACCCAACAGGAACCAGGATTAAGGTCCCAATACCCACACATTTACGTAAAATGGAAGGAGACTACTCTAAAGTGTTAGCAATTGCTAGTACCTTTGTTTAATTACAGTATCGTGCAAATCATTTCTTCACTTGTTGATCTTGATCATTTATCATTGTAATGTTCTGTGATTTTTCTTTTTGAGATATACAAAATATATTTCCACATCTGCTGGTGGTTTATGTTCTTGTCAATAAACCATTAAGGAACATACTGTATACACTCACACAACTATTCTCTGAATACAGTATTTAGTTGTCAGCATGTCTGGCATTTTACTGAGGTCTCTCCGTGCTTACAATAAATATAACCTTTACCTTAAATGCATAACATAGGAGTTTCTGGCACATTAAGCAGACAAATGTGGGTCAAGCTCATGTTATCATGAACACAATGAACAAACTGAGAAAGCATGAACTTTGAGGGAAATATTTATTGAAGGCACAACATACATTCACAACATAAAAAAACATGACTGGCACATTTCTAAAAGCTGTTTTTAACATCATAGTGTGGTGTATAAGGCATTTAGTAGCATGTGATCCCTGTTAATGTCACTTGAGCGAACCAATATTTCTCACTATACTGAGGCAACTTCATTAGCAGCTTCCTTAAACTAAAATCTCTGTGCAAAATTAAAAACATTGAAGTAAAACTAAACTGCTGCTTGACTTCATCCAAAGAAAAAATGGTGTAATATAGAAAAAGATTGAACTTCAGTAACAAATGCAAAAACTTTAAAAAAAAAAAAAAAAGACAAATCATTGACATTAGATCAAGTCTGTACTACCACCTACTGGTGGAAGAATGAAACTAACAATCCTGAGGTGATTATTTCCTGTAAAAAAAAAAAACTTATAAAATCAGGGGAAAAAAACATTAACATTAGTACCGAATGATTCATAGAAACTATAAGACTTCACTTTTTAAAAGCACTACAGTAACCGACTTAAAACTTCAAATAAATGTCACCTGTTTTACGCTAAAATAGCCTCTAGTGAGATTTTGATTTATACAGACAGCAAAACTAAAATGTGGAAGTATAAAATCAGCTGGTACAATGCACATTACAGGCTGTGATTTTTGTCATGCATAGACATGCTGTTTTTTTACAAAGACGACGGTGGCACAGTGACTGCTTCATACTGTAGCTTTGCATAGTTTCCAAGATTCGGAGATACTTTGCTTGGTTGGACTTTGGACTTCTGTATACAGCTCTTTTGCTACTTTTGGTAAAATGAGGTGGGATGTGTTAGAGGATCATCAGGTCACTAAGGCTGAGGGTCTTCAGGGCTCCACATTCATGGCAGTCTGCAGGACACTGCACCTATCCAGTCTCCGGTAAAGACAAGTCTTCTTCAACCACACATGGTCAGGTAAAGCCACTAGCAATGTAAGACGGACAAATGAAGTTAGACGAACAGAAAAGCTTGTGTGTAAATGTAATTAGATTTACTCTTGAAACAGAAATCACCTCTGTGATATTCATCTCAGCCACTCCTGATTCTTCCTTGTCAAACTGCTGGAAAGACCCTGTTGGGGGGGGGGGGGGGATAAATCAGTGTTTGTGTAGTTTTGCCACAACACACAACTTATTCTACGCAATTTGTCACCTGTGATGGAATTTTTCACTCAATCAATGATTAATAATGTGTAAACATATACATTTAATACAACAGCTATAATAAGAGTACTTACTAAACATGGCTTCAAGCTTGACTAAGCAGCAGATGAAGTTGTCAAAGTCAATCATCTCATTCTCTGCATACCGGGCGACCAGAATCTGGTTCAGTCTGTTATTCAGTTTAAATCCTACACAAGACGACACCAGAAATAAAAGAGAGGGTTACACTTATCTGTACATGTGTGTACATTATATGTGGAAATGAGTGCTCAAGAGCCTTTATACCTGCTGCCTCCACAGCAAGACGCATCTCATATGAGCTCATGGTCCCTGACTTGTCGAGGTCAAACTCTCTATAAATGACCTGTGAGACAGAGGCAGACATGTAAATAGAAATACAAAACCTCTTCAGGTGTGAAACTGTGCATAACGTATTCTTACCAGCCATTTGCGGATCTTGTTCCATAGGAGCTGAAACTCCACTAGCCCTAAACGGGCACTTCCATCTTTCTGGTGAACATGGTGTCAAGGGACAAACTAGACACAGGCGATCAGTACCACGCCAAAAGCAGTATATCTTTGTTTCTAATATAATCAATGTAATAAACGTTTTAGTTCTATTCATGCCTGATAACTCAAGAGGATACGTCCATCAGGTTGACCATGGTTCTGCAGGACTCTATGCTGAAGCCATCAGTCTTTAGATCTTTGTCTGAAATAGCAAAGACACTTGTCTGAATCAGCGTGACCTACAAACACTTAGTGACACAGAGGCCTGTCAGTCCGGGAAATAGACGGTGTGCACTCTACAGTGGAATCTTATACAGTAATGGGAGATGTATTACTAATATGTAAACTTTCCAGCAGCTGTCAACTGAAAATAAAACTGAAAACTCACGACGGCAGACGACTCTGTTTAGAATAGTCCTTAGCTCGCGAATGGAAATCTCCATATCCTGGAAAAGCAAGAACAAGAAAATGGAATGAGCAAGTCTGAAATTCAATTATGAAGCACTTAGTTTTCTTCCATAACAAAGGCGATACCATTACAGAGCTTTTAAACTTTAGATATTATCTAAAACCATTGCATTCAAAATACCATTATTACCACTTTTACCAATACCAATAATATTATTATAAAGATGACTTTAAATAGGGTTACAAAATTATGCAAACAAAGATTCTAAAGAATAAGACTGATCCGTTTTTCAGAACCTACCTCTCCTGCCAGCTGGGCAAACATGGACTTAAAAGAGTCATCAATGTCATCTTCAGTTATTTCCTCCTGTAGGAAAGCAAGAATATTGAGGCACTGGTCTTACATCAGCTTCCTAGTTATTTCATGCTTATTTATACAGTAGATTAAGTAATATTCGCTTATTTCCCACAGCAGTAGTTATGTTTCATTGATACATACATCCTCTCCTAAATCAGCAGAGACTTCATCATCCAGTTCTCTGTAACGGACAAAAACGTATTAACATGAAATGTCCCCCTCTACACATTACAATTAGCGCAGATAAACAGGCAAAAAAACTAATAGAAAACATCAACCGACAAAAAAATAACGTACTCTGTTTCTGACTGCTTCTCAGTGAAGACCCTGAGGACAAAGTCAGCCTCTTTACCAGGCTCAAAGGTGGAGGGGACGATGAGGTACTCTCCAGGAGGTAGACGCAGCCGTGTGCTCACTTCTCGCAGGTTAATGAAGGTCTCAGAGCGAGCACACGATGAATGGCTCAAAAAGAAATTCTTCTTCAAATGGACATTCTGGCAGCCTTTAAACTAAAGGCAGCAGGAGACAATGAGATGCATCTGCATATTTTTAGGCTCATTTGATTCAAATCAGATATACTTTACATCACTGCCACCCAGACATTTTAACAATCTAATAAATGATCAGCAGCAGTAAAATATAAGTAACTTTTAAGTGGGCTAAAGTGGGCTAAAATATGTGAAATCATGATTATACTCATAATGTTTTGATTTTAAAAATGTGGTAGTATGTAATAATCTGCTTACCTCTTCTGGAATCTGTAGAAAAGAAAAAAGGAAGAAAAAAAAATCATATGAATAGGCAAAAAAACAAAAACAATGCCCTAAATAGGTGAATAACCCATTAGAAGGTCAAAGAGATACTGATTTTCTGCCTCTGCTCTCACCTCATAGATAGCAAAGCCAATAGTGTGCATGTCCTGACCCTGGCGCCGATATCTGCGGCGGTCCTTCTGCATGAGAGCTACCAAGAAACTGCACGCCACCTCATCATCCTCTGGGTCATCATCCTCCTCCAGTAACGTGATCTTATACTGAGGGTTGATCCAAAACGTGTCTGTACAGATGATAGATTTGTGTTAGATTGTTTCAAAGCCACAGTAATATTACATGACACATTTGTGTGCTTTAACAAAGAAATCGTACAACTTTATCGGTAAATTCTGTATGTCAGGGTGTACATTTCTATTTCTCCTATGCGGCCGAGACTCACTGGGATGGTTCCTGCAGCCTCCGGCGGTGCTGCCTCTCCTCCATGTACCGTAAAACTTTGTGGTGTTCCAGAGGCTGAGACCGTCTTCACTCAGAACATCAGGAGTCAAGTTACAGATCTCTATTCGTGAAAACTGCCTCAAGAATTCATTGAAGGACATCCTGGATGATTAGAATAAAGTGCTGGGTCAGAAACCTGAGTGCAGCTTTTTCAAAGGAGTTGTTCGACTTTTTTTTTTTTGCAGAGAGTTACAGTAGATGGGAAAAATCGATATCACTCTTACATCTGTAAATAAAGCTGGAGCCGAATTTATTTTTTGTCCTTGACATTTATTTGTCAAGGACAATGTACAGTGGGTGAAGAGATACTGTACCAGATTTAGCTACTAGCTAATCTGCATCTGCAGTCCCTGGGCAGGTAGACAACAAACACTAACACAACTAGACCAACTACTAACACCAAGAAAAGGTAATAAAATCCACCACCAGCACCTCTGAAGCTCCACTGCACAGTATCTCATTTGTTTATCCGTATCCACCCCTATAACAACAATAGTTTGACCCTAGAAAGCAATCTGAGTTCAAGGAGTGGGAATAAAAGCATGATTTGTGATATTACAACTAGTACATCTGGCAAGAAAGCAAAATTGTCAAAGTATTCCTTTAAAAAACTCAAATTGTACATAAATAATACATAGAAATTGCAATTAAGTATTACAGCACCCGTGACTTCTTACCAGAACTCTCCATCTTCCATCTGTAGGTGCAGGTCGTCTCGTTCAGACGGGTCAACCTCATCCCATTCAGGGGAACTACGCAAGAAAAGTATGGGCAGTATTAAAGAAGACTTTGACCAACAAAATACACAGGGACATTTAGCGTGCTTGGCAACACTCACTTGTCACTCCAGGCACCAGTCCACTCCACCTGTCCCCAGGGATTACGTATTCGGATTAAACGTTCCACACCGCCACGGAAATCAACCTGCAGAACACCAGAGTGATAGGTAACTTAGCACCATTTACGTATATCATGGTTAATGGTAGCTGAATAAAGACAACACAGTCATACACAGACAGACCTCCTTCAATGCAGTGACTGAGTAGGCGTGGCCCTTCACAAGCTTCTTGAATGTTACCGCCTCCATGTCGAAGGCACTGGTGATCTGTATTTTTTTAAAAATGACACCGGAACACCAGAATAAATAAAAGTGCTTTCGATGTAATTGGCCTTCTGAAGATGGCACAGCATTTATCAGCGTGTCTTGGTGGTGCGCCAGTGAGTTCAGGACTTACATCAATTGAACAGCCCATCAAGGAGCCTCTTTCCAGAGCTTTGCCGATTATCTTGTAAAGATTTCTGGGTGCTTTGCGCAGTTCATACATCTCAGACACACCACCTGTGAAGTCCTCAAAACCCTCAGTGGTGCTTCCTCCAGACAAAGCCTCATAGGAGCCATTCAGCCTGACGCCACATAGAAAAAAAAACACACACACACACACTTCAGTTTTATTCCCATTAAGAGTATTTATGAATATGTTTGAGAGAGATTTACATCTTCCTGTTGCATACTGAATAATTTAGCAATTGTTTCAACACGTACTTGGCATAAGCTTTCTCCATGAGTGCACTCCAGAATTCATTACCCTCAGCGGAATGGACAAACATGAGCTCCCCATCTTTGACAGGCAACCGGTCATCTATCACAACATCTACCCATTCGCCAAACTGCCAGAACTGTAACAACAGAGCAATAATCAAGAACTCCATGCATCTGAATCACTTACCTTGCACTTGAAATGAAGGACAAAGACAAGAAGACAATCATCAAAGTACCTGAAAGTGGAAGATTCCAGCGTAGTCGTCTTGGAAGGACTGGCCGTGTGGAACAACCCGATAAAGGAGCTTCTCATTCAGGGTGAGAGAGGCGATGGCTGCCAAGAGCCAGCAGTCACCTGCAAGTGAGAAGAAGCATTTTGGATTCTGCATCTAATTTTTTATCTTCCTTCTGGTTTTAGCCATGCAAGCGATGTGGATCTATGGCATTGTTGGTCAGTCTACCACTTTGGTCCAAGCTGAGACAGAGTAGACGTCAATATTTAACTTGTTAACTTTTTAGTGGAAAACCCTGTCAGGAAAAAATTATTATTCAGAGTATATTTATATTTGTTGAAACATATCTGGAGGGTATCTTAAACATTAATGAGGAAAGCAATGAGGACTGACCCAGCGCTCCCTGACAGATGTCTGTTCTGGTGGCACCACCCACGATGAACTGGGGGTCATCTGCCAGTTCCTTTGGAGAAATTAAACGTCTGGGTGAGAACAATCAAATAAATCACATTTTCAGATGCAATTTTACCTTATACTCTAATTTAAATGGAATTAAAACAAGTCAATGCATTTTAGGATCTTCCTGACAGAAACACTTCTTTCAGACCACTGCTGTTGTTACACATACGTGCCAACTTCCTCTGTTTTCATGAAACACTGTAAACAAATGTCACAGAGAGGAAGTGGACAAGGAATGCCAAGTGATACCAACAGCTGCTGTCGTCATAGAGGTTCCTGTGCCAACTTGCTCAACTCTGTCTGAGTTTCCAGACATAAAATAAGACAGTGTCACTGATATCTTTGTTTATAAGATATGTAAGTTCCTGTCAGCACCAGCATCAGTGACAACCATATGGCTGTTGTGAAATATTACATGAGGAGCACTTTAAAGAATAATGAGTGGAGTATTTCCACTTTATTTCTTGCTTTGGGTCTGGAGTCATGTGTAAATGTGTGCAGATGAATTAATATATGAAATATAGTGTTATGCATCACTTGTTAGTCACTGACAAATATTTAAATAGGATTGCCAGGACTCTGTTAATTAAAAACAAAACGTAATGTTTTCCCTTCTGTTATCTCACCGTGGGCCTCATCCACACCACATCTCTAGTTTTTGAGGAAAAGGGGGCGAGCTCCTTGAAGCCAAGGGATGGGGGCTCAGCAGGGAAACAGGGGTCTTCAAACAGGCAGCCCGACTCCACACATTCTTGCTTCAGTGCCTCATAGTCCTGGTTGGCAAAGAGCACAGCCTGATCCTTGGTGCCCATGCCCTCTGCCCGCAGCCGGTTGGCGTATATGGTTGCAGATATCCCCCCAGCTGGATACATACTGGTGCAAGATAAAAATATGAAGCTGGGTGGGTATGCACAGTGCTGTCTATTAATAGCAGCAGGCTAACCAGCGGCACACTCTTGTCTAACGGCTACACACGCACAGCAACCAGCCATAGGAGTGTGTGTACAAACTAATGTTCAAACCAGTGACAGGGAATGACTGACTGGACTGAATTTGTCTCCCACTAACATATTATATTATCTTGTTAGTCTAAAAGTAGCACAAAGCAGAACACTTTGAAACATTATTGCATACTGCAATTTGTTTTATATGACTACTTACAGGCCAACAAATCCATAAATAAGTATATATTCAGCATTTCTCCTCTAAAATGTTATTCCTGGCATTGGGGCGTAGACTTTGAACACTATTTAGACCTTCATGTTGGGAAATAACAGTAGATTTCAACAGTTAAATGAATAAATAAAATGTACACAATGCGAATAATTGAGAATAGATTGAGAATAGTGAGGGGTGCGTTGGGGGTCATGGCCTCAGGATTTGTTAGCTCCTGGTTATGACACTGCAAAAGTCAACAACAACAAATCTTAATTTAATAGCAATAAAAGCAATAATAATAATAATAACAACAACAATTCAAACCTTATCTACTTAGTTTTCCTTTTCTTTTTTTTAGTTAATCAAGTTTCTGGCTGCGACATAATGGTGTAATGGTGACATGTAAAATCAAAGTAAGCAGTTAGAAATGGCCAGCAGGGAAATAAGAAACTAACAGAAAGCATGAACAGAAGAAAAATGATTACTGAGAAATGTGAGACAACAGCAGCACATCACCACCCCAAACACCACAAACCCAGGAACAACAGAAGAAGTTAGAAATATGATACCTTGGCTGTATGGGCAGGCTGAGAGGAAGAATGAGACAGAAAAGGAGAGAAAAGTTCAGTCACTTATATTTTGGCACCAGTACAGGTAAAGTGACTTTTCTTTCAAATAATATGCATTATCATGAGTAGCACAAGCTTGTGCAGGCTAAAGCAGGCACTAATGGACTTCAGTGCACTTTAGTTTATGACTCAGTGGGGGTCTTTTTTCTCTTCCCTGAATGCACTTACTTCTTTATGCTGGAAAGGTTCACAACAAGTGTCCAAAGAGGAGTGAGTGTGAGGAAAATAAACCAAACATGGGAAGAAGTTGGCTGGTGGATTTAAAACTGAATCAGTGTGCAGGGAAAACTGGGACATGGGATGATCTTTTGTGCAGCTCCGACCACTCAGAAGGAATCCTAATGAGCAAATTTCAGTAAACAGTCCATGCAAAACTTGGACGGAGCTACAGTGGTGAAGGACTGTGAAATTCATGAGATAAATGGCTGAGTTAGAGAGGGGAAAACGGGTGTGGTGTTGAGCAAAATAGTCATTGCTTTTGATAAAAACAAACCTCCAGGCAAGGACATTGTTTACAGGGACAGCCCCCCACCCTGAGGCCCCATATGACTGTCTGCAGGAATGTCCCTCTAGTCTGTCAAACAAGCCAAAGAGAACCTACTGCTGGCTGATGACCAAAAAGATATCCCCTTTTTTTCTCCCTGTCTATGGGCAGCAAAAAGCTGATCCATGCAGTCCTGTGGTGATGATGTCATCTATAGGACCTAAACCTCAACAAAACACTAAAACAACCAACAGCCTCTCTGTGAAAATACTGCACAGGAGCCACTGTTGGTTCTCAAAAGACACACATAATGCTTCATATACTGTATGTTGGCTACTTTATGAATACATAGGCTTGTTACGATCAAAAAGTCACGGTATGTATGTCAGTCACATAATACAGGCAGCACCTGTTCAGGAGCAGGCCTGTCTTTTTATGGCCTGCAGTCTGCTTCAAAGATTTCTGACAACAATGGAGCGTTTTCACAACACAATCGCACTCATTCAACACTAGATATCAAAACTGGATTAAAAACGTCTGCCTGCAAGTGACAGCTGTTCGATTGACTATTATAAGTGACAACATGCAGTATATTACATCAATCAAACCGCACGTAAACGCCTACAATAAACCAAAACGCACCGTTACTCTCAAGATGGTTCAATTAACATATTCAATTAAATTACATAAATAACGACTACACTCACCAACGCTTTAAAGGTAATTTGCGGTTGCGTCCACTTGAGTCCGGTAGTGATAATCGTGTAAATCTGGGAAAGGGGGGATGTGGTTTATTGGTAGCCCGGAGAAGAAAGTCCAGCCCTCTTCGCTGTTCACACTCACTGCAGAGAAGACCGGCCTCTACAGGAGGAGGGGCCAGACCGCAAACCCGGCTGCACACACTGCCGCTAGAGGTGCCAAGGTAATGTGGATAACATACAATTCAATCAAACCAAATAAAAAAAACATGCTATCCTGACTAAAAAATTGATTGAACCCCCGTAAAAACACATAAAATCAGTAGAAAGTGACACTATAAGAAGTGTTTTACAGCATTTAGCCTACCAGAGCCACATCATTCAGTTCACTTCAGTACAATACAATGTGTGTGTTTTTTTTTCCTTCAGTGTTGTGGTAACATTTATTTAACATAAAACATGCTCACTATAATGATTAACCGTAAACTCACATATGTGATTGTTGCCAGGGTGAAAAGAAACTGTCATCTGTGTCAACCATACAAACTGAAACAACTGTGAGTCACTTGAGCGATAGCGTGCATTAAATGACTGCAAAGATTAAAGGTCACCAGCCACCACATCAGATTGAAGGCTGTGGATAAACCAAGATAGCTTCAGATGTTACTGACCTTTATAAGGTTATAATGCACCCACGTATTTAAGTCTCTTCACTTAACTTCAGAGATGTATAGCCTATTTGCCCATAACAGAGAATTAAATGTTTTATTTGTTGAAAAGTTGAACGGGACATATCCTTAAATTGTTGTTTGAAATTCAGCTTACAAGTGATTGAATCAGAAGGAAAGTGAAATTCCACTGTAGTCTTTATCTCATGAGTGTTTGCAAATGATTGAATTGACTACATCATTTCCCCAACAGCTCATCCTAATGGAACTGCCTGCTGCTATCTGAATCATACAGAATAAAACAAAACAATATTATTTAGGACTCCAAAGTAGATGGAGTCATGTTTAATGTGAAATGCGCTACTTTCACAGTGACAAGTGTTATAACCAGACTGTAATTCCTCTCAGCTGTAAGAAGCATTAAAGCCATTAGCTTCTTTCAGATCATTGGTTTAGTTTCACAGCCCTCAACTTCACTGTCTGATTTCACTGTCATCTCTCTCATTAGTGTGTCTTCCAGACGAGGAAGTTATCTATTTTAGCTAAAAAAAAAAAAATAAAAAATAAAAAAAAAGCTCTGTTGACCTCACCGTACCCTATTCACCCTGCACCAAACAGGGAACAGACAGAGTTAGCAACTATCTAGTGAACACAGTGGAATATTAATCGGTTAAAAAGCCAGAAATTTCCCACAGGACCTAAGAGTAAAACAGCCAAAGGAGAGTGAATAATGGAGTTACATGCAGGTGGATACTGAATGCTAAACAGGCAACCGATTGCTAACACAGTCACGTTATTAACGGTAGCAGCCAATTAGTCAAATGAGCAAATGTAACGGGGGTCTATACTCTATATACTTCACACTTTAAAATGTCCCCGTTAAGTCTCTTTTATGTCGCACAGCCTGCAGTCTCTGCACTGTGTTTTGATGGTGATGGTGGACTAACGGCTGACTGTTAGTTGACTCCAACGAAAATACACTGATTCAATGATGAGTTGTTTATTGTTTACAAGCACTTCGGGATCTGGGGGATACAAACTATTCAGTATAAAATAAAATCAGAGGAAACTTACAGTATTAATGAATGATTTCTGTAGCCAAGCTCAGTAACCTTTAAATGGCAAATTAACCTACAGGGCCAACCTTGATCAGGATCAATGACTTACGTTACTATATAGCAAATTACACAAAGACACTATTGATCCAGATGGATCGGTAAATATAGATAATCACTCTGGATGTCAGTATAATTATAGTTAGTGATAGAGTCTCTCTCAGATAGGCTAAACATTAATATTTACAAGTTTTTAGTCAACAGTCACACACTCACCTTGTTCCCCCATTTTATAGCTGCACCGTTACCACGGATACTGTTCTAGCATAAAATATGAAACATAAAACAGCAGCATAAAAATATGAAAACAACACAAATATATACACTTTATAACTATCAAATAAAGGTAAAATTACTGACAAAATTATGTTCTATATTAAAAGATTTTGCTATTAGACATTAGTCACCATTTAAAGCTCAAATTATGTATTTAATGTAACATACAAGAGGCATATTTTATACAAAGATTAGGTTAGTACATGTGGAGGCCAAAGCAATGTTGCATTAAGGCTGCATGTTCACCCTGTTTGTTAACTTTGCCTTTGTAATGCCTCTTGTAATAATGTGAAATGTCATGTGAGTTATGTGAGATCAAGAAAGATCAATAGATCAATAACCAAGAAAACCAACAAGTGGAAGGTTTTTGTTCCACTTGGCCCACATTTTAGTACAAAGCTACTTGAGCTTGTACAAATAAAACAATGTCTCATGCAAAATGATTATTTCTCAGTTGGTGACTACCAGTATAAAAGGGGGTATTATTAACACCCATTTGTCATATCATGGATAAATAAGGCTGTCAGCGCAGCATTCAGTGGTTAAGACCCATGCTTTTTCAACTTCCCACAGCACACTTTTCGAGAAACTCAACCTCATAGTTGTTATTCAAGTGGATACCCCATGTGTCCATTGAGTGTGGGAGGTTGAATCATAAAATAAGCCACAGGAGCATCTAAGTCAGCTCTTAAATGAAGAAAAGTTCCAACACCAGTGGATTTCTCTGCAGAATGCTTTTGTGTCTGTGCATGTTGTTGTGTTCATACAACATCAAAAAAGATCAGGCAGGTTATTGTCATGCATTTTTCACTGATCTTCCTGTAAAAGCCAACCAACGACTTCAGCTTATTCAAAACATGCAAACCTTCTGTATAAAGTTTGATTGTTCACCCAGTGGCAATGCACAACCATTTTTATTTAATTTATTGTTCAATTAAGTGTGTGTGTGTGTGTGTGTGTGTGTGTGTGTGTGTGTGTGTGTGTGTGTGTGTGTGTGGGTGGGTATTTATGTCTGGGTGATCACATATACATGTTGTCTGTCTTTATTTATTCTATAACTTGTTTTCTATCTAGAAATCTATCTATCTATATTGAATGATATTATGCTACACAAATAAACTTGAACTTGAACAAACACTACAGCTGCAGCTCTGGTCTGCAGTTTGAACACTCCTCTATGAGAGACAGTTAAAGGAATTGTCTTTTCTGTTTTTAGTGTCTGATTGACATCAAACAAGGGTGGATTCATCCACCATCCATTAGCTTTGAATACGTATCCTTATTGACCATCAGTGTTTGAGGTACTTCTGGAGCTTGTACATGAATCATCCTCTGATAAAACAAACAGTATTGCATGCAACAGTAGAAACATTAGCACATTTAGCTCCTGACTAAACCAACTGATCAAGGCAGCTGAGTCTTGACTTTGATGACTGTTTGGCTTGGGATTAGTTTGGCTGTATTTAGCCTAGAGGATCTGTGTTCAGAATAAGGATATAAGGACCATGCTCCAAACCTCACTGGATGCAGACAGTCCCCCAGGTTTAATGTTGCAATGACAATCATATCCCATTCTTATTCTTGCTCAATTAAACAGCTGTTTCATTACATGCTTTTAAGCTTGCCTTTCACAACTCTCAGCTGTATTCATTGTGTGTAATCCCTTGGAGACAAACACCTTTACTTCTATGTTATAGATTGTATAGAATGTGTAATAATGACCTGTCAGACAAGTAAAAATCAGCAAATCATTTGCTTCCTCTGCTTTTGTAGTAGGACACAATAAAAAATATTTCATTGCCCACCCCAACCACACACACACAAAATCAAAATGAGGCAATGACAGTGGCGCTTGAAGTTACCTTTAGGTGTGTCCCTGTTTGTAATTCAGCTGTGGTCAGAGCCATCTCTTGCAGATTTGCTTAGGGTTGCTTCTGTCTGTTTTGTTTGCCTCACCTGTCCAGTGGAAGCCCCTCCCTGTCTGTGATCATAGCCTCTCTTCACCTCTCTTGTGGCAGCTATAAAGAAAGCTGTGACAAAGCCCTGTCTGGATTGTGTTTCAACTCACAAGACAGCCCAACTCAGCTCACAAAGAGCGAAATCCAGTCTCAGCTTCCAGGGAGTCTGTGCACACTTGAGAGGTGAAGATGACATCCACAGCAGGTCGGCTGGCCCATCAACAGGAGAGGAAACAGGGTATTGGTACCAACAAGAAGGCCGTGAAGTTCTCCCAGCAGGATTTTGAGACTCTGCACCAGCAGTGTCTGAAGAGCGGACGTCTGTTTGAGGATGACTGCTTTCCAGCTGAGTGCAAGTCACTGGGCTACAATGAACTGGGACCATACTCATCCAAGTCCAGGGGTGTTGTTTGGAAGAGGCCAAAGGTAAGACGCATCTGAGAGGAAACACACAGTAAAGAGAAAACAAGTAATGCTAATAGTGCTGTAATATTATACTGTATTATGGTTCAATGAAAAGATCATTTATGAGCTTGACAATGATTTGTAAGTGAGTATTGAAGGTTTTTCTTTTACTCAACAGTAATAATAAGTATATAATAGCAATAATAAGCCTAGACATGTGGGTAACTATTGTAACATATAACATGCACACGTATAACATCACATTGGGCATCAATCCAGTGTTTGGGAATGATTTTTAAATATTATTTAAAAGAAGGTTGGAATAATACCCCAGATGATGCACTGTCAGGTAAAAAAAATGATCATAACAATATGATGTGTGGATTATTTTCAAGATTGTATATTGTTTAGACACAAACAACCACCATATCAGCAGCATAATACTGGTTGATCCATGTCCAGTGATTTGTTCATTTTTCTAATTCTCAAACTGAAATAGAGATCTATCCTGAAAAGATTCTTAAAACCGGTCTCAAATGTTGTTTTAATAGGAGCTGTGTTCCAACCCGAAGTTCATTGATGATGGAGCTACACGGACAGATATTTGCCAAGGAGCTCTGGGTAAATGGGGTGGAGGAGATGAATGGATGAACAAATAGATGATTCAATTAAGTGAAATACAAACATCCCTGCACTAAACGCTCCACCCATTCTGCCATTAAGCTTGTAAAAAGGAATGATCACTGAGGGGTTTATTGGTATATGCAGTTTGCACCAATGCTGTGAACATCACATGTTGCCCAAGCATGTAGTCATGTACCTGCTCTAACTATGCAGGTGACTGCTGGCTTCTGGCTGCGATAGCCTCTTTGACTCTAGACAAGCGGATCCTGACTCGCGTGGTGCCCTCTGGACAGAGTTTCACCAAAGATTATGCCGGAATATTTCACTTCCAGGTCAGACAAAGACCCCTGTGATATAATCAATATAAGGAAAATCATTATTCTTAAGTATAAATATTGTATTGGTGATGTTCTTTCTTTCTTCCTTTGGTGTTACAGTACAGTGTTTTCTGTCATCTTCTCTTTTGTGTCCTCTCTGTGGTTCTCAGTTCTGGCAGTATGGTGAGTGGGTGGATGTGGTGATCGATGATCGCTTGCCCACCAGAGATGGAAAGCTGCTGTTTGTCCACTCAGCGGAGGGATCAGAGTTTTGGAGCGCACTGCTGGAGAAGGCCTATGCTAAGTATGGATTGTTCTTCTTATATATATTTTTTTTTGCATCATCAAAATGTTTCTGCAATGTGCTTGACACAGTGTTAGGTGAACATGTTCACATCCCTCATTGTCTGACAGGGTGAATGGCTGCTATGAAGCTCTGTCAGGAGGAAACACCATCGAGGGTTTTGAGGATTTCACCGGAGGAATCGCAGAAATATATTCCTTGGACAAGGCTCCGCCACAGCTCTTCAAGATCATGCGGAGGGCCTTGTCGCTGGGCTCGCTCATGGGCTGCTCCATTGATGTAAGTCAGATCTTATTTTCATACTGATTTACATGTTGATCTGTGAACAAACACAGCAACACACCAACAGTCATGATATGTTTGTTTGTGCTCTGTGGTGCTTTCAGATCACCAGTGCCTACGAGACAGAGGCAGTTACAGCTCTCAAACTTGTGAAAGGACATGCATACTCAGTCACTGGTGCAGAAGAGGTATATGCTTCGCCTAAACTGTCAGAAGTATATTAATATAGTATAAGCTGATTTTTTTTTTCTATTGCATGCAAACTACACTGTGCTCTTTGCCCCAGGTTCACTTTCAAGGCCAGGTGGTTCAGCTGGTCCGCATCAGGAATCCGTGGGGTCAAGTGGAGTGGACAGGGCCTTGGAGTGATGGGTAAACAAATCTGTTCTGAATCTGTAAACCATCAGTTATCACTTGTTATTTTCAGGATTTTTCTAAAAGCTTGATTGTTTATCATAATTAGATCCAGTGAATGGAAATACGTCCAAGGAAATGAAAAATCAAAGTTGAACCATGTGGCTGAAGATGGAGAGTTCTGGTAAACCCGCCAAAAATATTACAATATGATTTTTGATAGTTTGTTAATGCTCTAACAGTGCCAGGTCAGTAATCATAAGCTCCTACATCACCAGGCTCTCAGACCAAGTGATCTGAAACTGATTCATGAAAAACATTTTCTTTGTTGAGAAATGTTTTCCTCTCCTCAGGATGTCCTTTTCAGACTTCATCAAGCATTTCTCCAGGCTGGAGATCTGTAACTTAACCCCGGATACGCTCACAAGTGACGACGTGGGCCACTGGAACCACCACCAGTTTGAAGGGATGTGGAGGGTTGGCTCCTCTGCTGGCGGCTGCCGCAATTACCGAGGTAACAGAGAAACCAGTGTGTGTCCGGGGGAGAAGCTCTGTTACACTATATCACTGACAATACTGCACTTTTGTTTGCTCCAGCAACCTTCTCATCCAACCCTCAGTTTGTGGTGCGTCTGGAAGATGTGGATGATGATCCTGTGGATGGGGAGGATGGGTGCACCTTTCTGGTGGGGCTGATGCAAAAGGATGGACGACGGCAGCGGAGGCTTGACCGCCAACTTCAGACTATTGGCTTTGCCATTTATGCGGTATTGTAGATTATTTGACATAGCACATGAGATCAGGAACCTACATATTTGACTCTTTTTATTATGATTTTTAAAAAATCCTTTGTCTGTTGTCTTTTTACAGATCCCAGATGAGGTGTGTATTTGTTCTATTTAATGTCTTACTTACTTACTTTACCTTACTTTATCTAAATGCAAAAAAAGACACACTTTTCACTAATATTGCTTCCCTGCATTGTGAAATTCTTGGTAGCTGTCTAACATCTCAGTAGTGAAACTTTTTTTCTGTTCTGATCATCAGTTCAAAGGTCGCAGCAATGTTCACCTAGGTCCGAATGTCCTGCTGCAACAGAGTTCTGTGGCGATGAGCACCTTTATCAACACACGGGAAGTGTGTGACCGCTTCAAACTTCCTCCAGGAGAATATGCCATAATCCCCTCGACCTTTGAGCCTCACAAGAATGGCAGCTTTATCCTCAGGGTGTTCTCAGAGAAACAGGCAGCCTCAAGGTACCTGTGTGAACGTAGGACTCTCTCAAATGTCACCTTTAGCTTATACAGCCACCTAGTGGACAAAGCTTAGAGGCTGCCTCCCTCTGTGCATTCGTTCCTAGATACACAGCCATAACCTACTGTAAATGTTGTTTCCTTGCACACCTAACAGCGTAGG
This sequence comes from Euthynnus affinis, assembly GCA_029490765.1. Classification (NCBI taxonomy): domain Eukaryota; kingdom Metazoa; phylum Chordata; class Actinopteri; order Scombriformes; family Scombridae; genus Euthynnus; species Euthynnus affinis. The sequence continues at coordinate 10,557,409 of CM055852.1, read as the reverse complement.
CTCAAACTGTGTGTTTCTATTTTTTTAAGCCCACTGGAGGTGAAGATTGATGCTGTAATAGAGGAGGTAAGGAAATACATAGAACGATAATCCACTCTTGCATACAATAAAAAGTGAAATGGTTTCCAGCAAACTTTAACATTAGTACTGGGTGGAAATGAAGAAAAATGTGTGACATTCAATTATAAATGTGTCATATCAATCTACTGTAATACAAATGCTTATAATTTATCTGAAGAGCCCATGCTTTTATCTCACAGGAGGAAATACCAGAGTGTGATGTGGATCCTCATTTCAAGGAACTCTTCAAGCAGATTGCTGGCAATGTAGGAACTGACAGTAAATGAAACATATAATCAGCTCTGATGTGAATCAATAATTACAGTTTAAGTAATAATATACATTTTTCAAATAGGACAAGGAGGTGTCAGCCTTTGAACTGATGAGAATATTGAACAACGTTGTCTCTCACCGTAAGTACATTGAAGAGATTAATTAATTGAGCCTCATTATTTTCATTGATGGAAGAGTTGAGGTACCTATGTTTTGTTACTTTCTTGCAGGGTCTGATATCAAAACAGATGGCTTCAGCCTTGAGACATGTCGTCTTATCATCAGTCTGCTGGATGTATCCTCTTTTAGGAATAACATTTTGGAATTTAAGTGCACTATAATTTTGTGAATTTAAAAAAACAAAACAAAACAAAACCTTAACATTCTTCAGAAAGATGAAAGTGCCCGTTTAGGACTGATGGAGTTCCACACGCTTTGGAACAAAATCCAGAAATACTTGGTGAGTTGTGATTCATTTGAAACAAGTGTTGGTCATTTGGGAAATCCCAGCTGTATTTGTTAATACACACATGTGGTGTGTGGGTTCATATAGGAGATCTTCAAAAATCATGATGTAGACAACTCCGGCACCATGAGCTCCCACGAGATGAGAGGCGCTGCCACTGAAGCAGGTAACACAATAAAACCAAATATACAGATTAAAGTCTTAAACTCTGAAACCAACGGCTGTAAATTATGGAAACAGGGTCATTTGCATATTTGCACATTAGCATTTTAGATATGCTGCCTGTGGACTAGTATAGTTGACAGACCTGTTTACCAAGTTATGAGACACATATTAAAAACAGGAATGCACGTTTTTCAAGGAAAAATATTTAAACGCGACTTTGTAAACAACCTATGCTGCACATTTTTCTGGGCTCATTCTTCTGGACTGCATCAGTGTGTGTGTGTGTGTGTGTGTGTGTGTGGTGTGTGTGTATCACTTATGAAAGACCAAGGTAACTGGCAGACCGGATAAGCCAGTTGGAGGACTCCTCCCCTCACATAAATTTCATTCATTTCTACTTTGCCACAAGGACAAAACGACATGGGAGAGGCTGTGTAACATAACTCCTCCATTATCATCCTGCTAATATCTGACACCTTTCAAAAAAACTCGACCCCTCCAGGATGTGAAATAATTCACAACTATGAAACTGACCTTTATGAAAAATGACGATAAGTGACAGGTGTTTTTCTTCCTCAGGTTTCCAGGTGAACATTGCTGTGCTGCAGGCCATTGTCAGTCGTTATGCCGATGCTCAGTATGCCATAGACTTTGACAGTTTTGTAGGCTGTCTCATTAAAGTGGAAATGCTCTTCAGTAAGTGTCAGGAAACACAACAATATCACTTTGATATATCTCATATTGGTCTGGATTAAAAAGTTGTGGCATGTTTGCGTTACTAGTGTTTCTTTTTCTGTCTCTCAACCAGAAATGTTTAAGGCTCTGGAAAGAGGCGGCTCTGGGAAGATTGAGCTGGACATGCAGCAGGTATGTGAACAGAAGAATGATAAAAGCTGCTGGTTTGTTGGCATTCCTTGTTTAGAATGCATGTTGTATAATTTTGTTCTCTTTTACAGTGGCTGTGTCTGGCGATCTACTAGCTCTGGAGACAACACAAATGAAAATCCCTTCATAATGTCTGCAGGAGGATGAAGTTCAATCAATTAACAATAAATAAGAACTAATTTTTCATCTTTATGAATTAAGTAACCGCAATAAAAATGCTTTTCTATATATACTCTCTATATCCTAAATGCTTAAAAATGGGCAAAATGTATATGCACATTTTAATCATATTTACTAAAGATAGCTTTAAGATGTCTATAAAATGGAAACAATAAACCTTTTTTCAGTAGGGAAAAACTTGGTTGGTGTTTTTGCTCTATTAACCTTTGCAAAACCATCAAATGATAAAAAAAAAGAGATTAAGAAACTATGGCCTCTGAATTGTTAGTATTTATAAAATATCGTACAAATCAGAAATATTAAATGGTTAACAGAGATTTTGAATGAGATACCTGTATTGTCTCTGCCTTTCAAATATGTATTCTGCTGTTGTTGATTGGTTTACGAACAAATGAATAAATGACTCATTGAAAACTGTCTTTTCACTGTTTATGATTGTGGATCAGAAATGTAGCAGCATGCAACAGTTACTGTGGGGCATGTAAATGTAGGTACAGTAAACATATGGTTGAGATCTTATTCCACTGATCAAATGTATTGTGGGTCAGTTTCACCCATCTATCCTTGTGTGCTACATCTGGGTCATTAATCAAAGGCCGATGCAAAGTAGGTTGGATGGAACAGGTGATCCAGAGCAGGTCTGCTGTCTGGTATGAACAATAAAGGGTGTGGAGAGAGCAGGGCTGCATATTCAGTGTCACACAGAACTCGTCTAACCACACACATACATACACACACACACACTTAGTGACAGTCATAGACAGATATTGTAGAAGATCTTAAAATCTTTTAAAATGTCCGGCATTGCAGCTAAGCTTCAGCACAACCGAGAGAGATCACAAGGGATTGGATCCAACTCTCATGCAGTGAAATACCTCAACCAGGACTTTGAGTCACTGAGGAGAAGCTGTCTGGAGAGAGGACGGCTGTATGAGGATGAATGCTTTGAGGCTCTGCCCTCATCTTTAGGCTTCAAAGAACTTGGGCCAAATTCCTACAAAGTTCGGGGCGTCACCTGGATGAGACCCACGGTGGGTACAGTCTGTATGCTGGACGTACAGGCTGCTGACATGTGGCTTCAGTACTGGAGATACATACTGGAAAAATACAACCACTAAATGTGTTTTATGGAGGGACTGCATTTGTGTGTAATTCAAAATTGTGTTTTGAATACTAGAAATCAAAGAGAAATGTTTTCACATGGGTGTTGTTGACAGCGTTTGAGTTTATCTTATTTTGAATGATTTTGTTCGGACTCTTTTGCTCCGGGGACATCAGTCAATAGCCTACACTGGTTTTTAGAATATACAGATAATTGCTGCTTCTCAGTGATATAAGCCTGTTTCTGTTTATCAGTGTACCGAACTGTTGATGCTTTATAAATATGCTGAAAAAGTGACAGACTTTAAAAAATAGAAAACTGCAAACAGTTTTACTTGTAGTGCTGCCATTTGCAATATTACAGCATAAATATGGGTATCGATTACATACGTTTGCAGTAAGTCTGTATGTAATGTAGACATAACAAAATGCTACATTGAGCCAAGAAATGCAAAATTATGATATTCAGCAAAACATAGTCATTCCAATATGGGTTTATAACAGAGTAGAGACCAACTAAAAAGTGTTGATGTGAAGAAGCATTACAACATGGCTCAATTTCTAATATTTGTTTTTCTCAGGAATTGTGTTCCAAGCCACAATTCATTGTTGAAAATGCCTCCAGGACTGATATTTGTCAAGGAGCACTTGGTGAGACACACACACACACACACACACACACACACACGCACACACACACACACACACACACACACACACACACACACACACACACACACATGCAAGTGTTTGCAACAATGTCTCATTTTTAACTGACATTTCTGATTGTTATTTTACAACTGAATCACATTCAAAAGGCATTTTGAGGCATTTACAATTAGATGTTTACATTATTCCACAAAGAACACACATTTCCATCCTCCACCAAAATATTTTAGTGACTTTGCATGCTTATCTCATACCATCACAGTTAGAACATTTGACTAAAAGTCAAATTAAACTAACACACTGATAGCGCTGCTCTCCCTCTGACACTGTTGTCTGTCTTTCAGTATTATCTTTATCCCCGATGATGGTCTTTTGCATGTGATTTTGCAATATTGCACCATTGTAATAACATCTAAACCTCATAACTCTTAGTAAATTCCTTTGCACAAACACCAGCTATCAGTATGAACAAAACATCTCCTTCAGTCCTACACCTCTCTGTCTACACCCAGTGTAGGTGGATCTGAGTTGCACACATGTGTAGGTGGGACAGAGTTGTATACATTTGTGGGTTGCGCTCGCAGCTGATGAGTAATGCCAGACAAGACAACAGCCGTGAGTTTGCACAACTGAGATGTGTGTGCAAACAAAATGCATACCTGTTATGTTTTGGAGATGTGTCACTATGACAAAATGAACATGTGAAAACTTGAAATCCTCTGGTTAAAATTTTATATGGGAGTTCTCTTTTTTCCAACATTGTTATCTTGTGTTCAGGTGACTGCTGGCTCCTGGCAGCTATCGCCTCCTTGACTCTCAACAAACAAGTTCTGTCTCGTGTTGTACCCCATGACCAAAGCTTTGAGAAGAACTATGCTGGCATCTTTCACTTTGAGGTAATTTGTCACACAGACCATATGTTCCAATTAACCACAGCTTCAATCTTTGAGAACTAAAGTAGCACAAACATATCGACTACTTGTGTCCTCTCTTCACAGTTCTGGCAGTTTGGTGAGTGGGTGGATGTGGTGGTCGATGATCGCTTGCCCACCAGGGATGGAAAGCTGCTGTTTGTTCACTCAGCGGAGGGCTCAGAGTTTTGGAGCGCACTGCTGGAGAAAGCCTACGCCAAGTATGGCAGTATGAAACCTTTTTGTTTGTTTCAGTATCTCTTTTTATGGTCTAGCCTATCATGAATCCTGCTCTTTTCCCGTCACAGGCTAAATGGATGCTACGAGGCCCTTTCTGGAGGCAGCACTACTGAGGGTTTCGAGGACTTCACCGGAGGCATTGCTGAGCGCCACGACCTGAGCAGAGCAGATCCCCACCTCTTCAAAATCATTAAGAAGGCCCTGGACAGAGGCTCCCTTCTGGGATGCTCCATTGATGTTTGTTTGAGCTACTTGTTTCACTCTCATGTAGCCCAGTTGGTGTCTTTGCTGTATGTGGTGTTTTTTACCTCATAAGCTTTTCCTCTCCATCCCAGATCACCAGTGCATCCGACTCAGAAGCCATCACATATCGCAAGCTGGTGAAGGGCCATGCCTACTCTGTGACAGGAGCGGAGCAGGTGTGTATGATTATATACATGCGACACAGGGTAACAGCTGAAATGGATCACATGGCAAATATGCTTTATGATGGATGTAAGAATTTGGTTAATTGGGCTTTAGTTTATTTGCTTGTTTTTCCCTTTTTTTTATTATATTTTGTGTATTTTTTCTGGTTGAGAGTAATTGACTCTTTATTCTGCTTCAGGTGGAGTACAGAGGCGACAAGGTGCAGCTGATTAGGATTAGAAACCCATGGGGTCAGGTGGAGTGGAATGGAGCCTGGAGTGACAAGTAAGTATCATAGAATTCTGTGGAATTTCAAGGGAAAAACAATCCACGAACCCATATTAGCTCTAATTATTTATCATTAATTAGAGGGGATAGGGATTGTGATGTTGTTCAGTGCATTTCTTTGGTCCAGGAGTATCTCGACAACTATTGGATGGACTGTACAGACATTCATGTTCCCCAGAGGATGAATCTTACAGACTTTGGATTCCTCACTATGAGTTTGACACTTTGGTTTTGAGTAAAATGTCTCAACAACTATTGCCTTAAAATTTGGTGATATCTCACACCATCATCAGGTCAAAAATGTGATTTGTTTAATAATTTAGTTAATGACCATAAAGCTGTGAAACAAATGCTCCCCTCAACATTAGTTGTATTTGTTGTGTAATGTGTTGTTATGAGAGGACTCAGCCTGATTGAAACATCCTTTGTTGGCTATGTGTGTTTCTGTCATGTATCTAACACATACACGCCCAGTGGAATGGCTGGTAAGTCCTGAAATAAAAAGGCTGTTAGACAGCTTATTTTGTACTCAAGGTGTAGGTGGAGCAGTGTGTGACGTAAAAGTGCAACTACTTATCTGTTTGTGCTATGTGTCTGTTATGTCGATCTTTAACTAAAAGTGTAATTGGACACTTTTCTAGGTCTTCTGAGTGGAGATATGTGAGCAGTTCTGACCGGGCGAGGCTGACCAACCGCTCTGAAGACGGGGAGTTCTGGTAAACTCGAAAACAGCTTTTCTTCACCAAACACCCAACATGAATTTAAAAATTTGTCCTACAAATAAAAGCAGCAAATATGCAATGTAGTGCAATCAAGTAAATACTGCTTCGATATATGCTTTTTAAAAACTTTGCTCTTTCCTCACAGGATGTCATTTTCTGGCTTCCTGCGCCAATATTCCCGTCTTGAGATCTGCAACCTCACCCCTGACGCACTCTCAGGCGATGAGTACAAGAAATGGGCAGAGTCGGAGTTTGAGGACACATGGAGAAGAGGCGTGTCAGCTGGTGGCTGCAGAAACTATCCAAGTATGAACCAGTTTCACAATCATCTCCCTTCAGAGAGAGAGGTTTATGTATTTTAGAGATGAAATGTTGTGGCTGCAGCTATAACACTGTTGACCAACTTCCTTCCAACCTTTGTTTCTCTTCCTAGACTCTTTCTGGACGAATCCTCAGTTTGTCATAAAGCTGGATGAGGTGGATGATGACCCTGATGATGGGGAGGAAGGCTGCACATTCATTGTGGGCCTGATGCAGAAGAACAAGCGCAGTAGGAGGAAAATGGGCGAGGACATGGAGACCATCGGCTTTGCCATCTATGAGGTAACAAGCTGCCTTTTAAGATGGCAATGTAAGAGACAGTATTCTAGTTAGTAGAGACTATTTGCAACTTTATTTTGCACCTATTCTTACATTTGATTTGTTTTTGTCTTTTTTTTAGCTGCCTGAGGAGGTACGTGTGCAGACGCAGATACTTGGATACTAAGAATGAGTATTCAAAGAATTTGTTGCACTTGTTTTAAATTTTCAGTGTCTGTGAATTCTCTCAAACTATGCAGATATTTAATACAAAAAAGTAGAAGGCAAGGAGAGGAAGGTATAGGACTCCCTCATGTGACCGTACATGTGTGTTATTTTCTAGTACTCTGGGAAAAGGCAAGTGCACCTGAAGAAAAACTTCTTCTTGTACAACTCTTCAGCTGCACGCTCCGAGACCTTTATCAATCTGCGGGAAGTGTCCAACCGCCTCTGTCTTCCTCCTGGGGAATACCTCATCGTCCCCTCCACCTTTGAGCCCAACAAGAACGGCGACTTTTATGTGCGAGTCTTCTCTGAGAAACAGGCTGATTTCCAGTATGTTCCTCTCACAAACGAGTGCCAAGACAAATGTTATGACATGAATATCAGAGAATTAGAAATAAGTGCATAACTACGACTTCTCGCTGCTTTTAGGGAAATTGACGACCCTGTAGAGTGCCATGTTCAGAAGGTAAAATCATATCCTTTTGATAGAAAGATGATATAACACTGATAATATTTTTAGAAAGAAGGAGAAAAAATGCTACTTTGTCATCTCTAGATTGACATCGATGAAGATGATATCAGTGACAGATTCAAGAGACTGTTTGGACAGCTTGCCGGACATGTAAGAATGCCAAAGATCTGATATATGGTCTTCAACTCATTGTTCTTATGATTTACAAAGTGTCTGTGTCATATGTTTCTTAGGATGTGGAGATGTCTTCATTTGAGCTGCAAAGAATCCTCAACCGAGTTGTGGTTAAGCGTAAGAGAAATGATCTGTGTCTCTTATTCCAGGGAAGTTCAGTATGCTCAATTATGCGCACCTGACATTAAGAGCAATTTATCCTTGTGTTACATTTTCAGGAGATGACATCAAAACCAACGGGTTTAGCCTGACAACATGCCGCAACATGGTCAATCTGCTAGATGTATCCTTTGCATTTGTCTTCCTTCTTCAGTAACGCCAGAGGACATTCAAGCACCATCCGTTTCAACTGACAATAAATCAAGACCATTACAATTTTACTTACTATCTGTGTGGAGCGTGTTGCAATTTTCTTTGACGTTTTCTTCAAAGAAAGATGGAAGCGGCAAGCTGGGAGTGGTAGAATTTAAGATCCTGTGGACAAAGATTGAAAAGTTCCTGGTATGTTGTCCTGTTAATATTAACATAGCATGCATATCATAGTTAGCTAGTGGAGTGGTGATGGTATATAATCATTTGTTGGGTTCTCCTTTAGGATCTGTACAGAGAGAAAGACACAGACCAAAGTGGCTGCATGAGCGCTTCTGAGATGCGGATGGCAGTGGAGGATGCAGGTGAGAAGTTCCAAAAATATGTTTCTTTAGGCTACATTTGTGTCCTCAACCGGCTAAAGTGTAGAAGGATAAGGGTAGCGGATACTGGTTTGACTTGACTAAACTCAAAGAATTGCATGAAACAATCCAAACATTAAAAAAAATAATAATTGTACTTATTTTTTGTTGCTGTGTTTTTCTCTCTTGGGTGCTTTTATGCATTTTCTCTAAGTTCACCTTGTTGCATTTTGGCAGGTTTCTCTCTCAACAACTCGCTGCATCAGATAATTGTGGCCCGCTACAGTGAACCAAACCTCACCATTGACTTTGACAACTTTGTGGGCTGCCTGATCCGCTTAGAGTCACTCTTCAGTGAGTTTTTGTGAGCACATATTACACTTACAGTCATGCAGACATTATGTAGTGTTCTGATGTTTTATTTCATTTACAGACACCTTCAACACCCTGGACAAGGATGGGTCTGGTGTGATAGAGTTGGACTTGATGAAGGTAAGAGCCTGTCAGTGATTATGACACAAAAATATGAGGTGATGGCTTATGGACCATAGAGTTATGCTTGTGTTTTCATCCACAGTGGCTGAATCTGACGATGGTGTAGAGGAGCTCTGACTGTTTCCAGTTGAATAATTCATGCTTATGATGAACAGCTTATACACAGTCATCATATCTGCATATTTGCTTAATATTTGGATAAATGTGTGTTTTGTGTGCATATTAATTAATGGATACTAAACTTGAAAGAAAATAATTGGGTTTTAATTATCCACAAATATAATAAAACCACAATCTCCCACAAATAAGAGTCTGTTGCTTTGTGTTACATTATATACTGTATATCCACTGCACTGAGGATGTTATAGTGTGAATAATTTCTTTCCGCTCTGAAATATTCCTTTCATGCAACCCACTGTCACCCACTGATGAAATTTATGATCACAGAAAATCAAAAGGCCTTTGGAGATTCAATCACACAGCTGTGTGTGACATCTTCTCACTTTCCTTAGGGAGCGCATACACAGAACACATCACCAACTTGTCTCTGTACATTTTCTAAATTAGGTCTATTAAAAATGCAAAGCTTGACTCATGAATTGTTTAACTGTGAGTTTGTTGAACCATAAATACATGATATGCTGGAAGCTTACTTCAGTTTGAGTTTCTACATCAACTCTGAAGCTTTTTTCTGTCTAGAATACCGTGTTTTGTTTGTTAGCTTAAAATTGCTTATTATTTTTGAGGCATTTTGAGTAGCAGAATTAATACGCAATAGTACACTGACTGAAAATATAACTGAGAAATAATAAATGACCGCACCCAGTGACGAAAGTGCAAGAGACTTGAAGAGACCTGAAACTTGAACCTATGGGTCAAAACAACAATAGTTTTTCTCCACACAATATTCAGCGTAGATTTAAAGACCAACCCAAATCTATGTGAAGCATGACATCTACCGGTGAAAGCTGGCTTCTCAACTGTCCTGGTCTTTGGTGACAGATGATGTCTCTTTCCACAACAGTTTTTGTGCTATAACCCAAAAGCAAATGTCCAACTCAGTACCTGTAATGTACCAGTAGGTGTCAGAGTTCTCATAAATTTAGGTTTGCTGCTTTGACGTCAGTGACTGGATTGTGGCCAAACCTGTGATGTGCTTGCAGCAGCATGAAGTTTTCACAGAGAGCAGTGCAGCAGCCATTTCCTGCCCTTTGTGGTTCAGGGTTGTATTTCCCCTTTTACTACTTTGAAAAAGTTGCTACTGGCTGCCATTAGCTCTGGTAGGAAGGCGGTACCACAGTTATGACGGTAACCCTAAAACAACCTTCACTTCACCAACAAGAACACATGAAATGGAGCTTTAACAATCATTCTTTCGTCAAACATTTTATCATCTACTTGACTTATGTAACATATTTCAGCTTGTCTTTACAAGTCACAGATTCCAGTGCTTGTAATGCAAATGTTAGCAGGTAATGTATGCTCTGACATGTGCTGATATTTAGGTAGCATTCGTGTTGGAACAGAAGCCAGTCCGGATGTGGGGCGGGACTCTGACGTTCTGTAAACCACTAATTCACACAGAGGAAGCAAAGTCACTGCAATGCTGAAACAGAGTATCAGTATTTAAAAATAGTCCCTGTGGAGGATTGGTTATGCACCAATTTCACCATCAAAAGGAGTTTTGCAAAAAAAAAAAAGAAGCCATTGTTTATCATCTAAAAAGATGATTTATTTGCAAATAAGCCAGTTCAGTAGTTTACACAGGAAACGACTTCATCATCGGTAGTTGTAGTATTTTCTATTTAGAGCCTCCTCAAAAAGGCGTGATGTTACAGCAGACTCAAGAATTTCATTGCAGATAAATTTCTGAGAACATCTGTTCTGTCTGTGTGCAATGCATGTGTGTGATCTCTAAATAAATCTTTACCCACAAGTGTTCATATTGCACTGAAATACAGTCATGTAGCTAATGTTAGTTATGCAGAATAAAAAAATTGGGTACATCATAGAGACAAAGGATGGATCCACTAGTTCTTCAGGGTTTTTAATACAGATATCATTACAGTAATTAAAAAGCAGCAGTACATCAAAACACAGTCTTTAAAACTGCACAAAATATTTCTCAATGACATATAACAAGTGTTAAATCAAATTAAATTAAATTTTGCATGGTATGTTTTTTGCAAAATTGTCCTCCACTTAAGGGTTTTTGTCCCCAAAAATGAATAATTCTACTTTTGACTATGTTCAATAATTGATTGATTGTCACAGATGGAATAAGCATGCTGATGGATCAGAGGAATGTGGCAGAAGGGGCAAGGTTACTCTCCTGTGAATTGGGCCCCTTATTGCCTTATTGCTAGCTACACCCCTGGACTGGAAAGCTGTGATCTTTTTTTATCTAATGAAGATCTGACTTGACTCTTTTCTGTTTAAACAAGCTTGAGGTTTTGGAGTCAGTGTGCAGACCTTACTCATATACTCATACCATAATCAAAACTTTTTTTCCCAAAAGCCTTGCACTAGTAATTTTGCTCCTTCTATGAGAGACTTAAGGCCATGGCACACATTTTGTAAGATATCGTCTAAGCCTTGTAAGCCAACTGAAACAGAGAGAGAATAGGACTGGCACTGAGTCTGCACTCTAATTTTATGCACTCTAACTTTTTGTGAATCAGTAAACTGACTCATCAGTCTTCACAGTACATGAGTGGAGGAAAACCACCTAAGAAATTGGAGGCAGAGGAAAATTTACATTTGAGTTTCATATCATTCATTCATACCAGACTGATCCTTAGAAGCAGTAAATAAATATAATGTTTTCTGTCTTCACAGGAGGATCAGATTAAGGATCTCGCATGTCTACCTCTTGACTATGACTATTGGAATCCAATGGAAGATATAATATCTCACTTTTTGTAGGCAGGTAGATAAACCTTTCACATATCTGTGCACTCATCTTACCTTTTACCATATAAGGACACTGAAATGCATCTCAGCAGCAGATGAGTTAAAATGTGGACAAGTTTGTTCTCCTTATAAGGGTGTTAGTTGCCGCTCCCACCCATGACAGGCTCAAACTTACCTGAAGTTTTACCTAAAAAGGAAGATCTCTTCCTTTTCCAGACTGAAGTAGATGGGAAGGAGAGGGAGAAAAAAGGGCAACAGAAATGTGTTTATTGTGACAAACAGTGAAGCACATTTATATATTGTGATTTAGGCTTCAAATGTGAAATGATTAAATGCAAATGCTGAGGTTGCAGCTGAAACTGTGGCACACCTGAGAAGAGGGGGTTGGGTCTGTGTTCGGAGGTGTGCACATTTATTTCGGCTCCTCCTCCATGAGTCAACCTGCTCTCCTTCCTTATGACCCTTCAGCATTTTGACTGCTGCTGCCATTTTTTCTCTGCTGCCTGTTTCCTTCACACATCAGAAGCAAAATGGTGAGTAGCTTTCACTCAGAATTTGACTGAATTGATTTGTGCTGTGGCAGCTTGCAACTTTTGCGTGATTTGTGTTCTCTACAGGACATATCATTTAGAGATGATGAAACTTTAATTTGCAACATCCTCATTTTGAAAAAATGTATATATACGTGTGTGTTTTAAAAAAAAAAAAAAAAAAAGTGTAACTCCAGTGAAGTCTGGTCATCAATATATCTTGGACTTCAAGATTTTTCATTTGATGTTACTTTGAGGAAATTCTTTTTTTAAACAGAATTTAGGGTTTTGAAAGGGCTTGTTCAAGGTGTGGTTTTGCCTCCAAAATGGAGGAAGCTTTGTTCGTGCTTCAAACTTGTTCTGAGAGAATCCCTTGGGGCGGTCTTTCTTGTGCTAACTTGTTCGACAATGACTGGAATGTGACAGAGCCATGGCCTTGAAAATTCATAGGGCAGCTACACCCATTTCATGTTACTGCTGAAAAACTGCAAAGATATATGCACATTGAATTACTGACATAGCGTTGACACTTCTCTCAAAGTCTAGTTTTGAAGAACTTCCTGTTTCTTCATCTTTCAGTTCTGCTTTCCGTCCCCAAGCCTAAGTACAAATGAACAACGTCTGCTCAAACATGAGCCAAGGCCCAAATCTTACCAAAGTGCTGATACTGTGATGTCTTTATCTCTAAATTTATCATTTCCTGTTTCTTCAAGAAATTGTGCACTTACCTGGTAAATGAAAATTTGTGCTGAATGCACAAAATCGAATTACTAAGAAGAGAGCGTAGTCTTCAGAGAAAAGGGCTGCTTCGTCACTTTTTAAAAAATGAATTGAATGAAATTCAGCCATTATCATTTAAAATATGAAATCAAGACTTAAGTAACTGCATTTTTTGTCTCTTATGATGTCTCTTAAGAGCCTTTGCAAAGTTTTTTTTTTTTTTTAAATTGCGTGCAACATTTGAATCATTTTGAGTTAATTCACTCACCAACACTACATTTGACTTCCTTCCAAACAATACCTCAAACAAAAATGGCATCAAGTAGACAAAACAAGACATGAGTCATGAACAAGGGGTTTGTCTGTTTCTTTTGCACTAAAATACTGACATGTAATGTTTTGTGTTGTCTCGAAACAGACGTCCGGAGTACAAGTTGCTGACCGAGTCAAAGACATCTACAAAGAAATGAAAGTAGTTAAAAGTGATGCTGATCAAAAGGAACGTCTAAGATTGGTGATATTTGAAATCAATGGCCGTTACATTGACGTGGAGGAGGGCAAAATCTTCAGGGAAAAAGATCTGGAAAATGTGGATGATGTCTTCAAGTTCTTCCTGAGTCACCTGGACCCAAAACAGTGCCGCTACATGCTGTATGACTGCCACTTTGAGACCAAGGAATCAAGTAAAAAAGAAGAACTGGTCTTCGTGATGTGGTAGGTCCTCCATATTATTATATATAACTGAAGCATGACTGCTCTTAAATGTATTTTTTGCATCTGCATCCACATCTGATTGCAATCTGCAGATGTCTGGCAATATAATCTTGGCAAGATACAGTATCCCCAGATGCAATCTAAGTATGGATATTTAAGGATTATGATTTCTCTTTATATCAGGGCTCCTGACACGGCAGCCATCAAAGACAAAATGAACTACGCTAGCTCAAAAGATTCCCTCAAGAAGTCCCTGACAGGTGAGGTTTTTTTTCTGCTTTGTTCAGTTTTCTTTTCTGACCACAGAAATATCTCAATTCCTGATCTTTTAATGAATTAGTGATTTAGAAACACTCTCATGACTCAAGTACATCTTAAATGTATAAACTTGTTAGGCTTACTGCAGGAAAATCTCCTGTTTGTGTGTGTGTGTGTGTGTGTGTGTGTGTGTGTGTGTGTGTGTGTTTATATTTCAAAATTTTATCATCACTTTTCTAGACAAAGATAATTTTAAAGTTCAAGTTTAAAGGTGTTTTCACTCCTTTTTTCTTTTTTTTTTTTTTTTTAAATGACTCTTATGTCTTCCACAGGTATCAAACATGAGCTGCAGATGAACGACCTTGCAGATTACGGCGACAGGGATAATTTTGCAGAAAAGATGGGGAAAGGCGTAATCAAAGTTGAGGGCCACCCCGTGAGACCTGTGACATAAACAAACCCCCTTTTGCTCTGCTTCACAAGACAAATTCAAAGAGGTTTAAGAGGACAAAAACATTTCCAAATTGAAATTGGGTTTTTTTTTTTTTTTTTGGATTGGTTTAACAAAGCTTAAAGGGAATGGGTTGGGCTCTGGTGGGATTAGATTCTTGTAACATAAAACTCTGATGTTTGTGCCCTACTAAACTGTCTAGTCTCACCAGTTTGGCCGTGAAATCAGACTAGTTCAGATGTAAAATGATTCATCCTTTGTTCATAGATGAATGATACTATTTCTGTCCCTTGACTGAGTACATTTATATTTCTCAAATTATTCAATCACTGTTTCTGTGTACATACAATACTCTTTGAGTCCCTGCATATTCCACTATACACCATTTATATTTTATGAATTTGGTTAATGTCTTGCTCATTGCATACAACTCCTGTAAAATATCCCTATAGACACCCTGCCAGAGTTTACTAGGTCAAAACGGTTATGGATATAATCTGTTTTTCTAGACTGTTACACTTTGATATGCACCTATAAAATAGTACTTTTACAAAGAAAGTTTCACTGAAATTGCAGCAGTCGGTACACTGTCTTGTTATTGCCAAATAAATTCAATGAAACCAAGTATGCATGTGTGGGCTGTTTTATTTTTTTCCCCCCATTATTTACTGTTAGTGTCTTATTAGTTGTAAATGCATCTTTTCAAAAAGGTAGTATTAATAATTGAACAGATAGCTGGGATAGCCAGATAACTTTGGGCTTAACCCAGGTTTAAAGTTGTAACTCCAGTTACAACTTTAAAAGTAAAGCATGTGCAAGTACTGCATGTGATGCTACAGAGCAGAGCTTGAAATGAAATGAAGTATGCAATAACATAAAATTCTTTCACTTACCTTTTCCCCATTCATTCATATCCAAACACAAATCAATGAGATCATAAATAAAACTGATGTAACTAAAGTAAACTGCTTTTTAATGGTCACATCTTTTAAACAAGCTACTTGTGTCTCAGTTTTATACCTGTCAAACAGCATTGCATTTATTTACAGGAATAACTTTACTTTCATTTTCTTGTTGAGAGCTGGATTAGAAGATTGACACTTCATTTTACATCTGCTCTGTAAATATGAAGCTGGAGCCAGCTGCCAGTTAGCTTAGCATAAGGATAACAGCTAGCCTGGCTGGGCCTGGACGTAGCAAAATGTGGTTGACAGGCCAGGAGCAGACACTCCAAACAGATAAAAAAAAATAGTAAAGCCATATAATCCTTTCTGAAAGAGCAAATTCTAATTTTTACACTTTGATTTTTCATCCTGAAACAAAATTGATTGAAGATGTAAAATTAGTGCACTTTAAAGAGGCTGGTTTGGTTTTCAGTCATTATGCTAATCTAAGCTAACCTGACAGTGGAAGTAGCTACATATAACAGTATCTTTTGATTTCTGCAAGAAAGCGAACAAGAATATTTCCCATATGTCTTTAATGTTCTCTGTTGCGTGAAACTGTTTTATTCACAAGAGGACACGACTGTTAATCTATTACCATATTCACTGTACAGGGAACTGGATTTATTTGGTTACTTAATATATACTGTTTTTATTTGACTAGTGAACTTCTTTTATCTTTTACCTTCCCCATGAGGACCAATCTAAACTGCCCTTGATATGTTCATGTACATGCATGGCCGTAACTAAATGTCCCTATTGGTATATCTGTAACAAAAATGTAATTTACAGCATGTTGTTAAGGTCCTCAAATTAATGCGACACCTGGAAGCCATTTGGATGGTTGTGTGGACACACCCTCTCCAACCAATCTGATCAATACCAGCTCAGTTTTTGGCAATGTCTGTCTTTTGGTTGCTAGAGGATGAAGCCTAATGCCTTTGGTGATCCCTTGACTTCTTCTCTAGCGCCACCAGCAGGTTGACATTCTCGGTTTTTATTGAAATATCTCGACAACTATTGTATGGGTAGCTATAAAATTAAGTAATCATTAATGATTCTGAGAAAATAAAGTGTAATAACTGGCCTGACCTTTCATTTAGTGTCATCATTAAGTCTCATGACATTCTCCTGTCATGCTAATGAGCTGACTTATCTAGACTTCTTATAACTGACACCCTGCTTTGTTCATCTTCCGGCTTCTTTTTTTTTCAGCAACACAATATGAGCGATAAATGACATCATACCTGAATCCAAATGATGCATCTCAGATTTGAAAAAGCCCGCCAACTGTTTATACTATCTCGTAATGTATTTCCTGGTGTCCAAGTGCCTTACTGTAACCACTGATGCAATCTAAACCTTTGTATATAGTTTTAAGCAATGAAATGGCAAATGTTTAACAGGACAGGATAAAGAGGTTGCAGCTTGTGCAGCTTGTGTTATGCGTAACCCTCCATTTTGTTGTATGAGGATATAGTGTGAGAAAGTTGCTGTGTAGTAATACTTCCTGTCAGAAACCAAGAATGGTCTCTGCGCAGCAAAGTTGTAGCAGTTTTTTTTTGCGAAGAGCTTTTTACCCTTAACAGGAACAAAACTACTGAGTAGTCATCACAAGACAGACAGTCTTTGAAATGTTGTGAGGCAGAAGTATAACGCACATACTTACAGATTTCCTGTTTAACACTGAATCTGAAACTAAGTTAAATATAACATACAATAAACAGCTTTTACCTTGTTTCCTGCCTGCATTCATTGCACATTTAAAGAAACTACGACACAGACACAGACCAGGAATGACATAGAGCTACACTGTAGTTTATTCATTCATACAAATTCTAATTCAATGTGTGTTATTGGCAGCCAGCTATAGAGGGAAGCAGGCCCTAAAGGTACTGCATCGTTGAACCATAAAGTGTTCCCATCATTCAACCACATAAAAAAACATACAAAGTAATTGCACAGGTTGATGTACGTTAGACGTACAATCGGTTTCCCTTTTAACACTGAACTATGGGGAAATGTTTGGAATATAAGGCAGGGGATAAATATCTTCTGACATAGCCAGAATTGTTGATGGAATGTGGGTTTCAATAAAGATTGCAGCAGGATTTTCTCCTCTAATCTTTGAAATGTTCATAATATCAAACATTAGATTCCTACAGTTGCAGTAAATGCAATCAACTACAGTACAAGAAAGAAATAGTTTTGGAATGCATAACTATGGTAATCATAAGGCATATTTGGCAGTTTTGTGTAGTGTCCGCAGTAAACTTCCTCTTAGACGGACGTTCCTTCCTTCAGTTCCACGTACTCTCCCTTGACAACAGAAAAAAAAAAAAAAAAAAAAATCAGATCAAAACATACAAAAACAATGTGAGCTTAGAGGTGCATGGTCAGCTGTCTCACCTTGCCGTCCAGGTGCTCCTGTAGTGTTCTCACTGTGTCTCTCTCTTTGGTCAGCTGCTCCTGAGTGGCTTTGAGAAGTTGCTGGAGTTTGGTGGCTGCCTGGCCCAGGTCTTTGGACAACTTCTTCTCCTTCTCCAGGCGCTCCTGTTCCGACAGTAGTAGCAAAAATTACTTCAAAGCAGCTTCATCACCTTAAAAACACTCATGAGGGTCTAAAACGCATTTTTACCAAAGAGAGACTGTTGATAAATGAGCCCTAATCAGTATAGAGATATTATATAAGTAAATAATCATATGAATAAATACAAGATAATTTAATCATTAAATTGTGACATAATTCAGCTCATCATTTACAACATTTCAAAATAGTTCATTGTAGTTTTTTTTCCCTCCCCAGTCTTTCTTATTTCACGACGCCATTTTCCCCAACTGATTCATTTCATAATACCACTTTTCATCACAGACTTTGTCTGCAATCATGACAAACTCGGCTGAGCCAGTTATTTCATTGGCTGTTCACTGCTTCAGACCAAAGCAACAGCCAAGAGGCATTATGCAATAAAACTGTCATTCTAAGTAAAGATAGACTTTGGGGGGGAAAAAGGTAATTTTGAAATAAAAACTGCTAGTTTTAAATTAACCTGTCAGAAAATCTGAAGGTGAAATTACATTTATTCTATTGAGTTATTTCTCAAATTTTCTGTATATATTCATATAATTCTTTACTAATGTCTACCAATTTCTTATTTATACATTTATTAATATTGAATGCTTTGGATCTCCATAAATCATGTGAGGACAAGTACTTCAGAGACAAAGACTGCTGATGAGGAAAAGGAAAACTGTTCTACAACATAGTTGGAATGAAGCTTTCATGATTGTCAATACAATTTAAAATATAACACTGAATCAAAATGATAAACTATGATGTTGATATGCATGTTTGATTCATGTTAGGAGTCTGTCTGCAACATTCTGCACCACACTTCTCTTTAAGAGCAGGGTTACATATTCACAAGAATCCAGGACTGAGACAAAAGTTGATCTTTGGATTCGGGATGTTTGATCGGTATCACACCTTGAGCTGAGCAACATCTTCTGTGTCAGATTGTGGTGACTCTGCAGAATCCTTCAGAAGATCCAGCTGAGCCTGAAGTTCTGTTACAGTCTTCTGAGCCTGGGGGTGGACAACACACACTGATGTTATTATCAGTACCACTCCAGTGTTGAAAAGACTAAAAAGAACGAGTTGACGACGGCTGCTACCTGCTCAAACTCTTCAGAGAGCTGCAGTCTCTGAGCCGCTTCCCCGTGCAGCTGCTCGGTTGTCTGACTCAACTCGCGCTGGACCTGATGACATACAACAAACATACACATTTACATATATACACATAGACAAATGTTTTACACACATGTATGTGTTTGCAAACATTTTTGTTACCAAAGCAGCACTACGCATCCACACAAAAAAAGCTGCTGGACCTGTGTGCCAAGTTAGTTTCCTCTTAGACTAGTTTATGTGAAAGGCTCAAGTCAAACACAAAATTTCTGTTGCTGTTAGGAATCAAACAAATGTCTGGAAACAAAGGAGGAGAAGAAAGCATGCCGAAAAAAGGTGAGAAACAGCAGGGGTTAGTTGTGTGCACTCAATAAATGCAAACAGTGGTTAGCATAAACAGCTGCTGTGTCAGAGAAGTACTGGACAGACTGGAAATACAACGCTTCTCTAGCAGAGTCATTTGTTACTCAGTATCCGTGCACTGAAGCAACATCCTTGATTTAGGTTTGACAACTGCAAATCAATAACACTAATGTTATTGAAGAATTTCTGTTTAATTGAAACATGCTCAACTGAGTGTTTAGAATAACAAAGATCTTTTGAGTTTAAGGCCTAGTCACTGTCCAGTAGTCTCTGACAAGAAGTGAAGGGTGCCCTGTGACCTTTGCACCCTGACCTGACTGGGTTGAGCCTCAGTTGGGCCATTCTGTTCTCGCTGAGCCCGCATCGTGATCTCGCCCAGCTGCTCTCTGACCTGAAACAGGAAGCCGTCGCTTGTCACTGGTTACATAATCTCCCATCCATGAATCCCCTTTGCCTTACATTTCACTGACACCTAGCTGGCTGTGTAGCTTAAAGAGGGATTTCCACAAATTCCTCGCCTTGTCATGTCACAGAAATAGCATGTCTGTCTCTCACGTCACTTACACTGTCACATGAATATGTAACTATTATTATGTGAAGGAGAGGAGAGCAGGTTTGTCAGGAACCTCACCTGTACAAGCTCCTCCTTGTGTGCCTGCACCTCCTTCTGGGCCAAATCCAGCTGGCTCTGACTCTCTGACAGCTGCTGCTTCAGCTGAATACAGAACAGATCACATGGATATTTGTAAAATATATGTAAATGCACTACGAGAGGTTGTTAGATTTAAATATAGGAAATACCTGTCTAGTATTTCACATAAAAATACACACTGTTTTATTTCTAAATATCTATATTTAGCACAAGTTCTAAAATTAGCGCTGCAATGATTAATTGATCGACAGAAAATTAATCACCAACTGATAACTGATTAATCACTGAGTTGTTTAAGAAAAAAAAAGTAGAAATTCTGTAATTCCAGCATCTCAAATGTGAATAATGTGAATTGATTAAACAATAAAACTAATTTTCCTTGAAATGCAGCTGAATCTCAATATTTATGCCAGTAACCTGCTTATATACCTGCTCCATCTCCTCAGAGTTCCCCTGGTTGTCTGACTGCTTCTCCAGCTGTGCCTCCAGAAGCATCATCTGCTCCTTCAACTACAGAAAAATCCAAAGAATCAGTTTCACATAGCAGAACACATCTTTCAACCTGCCAAAATTACCTCAAGGGGAAATTTATACAATGTGTAGAAAAAATTCCCACCTGCTCTACACTTTGGTTTTCTGCCTCCAGCTTGCGGGCCTTCTCCAAAGCCTGATTGTGTGTGAGAGGGACTGTTGTTAGGTTTAAAAAAAACACAATAGGGACCCATACACAGTGTTACAGATGATGGTGAAGAAACGTCAAAGTCATGAGCTTTGTTCAGACTGCGGGCAAATTAGATTTGTTTCTCAAATCAGATCTTGAAGACAGGCTGTCGGTATTGTTATTTACAAGTGATCAGATCATATTTTTGAGTCCAGACATCACCAACCTATTTCCATGGGTTGCTGTGGTAACAAAGTAGGTGTCAGTAACTACGTACGCTAGTGACGTGGCTTTTAAACGTGGAAGCATGAGAAATGGAGATCTATCATCTTGCCACCTCTCAGGTTTCTTGTGGGTTTTTACTGTCCAAACTTTATAAAAATCAATCTGAATATAATCTGGATATGCCATAAAACAGATATGAGCTAGCAGTCTGAACGAGGCTATAGTGATTTCACATGGGTATTACTTACTTCCCTCAGCTGTTCCTCTGAGTTAGCCATCTTGGACTTCCATACCAGCTCCTCCTCCTCCACACTCTTCTGCAGATGTTTCAGCATTCCTTCCTAAAGGTGAAGGGAAACAGGATAAAATGTACCTCATATTCACACATACAAACTCAAGACACATATTCCACCCTATTAAGAGCAACATTTGTTGAAAATGTATTATGATTTCATAGCAGTCTGAACAGCCATTACCGTTTCAGCCAAGACTGTCCTGTACTGTTCACATTCAGCTTGCAGGGAGCCATGGCTCTCCTCGGCCTCCTTCAGTTTCTCAAGCAACTCCTGAAACAAACAAACAATAAAAATAATAAATAAAATCTGAATTTCTGTCAGACTAAATCAAACCAGAGGATGGTAACAGTATTAAATTTTGGCTTACAGGTGATGCTGTGCTTGACTGAGATTCCTGGCTCTGCTGGGTGAGAGCCTCCTGAGCTTTCTGCGTAAAAACTTGCGACCAGTTTGGCTAGGTGACAACAAAAGCAGACACGAATGAGTCATGGGACCAAAATCATCAGAATAAAAGCTCATTCAGCAACTGCTTTCTCGAAATCTCCTTTTCCTACCTGCTCTGTCTCTAAAGTAATCTGTGGAAAGAGTGCCTGTAGAGTTTCTTTGGCTTCAGTTTGAAAAGCTGTCAATTGTCCCATTACGCTCTACAAAAAAAAGAAAAGAAAAAGGGTGTCATGATCAGGAAGGTAATTAAAAGCAAAGTCTTAGTTGATAAACCACTGGAATGTAAAAAGAGGCTTACTCCATCAGCCTTTGCTTTTTCCCTTGCTTCTCTCAGCTCTTCTTGTAGTGATGAGACAAGTGCATCCTTCTCACTCAGACTATGCACACAACCAAAACAGAAAAAACAGAGACTTAAATACCATACATAAAAATATATGACAGTGATCTTTTCATGCCAGACTCAGTTACCTGTTCTGTAGTAGTCCAAGCTCTGCAGAGATATCTGGCTTCTGAAACAGAGAGAGATACAAATGAGTCACTTTTTTTGTAATGCAGGGCAGCTCTAGAAGAAGATGCATGCAACACATCATGAAGTATGCTTACTGGTGTGCTCTGAAGTTGCACCATCTCTTCTTTGAGGTTTTTAAGTTCATCCTGAAGTGACGTGATAAGGCTGGCATCCTCACTAAGAGAGAGAGAGAGAAAATGTTTTGGAGAAAGTCTCAATAATCAGAAAAACAAACAAACAGTGTATGCGGCTACTAAAAAGCACCTTACCTGTTATTTCGTTGCTCAGCCTCAGCAATAGTGTTCTCCTGTTAGAACAGCAGTTTATTTGTGATTAGTAGTTCCACTATTCACATCTTTGCGTGATAAGAAAAATTGTTTCCCCTGAATTATCGAGAAGTGATACTATGGTAACAGATTCAACAAAGTGTTTGCAACACTTACGGCAGCTTCCTGCTTCATCTGCAGTTGCTTCAGTTCCTCATGGAGAGTGTTCAGCTGGCTGTCCCTCTCCTGAAGGCTGCAGAAGGGAGCACAGATTTAATAAATGGGGGGGGGGGTAGCGTTTAAAAGCAATATACGGAACAGCTCTGGATATGATGTGGACTCTGATAAAAAGGAGAATCAAACACTTACCTGAGCTTTAGTTGTTCAAGCTCTTCAGTATTCACCTGCTGAATCAAAAGATGATAAACATCATTAGGGGTGACTATGGGTGGTCTGGCCATTTCAGGGAAGTCAAACTGGCAAAGAATGTCTGACCTGATTGTTATCCTCCTCCTTTTTGTTCTGACTGGCCTCCAGCAGTGAGTTTATAGAGGCCACCTGCTGTACAAGCTGGCTTTTCTCTGCCTGTGTCTCCTCCAGCTGGGCGGTGAGGGCATCTACCTGAGTAGAACGCTCCTTGATCTCAGCCTCCAATTTCCCCATACACACCTGAAATTCTGCAAGGAGAAAGGACACTGTCAATACACGGCGCTCAAAAAAATGATTTAATATTTTATACTCTGCAATGCACCAATTGTTTCAACAAAAAAAAATCCCATAGCTCAAGGATGCCATAAATATCTAAGATGTCATTTTTGTTTCCTCATTTTTTTTTTTTTTTTATCGCTTGCTTCTCTCATTTTCTGACCTGAGAGTGCGCTGCTGTCCTGCTGGGCCTTGTCCAAAGTGGCCTGCAGGCTGCTGTTTTTACTCTGTGTTGTTCTGAGCTCCTCGCACACCTCCTCCAATTTCCTCTGTAATGCCTGCTCGCTCTCCTTTTGGCTGGCCTGATAAAAGAAATTGATTAAATGAGTCAAACAGCAGGGGGCAGCAAAGATTCACCATATTATCCTTCTTGGCAACTGTGATTCACAAGGAAATATCAGTGCATGGACACTACATGTGATTTCTGTGAAGTATACTTAAAAGATAATCTTTCCACACATTCAGCGAAAAAGACATAATAGTGTATGTACAAAAAGAATGAGGTTGAAAAAAATAAAAATAAAAAAAAGGAGCACACTGAGCAGTTTGTTTAGATTTTTTTAAGGAAGTGTTTTGAAGGAAGTGTTTTGAACTTGAGGAGGTTGTGAGATGATCGGTTTGGCCGCAGCTCTGAAAGTATTTGGTGCTGATGATTCTATGTTGATTATCACAGTCCAGAAACACATACACAGGCAACGAGTCAACCTCATTTCAAGTAGTAGAAATGAGTTATGGGGGAAAAAAAAACAACAACATATAAGCTATTTATGGACTAATGGTGTGAGCCATTACATAACATGTTTGAAGGCCGTAAATTGCTGGAGTGGGTGTTGGTAAATGATTAACGGACGGAACACTTGACGATCAGGAAGTGCTGACTCACTTGCTCCATATAACCCATAATACTTCAGACCAACAGCACTCCATCAGTAAATGAGTGTGCAGGCCAATAGTGTATAACTGAGTACCACAAATGAACAGATAACCTTCTTCTTCATGTCTGAAAGTCATATGTGTTTGAAATAGCCCAAGACTATTCCTGCTTTTTTTTTTTTATTTATTTTTTTTTTTTTAAACAGCCAGGTACAGAAAGTTAGAGCGGAGAGATGCTCGGACACGCACACATTCCAGCTGGTGCTGAGAAGCATTTTCCCTGCAGCCCCATTATTGTATGGCTGCATTCCAGCCCAGCCCTGGGCTCTGTGATTACAAGGCAATTAAACTTCACATAACATTACAGGATCGGGGGATAGGTGGGAAAGGTCCAGGCTTGCAGTTTGTAGATACTCTGTAACTAACTGGCTGTTCAAACAAGAGACTAAAACGTAATAATATAAAAAAAAAAAAAAAAAGGTTAGAATATATTTGTTTCCAAATGTCTATAATAATTTATAATGGAGATGATGTGGTGTTCCCACAGACTAGGCCAACCTGCAGCAAGGAGAGCTGCTTCTCAGTAGCGGAAACCTTGGCCTCCAGCCCTTTCCTGACGTGCTCATCAGCAAGCAGACTTTCTGTCTTCTCTCCAAGCTCCTTGGTTAGCTTTGTGCATTCCTGACGCAGTTTAGCCAGCTCCGCATTTTGTCTGAGGACAGAATGAAAGAGGGAGAGACACACACACACACACACACACACACGCAGAGAGACACAAGAGTCAGGACACATGCCTCACAAACATAATAGCCAACCTTCAAGTCTGGTACTCCACATACCCTTAAAATTTGCACACACTGTACTCAAATTGCACTTAAGAGGTAAAATAGTTATTATGGCTCACTGCTTCTCAGTTACCATTAAAAACACTTACTTGCTCTCAGCTTGACTAGTGGCTTGGTTGAGGGCGTCGCGGAGGATGGAGTTCTCTTGCTGTAGACGGGCCAGCTGGGCATTGGGACCTTTTTCCAGCTGGTCCTGCAGACTGAGGATCTGGAGGAGCAGTTTACGGTTTTATTTTTTATTTTTTAAAACCAGCCATGATGGACTCTTGAAACTTTGAAAGCTGCTTAGCATTAAATCTATCTCAAGACCACTGGATTTCGAAAGAGTTCAAACTTTGTAAAATATGCTAATCTCAACTGTACAATGAGAAACTGTAATACTTGTGTATGAGGACTGACCTTTGCATTGAGCCTCTGGGTCTGGGCTACATGGTCCTGGTAACTGGCCTGCATGCGAGCTTGCAGAGCAATCATTTCCTGCTCCCTCTTACTTAGCTGGGAACTCAGCCTAGTCTCCACACTGGCCACCTTGGACTTCTCAGCAGAAAGCTCCTGATAAACAGACATCACAGTCAGAGGGCACGGTCAGATTCATTGCAATGTGTCTCTGGCCAAAGAGCAAAGAGCCTTTTCAGATGGTTTGAATCTAGGGATGTCCCGATCAAGTTTCTTTTGGCCTCAATCCTGATCCGTGTCCTTAAATAAGGAGTATCTGCGAATACCAAACTTATATTTACTTAAATGTTGATTTAATGTGTGTGACACATTGAAATAACCGCAGGAGCCGACTAAATCTGGTACACCTAATTTTTTACAAACAACAAGCATGTTAAAACTATTAAATTTAAATAATAGACATGAATGAAAGTTTAAACGTGAAATGGATGTGATGCCATCAGTTCTTCGTTTTACTACAGAAGACACGCTACACTCTGTTGGAGCAATGGGAACTATAAAAAAACAAACAAAAAAAAAAAAAAAAAACACACACTAAAGCCACTCGCAATAGTACAGTGGTTTTACAGAGTGGAATTTCTTCCCTCACAAACAATTTTTGGTTGAGTACAGACACCAGCTCGCAGAGAGCACTTTAACCATACCACAGCTAAATCTAATTTTGGTCTGAAGTTACTCGCGTTGTAGAAACTAGCTATCATAAAGGCTTTGCAGCTTTGTAAGACTGGCAGGCTGAGGTGATTAAATCATGGTCTCTGTGAGTGTGTTGGTCTCACTATAGGGCCAATGTTTCAGAACAGAGTGAAATATCTCCACAAGTATTGTCATGAAATTTGTTACAGAAACACATTCACCATTCCCGAGGGGACAGGTTTCCGTTTTCGGAGGATTGCTTGACTTTTCCTCTTCTGAAACTAGGATGCTACGACACTTTAGTTCAGGAAAGAGACATTACAAAAAAAAAACAATAATCTAATTTTAAAAATTTGATAACCTTGTGGCATTTCCTTCAGCCTCGCCCTTAGTGTCAACTTTATATTTTGATGATATCATTTGTACAAAAAAGGACAATGCGATGGCATTTGCTGAACAAAATCATGCTACTCAGCGGATGGACTTTTCGTGTACTGTCACTCAAAGGCTGATAAATATTACATGAGATTTTTTTTTAGGATATCTCATGTAATATTCAAATGTAATAGTTGGATGAAATTATGTGAGCCGTGTATGCTTCCTGAAAGATGTGGTCTCCGTATTATGGTCACCTTATTAATCTTCTTCTAGTGCCACCTTGAGGACAAAAGATAAAGAAGACTGCAAGTGTCATGCTCACTGGAGAATAAGCCCTTTCTAAACTTATGTAACATGGCTTTGTCCTCTGGTGCCACCTTCAGGCCAAACCACGCTTTTTGCTCCACTAGTAGTAAGAATCTAACGCCTACCAGAATACCACATTTCATCCATCTAACAATTTTGTTTTCTGATGTAATGAGCATTAGAGTCGACAGGGATGTTTGCGTGGCAATTGACATTTGAACAACTGACCTTGGTGAGTTCTCTCAGACGGTTCTTTGCTGCAGAGGCGTCCTCTTGTTCTGCTGCCAGCTGTTTCTCTCTCTCGTCCAGTTGCTTCTTCAGCATGGCCACTGGGTCTCCTTTCTGAGTGGCCTGAACATGCACACAAACAGACAGAATAAATATAGCGGATCTTCTCTTATACGCTTCACGAGTGTTCAGTGAACGGTCCAGTGCCTGTACACCTGAGCTAGTCTAGCAGGTATCTTTTCCCCCCTCATCGTTGACTGCAGTGTATCATACCGTGTGCCAGGTGTCTTGAATGATGCCGGCTTTCTCAGACAGGATCTCGATGAGCCGATGAGCCTCTCCCTCGCTGAACACCATGCTACTGATGGAGGACACCAGAGCCTTGTAGGGCAGGTACAAAGGAGCGTCGGCCGAATCCGCCGCCACCGCTGAAGAGGAAAACAAAATTTGAATGAAAAACACGCAACAACAAAAGTAACACACAGTAAGAGAAAATATGAAATTATGAATTTATTTCATGTTTAAAGCGAAATAGCCAGACGGTTTTGGAGGCCTCGTTAGACTGTCGCGGCTAAGACTGAATTCACACACTGCCTCAGGTAAAAGGACAAGGTTGCTACTTCTCCTTTGGGTCTGGGGCCCTGGGCAGCTTCGAATGGCAAATGATGGGGCACTGTGGCACCAGGCAGAGACAAGCTTCAGGCTAGGGAGAACCCCACCCCCCCTCCCTACCCATTGTCAGGGCACTGAGAGTCTTTGTTAGCTAACAAAACAGGGCAGTGGTGTTTGGACAAGCTGGCGTGCTCTATGCCCTCCCGAGCTGAGTGCCAGACATTACCCACCACTGCCCATTGGCAATACTTTCCACAGCTACACAGCTAGAAGTTCATCTGTACTGACAGGGCATTACTGCCTTAGATGTGTGTATAAAAGTTTGTGTGTGTGTGTGTGTGTATCTCAACTGTACGGACATCCCCCCTGCACCACCTCCAAACACTCAGAGTCTGAGTACTATCACCAGTGTTATGGCTAATGTAGTTCCTGCCTAAACAACCATTTCCATCAATTCAGAGGAGAAGGCTAATTTTAACAATCATGGTTCTGGCGTAGCAACAATATTGATAGACCACGTCTTTGATATACAGAGAAGGGGTAGCGGACACCATCAAGCAAACAACTGAAGACTGATGAACTAAGTGTATTAATCTAGTCCCCATGCTGAGATTTTCTGTAGATTTAAACATTTTGGAAACTGCATCATTTTAAAATCACCAACTCAGAACTACAGAGATAAAAAGATACAGCAACATTTACCATTTTTTAACATTACGTAATAAATTGGAGAGCTACAAATGCAACATTTCTGGTAGATATCTCTCTTCTCACCAGTCTCAGCTTTCTTCTTAGAGGCCTTCTTCTTGGGCTCCTGTGCCTTTGGTGCAGCAGCAGGAGTCTGCTGAGATCCCACGGGGGGCACTGCCATAACTGGGACTTCTTTAGTGACAGCCTCAAGCACCGGGGCAGATTTGGATGTGGCTGGTGACGACTTGGCTGGGGCAGCAGCAGACTTGGCTTGGACTGAGACGGCCTTAGCTGGGGCAGGGGCAGATTTGGCTGAGGCAGGGGCAGACTTAGCTGATGCGGGAGCAGTGGAAGGGGCAGATTTGGCTGATGCAGTGGACTTTGCTGATGCGGTGGCAGACTTAGTTGAAGCAGGGGAAGCCTTCGCCGGGGCAGGTGCAGAGGCTGTGGTTACCGCTTTGGCTGGGGCAGACACAGGGGCCTGGGTTGCAGCAGAGGATTTGACTGGTGCAGGGGCAGACACAACTGGAGCTGATTGGGTAGAGGCTGGCTCCACCTTAGCCACCTTCTTCTTCTTTTTCTCTTTAGGTGAGGGTGCAGGT
Organism: Euthynnus affinis; assembly: GCA_029490765.1. Taxonomy (NCBI): domain Eukaryota; kingdom Metazoa; phylum Chordata; class Actinopteri; order Scombriformes; family Scombridae; genus Euthynnus; species Euthynnus affinis. The sequence goes on along the minus strand of CM055852.1, from coordinate 10,528,464 downwards.
GAGGGATCGGCCAAAGCGGGGCTTGGTTCAGCAGCTGCAGCTTTGGGTTGGGTGTCTGCTGGTGCCGAGGTTGCAGTTGGCACAACCTCAGAAGCGGGGGCAGGCTCGGGGGCAGGAGCAGCAGCTACAACAGGGGCAGCAGCGGGCTCAGCGACTGGATTAACTTCAGCGGCCTCTTCATCTTTTTCCGGCTCTGGGATCTTTCCATTGGGCTTTTCATCTTTCTTCTTTCCGCGGCTTTTCTTCTCAGATGTTTTGTCCTTCTTCTTTTTGTCGGAGCGAACAGACTGTATTTTACCTAACTCCCTGCGTTGTTTAGCCAGCGCCTCCTCATAAGAGGTCTCCTTCATGGAGAAGGTGGAGACAAGAGCAATCCCAAGAGCTGAGATCACCATGAATCCACCAAACACCATTATCCCAAGGGTCTGGGGGTCGTAGATATCCATTGTTCAATTTTAGTTCACCTAAAAAAGAAAAAAAAAGAGAGAGGCAGACTTGTAAACAGAAGTTAACAAATAACTTTTTTCTAAAAGCTTACTGTAGATAACCAAAGACCTCAGGGTAAAAGATGGCTCTAAGGGGAGAAAGAAGTTCATATACTGAGTGTCTGTTCTTGAGCTTGCCCTGGTTTGCTTTTTAAATGCAAACAAAGTCTAAATAATCCAGAGGAAACTGAAACCGTAATAACGTCTCTGTGCCTCGGCACAATGAGAGTGACTGCAGCCGCATTAACAGCAGCTGATGAGGTGGACTTGTGATTACAACTGTACGGAGAACCACAGCCTTTTACCCTCAACAGCCTCAAGATGTCAGTGTTATCCCCTTTCATAAACTCATGCCCTGAGGCTATCTACTTTCTGCAGAATTGCAATTCCTGTCAGATCCCTTTATGGTAAAAAAACAGCTGGTCAAAACCCACTAGTCATATATCTCTCGACCACAAGTAAAACATATACGTGTTCATACAGCTCAGATTCAACCTCATGATCACATCTAATATACTGAAGTGCAGCACTTTCTGAATAAGTGCAAGCACTGAAACATACAAAGTCAAAGTAAAAGACCCCCAACCTCTACAATAATGACGATTCAATAAAGAAAATGTTCTAAGAAAGATTTCTTTCAAAAAAAGATATGGTTTACAACTTGAAATGGTCAAATTCAGTGTTTTAATAATTGAACAATTCTGGATTATTACACTGATGCAATACAGTTAGTTCCATATGAAAAAAGTTATTTGACTCATCAACAGAAAGATCCATTATTTTGGTTGGCTTATACAACCAGCAATGCACAGAAAAATACTTTAGAAACAAAATAAAAACACTTAAAAACTTTTTTTTGTGTAAGGAGCAACATTATCGTTAACATAAAGCTTATCGTTATGCTTACACAAACATCATAATACCAGCTGTTTCTGAGATTGTTGCTGCTATATTGCACATTCAACCATGGATGAAGCGTCGATGTAAATCCCGAGTAGCCAAATTGCCGAGTTACAGACGCTAAAATTATCAGAGCAATTTCAAAGTTAAGACCATGTGTGATTGGGGCATAAGAACCCTTACACTCTTTCAAAACCTGAATATGAATTGATGAGGGGGAAAGAACCCCAGGACCGCAGATGCAAAAGTGGGTTCTAGTCAAAAGTGGATAAAAAGCACAAGAAGTTACGAGCAACTGCCAACGTTTCCAGCAGTTGGCTGCCGCTTAGTGTTAATTTCCTGTCCTGTAAAAACTATCCCTTGAAGGGTCTTTTAACTCTCCTGTCACAAACTAGAATATTTAGCCTGCAGGGAAGGAAAGCTGACTGAGGGTAAGTAGATGCAAATAGAGACACTTAAATGCCACTCTTTCATTTATTTCGCAGCACTTATCAACCATATCTTACTTTATATTACGGATGGGGACAATACCCTTTTAGAAAATAGAAGTTAAAAAAAACCAAAACAAAAGGGATTAGACAATGTGAGTCTTAATTGTTTTAAGATAAACCAACATTGTGTCACAAGAGAGGAAAAACCTCAGAGCTACTTCGGCTGAATTGAAACAAGAGTCCAGAGTCCCAGATCATTACAGGCTCTTAAAGCTAGAGGTGAAAGGGGAGAGTTTGTACTGCCTCCTAATCTGAGATGTCACACGTCACTGCATCTCCACTCACAAAGAACTGAAAAAGATTCAAGGGAACTGGTTAAAGCTGAAAGTGCATCTCAAGGTCTAAAAGAGACATAACTACTATATAAGTACACAAGATTAAGCTAACGAGGGTGTAAATGGTCACAAAATATATAACTTTTAAGTCTAAAATGTCTTTCAGTCATATAAGAAGGGGGTGTATTAAGACACCGACTAATGTCTTCAGCTCGAAATGAAACTTTACTAGAGAAAAACTATGTAAAGGCATTTCATTTATTTCATTTAAAGACAGCGCTTGTCTTGCGATATATTTGGTTTCCGACACACTGTAACGATAAGACTTATTAAATGACACATTTTTTATTCGACACTTAACTCCAAGAACTTCCAAGATTTTTATGAAGCAAGCAAGCAACTTATTGTACTGACACCATGGAAAAGTCATCCAAGATTTATATGCCATTACCATCCAATCAAACGCGCCATTCGATAAGTAAAGAGTTCATAATTCGTTCATTATTCTTATGCGATATGCTTTTAATCATTACTTAGCTTTATGGCTAACATTGTGAATCAATGGACTTGGCCAGCCTCCTGAACATTTATAGCCGTAAGTGTAAAGGGTCGGTTCACGTTACAGAAACACACACCGAAAGCTGTGATAAAAGTCTAAATAACCGGTGAGGAAAACATCTACTATAAATTAAGTTTAATTATCTCTCTTTCTGTGGCACTACTTCGCTTTAGAGTTAGCAGCAGATAGCTTTCCGAGCTAGCTAACGCTGGCTTTATGAATTAAAAAATGTCCAGTTCCTCTACTCACCTCCTCGTTATGTCGATACGTCTGCTTGCTTCAAATGGACTGGAGAGAAGACAGAAATCTGTGAATTGCACAAGAAGTGACTTCTCTGTAAAGCCTACTTATCCAGCTATCTAGCTAACTTGCTTTTTTTCCAGAGCTCTCCCCCTCACTCACTCCGCTGGAGAATCCGTGGTCCGCTGTGAAGTCGTGGCACTCCGAGCTGGCTAGACGTGTTGGCCCCGTGCCCCAGATAGCTGCCGCTTTTCTTCGTTGGTTTTAATGCCGGCAAATTTAAAGATGCATACCGCCACCTACAGTTCCGGCAATTGTACATTCATGGCATCAGACCATCTGAACACTGACTTTTTCACGTCAAGGACCCCTAAACTGACATGGATGGACCATTAGATGGACCCCCATCTGATAAGATTTTTTCTTTTAGATGTTTTATAATAGAAAGTGTATGAAACTACCAAAATAGTCATACATCCTGCCATTGTGTTACTTATGGATGGAATTATAGTTAAAATAAACTATTCCCCTTTTTGCTGGGGACCCCCAGAGGTCCTTGATTTGGTTCCATGGAGATCACACCCTATTTTCTAACCTTGCCTGTATTATATAATCTATCAACTTCTTCCTGGCTTCCCTGTAGTCCTGTGCTGTGCTAACTAGTGATTTTAAACTCCATCCTCCCCTGTCTCATGGCAAGGCAAGTTTATTTGATACAAATAAACTTGCCTATATTGCGATACGCACATTTCACCAACAAGGCAATTCAAAGTGCTCTACATAAAACATAAAAGGCATCAAGACAAAATGTAAAAACAACATGAGACAATATAAAAAAAGATGTTTAAATACAATAACAAAGAGTTCAATAGAAAGTAAAAAAATAAGCTAAAATAGAATAAAACATATAAAAGAGCAAAGTAAAAGTCACAGTGCAATGTAAGATATTAATCAAAAGCCTCAAATTTGATTTAATAAAAGGCAGCTGCAAAATGAGAAGTCTTCTGCCTTGATTTAAAGGAACTGGGAGTTGCAGCAGACCTGCAGTTTTCTGGGAATTTGTTCCAGATGTGTGGTGCATAAAAACTGAATGCTGCTTCTCTGTATTTAGCTTCGGCTTTGGGGACAGAAAGCAGACCTGTCCCAAATGATCTGAAAGGTCTGGATGGTTCATAATGTAACAGAAGACGAATAAATGTATTTTGTCCCTAAACCATTCAGTACGTTATAAAACAACAGTAATATTTTAAAGTCAATTCTTTGACAGACAGGAAGCCAGTGTAACAGAACTGGAACGATGTGTACTATATTTCTAAATGTCTCCCTTTCTGAATATTTCCTGCAATGCATGATAATGTGTTCTGCATCTTCCAGTGTTACACCACTGATTGGGGTTTCCCCATTAAATATAATGTGGAGTGAAAACCTGCAGGCCTGAACCTTAATCATGTAATGATTACCTCTTCTACTTTTATCTGCTTAGCATGAACTGACTTCTGTATATCCCATTCCTTCTGCCAGGCATTAATTACACTGTTCCAATGAATGATTTTGCCTCTCCTCTAATCTTTATCACTTTGTTGTCATATATTTTAAGAGCCCTCTTTGCCAGTTTATCTGCTTGTTCATTATCTTTAAAGCCCATTTGAGCAGGGACCCAACAAAACTGGCTTCTATACTCATCCTTTGTTATCTTAAAAGCATAATGTAAATCTCTATCATGAGATCTTCTCTGATTGTTTGCCACCCCAGATAGCTAGCATTAAAGCCAGAAGGCCTACGGATGGCTGGAACGCATTCATGCCGGAAATGAGCATGCTGGGAGTTGTAGTCGTCTAATTACATGAAAAGGCTCTTTGTTTAGTTGGGCCATTTTCTGACAAACAAAACTGGTTTGTTTGAAATGAAAAGTAACTAAGTACTCAAGTTAAGTGTAGAGTAAATGTTTTAAAGCAGGCGACCGACACTTTTCTTGAGTGTTTTTATTCTGAGAGATCTCATACATTTCAGAGGGAACACTGTCTTTTGAAAAAAAAAAACAACAACAAAAAAAAAACAACTTGAAACTTAAATGTCAGAACAGCACCATCCAGCACACCTCACACACAATGATAGTATAAATAAAATAGTTAAATAGTAAAATAGAAAAGGCTGTTATTATATATGGTATAGTATTAAAAGTAATAAAGTGTGAGTAGTCAGATAGATAAAAAAAAAAGTAATTATCCATTGTTCAGTGATTATAGGTAGACTATATTATGAATATGATAATAAGGGTAGAATTATTATTATCATACGGTACGCAATGTCCATTAGAAAGATTGTTATTATTATAAATTGTGCAGAACAATAATAATTATATAGTGCAATTCCTCACCAGTTATGAGTTATTTGTGAGCAGCCTAATCCCATGTTGCAGCAGTGAGGTATCTAAAAGCTGCATTTACTAGTGACATATAGTTCCCCCTTCAGTTTTCCCTCAATTGGCTTTAAGGCTGTTAAAACCACATTACTCCAAACCTTCTGGCACGTGTATCATAACAGCTACTTATAGTCTGTATTAGCTTGTTCTTGCTCTTTATTGAAGCTATATTATGTTTACACTGAATGAAATATTGAAACCTATAGTTATACCACTCCATCAAATGGAAATATTTGAGACATCTTGGATATCATTTTATACACATAAGATTCAGCCTGACATATCTGGTGTGTTTGGGAACTTTGGTATCTCCACTAGAATTATAAATAGAGTTCTGTGGGTTTGAACAAATCTTCCTGGCATGAGTAATAACTGGCCCACTACTGCATGTTTAGGGTTTGAGGGGTTGCAATGAGTAATTACACCTTTGATGCATCTTTGATGCCTAAATACATTGTAGTAAATTTGAAAGCAGTACTTCTACTTGTACTGTTGTTTTTCCATTATGGTCTCGCTACTTGTTTCTGTTTTGTTCTGCTACAAGATAGACCAGAGTATCAGGATCCTTTTATAGCCAAAAGTACTGAGGCATTATTATCATTAGCCACACCTGTTGAATGTGCAGGATAACACTGTTAGCACTAGTGACGTTCAGGTTCTGGCAGTGCTTCCTGGAAAGTTTATTTACCACACCTTCCATTATTTTAACGCCCGAAAAAAAAAGCTAACACAAAAAGCTCATAATTAAATTGTATTAAGTAAAGCATTTATCATGTCACAGCTTCAATTGTTACAGTATATATCTCTTTAAGTGTGTGACCTGTGGGACAACTGTCAATAAAACATGTAGCTTTCCTGTTCTATTAATGGAACATTTCCCTGTCCACACCCCATGTCACGCATTTGTAAATGGTTGTTAGGCATTCTTGACACAACCTCTCCTAAAACTGCTCAATAAAACAGTTTTTAAGTGGAGGCACTCAAGGAGGTTACTCGAGTTTACAAATTGTTCAGCTTTCACTAAACTATAACAGTATTATAAAAAAACAAAAAAACAAAACATTAATCTCGCGATGCATAACAAACACAAAATGTAACCTCAGATTGCAAAAGATAAGATTTTCAATTTGAGATCTGTTACACTAAAGAAAAAAAAAGAGTGAAATGTGGTGCAGTATGCACAACTTTGTGGTTCACTGCTGTACAAAGTATGTGCCCCTGACACATGTATATTAAAGTTCTATCTACTCGTGCTCCCCAACACCTCAGACTACTGCTTTTTTTTATTCCACAACACAACTAATGTAACTAACAGGCTTAGTTACAAACCAGTTTTATAACCATACAATCCCTTTTCAGCCCACTGATCTCTCAAAACCTACAGTTCTTCACTTGATGCACATGAACCAGAGTCAGTGATTTTGCCTTAAGTTTGCATTGCTGTAACTCAGTGATGTGTGATATTTTCACTCCCTTTTCTCACACTGACTCTGTATTCTGCCCTTAGGAACACTCTCATTGCTGCAAGATAATCTGCTTTACTAAGCTCTATCTTGCTCTAGAGTTTATATATGTAAGATTGGGATGATAACCTTTTACTCATATAAATGAGTGTAAAACTGCTGTGAAATATAAACAATCAATTACTCTCAAAGTATTTATGTTGTGTGATGAGATGAAAGTAATTGTCTTGTTGTTACATGCGTATCAATTATTCAGAATTTGAGATGACGTGGTTCTATTGAGTGCATGTAATGACAGTGTGGGCAGGGCAGGGCAGGTCAAACTAACCTAGAAAAGGTTTGGCCAAAACATACAATACACAAAATGTTTGGATCCATTAAACATTTAAGTGTTGTGTTACCGACCAAGGTGAATTATTCAAGGAAGCAGATTTAGTTTTGGAATGAATTCATTGTGAAATTCACAGAGTATCTAAGAATGCAAATGAGTTCCCTCAGTATTATATTAATTCTCATTAACTCTGTTCCCACTTGTAATAAATCTTAACTCACAGCTGTTAGGAAGCTGCTCTTTTGTCCCTTGATTGCTGAACCCTGAACACTGAAACTGCCAAACTACCCCCGTGGAAGGTACTTAGTGATTAGTGTTCCTTAAGCTCAAACTTGCCATCTCTAATGTTTCACACTGAAGAAGAAAAATGTTGTAAGGCACACATGTATTGTAAATCTCTAGGCAGGAGGCGTGATGAAGAGATATACTGTATGAACCAGTGCTGGTGGCCTTTCCTTGCATTTATTGTATATTATGCAACACAGGAAGTAGAAAGGCAGGTGGAAAAGTTTTTTAAGAAATCTGTAGTTGTGTGCAAATTTGACCTGATGGGAGCCCGGAAGAAGCATCTTATTCTGTTTCACTGAGGAAGAGCAGATAGTTCAGTTATGTCATCAGGCCCTGCAGGTGCACCTTTTTTGAGTCCATTCAGAAGACACAGTCTCTATTTGAAGAGGCCTGCATGTTTCGTGCCTCAAGTCCTCCTCAAAGGCTTCTGGGTGTATTTTTTTTTTTTTTTATCTTGACTCAACAGCTGGACAGTATAGAGCTCTGGGGTGTGAAGCAGGTGCTTTTCAGTGTGAGTAAGATGTTGGCATGTTGGTTCTTTGCACTTTCATCTGTCCACAACCTTAACAAAAGTGGTAAAAAAAAAAAAAAAAGAAGAAAAAAAACAGCAGAAAAAGTACATTTGAACTGATCTCAATTTTGTTATAGCCTACCGTTACGCATATTCAAATTCCTGGGCCTTATTGTCTAAGAGCGGTGTGTTTGTGTGTGAGTGATTGAGGATTTCGACAAGATAGCGGGGGGGGGGGGGGGGGGATGATCATAAAGACGGTGTTGAATTCATCATTAATGGCCAATCACTGATAATGGCTCCAAAAGTTCTGAAAGAGTACAAAATGTTACTTCTTATCATACGTTTACAGCTTGCAAATTATTCAAGCGTGCCTAAGGGGAGATAAGGAAATAAGTCTTTAAAGATCAGTTTGTACAACCAAATTTCACAGAGCATTGTCACTTCAGAAATGTTATTTGTATGGTCAGAGCAATGACTGATAAAAATTCTTCATCATAGTATCATAGCAGCAGCAAAGGGAACATGAAGAAGATGAAATTTAGTGCCAATACTTGAGATCAATATCGTGTCAGTGAAGTAAGCGCTCCTCGATAGAAGTAAATTACAGGAGACACCTCAGGTCAATGTCTGGGCCTTATATCACATATTTCTTCTCTGGATCCACCACAGCAATATATCTTGAATGCCACGCTTTCAAATACTGTTTGCTTTGATCCCAGTTGGCAAACTAATCTGTTTGTACTGATAATGTGTTACAATCTCATTGGCTCTAGCCTGTGGATTCAACCAATCAGTGAATCAACAAAAAACCTACAGGTCACTGTGACAACATGACTGGTGATGTCAATATTGACAAATCCGTCATGTACAGGTACAGTGGCGTCTACACACATGATCTTTACAACCTGTCCACTTCTCATTTAAGTATCAGCTTTCTAGTTCTACTGAGGCTAGTATTATTCCAGTAATCAACATGTAGAGTTTAAGTATGTAAGTATTTGCATGTATAGTCTATATGTCTTTAATAGCATAGATAAATATATATTGACTATAATGTGAGCACAAACAGAAAGTACTGCCATAAGAGAAATATTTAGAAATTCCTCATGTGTGGCCTGTTGGTTTTTTGTTTTTTACTGCAGATTATTTGTTTAGGTCATGTTGCTTAGTGCTGCTCAAAAAGCAGGACATGAAATGTGCATTTTGATGGTGGTGATTCCCATGAGCACTCTGGCATTTCCTCAAAGCTTACCCAATACACCACTGTCCCATTCCAGGATCCACTGTGGTCAATAGATTTAACAGAAACATGCGTACAGCTGTGTTTAAAGTCAAGGGCCAACATACTAAAACTTAGTGGAAACAAGATGCAGTGGATAGACGGATACCACCACCTAGTGGTGTGACGGGTAGCTCTTTAAAAATACAGGTTCAATATATTGTTCTTACGTAACAAAAAACGTGAACAGACTAAGGAGTAACTTCCACAGACTCCATATGTGGAAAATATGCTACCAACCTTCAGAACAAACACAGAAAGGCACAGGCCAGTCTTGGGAAAGTAGGATTTATTCAATGCCATTATTACAAATTTATAAAATGCTAATGTTCTGTTAGAAAAGCATCATGTAAAGGAATTCACACAGTTGGAATCCATTAGAAATACATTCAATTAAAAAAAAAACTGTAATGCATTTTAACACTCCACTGAGCCTGGTCATGATTGTAAAGTATTTTTTCATCTTCTTAGTGCATATCATATTTTTTTTTTTAAATCTGTTTTAAATAAACAAACTCTTAAGATGTCAGGTAAATATATCAGGTCTGTTACATGAGACCTCATCAAAAACAAAAGGAAATTCAGGGCAAAATAAAGAAAAACGCCAATAATTACACTCTGAAAGGGAAAGAGTGAATCGGCAGAATAGTTTGGGATTATGGAACTGGTGAGGGCATATTACATGTAGTGCAGAGGTACTATGAGTGCAAATAAAACCAAAATGCACACTCATGATCATAACTAAGGTCTGTTGTTCTCTGATAAATATGCTAGATGTTGAAATAATCAATAGTTTGACTTATCTTATAGGAATCTCTTAGGAATCATCTATATTTGCAAAACTTATGTGCATATTTGAGAACTGTGGTATCTGACGCCGCTTCTTACAAACAAGAACGTGGACCACCAATCCAACTGTCCACTCCTGAGGTGAAGTCTGGCTATTTTTGAACACTCAAACATGTCTACGATGTCAGTGATAAGTTTCCTTACTAGAGCATTGTAGAAGTCTGGTTTGCTTGTACACTAACCTCAGAGTCCAGGAATGCAGAGCATGAGGATGTTTTTCCAGGCACAGATCTTGCCTCAACTGTTCCATTACCAAACAAAAAAAGCCCCAGCAGAATAAGCGTATGAGTCATAAAACTTAGGTTATGGCTATGCAAAAAGCATTCCCTAAACCTTTAAAAAAAAGAAAAAAAAAGTAGTATTTAAAACATACTTAAGGTACAAATTCTGATGGGTTAGGCTCTATGGCACCAGTATTTTGTGCTTGAGTGTATATGAGGAAGGAGTCAGGATTTGTGAAGCAAAAAAGTATGATCAAAGACGCAAGCTTTCTATTGTGTGCATAATATGAAAAGAAGAAATTACCAAAAAAAAAAGAAAAAAAGAAAAAGAAAAGCCACCACTACCGGTGTAGCAAAAATAAGGAAGACCTTAATGTTGGCAACCTCATTCTCTGGAGGCAATCACATTGAATCAGACTTCAATCTAATGGATGGACCACGGACCAGAGCACAGGGACTGTGTAAACATGAAAACATTGTGCTTACAAGACAGTTGGTCTTTTGCAGGTAATTAAAGTAGCATCAGACCCATGGGTGGGGTGGGGTTGGGTTGGGGTGGTGGGGGGCAGAGATTGGGCCTGAATTCATGTCCATGCAAGGCCGCAGGGAGGCCAGGATTTCATTTACTATGACTGGTCACTTGGTGATGGTAGGACAGGAATACTTGAAAGCATGTCAGTTACTCTTGAGCAGGTCAATGCATCCCTGCAATAGAGTCACATTGTTCTGTGGAGACAGAAGAAAACCACTGTTATTCCTGAAGAATAGAGACTGTTCTGTTATAAATCATGTGGGTTTCATGCATCTGTCTACTGGCATATGTCGTTTATCCCACGCCTGTAAAGAAGTGCAAGTCCAGCCTGTCATTAATGTATCGCCTTTCAAATCAATTGTCCATCTTCCCTCATTTTAAAAAGGGAAGAAACAAAAATCTTCTATTAACAAGTAACAATGTTCTTGGAATCGTTTTTGTTACCTCGTGGCACACTTGTATCCCAGTTATAATAGTGTTTTTGAGTATTCCATCTAATGTGTTTGCACATATAAACAACAACTTGGATGAACTGTGACCCTGATTTTGAATGTGTGTGCTGGGTGATTTAAAAAAAAAAAAAGAAACAGGGATGTTGTGGCATGTAAACACAATGTCCAGGTTTCTGTTCACTATCTGGCATCTATCTGCACAGAGTAAGTCTTCATCTCATGTGTGTTGACCTCACTGTCAGCTGAAAGTCATTCTTGAGTATCAAAAATGACTCACACTTCCTGAGACACTGAAGATTTGGGGGGAAAAAAAAGGGAAAATTGCAGTGACAGAAAATGCAAAAACATCTTGGACCAGATGTACAAACACACAAAACTATGCATACACCATTTCCCACGCATAAACTGGAATTTATTTTTAAAAACATGTGGTGAGAATATCTGCACCTCATGCAAACTTGAGGTCGTTTGTACAAATGTTTTCGTAGAGCGAGCCAAGTGTGATATGGGTGTGTGAAAATGAAACATAAGTGGACAGAATCATGTGACATTTTTCTTCTAGTTTGGTAGCTAGTTCTGCTACTTTTTGCGGTATAAATGTATCTATAATGTGCCAATTATGAACATTTATAAACTTTATTTTAATAAAACTGATTTTGTGCACTCAATTGTACATTTCTTTTTATCTCAAAAATAATGTATATATTCTCATTTTTATAAATTATGCATATTATTTACCTTCCTGACATTTGATGATGATGATGATTGAGATATATAGTAATGACACACATGAAGTAGTGACACTATGATAGCTATAAACATGCACAGCCAGGCCTAATGGTCAATGATTATCATAATACTATATACACATTGTGTTTATTCCCATAGGAACATACACAATTCCACCATTATGCATTATTTTCTGTTATTTTCCACATGCAGAAGTTAGCTGTATTGTGCTACTCACCTTGGCATGTTTAATCTCAAGCTCAGCCATCTCTATGAGATTCTTCCTGAAGGCCACAACACGCCTGCCCTTGAAACTGACAAGTTCTACAAGAAAAACAGTTTAAACAGTTTGGTTTTACAAACCAAAAGAAACCAGTACAGAATGGGCTTGAATCCATAATACATGGCTGCACAAACCTTTCTTCCCAGACTCTGAGAGTTTGTCAAATTTCTGCAGGCACTGCTGCTGGTGTTCCTCTGCCTGAGGAATGTCCTTGCTCTTCAGTCGAGCCTTATCCAAAGCCTTGTTAGAGTTCTCATAGTCGACTAACGCCCGGGCTCGCCTGTACAGAAGGTCCTAAAAGACGGATGCCAGACAGTGGAACATGAGAAATAAAAGAATGAATAGGGACGCTAAAGAAATTAGACTTAAAACATTTTTATTCCTTGGGTCCATTGAGTGCTTTATTTCACAAATAAAACACACACACTTTTGTTTTAACAGTGTTCCTTACTGCTCCAAGTAAAGCTGAATACTTTCATATTTTACATCCAAATCTTCCATCAAACTTGCTTATGAAAAGGAGACTGATGACTAATACTAAGTCTTCATCCATGGTTAATAGAGTGTTATGATGAGCTTTGCTCTGTCTAATTGGGAAAAGTGTCATTAATTGCTTGAACTACAGCAGTGTGTGGTTGGTGTCATCAAGACATAGTTGTGAATATGTTAATCTTGCATGAAGGCAGAAGATAAAAGCATGACTGACCTTGGCAGCCTGGATGTCTCTCATGTAATATCTTAGCAACTCTGTGAGTTTCAGCTCCTGGTCAGATGCTACTCTTCCCTCCACTTTCTGTGAAGAAACAAATTAAGATACCACAATGTTTTTATAAATTGGAAGAAATATATATATAAAAGTTGTCTCAATCTGTTGGCAGATACTTACTCTGAGCTTCTCAAACAGGTCTGACAACTTATCCAGGTGCCTGAGAAACATAACATGGAAAAAATAGAATGACTGAGATGTGAATTAATATAATTCGCATCTAACTGCCATTACGATTTAGCATCTTGAAAGTGACTCATACACGGACTGATTTGTTGCATTCCACAACGAGATACGGCCAACAGAAAGAATCAATTAAAATCTTCAACACTCACTTCTTACTTGCTGTACTATCATCAGCAGAGATACTGTTCAGAGTGGCAGAGATGTGAATGTAATCATCCGCAATATCTGTAATGACAGAAATTAGCAAGTAAAACTTAACAAGTTATATTCATTCCTGTGGTGCAGATCCAAGTTAAGATCAGTTCGAAAAGTTTTGTAACATAATAACATAAAAAACCCTAAATTACTTTTGTGCGAGCGGGTCATTTTCTCTGCTTTGGCAGTAGAATCTTTTATCTTGCTGTAGTAGTCGAGCAGGAACGTTTTCTCCTGCTCAAAAAAGTCGTCGACTTCCTGTGAGGGGAACAAACAAAAGGTAATTCAGGAAGTGGCTACAACAATGCGGCTGCAGCGGTGTCATCCATATAGGTAGATCATACAGAAGCCCCACCTTTATTCCTGAGATGAGGACCTCATCAGCTGACTTCACCATGTTTTTAAAGAATCCTCCAAACATCTCCTTAGCGTTCTTTCTTCTGACACTGAGCTAAAAAGACAGAATTTAGAGAGGAAATATATTAAATCTATGTGAGCTAAATTATGCATTTTTTTATAGCAAATTATACAATGTGGGAACTAAGTAAGGAAGTAGTAATGTTGGTGATTGTATCAATACTTGACTGTATCAGAATTATTGAGTTTTCTGTGTCATTGTGTGGCACAAAGACTGTGCAATACAAATAACCCTGCTGTTTTATCACACTTGTACTAAATCACTGTATATAAAAAGTGTTTCACAGTTCAGTTCTGTTAACAAACACCACTGCCACTGAGCACATAGATAAGCATAACTGCTGATGACAGCAGGATGCAAGCCATGTGTCACATGTCTCCAGTAAACTCTACTTCCCCTCTGTCCAACTGACAACTCGGGAAAGGAAGTCAGCATTATGTGGAACTCACATCCTGGTCATACTCTAAGAAAATCTGAAAGTTTCTGTCTTTGCTTAAAATGGGGTGGGAGGACAGTCTCTGCAGGAAGACTTCGTGCACTTGGACAGTTTTCTTGAACACAGCCAGGTACTCACTGAAAAAAAAAAAAGAAAAGGAAAAGAAAACACATTATACACTGACAATAGATACAGAAAGAAGACATTTTGTGCAGCGATATTTCACTGCACTTGTGAAAAAGGACCTAACATAATAAAAGTGATACAATTCATTCATGCAGTGCGTCACACTCACGCTTCCAACTCCTGCTTCATTTTAGTGTACTCTTCCTTGGTCATAGTGGCTTCACCTTCCCCTAATTTGTGCATCTTCTCTCTTGGGCTCTCAAAGTCAGGCTTCGGGGGCGCTGGAGGAATCTATAAATAATAAAGCAGGAAAGAAATGAATTCCTTTGTTTTGAATTTCTTTTTTTCTCTCCACTGAATACATAAAGCCTAAAGGGAAATAAACTGGTGATATTACAGCTTATGTCAAGATATGCGAGTCATGTCTGCAAATAGTTCAACTCACAATAAGGCCAGCGTAGTCCTCTGTCTCTACCAGAGTGTCATGTAGCCAGATGAAGTCTTCATGCTGCCTGGGAACGGAGAATTCTGGCTTCTGGAAAGAGCTAAGTGTGGTCTGATAACAGAGTTAATTAGTATTAATTAGTATTTCATGCTGAAAAATGTTCAACATATCAACAAACAGTGTCACTGAAAATCTTTATTAATCTCAGAGGAACAGCAAAAGGTGTACAAACAAGTGTTTACCTTTGTATGGACAGTAAACTTGACTTTGTCTCTTTCACAGAGTGCATCAGGAATGTCAATGAGAAGAGAGGCGTCATTGTTTAGGTCCACTGACACAGAGCGCATCTAAGGAGAAAGAATACACAAGTTATTCACTACATCTGCTTAGCTAACCTGTGATGATTCACCTTTGCATCTTATGTGTATGCACAAAAATATCACTTTGTCACCTATGAATGCATGTTTTGGTTCGTGGTAATGCTGCTTTTAAGAAATATCCATTATGTTCCTGGTCAGATCATTGTTCTGGATGTAACATAATGCCAAGCCATTTGATTCACTTCATTTCGGTTTGATTTGACAGTTTGCTTCTGTGAGTGACTGGCTGGGGATTTAAACTGATTCAAGTTAAGACAAACTGAGGTGTGAAATTAGATGATACAAAAGAAAACATGTCAGATTAGGTCAAGTTTTAAACACCCCCCCACCCATGTACACAGAGGCACTAAGAAAAATTGTAGCGCTGCAAATCATTAATCATTAGTTCAGCTCTTGAAGTACGTGGGGGTCTTGGTTTTAAGGTCTAGAGGCAGTTACCTTTGAATCTAATGGTAAGCACAGACGACGCCAGTCCACCTTTGGCTTAAGAGATAGTTCCCCACCATTGTTATGATATAAAGAATAAACACAGTCTTGACTAATTACTCTCCTGCTAGTGAAGGAATGCATAAGCGCCTTACACTCAGCTGCCAGTTTATTTGGTATATCCATCAAAATTTTTCATGAAGATTATAATGCTCATTTTTGTAACCGTTTTAGAGAGGTGTGGATTCAACTTTAGGCTCATTTTGGAGGTTGTAGTTTGTGGTGCTATTAAATTGTATTGCGTTGTACTCCTATACTTTATCTTACCGTATTGATATAAAAGGGATGTGCAAAGTATTAGATACTCCTTTGACTGTAACACAACATAATTTAATAGTACCACAAATTGCAGCCTACCAAAGGACCATGAAGTTGAAACGCCTCTAAACACTTCTCAAATATGATAACGTACCTGCTCAATTAAAGTTATCTTGCCACCTGTCAGAATGCTAAATAATTTTAGCTCATTAACGTTCATCGAGTTGTCACAGTAGGCCAGTGTGTTACATTAGCTCTGTAGTACAGTAGTTTAATATGGTTAAAACGTAATAAAATAAACACCATAACGCCCTACAGGCCGTGTCACTTGACTGTAACGTTATATATTGCTGTCTATTAGCCTTTGCATGTTTTAACATGTTGACTAAGTTAGGTTACATTACCCATAGAGCTCATTCTTCCTGCATACATGTAGACTGGTACTATCACTCATTTAATGTTATTCAGTTGCATAAAACGTTAGCTGGCAGTAGCCAGCGGCTGGTTTCGTGTACAGAGAACAACAAGTTAGCGGTAATAACTTAGCCAGACAACAACCGTTAACAGTTCATGTTAGCCACCTTCGTGCTACCGGGGCTGACTTTTGGTGCTATTTATATGCTACAATCCATTTAACTTACCTTTTCTTTACTGTTTTCGTCTAAGGATGTCATGATATGACTGAAGTCGACGAAAAGACTAAACCAAGAATCCAAATAATAAATCTATAACGTTATGCAGGAAGCTCTCCCTCTCTCTGTTGACTGGTTAGCAGCCTGACGAGCTGTCAGTTCGTTTTTTTCTTCCACATACTGATGATGAACGATTAAATCCCGCCTTAAAGTGAATTTGACTGGACAGCGTCAAGTTTACAAAGGTAACGATTGGCTTTTAACCAAATCAATCATATCACATTTCTATACCTGTAGTTTGACACAGGAATATGTCTGGTAATAACTTCTCTTTAAACAGCCTTCATCTGCTTGTTAACACACTGAGTAACGAACGACTGAGGCGTAATGTATGAGAGTGGGAAAAAGTCAAAGAAAGTAACTGAAACGAGAGTACCGCTGCGCATTGTGGGTAATGTAGTTTCTATCGGTACAACTAAATACTAAAGATGGCTACGAAACTTTACCCGGAACTTCAATTCCCAGCTACGGAAGCTTGTGTAACCCAAAAGGCGCGTCGTTTGGAAACAACTGAGTGTTTGTAGCGTGTGGACCTGTGGACAGGATACTCCGCGACATGTTGGGGCAAGTACCATCACTAAACGGAAGAAAACTATAAATACCTCCAATGTAAGGTGCTTATAGTAAAAAATACTGGAACTACATAAGTTATTGTCTGAAAAGTTAGCTTGAAAGTCGCCAAAATGTTCATTCTTAAACGTGTGGCGACCGGTGGAGGCATAATTGTGCTGATACCTCGGTACACCTCCCTCTCTGTAAGGAATTTCTCTGCTTGCCATTGCTTAAGCTCCCCAAAGAGACGCAGCCCATACAACTCAGTGGACGTTGAGCGCTACTCCTCTCTTGTGAAGTCTGTTCTGTCCTCTCGGGTTAGCTCTCAAACGCCCGAGACCCTCTTAGCGGAGGACGAGCAGGTTTATGGGCCTGTTGTTAAATCTCAAACGCCATCCACTAGACCGGAGATGAGGGTGCCTAAAACCCTTCATCCCTTCTTACACTGTGAAGTGACTCCAGAAACAGAGGAGTTAGAGTCAGGACCTCCAGCCCGGATTTTGTTAAACCGGGGCCAAGGCAGGTCTTTTCTACCGAGTGTGACACGCATTCTTCAGCAGACACTTTCCCCAGAGCAGATCTTCTACCTGGAGAGATGGAAGAGGAGGATGATCGCAGAGCTCGGAGAGGAAGGCTTTAAAGAATACAGTCAAAGTAGGTTTTGTAACCTGCTGCTTAATTATACTTCAAATTATAGTATTTGGTTAATGTACTGAAAAAATGACCCAGAGTTGTTGTCTTCATTCAGATTTATTTAGACAAGGGAAGCTTTTCCATTCAGCTTTGGAGGATGTTCTGACATCAGGTGCAACACGGACAGACAAAAATCTTTCATCAGAGACACCAGAGCATCCACCTGATGTGCAAGGATACATGCAGAGCGTCTCTCACATACTGGAGGATGTTCGTGCTGTGAGAGCTATTGAGAGCGTTGTGAAACATGACACTCTGAGCTATCTGGGAATTGTGGATTGTGTTGCCCGTTACAGGTAAATATCCTGATTTGCAGACACAGGTACACTGGACTTTTTCCACACCAGACTTTTACTTTTCTCTCTGCCTTTACACCACTAACAGTCCAGTTTTTTCCGCAGGGGCGTCCTATGTGTTATTGACTGGAAAACTTCAGAGAAACCCAAGCCATTCCTGGGCAACACATATGACAACCCCATCCAGGTAGCAGCCTACGCGGGAGCTTTGAACAATGATAACAACTACAAATACCAGGTACTCTGTTGAGATAAGGGACAGTTTATAGAATCATAAAATCTTTATAACAGAGGCTGATCATTAATACCTGCACAGTCCAGATTTGATGCAATGATGAAAGTACAGAATTATAACTTCTCAAAGTCTGTTTACTGTATGACACTACAGTGATACACACAGCAAACCTCATGCCCCACTGATGTCTTCTTATTTTTTCTCATTGCAGGTTGAAAATGGACTCATTGTAATAGCCTACAAGGATGGCACACCCGCTCACGCTCACCAGCTGAGCTCAGAGCTAATGTTGGAGTACTGGAATAAGTGGCTGGTTCGATTTGAAAAGTTCACAGAGCAGAGGTGAAGCAGTCAGAACATTTTTTGTTCCTTTAAAAATGGATTCCATTTAGATTTTTATAAATAATTGATTTTACTCCAAAATAAAAGCATACATACCATTTGATTATGTATTTATTAGCTTGATCTCACCACTTGTATATTTGTAAGATATTTGCTTGCTTTTCTAAATTTCATTTAATTGTAAATTGAATACTTCAGGAGTCTGATAGTCTGTGATAGGCATTTCTCATTATGTCAGAGATTTTTACTTGAAACCCAATCACAGTTCTTGATCAAATTTGCATCTAGCACCAAAAAATAAGTAAATATAGTAAATTTTATTCAAATAAATGCTCATTGCTTAAATCAATACTTTTTTCTTTTTCATTTCAGATCCAGTCATGCATCAAATCCTTTTTCAGAGAAGAGATGAGATCTAGAGCTGTGTGTTTTCCGTTAAAGGCAACTGAACCTGACCAGCATTTTCAATTCATCTCACCTGTTTTCCATGTTACAGTTCAGTTCTGAAAGACATTTATTGAAGTAGACTCAACAGTTCATTGTAATATATTGCACTCATATATTACCCCTCTACCCTAAATCATTGAATCCAATCCAAGCCTCCCTATGTGAGGGATCTTCAGTAAAGCCCATGTTTTTAAAGAGCTTGTAGGAGACCTCATTCTCCTCCTCTATGAAGCAGTACACTGGGAAGCCTTCAGCGTGGAATCTCTTGGCCATGGCGCTGACCAGCACTTTGGCGTAGCCTTTCCCTCTGTGCTCTGGCAGAGTATACAACATCCCCATGGCACACGAGGCATAGGTCAGGATCCAAGACACGGGCTGTCCCTCTGCATCCAGCACACAACAGGAGGGGAAGTTCACAATCATGTTGCGGATCATCCTGACAGAACCTTCGCCATTACCAAACTTCCATGCCTGATTCACCAAGTCGATGTGCGATTCATCCAGAGAGCTTGGTGAGATCCCTGAACTGATGCAGAACAGAGTAGAATCAGGATTCTTCAATAAACGACTAAACCTAACCGAAAGATTTTGTTGCACCTTTAGAATTAAGATATCGCTGTATGGAAAGATTATACCTGTCTGTACTGGGGAGGTTGGTTACATCCTCCAGTATCATCATGTGACACACAGCCAGTTTCCTGTAGGGTTTATCCTTCTCTGCTGCAACTGCTTTGAATATCTCCACATGGGAACGACTGATTCCTGGAACAGATGTGAAGTTATAACAACAGAAAAGCTCTTAACAAATGTATGAAACTTTACTTTGTATTTACTTTAATATACTAGGAAATAAACATTGAAGACTCCAGTTTTTCTTTCTGTTTAAAGTGCACTGAGATTTCAATCTTGTTTTTATTTCAACCATAAATGTGCAAATGTTGATGTTTTTGGAAGTTGTCACAAAGTTGCTCTGATATTGTTGAGCAGGCAGTTCATAAGAAATATGTTTTTATAAAGTCACCTTTAAAATTAATGCGATCTGTTTGGATAAATACATGAAACAATATGGTCTCCCTTATTTCTCTCTTTGCTATTACTTTTCTATTGCAGGATGGCTATATAGTCATTTAAAAATAGTAATGACACTACTGATCTTTGCTTGCCTAATATTTTGTGGTGTCGGAATATGACAAAATGCTGGCATATCTTTTTCTGAACAATGAAAGTGCAAGAACAATGGGAGGACTTTGAACTCAACAAAAGTAAATGATTATGAAATTCGGCTCGAAGCCAATTTTGTAGAGGCACAAATACAAACCTAGATGAATAATTGTAGTGTTAAGATTAATGCCATGACAATGTGGCCATGATGTGAGAACAATGTGCTAGAAAAGGAAACGAATAAATAATTGACCAGGAAGATAGATAAATGACATTTACAATAAAGAGTAGAAGTGCTTATTATCGTTACCTAAACAAAGATGCCTGGTCCAATCAAAAACAGAAGACTTCCTCACGGTTTCCTCTAGAAGACCTTCATCATTTGCAAAAACCAGCGTGTCTCTGAAGAGGTCTCCTTTCTGTAAGAATCATGATTTGTGAATATGTTGTATATGCAGGGATCGAATCGGTTTCATAATCTATTAGTTACATTAGTTACCAGTTCATAATGTGGTTTGATGACAATGACGGAGAACTTTGGCCATCTATCCACTAGAACCTTTACAGGGTCTGATGATCTGACTCTGTTTCTGAGGACCAAGCACCCGTACACCTTGAAATGAAACAACATTATAATCCGAAGAATAGTTCGAACAATTATTAATGAGTCATTTGGACGTCAAAAATGAAATCGAGCAAATAAAACAGATATCGATCGTGGACGTGCAACATGTTATAGAATGAACGGTAGACTGTTAAACAGCATTATAGCAGATCTGTCTGGACACACCTGATGTGATCGAGGTAAATATTTTTTCAGCTGAGTCTCGGCCACTTTAAGCTGCTCTCCGGTCAATTCCATGCTCACTTATTATTATTATCATAATTACTCCAATAACTGTACCGAAGACCAGAGCAGTGTGCTGTCTGGAAGTCTGCTCAGTTTCTTTAACTACAGAATGGGCGTGTTTTTCTGGCTAGCGGTGGTTTCAGATCCGTACTTTCGACACATATGGGGAGAGAAAAAAATCAGTGTATAGTCTATTTGTTTTAATAACTTTAACCCGCTGTCCCACTTTTTAGATCAACAGCCAACAACATAATACACAATGACAAACTAAATATAATAATGAACATAAGGGGGGAAATGATACAAAGCTAAATTAATAAGAATTAGTACAAATACATACATACATACCCATATACGGATATATACATACACATACATACATTCATTCATATATACATTATGCCTGTATATTCTCTACATTCAGTGCTCATTGTAAGAAATACACAACGGTCAATATAACACCAGGATGCAGACAGATGCACAAATTTAAAATGCACAAAAGAACAAATACAAATAAAAAAATCATTATTTTTATATCTTGAGTTGTTTAATCAAAGTGCCCCACCTATTGATAATGTCTTTGTCTTACTCTGTCTTTTTATTTCATAGAATGTAATCTAAATGAAGGCCTTTCACCAAGAAAGATAAAAAAATATATATACTTAAAATGTAACATGTGCAAACAAACTTGATTTAAAGTAATATATCACAACAAATTGGTTCCTTTACATTTTAATCATATTTTATCCAGATGGAAACGTTACAAGTTAGTTTTACCTGATAATGAGTCAACTATGCATTAATAAGATGTTAGAAATCACACTGGTTACAAAATCAAAAGTTGAACTCAAACCATGCTGCCCTGTATGAGGGGTCCTCTGTGAAGCCCAGATTTTTAAAAAATCTATAAGAGATTGTGTTATCTTCCTCTATGTAGCAGTACACCGGGTATCCCTGAGCGTGCAGTCTCTTGGCCATGGTGCTGACCAACACTTTGGCGTATCCTTTCCCTCTGTGCTCTGGCCTGGTGTACAACATCCCCATGGCATAGTAATCATACATCAGAATCCAGGACACCGGCTGACCCTGCTCATCAGTGATGCAGCATGAAGGAAAGTTGCTGATGAGGTTTTTTATGGTCATGTGCCCTTTCTCATCCCCTCCAAACTTCCATGTTTTATTCACCAAGTCAACATGTGAAAGGTCAAGAGATGAAATCCTTGATTCCAGCTCACTGTAAAAACAGCAATTAAACATACAGGTCGTCTTAAAGGTGAAAGACACTCATTTCACTCTTACTTGATAAGAATAAGAATATACTTTATTAATCCAGAGGGAAATTTAAGTGTGATGCAAATGCAAGTGAAACATAGCCTTTCAACTGAAATGTTATCTGACTATACCTGTCAAATGCTGGTGAAAGCAGATGGCTGCAGTCTGGCAAATACAGGAGATGTACCAAAGTAAAGCCTCTGTGGTTGACTTGTCTGTCAGAGGACACCTCTTTGAGCATGGAGGCGTGGGAATAGTCGAATCCTGTAGTGATTCACACGTTAAAACCACTCTGTCATTCCTCTATGCACTCTATGAATAAAATGGATGATTCTTATGTATTATTAACTGATCAGCGTTGAGAAGAACTCCATTCATGTCTGCATAATGCAGCAATTTTTACAAGACACCTTATCTTCAGTGCCCTGAACTCACCTCCAATTAGGAAGTAGGTGCCCCAGTCAATTGCATTCTCCTCTGCCAGCATTTTCCTTAAAATCCGCTCATCCATGCTGTAGTATGTCACCTGTTTCCTGAACTCCAAACCGCGCTTGTTCTGTTAAATAATCACAAAATGCTGCAGTCATGTGGCATAAAATAAATAGAAAGCCTGGTAAAAGCTTTAAAGAATCAAATTCATCAGTTTGATGTGAACTCACCGTGGGATCAGGTCGACAAATGATTACTTTAAAATCAGGCCACGTATCAACAAGTATCTCCAGTGTGGTTGGTTTGTTCCTGTTAATACCAAAAATGTGACCATAGACCTGCAAACACAAACAGCTCCACTCACAACACCGCGTCTTATATGCTGACTTCACGAGGAATGTATTTTAAAGCTTTTGCAGCAGTCTGGTCTACCTTAAAACTCTTGGGTAAGTGTTTTAGCAGAACTCCTTCAGCGATCAGCAGTTCATCTTTATTCAGGACCTTCATGTTTGACGAGTATAGCTTCCTCTTTAGTGAAGTAAGTTGGTTTAAACTGCTCTTTTCAAATGGTTTCAAGAGTTCAGCTTTCACTAATCATTAACAGTCAGTCATCGCCGTTAGATTCTTTTTTTCCTAGGACGGCGAACTCATGACCCGCCCTATTCTGCCTCTGATTGGCTTACCCTGATATTCTTACTCTAACTCTAACCAATCACACCCCTCATGCCTAAACCTAACCAACCCAACCAACGAGGGCAACGAGTATAAGCCAATCAGAAGTAGAGTAGAGTGGGTCATGACTTCCCCTTCCTAGGGAAAAAAATAAACTGGCTCACCATTCATATCACTCACGTCTCATGGCTGTATTATAATATGTATTTATCTATCTGTTAATATTAATGAAGGAATAAATGATGAAATTATTGCAAAACGATTTTTCATATTATAAAATGAATAAAAAATACTGGGAGCAGGGTTTTATAAATGAATTAAATAGTGCACAATCATAGTGTCTAAATATAATAGTGTATAAAATAATACAAACACCATGGCCTTCAAGTATCACTAATATACTTTGTACTGTGTGGACAGCCTTGTTGAGTATTTTGTGTATTTTCAGTGCCAACAAACAGGTCTCGGTCTGAGCAGGTCTGAACTGGTCTATGGAAAGTGTTTCTATCTTATGACCAGCAGCGTGTGATCTTTACTGCTTGTTATCAGGACAGGCTGATTCAGGTCTCCACGAAAGAAAAAAGTTTCCCCCTTGTGTGGACAGCCTGATGCATCTCCTCTGCTCAATAGGCAGTTTTTTAGTTAGGCTCTGTGGGATTCATAAGAGTCCCAAGAATAAAGGAAAAGAGTCCCTGTCAAAGATTATAGAAGAATTTGACAGTTGGCTCACTCTAATGAGGAGATAATGCACCACACTGCAACTATTGGAGCTAAACTCTGCTTGATTTATGCAGTGATACAACGAGCAGGTGGCTGGAGGCTCTAGCACTGGTCTTGTAAGGGATTCAGCTGCCTCCTTCTTTGCCTTTCTTTGCCCTTTGGCTGCTGCTAGGCTTCCTCCACATGTTAAAGTCACCCCTGCTGTTGCCCATCAACCAGCAGGCATTCAGCATGTATATCAATTGCCACAGAGTAGGCCAGACAAAGACCAAAAACAGAGCCATCACTGTGGGATTTGGTATCCCATCAGCTGTGCTCCAGAAGCTGTCTGCCAAGAGACAGCTCGGCCAAAAGCCTAAAGCTGCAGGACTCATCTTTGTCCATCTTCTTAGTCAACTCATATCCCAACAGCTCCATCTTCATTCATCTCTCCACCAAGTCCATTCCTCTGTCTCCCCTTCAACAGGAATTAGCTCATTTAAGATAAAAAAAAACAAACTGTTTGATTGCAGGTACTCAGATTTCCAAGGTGTCAGTGAATATGTCAGTTTAGAAGCTATGAGGCCCGTCAGTCACTCCAGCTATGACAGTGATTTGTGTGAGATAATGCACCTGTGACTGTTATTCAACTACTGCTGCCAGGTTATATTATTATACTGAACAGAAATTTTCTCAGGATTTATATATATAAAATATATATATAAAGGATTTATATATATATATATATATATACATATATAAAACCATCTGGGAAGAACAGCTACATCAGTAATGAATATTTGAATTTGTTTTATCACTACAGCAGGTCTTGAGACATTACATCAAGCATACGCTTATCTGAAATATGACTAACCACATATATGACTAATGAAAGGGATACAGCCGACGACTTTGTCAGCAAACTGGATATTTCCACTGTGTGTCATCTTTGGATTTCCATTTGCTGCCATCTGTTTAAATTTGTTGACAGCACATTAAACTGCTGCTGAACCTGCAATTACAGCATCAACCATTTGTAAGATTCTGCTTCAAATTCATCTGAAAGATGATAAATAAAACTAAACTAAAAGTAATTTACCTACAGACGCCTGATGTTGAAAAATTAATCCAAAAAAATGTAAGATTTATGGCAGATAAATTTAAGATTTCTTTCGTCCTCCTGCTTCTTTTCGATCAGGGAATGTGTATCGTTTGTTACAGACTGCCAGATATATTTTGCATAAAAGTCTGTGTTGGTAGTGTACACTGAGCATAAAAATATACAAAATGTGAGTGAAATAAAACTTTGTTGATCCCCAGCAGGGAAATTCACATTGACATTCAAAAACCAAGAAAAAACAACAACTTATTGAATAAAGATAGTTTTTCTTTCTTCTTTACTTTCATATCCTTGTTGGACAATTGAAGTCTGCACCGCAAAAGATGTGTTGTACCTTTGTACTGTATATTTACCAGTGGAAGATCTGAATGACTAATTCACACATAGACACATTTAATAAAGTTCAGGTATTACTTTAATTTCACTTTAAAATAGAATGTGATTTTCAATTAGCTAAAAGGCAGTACATAATTATTTGTTATTGGCAAAGTTCAATGATTATGTATTAAAACTGCTAAAAGTTCCTCTAAAAAGTTGATGTATGGTTGCCTCTACATTGCTATACTGCACAGCTGAACTGGAAGTCTGAAACTCTGACTTTCAATTCAGCATAAGCAGAAAATGCCAACCTTAATATTTGTGTGGTTAATCTACAGGAAAATACACACCAAAGTATTATGTGTGTAAAGGTTAATCTGCAAATAAAGCCATCACTGAAGAGTTCCCACGTTGCATTTCTCATCCGTCACCCTGATGTCACCAAGCCATGGGCGGCTCCACACTGTAAAGGTGCACAGGTAAGGCTAAGGAAAAAAAAAAAGAAGTTTAGAATACACATTATATATCTGAAATAAAAACAGCATGTATCACTGAATCTTTGAGATTATAACATTGTTAAGAAAAATGGTGTTTTCGGATTTTGACATGGTATGATGATGTCCTCTCATAAAGCACTGTTAAAGATGCAACTCCCTGTTCAACGAGAAAACAGTGATTCTACCTTTAATAACACAGTTACACATGATCATGGTTTTTACATGATCAAATTTCATGAAAGTACTTAAATCATTTCTTCTTTCAAGAGAATATCATTATTTATAGGCTAGGCTAGGCTAGGCTTAAATTAGTCATCTGGGTGTGTTGGAATAGTGTTATTGACACAGGTTGGCAGCTTCCTCTTGCCTCGGCCTGTCTAATTCTAACTTCTCTTTCTGGGAACAAAAACAAACAAAGCTCAGTGGATTAAAAGAGGGGAAGTGTTTCACAATCTGGTAGTTTGCGGCCTACCGTTAAACTTCAAGTCAACTGTACGCCATTTTAACACTGTGTCTAGTAAGTCCCACTGTCAAGAATAAATAGGATTTTATCCCCAGAAGTTGAGGTTGTCATTACCCGAGCCTGCGCAGGGTCTTTGGGGATGGCACACACTTCGTTTACACTGTCCTTCCTGCAGGTGCTCTTTCCCATTTTCACAGTTATGACATATTTAATGCCAGCAACAACCTGTAAAGAGAAAAGGGAAGGACATAGTTACAAAGACCAAAGTAAACCTTGAAGAACTGCAGCAGTCCTATAGTAGAAATGAAGAAACTGACAGGACTTATTGTTCTTTATTAACTTTGTTTGGTGTCATGGGAAAAGCCACAAAGGAGCTGCAGTTGAATCACTGTGATTTCAGGACACAGGATATGATTTGATTGGATTATGGTGGTTGTCAGAGGGCCAGATTTTACTCTCACTGAGCCCATGCTGCACGGTAAACACGTAAACAGGCAGATTACTTTACATAGGAATATCGTAGAGAATCCTTTGGGTTTAGAAACAAAAAGGAAACAGGCCTGATTACGGCTGGTGACATCTCATATCACGCCGCGGCCTATTTATAAACTGGATTGTTGTTCAGTTTTTTTTAAAATAATAAAAATAAGAATTAAATAAGTAAACAAATGCAAATCAGATTTTACTGACCTGACTCTGAACCTTCACTACTTCTGCCACTTGGCTGAGATAGAGATCGTTGGTGCCTCTGTTGTGATGGACGACGGCGAAGTTGAGAGCATTCTGTGCCCCTTCATCATCCACACTTAAGTCTCTCAGCCCCCCCACCATACCTCCCAAACAGGCGGTGAAAACCGCAGCAAGAACAGGAACGACGAGCTTCCACATCATGTTTCTGAGGCTGCTAGCGACTCAAAACAACAGAACAACAAAACAACTGGTTCAGCCCTATTATATAAATAGCGACGTCATGGCTGGGATGTGCACGGTGATTGGCACACCTCGCAGCCAATCAACAATCTGTGTCACCCAAACTCCGCCTCAGAGCTAGTTGCGGGTGTGTTCATTTTGTGCACCAGTGAATCCCGCAGGTGCTGCCTCCATTTGTGGACTTGGAAAACTGGTTCTCAATGTATTTTAAAAAGGAAGTAAAAAAGGGACGTTGGCATGGTTGGCAAGGGCATTGTGGTTGCATTTTAGTATATTTCTACATAATTCTGAAACCTCAGTGCGCATGATTAACCATTATTGAACTTTGTCCTGGTGCAGACCTGAAAAAAAAAAAAAATCATCTGTGGACTTTCACCTTTGGAACAAGACAATGCAAAGACTGCTGGTTTTGAAGTAAGTAGCCTTTTACCATTAATAACTGCTCTAATTTTATAGTGATATAAATATTTGTAATGAGCCAATTGCTGTGATTGTTTCCCTTTATATTTCAACACTTTGCAGGGAAGCTTTCTTTGGCTTGGACACTGTCCAACAGCAGCAGCTCCTGATAGGATCAGCTGTTGCAGCAGGGGGAGCACTGGCATACATAGTGCACAGAAGAAGACAAGTCAAAAGTATTCCTCTGGGTGAGGGGTGGTGGGGTGCAGGGGAGAAGCCACTGTCAGAAGATGAGAACATCTATCCCTTTAAAATACAAACCTCAGATGAAGAGATTAAGGTAATTTTGGGGCTGTTGATGAAAATTTCCATCTTATCTTGAAAGAGACACAATAAGACATGTTTATGTGAAGTAATCAGCAATGTCCCCGTTCAATAGGACCTTCATGAGCGAATTGACAGAGCCCGCTACACTGATCCTTTAGAAGATAGCGGCTTTCAATATGGATTCAACTCCACTTATCTCAAGAAAGTGGTTTGCTACTGGAGACATGAATTTGACTGGAAAAAGCAGGTGGAAGTGCTTAACAAGTATCCACACTTCAAAACTAAAATTGAAGGTATGCACAGCTAGGCTTGGGACGATATTGAAATTTCACATCACGATTATCCAGGCCTAAATAATTGCAATTCATGATATTATCCTGATAATTATCAAAATATACTTAAAACCCTTAAAATGGCACTTAAAACATGCTGGAATTACTTCACTTGACATTTCATTAAGAGGCAAATATTTTTATTGCATCACAAATAGGACACTTTTCTCAATTCAAAATAAATCAGCAAATCAAGATAGGACTGTATGTTAGAAAGCTAGACTAGCTTTTCCAAGTCACACGTGAGGATTTTCATGGTTATGCTGATAATATAAATTCACAACGATCAACTTATCTTGAGTGTTTTTTTATTGTGATTCGTGACAAAATCTTTTATTGTCCCATCCCTACCAACAGCCTCCTGCTAAATGGTTTGCTTTGCTTTACAACCCCTAAAAATGTGTCTTGAGTTGAGTACACACCCCATTTTTCTTTTCACACTAATGATTTGATACAGGTCTGGATGTGCATTTCATCCATGTGCGGCCACCACATCGTGAGAACCAGAAGGTTTTGCCTCTTATGCTTGTTCACGGCTGGCCCGGCTCCTTCTTTGAGTTCTACAAGATTCTGCCACTTCTCACAGAGAACCAGGATGGTCATGTGTTCGAGGTCATATGTCCATCTATACCTGGCTACGGTTACTCAGAAGCCCCCCATAAACAAGGTGGGTGGTGCTTAATAAAAATCATACATTTCATTTTGAGCAGCAGATGTTTACAGATGTGTTTTACTGTATCTCTTCTGTCCAGGATTTGACAGTCTCGCCGCTGCTAGAGTTTTCCTGACACTGATGGAGCGTTTAGGATTCTCCCAGTTCTATCTGCAGGGAGGAGACTGGGGCTTCCTCATCACCACCAACATGGCACAGATGAAGCCTCAGTAAGACAGTCAGCAAAACAAGCTCTTCCAGAAAACACGTGATACGTTTTCACTGCAATGGAATTTACACCACCCACTTGTTTTTTTTTTTGTTTTGTTTTTTTTTTTAAAGGGAGCATTGTGACATTTCTTAGCAAAAGTGGGAAACAGTGCTTCCAGTGTGCAAAGTGCACAATTTACCAACAAACACAGACACTACACATTCCTAGATTGTTGACACTTTTACCAATACACAAACTAGCATGATGAAAACTAGCATTTAAAGCTATAAACTGACACAGGTTACAATGTGTCAAGACCGTTTAATCTTAGGTGAAATTGTTCATTTTTATTTTTGCATGCCTTCTTTGTAATCTGTCATCCAGGTGCGTGAAAGGTCTCCACTTAAACATGTTTTCATCAAGCGATGGGCTCAAAATGCTGTTGTCCCTCATGATTGGTCCTTATCTGCCCTTCTTGGTGGGCTTCAGTCGGGAAGATGTCCGCCGGCTGTTCCCTTACATTGAGAAGAATGTCTGGGAGATCCTGAGGGAAACAGGCTACTTTCACATTCAGGCCACTAAACCTGACACTGCAGGTGGGAACACACACACACACACACACACACACACACACACACACACACACACACACACACACACACACACAGACTCACTAATGATCACACTGACTCTGTTCACAGGTCAAAGACAAACTTAGATCAAAAAGCTCATTGTTCCTCGTGTTTTGTGATCTCAGTATACTAGTATTTCAGCTGCTAATATAAGTTACATCATTTTACCAGGGTGTGGAGTGAATGACTCCCCTGTAGGCTTAGCTGCCTACATTCTTGAGAAGTTCTCCTCCTGGACTGATCTGAAGAACAGAGACCTGATGGATGGTGGGCTGGAGAGGTACAAGACGGCACACCTTTTCGATCTTTTTAGATATGTTCAACAAAGTTTACAATTGTTGCCTGCTGTAAATAATAACTGGCTGTGTTTGTACAGAAAATTCAGCCTGAATGACCTCTTGACAAACGTCATGATCTACTGGACCACAAGGTCCATAGTCTCTTCCATGCGCTTCTACAAAGAGAACTTAAAGGGTAATCCTAATAAAAGAGTGGATTCAAGGTATGCAGCTCATAGCTCAAGTGCTCAAACTGTTAAAACTATGATTTTGCAGATTTGGCAAGATGACCCTAGCTTTGGTAGGACTCTCATAAGGTTCCTTTTTTGTTTTAGGACAGCAATATATGTGCCCACCGGACTGGCCGCCTTCCCAGGGGAGCTGCGTCACTGCCCTCGATCATGGGCACAAACTAGATATAAAAACATTTACTCCTACACTTTCTTGCCTCGAGGAGGTCACTTTGCTGCCTTTGAGGAGCCCCAGCTGCTGGCCGACGATCTTGTCCAGTTTGTTAAAAAGGTGGAGAAGTTGTGAACCCGTTGATACACTCAGACCAATATAATTATGGCACATCTGTCCTTTATTATGGCTGTTGTGTTAGATTTTGATCATTCCAAATGAGACCTATATGCATATCTTTGTAATTAAGATGCTTCTCACACTACCATGCCACTCATTGCTTGATTTGCATACAAAACTGCAGCACTGTTGAAATCATATCCAGGTTTTAATAAATGTAAACATATACACAGATGATACTGGCACTCCAGTGTGTTCAAGGATTGGTTTAAAGAGAGCAATATGATACATTATACTTTTCAAGTTATGCTCATTAAAAACTATATAGCACCAATGTTATCTGTGTTGTTGTGTTATGTATAACGTATAAATATAAACAATAATACACATTGTGCTAAAGCAGATTTCAAGTCATGCCAACAAAGCCTCCTGAGAACACATTTTCTCAGACTATACAAATGATAACTATACTGATTGTGACAATAAACCCACTATTGTGTTAAACAACATAGTTTTAATCACAGGTAGAAAAAAAAATTAAACTCATCATTCTTTAAAATATGTACAGCTCAATTAAAGTTCAAGATTCACTTGATGAACCACCATTAAAATGTAAATGTAATATACAGGCTCCACAAAGTGAGCTTCTCCAATCTCACACTACACACTCCTCTCTTTTTGGGTCAGTTACTAAAGCCCTTAATAGTCATGGGTGCCTGGAACCACACATAATCCTGCCAGTCTGACCTCTCTGCCCTTTGTTCCGCACAGATGCTTGGATCAGTAGACAGAGCAATAATTTGGTTCTTTACACGAGTTGGCACTTTAAATTGTAGTTTAGGGCGGAACCAACCTACACCGCAATCCCTGTGAGCCAGCACTAAGACTGTGGTGGGCATTAAGCGAACAGGTCTGGTGTCAGACAAAAGGTCAGCCACAAAAAGAGTGCGGAAGAGCTGCCTTAAGCACGATGATACCCGAAGACATTGATCTCCGGCGGCCAGTATCAGTGCCTCCATGTTGATCTCATACAGCTCTTTGGGGAGCACGACGGAGCCACCCATCAGCAGCAGCACACGGGGTACCTTGCTAAGAGAAAACAGCACCTCCAGCTGCTGCAGCACCTCCTCTAACTCCTGAAGGGTCTGTTGACACTTGCGCCAGTCCATGTCTGCAGACTGCACCGGCCTCCGACTCACTACGTCTTTATCCTAGAAAAGAAAACAACACTCTCTTACTCAGTCTCAACAAACTCACAAGTCTTCTTCATTTGTGCACATTTGATGTGCGCTACCATCATTTTTGTTATTCACCTGCATTGAAGCTTGCTGTTTCTTCTGGGAGTACACCAGCTGGTCGTATGTCATGGGTAGCTGCTGTCTCTGATACAGAATACACTTGAGGATTTCGCTGACAAAACGGCAGCAGCCTTCTTGTGTTACGGTGCCAGGGAAGACAACATTCACACGGCCTTCCTCCTGCGCTCTTCTCAACGCCTCAACATCATTGTCCTCAGTGTTACTGTGTTGTTTACTGGCAGGCAAGTTGGAATCTTGCAAACTTCTCTGACCTGAAGTCTCCTCTTCTTGGGTTTTTTCTGTCCAAATAAGCAGCAGAATAATGTAATTAGGGTGAGCAATAGACCTGTCTTGCTCAATTTTAGCTTGTTAAATGTTAATGAAAAGACCAGTGTTCTAATAAAGCCATTGTCCCCATTTTACCTACAATTCACACAGCTTCTGTCTGGCAGTATTAGAGGAAATAGTCAGACCCATTGTTTAAGTGTAAATAGCAAATAGTCAGTCAGAGTCAAAGTCCTGCATTCAGAATTTAGCTGAAGTAAAGAAGTTTTAAGAGAAAAAGTATCAAAATAAAAACACTCAATCAGAATTGCCCCTTTCAGAGTGTTATATCAAGTTATACATATTACTAGATTATAAATATTTTAATAAAGCTGGTCTGGTTTTAATTACTTTATATACTGCTGGATAGTTTCATGTAGAACGAGGAATCTGATTTTCTTTGTTGATCTTGTGTTTTGTAAGCAAAATCAGTATATATGCAAAGTAATTGGGAAATACTAAAATACTACCAAAAGATAAACAGTCCAACTGTCAGTCCCAGACACAAAGACATTCAGTTTACAATTATATAAAACATAAAAGCTGCAAATACTAACAATTAAACCACTGGAACCAGAGCTACATAAATGACTGGCATAAATGGAGCAGAAGAGTGTGAAGTAGAACAACATGGAAATGCTCAATTAAAGCACCTCATAAGTTCAGTACTGGAGTAAATATACTTAGTTACTCCACCACTGCTGAATCAGAATATTGTGTCTCTATTGCTAAACAATTAATTGAATTGTAATACAGTGTCAACATGTGAACTAGACTCCAGCCAATAACTTAACATAGAGAGACCAGAGGCCTTTAAAGCTTCTGTGATTTGTTCAACTCAATTCAATGGGATTTATTGGCATGGAAGTTTTGAGAACAATGTGGCCAAAGCATCAAAATATAATTTGTCCAAATAACAATAGCATGTACATTAACCCAACATTAAGATATATGTAGTAAGTTATATCCTACGCTGTATTTGTGCGTGTGTGTTTTCCACAATAAAAATGAAACGAAGGTGTTTATATTTTCTTAATATTCTGACACGCTGTCACTTTTACACTGCTGGACGTCAGAAACGTAACGTTACTGTAATAATAATTATGATAATGGTAATGATTGTTATTATTACAGTAATAGTAATAATGATGATGATGCTCAGCGTTGGGGAACAACGGGACACGTTTACTTACCAGGAGTGGAGCTTGAAGAGGACATGGCGGTGTTTTCCTTGTCTTCAGCACTGTTCAAACTATTTTGGTTGGCATTTAACTTTAGTCGATGTTCAGAGGAGGCATCTATTAATTCAGCGGCATTTCTCGCCTTTAGACCTGTGTTTACAGACTTCGGTGTGAGTTTTCCGGCGATTTCGGCAGAAGGTCTGTATGAGTTTGAGTCGTCGGAAACAATCTGTAACGTTAAGACTTTACATGTCTTATTCGGTTCTTCGGCTATGTTGACATCTTTTTCTGTCTCATTGTCTCCGCTGTTAACCGCAGACGAGTTTTCCGTGTCGGTGTTTAATGTTAATTTAATTAAATTTAAATCTGTTAGCTTAATTATATTTGAATCTTCTGCCATAGTTTTAAACGTCCGCGCCGGGTCTCCTCCGCACTGCATCATGGGAAACGTGGCTCGGCCTCAATGCGTTCACGCACACGGAAAATGTCTACTTCCCTTTTAAAAACTTTGCTCACCGGGCTATTATGTGCCATTTACTTCAAAATTAATGTATCCTCGCACGAATGGAGGGTGAATTGGTTTGTAGGTGATCCACAGACTTCTGTATTTTTAACGTCACTGGGAGAAAAATATTTCCAATTATACTCGGAAGAGTTAAGTGCTTTAATTTATGTCATTTGGTAACAGCTCAACGGGCCGTGATAACCACTGAGTCTAGTAGTACTAAAGGCGTGTTTCGCAAATATAACAAGTCGCTGTTAAGGCAATTAAATCGTCATTTGACAGTCTAAAATCTGTTTGAGCATGAGACCAAACACCATAGTAGTTTGGCACTTGATGCTTTGTTTTCTGTTTTCCCGGGTGTCGCGAATGCAGCATATTGACTCACACATTCAAAATAAATAGTGGGTACATATAGATTTGAATAGCCTTATATTGATGAAAATTTTATATTATTTTGGATACAGATATTATTTTGAATACTAGAAGATAACTTAATTGAATTAACAGCTACATATTACAAATCTTTTAATTTTATTGTCTAAATTTAGTATTCATAAATTCAAATTTACAAGTAAAAAGCCGAACTTCTTGGTTTTTGCAAAGGAGGTCAAATAGTACAGTGATTCAATTCAATTATCCTCTTATCCAAAGTCTGTAAAAACCTCAAACGCTGTTTTGTGATAACTTTGTAGAAGAGGAGAATGTAACAGTTTTTTTTTATGTCAATAAAGAAGAAATGTACAATTTAATGTAATAAAACTGATTTGTTGATTAGAATATAGGAGGATGCAATTATAAGTAAAGTGTGCAGTCTGGTTGAGTCCATTTGCATGTGTTGATATATTTACCAAGTGATATTTTTAAGTTCATTAAACAAGCCACTTCTTTGTGTAATTTATTTGTGTCAAAAAGAAAAACTGTGAATTTTAAAAACACAGATATCCTCTATTTTAAGAGATAACCAAGTCTGTATAGACTATCATCGAGCATAAGACATGACTAAAAAAAGCTGAACAGTTTCATCTGCATTGGCACAAAATATACAAGGAGCAGGATCAAAATGAAACATTGTGTTCAGAAAATTAGCAGCAAGGTATATCTTTATGGAAATTTTAAAAGATTTCTGTCATAGGACAAACAATACAAAGCTTTTTTTGGTGTAGAGTCTAATTCTTTAAACCCAGTGGCCAGTTTGTGTAGTGTGTTGAGAAAGTGAGGACAGGTCACAGGTGAGATAATTGGATGTGAAATACGCTGCAGGAGGGCAGCCTTCTTTCTAAACCAACAAAGAATTGAGGAGAAAACAAGCCGGGGACTGCTGGGGAAAACAGGCTGTTAGGTGTGCTCTGTTTGATTTTGATCAAACAATGACTTCAGTGCGTGTAGCTGTCCGAGTCCGTCCACTGAACAAAAGGTATGAGAGTTAGAACAATTGGTTCTTGGTTTTAGAAATTTTATTGTCCCCAAGATGTCAAATATTCCGCTACTTTTCCACAGAGAAAAGCAGTTATCATCGAAGGTCATAACCCACATAAAAGGGAACAGCTTATCAATTCATAAGGTATTTTTGCCCAAAATGAGATGCACTATACTGAAGTAAATGTTTTTTTAAATTTTTATTAAGAGTGGGCTTTTCTTTTGTTATTCTAGCCTTCACCTGTTCAAGGGGATGAGCTGAAGGACACAGGGAAGACCTTCTCTTTTGACTTCTCATATGATTCAACTGACAGAGGAAGCCCCACATTTGCGTCCCAAGAGAGGGTAACTCAATTCCTCTGTTTACACCTTTTGCATATTTTTTTTTGTATTGTAGTGTACAACAATGAATTGGTTCATGGTTTTGCTTATTTCTAATCACTTTTTTGCCATCTATTTTAACTAACTTAGTCTGTTCTACTCTAGATTTTCCATGACTTGGGGTCTGATGTCTTGAAAGCTGCATTTGATGGGTTTAATGCCTGTGTGTTAGCCTATGGCCAAACAGGCTCAGGAAAATCTTACACCATGATGGGTCATACAGTAAGACTTTCTTTCAGCTTTCCCAGCACTTTTACCAAGTTTAAGGTTTAAGTGCATTTTATCTTAAAAGGTAGCTGTCATATGAATATTCTTTGATTAAACTGAATTTTTCCAACTTGCATGCCTAATGTGCCCTATAATCAGCCCTTCAATCACCAGGGACGCCCCCAATGTCACATATTCTCACCACTGTGAGCTTACATTGCAAAAATCCCAGTAACGCTAACCTACTGTGAACACAGCACTGACTCTTCACCACATTAGATACTGACTGATGGCAGCCTCAACAGACATCCCTCCCAGTCTCTCCATTTATCTCCATGTTTCTCCACTAATCAGAAAATGTGATGAGGGCAGCAGCCTGCAGCTTTTCTCTCCTCACCTTGCACAGCAATGGAAATTTCACATTACCACCGAGGTTTCTGCTCGTCTACCAGGAGACGTGTGCAAGGTCATCGGCAGAGCTGCTGTCAACATCCTAGATAATTATATATGGCTCTTAATGCTTACTATCTGTTACTTTGTAATTAAAACAAGGGCATGCAGCTCAGAGTGGAATTGCTTTTATGCTTCAGTAACTCCATATCAGATGAGCTGCTGTTGTGTTGTTCAGCGGTCTTCACATGTGCTGAGTTGTGTTCACAGCATAGCATAGACACCCAAGTTATGAAAACATACAGTAATGGGAGTGTGTATGACTAGCATTTTGTAATAAGAGTTCTAAATGCAACATTTTCTCCCTTTTTAATGTGTCAGGAAGATAAAGGTTTAATCCCACGGATCTGTGAAGGCTTGTTCTGTGAAATATCTCAGAGAAGCATGACTGATGCTGTGTCATTCCGTACAGAGGTCAGGTAAGTGGCTATCATACATACAGTGATGGTCCTCCTTATCTTAAAGTGATAGTGCAGGACTGTTTGGATTGAACTGTTGAACTGTGTGAATGCTGAACATGCATACGTTTCCAAGACAGTATTTTTTACTCATGAAATTAGCAGCAAGTGATCATATTTTTTGCTCAAGGGTATTGAATTTGTAAGGAAAAATGGTGTTCTAGTAACCGCATCGAATGAATTGTTGTATATGTAGTGGGGATCAGGATATAGGATAAGTTATTTCCAGATTTAATGCTGAATACTAAAAAAAAAAAACACAATACTATTTAAAAAAAAAGACTAAACCAACACATGTTGATGATTGTATTGCCACCCCAGATCTTTAAATGTAAGGATTAAGAGTCTGCTATATACTGCAAGCCTTTTTTAAGTGCCCCTATTATTTTTGAGTGCAATTTTCCAAATTTTTAATGAAGTGGTAAACCCTAAATGCGTAGTAGTAGCACTGACCAGTATATCTTATTCAAACAGATTTGTTTCTTGCCGTTAGAGACCAAACAAGTTCAAAACATTTGTTTTAATGTGACAAATATTAAGGGATGATGTAACTTGAGACGCCTTAATAGAGATGATGCATCACCAGCATTGTCATTTCGGTATTGTGTCAAGGCCTTAGTTTATCTCTCATATCCATGATGCTATAGTAACAAAGCCTCAAGAAAAAACACTTGCAAATATATTTAGAAAACAGGTACATGTGATATTTTCATTATCTAAAAATAAAGCTTTACTTTACAACTTTAAAACCTCTTGATTACAACCAAAGGCATTGTGGCTGTTCAAAAGGAGAATCACAAGTAAAAAAAACAAAAAAACAAGTGTACCCTTCCCTGCTTTCTGCTGCCCCACGCTGACCGTGACGTAGACATCCAGTCAGAACTAAAATGACAAACCATTACGAAGCTAGTACACATCTCTTCTAGTTAATGTGATGTTGTTTCCATTTTTAAATGTCTTTTGCACCTCATAGCTTCCATTTTGATTGTTTTTGTGGTGTTTGATATACCATCTGGAAAAACTTGAGCCCAATACCTCTATTGACTAATTGTTGATTATGTTGATTTAAACTGTTTGTACTTTACAATATTTAACCTGTTGATTATGGCCATCTCTCACTTCTCCCATAAAACCTCTGACTGTTGTCTTTGTTGTTCATCCCTACAATGTAAAACAAATGTAAAAAATACATTTTTGTATGCTGTAAGGTGATGGTGGTAGTTGGAATCAAATGTAACCGCTTTAATAACCCTCCATATTTTGTTATTATAATAATGCCAACTATGCCTTTAGTCATTTATCTAATATTGTGACAAGTCTGATCTATTCTCAACACTGTGCCAGAAAACAACCTGCATGGTTATATCCACAGGATATGGTCTCTGCCATTTCATTACTGTCACGCTCTCGTAAAGCCTAATTGCTCCATGCCTTGCATTGTTTTTGAATCAGCCACTTAGACTATTCCTTTTGCTTCTTGCAAACACCCACCACACTAGTGATTGAAGTGTTCTGCCAAAACCTAGTTTGCATACCAGTATGTTTGTTTATTCACTGCTAATGCAAGCAGAACAATGCAAGCACAATAATTTGGCTTTAAACCTACTGTGTATTTCTTTTCATAGTAGACTGTGAATAGCAACTCGTTTTGTTCTCATTTGGTGCTGCACCTTCACATATCAACACTAAAACTCTTTATTAATTTGTACCTTTGTGGCCTTGTGTGCAATCTGTGATTTTAAATTGTCATTTTGTGTTTGTGACTTGGCACCAGCTTTTTGGAGATCTACAATGAACGTGTGCAGGATCTCCTCAAGAAGAGAACGACACCCACAGATAGTGGAGGCTTGAGAGTGAGAGAGCACCCCAGGGATGGGCCTTATGTAGAGAGTAAGGGTTTTATTCTGCATATCATGTACATCTCAGCTGAGTTGAAATGCAGAACATTGTATACAGAAAAATACAACTGTTGTTTTAGATCTGTCCAAGCACTTGGTGCACTCCCACAGTGACATAGAGGAGCAGATCATTCTCGGGAGCGCCAACCGCACCACAGCCAACACAGGGATGAATGACTTGAGCAGCCGCTCTCACGCCATCTTCACCATCAGCTTCACTCAGGTTACCTGCAATGTTTAGTATTCTTGTTGCCATGTCTCATGTTGTCAGTATGACATTTCAAAGTTTCCCTAAAATCTCTTTTGAATGTCAGTAAAGTCCATCCCTCAAGAGCTCTAATTAGCCCCTTTTATTCGTTTTTGTGTTCTGAACATTTAACATGTTTTTTCATCTTCAAAGGATTTATTCTATCTTGAGTAGCACTTTTGTCGTGATACCGCCCGTATGCCTAAGTATTCCTCTGTGATCTGTGAATTGCCTCTTTTGAACTAAACGAGGATTGCTCAGTTATGTTTTTTTCATGCCACAGGCATGGTTTGATGCAGAGTTGCCATGTGAAACGCTGAGTAAGATCCACCTGGTAGACCTGGCAGGCAGCGAGAGAGCTGATGCCACACGCACCACAGGCACCAGGCTGAAGGAAGGTGCCAACATCAACAAATCCCTGGTCACCCTTGGCAGTGTGATCTCAGCTTTGGGTAAATGGCTGTTAACAGCATGACTGACACACCATGACACAACATCTTTATCTATTATTGAGCTGACTGGCTCAATAACAGACAAGGAGGAATAACAATGGCATTCTATATGGGAACAGTAATTTTGTTTGCTGTAATCACTTCAATTATTTCAAAATGAATCATAGTGCAGGATTACTTTCCTAGTTTGTTTTACCACTCAGTTTTTTTTATTATAGATTTTGCTGTTTGAAGGAAAAAATAACTTCTGCTCTGATTGTGGCTGGAATTAAACTAGCTATTAATTCTATTGAGGGTATTAGCAAACTCAAGATCGTTAGTGCAAAGTAGTAACACTTTGAGGATTAACATTTGGCAATGACCCTTTTTATCTCCAAACTAGATCTATAGGGATTTGGGATGAAACACTAAATATCTTACTGGAACTCTTTTGTCTCTGAGTCACTGTTTTTTCTGTGTGACCTTCCAGCTGACCTCAGCGTGAGAGGCCAGAAAACAAAAAAGAAGCAGATCTTCATTCCTTACCGCAACTCTGTGCTGACTTGGCTACTTAAAGATAGCCTTGGTGGGAACTCAAAGACTGCCATGATAGCAAGTATGTACTGTTAATCTGAACTCTTGACACCAAAAACATTTCAAGAAACATCCATAAAGTTTTTGTAGCCTCTCTGTGTCTCCGCCTGCCTCCTGATGTATTTAAAAATGAACTATATAATGTTAACCACATAATCCTCTTTCTGTTTTTCATGTTTTAACTTGCTCCTTCTCATCCACCCGCGTGCATGTCTCCCTGGTGATTTCTCATGACAGCCATTTCTCCTGCTGATGTGAACTATGGGGAGACCCTGAGCACATTGCGCTATGCCAGCCGCGCTAAAAACATAGTGAACTCTCCCACAGTGAATGAAGAATGCAGCGTGAAGATGATCAGAGAGCTGCAGGAAGAGGTTACCAGGCTCAGGAGGCGACTAGAGGAAGCCAATCAGGTCCATGTTTATGTTCAATCTTACATAAAAGGCCATCAAGAACACTACAATATGTTATGTTGACAGATTTTATTAAAAGGTTATGTTGAAGGTTTGACTGTCTTTTCACTACTACTCCAGGTTTCCCGTGGGGAGCTGTCTTCCTCTGTGAACGTAGAGGAGGAGCTGCATCAGAATGAGGCAAAGGTGAGTCATCTGCCAAAAGGAGAACGGAGGTGTTTTGATGTGCTCCTCTGTAAATAATACACATGCTGTTCCTGTAATGTCCCCCAGGTGCGAACACTGACCAAGGAGTGGGCCAGCAAATGGAGGGAGACTCAGAGTATTCTGCAGGTACAATGAAATGATTCTTGCATGTATTGATGTAGTACTAAATGAAAAATCTTTTTATATCTGTGAAGTCTTTATGGCTTTTTCTTTGTCCCATGCATGTATGACTAAGTCCAACAGATGACCTTCATCTGTCTAGGCTTGTGGCCTCAATCAGCCACCTCCACAGCAATTTTAGAAAATAATAGGGGCTTGAATCACCACTTTGTCAGTATCCATCTGTAAGAAAAGTGTATTTTCACAGAGGCAAGTGTGGCTTTGTGTAAATTTCAGTGCCAATACAAATAGTTAGACTCACAAAAACTTGGAATGTTTGATTGTTGGACATGAGCTAGAAGACTGTAACTGGAGATAATTGCCTGATGAACAGCTTTGTTCCAGCAATAGAGTTTTTTTTCTTTCATCTGATCAATAGTATCATAGAATCATTCAAAGATTTACAGTAAAACCCAATGTTTGCCATCTGAAAGTTTTCCTTTTTCAGTTCTGCAAAGTTGGGATGAAGTTATTTCAGGGGGGAAAAAAACTGTAAGGCATGCTGTGTTCAAAGTGATATATATATATATATATATATATATATATATATATATATATATATATATATATATATATATATATATATATATATATATATATATATATATATAAATATATATATATATATATATATATATATATATATATATATATATATATATATATATATATATATATAAATATATATATATATATATATATATATATATATATATATATATATAATATATTATATATTATATATTATATATTATATATATATATATATATATATATATATATATATATATATATATATTTTATCTTAGTTGTTGTTAGACAGACAGTAGTTTGTTAGGTGTTCATAATGCTCATGATTTTTTCCCTACATTGTTTCCTTGTCTTCTTTTCAACTTTGTAATGTGTCATAACACATTTGTATTTCACTTTAAATTCCAAAATCCAAAGGTGTATTCAGTGAAATATTATGTAAAAACTACTCTATTTTAAGCTTGGTGCATAATGATATATGCAGGCAAAAGCCACTGAGTACATAGAGTGAAATGGTTTACTTTATTAATTTTAACATTAATAATCATCAGCATAGGAAGCCTCCAGCAGCAGTTTTGACAGACGTTACTGCTTGCAGTAAAGTCATCCTACCAGCTGGTGTCACTGCAAGTCTTATGAACAGCCAGAGCCACTTATTGTACAGCAAAGGGTAATGAGAGTAGATTCAACCTGGCATTTAAATTTAATTTTCTATCTATTTAGATTCAAATGGCACGCAAAAACTGAGTTTTCATAATGATCCTGAAGTTAGTGTGAGACGGCATTCAGGGAGTCTTGAGAGAAACAGAACAGACATGCCTTCTCTTTAAGTGGCAGCATCCTCACAAAACCCCAAGCTGCCTCCAAAAAAGCCAGGGTTTGCCAACCCAGAGTTTACACTCAATGCTTTTCCTCTGTTGAATTTGTGCCCAACCTCCCAAATAACACCAAATGTCATCTGTTTGGGACTCATTGTATTCAGCCAAGTAGCCTGTTGCATTATGCATTGAACTAAGAAGCATGCCAGTCATGAGAATTATAGATTGACTTCCTGTCTGTATCATACACACCAGAAGTATATTCTCTCTAGCAACTTTTGCATGGGTTTAAACTGTTGTGTTGATCTGGCTCTGATTTTTTTTTTTTTTTTTTTTTTTTTTTGAAAAATGTTTCAGAAAACATTTGTGTATTCTTGACTTGTGGTAGCAACTAGTGGTCCTGTACTTCAGCACATTTCTCACAATCTGAGAGGTTTGCATTTAAGAAGACTTTATATAAGGATGTTGAATACCCGACACATGAATATCGACTGTGTGTGTGTGTGTGTGTGTTGAGTAATTAACATTCTATCTTGT
Source organism: Euthynnus affinis (assembly GCA_029490765.1). Classification (NCBI taxonomy): domain Eukaryota; kingdom Metazoa; phylum Chordata; class Actinopteri; order Scombriformes; family Scombridae; genus Euthynnus; species Euthynnus affinis. The sequence continues at coordinate 10,485,379 of CM055852.1, read as the reverse complement.
ATGGTGGTTAGCAGGTGACATTTAGTGGCTTGACAGCCCTTTATTCATGACAGTGTATTGGAACTCATTAACAGCTGTCACTGCTCCTAATTAAGAGGTCTTGATTATTGACATATGGCACTTTCGTCTTTGACTGTCCGGCATATTAATAAGTATTGTAAATCTGTTTACATGTTGAAGCAGTGACGATTTTATGCTCAGAGGCAAAATCATCTGTTTACTGTCAGAACTGAAAAATATGGCTTATTTACTGCAGGACTGCGCCCATCCATGTAAACACCTGTTATGATGCATGATACAACGGGACACCTAGGCGAAAAGGCCACTGTACCGGTGACCAGCAGGCACACTGATGTTGCTGAAGCTCTAAGTGTTTGATGAATGACTTTATGGATTTGACATTTGTCTTCCTGTGCATTTGCATTCTACCCAGGTGAAAAATGGTAAGTGGGATTCCTGCATGGATTGCTGCACAGACATTAGAGAGGGTGTCTTTCCTCAGCTTAGTAAAGAGAAGCACACCCGCACCCTGTTTGAAGTCAGCCATGTCAAAATTCTGCACACGTACTTGACAAACAAAAGCTTAATCACTTTTGTGGAATTTAGTGATTTTTTTTTTTTTTTTTTTTTTTTTGAAATGCCTTCAACTTCATTTGTTTAAATAGACCAGATATGCTGTTATAATCCAGCCTCCCTGTTAAAGTTTAGTTTAAAGTGCTGTATATGCTCACTTCATAAATTAAGAGCAGTCTTCTCAAACTCCTCAAGTCTCATATATATTTTTGTGTTAATTTGCTGAGAGTTAGATGGAATTTCTGCTTGGGCCATTAGGAGACAAGTTGACCAAGAGCGGTGTAAACAGAGTTTTGAATTCTGTATTCAAAGCAGATTTAGAATGCAAAGTTATTCATCGTCAGCTTCCCAGATTGGTTACAGGGCATGTGGGAATGAGAAAGTAATTAATATAAGATGGATTCCAGAGCAGCCTCTTACCAGACAGAGACGGCAACAGATTGAGAGAACAAAAAAGCAGGAAGAGGGTAAAGTGAAATGTTGTCTACTGCAGGGGTGTGTGTGTGTGTGTGTACACATACACACAAAGATTTGTGAGTACTCCTACTGCTCGAGTTGAGTTGCATTCTGCTCCCCCAGCCACCCTCTCAGGTCCCCTTGTAACACAGCGTGGTGGGAGGAACCTCCATTTCAGTAAGATAAAATGAACCACAATGTTTCTTTTGATCCTGGTAGTCTTTGTATTTCCCAAACATGCAACAATCAGCACAAAGACATAACTTAAGCCTGAAATGCTCTGAGCCTTGCTCTGTTTAATGTCAGTTTACTTCATACTGTCAGCAGTTGTACATCATATTTTGTCATTATAGCTTTTCATGACCTTTACATATTCTTATCAGCAGCTTTCTTTTAATCCTTCACATTCCTTTTAAAGCCTGGCTCCAAAATAAGTTGTTTCTCTTCTTAATTTAATAAAAATCAACTACGCTGTTTGAGACATATGAGGAATACATGTTTTGTAGGTGTCATTCCTGCCTACAATGACAATCTTACTACTCTCATAGCAGTGTGCAAAATACACACATTAACTGATCTAAGTAGCAATGTGATACAAAGCAGGATATTTTTTTTGACTGATTAGGGGTCCAGAAGAGCTTTTCTAAGGATAACTCCCTCTTTAGTATAGTTTTAAGAACATGCATGGCAACATGTTGGCTGGAGTGCATATCAGTCTAATTACACAACACATTTATATTACAACCAGAACAAGGAGTTTCTGGTTGAGATTCTACTTTTACATGTAGCACACACACTAATAACATCGAGGGAAAGTTAAGAAATAGAAAGGAGTGCTAACAAGATGTCAGTTTTTTTGTCCCCTGAGTTAACATACTGGAATATAACCAATCACTGTAAACAAAGGGCGTCATGCCATTTTGAAAACTATCCATGTAATTGCCTTTCCTTTTACGTGTCGCTCATTGTAACTTTGTAAAGAATAGGGACATAAAAACAACTCATTTCCAGAAAATTAACCTTTTATAATGTAACAGTAATTCAGATTTTTCTCTTGTTCCGACTTCAGTGCCTACTTATCTGTACTGTTGGCAAGTTGCTCCACTTGACGAGTCTGATGGGAAGTCAGGAAAGAATGATTGGTTGGCCTAGTATGGCAGTGTTTTGAAATGCATATTAACCAAGTCGGGAACCTGAACTGTCAAAGCACTGAGAAAAAATCCATTAAAAATTCAGCCCAACCACAGATGATGGATTTTAATGGAAGCCTAAATGCTGCCCAAGCCTGGCTGCTGGTCTAGGCCACAGTTAATTACAGTATGCTCACCAGCTGCCTTAGTCTGAAAGACTTTTTTTTTTTTTGTCCTCATAGCACACTGACTGACTGACTGGGTGTGGTGTGAGGAAGCAACTTTCTCTGCCATGTGTGAATGTGAGGAGAAAATAAGAGTATCTCTTCGTCTCCTGATGTCTAAGGGAAGTGACACAGTGCATTAATCTGCTGGGCTGCTCCTCACCTCTAATGAAGTCTGTGAAGAATCCCTTTTAATTAAGTACAGGGGCTGGGGTCGATGCCTCTCCTTCTTCATTAGAGAAAAGGATTTCTCCCATCTCACAACTGCCAATGAGTGAGGTGGTGGTGGACACGTCTCTCTCTTCACGGTCCAATCTATACGAAAGAGAGTAGGAGGAGGTTGAAAGAGAGGGGAACTAGTTTATGCAGAGTGTTGCCTCTGAATCCTTCATATGTGAGATTTTCTGCTCTGCCTCTTGGGGAGGTACTTATGATAATCCATGGCAATGTGAGGCATTAGTCCACCAGCTTAACAGAAGAAGACTTCTGATAGGGCCACTCATACTTTGGTAGACTCTGGGTTATTGAACCACAGCCACTTCCCTGGGAGGAAAAGGTTATTGGCCTTAAACACTTGCTCAGAGAGTTAACTTTCTCTTTATAGCTTAATTCAGTGTGTCTTTTGAACCTAGCAGGTCATCCGAGGCTAAACGTTTCATTTCTTGTTGAATAATTGCTAAATTAACTGCTCAACAAACTCACTTCGTCTGCAGCCTGTCTGGTCTTTTCTTAACTCCTTTTGTACCTTTTTAGTCAAGTTAGAAAATTAAATAATACCAAATGACATTTCAAGTTAAATGAATATCACCCCTTGACAGGCACATATGCTGTAAGGTGGTGTGACTCATGCTTTTACATTTCCTCAGCAACAATTGTTGGAGGCAGTGAAGCGGTGTATGGAACAGATCAGAGGTTTAAGTGTAGCCGTCGTGTGCTTTAGAAATGGCTTTCAAGGATTAAATCAATTTCTCTACTACTTATCACGTTTCTGTGGAGACGTGCTGTACCGCCATTAAATCCATATTTAGCAGGGATTTCTGGACAAGCCAAATGGATTTTTTTTTTTCATGTGAACATTAATTTCTGACTTTTGAATTGTGTAACTGTAATGTTGCTATATATATGAAATATGGACATTTAAGTGTTGTTTTTTTTCCATTTGCATCTTGAGATCTGGCATCTATGCAAACGCGTAACATGTCATACGGGGGGAAAAATTGAAAATGCCCCTAGAAATAGTCTTTTATAATGATCCATTTTACACCAGTCATTCGCTTTGCTCAATAAGTAATGCACTATTGATGGCTGTGTTGCTTGAAGCTTAAGTTACAGCATGGCAGGCTTCCACTTCATGTGAAGGTATAAGCCACATGAATTCACTTTGGTTTGACCTTTCATACAATACTCCTTCAGACACAAATGACACGGAACTAGTTTGAAGAAGTTTGCTGCCGCTGCTATCTAAAGTTGATATACTTTACAAGCTCGGGAGTGTTTTAATAGCAACATACAGTGTTGATAGCTATGTGTCAATAAAGGCAACGGTGCATGTTATACAACCCACCTGTGTGTATGTGTGCGTGGGCGGTGGCAGTGCATCTGTTTCACTCGGTGAGCACAATGTACAGTTTGACTCTCGCCATGATAATCTGAATGATTTATGGCGTCTCTCTTGCCGTTAGCCACTCTACTGCTTCATGGCGACACATGGTTGGAACACTGCTATTCTGCTCGGCCTTCAGGCAAGGAAGAGCAGTCATAAAGAATTCAGTTTTCTGCTGGTTGCCATTAAATGTCTGTCAGCATTTTTATTTTATATTGTGTGCCATTCCTGCTACAGGCTATTGAAAGAGATTTTTTTTTTCACTCCCTCACGGAATATTCTCTTGTGTCCCGTAGGAGGAGACAGTGGCTCTGAGGAAGGAGGGGAGTGGAGTGGTCCTCGACTGCCAGTTACCTCATCTGATAGGCATTGATGAAGACCTGCTGAGCACTGGCATCATTCTCTATTATTTGAAAGTGAATAGAGCATTCAGACTTGGCATAATACACATTAATCTATTTTTCTTAGACATCATTAGCAGCCAAGGTCCACTGCATACAGTAATTGCCTCCGATTTCCAAACAAACATCTTACTGTATCATGACTTATGAATCTCCATGTTAGGAAGGCAGAACTTTGATTGGGAGTGACAAAGCATCATGCAGTCAGGATATTGGTAAGTCAGGATCACTGTAGTATAGTTACGGTATAGTTTACATTTTAGCCATTGGACTGAAAATAAGCCATTTCTTTGTATGCTTTTATATTTAATTGTATTGCAGTGCTTCGTGGGCCTGGACTCCTCGGTGAACATTGCGTGTTTAAGAACCATGCTGGGAACGTGACTCTGATCCCTCAGGATGGTGCACTGTGTTCAGTGAATGGCTCTGTGGTAACTGAACCCTGCCAGCTGACTCAGGGTAAGCGTTCTGCAAAGCTAATACGCTCCTGATTATTCTTTAATGAACATTAAGGGGGAAGGGGGGGGTACTAAAAAAGATTTTGTTCTCAGATGTACAATTATTAAGCTAGTCGGAGCCAATAACGCTTTCATCCATTTTGAATGCAGTGATATGAGATCACTGCATCACATCTGCAAATGAAAAAAACACTTTATGTCCCTGGCTGCCCTACAGCAGCACACTCAGGGCATGAGTAGATTGTGAACACAGCTCTCTACAGGGCAGATGCCATTTCTCTTACTAAACATTTTGAAGGGCGAGAGGCCCCGGACAAAGCTCCAGACAAAGCCCCAGGCCCTCCATTTAATTGGCAGATGGAGTTGATAGGGCCGACAGGTTTGAAGTGGGCCAGAGCATTAACCTTTCAAAGGACAGAGCCAAGCCGAGCTGAAACTCCTGCCCCCCTGAGCAGACCCTGCTTGCCGGGGCTGGGAGCTCTCACCACTTACTGCCTCCTCATCCACACTGCTTTGCTTTCAAGAGATAAAAACTGCACACAGAATCAGGCAGCGCAGGGCCTGGCTATCCTAGTCTCTTTTTATAACCATTTCAAGTTATCCAATATCCCCTTCAGAAACGGCTACATCTGAAGCTATTTTCTTGAACAAATGATAGTAATTTTCAGTCCAACTGCAGCTGGAATCCATCGCAAGCTGCCCTTTCAGGTGCTTTGTCACTCGTCAGAAGTCATTAGTAGTAGCAAGATTAGTATTTGCTGTGCTGAGAGAGGAGGGGAAAATGGGGAGGAGACCTCGAGAAAATCTGTGGATGTGGCCATATGAGCTTGAGTCTGATATATAAACCTTAATATCACTTCAATTCTATAGCTTTACAAGACTTCTCAAGTTTTCCTGGACCATTTTTTCTCGGGTAGATCATCCCCGTGGACTAGGTCACTGCCAGCCATATTGGGGATTGTGTTCTTCATGGCAATTCATTCACATAACCACAGCAGAGAAAAATGTAGACTAACTTTTGTGCCATTTGTTAAGTTTTCCCCAAGTTCAGTGTAGAGACAATTCACTGCAATCCCACAACAACAGGAAGATTCCCATGGCCAAAGTCTTTGGCGTCTTGTATGCATTATGGATGTTGTGCCACACCTCCAAAAGTTTTCTTGCAGACTCTCAGCACCATTACTGTCACTGGCATCTTTTTTTTTTTTTTTTAAACGCAACACATTTTCCTCGTACCATTCTTTTTTTTTTTAAATTGTAGCGCCTGTCTCAGTGGATGGTGCAGCCTTTGTACCAAATGGTTTGAGCTTGTAAGTTGATTGATGATTTTTTTCCACTTTTCTCACGCTTTACCCCTTCATTTCCCCCTCAGGTGCCATCGTACAGCTAGGGAAGGGAACCATATTTCGCTTTAACCACCCCACAGACGCTGCCGAGCTCCGAGAGGAACGCCAGGTACAGACGGTACCCAAAACCACTGCAGACATATACTCTCTTTTTGTGTTTTTAATATTCTGCTGTTTTCTTTTTATAAAGCTGAAGGAGCGTCTTTGATTCTAGACGCTGCCTCGACTGCATCGCCTGCTGTTAATTTTGTAAAAGCAAGTCAGCATCATGCACAAGTTTGTTTCCATAACTACCAGCTGTGATACCTGCTATCTTCAGCAAACACAGTTCATGTTGAACTCTGATTCACACTGAACTCAGAAACTCTACAACAGCACCAGAATCTTTCTGATCAGAATTTAAAAACTACTGCTGCCACTGCTTTTTTTTCTGTCTATTAAGCATGAAACTCTACTCCTTTGTTCCGATTAATTGGCGCTCAAAACGGCAGACCGACATGTCATCAACACACTCTCCATGATGCTGAAATACAAAACTTCTATGCTGACCCTAAGAGAAGGCCAGGTGTGGCATCTTTCAAAACTGACTGCTTTTCATCTGTCTTGCAATATCTCCCACTTGGCTTTCATGCTTTTTTTTTTTTTAAAGCAATATTGTGAATTCACCTTTTTTCTATGCAAGAAATAGTATTCAGTGTTTTCTCACCAGTAATTTTTTATGTTAAAATATCCTTGAAGTTTGGCTTTTCTAAGTTTGAGTGCTGGGTGGGTGTAAGAATAAAAACCAAATTAAATTATCGTGCTAGACCAAATTAAATTATTTTAAATTTACTTAACAATCATGAAAAATGTCCTCTTATGAGTGCATTAATACATAATGGTTGTATTTTATTTGTATTGACATAACTTAAGACATAAGATTGGAAAGTCTTCTGCAAAGTATCATTGTTCTGTTAATAGGAATAAATGTCAACAATTTGTTTAATTGTTGATCGTTACAATTATCTACAGCAATTGTAAATCATCGCTTGTGCAGCCATTTTTCCTGTTGTTGAGATCATGTTTAAGGAATATTCCAAACAACTACCCATTAGCAGAGGGATGCAAGAAAAGTACATCTAGGTCAGTCATAGAAAACAGAAGACATGTTGGTGAAGTTGTAAGTATGCTTTGAACAAGCTGTTCTCACAAAACTGCCAGCACTAGTGAGGGAGGTCAGAAAGAGGCCTGTGGACACTCTGAAGGAGCTACAGGCTGCTGTGCTGTAGCTGAGACGGGGGACACTGTGAATACAAATACGGTTGCCTGGATGATTCACTACTCATAGCTTTATGGCAGAGTTTCAAAGAGAAAGAAACAAACCATAACATGCAACATACTTTTTTATAGGCACTGTATATGTAGATTGCAGATGATCAAGCCTGTTGCTTTTAAACTTTTGTTAATGAAGTGACTAGAATATGCTGAGGTAACAGGTCTCTCTGGAAATGAGCATTGATATTATAAAAATATGATAATTTTACTATGATATTCACTCGTAATGAATTTCAGAAAATGAGGTTCTGGTCTTTTCAGTTTAGTATTATTATACTGAAAATTACTTTTAGTATAATTATATTTAATTATACTTTTTAAGCATGTCCTCCTGTGCAGAACCATGTTATATTGCAAAATGGATTCATATGCCATTTTATACACACAGCTGTACTTCTAGTTTTTGACAGCTTTCTGCTCGCTGCATTATTGAAAATTGCACACTATTACAGCCAAGTAAAGCACTGACATCCAGGCCTCACTGGGGTTCCAAGAAGAGTCTTTGCCATTCATTTTTAACATTGATTCCAAACGAGATGGTCTCAAGAGTTCCACATTCACTCAGTCTGAAAATATGCTAGCACACCCAGAATGCTGTGTGTGACTGGCTTTAAAATAGTCTACTTCAATAATAACAAATTGTATAAACTTCCCTCTTATTTTTAGAGTGAAAATGTGAACACACTCAGGCAGAACACTGTTCTAAGATAAACTGTAAAACTATGTGGAATCACAAGGAGGAACCTGATTGAACATTACAGCTGTTTGCTTGCCAGTCAAAACGTGTGGCCCTTTTTTTTTTTTTTTTTTTTTTTTTTTTTTTTTTAGGGGTCCATGATCGTTTTAATCCTGTTTACCCTCATTTTGGATTAGAAGTCTCTCCCCTTGTGCTCTGTGGAAAACAATGTCATTAATACTGAATACATACAATATATACTGCTCTAATTACACCACTGTATAATTGCAAATCTGCTGAAGGCTTCTCATTTCTTACAGATTTTCATTTCACGGTATTGTCTCATTCTGTTGTCCGCAGAGTGGGCTGCTGTCTGCCTCCAGCCTGTCCTTGACTGACATGTCCAAATCTACTGAAAATCTGACCAAGTTGTTGCTGCAAAATCCAGGGTGAGGCACGTGTAATAGCCCTCTACACTCTGTGACCCAGGCCTAACTGAACCCACTCCACCTCAATCTCTGCTGTGTTCCTATTTATTGAGCAGCATTCATCGAGCGCATAGACCAAATCAGATCCATAAATTATACCAGCATCATTCTGAAGAGAAGTGGGAACATGCAAAAATCTACCCTGGAGTGCTTCATGCCGAGCCAGTGGAAATCACAGCAGGTCTGTCTTCTATGGCTGAGGTTGCATCCCATAGTGAATTGCTCTGTGTCCCGACAGCAGACTTTTCTTAGTCTGTGCTCTTATCTGTACTTCTTTTCTCGTGGACATGTGAAATATCATCAGTCATGGCCCAAGTATTGTCCACATTTAGGAAAGCATGATCCAAATGCCTGGAAGTGTTCTTTCTCTGCCCGTTTTATCATTTTTCCCGTGGGAGCTGACTTGTGTGAACTTGTGGTAAACGAGTATCTCAGCATGGATTTAAATCAACCTGAGGCAATGATGGAGGATATGAGCCAGTCTCAATGCAAGCAAGTATACATAATGTATACTAAACCGTTGGTACAGTTTATTCTTATTTTTCACTTTTTCTTTTTTTTTAACATATAGCCTGGAAGACATGTTAATGTGACATCTTTATCCCCCAAAATCCAATTATCTGTCTAATGATTCACTTCCTGCTGAAGTAGTGAGCAATTTGAGATACTCCCCTTGTCTCTCATGATCTGATAACCTTGATGTTTTACAGCATGTGGAGCTGTTTGACATGTAATTTCCCTCACAGTGCAGTATCCTCAAAAAGCAGTGCTTCTGCGCAGGTGATTCATAGCCCGTTTATTCTGATACTTGCAACCGTCTTCTTGATCTGCTGGTTTTGCACTGCTTGGCTTGAATATGAAAGGGTGAACATGCATGTGCATACCAAGTAGAGGATTACTTCAGGGTGACTATCAATTGACTACACAGCTAGAGTTTTCATTATCCTACGTCAAGAAAACTGGGTTTGTGCATGACATTGGTAATATAGTGTGCAGAACATCAAGAATGGAAGTCGGTAGGAGTGAGTGGTGGACAGAGACATCTGTAAGTGTTGATTACAGATCAGCAGCAGGACTGCTTTTTTTTTTTCCAGCATAGAAAACGCACTATGCACGCAGGCAGACAAGGGTGTACAGAACTTTGCAAAATACACTTTGATTATTTGATTCCTCTCTTGCTCTCAATTTTCACTGACAATGCAGCATAAATATTAAATGTGCATACAACTGATATTTTTCAAGTGTTTTTTCTCGCTCTCATTTGGCTTACTAAACCATCATCTCTTCAAGCACTGAAAATGGGCATTAAGGGAAATGACCTTTTTCACCTGTTGCTAAGATATGTATTCTATCCTTATTCCACTTGCTGTTCGCATAGCTTAAACTCCCTCTCAGCAAGGACAGAAATGATTTTTAAGTTTGCCCAATCATCCTGGAAATAACTCTCGGTGGTAAATAAGAGAAAATTATTTGAATTCAGACAGTGACTGTGCATATCCATGCAACTCAGGGTGACATGGGATATTAATGCAGTGACCTGCAGTTGCTTTGCGGGGTGCTCCATTCCACCAAAAGCAACCTGTCTATTATCAGCTACATCTGTTGGATCACAGACTTTCTCACTTGAGAGTCCAGACAGGAAGAGCGTAACTGCATTAGTAGAAAGTCTGACCTGCTCACAGTACAAAGAACACTTCACATTTTTGTATTTATTTAGATATTTGGTTCACTTATCTATGAATATGTAATACTCAAATGCATCCGTGATGTCATGAGGAATGCTATTTGTTTCAACTATGTATGAGTTGTTAAAATCCTCTTGCTATTTGCAAGTAACATGGATGGAACATATCGGCATAATGTTGCAATAGCATTTCATTTCAAATCATTTCTTCCCTCTGCATTTATCAGATGCATTTGGGGAAAAGTCTCTGAAATGCTGTGGTTTTATTAACCAGTTATGTTAAGTATTATGTCAAGAATTTCAGATTTTGGAGCTGTGTATTCAGAGAAGCTTAGAAATTGCAACGATGTGGTCATCATGAGCTTCCCATAAGATTGCTAATTGTTTGATTTTTTTCTCAAGGATTTATTTATTTGGTTGATAATATAAACAATTGGGATATTTCGGTATTTAAGGGAAACCTTAAAATAATGATTGTTCAGACCCTGGGCCTAGTTTGTAAACTTCCAAGATACAAAGGAAAGAAAGTGCCATGCTTGTCTGTTAGCATGGTTACATGCTTTTTGTATTGTGTAGAAATTCATGACAGGACCCACTTTTTTACCTTCTTGTCCAAGTAAGAGGTGGCCCACTGTGTTTGATTCAATCTTTATTAAATGGACTGTGTAACAGAGACACTATGTCGTAGCCAAGCCCAAATTCAGTTCTTTCAAGCCAAACAAGTCTGGACTCTCAGTGATGGAACAGGCCAGCTGGTGTTTGACCCTCATGGCTTTTAATGGCCACCTTTAGCTTTGAAAGCCCCTCATCTGACAACCCTCTCAGTATCCTCCATCTCTGGCCAGAAGGCCAAGTGCCAACCTTACTGTTTGCCTTCTCTGACCACCGACAGGCTGTTAGCAGCTTGCATCTCCTGAAATAATGTTTTTACACTGGTTAACATCCATCACTCTAGGAGCTTCTGTGCCACTTAACGCCTCCTGCCACCAGCTTTAGTGCAGCTACAACAATCTCACCTACAAACCTATCTATTTCTAAAGGCTGTGATTTTTCTTTTCTTTTTTTGTGTGTGCCACTTTACTTTCATTTTAGTCAACATTCTCTGTGCTTCTTTCAAATATCTGGGTTTGAGATTCATAAAACAGTTTTTAAATGAATTGAAAAGTACAAGAAATATGGTAAGAGTGTGTTAAAGGGTGCATATGGAAGTATATAGGGCTTTTGAATATCATACGGACTGCATACCTCACAAAAAAAAAACTTTGTGGGTGTGCATGTATGATTGATGACTAGGCGGATGGAAGAGAAGCTCAGCCAGCAGGAGGTGGAATGGCAGCAGGTCCAAGACAGCCTGAACAGACGCAACCGGGACATCAAAAGACTTTCAAAGGAAAACAGTGGGGCTCCCCATCAACACAGAGCAGATGAGAAGACAAAAGGAGATGAGATAGAAGAGACTGGCAATGGGTAAGTTGGGAGGGAGGTGAACTGTGCTCTCTGTGGGTTTGATAACGAATCTGTTGTTGTGTACCGATTTTGTTCAGTCATTCCACAGCAAAAAGACTGTAAACCTCAGCATATGAGTGGTATGCATGACAGGGGGGGAAAAAAGTGTATGAAAATAATTTGGTCTGCTTCTTACACTGGGCATCCCAGATAAGTGTTTCTCCATTTACTCATGTGAGTAGACAAATATTACTGAGTACAGGACATCCTCTGTACTGATCCTTAGGATCTGCAAAAATCCTTTAATCGTCCTGCACTGTGTCCCTCTTGTTGATGTTGTCAATGCATTAATGCTCCCACTTTTCCCCCTCGACAACCTGCCACAACACACAAAGCTCCACCAAAGCCGCTGTTTACTGTCAGAAATCATTCTGAGCTGTATATTTGGTTTCTGCTCCCCCCTCTGGAGTGCTCAGTATTGTATGTAAATCCTCAAATCAACATGCACAAATTCTATTTAATTTCACAGTTAGTAGAGTGGCTCTAATCTCATCCAGCCATTTGGGCTGTTTGCTTTTCAAATCTAATGGATGGTTTTTTTTCTCTCTGTGTGTGTGGAAGGGGGTTTATTGCAGTCTTGTCTTTTGCCTGCAAACTGTTTGAAGTCTCCAGTGTCACCCCACAGCAAATAATTAAATTTGCTATTGAAAACAAAGAGCCTGGCAGCATGTATACGAATATAAACACAGCTGTATTATGCATACGCCTCCTCGTATCAAGATGCAATTTTAGTTTTCTAAAATGTATTATTTTGTTCTTGTATCTTAACTGTGTCCCTTTTCAGCCAGATGGATGTGCTGGCTGCTGGGACAGATGAGTGCAAACTCCCAAGCAGCTCTCCTGCTTCTGCCACAACAGACAAGCTCACCACTACAGTATGTATTCATATTTTTTTATACAGTTACAACAAATCACATTTACATTACATTCACATTTACAAATGTAATAAGAATTATTTAATACATAAACTATAGGTTGTTTCTGAATGAAGGAGTGAATTGCTTTTAATTGTTTTTAAGGAACTGAATAAGGCTAAAGCACAATATGCAAATAGTGACTTTGTTCTGCAGTTTCTGTTTATCGAGACATTATACCGCCACTGTGCAGCTCAAGTACAAGTCCCTTTTTTCTTTGCAAAACAGAGCAAATGTCAATACCTATCCCCTCGCCAGCCAGGCCCAATACAGATTTTTATGAGGCATGAAATGCTTTTTTCCCTTGGCTTGTTCTGTTTGTTTATTATGCACATATTTAAACCCTATTACACTTTCCTGCAGGGGTTTCAAAGAAAATGACACTCATTTTGTGAAAGCACATTGCAATGAGAGCACTTCTGAAATATTTCTGCTTATACATGTACCTTGTTGTTCTTCACTTCATTTTCCCCTGCACATCTTTATGTATTCATATATAATTGAATACCTAAAGATGTTTGTGAGGGGGTTGAGGGAAAATCTTTTTTTAGTTCTCAATTTTGGCAGTAATTGTAGTAAATTGCATGCAACAAACATGATTCATGAATGACTGTACAGAATCTTTTAAAGTTGTCTTTCTTCTTGTTTCTCCTTTTCTCGTTCACTTACACAATGTAATCTAGGCCATACCGGGAAAATATCCTGTCCCTCACACTAGCTTGGAGTCAGATGGAGACACACTACAGGGTGGGGTGAGCACCAGAGATGGCCAGGAGCAGGAGAGAGACTTGTGTCATAAATCAGGGCCAGAGCTCATGTCTGAGCAGCTGCAGAGGAAAGCTGGGAGTGGGGCTGGAGTCGCAAGTTATAAGGGAGAAGAGGTGTGGTCAGGGGATGCCAGCCTCCAGCAGACAAGTATCCTGGGCCCAGGTGATGGATGTGGCATGAAGCCAGAGGGGAATGCTAATGAGATCCAAGGTGTCGTGACTGACTGGTACAAGGGGGGACCTGGCTCTGCTGGGAGCTCATTAGGCAACATGTCCCACCTGCAGAGAATAGGAGGAACTAGCTCCACATCTGTCCTCCCACAGATCAGCACTCATTCTCGGCTCGACAAAAAGCCTCCCAGCAGTCGGACAGCCCGCTGTCCACCTAAGGAAACTATTTTCGAGGGCCAGTTTGGCTGTGGAGAGATAGATGAATCTGCAAGTTTGGAGGAGATCCCAGACATGTGTGCGACAGAGACTGCAGGAACTGCGGTTCAAAGTTCAGGGCTGGGCTCTTTGCTCAACAGAGTTTCTCAAATTGTCCAGGATGCAGGGCGTCACTTTTGGAGTTCTCCCACAGTATCGCAGCACTTCGGAGAGGAGGGGCCTGTTGGGGCCCGCTGGTCCAGTCATGTCGTCACTCTAGTCAGGGAAAGCAAGGTCCTGTCTGTAGTGAAGAACAGCCCTGTCTTCTCCCTGGTTAAAGGGAGCTATGTCTTTTCACTTATCAAGGATAGTCACATTTTTTCCATGGTGAAAGACCTACCACTCATACAGCACATCCAGACAGAGATAAATCAACACCTTCAGGCTGAGGAGGCAGCTAGAATAATTCAGGGCTGTATTGGTTCTCATGCCACACAACTCCCAGTCCTGTCACTGACTCAGAATTTTATCAAAGCAGAAGAACTGCCAGATGACCTGCAGCTAATCCCAGAAGATATCTGGACAATGAATATGAGTATTGGGGATGCGCAGTTACCACAAGAGCAGGGCACGGCTGATACTGACATAAAACAAGGAGACAGAACAGTTACAGTGCTGTCACCAGTGAAACACAGTAGTGAGCCAGGGGTTACCCACGCACCTGCAAACAAGGATCAGGCATTGGAGAATTCAGTGACTGTGCAGAACAAAGATGACATCCAAATCTTCTGTCTAACGTTGATGGAATTTCCTGATGCCCTTGTGAACCTGCAAAATCTGCCTTTGCAAGACCTGATGGCCTCTATGCAGTCTGTTATCTCTGCCTCAGTGCTCACTTCCCAGAAGATTGTAGCTCTGTCTTGGCTGAATGTGGCTAAATGTAGCCAACCTGAACCCTGTCCTGCTCTCTTGATCCTGATGGAGACAGGCATCTATACGCTGACCAGTGACTCTGAACTCTTGGTGCTGTACCATCATCTCCCCTTGTTGCAGCTGAAGGAGGTGCAGATAGGTTTAGCAGGTCACAGTCTGCGTTTGATGGGGACTACAGAGGAGAGCATCTTGGGTGTTTACACCAACAGCCAGGAGCATACCAAGGAGCTGTGCTGGGCCATACTCGGTGTCATCTGCCCTGATGACAGCAGGGTCTCTCAGCACCCCCTGCTCTGTGGAGACTTAATGAGGATCTCTCAAGACTGGCAGGCTTATTTACCTGACCTGCTGCTGGATGCTGGTTTAAGGGTGTGCTGCCAGTTTCAGAAAAGTCTTACAGATCTGGTTTACCTCCTTCATTGTAACATGGATCAACAAACAGTCACTCTGGGAGAGGTGCGGCTGCTACTGTACACAAGTGTAGGGGTGTGTGTTAGTTCCAGTAACCGCACTGCGGCTTTGGCCCAGCTTTTACTGACTGATACCCATCTCGGTCTGGTGCAGGAGGATATTGTCTTTCACCCAACCCCACGCTCTGTGATCATAGAGCCCCGCCGTCCCCAGTTCCACGGTTTAACTCTTCGTCAGCGCTCAGATGTGCGCTTCGTGCTGGTGCATGATGAAGACAAGCGTGGCGCTGTCAGACTGGATGTAATCCTTGCAAATGTGAGGGCCAGGGGTCACCCTGAAAGTGCAGCTATCCCGCCTGCACATGCTTCAAATTCATCTCTGCATGCAGAAGTGTGGAAATTAACTTTCAGTTGCTCCGCTGAGGCCACCTGCCTGATTAATCACTTGTCAAATGTCTGATCAAGGACTGAACAGCCGGTAATGAACAGCCCAGCTTGAAAACTGACTCACAGGGAGCAATGGCAAAAGTGCATCCCAACCAGACAGTGTTGTCACAGTTCACTGTGACCAATTTAGAAGTTTTTGTATTGATTTATTTTTATATTACATGACTTTAGTACTTGAGAATTTGTCTTTAAAACACTTTAATTTCTATGTTTTTGCATTAACGTTCTTTACCCAAAACCTCACCAGTAATATTGTTGTAGATATTCTTAGTTTAATGTGGGATGTTTTAAATACGGGGTTGGAGGTTCGACATTAAGGATTAAAAACCTGTTTGTAACTTTGTTTCATGGGCATTATAATATATATATATTTTTAAAGATTTTACATTATGATCTCAATGTCATGGTTAAGTTGTACACATGTATGTCAAGTTGTGGTCAATATATATGTCAAATATATTTTATGTAAGAAAATAGGTCTGTTGAGGTGGATATGTGTGAATATGTTTGTAAAAATAAACAGAAGGTAAAACCACTGCTCCTCTGGAGTTTGTTTACCACTTAGAATGCAGATAAGCTCTGATAGTTGAGCTTTTAACATGGGAAAACAAAGAATTCAGAGTCTGATGCATTCCACTGCCTTCTCTAATGTCTAATATTTTGTCTTCCTTTCATCTCAGTCAGGCTTTCTTTCTCTCTCTTCCCTCCTCTCTGATGTTAGCTTTAAGCCTTTTTCTTTCTCTCTAGGACTATACATGAATCAGTATTCCACTCTTAGCACTGAACTCACTATTATAAAGATATATTCTTAATATCTGAGTTCAAGATGAACCTCTGCTACAATTAAAACCTGCACAAATGCTCATTTACACCTGCCAATCAACGTTGTCCACTCCAGGACAATACTTATTTATTGTATGAGAGCTGCTTTAAATTTTGGATAGTTTAATCATGCTCCATCACTGAGAAAGAACTCGAGTCTGATTCACATCTTGAGAGTTGGAGGCAAAGACTGTCTGCTCCTTTTTCTTGGCTGAGTGACCCCATCCAGCATGGAAAATTACGGGGGCAATATAGTGCAATCAGTCCCCTTGTCTGCTCCAGCATGAAGGATGGAGATTTGGCCTCGAATGAAGAACCACATTGCACCTCATAGCGGTGAGGTTTGAGCCAGGATGAGCCTTTAGGGATGTGAAAGGGTTGTTTTTCTCTCTTTGCTCCAGACAGTTAATTAGCATTCAAGCCATCCACTGTGTATCATGCCTTCCTGTGAATAAAACACAAAAGGTAGACAAATCATAACCTGACGTATTGAAAATGAGTCTGGGAGTCTGGGAGTGAAGATTAGAATTGTGAGTTTAATTTTCCACAGGTTAATTTCCACATTTTCAGATTACATCAAAGCTAATGTTTTGCAAATATTTTTGCAAGTAAAAGTTTAACACAAACCGCAAAATGAGACACCGACTATTAGCGATTGAGAAGTTGTAATTGTTCGAGCTATTGCCATGTGCAGTGTGGGCTGGTGAGATTGTTCCTACTTGAGGCACTGGGCTAACATCTCAACCTTTCTGCCTCTCCTGCACCATATGTGCCGCCTTCAGTGTGTCGTTTTTGTTTGTTTTTTTGTTTTTTTTTATTAAATATTATTCTTTGGGAATGTAAATTGAGGGGGAGTTGGTAGTACTTAATACCACTGGTAAATTATATCTCAGTGAAAATAAGAATAATTATTGTTATGAATCAAAGTTTAGTAACGTATATTTCTGCTGAAATAGAAAAACACTGCTCATCTGTTATCAAATGTCGTGTTAAGCTCACTGACTGGTTTGTGTCTGAAATAGACAAGAACTCTTGTTGGGCACAGACTGGTTAAGAGGAAGTGCTCATTCTCTGACACAGACACACATACCCACTGGTAGGCTTTGAAACTCTAATCATTACTCGGTGTGATTTCCCACTGGGTTCTCCGGCCCTAATACGCATCGTCATTGACAGCACATAACAGGATAATTTGTTTACCTCCTCCTTTGGAAGCATGTGAACGTGACCTAGTCAGTTCTCTCATTGCTTAGCTGGTGATGGGCTAAATCTTTTTTTTGTGTCTATCTTGATCATTCTGCCTCCCATAGTAGCCACAGAAATTTAATGATTCACTTTTTCTTCAGAGGTTTTGGAGGCTAATCCACGACCTTCTGCGCAGCTGTAAATTGATCCCGATGATGTTTATATAATGTTTTATAATTAATTCAGTTTCAGACTGGCAAACATAAAACTACCCCATCTCCTGTAGTTTTTTTGCCTGAAGAGCCAGTTTCCTGGATACAAATTAAGCTTTGATTTAGAATAAAAACATCTTGTTAAACCGAGAAATAATCTTTCAGACAGGGTTGCTTCCCAATTTAACCTGTCATACAGGGCCTTTGGAAAAGAAGGTCAACACAGATCATTTATAATGCTGGTGGTGAATTTGCCCTATATTGCACACCCATGTGTGGATATAAGTAATCTGTAAAGCACTGGACTGAATATTAAAGTGCATATGTCAGCCTGCAGCTTTACCGTTTTGGTTCATACTCAACCACTGTATATTACAAGTAAAGTCAAGTCAATTTTTATTTACACAGCCATATCACAAATTTGCCTCAGGGGGCTTTACACTATGTGTAGCATAAAACATCCTCTATCCTTCGACCCTTGAGTCAAACATGACCAGCAGCAAAGGGCCTACAGACAAGGCTAGAGACTAGTTGGTAGTAACCGAAGTGGTGCATATATTATTTTTTTTTAACATATCTTCCTCACTGTTGTGGTCAGCATTAACATCTTGGAAATCAAAAGATATGTAAATACTATTTAATGGAGAGCAGCGTATACAAGCTAGTTCAGATAAACTACTCAAGTGCTATGCTCACACCTGACTTTATTTTCTGCTATACCCCCTTCATAACTGGGCAGTGCATTCAAGCCGCTCTTCTCACTCAGACATTCCTGCTGTTGCGCATTATCTGTAAACAGCTAAAACAAACAAGCCTGCCACTACCATATGCACACTCGGTTGTCAACAGTCCAATCAGAATACTTTAGATTGCTGTGTGGAGGAGATAATAGACCCTCACAGCAGACAGTTTGACTTGTCAAAGCAGAAAGAACACAGGTGGAATTAATAAAAAATTAATCATGACTGCATTAGGTGAGTCGGTCCCATTACTGACATGGCTTTCTGAGACAGTTAAATGAATGGAGCCATCATTACTGTTATTATTTACATCTGTACTGCTTTCCAAAATGTCTGCTGTGAAAAGGATCCATTGTGTTTGCTTACCTAGTCCACCTGCTGCTCCAGGTGTTATTTGCAGCCATTTGACAAATCACATGCAGGACATAAATGTGCACTTTTAGGAGGAAGCTGGAGTCGTCCTGTTCTTGATGTGGCGATGGGACAGACTTATTCTGCACCGAGATGTCAAACCACTACATTACTTCAACAAGCTAAGTAGTTTCTGCTTTTGCTAACATGTACATGTACATGTACATGTGTGTATGTTGCGAGGTAATGCCTTAGCCCAATTTAAGTAGTTGTGCTTAGCAGTGACTGTTGGTTGCAGCTGCTTGTAGCCAGATTACATACAAGATGATATCTTTATGGTGAGATGATATCTTTAAGGCCCTTTTAAAGGGGATATATTGTAGAAAGGGAGACTTCCATTTCTTTTTTGATTATAAAGCAGGTCTAGGTGCTAAATAAATACTGGGAGAGTATCAAAACACTTTGTCCACAGAGGAATGCACGCAGTCCTTATTCAAACACTGCCTTAAAAAAAAACTGTTTAGACTTCCATAAGGTTGGGACAAACTTTACATTCCTTGCCTTGCCTTGGAGGGGCAGCCTGCCCTTCCAATGGGACCCCCTGCCCCTCCTGAAAGAAACAAACTGTGTTTGTTATTTACCTAATTTATGTGCACTTGTTTCTTTTCTGCTCAATGTGAGAGTCTCTATTGTATTTTGCTGTCATTTATAGTCATGCTTGTTTCTCTCTTCTCCTCTGCTCTGGTTGCTACAATCTGTTACCTGTGGTGGGCCTGGATGTGCATGACTCAGAAAACAGTCAGCCAATCAGAAGAGAGGGAAACTGACCAGACACAAAAGAGCCTGTTTCAGGCTGAGTGAGACAGAGGGGCTGTATCCATGGCTTGTACAGCTGTAACTAGGTGCTTTTTGACCATAAAAACAACATGCAAATGTGTGTAAATAGACAATTCAGTTAAGTATCCCTGCAGGTTATGCCAGTGAGCCAGTATACATAGCAGCAGAGCTAGAGCTGAAAGTTGTTAGTGAAGGTGTTACTCACACCTGTGTGGCTCCTTCTCTGACATGTCAAACTGTCTGCCATGAAGACGCTCAGTTGATGTCTGGAATATAGTAACTTGTTGGCTACTATTCTCAGCTTCGTTATTTTAATCAGACACCTGTTATGAAAGGTGTCAAAGGCATACATTTCTTTGCATTTAGACAGCAACTCCAACTGTACTCTGCTGTCTATTTTATTGCTGCCCTGCATATTTGCTTGTGAGTAATGTCAAGGTGTATGCTGAGTGTTAGTTTCTTGTCTTATGTTACTCCTGCTACTGTACATATTTGTCTATGTGCAATATTTGCAATGCTATTAATTGTGAATTACTGTGTTTCTTTTGGTTAAGGTTAAGCATGTGCTTTGTGATGCCCTTATGCTGTTAATTTATGTAGTAATTAAATATGTGCACTCATTATTGAGTGTCATGGCCTTCTGAATTGGTTTTGTGACATGTTCCCTCTGAAGGTTGCTGCTGTTTTAAAGGGCATGATGCAATCTGAGGTCTCTAGTAGAGGATGATATTGAATGTTGTCTTAAGAGACACCATTCAAATAAATATGTTTCTATAATAGAGGGCTACATGGTGACTCGCATACCTCAGTTACATCTAAACTGCTGAGCTCTTGTTGCATTATGCTGTTACACTCAGCTGCACTTATGGCCAGTTAAAGCTCATACCCATGCACTAATGGCCATCTGCTTATAACAGCACATAACCTTTCATAAAATGAGATGATCTTCTCCAACCCATAAATTTGTGATTTTAATATGAATAAGTAAATACTGTATCTGCTTTATGACTAAATGCATATCGGCTGGATTGCTGGTTTTAGATTTAGCCTCAGTTAACTAGATGGTCTACTTTCCTTGTGGTTGGTGTTGCTTGGGGGGGAATGGTCACGAGATGTAGAGTCCACATATTGTTTGTCATCGGGCTCTACATCAATGCTATCAACTCCACACATAATCACATAATCTGTTTGTTGTTTGGTGACATTGGATTTACAGTGAACACACTCGAGTGTGTGAGTTTAACACTGATATTTACATGATTCAATCAACTATTCTGCAAAGAGATGAAACCTTGAACTGGTGACTGAAACATTGGTGCTAATTATGAATAAAGAGTGCAATATGTGTATGAGAAGCAGTAGGGTACCGGATATGTTAATTTGTAGATAAAACCAAAGTCACATCAGTACTCTCTTTGAAGGCTTTATGTCAAGGGCACTTTTTCAAGTTCAATTCCAGCTGAGTGTTGGTCTTTTGAACGTCCAGTATATGCATCCCCACTGCTTTAAATTCATTTCAGTCAAAAGCAGCTCAATGTAATTAACTTCATCACTATACTCCCATCTAATGAGGGCTTGTGTTTGCCAGCAATGGCAGGTTTTTATCCAGGCCTCTGATGGAACGTGTTGGGGGTGAGTCTCAATGGAGACGGACACAATGGCGACCTGAATGTCACTGGCATCTTTGAGCCCCGCTCATTTGTGAATGTCTGTCCGCAGGCCAGAGAAAACTCTCTGCCCTCTAGAAGGATGAGTTTGTCACACAGTGTCATTTTTAAATTGGACTCCATTTCTCCCTGCCCACCCCTGCTCAGTTTTGGATCTCACATGAGCTTCATTAGCATTTGCAGGAACTGCGAGACATTTACCACCATGGATTGTGACAGATTTCACAAGCTCAATTTTACTGTTGCCCTGGGGGGGAAGAGGCAGTACTCACCATCTGTTGATTGTGACTGTATCCGGCACTTCCATAAGAGTCTGCCTTTCTGCCAGTGTTAACAGCCCTATGATAATTCTGGTATCTACACATGAACTGGAAAAATAGTTTAAAGGTCCAGTGTGTAGAATTTAGTGGCATTTAGCGGAACGGACTTGGAAGAAATGGAATATGATATTCATAAGAATATTTTAATTAGTGTATAATCGCATGAAAATAAGACTCTCTGGGTTTTCATTACCTTAGAACGAGCCCTTTATATCTACATAGTGAGTGAGTCTTCTTCCACAGAGCCCACCATGTTTCTACAGTAGCCCAGAACAGACAAACCAAACACTGGCTCTAGAGAGTGCCTTTCGGGTTTTTCGCCTTTTTCGTGAGTTTCATGGTCACCATAGATTCTCAAACATGCTTGAAAGGGGATTAAGGGGAGGGCTATTCATTTGATTGCAATCTACAATGTCACCACTAGATGCCACTAAATCTTACACACTGGTCCTTAAATTGTCTTGGAAGTTGAGATTAAGTAGGTTGACTGTAGTTTTTATTTTTTTTTATTAATCTGTGTTTTCTTGGGCATATATTATAAAATTATTAGGTGTCAAAGCTTGTTTTAAAGTTCATTAGCCTTTAACAATTCCTATTACTTTCAGATGAGCTTTAGTCCTCACTGGATTGCATCAACTTTTTTGTTGAAGCCACCATTTTGAGTTTATTGCTGCACACCAGAATTATTTCTATGACGATATTTTAAGACTGAAAGACTGGAAGGTAAAGGAAGGTCTGTTTAAGTTGTTTAGCAGCGTGTAAGGGTGCAATATTGTGGGAGTTGTGCTGTAGACTGATTTTGAAAGCAGTCTTCTTCACTGCTTCTGTTGGGGCATTGCTATGCTTCCTTGCTGTCACCAAGACATCAATCAGTGGAATAGTGTGAAAGTCACTGCAGGAGTATGTTCTGCACTGTGATGCAGTGATTGGGTGTTGTCCTCAGTATTATTGCAGTGGACCTTGAGATGATGCAGCAGCAGACCTTATTGGTTAAATAAAGAGCACACTGATAAATGATAAATAGTTGCTGCAGAAGTGAGAGTCTTGGGCTCTCTAGATTTGCTGATATGAACCAAGATGTTTCTTAAATTTTATGTAATGGTGTAAGAGAGAGAAATGGAAAAATATATAAAGCCAACAGGGGAATAGTTGGGCATTTGATCCGCAAAAAGGACATCCACATATTATAAAAACATACTTTTACATGTACAAGAAACACTTGTGCAGGAGCAATAGGAAGCTGAAAGCTTATGCAAAGACCTCTCATAAAACCCCAAGACAGGATAAACAGAATTACATTAAATAGGGATGAGGGGCTGAAAATAAAGAAAAATGACAAGGAGAAAAATGTGTACATGTATGTAAATATGAAGTATGAACTAGTTTAGCACAAAGACTGGAAACTGAGGGAAACAGCTAGCCACTGTCCAAAGATTTTTTTTAATGCCAGCACCTCTTAAGCTCATTAATTTACATGTTATACCTCTCTATTTGTTTAAGCTGTGCAAAAGTGTTAAATACGATGTGGGTTTATGGGGTTTGCGTGCCAGGCATAGTCACTTCCTGGATTCCAACACATAACTCCTATAACACCACAACTTGCTGTTTTACACTTTGATTTCACCCTCCTTTCTTTCATCCCTCCTCTCTAAGTTTAAACAAGTTATTGAGTTCCTTTCTTACATTGCTTGGGGGTTTCAGGTCTTTTAGTTAACTTATTTTGTTTTAAAAACTCATGTAAAAAGTTGTTTTAGTGACATTCACTGGCAATTAGCTTTCAACTTAATGACTCACCTTGTGTGGCTTCCTTTGTGTAATACTTTTAATCATAAATTCAGTGCAGGGCTGACAAGCTAACACCTTGAAAAAGCATTTCATATTTGTGCGGCTAGCAGGGCACTGCAGCCCTTTGAGACTGCAAGTATTTCTGATTATGTTCTAATAAGAGGAGATAGAGGTGCTGTGCAGCAGGTTGCACAGATGAGTAGCTGCTCTGAGCGGATGTACTTTTACATGATTTTCTTTAGACTCCCATAAAAGTTGGAGAAAGAGATGGAACTTCAAATATTCGTGAATAGTGCTTAACCAAAAAGCTTTCCACATATTCCACAAAGTAAACTTGTAAAGGAGATAAAGACAGCATGTTCTCTAAATCAGGAACATACAGTGTGTTGGTTCAATGAATTTCACTGGATTACAATAATCATAAAATGCACTTTTAAATGTTAATGTGCTTGACTTCTTTGAGGTTTTTTTCCCCCAACAACATCACAAAACAATTTAAGAAAAAAAGCACAATTAATAAGGACACATGTGCAGACACTTGCCCAAGATAAAAAAAAATTACCAGCAAATTAGTACAAAAACCAGATACTCTATTAAAAAACTGAAGTTCTAAGGCAAAAACATCTCAAGCACACACACCTTAAGAAATAAATTAAAAACAGACACATCTCACTATATGCTTACAAACTAGCGTTGCTTGCGTATACATGTTCTAACTTGAATGGTTAATTTAGAAAGACTGGCACATTTATATTTTAGTAGCAGCTGTCTTTAAACTTCTTACTTTATTAAGCAAATGATTGTGCCATGTAGTGCTGATTCAATCAGGGCTCAAGTCAGTGGAGTGCTGTTAAGTTAGATTAGTAAATTGTCCGTAAGATTCTCAGAGCTTTCACTGTTGCGTCATGTCTGAGACTAGAAGCATGAAGTTAACATATAACATGAGAAATATTGATTATGTTCACAACACTGTATGTGGAGGGTTCACAGTGACTGCCAGTTAGAAGTTAAAACAGAAAAAATGCAAAAAATTCCTCCCATGGTAAGAAATGAGTTAACTGTGCTGATGTGATTTAATACTGTGAACTGTGAAAAACATTAACTACATATTTGTACACTGATGGAGAGAAAACATCTGTAACATGTTGGGAGCAACAACTGTTGTGTTATTGTTTGGTCTCATATTCCAACAGTATACAAGAAGTATTTCTGGAAAAAATCAATGAGGGTCATCAAACACCAACCAACAAATTGCAACATCACTGATAAATCTCTGACACGCCTTATAGAGGCCTGTAATTGAAACAAATAATAAAGCCATATATTCACAATAGAGATGAGTAAGTGCTTAATTAGTAATCCAACAGAAATAGAGGTAATGTATCACAAATGCAATATTCTGTAACAATAGTGCTTTATCATTTAGCTTCACACAATGCTGATTGTTTGCTTGTCCTATAGCGCTGTCCTCCATCGCTGAGCAGGTGAAATAGTTGGAATTTTTTTAACCAAAACTAGAATTACAAAGAGAGTTATGAAAGTGTGAAGTCCCAGAATCTAAAGTCATCATTCATAATTGCTATTATTCAGCAACCCCATTAAAGCTCTGCTGATACACAGTAGCATGGTCATTTGTGCAGTAGAACTGGGGGGAAAAAATCAAACTCATTGAAGCTTTAAGTAAATGATTATCACCTTTCACTGCAGCGAATTAGCGCTATCTGAAACAATCCTTCGCACTAAGTGTGGCTGGCACCAGTAGATGAAGTGCCATGGTGGTGATGAGTGCTATCACCAAAGCTTTCTCTCCTCTGAGGCTTGACAAACACAATATTTACGACAAGCCCTCTGACAAACAGGACAAGGCTGTTTTCCAAACCTGCTGCATTTTACTTTTATGAGAGGCGGGTGAGAGCAGTGACAGAAGGAGCGAGTCCAGACTGCTGATGCTGGCGATGTTGAGTTCCTTCTCCACACCTCCTATTTCTAGGCTTCCAGCATGGTGCCATTAATCAAGTTCCAGAAGTTAAGTGTTACTGGAGGCATTGCTGTGTTATAAATTGCATGGGAAATGCATAATTAGTTAGCAACAAATCTATTTTACAGTCATACTATATTCAGTTGGGGATGCGTTTTGTTCTGATTGCTTTTCTGCAGGGATGATGATCACTGCTTATGGACCAGAAATAGTGCTGGCTCACCTGATGCAAGTGAGACCAAAGAATAGTTTGGACACCTTGAGAGTCACTGAAGAGCAGAGAGGAATCTTGTGAACACGCCTGACTGTCCAGCATGTCATTGCCCTTTCAGGTGTCCTCCATGCGTGAAAATTACAGTAGAATGGAACAGGAAGGATGTTTACACCCAGTAAATCCCACTTGACAGGATACTGTAGGGATGACTGTTCCTGCTCTCTTCTTCAGTGTCACAAAGCCAGACTCAACTCCAACAAAAGCAATTTTCTCTTGGTCACGCACACACTCCAAGTTTCTCAATAACCTTCTGATTCCCTTCGTATCTTGACAAGCTATGTCCACCCTTGCGAAGTTTTCTATTTCCATGCCGGTTCATAAAGTTCTATGTTCCATTTTTCATTCACGTGCTCCAAGATGCCTATTCTGCTTAAAGCAAAAAGAAGGGGAAAACGAAGAGTATTCACTCATTATTCCCTGTATCTTTAGTCTATCCTCAGGACCTTAACCCAGATGGGGACTATTTCCATGTAATTGGTGCTGATGTTGCTCCTGTTGCCATTTAGTATTTTGATATGGCCCCACTTTCTGTGCAAAAGGAACAGGGTGCAAAGTGTCCCTCACTACAGGCGGCAAATTACTCCTCAGAACTCCACTAACACCCCTGTGAGGCGCAGAGCTGCTGTAAAGGCAAAACAATTTGTCCAACATGAATAGGCTCCCTGGAGACTGTCTTTAAGTGTTAAATGACCTGGGTGAACTCAATACTAATCCGCGCCTGGGAGTTTTTCAGGCTCGGATGGCTAGCACTTATACCCTCTGCGCAGCCATTTGAAGACTGTTTATGCAAATTCAAGGTGATCTGATTTTTCTCATGGCTTAGTTTACTGTCTCTCTCAGCCCCCTGGAGACTCCTGCAGTCACTCCAATCATCCACCCCCACACCCCCCCACCCACCATTACCTATACAGATATGTCAGAAGTGGGCATGAGTATATTGTAATAAGGGTATTTTACATATAATTAAGCTTGATAAGTATTAGTTTAAATTTGGAGGAATTTACTGTCATTTATAAAATCCCAATGAAAAGCTTGAACTGTTGGTGCTCAGCAAGAGCTGCAAGATGTAGACAAAACAAACACCAAACCAGTAAGTGTTGAAGTTAAAGCACTACTCTTAACAATGTATACTCTCTGAATGTGTGTTGATCTTCACACACACACACAAATTTAGGCCCCAGGCTATAAGAAAATATAAAGAAAACAACACTTGTTATTCTGGTTACAATATTAAACTTCTTTCTGTCTATTGGATCATGTGTAGAATACTATTGTCAGTACAGTAGGGGGCAGCAGTGAGCCATGTGTTGTAGCTACATCAGGTCTGACTTCCTACCTTTCACTTCTCCCTCTCTCTTTTCTCATAAACAGGATTGTGGTCTGCCCTCCAGACATCTGCTTGGTTGTAAAGGGAATGAATAAATAAAAACAAAGGCCTATGAATGACGCTCCAAGAATTTATGTTCCATGCAAACATATATTCTGCTTCAATATTATAATCCTTATTGGTACATTTATTGTTTGTGTCAGCGTTTATGTTTAAGCGCATCCGTGTTGTTCTGTTATGTCTTTGTAAAATGAAAAGAGGACACACGGGGAGGAAAGGAGAGGACTCAGGAGAGTTGGGCAAGTAAGGATGGAGTGAAGTTAGGAAAGAAAGTACGGCGTGACAGCCAGTCACTGTACAATACAGAGAACAGATCATTAATTAATGCTGCTGAGAGTGTGAAGTGAATCAATTCTCCCCCTGAGCACGACACGCACTAACACCCCCATCTAACAGGCATGGTGGGGGGTAGCTGGGGGGTTGGTGGTGGTGGTGGTGGGGTGGTTGGATCACGCACTCCCCTTGTCAATTCACCTCCATTTTAATCACTTCTAATTGTTTCCAATGCTGTGCGGTAAATACCCGGCGGGTATGCAGTGCACTGATACCCCCTGGTTCTCCTCATCAGATCCCTTTCTGTCTTTCATCTTGTTTTTTTTTTTTTTGTTTTTTGGCCGATTCATTCCCTCCCTCAGCGAGTGCAGGATGCCTTGATTAAAGTAGTTGTTTCATAAGTGGCTTTTTGTTATGCTTCTGTTTTTGTGTGTTCACTGAGCCTGTGTTATCTGTTCACATGGAGGAGTGTGTGTGCTCCTGTCAGGGGGTGACAGCTGGCTCTCTCTGCCCCCTGTCACAAAGAGGCTGTGACTGCTGGAGTGTGACCAGCTTCTAGCCCGCCTGCCCGCCTTACACCCCCCTTTCACCTCCCCCCCCTCTGCATCCTGGCCTACCCTGCTACTTTGCTTGTGGCCCTCTCTCTCTTTAGATCCGCACTGCATATGGGTCTGGTCAGCCTTGGAAACCTGCTCAGCCCAATTAGAAGCAACCGCCAGCTGGGCTTCCCCTCCATTCTTCCATTTCTCTTCTCTGGCCCCGCCACGTCCCCCTGTTCTCCTCCAGCGGCTTCATGCTCCAACATCTCACAGTCAGAGCCTCTCTCACGCCCATAATCATGCCTTAAGCTGATGGGCACACTGTCCCTGGCGTGTGGACGGAAGCAGCGATTTGTGACTCGTCTCCTCTCTGTGGACACCATTGCACACACATCCATGATATTGCATCTGCACATAGCAAGACAGACAGACACACATATGCATGCTGTGGCGAAGGGTCCACAGTATCCCCGCACCAGATGCTGTGTTTTGTCTCTGCCCTCACCAGCTGGTTCGGACCAAATGGCTGAAGAAAATAAAGTGTGTGTTATTAAGTTCATATCTCAGAGGCTGAACTGTAGTGGGGACAGCTTCGTTTAACTCCCACCCCTCAAAGCACAGTCTGTCTTTATAGACAAAATGATGGGAGGAATTTGTTATCATTCAAAATGTCTGGAGCAATCAGGGCTCATCAGTAGCTGTGGAATAAGAGATTGCACTTTTCCAATATGTATTTTTTTTTTGTTGTATTTTGAAATACTGCTGCATTCAGGCTTCATATTCAGTCACTTAGCATTCACCATCACTCATGGCAATATGATATAGAAAAGTAACTCAGTAAATACTGACAGCTCAGTCATTTGAGTTTGATAAATTCTTTTCACTGACAGATTAGTTATTTGAAATGATCATTATTATTAATTATTTTATTTCCCTCTCTAATGGCTTTTTGGTTAACATCAGCCTGCTTCACCTGCAACAGCTAAGGGGTTTGCAGAGAAATATAGTTTTATATAATGCAAATAGAGAATCACTGATGAGAATTTCCATAGCATATGAAAAAGCACTTACTGACTGACAAATAACATGTCAAACATCTCTCTAAAAGTTTGACTACACGTCATTACTGCTGAAACTGAATTGAATTATTGGCTTTCAGACAGAGAAACAGGCCAAGATTGTGACAGATATCATTGTGTTGTGGCTTAAATAATTAAACATAAGCTTGGTCATGTCAGAGAGGTCGTACACACTATTCTCACACACACCCATATGAGTTTCTCTCATGCGAGCATATCACTTTTATACCGCAGTAGTTGTAGTAGTTTATTGTTAAACTCAGCTGTATCAGAAAAAGTTTTGATGTTCACTGTTGTACTATCAGGCATCCTGAACTATAAGGGCTTTGTAAAGCTTACTACTTCAAATGGTTTCATTTCTTTTCTCTTTTTTTGACTTGGCTGCTTCTCTGCTGTCTCTCCTCATATTCCTCTTTGTGGTCATCAATCACTGATGTAGGCCAGATTGCACATGAAGTGGCTGGATCCCATTTTGAGGTGTGACAGGGGCCTATTTTGTGCTGGTGGCAGTGATGGCTGCGTGTCAGAGCTCGTGACAGGATGCTCTCCGCCCCATCTCCTGAGGTTTGAGAGTTTGAGGGGCCACCAGCCCCTTTTGTCCTCCCTTTGTAGATGGTCTCCGACATGGCTTGTTTTAGGCAGAGGCAAAGGCAGTAATTGATTTCTCTCTCCTCTGCCGATTCTGCCTGTGGCTCCCAGGAGCTGGCTGCATCTCTCCTCAGAGAAACAGATGAATAAAAAGACAGAGCGTGAAGTTTATAGCCAACAGTCACAGCGCTGACAGATGGTCAAACCTCACGTTATCAGGGCCTGATAGAAGTCCAGAATGTGGTGGTTAGCTTCTGAATTGGCTTCTGAAAGGATCGGTCATATATATTAGAGCATAGAGTATTGAGCCATGAAAAGCTGGAGATGGGAGATATTGAGGCACACAGACGCTGAAGGTGAGAAGGACCTAAGCTTAGATCTGACAGGCTCCATTAATAGATGGTGAACTGATAGATACACAATGAAATGATGGGATGAATAACTGATTCAGCCCCAGAAATAGAATTTTCATTCCTTTTGCCACAGTCAGAGAAAAATGTATTATTGCTTGTTGATTGACCAATCTAATTATAAGCTCAACAAAAGAATATTAAGTCCCCCCCCCCCCTTAGTCTCCATAATATCAAAAGAATCAACAGAGTATTCATCATAATTGTGACCTTGTGTCTTCCTGTCAGCAAGACTGACTTAATCAATTGCAGAAGTTGTCAGCTGTGACAAGAGGCGTTTAGCCCGGAGACAAGAGAGACGGGTGGCATGGACTGTCTGCAGACGCTCTAGCCTCTCTCCATTAATGTCAGTGTCTGTTCCAATCCAGACAGCTTGCCTCAGACATGCTCCAAAACTTTGTCAGCCAAGTTTGTTTAATTTCTGCTCTTTTTTTTTTTTTTTCCTCCCTTCACGGAGGAATAAATGAGCCAATTAACAGTGAATAAGAAAATCTCTCAGTATATTGCAGTTTGAGGTGTTTTGTGAGTTGCATCTCGCAGGGAAACTGTGGCGCTCTGTGACAGGGAAACTTAAAAAGTGGTGTTTGGTGTAATTTTAATCATCTCTATCAGCTCGTTTGTATTGTTAGCACCTCACCGCCAAGCTCAGGCAATTTGACAATGATGCTAAATGAATCATATATTTATTAATGGAGCTCATACTGCTATGAGAATGAATCAACACTAATGTTATGGATTCCTTCTTACTGTCATAGCCAACAAGAGTGAACATTCTCTGGTTTAATGAGTTGTGAGGAATTTTCTGTGAGCTATTCGGTTTAATGAGGATGAAGGGTATAAAGAGGACACAGTAGAAGGACTGATGACAGTCAGACAAGGAGAGCGACACTGACAAGTCTCCTTACATGCTGTCCTTTACACTACACCAGCCCTACACTGGCTTGCAGGTATGATTAGTGCGCCTATCTGTAACCATCCACACTTCATCTCTGAATGATTGGTTGCGAAATGGCACATTTAAATTGCCTGCTGTGTTGAAGTGATTTTCCTGCCTACCTTGATGCCTATTTTGTTATGGAAATTCATGATACATTAACATAACCAGCAGGAGTTCAGAATAGAAAATAATGAATCCTGGTGGGAAGGAGCAGCACTCTCCACCCTTATCTGTGAATTAATAAATACACATACAGTATGTATCTATAGTTCACACCGTGTGCACTCTAACATTATGCTTACCACTCTAGATGGCTGCTCCTCATTGTTAACTGAAGGCTGTTCTCAGTGAGAAATGAATGCAATGGCACATATGTAATTGAGAAAGGTGGTTTGTGGGCAGATGCTTCAGGAACGAGCATGTCACCTTAACCACCTAATGGTCTTATATCCCTATTTTGCCTTTCGCAACGGGAGGACCAGCATATTTTAAGTAAAAAGACCACCAACCAGCAGCTACCATTACCGGGATCAGTTGGAGGAGTCATAAGTACACTGTAGCTCACCTGTGAAATGCTTGTAGTGTATTGTAATGCATCGTAACAGTGCTTGTCTTTTTTATCTTGCGCTCTAAAATGTTTTATCATTAAATCAACTCATAACCTAACCTTTTGTACATTTCCTCAGCAAATGGGCCGAGCTAAATTGGACACAGAGGCTGCAATGGCCCATTCACTTTTCTGTGTTCAATTGCTAAACTCTGATTTTGAATGCAAACAGAGCCTCACTTACTACAGCCTGTTGCTACGGCAACAGATCTCAGAAATGCTGGAAGACCCCAAAGGCTCTGTCAGTGCTGACAGGCAGGATGCCGAAATGCAAAAGCAATCAAGCTTATCTGTTTTCTTGTGATGTGATCTCAAATTTGTTGGGGAAAATAATCAAGTTAATGTAATTCTTCACAGCGCTGTCAACAATCAAACAACAACAAGAAAAGTAACTTAACTTAACTGTAGATTATATGTGACAAGCAGGAATTTGTGTTGAATTTCAGCAGATTTTTCACTAAGTTTGTGGCAACTTTTTTGGCAGCACTGATCAGCAACGGTGGCCAAGAAGTTGCCCGCAGTGGTTAGGTTAATCACACAGGGAGAGGCTGCTGCCAGGACTCATTTGAATAGCTCTTAAGACAGTGACTCATTCTGTTGATTAGTGCTGTGAGTTTGCATATCTGCAGCAAAACACATCAAATCAACACAATAAACACACATAATTAGTGATATTTTTTAAACTTTTTTTTTTTTTTTTTGGACAAACTATTTCAACGTAACACAGCCACTCCACTGTGCGTTACAGAGTTTTTAGGAATCATTACATCAGATTAATGCTGTATATAAAATCCACGGATGTTTCTGTAAACACCAATTTAATCAAGTATACTTCAGGCTCAATTTCATGGAGCTCAGGAAAATATAAGCCATTCCTGGAAGGTTCCTGGCAAATTCTGCAGGTTTGTCAACTATATGATCCATTAAAATCCCATTTTTAAACTTGTGACAGATGAGAAATGCTAAGTGGAACACAGTGTTGCCAACATGATGGCATTAAATTCACATGATGCCTGAGGTTCTTCTTTATCAAAGAGTAGAGGTCACAATTATATTAATAAAATAGACAAATAATTACAAGGATAAATTAACTGACAATTAAATAAGTGAAATAAATTAGGAAATTGAATGAATAATTAAATACATCTCTTCCTAACTTAAACTAAAAAGTAGAATGGATAATGGAATAAATAAATAAGCAATTAAATATATACCCAAATAAATCAGCATCCACTAAAATAAATAAATATCTGTTTATTATTTTAAAACTTCATTTTATTTTTAATGAATTCCAAGTATCTATTTGCAGTCTGGCTTTTTTTCTTCTTCTCTTTTCTTTTTCTCTCTGAGATGCCTCTTTTATTTCATGGCGTGTTTATTTCAGTATGACACTTGCTTGTCAATCAACCTCTGGGGACGGGATCAACAATTATGATTGTTGCTCTGTTGCTCAGCAGAGATTCAGACAAAAGCTATCGAGTCAGTCAATCAGAAAACCGAGTGAGAAACACTTTATCTCAGTGTCAATCTGAAATAAATCAACGCACATTGTGAAAATTTAACTTAAACCCAGCACAGATTCGGTATCTATAATGGAACCCACTGTTGAACTGCCTCTGTGAATTATGTAACTGCACTATCATTTATTTAGATTCTACTTTTATGATATGTTTATTCTGCAGGAAAGAAGGTCAAACTCCTCCTCAGGCTCAGGAGAGAGCAAATAGCTCAATTGAATGCTAGTCGTACTTCTTTACCCTTAAAGACGGGCAAATGCTGAGCAGAAGTGTTTGCACGGTTGTTTTGTGTGATTGTCATAGAAAAGTCATCCGGACTCACCCTCTAAGATTACATAATCCTATCAAGGAGAGAAGCCTGTAAAAAAAAAAAGGGAATAATGATGGTTTCATATTTACCTCCAGCTCTGTGATCACACACACAGGTGAAGCTGATGACAGAGTAGATGAGAATGAGGTGTTATTGCTGCCCTTTAACAGGTATGAGCTTGTGAAAGTACAGTACATGCTAATATCAGTGTGTTAAGAGGCAGAGATGAGTAGCGAAGTCGACAGAGTCCTTTTAGAGGGTCCTCTGTCTGCGATAATAGAACAAGTTATGTGAAAATTCACTCTACCTCTCATTCACTTTCTCTGACACTGTGTGGCTGATGTGTTGGGTCTTTCCAGCTCAGGCAGATTCACTTTTGAACTTCCCAGTGTTAAGATAATTCGTAAGAGAAGCGTAGTTTATGATGTTTATATAACTGTATGCTGAACACAGACGAGCAGCAGAGCAGGAAGGACGCTGGGTGGCTGCAGTGAGCGCTTGCACGGGGATAGACGAGTGTTTGATATCAAGGTGCAACATTGTCAACTTGTCGATTGTTATACTTGGCCTGCTTGTCAAATTAGTTTCAGCAGCTTGTGCTTACAACGGCGTCCACATTATTTCTGGTCTACTACTTTTTGTCACCACCAGCTTGTATGAACTGCAGTGATTGTCAGTTCTTGTCATTAAGCCACAGAGGTAAGCGAGAGCAGGTGTCTGTTATAACACCTTCATTTACTCATATCAGAAAGTTTAAATGATGCCTGTCAGTTCTGCTCTGCATATCTTGCTTGCACACCGAGAAGCCACACTCACAATTTATAATGTTAAGTCAAAGGTGTGTTTTTGACATTTTGTAGGTTTTTTGTCTCATATTTATTTCAAAAACCCACTGCAATTCTTGTCGCAGCATTAACACTATTAGCCCATTATTAAGCTGATGTGTTTTGGTTAGCTATAACACATGGATCAACATGGCTGACACTGCAACGCAAGACGGAACTGAACCTGCTTAGAAAGAAGAAGAAGCTTCCTCACAGTAGTGCAAACTGAGATATTAGAGAGCAGTTTGTCTAACTAATTAATAAACTTGTTAATGAACATGTTCACAAGTGGTAACTTACCAAAACTGTTGGCATGTCTTTCAACAACATATCATCACGTGAAGAGAAACACTGCAGACTCCCAGTAGGGAAAGTGTGCCATTCAAGCTTTAATTGTACGTTTGTAAAACACAATTAAATATAATTCAGCTAATTGGGATCTAGTTAAAATAGTAGTAATTTAAAATGTTGATTAAAAAATATTGCTATTACAAATGTACTGTATATTCCATACTGAAACTTCAACTATTTGGATATATAAAAGACATATTATTGTGTCATTTATTAAAAACTAAACCAATTTTTGAAATATTGGGAGACTGAAAAACATGACTGACCCCAGCTCCCCTACTGCTCTGTTAGTTTTCTATCCTGTAAGTATTTGTTGTTAAGTGCATTCACAGCGGCTGGCTGGAGTGAAAAGCAGCATGGCTCCAGGAGGAGAAACCCTCTGTGCCTCCCCTCAGCTCCACATGTAAGTTCCTGATCTTTAAATACAGTGCTGATTCATACCCAGAATCTCTGGAAACTCAGAGAAAGGTGACATTTAGCTTAAATGAGTTAGAGGACATCAGCATAACCAAGCTGCTCACAAAGTTACAGCTAAATAAGCCTAATGCATTTATTAATGTCCAGTTTAATTACCGTGAATTTCAGAGCCATTGCTTTTCATTTCCTTTCATTAGGCTTCCTGAGTGGGGTTTTTTTTTTGCCTGTTGAAAAAATCATGTGGAAGAAAAAAAATTAATGACTTCTGAAATAAATTTGTTAATAAGGGGAACAACACGTTGAGTTATTCCTTTCCTTTATTAGTGTTCTGTAAAGAGACGTTATCATTTAAATCTCTTGTTTCAATTTATTTCTGTAAAAAAGGAACATATTGTACACAAGCATTTTTTTTTATTTAGATGTAATCCAAAATGAAGCTTGTTCACCAACATAAAAGCTTTGACCTATCGGATAATGAGGACAGTTCTGAGCTAATGATGCCAATTTAACTGAGGATTATCAACAGATATTGTTAATGGGTCTCCAATTAAATTAAATGCAGGACCTTATATTGGTCCCGGCTGCTCCTTATCAGTCATGCTTGTAAGCAGTTTAACCCATAAAGTAGATAAATAACTTTACTGCTACACAGCCACTGCACACATATTCTGAATCAACAATGTTTTGTTTTGAGAACAGCAGTAAAATGAATTCAGGTGTGGATGTCACTCTTGTAGCTTATCACTAAATTGTTATTCTAAGCAAGCTAGAGGAAAAAAATCATCTCAGAAAACTCCCATGATTCCAGAGGCCAGATGCATAAAATTCTGTGTAGATTCATGACTAAAACGGTGTGCACACACAAAGCCAGAAACATATATCTTATTGTCAGATTTATAAAGCCATGCATATGCATGGTTGTGTTTTATAAATCTCAGTCCATAGGTGCTTTTGGACTGGAGGAACTACCCCCCTTTTATTGTGTCCACACTGCAGGAACTGGGAACGTAGTTCTTAGGACGCCGCTTTGAGGGAATTTTTTAGCTGCTGCTTCAAGCCAGGTACTTTCCTAGCACAAGAGGAACCTTGAGTGATGTAAGTGTATGGTGATTGATCTAACACATGGGCCAAAGCAGCACTGGCAACTGCCATTTTTAAAAATGAAACCCACAACACACAACAAACACACAGCTCCGATCACAGCCTCCTCCATCATGTTGTTGTTGTTGTTGCCCTTGAAGGTATGTAGTACTCGGGGGAGCTATCAGAGCTGTTTGGTCCGAAACTGGAACTGGGCAGACGTGTACAAGCCTCATTTCCATTCCCACAGTTATCCATAAATGGATGAAGACCCACCCATACCCAACTGTTTTCATATCAACATGCTGTCTGCTCCACCAGTCTGTACACCTGTCAATGAAACAAACAAGTAAGAAGACATGAAGTTTCACAGATTGCACCGGCGAGGTTCTCCAACAGCAGAACAGCTGTCATTACACACAGCTGTGTGATTCTTTATAGCATCCATATCATTCCCATATTCATCACATGGACTGTAAACTATTGTCAGCTGTGATATCTCAGAAATGCAATCAATGATTAGTTTGTAGTGCTCATATCTCAACCAACTTTACAAGGTGTCACATAACTATGGATAAAAATAAAAATGAATATTAACAGCAAACAGCAATCCTGTGTAAAATTATTAAAAACAGAATTATAAAATGAATCATTATTAATCAGCATTA
Organism: Euthynnus affinis; assembly: GCA_029490765.1. Taxonomy (NCBI): domain Eukaryota; kingdom Metazoa; phylum Chordata; class Actinopteri; order Scombriformes; family Scombridae; genus Euthynnus; species Euthynnus affinis. Next base: position 10,448,525 of record CM055852.1, on the reverse strand, counting down.
TGTTTGTAAATGCATCTTTGATTGGGGTTTTACAGATCTCTGTGTAAACACAAAAAAATCACACAATCAGTGCAGCTGGTTATCAACCTAAACAAACAATGTTTTACTCAAAGATTGCATCTCCCACCTTATATTTCATCTCCACCTCACCACATCATCCTCAGATTGCTTTAGAAAAACATATGCACACCTGGTTTGAAGAGTGCTTGAAGTGCGCACATTCTGTGTTTATAAATATCGTTTTATGTGCGGGAAAAGGTGTATGCATGGTTTTTGTGTGTATGCATCATAATGGCTCCGGGTCTTGTTAACCTTAAATTACTGCTCAGTGATTACAGAAGTAGGTTTTTTAAAAAAACAAAACAAAAAAACCCCCAAAAACTTAGAATACTGTGTGTGTTAGAGACACAATAGTTTCAGTCTGGCTTTATCTGTACAATAGCTATAATAATAGTGAGAATATGCCATATCACCTGAATAAGCACATTATCAAGTTGATAATTAAAGCAACAACACAGAGCAGGGGAGAGATAAAAATTAGTTTATTTAATCCTCTTTCTCTTCAGTTCTCTTGTCATTAGGGGGCCATCAGCATGAGACAAACGTGCTCTTTCAGTCAGACAACAAATGTAATCTGCATAACTGTCTTGTGCTGGTGGAGTCTAATCGACGTATTCTCACTTGTTCAAAGCAAACTGGCAACGCGGCAAGTCAATTTCCTTTCAACATTTCAGTGGCTCTCCTTGCCTTTGAAGACAGGCATCCATAATGAATGGCGTCAATTTTCATCCCAATTAGAGTGTTTATCTCGGCTTAGTTCACCTATAGTGTTGCCTTTGCCTCTTGTGGGGGTGATGAATTTTCATGAAGGACAAACACTGTACTTCAGATAAAAAAACAGCTTATCTTGTGCTGGGATTTAAAGCTTTAGAGCTGGAATTATTTTTCTCCAATTTGTTTGCGCTGTGTTAACAGCCAGCGTGGCGCCGGGTCGCCGTAGTGTGGCGAGAAGGTGGGAGAAAGTGGGAGGAGTTAGCAGCGGGAGAGTGGTGGGGGGAAGCTGAAAGAAGGAGAGAGAACATGTTAATGCATGTTTATATAAGAAGAGGTCCACTGAGCTTTCATCTGGAAAATGGAATAAACGGAGCACATCTCTTCATATCAGCTCACAGCACCTTGATAAGACATGTCAGATAGACGCTGACAAAAACATGGCTGCTACACAGGTCAATCAAAGCTGCTACATGAATTCTCTATCATGTTCTCATGGTTTATTTTAATGTGTAGATACAGATAAAGTGTCTGTGAGGCGTTTTGGCAGTGCTGATATGCAGCAAAGGATGAGAATGAACAATCTCAGCCTTACAACTCTAATGAAAGACAGAAAATCCAACATTTTTAGGCATAAACTAGGACGGCAGCTTGTTTTTGTGGAACAGGCGGATTGTTATTTTAGCACTGAAGCGTTTTGTATGCTAAGGAGCCGGTGCGTAGCAGCAAGCCTGTGCGATGAAGCCGTTTCCCCTGACACTACCTACTGCTCAAGTCCAGGGAGCCCTCTGCTGTGACATGCAACATTTAAATGAAGTCATTAAAATTTAAACTGTCTCCGTTCCAGGGACAATCGCTCCTGACATCCCCTTGGCAGGCAACAAGTTAATGAAACGTAAACATGGTAGCTGCTAAAGCGATGTGAAACTTGTTATTTCCCCCCATCAGCTTTTCACACCAACAGATGAGAAACCTGTTGTCAATCATTTTTCTGCTATTAATGTATGTCATGCAATAACAATGGTTGGATATTGAAAGGCAAAAATCTCAGTTTGTATTGTTCTTTTTAACCCATAATAAACAATTCTCCTAACAGGATAATGGTTAAAATGCTATGCTCCTGTATCTGTGGTATAAAAGCATGAGACATGCTTCTATGCCTTTGTTGGGATGCTTTTTGTTTATCTTGTCTGTGTTTGGCTGTATTTGCAGAGGTCTTCATGGTTTTACTCCTAGATTTGCCCCGCAGAGGGCTCAGGAAAAAAACCAACCCTTTGTGTAGAAACTTGAAGCATGATGACAGCATCTTGGAAGTTAAAGTGGAGACACTGATTGAACCAGGTTGGACTCAGTCAGTTCCAGTTGGTGTTGACAGTCTGGAAATAAAATCATACGCTGACTCTGACACTGTGACACAGACAGTGGCCAGACATTTAATATGTGTTTCTGGCTGTGAAGTCTAAAAGAATCTGTGAATGTTGGTTGAAAAAGTTGTTATATGCGGTTTGTACAGCCTTTGTAGCTTTCTTCAGGAATGTCTCTATTTCTCATTTGTGGAATGATGAGACAAAACCAGGTGGAAATTGGTGCTGGTCTGTTGTTTAACTCTGGGGGCACCAAAGTCAGGATTTTTCATGTACTTCACAGTGGCTTTAATGAGTAATATTTAAAGTCCTTCTCCACTCGAAAATGTGTTTTTCTTCTTGTTCCTTCAGTTGAATGTTTGAGCTTCACTATACAGAATAATTTATGTGCAGAGTTTGACACTAGAGGGCTGTTTTCACATTATTCTGCTGAAAGTTTCTCTGTGCTCATTGAAAATCTGAGTTTAAGGTGTGTGCAATCGTGGACCAGTAGCAATTTACCTGAGTGTGATGTGGAAACTTGAAGCCTGCAGTGCACAAACAATGAGAATGAATGTCACAGTGAAGTAGGAGACATCTTGTGTCCAGCAGTTAAACATCTGAAATGCTATAATATTTACATATTCATAGATTCTGGATTTTTTAATGAGGTAGAAGGACAAATTATAATTATACTATTTGTGGGAAAACCATTTTAGGGAGACATTTAGAGACGAGTGTTTTTGCATCTTAAAACATGTCTAGAGGGGGTCTTTAAAATATGTAGTTTTATGACGTGTGGCAGTTCCACCCATGAATCGTGCACTTTGGAATGACATACTTCAGTAAACATTTAGAAAAGATTTGAAAAATGACTAAGATAACGTTTTCTTTTATAGATAGAGAGGTTTTGCTCTGGAGAGCTGCTGAATTTTTGATAACGAACTCCTTGTGAGGTCTCTGGCCATTAGTGAGTTTCTCAGAGGGAGAGGGAGGGCTTGGGGGTGAGAGGGTCTGCCAGATATGTCTTCTCATTTGATACATGAGAGAGCCAAAGGGCCAGAGAGGCAGCATGCTGGAGATCACAGGACAGACTAATTGTTTCTGTCTACTCAGAGACAAACGACTGATCGCTCCGTTACAGTTGTTCAATTTCACACGTATGAGCTAAGGAGGGAATGAACTGTACCAGCTACAATTGGAGTTACATAAATATTAGCAATGGTCATAAAGACACACAAGATACACATAAAGCTGAGACATGGCTTCCACCTTAAACTTTATTAGTTGTTTCTGTTATAGTTTAGCAAAGCAAACATCAAAGTATGAAGGCATCATTTCATAGAACTGTAATTCATCTGATCTTTATTATGGCACCACTGAAAGTAATTCATGAATCATACCAACATTTAAAAGAAACCAAAAATTTTTTTTTCTTTAAATCAACTGAGGAAAAAAAACCCAAGAAACCATTTAACAACAGGTATTAGCCATTACATGATGTACTTGAAATTACAAATCATCTGCAAGCGTTACACAACCAAGAATTCATACTTGGACCACCTCCTTTAAGTCTGTGATTGTGATTTTTATAGTTTGATATGAAATAAGGCAGATTCCTTCGATACAATTAGACAATCTGGTAAGGAGACAAGCAAAAGCGAAGAGGACTGTAATTCCTGTTAATGTTGGTGAAGTTCAAAAGCAATTTTCTGGCATGCACTGGGTAACGGCAAAGAAAAAGAGGCGTGGGCAGGGGCGCGGGGGGTGGGGAGGGGGAGAATAACTAATCGATTTGTTAAAAGACACTCACATCCTCTTTAGTGTGCGTGGGCGTTGATGAACAGTTTCCTGGTAAAACGTGTTAAGCTGCAGTTACAGCGGCGGCGGTGGAGATCAGACACTATCAGTGATGTTCATAGATGAAAGGCGTGGGAGTGGTTAACACCGCCTCAGAGACCTTGGTCTGAATCAAGGTATTGGCTGATTTCACTAAACAAGAGAGAGCTAGAGCTTACAGTTGTGTGTGTGAGGAGACATGGCAGGTGTCTGCGTGTTGCACTCCAAAGAGGCTTATAAATGCAGGGTTGTGTTGTCAGGTATTCTGCTGTTGAATGTCATCATGACTGTAGCGGCGGTATTTGAGTTGTAAGAAACAAAAAGATGGGTTGATGTTAAGCATCACCCAACCTGGAGTGTCAACATGTAGGAGCTGTGGCGGTTGTCCTCTGACAGCTTCACCATGCTCTCACAGTGGGTACAGATCAAATAAAGAGACTTGAACCTGATTTATCTTGTCGCACGCAGCTGGCAAAATGATGTATGACTCTAACACACAGTGAGGTATGGCTCATCTTTTCTGGTTGATATGTTCAAGTCCTATAGTAAGGTTTTGTACATACATACATATACATACATACATACATACATACTTCAGGAATGAAAGATTTCTTAACAAATAGAGGAAAAGGCTAAATAAAGTTGGGAATGTGAGCATCTTGTGAGTTACTGGTTGTCCTGGGCCAGTGTCAGAGCCCATACTGCCATGGGACAGTCTGACACCAGTGTAGTTGGCCTTCGCACAGTTTGCTGGCTGTCAGATGAGGTTGATTGTCCTTCCCTCAGCTGGTCATTCTTTCTTTTCAACAGTGTCTGGACAGAAAACAAATTTATAGTCTGAAATTAGATTTTGCATAGTTAAAGAATGTGTCCACATTTAATATTTAATATGGTGTCTTCAGTATTGCTTTTTGATGATGAACTTCATGTTGTATATTTGAGAGATGCAGCAGAAGAGGCGACTGTGAAACTACACTTTTATTGAGAATAATCTCTGCCGGGCTGAAATGATCATTGCACTGCATAAAAGGACGGAGGTGAGTGGAAAAAATCTAGAGCTGAAACAATTAGTCAATTTCACACATTAGTCTATGAACTGAAAATTAATAGGCAGCTTAATGTTAATATTTTCATGGTTTGAGTCAGAAACTCCAAGTATTCCTTAGTTTCAGCTTCTCAGTCATGAAGAGTTACTGCTTTTCTTTGCCTAATCTGACAATAATAATAATAATATCTTTTCACAATGTTTTCACATTCTGACCAAAATAGTAATTGGTAATCTAAAAAGTAATTGCTATATTAATGAATAATTGACAATAATTATTAATTGCAGATCTAGAATAGGATCTTGTTATTCTTAGAGCCTTACTAGTAGTAAAGATAAAATGTAGTTTATCCTAAAGTTGGCTTTAGAAGGAAGACCATGTGGTAATTAAAATCAAATGTTTTTCTTTCCCCATTGGAAGCAATAATATGCTGATGGTATTAGAAGATATGGTGTATTGTGTGAAACGGAGTACAAGTGAACATTTTTTGTGTGAATAATTCACAGCAAATTTCATTAAAGTCCAGTAATTGATTTTTAGGATAGTCATGGATATGGACCAAAAAGATGGTAAAGAGGAACATTTGACTTGATATTCCCACTAGACCAAAGGTCATGAGGTCACTCAAAGTCATTAGGTGTCCTCCTCTAGGGACCTCTAATATCTATACTAGATTTCATGGCAATCTAATCAGTTGTCTTTAAGATATCTTACTCTGGAGCACAATGCTGGACAGACTATGAATGATGCAGCACCTCTCAGTAAATATCTAACAATAACTAAACTTTAAATCTTAACTTTAAGCATCAACATCAGTCTATAAAAGCCAATAAAGAGCAATGACATTGATCATCACTCAAACGTTTATCCAACTTAAATTTGTGATGAATTTGTGATCCATGAAACAGTGTGTGACAGACAGAAGGTGAAACAGACACTTGGACACTGAAGCTGATCCATTGTCTCTGTACTGCTTTTACTGTAAAGCATCACACGAATCCTCAGTAGAGATAAAAGAACTCAGCAGCTTTGTTCAGAAAACAGCACAGCCTGTTGTGATTGACCAGAGTCATCTGTTTTGATACTGTACTTTAATTTTAACTGCACACTATGTGCTACGCAGCCCCCTTATACGCCATCCCACCCTGATCCACACGGTTGTTCGACAACAAGCTTTTTCTTCTCTGGTGCTGTGTCTGGCATTGTTTAAGCTGTTTCCTTTCTGCACCAACCCGTTTGTCTCTGCCAAGTTATTTCATATGCTGCTAGCCTGTCCTATTTATTCAACCCCGACAATCTGTTCACAACAGTTGCTTAATGATTTTTTTTCTACCTGGGAACTGTTCGATGCCCAAATCTGAATCCCATCCTTTGGCTCAACAACTATTTAGAACCATACACAGAAAAAATGCACAAAATCACAGCACTCTCTACAGATGTCTAGATTCAAATTACATGCCGTCTTATTACCCCCAAATCTCATTGGAGACCTGAGAATAACAACAGTGTGGTATCCTTATCAAATATGATTTATTGGCATGATTATTGCCCCTACAGTCCGTGTTGGCTGCATGTTAAAATAATATGCATTGCACACTTGATTTATTAAATGTCTGAAAGTTGAGTTTGCGGGTAATTCATCACACTCAATCTCCAAAGACGTGCTGACACGTTTATACCAAAATATCAGGGTCATAGCTGTGGACCTGAAATGGGAAGAGAGGATTTACAAATGCATTTGGCCCTGGAGGAGCACGTACAAACTGCCTGGCTGCCGCCTACCCCTACAGAGACAAGGAGATGGAGACAGACGGGGAGGAGTTGATGGGGTTTGCAGGAGGAAAAAAAAAAGGAACAGAGACAAGGAGGGTGAAGCTGGGTAACACTCGGCTGCACAGCACTGAGGCTTCTCGGGATGAAGTGAATTTTAATTCGGCAGCTGTGGCCACTAATAAGAATCCGCTTATAAATAGAGATGTGCGCGAGTGTGAGTGCTTCCTCCGCGTCCTTACCTTTGGACTGAATGCTGTCAGTTAAAACTGAGTCAGGTTCCTCTGAGATCTCAACATGATCTTTTATCTCCTCTAGACATGAGTAGCGGAGTGAAAAGAGAAGAATAGAGAGGGGAAGAGGGGAAAATATGAAAGCCAAAGATAAACAAGTAATATGTTGCCATTCATCCCGTGCAGGCAAGCATCAATTTATCTAAACAATCTCTCAGTCAAGTTGTTTATAGTTACATTTTTGCTAACATGAACTTTGTGTCATCAGGACTGGATTGGATGTGAGCGACTCAGTGTCTAATAACAGTGTTTTTTGTTTTCAATCTCAACAAGACTCTACATTACAGCTCTGACTTCTAACGCTGGCTGGAGCTGCTTACCACTGAAATTTCAGTGCATCCAGCATATAATCAGAGCACTAATTCGTACTGTGATAATTTATCATTGTAGGCAGGTATGTTGACAGAAATATCCACCCATAAGTAGCAGAAGCAGAAAAGCAGGAAATAGAGGAAGGGTTGTGAGCAGCAGACAGCAGGGAGGTTTCTGTTAAGCGGCAGGATTTCTGTGATGCGTCACAGCAACGATAGAGGGTAGCTCAGTGGGTAAGAAAAAAAATATTTACTCACCTCCATTGCTGGTGCCAGTCTTGTCAGTCTCAGAGACATCTGTAATGTGGAGCACATAGGTATTGACATGTTAGTTTTGATATAAGGTTAAGATATTAGATCATGCACAGGAATCATGTGCAGGAATATTTAGCTACTAGTTTTTAACAAAATACTTTCCAAGAATTTAAAAGTGCTCTCATACTCTTGGCCTCACATTTACATTTGTTATCATACACTGTATTTTAGATTGTATTTAACAGTCTCTCATGCCTGAAAATTCAGCACTTTCCTAAAGAGTTATACTTCGAAAAAGAACAAAACAAATGTGAGAAGGGAGCAAGATGCATGCAAAATTAATTACAGACTGCCATCCCTGTAAGGCAGCCCGAGACACCCTCACCGCATCCTTCTCTCCCCCCTCTGTCCCCTCCCTCTATCCCCCCTGTTACCTCTGTAGTCACACAACTCCTTCTTCCTCACTCCCTGAGCAAACCTTGCTGCTTCCTCCCTTTGCAACAACAATCAACCAAACAAAGCATGCCATAAAAATAGCCGCTCTCCCCAGGCAGTCTGGCGATGATGTAAACAAATACAACTGCTTTGGCGTGATAGAAGAGAATGTGTAGAATTCAAAGTGTTATGTATGTTTACAGCAACAAGTCTGCAGTCAAGGTCATTTAATCTCTTATAGAAATGCAGGTTCCTTGGTTGTAATTGAAGATTTAGATATACGTGCCAGGTTGCAGAGTAAGTAGACAGCTTAGGCTTTACATACTGCTTTTTCTTCTCTGGCAACCTGGACCAGTAGTGCTGCCCCCTACGGAGAACATACAATATATAATGCTTTTCCGACTGATTTAATCTGATGCAACAATTTATACTGAGGTTTCTCTTCCCTGACAGAGTAACCATTCCCAAGGACCGATAAAAAGCAGGAAAGGATCAGGCAACAACAATCTCACCCTCAACTTTTTCTTCTTTGTGTTCTGAGGCATGGAACCGCCCAGGGAGTAAAAATAACATTATCAGCAATCAGTAATAATAACATTATACACCCCGAGTTAATTGCTGAGATTTTAGGAATATGACATCATTGCTAACACAAAGTTAGATGTACCAAGAAATACACAAACTATTATCAATCACAGCAGTTGTACACAGCAGTTTTCTGGGATGTGGGATTATTACGTCCAAATAAAAACCTTACTTTCTGGCTTGTTGATAATCTCTGTGAACCTTGTGTTTCTTGCCCGTCTGTTGTAGCAATGTGTTCTCAGATCTCAGCAATTATTTGGTGAGTATAATGCTATTATAACCAATAGAAATAATGGTCAAAACCATGAGTATCAAGACCAAGTGGTAATAATCTTGATTATCTTTTATTGTCTTCTGTTTTGTTATAAATTAATCAAAGAACAGATTCAAATCTTCAGCATCATGGAATCAATTAACAGGAAATATGTACACACACGTTGTACCGCACATGTATGAGAAGCAGGCATATGGCGTCAATGGCGATGCAATAAATTATGCATAGTACACATGAAATTATATTCCATGCATTAATACTTTTTCACAGAATCGCTAAGGATATCAAGCATGTTGCTAGGACATGTGTTGGAACAGCGTCTCCATCATATACAAGCTAGCATAGCAGTAGCCTCGCTCTCTAATTTGACTTTTGCTTGCTGACAGTAGAGGGGCTATCATTTAGGGGAGGATGTGAGTGTGTGCTGTGGTAAACACATAAACAAGATGAGGGAAGGAGAGAAAAATGACCCCCTGTCAAGGTTCTGTTGAAGGAGAGGCACAGAGGGCTGATAAGGAAAAGAGGAGGAAAAACAGTAGACCGAACTGACTCCCTCAGCAGGAAACTAGACAGCTTACACCAGTGGTTCTCGAAGCCGGGACCAAAGACCCTGAGGGGTCCTTGACAGTGTCTCCTGCTCTCCATTTTGTTTTGTTAATTACCAGTATGCACGATAACTGAATTTGTGTATTCTTGAGTTATTCTGGGGGTCCGACAGAGAAAGGGGTCTTGGGGTCTCACCATACCAATGCCAATATATGCATGAAATTGTTCTTGCTAATGAAGGGTATCTCATCTGCATTTTTTCACACATATGAACTACAATCTGTTCATCATTTCATTATCTGTCCTGACATCATGCTGATATCAGTGAAGGTTCCACAAGACTGATTTACCAGTGAACAGAGGTCACACAAGAGCTCAGACACATTTAAAATTTGTCACTTGAGCCTTTCACGAGTTCAGTGAAAAACATGGAGAGAAAAAAACAGTAGCTCAAGAGGGAGGATGTGAATACGTGCGTGCGTGTGTGTGTGTGTGTGCTCACATTTGCACACGCAAGAGAAAGGAGAGGAAGGAAGAGAATTGGGCATAAGTCACCCTCGTATGCAGACAAGCAGAAAATTACATCCCCCCACCTTCCATTCATTTATTAGACAAGAGGTAGTTAGCGTTTTGTTGGTCAGCATTAGTTGTACTGCACCACAATATTCAGCCATGATAGACAATTTGTTTGAACTGGACAGCAATGGCAAGAGCATATTTTAAAATTTCCTATACATGAATTAGATATTTGACCAGCTGTGGCTATTAGGATACGTTTTCTCATTATTTTGCATCATCCTCGCAATGCATTTGTCACGATCAGCAGCGGTTCTGCTTCTGCACCACTTTTAATGTTCTTGTCATTCCAGCTCAGTCAGCCCACAGGGGAGGCAGTCCCTGTGGGTCACCCACATGGCAGTATGGGAACCGTCTCTGCTTAATGTTCCAGACAGGAGCTTTGGGCAGAACAAGTGGTTCCTTTTGTCCCACAGCCACAGGACATCTCACTGTCTTTTATTCAACTCCTCTTTCTTGTGCAGTGGTAGAATAAAAATCGATGGAGGTGTGGAGGTGTAGAAGTGTCTTTGCCCTACAGTGTCAGTCCCCCAGGAGAATTTCTTCTGTTCATTTGATCCCCAAAGCGTGGTTTGGCGAGCTGGTCTGCTGTGTCTGAACAGGTGCTGGAGCTTTGATCCCAGCCAGCTCACACAGGTGTCCAGCTGCTCCCAGTCAAACAATGGACATGACCCATCACAATCCCAGCGTAGGAGCTTCTGCAAACCATGAAAACCCTTTCATGTACAATAGTTGCTCAGTATCTTCTGCTAAAGGCCCACTAAAGGACTGGATTAAATATATCACAAACAAAAAAACATTTACTAACTGAATCTCTTTCACGGATTGCACAAAGTATTTCTATGTTGGTTGAGTTTAACAAATAACTGGGAGAGGTCTTCTGGTTTCTGCAGCTTTTATGAAGTAGACAGAGGGCTGCTGCTTGCTCAATAGCACTTCATCTTGAAAGAATAAGATAGGGAAATGTCAGGGTCAATACCAGTATCTATTGAGTAGCTCCATTCCTTTCAGTGGATGAGAGCAGAATTGATTTAAGAATGCAAACCGGGTGGTCTGTGAGGGACTTGGGCCTGGTCTGCACTGGGCCATGTATATTAAACAAAAATCAAAGAGCCCCTCATTGAACTTTGCATGGACTAATAGCTTTGGGCCTGATATGCCTACTGCAAAGATAATTAAAGACATCTCCCTGCTCAAGCAAAACAAGAGCGGGTGGACCTCAACAAGTGCCTGACCAAAAGAACTAATGAGCTGGTAAATGTGGAAAGCAGCCCATTTTCATATGTTAATGTTAAGTTTGTAGTGCAGACTTGTGGAAATAGCTTAACTGCATGAGCTGCCACACTCAAAACAGAAGAAAAAGGATTTTGTGCAGAAGGGGGGTCAGCATTTGATAGCCAGAGTTTTCTTTGCTATGAGATAGAACACTGTCGGACAATCTGAGCCAATTAAAGAGCACTGAGCTGTGACCTGCAGGCTAGGGAGACAAAAACAAGCCTGCTTGGTAAACACTTGACCGCCCCTCTCTACTGCTATCCTCCTGAAAAGCCAAGAGTCTTCATTAATATTCCGCCTTTCTTTTCCCTAAGAAAAGGCTGAGGGGTTGTGGACATTAAGTAGTATTGTGCTCCCCTGTGGGTTTGGGTAACCTTGCAGTGGTGGCTGTGGTGGGGCAGCTCCAAGTTGGGTCAGGGTCCTCTAAACAGACTGAAAAGGCCCAAGCTCATTACACAGGCTTGGGCCATGCTTGACAAGATGAGAAAACACAAAATAGTCTGAATGACTGAAAAGAGAACAGGACACCATCTGCTTTGGGGTTAAGCTACAACAGAGTAAGAGAAGATGATTAGAAGGCAGCAGAGAGAGAGAGAGAGAGAGATGGCAAGAGAAAAGAGAAGGCGCAGTTGACAACATATGTTGCAAAAAAAAAAGAAGGAAAAATGACCACTGGCGACCCTTTGATAAGACACAGCGTTGAAAGAAACAGAAAAGTCAGTAAAAATTTTGTCTCCGCTGGCTATGTTTCTCACTCTTGATCTCTCTTTTTTAGTCTTTTTCTATTCTCACTGTGTCCAGCTAAGTCTGAGACAGTCACAGCGGTCTGTCACGAGACAAAAAAAGGAAATAAAAAAAGAAAGCGAGAACACGGAGATACACAGAGATGAAAGGAGTAAGTGAATAACTGATTAAGTGAAGAAGTGAGAGAGGGAGACAACACAAAAATAGACATGGAAGGGAAAAATGCAAAAGAGGCCTCCCCCTGTGCGACCTACATACCTGCTAAACCTGCTGTCAGGGTTGGCCAGCTCCTCTCTCATCACTTGGTGAATTGCTTTACATAATCTTTAGACTCTCCCTGCACTGTTTAGTGGGCCTGCAGCAGGAAGCTGCCTGCTTCTGTCTTCAATACCTATTGTGGTTTACTATATCAAGGCATAGACAGGCAGTCTTGCAGGGGACTGGTTAATTTGACACAAAGGCGATGTGGCGAACCCCTGCGATACATTAAAATGAGGACACACCGCAGCTGAGGAATGCATGGAAGCAGCATGTTAATAGAGGAGGGCCTGAATGTTTGCGTGTCACAGAGGACATGACTTGGGCCAGCTGACTGATTTGCAGTTATGAAGTGATTCCTCTTCTGGACAGCTCTACGTTTTCCGCAGGAGATCATAGATCGGACTGGTCAATATAATCAAAGTGGTCGTCTAGACTGAAGTAAAAGCCAGGAGCCCTCGCAGAGCAGCTGTCTATCACTGAAAGGTCAGCAAGAGAGCAGCTTGATTGGTAGACCTCAGTAGAGGAACTAAGTATGTGTGTCAGCAGAGTAGAGAGGGACTGATAGAGATATAAATAAAGACGAAGAGAATGAAAATGTTGCATCAGATTATTGTGACACATTACGTATGATGCATTATTTCACTTCACCTCTGCTCGCTGTTTTTGTTCTGCACAATATTTTCTGTGGTTAATTATTATTGCTATGTTTCATTTAATAATCATAGCATATTATAATACAGTGAATTATATCATATCATGCTGTATTCTATCACACTGTGTCCTACCCTGAGTGAATTTATACATGAGAGAAAGGGGTCAGTATATGAAAAATAGACTGTGGCATTTAAAATCCAAAGGGTTAAAGACTTGTCGTGTCTGCATCTCAAAGACCATTGTTGTCAGCCAGTGTCTCACTTGGGTTTACTTCTGTCTCTAACAAAAGTAGAGCTACCATCAAATCTTCCTCACTGCCTCCAGGAGACAGGCAACCCATACAGAGATCACTCATCACTCAGTATGTGTGTGTGTGTGTGTGTGTGTGTGTGTGTGTGTGTGTGTGTGTGCGTGTGACAGAGACTAAAATGTGTTCCAGACTTTTCACAAACACACATTTGTTGCATCTCTGCTGGCTGACAAATTCACATTCTGCTCAGAGTTTATTCATTTGCCATTTTTTTGTGAACCAAACAGAGGGGTGGAGACAGGATAAGAGAAGCTGATCAAAAGAGGAGCCTCAAAGGAAAACAGAAAAAGTGTGTCCGTTGTAGCCTATTAGATGAGGCCCCTTCTCTTTGAAGCAGGCTTCTAGTCCAGAGGTGACAAACATAATGGACATTGTGCACATTGTTGGCCTATTCTCCATCTCCAGCTAAATGACCGGTGTACCGTGTTTCTCATCAACAAGAAGACAAAATGATGGAGGGTACTGCAATGCCGAAGAATGGCGGTGAAGAACCAAATTCACTCACATTCATATTTGAAGTCATCAGGAAACAAGGTTTGATTTGATATCCAGTCTGCTAAAATTAACAAAGCGAGTCAAAACAAGGAGTCAAATGGAGTTTAAAAATGAGGAGCGAAGCCAAATGGAATTCAATGATAAAAGCTGCATTAACACGAGTAGACTGTGGGTAGTCTCCTCACAGCGCTCACACACAATGCCTCAGCAGGGCTGTGATTGGTGTAGCTGCTGTTCCTGGACTTTCACAGTCAGTGCAAAAAGCTATAAAACACAAGCATAGCCTAATGTCCTCAGCCAGTGGCAGCTTGCTCCCTGAGGAGTCACTCAGCGTTACAGTATACAATGTTATGCCAAAAGTTAATTGTGTGCTGACAACTCTAAGCCACAGGAAAGACCACATTGCTCTCCAGATTTAGATTTACATCACCAGTGTCCCATTATTCACGAAACACCAAGACAAAGGGGCACAAAACAACCACTTAAGCAAAGCTTTAATTTCTTTTTGCTGTTGTAGATGAAGGAATATAAATGCAAAGTGCACTTCAGCTACAACAAATTCTAAGAGGAATATAACGACGACTTCTGGGATAAATTATTCAAGCTGCTAAAAAGAGAAGAAGAGAAAAGCTCTTTTGATTTGCAATGGATTACTAAGAAATTTCACTCTTTGCACTTGATGCTTTAACATAAAAGAGCGACCACACAGGGTCACTGTGATCTGATAGTTTTGTGTACACCTTCGCATTGCCAATGGCAAGTCTGCTAGATTTCAAAAGAGCCATTTGTGTCAGCTTGTTGTTCCGTTACACTCAGGCTGTAACACTAGGGGAGTAAAATACATAGAAATCAATAACGTCCCCCGAATAACACTGGCAAACGAGAGTAAAACCAATTCTCATGACAGTTGTTAAAAGGGGATTCGTTGCGCCTCGATTTTTGATGCATTTTTTATTGTTTGGATCTTACAAGGGAGAGACGTGGGTACAACATGTGCATGTGGTTTTTGGGCACCATATGGCACTTGTGGATACAGCTGGGCTTTCTGCTCAGAGCTTCACGAATAGTGAGCTGTGAACTGCTGTGGCAGAATTGCAGTGCTAAATAAAGCAGTCGCAGCCATCGATACTTAACGCAGCTTGGCCACCAGGGGAAAAAACATGGCGATGGAAAGTCGGGACAATATAGTAACCATAAACAAGCGAAAATGTGTGGATAATAAGAATGAACTGGAGGCTTCTTGAGTTGCTGTGATGTTTTTTTTTAAACAACACAACAGGTCTATGGAGAGAAAAGGAAATCAAGGGAGAGATGAGCAGTAGTAATGGCAGTTCCAGCAGCCTCTGGGCTGATGTAATGGTGCCTTGTCTCTCTGCTGTGTTGAGACTGAGATTGTTGTGATGGCCTGCTGGGTCTGTCCGTCTCTCCATCCTCTCCCCTGCAGGGTCCCTCCTGCCTGGTTTTAGTATGCCATTACAGTCTGTCCCTTACTTGCCCAGCTGGCCTGCACCCAGCCACGATCAGGTAGAGGACACTTCTCCATGGTGTTCTCTCTTTCATAGTCTGGGAGCTGCTTTCAACCCACAGTCAGCCTCCAGCTGAGGCCAACTTTATCAAAGGCATAAAAACATTGATATACTGAAGATTCAGATGGCAAGGTTGTGGTTATATTCAGGTGTATATGAGGAGAGCAGGAAGACCAGAATTTTAAAAACAGCAATATCTTTTGGCCACATTAAAAAAAGGCTGTGTCCGTAACAGGTGCACACTAAACTGACACTAAAAACTATCACACAACAATCTAGCATACCACAAATCCTATGCAGGTTTGTGTCAGTGCATCATATAAGATGCAAATGCTTTACTTGCTCCGAGTTTGATTGGAAAGAAGGATGAGCCACTGTGTACTCAGTGGCATTGAATCTGTGCATCCATTAAATCTTACCTTTGGAGCTAAGACAATAGCTATCGACTCCTGTAGGAGAATCACGCTGCATGAAGGAAAAACAATTTCTGTTCACAACTCAGATTTATTTATTCCTAGCTTTAGGCAAAGACAGTCTTATTTTAATTTATGGGTGTTCCACAAGCTTACTGAAGCGGCTGCCCACTCTCACAAGTCACCAGAACAAGGCTTGCTGGATAGATATTTCAAACACAATAACAATATAGCCTCCATTTCCATTTTAAAGTATGTTATGAATATTTATAAGGGAAGGACGCCTGAATTCTGATTCAATTTGGTGAGCCTTTATAACATCCCAAACATCAGACTGAGAATATCATTGCCTGTGCAGGGAGATATCTAATACATATAATTCATATGGTGGAACATGCTGCCTTATTTAAAATCTCTCTCCTCTGCCTAGCACCTTACATATCTCTACTCCACATGGATATTCCAGAGAGATTGATAAAATACCCAGAATATAATATTTGTTGTATGTATTGTCTGGGTGTTATGGTTCTTTGGTTACTTATATTGTCTGGAAAAATTGAAGATCTTTCTACTGTTGTCCTGAATTTAATTCATTTTGTAGAGCTACGAACAACAGGACCTCATGCTTTAACATTTACTATTTTCATGAACTGATAAGATGTCAGCAAAGAGCTGTGCCCTACATCTCTATAATATAAGCAAATATGTTATTAGAAATTGTTACATTAACAAGTTATAATGATGACTGGAGTGAAAATGAATAAAACAGAAAGCTGTTTTCTTTAGCTTTGTATTATTTAGAGTGGGTGAGCTGAGACTGAGATGCTTAGCTGCTATACACACTTCCGAATATGTGCAATATTGAGTTATGTGAGAACAGTGGGGTGTCAACAGACAGTGGCGACGACTGGGAGAATGCGAATATAAATGTGTAAATGCAAAGGATGGTATTTGAGAATGCTGTAGAGAAATGTCTGTTACACATCCAGCAATGTGGGACCACTAATGTGTATAGTGTGACCTGTTCATTACAAGGTATATGAGCGAAGCCTCCTGCTATGACGATGTTCAAACGACTAGAAGGTACCAAGCTGGTAATTTTGAGATCAAATGCATCCATCCGCAGCCCGTGGATAGTATAGCTGCTTGATGTCAGCTACAATAGGTTTTGCTCAAAGGCCTGTGAACCAATGTACACAACTAGACAATAAACCTAACCACAAATTTGAAAGCAACAGAATGGCAACTGATACTCTAATTAACTGTACAATCAAATAGAAACAAGAGGCAGCACGATCCAGATTTATCTTTCTTTTTGGTAACAATTAGAAAGTTGGCAAAGGTGATTAGATGGTCATGTCTTAAGTGACACTCTGATCTTGACACAGAAGGGACTGAATTGAATAATAACATAAAAGTGTGGTTGATCCTCATGAGGAAATTCAGTTGCCACAGCAGCAAATGTCAGTCAGTCTGCTGCAATATTTGTCCATTTATTGGCAACATTTTGCTCAAAAAGATATATTTGTTTCATAAATGAGCAAATTTGCCTTTTCTTTTTCTGTCTAAACACAACATCAGGGAGCCAAGAGGGTTTGAGGGTGAACACAATTAAAGAATAAATTCAAAATATTATTGGTTATTTGTGCAGGCAAATTGCTACCTGATCATGAATGAACGACAATGTCAAAAACATAAAATTCAGGTAGTAGGTAAAACACACACACACACACACACACACACACACACACACACACACACACATATAAAGTCTGACTCACATGAGTAGGTGTTTGCACATGTGTGTGCAACAATATTCTGCTGTCCTCAAATTGTTTGATTCATTACTCATTCCTCCCATCATTATGAGCTATTTTATTACTCCTTTCAATGAAGCAATGAAGCAGATTTAACCTCTATGGCCATGAGCAGGCAGCCTGATTACAGTTATTATTTTTAATAAAGGGTATTGGCTCGGGAATCATTTGGTCTTGTCCTGTGAATAGCTAGTTACGCGTGGGTAAGCCGGGCTGTGTTGGCCTGCATGAGATTCAATATCTGAGACAGTTTGGGTCTGCGCTCTGTCCAAGGCCCTGCTCCTCCATACAAAATGCAATCTGCCTGCAATCAGGAGTGACACCACTGTTTACTGCTTGACAGTGCCACCACACAGCCAGCCCACAGTAACCCCAGACAGTGACAGACACTGGCGGGCTCAGGCACGACACAATCAACAGGCTGGAGTGAAGCTTTCCAGTGATGGAAAACCTGTAGTGTTTGCAGGACGTATTCCAATGGCTTTTCAGAGAGGATGGAGAAGGCTATCTCAGATAGATCTATCTGGAATGTTCATTCTCACCCTAAATTAATTGAATGTCAGTCAAAGCGAAAGTGAAATGGAGGTGAGAGTGACTCAGACCTTTGTGTTAGTGCAGAGGTGAGAGAGACTGGGGTTCACAATTCTATCCGCATACTTCTCCAGAGAATACGCTTTAATCGGTTACTATGTCAGCCAAAGAAAAATACTACTGCACTGAGAGAGCAGAGGTCCTAACAAAATGGCTGGCTTCACCATGGAGCTAAATTGGAGTGAATGCAAATAAATGTTAAATATATGACAACCTGGATACAACAGAGAGAAATGAGAAAAGATCTGGACACAATATTTTCATTTAAAGTTGATTGTCTTTAAAAAATATATTTTCCTCCAAAATATGGTCTTTGCTTTTGTGCTTCTTTAGTTAAAATTTCAAGGAGAAGGCTAGCAGTATAGCAATATCAATAAATCCCATGACAAGATCAAAAAAACGCCCAACAAATTAGTTAGTCTAAACTAGTCTCTAAATGTTTTCTGTCTTCCCTAACCTGTCTGTGGCACTAGGCTCCACGCTGTGCTGCACACAAACAGGAGTAAATAGTACATTTGATGGGACTATTATCACCTGCAGAATAACATTTGATGCTAGTGAGTATGAGATGAGAGATAGTGAGTATGTACTGCACCACGATAGCATATGTGTGATTGACTCACAACTGCAGTGATCATGAGGGAACATGTTAATCATTGTTGATTTGGTCTTTTTATGGGATTTGCTGACAATATAAAAAGGAGAATATTGCCAGCCTTATTCTTTAACAAAGCTGCTGTTATTCCTTTTCAGGCACACTACTAATGTTAGCTATGAGCTATGTTATTATTTCATTTTATTATTTTCTATGTTACAGTATTTTACCAATATGGCTTCCAGGGATGCCACCTGAGCATCTCTGCAATACTTGAATATTCCTTGTATAAAGTGATGTTACACAGTGATGTGACACAATAGATTCTGGATAGGCAGAGACTGATTCCAGTGGAAAAATAGTTTGACATACAGCAAAACAAATCAAAACATATGCTGACCATACTAATTCGATACACAAGTATACAAATACACCAAACTGGACAGGAAAAAACACAGTGATGGAGAGTCAGTCAGTCAGACTCTTGATCTGATTAAATCAAATCAAATCCAAAAAAAAAATCTGATCTTACCTTCCATCTCCACAGTGGACTTTCCTGTGTCATCCTCTTCTATCTTTGCAGCAGGCTGCTCTTCCTCTGCTGGAAAAAAAGGAACCACAGCTCTGACGTTTGTTACACTTCATTCACATTACATCAGTGTCTTTGCAGACAAGCGATCACACCCACGTGCCTGCGAAAAGAGGCTTGGGCTTGACCTGTCATGTCTTCAATCAGATGAGCTTTGTGAGTGTGGTTTGCTTGGCGTGTGTGTGTATATGTGTGTGTATACTGTGAGGTTCCAGTGACAGAATATTCTATGTCCAATCTGTAATCCTCCTCACTTGGTTCTGCTTATTCTGTGCTCAGCGATACATTTGCATAGATTTATATGCTGACAGAAAGAAATATAAAAAAACACTCTTATTGTGCATTTGTAGTGTTTCATCTCCCAACCATGTAATTTTGGACTGCTGGTAAACCAAAAATGTACACATCTATGTTTTCATTTTGTTATGCTGTCGTTATATCAACCATCATGGTTTCATACATTGAGCTGACTTCTTCATATATATCTGTCTGCCTCGGTGCCTCCATATTTTGCTACATACAGCGAGAAAATAGATTAACTGTCATGAAATCAGGCGATCATGTCAACCATTTTTCAGTTTGGTAACTGACAACTCCTGCACCAAGTTTTTGGTGTGAAACAAACATGTACCCTTGTATACATATGTACCTTTGTCTTCACCATTATCCTTGTCGACGCCCTTGTCTTCATCTTTGTTGTTGTCCATGCCTATATCTTCATCTTTGTCTTGGTTTTCATTTTCATCTTTATCCTTTTCTTGATTTGGCTCCTCATGGCCTGAATCATCATCTGGAGGAAAACCAACATCAAAATACAAAAAAAAAGTTTTGAAGGATTAATTCAGGCTCAGTGAGTCAAAGTCTTCACATTAAAGCCTGTAAGACTTGGAAGAAAACAAGCCCGTACTTCATTATTGCTGACAGAAATCTTACAGAAACATTTTCACACCAACAAGTTGCTCTTTTCCAGTTTGAAGGCGCGGCGGTTGACAGGTAAGAAGGAAAAACTGTCAGAAACTAGAAAAGACGTTTTCTAAAGGAGCAGGTGTTAGCTTTAGGCAGTATAAGCTAGTTTAAATGTGGATTTTTAAAACAACTAATTTATGATTCTTGTGTTTGAAGCAGTTCAGGTCATAAAAGGCGTTTTCTGGGTTGTAGTTTTTAAAGTCTGGAGGGCAAGTATAGTTCTAGTCTTAAAATATGTGTATTATTAGTAGTTAAAAGACAAAATTCGACTGTAAAATGAAGATGCTCCCTTTAAGTGAGTTTGCTAATAAGATCTGTGCACAAAGGTTACTTTTTTACAAAGTAACCAAGACCACATAATTGAACAACATATTGATTTGTGGTCTCTGGCTGTCATCTGCAACACACACACACCTACACACACAGACAAGAATGATGCAACTGCTCCAGTTTTGGCTCAATTAGACTGCAGGTGTTGTTTTAAACTGTATATCTTTGCTCATCCCAGCTTCTACCTCTCTGTTTGTGTCTCATGAGAAAGTAATTATATATCTCAGGTCTTGGAAAGTGTCCCAGGGCTGCATTTGCCATAACTCTCTCATAGAATATCTACAAAATTCATGTTCAGAGAGGCTCTATCTGTCAAATCTTTGTCAATGGGATGGGATTTGAATAAAACAAAAACAGAAGAGAGGCGAGGCGCTGCTCACTGCCAGTATGCAAATGCAGAATGTTAATTATATACCAGCAGCACAGAGGATACGCAGAGAAAGAGAAATGGTTGTAGCTCAAAGTTAATGGTCGCTCCATTGTAACACGCACACATGCTCACACACACGCACGCACACACACGCTAGCACACGCTCTCTCTCAAGGCTCTCTCCCTGTCAGCACAACAAAGCACATCTGAGTCTCAGGGTCTGTTGGTCCAACCTATACAGATGTGTTTAGAGCTGTGTGTATACTTCTCTGCTGCTAACGAGACTGATCAGGTTGGATCTTCAATCAAAAGCCATTCATAAACAGACACAAGACATAATGAAAAACAGAGCAATGAGGTGCACGTCGGTCAGCTCGTACAATCCCCATCTCCTCTAGAGATAAGAGACAGATCAATGTGTGCTCCTTGCTTCTCGGTGAGTGATGTGTATAGAGTATAGAGGCAACCTGCACGCTGACAATAACACATAATCTCACATCTCTTGTGAATGCTGAAGCCTAGATTTTAACTGTACTGTACCTTGGTTTTGACTCTCCATCTCCACATCTTCATTTCCCACAGCATCTATAAAACAGAAGAATTCAAAGCGGAAAACATTTGAGTTCAGTGCTAGAGCCTAGAGTTGAACTGACTCGGCTTTCGATATCACCTCAAACAGCCTTTTCATTCCATCTCTTTGTGTAGCTTTGTCTTTGTACTGCTGTATGAGAGCAATGGAACCACAAAGACATGCATAAATTAAGTGACAAAAAAGAAGGGAAAAAGAATGTCACTTCTAAAGCCATACATAATTGAGGGATTTCTTTGTTCCATGCGTCTGTGATAAGAGAACTTTTTTTTTTTTTTTGTAAGAGTGGTGGCACACAGGATGGAAAGACTGAACTGGAGCGAATAGAAAATTCAATTTTTGATGACAAATGACATGAAGAAGCACTGGTAGAGCCGAGGGGCTCAGAACATGTTAATGGTGCGTAGAGCTACATTACCATTGTCACCCTCCTCTTCATCGACTGTTTCCTCTTTACCTGAAAAGGGAGCGAGAGGATTCATCAGCCAAACACAAACATGCACGGGAATGATGCCATGTCATTGACTCCGGAAAACAAAGCTAGCAGTCACCCTGATGATCACAAACTGTTCATCCTCTCTCGGCAAAGGAGTCATGTCATACTTTTTACACCACTACATTTATCTGACAGCTGTAGCTACTTTGATGACTAACAATGTGACACACGAAACATAAGATTGGCTTATAAAAAAAATGAAGCACTAAGAATAATACAATACAATGGACAACCCACAGCTCCAACATTAGAATACTACATACACGTTAATATTACGATATATGAGTTATTTTGCTTTTGACACTTTTTCTCAAGATTTAAATGCAATACTTTTACTTGTGATGGAGTATTTTTGCTACTTTTACGTAAGTGAAGGATTTAAATACTTATTCGACCACTGCCACCACTAGATTAAATGATGAATACAGAATACCCAAGTATCATGTTTAATCTTTTCATTAAGAGCCACGAAAAAAGAGTTTGTATAAAAATACTTTCCAGAGGGGATATTAGTGCAACAGCCTGGAATGAAACTCATCTTATTGTTCATATTGACGTCATACTTGCTCATAAACCTCAAATTTAGAGTCATGAGAGCATTTTTTCCCAAAAAACTATGTGACCATCTTCAGCACCGTTGCAGATTATGGCCAATTTATGCCAAAAGTCAGATTTTAGTAGTAACATAAAACAACTTAAATCCCTGCATCCGCACCCTTTTCTCTCACACACAGACACACACACAGACACACACACACAGACAGACACACACACACACACACACACACACACACACACAAACCAATGACATTTGGGACAAATTGAGTAAATGAAAGCCATGACACCAATAAGAGAACATGCTCTACAATGGCTATTGTGCAGCTTCTATAATTGCTTTTTTAACAAGCTGCAGAGAGAAACCATTTTTCCATATCTATGCAATTTTGCCCTGCACTCAGAACAATAAAAATGCCAGCCTCTATTAAATGGGGAAAAGGCCAGTTCTACCAGTGCTGCATGTTTGTCTCATGTGTCTCTGCCCATCACGCAGACTGCTGGTGACACACAGTAGATGGCAATCCTTTCTATTAATCATGACTGGCATTTTGAGATGGAACCTCAGACAGGGGTCTGGAGAGAATACTTCATTGGGAGAGCAGGTTAAGATGAATACTTCGTTGGCCATGAGGTCACTATAAGCCTTTCGTCTATATTTAAAAATTTTTGTATGACTGTTGTATCTGTCTAAAGTGATCCCAAACAACAATATATCAGATATGACAAAAGGCTGAATGCAATTTCCTCCCTGTTATTTGATCATTCGTATTTGACTTATCGAATGGAACAGTATTCAATTTGTGATAAAGGATTCTAAGGGATAGATTGTGAATAAACATGCACATGGACATGCACACACAGACCAAACAACAAAAGATTCTATGTGGGGCAGATGTGATTTATAATGGCTCCAAGTTCAGTTCAATTAGAACACTGTCTCTCCATGCAGTAAAAACCCAACCAGCACCTCCACCATGCTGCTCACTCATGTAGTCCAAGCAGCAGGTGGCAGCATTGTCACAGTTTTCTTACCTAATATTCATTGTACTAAACTGTCTTCACTGTGAATCAGAGTCTGACATAGTACTTCACACAAAAGGGCTCCAGCCCAAGTCCACACCTCAAGACTCAAGTGTCAATTCTCTCCTGTGAATTCCACTTTCAGAAATATAGCGACAAAAAGGCAATTTCAGGCCTGCACTTGTGTTGAGTGAGAAACAGCACTGTAGCATTTTGTTGAAAAAAAAATAGCCTCACAAACACTTAAATAATTTATTTATGTCAACAACAGATCCAGGGGTACAGTATCACAAGGACATAAACAATTTAGATGCTGATATGCAACCTTCCCTCAGTGTCCTACTTGCATGACCATTGAGTAAACAACAACAACAACAACTAGGATGTAAAAGCAGCATCTTATATTCAGGAATGAATAGAAATGTGACCAAGTTAACACGCGCACACACTCACACACCCTAGCTATGCTCTATCTCTTCCCCCCAGCCCTGTCTTCTACTCCTTCCATTAAAGCCAACTGGAGCAAAGGACAAAAAAGATTTAAAAAAAAAAAAAAAAACTTGAAAAATTCATGAGACATGTGTAAAAAGGAAAAAAGGGCTCAGAGATGACCAAAAGCTATAATTCAAAGACCTTTTTTCATGTGAAATGAGTGTGCGTTTGTGGGTGATGCTTGACGGCTGCCACAGTGTAAAAGGCATCCCATGGAGAGGCTCACTGTCTGTCCACGCAGATTTATTAATCTCTGTGTCCACACTCGGTGCCATCTCTCACCATCTCCTTCACTCTTGCTCTGGTCTTTCCCAGAAGCTAAAGCATGCCAGGCAAACCATATCCAGCCAGGCATTGATTTCTGGCTCAATGTTCACATTTTACTGTGCCCTGTGACATCCACTAATCTCACTAATACCAATCTGATATCAAATAATAGATGCTGTGGGGCTGCTTGCCAACTCAGGTGTCCTCTAAAGAGACTCCTTTATACTCCGGCCCTGGACCTCTGTGCCAGCGTTCGCCTCTGTGTCTCCCCCTCCCACCTACCCTTCCCCCATGCGTCTCTTTTTCTTTCTATAGCTCACAGCCTCTGCATGCTGTGCTTCTGTTTCATGTGGATTACATCACAACACAGCTCATAACACACACATACACACATAGTTAATCTGTGACCCTTTTTCACAAATACACTTCGGGGTTATTTGCAGTTGACGAGGGATCTTGTGTTCGCTCTGTTTGAAGAGGAGCTGAAATAATGTTCAAATCTAAAAAAAAATGTTCACCAGATGGGTTGGTCTTAAAGTAAATATGATTTTAACTTAATTTATGCAGAGCTTAAACATAGACAGGAATGTATTGTGAATGGGAAATATTCATTTGACAGTTAAGCTAAGTCCTTAGGAAAATATCACAATAACAAAGTAATAAAAGGAATACATAGTAAAAGAACATTAAACAATTAATAAGATAAAATAAGTGTAACATCATAATACACAGTAAGATACAATATAATATGTGTTTTGATGGTCAACAGAAAATGGTGAAGCTGCTGTGTTGAGTTTGAACAGTGGGTTGTGGCACAGTTTATGTGCTTTTTCATACAGTCCGGTGTTTGTGTTAATTGCATGCTTTTTACTATTTTCTCCCCTCACTCCACCCGGGCTCAAGAAGCATAACGGTCGTGCCGTGACACAACAACTGTAAGTGTAGCAGTTGTTGTTGTGTGGGACAGAGTAGCCCTGTAATTACCCTCAGTCCACTAACGGGTGTATTTATCATGGAACAACATTGGAAAAAGCCTTAATGTTTTCTCTTCATCAGTACTGTGGCTAAAAGCCCGTCATGCTTGACCCATGGACTGGGGAGAGTGAATCCCCCGAGGAGTGTGATGGATGTGATGGATCACACTGAGGCATATTGACAGGCACGCACTCCACCAACACTGCTGCAGAATGTAATTTATTCTAAAAAGTGTTCCACATATTGACTGTACCAAATATGTGACCTGTTTTGCTGGCTCCATCGACAAGATGGTGAATTCTTGTTTGTAAGAACATCTTACGCAGGTGTGCAGACGTGGTATGAGATTCTCAAGCATCTTAAAACGTCTGTCTCACATAGCTGACACTCTGTTTTTGCAGCAAGCGTTTCCTCTGCTCTGTGCTATCTTGACATCTGAGTGTTTTCTCTGATTAATCCTTCCTATGTGCTACATCGAACCAGACCTAACCTTTACAGTGCAGGCAGTACAAAATCATTTCAATCCCTTCCTGTGAGAGAGGTTGTCTCAAGGACTGAGTGTTCCCATGCTAGAAAGCTGTGCCAAGGCCTTTTGTGAATGGATTAGTTACTATTAAGCTGCCGGGCCTGATAAATTAGGATTTATAAAGATTATTACAAAATACTTATGCCCTCCTAATGCTGGTGATTGAATTTGTGAATCATATTGAATTACTGCTGTGGATTATGGAAAGGTATGTTGAATAGGCAGGAAGAAATTAGTTATTTTGCTTTGTTTAAACACATAGAATGTATTGACACCCTTGAAATGACAGCGCTATCTAGTCCAGCCTCTCACAATCAGTGAGAGGAATCGTTTCCCCAAAGAAAACAACCATGACTGCTATCTTCAAAAATTCCCTGCAACGTTAAGGCTTGAAGACAAATGGATGGTGTACCATTTTAATTGCCTACTAACACCCTCCAGTGTAAGAATCTAATTATCTTTGGTCCATCGTATCGGAGAAGCCTATAATTGTTTCAATATTACACATCCAAAGGGGCTGAAACTGCAGAATAGCCAGATAATGGCTTCTTAAACAAGTTTGCCTCTAAGAAAACATTCTTTTAAAAAAGACAAAGCTTCATCTTGTATTCATTTCCCCAAAGAGGAACATGGCACCAGAGAACAAGGAATTACTGACCCAAAAATACACTCCATTACTTCACTGGCCTTGTTCACACCTGGTATTAAAATGCATCTCGGGTGATCCAATCACAAGTGGACAGGTCTAAGTACAGGTATGAATGCACCCAAGACGCATTGAGGATGCAATGAGATCACCAGAGGTAGAGTGGGTTGTCCACTAATCAGATGGTCAGTGGTTCAATCCCTGGTTCCTCAAGTCGGCATGTTGAAGTGTCCTTGGGCAAGGTGATGAAATCCCAATTTTTTTTAGTGTGAATGAGTGCGTGAGCATTAGAATCATTGTAAAGGGCTATATCACTCCTGATGAGCAGGTTAGCACCTTACATTGCAGCCTCTGCCATCAGTGTATGAATTTGTGTGTGAACGGGTGAATGTTGGCATGTAGTATACAGAACATTGAGTGGCCGATTCACTAGAAAAGTGCTATATTTGATATATTTACCATTCAGAGGTGGTCTGGGCAGCACATGGCCACATTCTTTAGCAGTGTGTACACAAATATGTTCTGGACCACACTGAAGGACCGCCTACTCAACTGACGTCCTCCGCATAAGCAGAAGTACGTACTCATTTGTGTGCCAACAGCATCATACTGAAGTGCAAGACAATAAGAATAAGCCACAATAAATGTGTGTTTTGTGTGTACCCCATCCACGAGAATCCCTTTTGCCTGTCTGATTTCCATTGGAGCCAAAGGGTTTTGATTTTGCCTGCGTGCCAAGATCTTTGCAAGCCACTTCTTTTAATTTCTGGCAGACTAGGCACTTCCCCTGCCTAGTCTGCCGGAAACCCTGCTGGTTAAAAAGAGCAACACATTTGGTCTTTGCAAACAGAAATAATGTGATTATTTGCATAAAAAAGCTGGGGAGTGAGATCTGATCACAAGTGGTCACTTGAGATGTATGTGCATTCTAATCCTAGGTGTGAACTGACGTACTTAGAGCTGTCCACTTGTGATTGGATCACTCAAGACGCATATTAATATTAGGATGTGAACAGGGTCATGTACACAAAATACATTTTTCTGTTCAGTAATGCTACCTGGCATGTTCAAAGCAAGCAACAACATTACAATACAAAATAAAAACACATGTAAGCATACCTCTGTTACTGTCTTCACTTTCCTCCTTAGTTGTGGATTTCGTAGATGGTGGTGTGGTATCTATAAATAAACAAAAATAAATTGCAATGCAGTGACACAAAAGTGACACATCGTTATTACCCCAAACTATTAGGATGCAAAGGGCGTAACATCTTGTCAATTTTGAACTGTTGGATGAGAGATGGTGTGAGTAAGGATGACATTTGGCAAGCCAAGCTCTGCGTAACAATGATTATTCTAACTTGGCCATTCTGTCTCTGCTCACCACACTACAAGAGCCTGAGGGAGAAAAGCTCTTATGCTGTTTTGTTTTATACCTGCCTGACAAAAAATGACTCCTGTGGGAGAAGAGGGAAGAATGTGAGGCTTTGAGACCAACTCCAGAGTATAGTCTTGGACAAAAGCACCATTCCATGTGAGAATGGCAGTCATTCGAACCTTTGAATAGGCTCCAGGCAGCACTGATTCAAACTCTGGCTGATGGAGCAGAATAAAAGGCCAGTCCTTGGCACCAGCGCAGAGGCCTATCAGACAAGGCCAAACTGGACCAGGGCAGGGCTGGCATGATGATACAACAGAGCTAGGAATTATCAGGGGTTATTTCAGTTGGCTTGATTTGGTCTGGTGCTATGTTATTATACTGTATGCTGTGCAAAATAGCTGGTGAGGAACGCAACAGAAAACAAAAGAGTCGCTCAGGCGCTAACAACAGGACAAACTCTAAAATGCAGTTCCTCTCAGCCAAGTCTTTATGATTTAGCCATTACGTGCACATTGTTTCACTCTGGAATATCACATTTTACAGTGCACTTATAAAGCAGTCCTTTTATGTTCGCCCAAAATGGAATCTCATTGAAAACACAGATGCGTGTAATTGGCAAATCATGAGGGTGACTTTGGGAGGAAAAACATTTTGATAGCACCCTAGGTCCTACATTACATCTATGGTAATCTGAACACTTCCTTTGACAGACACTAAAACTAACATTGTTCTCTGCTTAGTTGGTTGCACACATGCTATGACGTTGACAACGGAAACAGCGGTTAGACCTGGCAAGCCCCTGCTCTGAATCCCCTTGCACTCTGAAAGAAAATTTGTCATCAGGTGCTTTCAAAGACCTACTGTACCTTGGAGAAAACTGCTAGAGGCTGTACATTTCATCAAACTTTTCATAAAAATTACTTTTTTTGTCTACTGGGAAGAAAAAAAAGTAACTGCTGCTAAACTCTATTGGATCCATTGTTCCTGCTATTCAAACAATATACACACTTCCATGAGGTTTTCTGTTGGTGCCATTTCTTATTTAGGACATCAGTGCACAGACAAATGTCAATAGTTTATCCTGATAAGCAGTATCTGGGAGTTTCAGGCCGTGTGCCAAGATGGTGCGGTGATAAAAGCATTATGCACTGACAGTTGTGTTTGTGCTGTTGCCTGGCGCATGCTGTGGAGAGATGTTGCTCTGCTGTTTCTTTGTCACTCGCTGAGGTGGTCTGAAGGCATTGTGCCCGTAAGCTGGATGAAGAGAATGGTGTGGGGAATTAGCTGTGTATATAAGCTCTTGTAATGTAATGTACCTGACATGAAGTATTTTTAACTCTGATGTGTCAGGCGCGGGATTCAACTTGTCATCAAATGAATAAACATTCAATTTCATCTGCTGCATAAAACCTAGCAAATCACTGTCACGAGATGAAGCTACGCCACTCACTCAGCCTCTGTGTGCTTTTAATGGAGATGTTAAGGTGAAAAGGCAACCATGAAATATTCTGTCACTCACCTCCCTTCTGTTGCTCCTCTGTACCCTCCAAGTCATTGTCTGGCAGAAGGGGAAAAAAAGAAAGCGTGTCAAACCATGCTATTTTATAATGTACGATACAGCAAGTCATCACAACTCGTCTCCTTGATTATAATGTTAGAGCACAGCATTTCAATGCCACACTGCTTTGTACTTTATGTCTGCTTGAACCAGTCAAACAATGAAACTATAATCTGCAGTGTTTTCCTTAGAATGTGATTGAAATATGATAGCTTTTCTATCCAACCCAGTCACATGTCTAACGGCCGGCTGTTGAAACTCTTTCACGTCCTCTTTCTTCATCACACCAGCTGCCATGCTGGGAAATTTTACCAGCCACCCCTCACAGCCTCCCTCAATTCCAGCACCAGACGGCCTTGAATCTAGTGAGTTATTACATCAAATCACTGTGTGTGTGCGAGGAGGTCAAATTTGTGAGACATTCTTTTTCAATTAAATCTATACCGGTATGCTCAGCAAATTACAAGGATTGCAGGGTGGGGTGGACAACTGTGCCTAAAAAAAACCTTTTGATTTTCTCTTCTTTTCTCTATGAGTCCATTGTGTGAGACAGACTGAGTGAACCAGAGGTGTTTCTGGGTGGATCAGTTGAGCTGCACAGTGGGAGATGAGAAGGAGGCTTTGGATGCTGCTTCAGGAGGGACTGCAGCATGAGAGACGAAGAGAGAGTGAGTGTGGATGCTTGCTCACAGCTCCTGACTTCCATCATACAAACACACACACTCATACACACTCAGATCTTGCTCAGCTCAGTGTGCCTCAAGATGATTTGAGTCATGCCACTGTATGTATACAGTATGTATGTGCTTGCATTTCAATGTGTGTTTCATGTGAATGGATAACACAGTATGTGTGGGGGAACATGTACAGTATAACTACATTCAGTCTGTATGGCTGTGCATGAATCTGTGCAACGATTGCACTGTGGTTAACAAGCAAAAGCAAGCATTAGCTTTGATGAAAGGCTGTTGTCATCTGTTCTGTAGAAGTGTAACCATCAGAGCTCCCTGTGGATCCAGCGACAGGCTTTTCTTTTGTATAACACTGAATAAAAGGGTACAGTGCATTAATCTAACCCTGCTTGGGGAAACAAAGGAAGGCCCACTGATACAGTATAACAATGGTGCAAAAATGGAAACATGCTAGTGCCACATACTACAACATTACAATTGCTCAACACTGCTGTCAACACAGGAAATTTATGTGACACAGTCTATGATAACAATATATGACACCTTTCTTTATTTCCCTCTGTCTTTCTAGGGGTGAAGACAGGACAGTGGTAAAGATTCACACTAGATAGATTGCTTGATCTTCGAATGAAACTATTATGATATGAAAATAATGAGAATCAACTGTTCAATAATAAGACATTTTGGTGAATACATCAATTTGCTTTCTTTCTGAGATTTAAATGAGAAAATTGACACAACTCTACTTTCTGTTCCTTAAATATGGAGAGACGGGAGCCAGGAGACGGTTGGCCTAGCTTAGCATAGTCAAGCACATAAAATCTTGTTTTTTCACTTGAGATAGATAACATGTTAATTAGTGAGCTTTTAGAGATGCTTGTAGAGAGTTTTTTTATATATATAATTTTTTGACAGAGCCAGGCTAGCTGTGTTCCTCTGCTTCTTTATGCTAAGCTAAGCTAAGCTAAGCTAACTGACTGCTGGCTCTGGCTGTTAGATTTAAAGTTTTAAACGGAATTGTATTACAACCGAGAAACCACTGTGTTATCTAAAAGCACCCATGTCTAGTCAATACTGTACATGCTGATAAGCAGCTAGTCAGTATACGGATTTGCACCTTTTCTACATGTCTACATGCACAAACATGGGAACTTTTTCACATATGATGAGCTAAAACTGAATCCTCATATCTGCCAAAGCTGACTGAGAAACTCTGAGCCAATGTGCTTTCTGGCAATCACATCACTAACACACCATGGTCTCCTCATTTCCCTGCCCTGAGGGATAGCCTCATGAAACCAACACAGACTTCATTTTCAACCTTCACAGGGTTCCTGTAGCCCTCTGTATCCTCTGTCAACAAATTACATGTGTGTGATAGAAGCATGTGCATACCACAGATTTACTTCTTTCAAAGCAGTGGGGGGTTGAGAGGATGCTTCGATTATGAACATTTGAGTGAAGGTGTGTGGGTTGTGGGATTGGGAGTATGGACTGTATCAAGAGCCATGTAAATAAATGTCAATTGGAAAGTCAGTGAAACAGTTGGAGAGAATGCAGCAGCCCCTGCAGATCTGTGGGCTGTGTTAATATTGTCAGCACTGTGGCTGATTGAGAAGAAGAGGAGATGGAGCCCAGCTTGTGGGCAGCCACCCGGATCATATTAGTGAAGGAGTGTAACCAGAATCAATTTCAACATGCTTTTACCCTCTACAACCAGAGCTGCCTCACTGCTTCCATGCTTGCAAATAATATGTGCCAAAGCAAGCATGTGGTCAATCAGGATCTTTTAACTAATCTGAATACCTAATAGAATCATGTCATATGATTAATTACTTTGATTACGCCCTGAATGTTAATCAATTAAAGTTTTCACTTATTCATATTTTTAGCTTTAAGATTACAGATTTTTCTTCTAATGCAACCATGGTACTTCTCTGAAATTTTCTGGCAACTCTAGGCAGAGAAATGTATCAAAAGTATCAGTGCTTGCTATACAAAATGGCCCAAATTAGAATGTTATATTTATCATACATGTATATACACTTACTGAGCACTTTATTAGGAACACCTGTGCAATTTATTGCAATCCAATACAACAGCTCTGCCACACATTTTACTTTTACAAAGCTTAAACATTTTCAGTTTTTGTTGTAATGTTTATTGCTATGGTCATAGTGGGTTTGAACAGTGTTCCTAATATTTTGCCCATCTCATGTATGTTAATGGCATGGAGAAAATATTAGGAATACTTTTTGAAAATGTATAAGCTTTGTAAAAGTAGAATTTATGGGACAGACATTGTATTGGACTGCATTAGATTGCACAGGTGTTCCTAATAAAGTGCTCAATGAGTGTATTTTATTTGAATACTAAAATTGATGTGTACACATAGACATGTACTAAATTTACTGCATGACGCCCCTGACTATAGGTGTGTTTATTCTCTTGAACAATATAAACACTGATTGTCCTTTTTATCCTCGCTGTGAGGCCATCACAGCACCTTTGAGATGTGTACAGTTTATGGCTTTTCGAAGTAATGAATAGGTCATTATATCATGGGTTATGAGCTTAGTTGGAAAAGCAGGTAATAGATGGTGAATGGTACTATAGAGGCAAAGCTGTATATGTAGTTTCTGTGTGTATCAGCTTGTTTGTCTACTTACATATTTAAGTATTTGTGTGATTGAGAGGCTTCTTTTGCAAAAGTTATAACTCTAATCAATTGAGGCGCTCCTTAAACTGGCACTATATAAAAAGGCCTTTGTCTGTTTGTGATAACTCCATTATTCATTCTCATCAATCAGCTGCTCCATTGGTGGGTCTGCTTGAACACTGGCCACATACCACTGCCAAAAAAAAAATCTGTAGTCACGTTTGCTTATGTTTCACTGTGATCTCAATGTTCAAATATTCAATATGTGACTAGGTCAATCCTGCTGTTTTATATATATATATATTTACACTATTAATATGTGGGCCATTTCTCAGTTTCCTCCTTCTGTAGAGATGTAACCATATTTTAGCTCCCACATAATGACAGCTTGTGGGAAAGCACATTGTAATAAAGCAATTTCCTGTATGCAAATGTCCTGTTTACACGTTCCTACTCCAGTCATTGTCACTTGACAGATTGCTTGAATATGAGGAGAGCAGCTATACGATGAAAAATGAGAGTAGTAAGACTTCAATAAAAAAATCTATTGTGCCTACTCTCAGCCCTAGACATGCTTGAAACTGATGTCACAGGAAAGTTTCACTTACACACGACCACACACACACACACACACATATATACAAATTACAGAAAGATCAAGGCCACCATTCACAACAGCTTCATAGCAGCTTGCTGATCGAGGAGGTGGCAGAGAAGCTCCTCCTCGATATAATGAGGAGGAATGACAGAAAGTGGAAGAATGAGGTAATGGACGAGCTGCATGGGAACAAGGAGAGGTGTAAGTGAGAATGAGTGAGGAAGAGAGGGTGAGAGAACAGGGAGGGCCGACTTCACAGAGGGTTAGTGGAAGTGAGAGGATGTTGTGGGAGACAGTATGGTCTCAGGCCTCTGGGTGATGCATTCGGTGTTGCCGCGAGATCTACTGGACTGACTGTCTCTAGCAGAGAGGATGATGAGATGTTCTGAAAGCCCTTCAGCACACCTGCTGAGCTAATTCACAGTCTCTGATTCACTACTGCCATTCTGTGCAGGCTAAATGCAAGTCTTTTCACACGACGGGGTTACACATTCCCTACATGATGCAATCATACCAATCAGCATTTCTTTCTTTAAAGCACACCTATCAACTACTCCTAAACTCGATAAAATGGTGCAGTCTGGCTGGAAAAAAACAACAAATATGAATTCACTCCCTTCCACTCCACAGGAGTATCTAGTCCACAATCACAGCACAAGTAATTATGTTATCTTTGAGTTTTTCCACATCTAACATCTTGAAAGAGCTGTTTCCATAGAAAGTATGGTGAAAGCTCTGCACATACACACAAGGTCAAAGATCAGAGCAGGAGTACGCAAGCGTGTTGTAAAAAACTTGCCTGCCTCACTCCAGACAGTGACCCTAAGTGGGAATGTCACACTTATTTAGCCACTTGGTCTATGATGGAATTAATGTCCTCTCCAGCCCACACACACCCATACAGCAGTGATAGAGCTGGCTCTGACCCCAGAAGTCAAAGGGCACATGACAGATGAGACGCTGTGATGAGAAAGAGCACTTGGGCTGGCACCATATGTGCTGTGGTATCCTTTTGGAACAACCCCACATTTAATCAAAGACAGACCTCCGCCATCCTCATTAGCAAATCATTGCATGTAGGTTAACAATAGTTTTTAGTAGTTATCCTCTAATAATGTAACCCTAAAACTTTTCTGATTTCCCTTTGTGACACACACAGAGAGTCTGTTGTTTTGTTTCTTCCCTGTTCCCAGTCATGGAGAGATATAGGGCATTTATCCACTGACAGCACTTGTAAATGGCGAGAGTGATAACTGGAGAACAACAGCTCCAGATTCTCATCTCAGAGCACTAATATGATGAGACGGGTTCTGGGTGCATGGGGGCAGGCAATATAATTAAGGTCTCTCCCCAGAATGTAATCTTTCAGGAAAAAGCCTGGGCGGAGAGCAGGACAGATGACAGGAGCACACGGGGAACAAAACACTCTCCATCTGGGAGCAGCAAGATGAAGGCCTGAGAGCTGATATTCCATTGGGAAGGTGGGGAGGAAAAAGCGAGGTAAATGGGAGGTAATGCTAAGGCTGGTGAAACCAGTCAGCCTCTTTCAGCTCCCCAGCTATTCAACTCAATCCTCCATGGAGCCCCCATCAGGGCTGGTGACTGCTCCTGGCCCCCGAAGAAAAGATGATGGCGTGAAAGGGGGGAATTGAGAGAGAGACAGAGAAGAGAGTAGGAGTAGAAGATAATGGATGTTTGTTTACTTCACAGGATTGAGGAGCAGTAACCAAGGACTATCACTGGTTGCTATGCATCCTTGAATTTTTTAGTTCTCGCAGAAGACGTTCACTGCTGAGGATCATTATTACAGTCAATCAAATCTGACATTAAAGTGGCATCAGAATATCAACAATTATGTAAAATATCAGCTTATGGTTTCACTGACAAGTAGTTGAACTATTATGATCCTATCAAGGCAATCTGTAGAGAACCCAACACGTGTTTTACCAACTGTCAGCACAAATTCTCACTGTTAATCTTCCAAAAGGCCACGCGGGTACATTGAATTTGTTTATATTTGAAGGTGTCACCCATGTGAAGGAATTTGCATCTATGTGTCATATATAAAAACACATCATTTTCATATATGTAAGACAGTGAGGGGCAGACAGCAGTTTTATTCCTGGTCGAGCTGACCTGTCTTTAAGATTGTTGCCATATAGATAGCACTAAAGTAAACAATCTTATAGAGATGTTGTTACTAGGGACAAGGTCGACTGGGTGCTGGCTGAATAACAGAGTGGTTCAGCTCTTTTCTTTAGACTCACTGTGGCACTTGATTGTGTCAACATAATAACACTGGCACCTTGATATGTAACTGTTGTCTCCTTGATCAGTCAAGTTTGTGTTTGTCAATAAATCTCTTTGCTTAAGACATCCTTATCTCCTGGAGTTTCTGTATTTATGAGCTAACCAGTTCTCAATATTTTCATTCACAAGTTGGCGTTGTTGGCAGGATTCAGAATTCAGTTGCCACCATTATTGAGAGATCTTCTCCCATTGTACTAGGTCAGGACTGTATGGTGCATGGCCCTCATTCAGTATTGAAATTTTGTGTGGGCTTTTGTTTGCTTGTTTTACAATTAACACTTGAAATGATGAAAGCACTTGCAAATGACAAGGTAAAAGAAAATGTAAACCAGACTTTGGGGTTTCATTTGAATTCTTTAAGATGCTCTGCTACTCAGCATATGAAGGCAGCACGTTGCTCAGGATACAAGCGATGTCATTATTTCCAGTTCCCACATATCTTTGAAGCGCTCACCTCCCTTAAATACAGCTACTCTCCTTCCGTTGATTGAGGCAGAAAGTGAGCATGATTGCCTTGCTATTATTGAGACGAGTATGTCTCCAAGACCAGACACTGATACCTAATTGTGATCTGATTCTCTACACTGACCGTTCAGCCTGTAGACCATCTGGCAACAAACACCTTGCTGGCTATGCTGTAGTGAATGACTGGGTAGTGAAAGAGGCTCAAGCGTTACCTAATGGTTCCTCAGCACAGGCAGATAAACTGTACGCACTTACAAGAGCATGTATTCTAGCCAAAGATAAAGTTGCAATCTTGTGATCCTGTGACGTGGAAATGTGTTGACTGATTCTGCAGCCAAACAAGCTGACATTTTCTCTTTCTTCATGGTCCATCAATGTATCTCCTCACAACCCTCAAATCTGATTTGTGTACATTTGGTTGTGTTTCATGTCTCTGTCTATCCACCATGTGCTGGTACATGTTGATCATAAGCGCACATATGTAGGAAAAGGAGGGTAATATTATTATTACACAAATTAATAATAATAGAAAAAGAAAGAAAACTTAACACTATAAGTCTCCATAGAAAGCATTTGGAAGCATTAGGATTATGAAATTGAACTGAAAGTTATACATTTCTTTTTAAAAAACATCAGTGAAATTTCATTTAATTGTTCATTTAAATTTTAAACTTCAAATATTTCTTGCTGTTCTATTTTGGTTCACTTCTAAATGACAGGTCCATAAACCAAGAGAAATGATAGTGCAGGGAACTATGACCAAAAGGTTTGCAGGGAATAAACAGTAACAGCCTTTGCGGCCAAGATGGCTCAGAGTCTTGTAACAGTGCTGGGATTTCAGTGTACTATAAAAGAGAAATTGCCCAAAACAATGAAGACAACAGGACTAAAATGGCAATTTTAAATTTTAAATTGATGCAATTGAGCCTGAGATGCTCTGAAAATTAAGTGTGACAACATTATAAAGAGATTTCTGTCTTGTTCCTTTTTGTCAGGAGAGTGGTATTGCAAAATTGCCACAACAATCTGGGTTCGTTTCCGGGATCCTAACTCATACCATCCTTTGTCCACCTTCTACACAAGTTGAATCTGCGCAAGGGTTAAAAAAAACTGCCTGAAGCCCTAGAAGTCTACTTTCCCTGGGCTGAGGAGAGACTGCTTGTGAGATTGTGGATGAGGGGGGGGCATTCCCATGGGAAGAGGATACAATACTGAAGAAGAACATGAAGGATACCATGGGGTAAAGATAAATATAAACAAAGGAAAAATAGATAAATTGATGAATGAATAATACCATGCCATAATACCATGTCATGGGAGACTGCAGAGTGTCTGCAGAATAACAAAATGGGAAGAGGTCATAGCAAACCTTTAACAAGTCTGATATAATGAGATGTATAAATCACATCCTCATGAAGTACTAGTGTGGAGTACCTTTGACATCCCACAAAACCACTCTGCTTTGGATTGATGAATACCTGACTGAGTATGTTAACTAACTACTATCTGAACTAATACCAACAGAAATGTTGAGAGAGTGTCATTCAAAGGAGCCTTTTCATTTATTGCAGTTTGGTTTTTGTAAATCAAATCTCTCTTAAAGTCTCTTGTCTTTTAGGTGGAACAGACCATCCCAGGTGCTGTTGACAAAAGCAGCAGCTGGGAGGGCACAGAGAGATCCATGTGGGTCTATGCCATGCTCCACTGCTAGCGGGTGCTAGAACCAGAAAAGGGATTTCCACACACTAAAACAGACCGTAGCTGAGTAGTTTCACCTGGCCAAGCCCAAGCCTGGGAGAGACTTCCACCACCATCCCAAAATTCCCCAGATTTCTCAGAAAGAAGACATTGTGTGGAAGGAAGGCTACACTCAGGGCTGACCAGACTATGCAAAAGAAGAAGAGGACTGATGAGCCACAGAAGTGCTTAGCAGGAAACCAGTGGTTTGAGAGCCCAGGGCAGAGTAGATATTTTTACCCTGGAGTACCACTAACACTGAAAACATTACAGGTGATGGAGTCATTACCACTCACTCTCCAAAGAACTGTGTTCCTGTCTGCTAACAGTGATTAAACTATTTTTTCGTAGAACCACAAAAGCTGCTATTCAAGCACTTCAACTGGTGGTAAGCAATGAAGATAATAATGTGAATTTGATGTATTATGACAACCAAGGTTTTGAAGAATGGATTCCACCAGGTCTACAGTTTGATGAAAAAAATGTCTGAAGATGAATGTGTTTGACAATCATGTTCTGATAAAGAAACCAGAGAGCCAGAAAGGAATTCAAAAGTATGTCTTTACTCAGTTAAGAGATACATGTCAGCTCTTATCTGCTGACAGAGTTTTAACATGCAGCTACTTATGTGTTTTTGCTTTACTTTACAGTCAGTTATAGTGTATGGTTAATGTGGCTTTCTAATGCAATAATCATTTCATTAATCATATGTTTTACTAGACTGCAGGTAGTCTTAGGAATGCATATTGTTCGTTTTTAGTTTTGGTCTTTCCTATATATTCCATTCAATGTTTTCAATTCTTATGCATAGTAGTATGTACTAAGACGGATGTACCTAACTTTTTGTGTCTTAAGTTTTTCAGATGATCACTACATATTCCAATTGGTAGAATCACTATAATCAAGTGCTTTCAAATCTTATTTATATGCTGTGTCTTGTATGCTAAGTAAGCATATATTTTTCCACAAGGTTATTTTGATTGATCATTCACTGCCATATATTTGATTGATGTGAATTCTTTTAGCTTTAATTGGCTATTCTCAGAATCACACAAAATGGGTGAATTGCGTTTAATTTTGTTTCTATGGTTTTTATTAAGATTAATTTTTCTTCTGTTTTGATTTGGTAAATTAAGAAAATATCTTCATGCCTGATTAGTTGTGTATGGATTGGTGTTGATGTCTCAGGGTTAGATATTTGAGATTCATGGTATTACACTACACTACACTCATCACATTATTACATTATTAATTCTTGACTGTTTTATAATCTGTTCACATTCATCATTGTATATTTGGATTCACATGATGTTTGACAAATGATGTTGATTGATTAAGGCAGGTACATGTTACTCCAACTCTGAAGGATAATGTGGTTCGTAATTTCTGTTGATCTTTTTGGATCGGAATTTATATATATATATATATATATATATATATAAATTCCGTCATAGTTCCCTCCTTTTTGATATATATATATATGTGTGTGTGTGTCATATATGAAAATGCTCCTATTTTCATATATGTGCCATGTACGAAATGCTCCCAGACAAGCAGACAGTGAGGGACAGACAGCTGACTTCTTCCTGGTCGAGCCAACCTGACTTTGTGATTGTTGCCATATAGACAGCAGTAAAGTAAACAATTTCCTAGACATGTTGTGACTATGGAGAAGGTCACCTGAACACTGCCTGAATAACTGCGAGTGGTTCAACTCTTTTCCTTCAGACTTGATGTGGCACTTCACTATATCAACACAAACACTTTGATATGTAACTGCTCCCTACTCAATCGATCAAGTTTGTGTTTGTCAATAAATCTCTTTGCTTAAGATATCCATATTTCCTGGAGTTTCTGTATTTACGAGGTAACCAGTTCTCAATATTTTCATTCACAGCCTGACAAAACTCTATACTACTACTTCTAGCCACAAGATATCTCTTGCTGTAGATTTTTCCTTGGATATAAAAGGTAGCAAAGCAGCCTAGCTCAACACAAATGGACAATTAGGTGGATGGTGACATCACATAATACACAATATCTTTGAATGGAGGCCTTGGGGAAAAATAGCATATTAATTATTCATTAATCCATTTGCAAGTTAAAGTCAAAACAGCATTGGGCAACAGAGGAAATGTAATCATATGGCATTAATGATATGCAGTTGTGTCAAGTGGTAATTAACATACATACCTTGAAAGATGACAGACATTTTCTTCTTGTAGATGGAAAAGTCAG
This sequence comes from Euthynnus affinis, assembly GCA_029490765.1. NCBI lineage: Eukaryota > Metazoa > Chordata > Actinopteri > Scombriformes > Scombridae > Euthynnus > Euthynnus affinis. The sequence goes on along the minus strand of CM055852.1, from coordinate 10,408,338 downwards.
TCTCAAGGAAGACACAGAAAATGACCCGTGTGATCTGCACAAAAAGAATAACAGATGGAAAATCAATTAGTTGTAGATGCTCATTTCAAAGGGTCTCTTGTGAATTACATGATAGAAAAAAAAACTAACTGGACTGGTTTAGATATGATGATAGTAGTCAGCAGGACATAAATCCATTCAGAAATCTAATTTGTTACCCTCCCAATCAAGATCACCCAAACTAGACCCTCTGAGACAGCTTTTAGCAAATATTACAGCACATTACATCAGAATAAGTATTACTGAATGGGTGCATTGGTTAGAGCAGAGCAATATGCCTCAGTATCATAGAAAGTGCAACGACATGAAATTGCAACATTAAAGATGAGCAATTGAGAAAGCTTTCAGTCAGAGTGAAAATCACAAGAGAAAATGGCAAATAAATGATTTCACTCTACTTGTCGGGATAATAAAGCCTTAATTAAATATTGAAAAGAAAAACATTTAATAAGTAAATCTGATATTTAAATCTCAAGCAAATATGAAAAAATGAAAGGAGGCTATACATATACATTATGCATATATATTTGTATAATGTATATGCCACCCTCATGTATACTAATGGGATGGGCAAAATATCAGGCACACTTTTCAATTTTTCAATTTAATGCACAGACAACAATAACTGATAATGTAAGTGTATATATACAGTAGTTTCCAGTGTATATGCTGGTGACAGCTGTGGAACTCTAAGTGGCCAAAGACATCACAGAGGTGGAGGTTACAAAAGTTCACTTATTAACAATGTTGAAATATACTGCAGTAGTGTAAACACTGGCTGCTAAGGTGAAATAAAAGTCTGTTTACTATGTGAAAAAGGTCCATTAGACTCAAAAGGTGAAATCATTCATATTACAGAGGCTCTTTGTACAAGGTAACCATAATAGATCAGAGGGTTTTTGATGATCAATACCAGTCACTCCTTTGTGACCTCCCTATCTGGTGAGTTTCTAAGCTTTCTGGCTCGGCTTTCAGTATTTTGTGGAAAAGTGGAGCCCAGACCTCCTTGACTACCTGCTGTGTGCAATGCACTTGGTTTAGTTTCTCAAAACCTGAATAATCTTTGGCACATCATTTGAAAGCTGTAAGGACCTTCAGACTCAGAGTTGACATGATATATTGACAACCTACAGTATGATGTGGCTCACGTTAACCACAACTTTAGCTATGGTTTGCTGTTGATGTAGTACAGCGAGGGCTGTTATAAGATGTTAAGAGCCAAAGTTTACACCTCTGACCAACATGGCAAAGATTTAGAAACCAGAGAGGCTCCTTTCTGTTTGAGAAACAGAATAAACAGTGAAGTAAAATAAAGCTCAAAATCTATGACATGACAAGGAGTTTATAATGACAAATTATTACCTATTAATTAACTTCAAGCATATTTGAGTTATTTGACTTCTATTTACTGGCTGGAAAAAATCGGATAAATATTTTGTCTGGGAAAATAAATCTCTTGCATACTAAACTGAATACCTGAGTTTTTTGGCCCCAGTGCACACAAGGATGATAAAGTTAGACTGCATTATAATTTCTGGTGCTTTCAGTCATCAAGACATACATATGCTAAATAACTGAACATGTACACGATGCATAAACATGTCACTTATGCAATCTCCATTTGAACAAATCCATCATATTCATGAAATTATTCTTTAACTCTGTATATTGTAATTCATCCTGTAAACAGGTGTAAATAAATCTTTTTGGTTTGTGATAATGTGTCTTAAAAGAGTCGTAGACTGAACTGTTGAAAGATTGCAGAGAAAGAGGTCACCTCTTTCACTTTCACCCTTCTCCACTGGAGTCTTAGATGTATAGGCATCAGTCACAGTCACAGAGATGCATTACACACCACAGCAGCAGGTAATCGCTTGGCTGAATAATGGCAATTTTACACAACAGCCATAATGGTAGCTATCCGCCCCGCCCATCCTCCTTCATGTAGGATAGTGATGTTATGGGGGAATAAAAGGAGCTCACTAGCTTTAGCCCCATTCCTGACCCTGCCCAACACAAGGATCTGATTCAAAGAGGCACCCTTCTGGTGTTCATACAGACATATATCTATTAATAGTTTATGATGCGTGCTTTGGAGTAAATGTTAGGAGCTGAATCCAGGATGGTAACATTTTATTTTGCTGGATGCCTGGGGGGGAGGAGGTGGGGGCTTTGTTCATAAAATGTAGACTCACTCTCTCAACCCCTCAACCCCGATAGAAAATGAAAGAAAGCTTTAAGTCTCCTTTGAAGTTGTGGGCTCACTGACAAACAGATTGTGCGAAAAGTGATAATACACCAAGATAGTGCATACCACTGGGTGCTGGAAGGCCACAGGACAGCAGCTCCCCAGGAGTTTCCATTACTCTTTTATGGAGCACCATTCTTAAACTGACTGCCCACTGTGAAACAGGATGAATCATAAATTGACTCATAAATTCATGCCTTGCATTGAAACACACAGAAATGCACACATGTAAGCACACAGACACAGACACACACACACACACGTTGTCCTAGGTCACTTCTGGGGACATTACATAGACTTTAATTTACTGTAGACATCTCCCACCCTTGCCCTCCTAAACACACACACACACACACACACGCACGCACACACACACAGATGCTACATTTCTCATATGTTGCACTGTATGAGATAAGAAGGGAGAAATATTACTCTTGAGTTAACTACCAACTTGTGCTGAGACAAAAGCGAGCAGGAACTATTTGTATCCATGTCATGCAGACTCTTCTCCCTGGTTCTCTCTCCCTCTCTGTCAATCTCTTTGTCTAGTTTCTGTTACAGCATGTCCACATTCTGCAGAAGGCTTGTGCAAACTCTTTTATTCTCCAGATCAGAAACACATCGTATGGTCTTTGACAGATATCAGCTGGACCAGGATGCCAAATGAAACCAGAAATGCCAGTGTAGAGCATTGACATTCTGTCTGTAGCCAAACAAACACTGTTGGCTGAGGCTTCTTAACAGTGTAAAATGAAACAAATACAACAAAGAAGGTGATCTAGGACTTTTTCTTTGTAAAAGTAAATTCCGCTAGTGCGAGTGGGTAAACAGCCTGTTTCTTCAAAGTCAAGTAGCTTATCCCCTGCATGCACACATACTGTATGATCATAGAGGAAGAAACTATGAGTAATTTGATACTCGCCTGAACCAAGATCACATGCAAAAACACTTTTAATTATATACATTTTACAGTTTTACTTTTAAATATGCAGACTGGTGATGACATACAAAATCATCACTGCTCTACAAACTGCTTTGATTTGTCAGTGTTTGGATAGGTGTGATATTGAGTGCTTTTTGAAGAGATTAGTTGATAAACAAAATGTCATTTCATGAGTGTAAATGTTCTTGAGGGTGTAATATATACAGGAGAAAAGCTTTTACTGTAAACTGGCACTGGTATAAGTGAGCACTGTGGAGTAGAAAATGTTACTAAATACTTCATTTTAGATTTTCAATTTTGGAAAACAGGACCGATACTTTGCTCTGAGGCTGTGTGGCGTATGCGTATGTACTGTATGTGTGTGTGTGTGTGAGAATGTGTGTGTGTGTTGAGCGTGCACCCCGCAGCCGTCAAGGTTGAAAAAGTTAATGGAAGACTAATTAGAAAGCTGGGATCACTGCATGCTAGCCTGCCTAGTCATTACTCATCCCTGATTGGAGGGCCTTTGCCAAGGGGTGAGCACAATATGATTGGGTCCCCTGGTTGCATATGGGAGGGATGGTCATCCTGACAGAAATTTGTTCCGCACAGTAAGGTGTTGAGACTGTGTAGTTGGCTTGACCTGTAGCTCTCTGCGCTGTGCTTGGTGAAAACATCAGCCACCTCTGACATAAGCTGGGACTTCAGTGGACTCAGACGTTTGATGAAAACAGTGCGTTTTCTCAAAACGGATCATCAAATTGTTTAAACAACATCATTTTGACATTGTGAATAAGCTTATTGATGTGAATTTAATTATCAAGTACAAATCACAATAATATTTTGAAATATCTGTCCAAGTCATCATTTAATCACTTGTGAGCTTCATCGTTGAAAATATGTGACAACCTGAGAAGAAGTTGAGCTTCTATGTGGCTAGCAATGCACTGAGGGCATACTTGGTTTTCTATTACACTGTACAAATGTTTATTTATGCTGCAGACATTACCTGTCAACGATGATACAGTATTGTAAAATATTTAATGATGCAGGTTAAAGATCTAATTTTAATTATTTCATTAAAATCCTCTGCAGAACACTTTATATTACTATTCGTGTACCCTAATCAATTCAAAACCAATTCCTCTTAGTTGTAATTGAGTTCTGAATATATGATAAGATGAGACTAATTAATATGATAATGCCAGGAGTTCAACCTACGCCTTTGTAACTCATTAGCATGGCACATGAAATGCAAAGAAAAAAGATTTGCAAGTGGCTAGCTCTGTCAGTTTGTGGCAGATGCATGTGCCTGTGTATTAATGAGCAACATGAAACGACATGAAAGTGTCTTTTATTCACATTTCTTGTTTCATGAAAAATTGTATGTGATTTTTAATTTGTGTGTATCTGCAGCTCATCATTCTGGCGCAGGGCTCACCAGGTGCCCCGCACTCATACTGGCTGGCTAACAGATGAGCTGTCATAGCTGGCCACCCATGCCCATAATTACATTGGGGGCACTGCCAGCAGAATCTGACGTGCAGGCACAACGCACGCACTTTTGCTACTTGCATTTCCTTCTTGATTCTGTCACAAACAATAATAGGGACAGGTTGCCCTAGCATGTCTGCTCCAGCTGGAGCCCCAACCCCAGGGAGAACTGTGTCTATGTCTCCTGTGCTGCCTCGTTACTGAGGTACCGGCTGATGCAGAATCCTGAAAGGCTGCATCCAGATGGACAACAGCTACCAGAGACTGATACACAATATTAACACTGGCTGAAATGATTCATTCATTTGCTTTATTTGCTTATGTTCAAGGTCGTAGTGAGCAAGCATCAGCATGCACTGGATGGAAGAGAACCTGGGCAGGTCACCAATTCATCACAGTGGCTGGGCATAATGAACTGTGTACATCACACACTCACACATACACACAGTAACTGTATGTTATGTTTGCTTATGATTTATTCATCTTTGACATGACATATATAAGACATGTGTTGAGTGTTGTGCAATAGTTGTGTGTGTGATCATACACAGATAGTACATGTCATTGTTTGAGATAGATTGAATAATTCCGGTGAATTATTCCTGTGCCAGAAATATCTCTCCATAAAACACAGCCTTCTAGCTGCATCATCAAAGCCATAATCAGCAAGCTCTAGTCTCCTTTGTTGTCAGCAGCACTGGATTGGATAGAGGGTTCACTTTGAGGCAGGTGGACCATATCCAGGCCTTATTACTGATGTAATTACACACACCTGCGTCCCCCTCACCACTAGTACAGAGAGCATGCAGCTTGGAAAAGCAGGGGAAAAACTCTGCTTGGGTCTGACAGGCATCTATAGTTGGATCTCTCAAACATACATAAACATTTCCAGCTCCTTCATGACCATGACAGCACTGCTACTCAGTCCACGTTTTGCTGCTTAAAATCTGCTCATCACTGTAACATCCCTCATGTCCACTCGCTTTACCAGAGGTAAAGATTATGTCGGTGGCAAGGCTGACAGCAGCAGCCAAGCACTGGCACCGACTTCTCGGGTGAAGCGGTGAGCAGCACCTCCATTTGACTTTGATTGACCCTGTCTGCTGAGAGAGCTGCAGCTCCACCTGCAGCAAGCTGGTGAATTATCATTTCAAAGAAGTGCCCAGAAAAGGTTATCCCTTTGAACAAAACGCCTCCATCCATACATCAAAGGAGAAGCCTGACATTGGGCTTTGAGAAGCTATGGTTACGACCAAAGCCTAGAAGAAAGTGCTGAGCTCAAATTCCTACTTTCTAAAGCCAGTCGATGTTAGATGCCCACTTTATCACGATAAGGGCAATAGGATAGTCAATGGAGTCAGCTTAATATTGCTAAACAGACGATAGATTTTGGTAAATGCTTATGTACACAATTATGCATGAGTGCTCAGCACAGTGTGACTAAATAGAAGTGATAACATTCTGGTAAGCTGTCTGGTTATTTCATCAGTGTAAAACATCACTATGCTGCTTCTTAAGCTGTATGCAGTGCAGAATATAAAACATTTTGACAGGAAAATGCTGTCTTGCTAGATTTGGAAAAATCCATAAGATAATATATCAGCAATTTGTATGTTAATTCAACAAATGCTGCGTGTGCCTCACATTTTTTTCACATTAGAGCCGAACAAATAGTTCCTACTGTATTATTCAAGCCTCATTGCTGCACGGCACTGTAGACAAAAATTGGAGTACAGCATGCTTGAGGCCTCTAGCATTTTAGCTCACATTTTCAAAAATTGTTCTCTCAAACTGAAAGAGACAGCATTTGACTTTCACAGGCTTTGAGCAGTTTCTGCCAGCTCCCGCTGCCAACAGCAGTAGCACTGTGCTATCTGATTTAAGAAAAAAAAAATGACAGACATGATTTCAGCAGGAAAAATACACAATTCATCCACCGTATTTTATTCTATAACATTTTCATATTTAATCTTTCTGAGAGAGCAGGGCAGGCTTTATGGATTTGAAATTCTCTGGTAAATGTTGCCAATAAGAACACAAAATACCATGTTGGAAATATTCTAAGGTTTCTGTTTTATCTCAGCAAGCCTTGTCCCACCAGAGTTAAAGAAAATGTCAATAGCCTCCCACAGGAACCACAACAACTGTAACTGCCATCACTGAGCAGCAACTAAATGTTTAGTAGAACATTAGCAATGACAATAATGAAAATCCTTCCCCACCAGCAAAAGGACTTGTATGTATCCTGGAGAATCTAAGGGCCCTCCTGAGATTCACAATACCACAGCATCTTTTGGAAATGTGCAATAGATTTCCGTGACAAATTTGTCAATTAATATGGATGGTCAAATAATTAGAATGATGGAGTACTTGTGTTGAGTCTATGAGGAATAGTGTGAGTGTGAAGGAGAAGGATCGGGCCATTTTCAAATCATAAAGATGAGAGGTAGTGCAGCTGTGGATGAGGTCAGAGGGGAATGATGAAGGAAGGACTAATATGAGGGCTGTATCTATGATCCATGGCTGCATTGGTAATGATCTGACCCCTGGACAGCCACTGGCCTATAACAACCTCTGCTGATGAGGCAGAGTATGTGTGCGTGTGTGTGTGTGTGTGTGAAGGTGGAAGGAGGGTTCTCGTGATAACTTTTTCTATTTGTAAAAGCAGTGTATAAGCTCTACGCCTCTCTCTTGTGTCAAATAAGAGAAATATAGTATTTTTCTCCTTACCTCGAGTTGGACAAACTCATTAAAGCCTGTTGTGGGCGTGAGCAGTTTGCAAGAATACCGAATGCTGAGCTTAATGAGCTTATTATTCGATAGCTCAGCTCATGGATGTCTGTAGAGCACGCAGCTCCTCTAAAATGTTGAGAATATAACCTCTTCAATAATAATACTATAATATGTTCCAATCTTAGCCTTGGCCCATCTGAGGGACACAAATTTTCCTGAGCATGTGGTTAATCCACAAGTCCACAAGTTTGTCTGCCTCTGGTTAAAGGAATCCTGTGAAGTTTTCAACAAACATAATTTTGTTTACATTCAACATGTTTCTCACCAAAATGCATTATTTCCCTGAGGCAACAAACACACTGAATGAATTTCTTACCCTGTAAAACCTTAGTTTGAATGTTTTGAAATCTGCTTGTTTACATCAGCTTGCAGTCCTTTTCTGCTTTTATTGGTTCATTGCTAGATTTTACGGCCCACCAATTGTTAATATACATGACATTACTGCCCACTGCATTTGGCAGAAATGTCATACTACATCCCCTCTGTGCTTATGGTGTGCATGTGCGCCCTCGTGATACAAACAATGTGGGGACCCTTAGAGCAAAATAATGGTCTCTTTAGCACCACACACCACCATCCATTTCACAGAGGACTTTTAAGAAGGAAAAGGTACAGTACAATATCCCACAAACTGAGCTTGAAGTTTATCTTCAAAATAAATTTTAATCAAAGCAAAAGTGCAATATGACAATGCCCCAAACTATTATCTGCTAGCTAGGATCTCGCAATGTTCCTCTGCATGAGTTCAGCCCTCCTGCTGAGCACCTTTAAAGCAATGAGTGGTCTCTGACACCTTTCCTGTGCTCCCAATCCTCATATTGACCACCAATAGGCAGTATTACATGTCAAGTTGAAGGATTGGTGCTTCATAGGGATGTGTCAGGCTCTGTGTCTGCTCATCTGCTTTCTAGCATCACGCAGGGGTTATCCTGCTCAGTTGTCAAATCCACTAAAGTTTTCATTTTTCCTGTTTCTATTTAGTCAATACCTGTGCTGTCTCTGGGAGAAGACCAATAAGAACCAACTCAGCCTCTCTCTGAGGGAGCCTAATGTGCAGCCAGGTATAGACATCCTCTAAGCTGAACCTGTTACGCCCAGCTCCTGTTGATAAAGTCATTACGCAATGTGTGTTTCTTGTCAGATAGAAACACTTCACACAACAAGGGCAAACCCTCTGGGGTCCAGCAGGGGAAATTGCAGGGAAAACACAGTCTCTGACAAATTAAATCTACTGATGTGCACTAAGGAAAATAAAAACAATACAAAGATGTCTTTTTTATTTCTCAGATAAATCATTTTTGATGTTTCCCTCTGGTGTATGCGGGATTTGGAATAGACATCGTTTCTATGTGTGCATGTCTGGCATGTCCAGCTTCTGTCCTTTCTGCTGCATGTTTGCCCTGTCTTGGCGCCACCGGTTCTGAGGGGGTTTCCTGGGAGGAAATATGTGGTGTGATTCAGCCAGGTCCTCTCCAGTTTGAGCATTATACAAAAGCTGCCAGACGAATGGGAATCCAATCACAGCTCCCCACGGCAAAATTGCTTGAACTGCATACAAGCATGGATCTGACGGTTACGTACGTATGTGGAGAAAGGAGCACAGCAACAGAATACCACTGGCAGAATCATGGAGAGGCACATAGGCGGCACTAGTGACCTGCAATTTATCTTATAAAGATGTCCACCTTTCTTCAGGAAATCGGACGTGTTACAGCTACTGGTAGTCAAACAGCGTCTCTGTCCTGTGCATTCTTATCAAGCGTGCTCTCCAGCCTTGAACATGATAATGCAGATGAGTAAGAGAGCGTGTGGGCTGTGCTATCCCTCGCTACATGGAAATGCTAATAACTTTGTCAGTTCTCTAAGGCTTTACTCACAGGTGGTGTTTTTTTCCCTCTTCCTGTAGAGTTTAATGCCATAAGGTCAGGAGGAACACTCATTAGAAAGTACTCCGCTTCACATACACTTTATCTAGCTAGAGCTATTACCCCTTTGTTACCATTATAACAGAGCCTATACAAGATGCCAACACAATATTCAGGCAGAAATATTAATATTTTTCCTTTTGTTCCTGCTCATCCACCGTCTGTATTGGAGCTGGCACCGAACCGTCAAAGAAAAGGTTCATTAAAGCCCTTTTTTGCTTTCTAACTAAACACTGACACAATGAGCTGAGTACTACTCATTATTTTGTCTCAAATTTAGAGATAGGTTTACTTTTTCAAACATTTGCCACCTATATGCAGACAGACTCACAAATCTAAATCCTCTCATTATGTTGGTAAATCCATCCTGTGATACCAAGAATATACTACAGGTTTTAGGTCTCTAGAGACATCTTACAGGACAATAAAAAGGATAATGCCTAAATTTAAAGAAAATATTAACAAACATGTTTTACGAGAAAAATGTGATTTTTTCACATTAAACGCAATGCAGTGATAGCCACTGTGGGGTTATGACAGATTTACACACTGCTGAATGGAACACAGGGTGAGTGTAATGGCAGGAAATAAAGAACAGAAAAACTGGTCCTGAGAGCGATACCATATGGCTGTGTGGGTGACATCAAACGGGGAAGTAAGCCTTAAAGCAGAGGTGCTGCTTGACACAACTTACAAAATGGAATGGAGATCTGATCTGGACTTTGTCAGATGCGTCAAGCAAATTTACAACCTCTCGTTCAATGTGAATTGCAGAGAGTGTCAGGGCAATGTATTTACAGTGACAGACTGGCAGAAGGTAAAATGCTTTTTGAGAGGCAGGTAGATTAGGATTACCATGAAAGTAGAGAAAACAGTTAAACATTACAAGATGTGAAGGGGGCACTCCTGAGCAGTGACATGTGAAGACGCATTAGCCCAATGCTCTGCAGAGAGTAACCATTTCCTACATAAATAATGTACATTCCGCTCATAATAAATACTTGTCAACAGTTACAACACTAAAGTTGACTGTGGAGAAACTTCACCGTTTTCCCGTAATGTCTGTCTAGAGACCCAAGTGCTAAAGGACAAAGTGACCAAGCTCAACCAGAAAACTGAAGACAACACCAGTGCAACGTCCAAATTCTAGGGACAAAGGAAACTACCCACTCAGTGGCCAAGCTACTTCAAAAGACCCTGGGTCTGACACTAGACCAGGTAGATTATAGTCTGTAATCAGAACCTGTGAGAGGACATCAGCCCATTGTTAAATTTCATTACTACCAAGAGAAGCTGGAGGTGCTACGGAGAGCGGCAAGGGACAGTCCACTGACTTACAATGACAATGATCTGCCACCCACTGTTGCGAAATGCCGCTTTCAAAGAAGTAAAGGAGCTTCTGCACCGCTGCCAGTATGTGTGATTCGGAATGCTTTATCTAGCAAGAAATAAGGTCTCCTTTTTTCATGGAGAAAAAATATTCACTGACCCAGATGCCACCAAAGAGTATGTTGTGAAAAACCTACTTCTATACCAGACTCCTTTGGCTGACAGATAAGTGCTCTGTTAACTAACCCAGTGCTCATCATAACATGGACCAGGACAGGCTGTGATTGGTTGTGACTCATACTTAAGAGGTTCAGGCTGGAAAATAGTGCAAACCTAAAACCACAACTCGATATACTGTATATGTTATGTCCTATGTTTCCTCCGCAATCAGTATTACTAGAGGCAACTTTTAATTCTTCCTTTCGCATATAGGCCTATTTTATGTTTCCCTTCCCTTGTGGTAAACAATTGAATTTCTAAGAAATTCAGAAGAGGGAGGAAAGGCTCTGATCTCTTCTATTATTTGTTTTACCCTAGAAATTATATATAGGGTAAGACCTAAATAATCCAAAGCAGGGGGTGGTGGCACATTTAAAACAATATACAGTAAAGATTGAATGTATTTTCATTTTCTTGCAGGAGAAAGATTTTTTTCTTTATTGCTACATTTCACTAAACTCAGTGTTTTTTTCCTCTTTTTTCTCTCTCTCTTTCTTTTGCCTCTCAACTGGCAACCAAATATGTGATTGCTTACCAACTTTTATATTTTCTACTCCTAAATGCTGTTTCTCTTCTACAGCAACGTTAAAAAGTTGACATAATGCATATCAACATTAATGTTTAGGATCAAGACTTTTTTTTAAGTTCAGTAAGGTTAGCTGTTAAGTTGTAAACCTTCATTTTGCAGGTTAAAGCTCACTTAAGGGGTGGGTGGGGCCAGTGGGTACATGTTATACATATAGTCTATTTATGTCACTTTTTGTCCTGTTGTTTTCTCTCATATGTTACACTAATGCTGTTCTCACTTATTTAGCATTCATTCTCTTTTATGTGACTTATTCCCACCAACTGACTGGTTATGGCTACCTGTAATCTAGCATTTGACCTCCTCCACTACTTTCATTACTTGGAATGTTAAAGGGCTACTTATACATCTCCAAACCAACCCAGTTAAATCAGATATATTCCTACAGAAAGCACACCTTTGTATGACAGAATATTGCAAATTAAAGAAGCACTAGATAACCCAAATATATCATTCTATAATCATCATTCTATTCTGACTAAAAACAAGCACTTAGCTTTGATCCTATAACATTAAACCCTTTTTTCACCCCAGCCCAGATAGACCAAGCATTTACATTGCAGTTCAGAAATGGTATCATTTTCTTGAAAGACCTCTTAAATAACTCATTTGTCTTGTTTGATCTCAGTTTTTTAGATACTCACAAGCTCAAAGTTTTGTCATGAGGCATTATATGATATTTCCACTTCTCCCACTAAGCTGCCCCGACACAAACCTTAAAGGCCATACAAGACTATGACACAAAATGAATAGTGTTCCAAAAATGAAAATAAAAAAATATTACAACTTATTCACAAATTAAGCTAACATAGTAGAATATTTATGTAAACTAATGTTAGATTGCTGTGACACTACTCAGGTTAAATGTAAATAAGTAAAACTATGTAAAAACAATGTCAACAGACAAAGTATACAGGCACAGATGTTGATGTTGGTACTGGGAAGGAAACAAAATACAGCTCTCACAGAGCATGCCCCAAACAGAGTCTTTGAAAGCAGTGATTAAGATAAAATTGTCTGGTTTTGGTTTCCTTTGTGTTGCAGTAACTGGCAGCAGCAGACTGATAGGAGGTGCCAGAGGGTGTTTGCTCTGAAGATGGGAGGCTGATTATATATTGTACATGTAAGTGGCTCACAAGGTTTATAGCAGGTCAATCAACTACAGGAGAGTCACACCATGGAGGTTTGTCTAAATAAGTGTCATCCACTGTAGTCTTTACTTTTTTTGATGGCAAACAGCTGTGTAATACTAGATCTAGTCACACAAAATCCCAGTTATGTGCTTTTATATTTTGATGGCAGAAGCTTTAGAACTGGCCTTAACACATATCTTACATCTGGATATCTTGGCTATATTTGATGTACATCTGAAATAAAAAGGCTATTCCAGCATACACATTGAAATCTGATATATCTTTCCCTCAGTCTGGTGAAGAATGATATTCTCTGATATATATTCCTTATGTCCTTTTTTCTTCTATTCTTCTAGCATTACTAACCAAGCTACCTGCCAAATTATTTACAAGTAAAACATAATTGTGTTCATATAGGCACTTTTAAAAGTCAATTAGAGATTACTGTCATGTATACTCAGTTGTTAATTTAACCAACTGTATCCCAGGCATAGGATGTATTGCATCTTTGCTCTGCTTAGATATAATCTGATTACCTTTTATGGTGTTCATTCTAGGTGCAACAAGGGCAAAACATCTCACATTGGGAAGATCATCTACAACAAATCAGGATTAGGGTTTGTAGTGGGGGGAAGGAGCCAAGTCCAGCTATGAGAGCAGTTATATTATATGCTGAGAGAAGACCAGAGTGCTGTCAAGCTGAATTCCTAACAACTTATAAAAGAAGACCATGGGAGTCACAAAGCTATTAGTTTAATGGGAGAAGAGGAACAAAACACATCCAACTGGATGACCTTAGATTCAGATGACTTTAGCACAAAGTTTAAAGTAAAGAAAACCTTACATAGTATCTATGACTAAATCTGTGAGGAAGCCAGATGAAGGCAAGATTTTGTCATCATCTACACTCCAGCACAGTCATATGAGTGCAGTGGGGGAAGGGGGGGGGGGGGGGGGGGGGGGGGGGGTAATTCTCCCCAGTCCCCCTGATTTGCATGATTTCTCTCAGAGTGAAAGTAATATATCTATATTAGTGTCACTGTCCTTATGCAGGTTTGCTGTGCTGCACCTCAGGGTAGAACCACATGCTACTAACCCACAGCTAAAGCCACTTAAAACAGGAAGGGATCCTTCCAGTCCATTCATGATAGAGACAAAATTCAGTCTGACTGATCAGAGAGCTCTAACTCTAAGTGTGGAGTGTTACTAAAATAGGCAGCACTGTGCTTTTCAAACACCACAACAAAATTCAAAAGACCCCCTGAGTAACAATAAAATAGATAAAGTGGGTCTAATTAGCATGGTTAGTGGAAGAAAGTGCTGTGCTCAACTCTTGAATATGAATCAAAACGTTTCACTTGTTGGCAGATTAAAAAAAAAAACAAACATCAAAAAATGTAAAAATATCTAATGACTTGTTGACTTTAGTGGGATATCTGCAGGCTAATATGACATAAATAAACAAAGAGATCTGAACTGTTGCAGATATTTGCTGTGAGAGAGTGGGCAACAATATTAGCCAATATTGAAAGACTCTGCAGTCAGTTTGGGAGTTTCAGCAGTTTCTCTTTGCTTAGACCCCAATCAGACTTTTTCAGGTTGAAAAACGTGAGGAGAACAGCACTGCTTTTTTGTTGAAGCCTACAATTTAAAAAATGAGCAGCTTACTGTCTCTTTTTTATTGTTACTAGGCAACCACAGAATCACCTGTCCTTAGTCTAACTGTTATTTTACTGTAATGTAAACTCATTCCAGGCCTGCTGTTTTCTGTTCAGATCACGGTACTACGGTTGTTAAAGTCATACAGCTCCGTGTATCCACCACTAGTTTGTCCCAGACCGATCTGGTTTTCTTGTTGTCGTCACCGCCACAAAACGCCCGTCTCTCAATCCATCAGATTGGACAATGAGCGCCTTTCCGCTCTGTGTTGAAGTTTTTTCAACTCGAGGCATTCAGGGCACTCCTGCAAAAATGCAAGGTACATAAAGCGGCAAAAGGTGAGGCATTCAGCAATGCAAAAGCAGTGAGCAAAAAGCTTCTATCACTGAAAACAAAACAAAAAGCCACCCAAGGCTGCTAAAAAGTGATCTGTCTGATCAGGGGCCCAAAGAGACATGATGGCCATACACAAAAATTTCATTTACATGAACTGCAGTGAGATGCTTTTATTGGAAGAAAAAGAGCTATAGAGCAGAAGATGCTATATTTCTATGTGGCAACCACATTAGCCCAAGGTGCTGAGGTGGTCTGTGCCACGCATGATGGACGGTCATACAGCGCAGCTCCACAGACTAGTGTTTCCCAGCACATGAACTCTCTCCAGCTTTCAACAACTATCCCAAGGAACTCTCCAATCAATACAGTATCTGTTTCGGACTGGTTGTCACTTAGAAAATCAATGACCTCAAGATTTTTTACACTGTTTTCCACACTGTCTCTTGTTAGCTCCCTTAAACCTGACTGAAAGCGAAGCAAGAGCTAGTTATCACTCAGACTCTTACCTCAGTGACGAGATGGTTGCCATTTTGTTAATACGACAACTGGGTAACACGTTAATAATGCTAATAAAACATCACTTTATATGTGCACTTAGAAAAAGACAAACAAGGATAAGTACGAGAAGAAAACACACTGCAGAAAGGATATGATAAATGAGCAGGGTCAATAAGTGACTAATACAAGGGGATAAGAGAGAGTATTTCCCCCCTGTTGTTAATACTTTAATAAACAAGGACATCCACTATTTTCAAAGTAATATATCCAGTCTAGGTACTAATTAATGTTCCTGATAAATACGGACCATTAAAGATGTTTCGAGGGACTAATTAGATCAGTGGAAGAAGTGTCGCTAAGCATGCCGTGATATCACATGGGACTGTAGAGTACCCATTTTGTCATGTGGTGGAGATCTGGTTGGCTCAGTCATAAGGAAATCCTCTCTGCTCCATCAAGGGGGAATCATGCTCTAACATAATAGCTCGAGATTCATGAGCAACATCCAGTGGATAAACCGCTGGCAAAATAATAAATGTGATTCATCTTTTTGTGGCAAACAGCCACTGAAGACAGCATCTGAGCTGTGAAGAGGAGGGAGTGATGAAAAACAACAGGGTGGTGTGTTGGGACAGACCAGCCCCCAGTAAGCCTGTCTTAACCACACCTCTAACCAGGTCCAGGTGGACACTCTCACTCTCTCTTCACTGCCAAGTCCTCCAAAATGGGTCAGCATAAACACAGAGAGGGGGAAAAAAAAAAAACGCTTTTAAGGAGATACGGTTTCATACAATCGACAAAAATGCTGTTATGTTTTTGACCCTGTAACACACCACAGAAATTAAAGTTTTAACATACCCCATAAAGCCATCTCTCCAGGATGAGAGTACCAGTGAGGAATAAAGCCCATATTGACCCTGTGACCTCTGGATGCGCACTCCTATATTACCATTCTGCATGCCTGTGCTTTGACCTTTTCAAATCCCTCTTTAAAGGTTGCATGTTCCTGTGTCTGTGGGCTGCGCAGGCTCTGCAGGAGCAGCCGGCTGAGTGAGCGCACCTCGCCTCTCCACAGAATGACCTACAAAGCTATTGTATTAAAAGAACTGTATTTATCACCGCTCTCCACACCACTCTGTTCTACCTGCTGCACGGAGAACATAACCCTTCCTCAAACTCAAGTGCTCCTCCACTCTGCACTTTGAAAAGCTTTTTAGGCAGGATTGGTTAGAGGGATCTCTGAAAAGGAAGCCTATCGCTTGGCTGCTTTGAGAGGTGAAAATGGTATTCAGGAGCCACTGAAAGTTTAATCAGTCTGTGATATGTCTGTGAAGGGCCGTCTGAAACATAGGGCTGAGCTAGTGCAGGCCAAGTCTGGTAAATGAATACAATGAGGCTGTGTCAGTTTTTTGTGCTGTCGTTGTTGATTAGCAATAACTTTTCTCTACCACTTTTCAAGCCTCATTCAACTGATACTTTGCATTAAGACTTCTAAACTTCGATATTTAGTTTTAGTCTGGTATAAATCACACTACTCCACTCCACATGTCGAGATCTTGAAACCCGTGTTGAAAAAAATACTGACAAGTGCTGACAGCAAAATTTTTATTCAAGCCAGAAGGAAGGCCTGTGTACAAAGGGTTAACCTGAGGGTCCAAACTAGGAGCATGGCCTTTCAGCTTTTAGTTTTTTCAGCTTTTCAGATTACAACCGAAGCTGTCAAGATAGCAGATGATGAGGGCCTTTGGAATAACAGGTGCTGCAGGGAAGACTGTAAGGCAGAGGCAAAAATGAACCGTTAACCAGACAGACTAGAATTGTCTATCCTTACATGTGTAGTAATCATCATAAGTGACACCTTTATGTTAGTTCTCAGCCCATTTTCCTGTGATGAACAAAAATGGTCTCCTGCCAGTTTTTGATCCAATGCAACAGAGCCCCAGTCTCTATGTTTTATATAACTTCATTCAAATTGGGTAGCAATTCAACGTGAGCAAAAATGGCTGTTAAAATACAAAAGCAATTTTGTTTTCAAGCTACATTTGACCAGAGACTGGGCTGCATCATATCAGGCAGCTCAGATTTAGTAACAAAACAAAACAATTAGCTGGAAACACACTGTAACCAAGAGTAAAGAACCCCAAGGCAAACAGAGCCACAAGTTCTCCATAATTCCTCCAATAATCTAATTAAGATACTTACTGGAACCATGGCAAGCTAATGAAAGGGCTATGACACATTTGTACTCTAAACACTCTCTTGCTTTATCTTGGTGCACTGGGAAAATGGAATTATTTCCACAAATGCATCTCCAGTCTGATATCCTTTCTCTCCTGGAATGGTTTTGTTTTGCCGGCCCTATCTCATCTGCTGATCTCCACTGCAATCTTATTGTTAATTCTTCCAAGACGGGAACACAACACAATTCCATTTTAATGATTAAAAATAGAGGTTTCTAGAAAACCTAAGTAGGTTAAATAAACAGTGGAACTCCGACAGGCATAACATGACAGCAGCACAGCTCTTTATCAGATATTTATAGCTTAGAGTAACAATGGTATGCTGTGATATGTTTCTCTCCACAGGGATGAACAGTGTCCTACTGTCTTTGCGACCTAAACATACGGAGGCACGTGTTGATAATAGTGAAAACACACCGGTAACTTGCTGTCCTGTGTGCTAAAATTGAATCTTTAAAAGGTGGAGTCAGTTCTGTGTGTGCACTGAAAAAAAAAATCAGGTGCTCATTCACAGCTCTATAAATGGGAAACAAATAAAGTGGCTTGGACTGAGCCACACAACATTATTCCAGCCAAATCAGCAGGGGGCATTCGTGATCGTGTACAGGAAAGAGAGAAGTCATCAGAGCAGTCCCTGTCTCCAGCACCCGTTGAATGGCAGGGAAGAGCTGGCACAGCGTTTTTAGAAGGGCGTTTGACGTCCATCACTTGTGCGTCTCATGGAACAGATATGCTTCCATTTTATTAAATGTATCAGTCCGCACTGAATCTGAAACACATGCAAGTGATGTCTCATGGAGACCCCTTGTGTCTTTTCACGCTCCGACTCTGTTTCTGTCATGTTTAGTGAAGCGTAATCTGAGCAGGCAGCTGTTTAAATCACACAAATATCCTGCTATATATGTGTTTTGAACTTATTAACCGTATCTACATTGATCAAGGCTCCCAGTCTGTCTGTGAGCTTGCCTGTTTCACAACAAGCAGAGTCCCTTCACTTGTTAGGGTGGGCGGGGAAATAAAATTAATGAATCAATAAATACAAACAATGTTGATTTCTTCCTGTGGAGCCAACATGTAAACTATTTTGGTTCAGTAAATTTCTGCTGTCAGTCAGCCTGGTGAAGGCAGTTTGTCCGGCCTCTGTCCTTTCAGCTCCCCAGGAGCTGTCGCTGACAGACGGCTGCTTCTGTGGACAGAGACGCTGAACGCAGGTCGAGTGAGAAGTGTGGAGGTCGCAGAGAGGCGGAGAGTGTGGATGGACTGTTGTGCTCACTGAGATACTCATGATACAAGTGAGAGAGGAACAGAAATTCCATACCAACATGCTATTCAGTGCGCTAAAACAGTATTTGATATTTTTTAGTATGTCCGTTACCTTCGTAGTGTCTGGTAGTAGTCTGTGAATTGCATACTCTTTTTGAGTATACAAGCAGCATAAATATCCCACAATACATTGCAGAAGTGAATACAGCAACAACAACATAACAATGGTGGACAGCAACCAAGGCAGCTCTGGCGTAATGTCAATAACGCCTCAGTGTAAGTACGGTTTCTCTTTCTAGGTGTGATATATTTTTTAAATTAGTCCAGACTTTATGATTAGCGCGGGCTACCATGGTTACACATCTCCAACTGGCAAGGCTCTCAGGAGGTGATGTGATACAGCTCACTACTACTATAATATTATTCACACAAAAGTATGTTTAATGATTGTACACATATAGGGCATGTAGTACATAATATGTGATTTTTGATGCAGCATGACTTGACATTTAATTCATGTACTGTGTCTGTGCTGAGTCCCGCCGTGTTTCGGGCCAATGGCTGCCTGTCTGACAGGGGGATGGGGGTGTGGAGTTGTTGATATGGATGTGTAAGATGGTTGGGTGGGGGTAGGTGCATTTAAACATCGAGGCAGATGGCAGGATGTGAGAATTTCAAATGGAGACTTTACTTTCTACTTTGCGGTGACCGCAGGTCGGCAGGGTCGACAGACAGCTTTGCCATCGCAGCCCATGCTGTGCACACAGGAAGAGAGTGGGTCACTCTTTTATCACTAAGACATATTGAAAAAGCAGCTGAGAAAAGATCACAGCAGCACAGGGGGGACACTGACCCGAGAGGTATATCTCTCCTGCTTTCACTTACCCAGATAAGGGGCTGAGAGCCTGACAGCACTTTCATTTCTGCCACTTGCTTGTTTCATTTGATTGAGCTTTAATGGGTTTTTGTGGATAACATCCCTTTGTTTTTCACTGTATTTTTTTCTAATTAAGATTCAGTATGACATGTTGAAGCCCTCTTGTTTTTGTAGCACCAGTCTATTGTAAAATGAAACTGAGCTTTTTTGTGAACAGGAGGGCAACCATCAGGAAGGAATTTAGTTTCTCATTGATCTCACAATGTCTCACTTCTACCTTTGTGCTTCTCAGCAGAGATTCAAAAAAAAAAAAAAAACTTGTTTTCCTTAGAATATCCAGTTACCACTTTGAAGAGGTAAAACATAAAAAGTTGACAAAGAAATGGATAAAAGGGTATTTGCATAACCAAGAAAAAAAGAAGGATAAAAGTAACCTCCTTCATGTTCTATAGAGTAGGCGCTGTGGGGGGCTGTGTGTGTAATTTGAACAGTGAGGAAGAGACAAACTGGAGTACGTCATTAACATGAAAATGCATTAGTGGTGAAGCAGTATAAATTGTCGCTACCTAGAATGATAACACAGATTTACATTTCTTTACTTATTGAAATTCATCTTTCCTCAGTGTTATGCTATAATTGGCACAGTTTAGTAATCTGTGGCAATGGTATGAATATGAATGAACGAATCTAGCATAGGATATACTATATTTCAAATCAGCAGGCATATCTATCTTTTCAGCTCACTCCAATTAAATTTGACATTTTGTATGAGGCAGCTTTGAGCAGTCAGTGGTGTGTGTTTATGAATATGTATTCCTTTTCAATGTCAATTAAGCATTGGATAAATGTCCATGATATGCTTTTCATGAGCTTAAGCGTAGTCAAACTAATTCTAATTAGCTGGTTTATATGAGAGGCTCAGATTAAGTGTAAAGAGTTGTGGTTGTCCCATCGGCACAAGGCTATGAGCCCATATGTGAGACTGTGTGTGTTTTGTTGGAATAATAAATCGTCTCACATGTCTTACGCTTCAGAGTTGTTCAGCCTTGGCGCTTAGTGGATTCGCTTGCCAACATTCCCGAGAAAAAACACACATCTGTAAGACATTTCCAAAGTCGACGGTTGATGTGCTTTGGACAGTGTCATTAAAACATCCCAGGTTACGGCCTGTTATAGAAATGCCCAGCTCGCCAGGTGTCAGGAGACATTTACTGGACTCCCAGAGGCTTTGTGAGGGAAAAGAGGATTTAGAAGTTTCATGAAAAGACAAGAAAAACGTGCATAAAAACCTCTCCACCTAAAACTGCAGGAAAGCATCCAAAATGAGGATTAAGGTTCAACTTCCATCTGTGTGACGGACAGACGAGTACTTAGCAGACAATTATAATCCGTTAAAAGCTAATAAAAGCACCATCATGCTGTTTCAGCACGAGGTGAAGCCAGACAGGGGCTGATGCCGACTCTTTCCCTCTGATTGGCTGTCT
This sequence comes from Euthynnus affinis, assembly GCA_029490765.1. Taxonomy (NCBI): domain Eukaryota; kingdom Metazoa; phylum Chordata; class Actinopteri; order Scombriformes; family Scombridae; genus Euthynnus; species Euthynnus affinis. The sequence goes on along the minus strand of CM055852.1, from coordinate 10,387,293 downwards.
GCTGATGAGAGGTACACATCCTATCTACAGCCTTAGTCCCCACAACAGCCTCAGGCTTAGAGGGTCAGAGGTCAGACCTGGGATCACATCAATCAGACGTCCACTGTGAACCCTACATGAGTTAATTTGGTAACTAATTTATTTGGGATGGACTTCTGTCTCATATCAGTTTATATGCCTCATGGATGTAACACAGGTCTTTATTGCTCTGTTGAAGAGAGACCAGCTCCCTAGTGCTTGCTTTGACTCACTGAAGTAGGCGTGAGATCAAAATGGGATTACTTTTTGATGTTTCTCTACAATCTGGGGAAAAAATACTAATAAGATGAACACTGCCCCCCCCCTCCCAATATACAGCGAGCACTGAAAAATAAAACTCAAATTGTCAGCATCAGTGTCAATTTGGGTATGTGCTACTCAATGCAGGACAACCCGCGGTGTCACCACTTTCATCTGCTTGGACACGAGTACATCAGGGAACTCATTAGGTTGCCAGTCTTTCAAACCAAAAACTCTGCATCCTTGTTATCCAGTCAGGGAAACATCTGTTTGATGCCCATCCCTCAAGCACCACCCATGCCTTGCCCACCAACCCGGTTACTGGGTTAATTGGTATCCATGACACTCTAATGACAATGACGTCTGATGTAATTAGTTGATGTATTAATTTAAGTGGTGTGTTTTGTAACATCCTTCTCTTGTATAATTTAAGTAAGCAGCTATAATTCAAATTTCTATTTGTGTAATTCAAAACAGAGTTGCAGAAAAACTAATAGTATTTACTAGAAAATGTTGGAGTTTTGTGTTTATCAAGGCCCATGTGGCTCAAAAGCCTTTAGCTCAGACCTGAGGATGCATTGGGAACAAAAACCACAAAACACCTCCATAACCATGAATAATGTTAAAAGGTAAACGGAAATGAGACATCTTATCGCTACTCTCCAGTGGGGGAGGTAGGGAGAGCGGCTACAATGAGTCAAAGGTTCAAGATGCATTTAGAACATGCCAAATGCAAGTTTGTTTTATTATCAGTTTTAGGTCTGAAGCTCTATAAACCTATCACAAATGTTATGACTTTATCTCTACTCTTTGAATACACACGTGAACCCAGAAGATGAAAATATTTATTCTCTTGCTAGCAAAGGATAATAGGTTGTACCCTCGAGCCAATGGGATTTCAGGAGGAGTACAAAGACACACATTGGAGATGAATCAATACTGATGATAACATGAGCTGGATGTAGTGAATCAGCCTTGGTCCAGGCTTTGTGACCTGTCACATTCAGACATAAACCAGTGACTCTGAAGATTAGGGGGAGAATCTGGCTCTGCCGCTGTTCTGTAACTGAAATGTTTAATTTGTCCTTTAGATCCCTCTTGTATGGCACGAATCACAAACCGGTTCCTTGAGAGATGGCCGCAAGCGCAGTCCTTAGAAGTGGGGAAACCTGATGTAAATATGTGCAGCTGGCAGCTCATGTGGTTTTGTTCATTCTGCTGGGCTCGCGAGTCCTGTGCTGAGAGGTACAGTATGGATTTCTGTGAAAATAACCTTGTGTTACAGTTTTTTTCCCCCTCAGTTTGAAGGTTAACCTCTTGAAAAGTGCATTCACCATCTGAAAAACATTTAAACAAGTGCTCTCTATATGAACTCATAAGTGCTCTTCAACAAAACGAAGTGATTGGAATGGTGCAGGGTGTCGGCACATAAGACTTAATAATTACAACTTGTCTTTGGAATAAATTCATTTTCCTGAATGTAGCAGTTAATGCTGTGCGATGAGTCGCTCCATATCTGCAATTCTAGACTACTTGAAGACTGATTGACATTCTTGACATCATTCAATCTGCCAACATTTGCAAATACTGTAGAGTACGAAATGAGCTGCAAAAGAAAATAATAAACGCCTTTCTTCATGAAAGCTGAATTCGTGGTCTCTCCAGGCTAAGGCAGCTGTGCCAATTTAAAAATAACAAATACAGACACACAGCCTGTAGGGACCTGAAACTTTTACTGTAAACTGTAACACCTATAGCACAGATATCACACAGTAGATGAATACTTCCAAACAAGATATGAGACACGGATTCTCTTGTGTGTTGCCTCATAACCTTTCATTTATCTATCCTGATAACATTCCGACTTTTATTGTCAGATATGATGCTGATAAATGTCAAATAAACTGTGAAGAACATAATGGCTGCAGTCGTTCAAGCTCTGCTGAAACAACAGAACATCCTGACAAGATGAAGAAATGGTGCCAGTTAACTGAAGCGCTGCTACATGCATTTTTACAATCCACAGTTTAAATCCATATTTTTTAAATTGCCACACCACTGTCTCACTGCATATAAATTATGCATAGAGCAAATGCTATCTAGTTCAACTTTGACGCCTTCAATGCCTGTTTTCAATCAGATTCCAGCCTGGGATACTTAATGTGGAGATGAACTCTAATGAGCAAGACACACTTACATCCAGGCTATTCCATCCACTTTATGCTTTTGAAATTACATTAACCTTTTTAGACACAATTTTCAGAGGATTTTGAAGGCAGCGAAGTATTGCATCACTAACTGACTGCTTAGTAGAGGAAATGTGGTGGAAAATGACAAGATTATTAGATACAGAGTGAGAATGTAATGGAGTGCCAAAGAAAGGGCTTGCTGATAACACCGTCAAAATTACCAACAAATAACAGGAACACTACACTGGAAAGCCTTCTGTGTGAGGGTGAAAAAACAAACTTTGCTAACATACAGTATGTTCATGCACATTCAGACAAAGGCAAAGTCGTAAACACACAAGCAAACCCACATGAGTTAAGTCACGTTTTGCATGAAAATGTGAACAAAGATGACTATCTCAGAGGTTTGGCTAAATCCACGCTCGCACCAGCCGTTTATGTTGCCCCTACCATAAACATGTTAAATTCAATAAAAGCTTGATACTATTTTAATAAGAGGAAAGGCTTGCGGCTTAAATAACTTTGTTTTTCTTCCACAGAGCCCCCCGTATCACATTTCTCAATTTCAGGCATTTTCTAATATCCCCCATCCCCTGCAGGAACACTTGTATGTTTCAGTCAGTGTTCAGTAGGCTGCATGGGTTCACTCCCTTTAACTCTTACCACATGTTCGCTGACTCGGGCAATCCTGCACGCCAGATAAAGCCTCTGAAAAACACGGCCATGCTTATCTCCCCGTTCAATTTTCCCAATTATTACTAAATAAAAGATCAATCCAAAAAGTATTACTGACATGCTGTATGACAGGCTTGACACAACACACTCTCACAACTTTAAAGAAAAATATAAATCAATTTAGATGTAGTACTGATAAGGATTGGGTTCGTAAAAAAAAAAAAAAAGGAAAAAAAAAAAGAGGTGACTGATACAGAGAGGGCCTAAGTATCACAGTAGATGATGAAGGAGAGATGTTTTTCATCCTCTGACACAAAGGAATCTATGAAAGTCTGCTGAGCCGCGTGACTACCAGACGGAAAGATGCTGCATATGAATTCTTCATGAAGAAATTAATTGTTTTTGTCTATGGGATCTGGGTGTTCTAGATTGCCACACATTTCTTTCTATGCTTTACTAATATGGTTCACTATGAATCAAAAATAATTTGAGTGAAATCTATTAGTCATGTTCTGACTTAAAGACTCTGCTGCTAATTTATACTTTTTTCTCCTTCTATTTGCTCTCCTAGAATGGTGAGCCACCCAAATGTTACACACTAAAACGGCAAGGAACAAGTGTGATTACAAGTGCTCACAGCTCCAGCCTTATTGTTTTACATGGTACATCGCACAAAAACAGAAGGGCAATGCTTATTACACAGTGCAAACACTGCTGCAAGTGTAGATTGGCTTGAACATATAAAGATGCACTAATTCTGAAATGGGCCATGAAATACACAGGACTGCAGATTATTGCTGGTCACAGAGAGGAGCTAATCAGCTCGCCAAATGAATGATGAGGAGAGCAGGAGAGAGGACTCCCCCCTCACTCTCCCCATTATCCGGTGGCGTGCAGAGAGGCTACCTGGTGTGAACACACAGACTTCATGCCTGTGCAGTGGGCAGTGGCTCACACTGGGCGTCCCGCACGCATCAGATAATTGGTAGAGCACCGCCACGTGAAGCAGTGTGCCAAGGGGACGGCGTGCGGAGAAAAACACACAACTTCAGCAGATGGTTTGTCTGATGAACAAACAGCATGCGGACAAACACGGAGCGGGAGGAGGAATCGAGAGAATCTCAAAATCTAAAAGGAAAAGTGCTCGGGAGAGAGAGGAGGAGCAAATGTGTGTTTGTGCGCTTGTGTGTCTGCACACATCATGACTGACATACAATACAACAAAAGTGGGAAGATCTAACGCTGACTGACAGCAGATTCGTTCATTATCACACAACATTGGTTTCTATCAGTATTTCCTAACAATCCCAGGTGTCAGAAAATCAAAAGGCAGTTGAGCAGCCATGCAGGGAGGAGAAAATCAAATACGGCACAATAATAACAAAACACCGTACATTGGGCTTTTTACGACACAATAAACAAGCACACTGAGCAAAATAGTGTGTAGAGACTGCAACAATACCAAAAAGGATATCATTACAGCCTTTCAGTTGTTTTATTCTGCAGTATGGGTCAGAAAAAAACAAGCTAAGAGAGCTGAATCAATGTGACAGGGTTAATGACTGTTTCTCTCTTCTAAACACCGGCTGTGGAGCAGCTGGGCCTGAGGGACTCCAGGTGACAGTTACACTTCCTGTCATATCCGCCCAGTCACACTCCATTTCTTCACCTCTCCTTACCACCACGATGCCATGACACTCCCTCCCATGACACCAGCACTCAACCACAACGCCTCAGCTCCTCACCTGCAGGCCTCATAGGACCTCAGCATGCTTAAATAAAAAAATAACTGGTTAATTATTTACACCCACATCACTTTGTTGATGAAGAGACAATCAGGCTTGGGTAAATTGTTTGGTTTGTTTAATCCTAATTATCTGCCAGATGGGCGAGGCTCGACACACAGAGAGGACGTTTTGGCTCAATATTCACATGTGAAAGATAATTTAGTATGTCTCTATGTGATTCACAGATTGTCACTCCCTGTATCCTGTGGTAAAGAAAAGAGGAAGGCGTATTACAGTAATATACTAGTTCATACAGTAAGTAGTTTCAAGTCTTCATAGTATTTGAATATTATTACTGATTTCAATACGGTACATAATATACAGTGATGTGTTTCACTGGTTGATGTGTAGACACTATGTTTGAAGTGCCCTGATTTTAATTTCATTTCAGTGTTTACAGTTTTAATGCACCTTCCAACTAATCCGGATTATCTGTGTCAATAGTTAGAAAGAAATTGAGAATTTTGTGTAAAATGTATTTTTCTAGAAATTGGAGACTGAAATTCATCTGGCAACATTCAAAGCATCCTGCTCCAATTTCCAGAAAATAACTTAAAAATGTAAAACCACTGTAACTTGTACTGTCAGTATTAACCTATAATGAGCAGCATTTTTTTAAATGATGGGTATCTTAAATTGTAATTAAACCCTTCAAATGCTGCTCACTAAAAAATGCCACTGTGTTTGTGATTATGACTGATGAGAGATGATGAATCATGATGAGATTCAGAAAGCCGAAGGCTGTATGAGTGCATACATGACGTTGGGGGAACAAAGTGGAAGTGCGTTAGCGTGTGAATCAACTCCATGTGTGAGTATTTGACCACACTTTGGAAAAGTTGCTGATTTAGTGCAAAAGGCCATCTGTGCCATTTTTCCTGACCTTCATGGGGATGTGACTGTGACTGCGAGCAATTCCCTCTCTGTAGGATGGCTGTGTTTTTTTTATGTTCTGTGTCTGTGGACATGGGTGTGTATGTGAAAAACAGCAGGGATCAGAAAGCTCTGTTTCGAGTGTACACATTTCATAATGATATGTCTCACTGTGGATTGTTTGATGTTCTATTTATCTACAAGCTGTGGTATTTACTCTGCTTTGTACAAGAGGCAAAACTCAATGAATACCGGAAATAAACTGACTATATCAAAAAAAAAAAGGTCATCAGAGTGTGTTTCTTCCCACTAGGCAATGGACTAGAATCCCCACACAGTGAGGGTGACCTCCTGATTTACTCCCTTTTGCCCTGGTCACAGCGCTTTGTCAATACAGCTTCCACCATTCAGGAACACATCAACACCCAAGGACGGTCCATAGGTCTGGCTGGTCAGCCTGAACCAAATCCAAACAAATAACCTTCCCTGCTGTCACAGATTTACAACCCTCTGACAGGACTGCTGCCAGAGGACGACAATAACACGGCACAACAGGAATGAATCATCTCTACCTTCTCCTCCTCACCTTTGATTCAGTGACATGGTGAGGAGAGTATTGTGATTTCACAGCGCTTGAGCTATAGGAGATTGGCCCAATGTCTCTGAATTTTCTTCTTAAATTGCTACTGAATACCTGCCATTTTATTCATTCCATTTGACTTATTGTCCTGATACTGAGCTGCAATCAGCACTGCAGGAGAGGATAAACATGACACATTAGCAGGCAGATGTGACCAAGTTGCCCCACTTTCGACCACATGCTTCACAGAGCTTGTCCTGCCTGAGGAGCCTCTCTCTTCTCTCTTTCCCTTTTGAGAGTGAGGGCAGTGGCAACCACTAGTATAGGTTGTCCAGGGGTTGTTGGGGAGACTGGTTCCCAGCTGGACTGCAACTGAAGGGGCTGTCACCATTGCCATCTTGCCCTGGGCGCCGCAGCAGGACCAAGTTGCCGGTCTCTTGATCGCTGTGGTAAAATCTCATCCGTAACTGTGCTGGGGCCAAAGAGGTCACTCATGTCTAACTGCTAACATGTAAACAGGATAGAGAAGATGGTTTAACTCTGCGGCCAGTAAAAAAGTAAAGAAAAAGAATATTTAAACTTCTGTAGCTCATGTACTATATAACTTTTCACAGTACATTACTTGAAAAAAGGTGCCCACACGTGCAAGTAATTACAAAAACACTGTAAACACGTGCTTGAAGAGCCGCAAGATTAAATTATTTTATCCCCATTCAAGATAGCAGAGCCCTAACAGGAAGTTAGCCAGATTGGCCGGCGCAAGTCTTTAGTATGCATTCATCCGGCCAGTGCAGGAATGTCAAACCCGACACCGGATTAAATTCTGGCAATGAGAGGCTTAATCGGCATTGTGTGAACTTGTTTGGCAAAGGCTTGAATGTAATTCATGCATTCATTTATGTGTAAAAGTTCTGCACTGCAGGTTCAAGGCAGCCAAAAATGGAAGATTGGAAGATTTGCACATTATTTGAACAAAGCCCCTAAAACTGTTCTTGTCCAAGTATTCATTTAAATCATTAGAGAAACAGACAACACATTAGAAAAAACTCGCATCTATAGTTACATAACAGCTCTAAGTTACAAAGCTTATTCTCTTTATATTTTCTAATATTTGGATGCTTTATGTAGATTAATCAATCTCTAAACAGTGGTCATATATTATGTTTTTGCAAGACAATTACATTGTCCAGCAAAATTTACATTTGAGATTTTCTGCATCTAGAAATCTTTTTCCTTTTTTATGTAATTTACATAACAACTCTTTCTTGTCACGAAATTGACCTTAGAAAAACTCAAATTCCCCAAATGCCTCCTCCACTAGCATTCTTTGGTCAAGGTTAGTTCAGCATGGCCAACTTCTACATTTTATCACCACTATTTGAGACAGAAAAAAGCATCTTAATGCACTAGGTTTTTCCAAGATGCACTTGGAGGACAATGTTCTTTGAAAATGTCATCAAGAGCCAAGAAGTTTTAACGGATGTTTTTTGGCAGCTATAATTTCATGTCTATCTATACAGAAATGGAAAACAACCATATCCTGTCAGCTACAGCAGATGAGACTTGTCTATTCTATATCAGACATTCTGTCACTATAAAGCGGGGCAGTGAAAGATGTCATCTGTCACTCTATCTGATATTGCCGTGATTAAGCAGTTCTTGCGGCACTGATACAGTTATCAGTAGTAATACCGAAAACTGACTGAACAGACTCTCCAGCTCAGGGACGAATGTACTGACTGATGGAGTAGCTTGACTCTCAAGGCAGTTGAACTGACATTACATTAACACTCTGTGCCAGGGCACAGAGAGTTACAGAGAAGAAAACAACAACAGTGCAAAATCAATTGCTTTGGTCAAGTCACACTAAGTGAAAGGCAAACTTTGGGAATAAAATGACATTCACAGGAAAAAGCACTTACTGTGATGAGGGCAGGAGATGATATTTCAAATCACATTTGTCACTCTTGACATTCAACTCAGTGACTGACTTTTATATGCATTCCATTTTGTCCATTAAATGGGGTGAAGGTAGAATGATCAGGGTGCCTTTTTGCTAAAGCCGCAATGTAAAGTGACATCATTGTGAAGACATGCCTAAAGGCATGTTCAATTCATATTCAAAGAGAAATGATAGGTAAAGCAGCACACATATCATGAATGCATGTACAAGAGTATCTGTAGGTTGTACTCTAAACATAATATACTCTATGTCACACAAGCCATGCTTGGCTGGAAAACATGTCATATCAACAACTAAAGTTACCATAATAACTACACAGGAAATAACATTTTGCTCATTTAAGAATGTTGTTGAATACGTCAAATCAAATTGTTTTCTGAAATGAAAATGTATTTCCAAAAAAATAAATATTGCCAGCATTTGTTTACTTTTGCATTTTTTTTTGTTACATACTCATAATATTGTATTTCAAGTAGTGTTACTAACTGCTTGTGCTCTATCACTACCTTATTTTATTTCTACGTTTTATTTCAGATGTATATGAATGATTCATAACAGCCACCACATGTTCGATCTCTACAGTCAATAACAATACAGTTGTAAGGCTATTTTGGATGATGCACAAAGGTTGGATGCTAATTGACGGGATCTCAGTGAGGACATAGGGAAAGCTTTTACTAAACAGAAGGTTTGGTGAGAGATTCTTAAAGTCTGTGCAGTACTGGCTGGTCTGCCCAGGTCAATTCTGCACACTGTGTAAAATAACAGCATTCAAGCAGCATTATTCTGTACTCTGTCCAGGAGACAGTGCAAGTAACAGTAAAGGACAAGACGAGCAGGCCTGCAGGTCCCGCTGTCATGGTAGCCATCCTCTCTTTATCTCAGTCTCACCTGTGTCCTGGACAGTTTAATCCATCCAGCACCTTGTGGCTTTCCAGAGTGACATTCGATTAGTGGCCCAATTAGAAACAGCATTGCTTTAAGGCTTCTTTCTCCCCCCCTCGTGTCAAGTTGAGAAACCAAGATGCAGTTTGAAGTTTAAGGCTTGTGAAAAGGCAACATGTAATCATGACCCCACCGCCAGGTTGATAAAATACATTTGTACTATGTACACATAGATTCAAACACCCTGATACTCGATACACTTACAAACACACATGGGAATGACCTTGGTCAGAGCTTATTGTTTGGCTTACATTCACATTAAAAAGACGGATGTTTTTCACATCCAACACTCAGAAGAATCGGCAGTAAATGAGTCATTAGCAGATGTCCTTGGAGAGTCTGTACACAGATGCTTCTGCTAGAACACAGAGAAAAAAAAAACGCTGATGCCACTCTATTGATGAAAGACATGTTTGTTTTAACCTGTTTCCTCTGATAGTTGTATAGATTTTCTTCAAAGAGGGGTTAATGCTTATGTTGGCTGGGTCCTTGCCTTTTAACAATGCAATTAGCAAGGCAAAGGTAGCAACAAATCACTTTCATTTATGCTAATTGATTTCTAGTCATTTCTAATTATGACTATCAATTGTGAGTCACATCAAGGAGGGCACTCCACCCTGGCTCCAGTTTTAATTTAGTCACGCTGATTGGGTGGGCGTCATGGTGGAAGAAGTGCCAACCCAAGATCTCTCTCACACGTACATACACACACATTCACCCAGACATAATTCCTGATTGGTTCAGTTTCTCACCAAATTTGCGGGGATGTGATTTGGCATATGTTCCCGCTACGGCCGGGTGTGTGAACAGGTGGAGAAGAAGATGGTGTGAATGGCTACATAAGCAGCAAGGTAGAGGCGGCACCTTCTGTCACCATCTTGGGACTTACTTGAGTGTGATCAGCCCCGGGGCCACCGCTGACTTCTCGGTCATGTTGATGAGAAGCTGGGATTGGTTAATCACACAGCTTTCACTGACAGCTTGAGCTCCACCAGCTCTTTCTCCTGCGACAGCTTTGTCTTTGAGGTGAAAAAAAAAAGCTGAGCACTGAGAGCTGCTAATGTCATGCTAATGCAGTGATTCAACTGGGAAAGACAGGTTGGTTGATGCCAACTTTCCCCTTGACTTTCTTCTTCTGCTAGAAAGATTTAATTGAGCAGTGATGAAACAGTTGCCCTCTACAGTCAGCTTCATTTCTAATATAAAATAGGCCCTAAATTAGCAGGTGGAAATCCCTTCTTATGATGAGGGAAAATATAAAAGGAAGCAGTGCTGAGGGCAGGATTCACCCATGAGTGTTCTCCTCCATCCAACATTTCAATGGCATGGTGAAGGACCTGTAAGAAACAGGGGAACTGATCCTTTCCTTCCACGGCCAACACTAGCCGTCTCTAATTGTCTACCAGAGTGGAGGCAGGCCCTGGTGGAGGCTCTGCATGGGGAGGCCTGTGTGCACTGTGGGAGAGCACCTTGGGCTTTCATAGAGTGACAGGAGCTAACACGCACTTATGCAGCATGCTCTGAATAATGGAAATTATGTCAGCCCTCAGACAACTCTACCTAACAAGACTCTGGTGGTTTCACACAGCATCATCTGTAACAGTGACAAATCCCAGCATGATGCAAATTAATACAGCGTATGAGATTATTTTCACTATAGTGTACCACCTCCATTGAATTATGGAGCAATAAATTTAGCTTAACAGAAATGGCTCTGAGCTACTGTACTGATAGATGCTTGGTGAGACGTCTCTTAATGGGATTGTTGGTCTAATAGCAAACATTAGCACACACTCTCTGACACTCCATCACAAATAAGTGACATCCGGATTTGAATTTGCAAGCACAGACACACGCTCATACACATGCATTTTATGCATTTTCTGAGTAGTCCCAGGATCCCAGCAGCAGGTCCAGAGCGTCCAGAATGTCTCTGGTCACTACTGAGGTCTGGGCACCCAGGCCTCATTCATCACAGCTGCTCCTGTCTGGAGCTCTGGATCAAAGCAGGGCCCTTTTTCAGCAGACTTTGCATTTTAACTTGCCCAAGGGGAGGGGAGGCGATGATGGACGCACCAGTCAGGGCATCTGCGGCAAACACACCGCATGCACTGACAGCGCCTCTCTGACACACAAACTCTGTCGAACACATAGTGTAACGGAGCGGTGCCAGAGGGGCCAGTAACACTCCTACCCCAAGACTGATGTATGTGAACAACTGATATTGTTCCTGTTAGAGAAAAGATTGGCCTGGCCGAAGACTGTCAAATAAATATCGAAGTGTAATTCCATCTCGTACAGCTACCTTTAAAAGAACTCCATGCCATAAATTCTTTGCAGTGACAGATATGTCCACAGATTTCCCATTATACTCCTGAATGTAGTGCTGGCTCGTCCCTAAAACTATACACAGTGGTTGTGGGTGATACGTAAACATAACAAGATGATGTATTGTGTTGGACAGTAATTCTAGTTCCTCTCCATCTCTCCTGGGGTAAATGGGAAGTCTAAGCCACACTGCTGTGACTCACCCGTGGTCATTTTTACACCTCGACACCTTGGCCTGATGAGACAAACCATGCATGATAATTACGTGTGACTCAACAAGCAGTAGGGACACTGTTAAGTAAGCACGGCTCTTACGCATGCCTGTTGGTGCCTCCATGTTGATGCTTCTGTCATTACTCAATTCCCATTTAGCTGGCTGCTGACATCTTTGACCCCTGAAATAGGCATAGCAATGACAAACTGGGTGCCACTGGTATTAATAAAGTATGAAAAAAGGCAGTGTTTGAATCTAATTATTAGTCTAATGCATTAGATGTGATCACACGGGCTCTTCAGTGATGAGGAAATCATCTCCCGTAAGGCTCCACACTGATAATTACAATAACATTAACCTTTGCCTTGTTAATTCAGGCCCTCATAGCAATTCATCGCAGGTCACAGACCTCTTGGAAAATTTCTTCACACTAGTTTTGCAGGGTGCTGAAAACACTGATGTAGTGTGGACAGAAATCAAGCTGTAACAAGCACACACTATTTCTTTAAAATGAATAAATGAAGAGTGGTGTATTTGCCTGCCTGCTAGAGCTCATTTCTTTGTTACCCTGTCAAATGCGGATGAGTGCACGTGCGCACGCATGTGAAAAGAGTTTTGAGCGAGGACAGGTTTCAAACCGACACAATAATTAGAATACCTCAATGGCAAGGAAAAATGACTCATTAATCCATTCATGTCTCGCACGTAATGACTGTCTTTTCGGCACTCATGTTGTGCTATTTGGATGCTTCTAATGATGTGTGTGTCGTGAGTAGACAGAACTTGATATGCGACCTACGCTTTCAAACACACACACACACACACACACGCACACACACACACACACCTGCACCTCTTCTCCTGCCACACACTCAATCTCAAATGAGCAGCAATAACAGCTACCAAAAGTTAATATGGATACGGCAGACAGTAAACACTTGATAAGGCAGACACTCACAAATAAAAATATGAAAAGATGCACGCACGCACGCGCGCGCGCACACACACACACACACACACACACAAATACACACCAGGGAAGATAAAGATCACACAAACTCCAATATTCAAGTAACACAGCAACTATATTGGACTGGGAACACTGGTGAGGATTCAAAGGTTCTAGGTTTTTGTTCGGCAGACTGAATTATTAAATTATAAATAGGAAAATCAGTTACTTTGTTCTAGTGCTGTCAAAATTAACTAGTTAAATTTTGAATGAATTTGAAATATATAACATGTTGAAAAAATTAAAGCGATTAATGCACTACTGCCTTTCAGAGGCTTTAGCGGGTTTTAAAGCTAGAGTGAACATTCTGGTATCATATCATACTAGACAACCTAAGGCATCTACTGGTACCAACCATGCTAGCTTGTCAGGAATGGGGATAAATAATGCTCCAAATTTAGGCTAAATTCTGGCAAGGGGTCCCTCTCTCTCTCTCTCTTTCTCTCTGTGTGTCTTCCATGTGTGAATCTTTCCTTCTTCTTTTTTAATATTTGTATGGACTACTATGGACCTTGTTGAAATTCAACTGGCCCTGGAATACTGAACACATTTATTGTTATCATTTATATTAGTGCATATAAAGAGCCTTCTAAGCTGATATCTTATTTTAATGGCCTTAATGGTTTTGGAATTCATCTGGCACTTTAATGGCCTTGGTTTTGTTATTATTTCCATTAGTGCATATAAGAAATGCGTCTTTCAAGCTGACAGTCAATGGCCTTGATGGTTTTATTGGAAAACTAGTTCTTAGGAGAGAATCTGTGTTCAGAGGTAAAGAAGCTATTAAACAAAAGTATTTGAATTTAAATATACTTTCTTGTTTTTTATTCTACATAATGCCATGATTTTACATTTTAATATCCATTATTAAAAGTTTCAATATTAAGAAAAAAAAATATTAATCACAATTAATTACAGAAAATTGCATGATTAATTAGTTTAGTTTTTTTGATTGACTATTTTTTCCTTTGTTACAAATTAGCTTTCACATAAAAATATTAAAATATCAAATTAGTTTGGTGTTTTAAAATAGTATAAATAGCCTCCATTTGATATTATCGTTTCCCTTCAACATGTTACATTGTTTTTCAATTATGTGGAAGCAGAAAATAGTGCTGTCACTTCACAAGGTGTAACATATGTAACATAACTGAAGTGGCACATGCTTTCATGTGGGAAACATACATTGAAATGGAGCTCGTGTTTGAAAGCTGAAGCGTGTAGTATGGTGATGTCTTATTATCCATTAGGCAGGCAGATAAAATTCTGGAAACGGTGTGAAACAGTGTGAAAGAGATGCACTTGTCAAAATAATCAATCACATTTGGGATTGACACAATTGCATGATTTGGCATGTGAGGTTATTACTTGCCAATCACACTTCGTTGACTTGTGGATTTTTGTTCATACTTCAGTGCACTGCACAATCTTGCATCCATAAACCAATGATGTAGGCTCTAGTACCGGCAAGAATGAATATAGTGTCTTTCAAGCATGGGAAAGCATGATGTAACCCCTTGAGTATCAGAGAGTGCAGTACCTTCAAACATTTTAAACTTAGTTTGAAAAAATAGCTGAAGGACACTCAGGTCTGTAGTCATTGAACTAAGAGACACTGGCCAGCATTGGTACTAAGTGTCTGAAATTTCTTGTACTGTCTGTCTGTTTTTAATGGTATTGGGATTGCTGATGGTGTGCTCCCTAGTGTGGATCTAGAGTTGTTTTTCTGTTTGTTGTTTTGAGGATAGTTATCATTTTTGTGTGGTTCTTAGTTTTCATTCTTTTTATTCTTTTTTACAAAGTATAAGTTTATGATTTATTACTACTGATCATTAATCTTCTTGTAACCTGCGCATCACTAGTGGCCTCCATCCAGGGACGAAAGATGAAAATGAGCTTTTAGCTATATCTGATGCAATATATATATTGTGCATTGTCCCTGCCAAGTAAACGATAAACAACATTTCTTTTGTGTACTATGCCTGTCTTTTCACATCTGATCTGTATTTGAGCCCTTTTAGATGTTAGTGTCTAAACATTGACTAGCTGATATAGCTCCCATTATCTGTTATGTGATGTCAGTATAATCAGAATCAGAATCAGATTTATTGCCAAGTAAATTTTCACATAGATAGGAGTGGAATTTGAATTGGTGTGGTGGTGCATAAGAATAAAAAAACTACCACAAAAGAAAGGTGCTATAGATATATAAATACATTTTTACAATAAAGAATAAGTAAAAAATATGTTCTGTGTGAAGAGAGCTGTTGACTGGGAATGTCTATACCATTCACAGTATAAACAGTATGTGTAAGTGTAATAATACAAAGAATACAATTAGTTGAGTTAATATAATTAATAATATATATTAATGTGTTAGATGTGATGAGTTCACAGGTGTGCAACATAACATTATAGATTTCACAATGTATAATAATATATATATATATATATATATATATATAAAATATATATAATATATATGTATACGTGTAGTGACTATAAATGGGACCGGTTCATGTCAGTGAGGGCCCCGGGCCTTGTTGATGAGGCCAGCTGCAGTCAGGAAGAAACTGTTCTTGTGGTGTGAGGTTTTGGTTAAGATAGATCTCAGCCTCTTGCCAGAGGGGAGTGTTCAAAAAAGTTTATGTCCAGAGTAGGAGGCCATGATCTTTCCTGCTCACCTCAGTGACCTGGAGGTGCGTAGGTCCAGGTTGCAGTCAATCACCCCCTCAGCAAAGATATAAAAGTCTTATATAAAATATGTATACAACAATAATGGAAACTTAGGAGCCATATGTTGTGCTGAGATAAGCATCTTCTTCTAAGTGTAATTTCAGTTGTAACTTAGATATGTTATATCTCTTGAGTTTCTAAGATGTTTTTTGGAATTGACAAGCTGAATATAATTCAACACAATTTTTGCCTACAGACCACTGGAGCTGAACTTAGGTTGATGAGATAAATTCATTACCTCATCATTACCAGGCACTCGAGAGGGACAAAAATTTAGTTAATATTGATAATATTTAGCATTATGGAGCTGTGGGTTGATTACTGCCAGAATATTTAAATGAATACTATATACCATGGAAATGGGAAAGAAAAATGGAACAAAAACATTAAAAAATTAATTCCATTAACATTTGCAATTTACATTAAGATTCAATCAGTGCAATGAATGTTTAAACTCTTGGCAATAAGTTAAATAGGTTTTGTGTGCGTGTGTCTCTGGGCATGTGTATGTTCTATTGGTAAGTATTTGCAACAAAAATTAAAAAAAAATGATGCATCCTTGGATAGCAAGACTTGATATGCATATGGCACAATATGCCCTCTGACATTCCCTGATTTGCATCTAGATAGCTTTAATTATGAATAAAAGTCAAGTTACCCGATTGGATGGTATAGTGGAGAATCGATTGGCAAGCGTGAATAATGACAAAAGGCACAGCACCACTTCTTATCACAGCTGGAAAACCATATCAATTTCAATATGTGGCACAGCAAATAACCACTCCAGTGCACCACACACTGGAACATTGTACACACGTATATTTTTAAACATTTGTAGCAATTAAATGACCTTGTTGAAAGCAGATGATCAGAGATAATTTTGAATCCACAAATAAATCCTCCTACATAATGTGTTCTTGAGTCCTTTTACTCATGAGAAAAAAGAGATGTTAATGAGGAACAGTAGCTGAGTTGTAAGATATGGGTGACTCAAGTGCCTAAGTCCACTAATCTTTGACTTGCATTTTTTTTGCATTCAAGGCCACTTGTTATGGATATAGGTTGCCCATTGTAGTACCACCATTAATTGACCTCAAATGTCCATTTTAGTAATATAATCTCAACGTTTACAGCCTCCTTTAGGTCAGCATAGTCCAAAGTAGATGCAAATTATAAATTTGCATGTTCTGAACAAGTGTTCTGAACACAAATAGCATTGCACAGAATTTTACATTGTGGCTGTGGAAAAGCTGATTTTGCTTAATACATCATACACAAATAATTTATTTTTATAAAGTTAGTTAATCAAAAGCATGTGATTATTTTGTTTCCACACACTCAAACAGCATTAACCTGAAAATCTGTGCAACAGTGAAAACGCCAAAGAGTTCTCTTAAGAACACATTTAGCCATCCCCACTAAGTGCTGGAGTTCAGAGACTTTAGTCTAGTTTATAAGGCAGAGAAAATATAATGGAAGAAAAGTGAAACTCTTCTAAACAGCCTTGACCAGAATCTCATAATTGAAGGCATTTTTCTTTTTCATTTATTTATAAATTAAAATAAAATGGAACAAGGTTCAGAATATGTCCTTTTGGTTTACTTAGTTCATGGAAAATTAGCAGAGTACCTTCTCTTATACAGATCAAGCATGTACAATTTAATGCATATTTAACAGAGCAGCTACCATAAATTAATATGTTATAGTGGCTATGTGTGGTAAACAAATGCATATACACACTCAGTTTATTAAAATAGTTGCTACATGTTCATGAGGTGAGAACATTTGCTTTGAGTCACCACATGCAGTGCTTAGCTTTTTCTGTATGACCTGAATAAAACACCTCCTTAATTATTGAGGCCTTAAACCAAAAAGGAACAAATGCATGTCCTTGCTCACACTGGCAAGACAGTGTGCATCATCTAAAGCCTTTTGAAGTTTGCCACACTTATACATTGAAATCAGAGGAGGGAATCAAAAGTGTTGAATGCACGTCCACAAGATGCACCAGAGAAATTCACACACAGGCAGTCTGCTGAGACAATACAGTGAATGAATAAAACAAAGAATGCATTTTGCTTGTTACTGCAGGCAGAAGGCTGAAGTGTGCTTGTCCACAGAGCAGCAGAGAGTTTCAGATGAGAGCAGCAGATCAGACCGTGCTCAGAGGTGGGGGAAGCTGAATTGCAGCACTGTGTTATCTCATGACCAAGTTGCCTTCATCACCAGCATTTACAGTACAAGACTCATCCTCTTTCTCCTTAAAAGTAGCCAATCCTTGCCATTTCTGTTGTTCAGTACTATTATTTTCCACTGTTGGGTTCTTATCCATATGACACACTAAACTGTTATACATTTAAGGACCAGCTTGCAGTGAAGGCTGCTTGTCGTTGGGAGTTTCTCTTTGTGCCTCTGAGCTACTGTCTTATAGTTACGTCTTTTTCACTTAGATATTTCACAACAGCCTCTCTAGCACTGACAGCCTTCCAGTAACAATATTGTAATCTTCCTAACAGCTTGACATATCTGACTCTAAGGCCGAGCCTTCCATCACAGGCAAATAAACTGTATAGAGTTCTCTAAGCAGAGTATTTATTTTTCTGTCCTGACTGCAGGCTTTTTGACCTCCCAAAAGCCGCTATGGGCATTTCTTGTGAAATTTTTCTCTTTCTCTAACTGGGCTGTAGCATCATCACAAGGGCCTGATTGTACTTTGATTGTTTCCAGCCCACTTCATGAGCGTATGGTGTGCCTGCCTGTCCTGGTGGACTGAATCAGGACATAATGGGTTCATTAAAAATCGCCAAGACTGCTGGCATTGGGAGGAATGATTAGTGAGATAAGCAGGGGATATGAGCTTAATGAAACAAGAGGTGGCTCACCAAGATTAAAAGCCTTTTCCACATCACTGCCATTTTCCCTCCAATTCAGCAAATCACTTAATTGAAATTCTTTTAATTTTCTTTTTAATTTTCTCCTCAAAACCCCTCCTGGAATTGCAACCCCAAGATGACTGGTAGACTGTGGTATGACTGTGAAAGGAGTTTTATTACTCTTAAGTCACTCAATCTGTCATCTTAGTGCCTTTTTGTGGCACGATTATTAGTGGACTATGGAATGGTTTTAACAGATCCAATGTTTTGTCTGAAATTGTAGACTTTGATACTCAAAGCAATTAGCCAGTACTTACTGTAAAAAACAGAGAATCATACCTTGTGGCAGTAAAATATTTTGATGCAGTGGAAAATTACAATGAATGTTACCGCCTTCTTGCTGTGAAGTCAACATTAGAAAAAAATAAGATTAGAAAGCACATCTACAGAGTCAAATTAGGGAGAAATATCCTGTGTTGATCTGCAGAGCTATTAGTAAATTCAAGGGCACAGACTGTTGTATTATGAGTCAGTAAATCTCATAATACAACCATAAAATCCCTACATCAAATATGTCAAAAACCTGTTAAGAGGCAGATTTCATGGCGGCAGAACTCGGAAATCGAAGGTTGGCTGCTGCCAGTCAAAAATGAGTGTGAGGGCTTTGTAGTGTGATACCCTGTCAAGAGCTGTGCAGTCTCTGTGGTTTGTAGCATGAGCCTTCAGAGAGGCTGCACAGAGGATGAGAGACATAAATAAGTCTACTCTGTCAGAAGAAACCACAAAGCTGTCAGATGACACAGCCCTCTCAGGCCTACAATACGAGGCCCAGCATGCACCCAGAAAAAAAACAACAATTTGTTTGTACAGCTCAAATTGACGCCATGCCAGCTTGAACGAATTTAGAATCGACTCCTATAGCAAATGGAGATCGATAAATGCCATGTAATGTAATACAGCAGTATCCTGCTGTACTGTGAATAAACAAGCACAGATGCACAAACACGCAGGCATGTACACACAAGCATACATGAAGGCGCAGATCATACTTAAATGTAACCTTGAAAGATGCTATTTGTTAGCTCCATTAAGAAATAATCTTCCTGCTAAACCCAGGCCATGAGCTGCCACTGAACAGTCTGTCAGCAGCACATTTAGACAATGGCACATCTGAAGCCTCCGTGATGATGTGACAGGCTGAATCTGGTTATGGTCCAACCCCTGGCTGGCTGATGAAGGGAGAAAGGATGAATGGGGTCTTATCAGGTCGTGTTGAGAGAGCTCAAACGGCAAAAAAGCTCAAAGCCCTCCAGAGATCTCTCTCAATCTGTCTGTCAGATGAGGATGAAAAGTGCCTATGCTGAAGATACACAGTGCTCATACTTTAATGTCATTCAGTTTGCCTTGACAGCGGCAGACACAAAGTGGGTAATTATTTTGCATTGTAGTTTTTTTTAAACGAGGCTTGTGTAAATTATATACAGAACAATATCTTAGACCAAGAGCCCGGCTCTGAGTGTGAGAGCCAAGCTGACAGCATATTTAATAATTGTTATGCTTTGAACTACAGCACAAGCAGCATTCAGTCTCCTTCCTGCTTCTGTTTCCCTGCCAGAAACCAAACCAAACTAAACCTCATACAGTATTTCATCATTTTGCAGTAAAAAGTCATTAGATCCAGATGCTCATGAACAACAGTACAGGTGGTGATAGGTATCTTCAGTACACTTCAATAATAATGTTAGACATGGACATGTGGGTTATTATACATCTCTACATTGACATCAGTCACATTACCATGCAGCATTGATAACTAGTGGTGCTATTATATCAGCATACCAGCTTGACAAAAGGTTTTTACCTGCTGACTGCGGGTAATACAGACACTTCTCATGAATTAATAATTTCAATTCTCAGTATCAGGATGATAAATCCAAGATAACTCATTATCCAATTTGACTCAGTGGAGTTTATTATTTCAACTGCCTTTGTATGTCATGATAAACCCGCTTTATCTGAAGCTTGTTATTCTATGCCTGCAGTGCAGTACAATCCTCTCGTCTAACAGGGCAACAATTTACAGCAGAACAATAATCACAGAATATGTCATTTTTGACCTTATTCCATTGACCACTCTTCAAAAAAAGTAGTGAAATCTACCCCTGCTTTTTCAAAACACTTTCTTTTCTTCAAACCTCTTTCTTTCTTTGGTATTTTCCCACATTGTTAACAGTAGTTTCAAAAATAATTTCAACATAATTTTTTAGACATGCAAACAAAAAATAACGGCTTATAAACATTATGTATAGGAAAAAAACAATAATTACAAACAAGATGAGTATACATATAAAAATGTGTTTAATTTCATTTCTTTACCTATATCCTGCTCCCATAAGGTTTTGACATCTTAAAATTATGAACTCTGAAGAGAGAAAATTCTCTCATATCAATATAAGATGATACCTTTTGTCATAGGGGGTGGCAGCATTACTGGTGGGGCTTGAAGCCTGAGAGGGAAAATGGGAGCCTGTGTCCCAGACAAAGCTACAAACCTATAGATAAAAGACTTTTGGGATACTAAATTTAGCTGAAATCTGGTGGAGGGATACAAAGATGCCTTCATTATACAAATCATTAAATGACTTTATGCCAAGATCGCATGGAAACCCACATGGAAAAAGATCCATCTGCCAGAGAGGGACTGAAATTGTGATTTTTAAATGTAAGAGCCTGTAGTGCAAAGGTTTGCAATCTAAAATGGCGTCTAAATTGATTCCAGGTTTTGAGAGTCATCTCAACTAAAATGTTTTTGCAGTATTCTGAGCAGGCTGAAACACTAGGTGTGCAAACCAAAGCAGCCACAGAAGACGGCATACATGAAGATGCTTCCAACCTCAACCAAGCTGGGACATTATGCAAATTATCTGCACACAACCAATACTGAAGTATGTGGATGTTGGCTGCCCAATAATAGAAGTTAAAATTTGGCAGGGCCATGCCCCTCAACCTCTTTGGTCTCTGCAGGTATTCTTTGTGGATTCTTGGATTCTTTTTAACCCAAATGAGCACTGAGATAATCCCATCAAGTTTTCAAAAAAATATTTGGGATAAAGATAGGAATGCATTGAAATAAGGAGAAACATTTTGGCAAGATATTCATTTGAGAGGTATTATTTACAGTTCTCATTATATTAAAAATAAGATCATAATGCACAATAGCTAGAAAGTGTCTGTAGAACTTCTGATGGGATGCACTCTACCAGTCAAAAGTTTGGACACACTTTCTCATTCAAGCGAATTGCTAAGTGTGTCCAAACTTATGACTGGTACTGTATGTAAATTAGTACACATCCAAACAACATTAAAAGCTTTCCCAATGCAATTAATAGAATACTTTCTTCAAAGACTTCTTCACATGGTTGCGATTTTCTGATATTTAAAGGGCCTATTTATTCTCTTTAACACAGCTGAGGGGAATTAATCTAATTTACATTTTATTTTTTGTGACTTTTCTAAAATTTATGAGACAGTTGGATAAAAATATGGCATTGTGCCATCTCGCATTAAAGGCTCCCAACAACAAGGAAAAGGCAATCGACGTTCAGCTTACAGCATGAACTTTCTGGGTTTTATGAGTAAGGACAAATATCTGGCAGAAAACTCTGCCATGAAAGTGCTGAAAAATCCCAGAGCCAGACAGACATGAGATAATCAATAGAGTTTCCATTGGAGAATGAGTGTCTGCAGTATAACCTCGTTCTTTGAGAAAATCGTGTCTGCTCAGTTTGAGGTTTGCCCTCTTCAGATGCGAAAGCAGAATTACTATGCATCAAAGGCAGAAAATCGTACCAGATTTGCCAGAATACTTTGGCTCTGTATCCTTCAGATTAGATTTGATGTCCATCAAAGCTTTTATGAAAAACTCTATCTGTGGTGTTCCCATTACAGACTGAGAGTGCCTTTTATCCCATAACTGTGAACAAATCTAATCCGATGACTTCATGAAGGGGTTCATTTTCATTTTAGCACTCAGGAGAGACTGTTAACAGCGATTAAAAAAACCCACAAATCTCATTGATTTGTTTTGCTTGAATAAACAGGTTTGTAATGGACACCAGATTCAAAAATCATCAAAAAACAAAAAAGGAATTCGGAAGGTGTATCAAAAGTGGATTATTTTTGTCTCTGTTGTGCAGTGTCTGCAAGACACAGACTCTGGTACACTTTACTCTACACTGCTCCTATCCACTCCATCTTTTGCTTAGCCAAGAGGAAGTCATAAAAGCAGAAGACAAGTAAAACTTCATAGCAACACTGCTTTAGCTATGCTGGTTGAGCAGGGACAGATTCTGGTGTACTGTCAAAGTTCAGCACATAAATAGTAATTCAGTGCTCCAGGCGAGGAGAACACAGGAGCGTACTGGGGACCACTCTACAGGACGACAGCTCTTTAACGGCCTCCACTGAATAAAAAATAGGAAACACAGTGAATACAGAGTGATAGGAAAAAGGTTGGGCACATCAACTGCTCTCTTTAATATGTTTGGGATAAGGAGGAAGAAACCTTTGTTAGCCCATTAAATGAGAAAGGGGAATTTAGGCAGATCGAAGAACCTTGAGCCCTGCACAGCAGTCTGCCTGTAATGAGAAAGCAGGTGAGTGTGCACAATTTATGTGAGCCTGTTTATTGATTTGGAATTGAAATACAGTTTATTACTCCATTAAAATATTTCACACTGTGAAATATAGGCTTAACAATAAATAAAGTACATAGGTTTAGGTCAGCTATTTAGAAAAAAAAAAAAGAGAGGAGCAGCTCTCCACTCCTCAATGCAATATTGACATAGTAATGCTCAAATTCAGTTAGGTTCACACTGATTAGTGCCCAGAGAGTGAAACCAGGCAATATGGAATACACTAGTGCAAACAACTGAAATAAACAGCATTACAGAGGAGCAGAGAGGCAATATCAGAGATTGCCTTGAGAGAGTGTAATGGAAAAGGACTTGTTCTGTCACAGCCCCTCATGGTGATAGAATGCCACATGGTCCCTTCTGACAGTGTGATATTGGCTTGGCATGAGCTTGATGAATGTATCAGCCATAAGTCAGACAAACCCCTGCCCTTCCTGGAACAGCACCCTCTAAGATGTTTATGCTGGGCCATAGAGACAGACATTGTGTAGTGTAATAGGAAAGGGACCATTGTCTGAAATAGGTTTATGGAAAGCGGGCAGGCCCAATTCCAATACCAGCTATTATTTCAAATGGAATGTTATTGCTCTTTGAGGTTAGATGCATTGCCGCTTGGCAATTAAGCATGAGCATTTGGCTGAGGTGACTTTGCAGCACCCCTCGAGAGAATGGACTGTAACTTCCTTGTGCTTGGTTGTGGCAGAAGGTGAAGGGAAAGAAAGAAGGGAAGGGCTGGGCGATGAGAGGATGAGGGGCGCCCTTTCCCCAGGCAGGTGATGACCCATCCTAGACCACCTGCCTTCTTGCCAGGGTCAAGCAATTAATGCTGCCCTCCTTTGATTACCTCAGACAGCCTGGGGATACAGCAGGCCAGCAGATAGTGTCCGGCCTCAGGAACGTTGCACAAGGCAAAGAGGAGACAGCTCTGATAAAAGTTCAAGTTTGGGTCACGCTGTTAACATACACAGCCGTTATAAACATCAGAAAAAGTAAGCCGCTTTGCTTATTTTTTTTTTGCATTTGCATAGTAATGCGGCATAAACACACTTGGTTGTCTCTACGCCCTGTCACACCTGCCCACAGCTATACCGTCCTCACCTCCTCTGTACAATAACAATTCATAGAGATGAAAGGGTCTCTTTTTTTTCCAATTATCTTTATCTCCTGAGACAAGATATTAATTCTTAAGACCAAGAGAAAAGTTAGTAGAGGTGTTACACACAGAAGCATCTAATGTCCAAATTCTAACCCTACAGCCTTTGCACAGCAAATGCCTCCTGTTGTGTCCATCATCCTTTTCTACCATGTAGCTGACCTCAGTGCCCAAGCTTATCTCCGAAGCCCTGTTGAGTTACAACATGTACCACTCCTACTGTGCTGGCTATGCCCCACAGAGACAGACGCCCTTGTCAATCAGCGCTACAAAGATCATTTATCAGTAAAGTAAAAGGTAACAGTCAAACAATGACATAATTAAGGGGCTTTGCTAGACAGAAGGGATGGCTGTGACAGATAGTCTTGCTAATATCCTCATATGATCACACCTGGTAATGACACACACTGACCCACAGCTTTAAACATCTCACTTCCTGCAGCTCAAAAGAAAACTCTCATAGAAAAGACAAACTGCATGGGGGATTAGCTCTTCAGAACTCAGCATGACTCGAATGGAACCACGGCTTCAACCTTTAACACAACTTTGAAGAGCATTTACACCCTTTCATGGTTCACTGGATCAATCGGGCATCACTGGAAATATGAGCATCTTCCTCCTGAAGAGCTTTCACACTGCTGGCTTTTACAAAACACCATGGCAAAGGTTAATAGCAAATTATGTAGTTCAATGTAGACTTATGGGTGGTATTTCCAGCAAACGGCAAGAAGACAAAGAGCACAGTCAACAATGTTTGCTTGGCCAGTTCTGTTATTCTGGGCAGTTTTGAAATTCATGCAGGAATACGACCTATTGACTTGAAGTGTGACATGACATATGCTAACATTACACCCTCTATCAACCCCTCTAACTGAGGCAGACCTTAATTCTGAATACAACCTTGGGCAAAAAAGTGCCCCGATCAAGTAATTTATGCTTAGAAATAAAACATTGACTTTCAAATGCACCACCGCCTGAAGCCAGGCTTTGAGGCTGATTTGATCCCCCTTTGAGATGGTGAGAGATACGACCCATTCCCCCTAATCACATGCCAGAGACCGTGCAATCACACAGCAACAGCTAAAGTAATCACTGCGGTGGTCTCCTCCCCTCCTCCCTGAACCGAACCTCAACCCTACAACATCAGTAGCACCGGGAAGTCTTGTATATGTACTAATACTAACAATATTCACACTGTAAGTTTGTGGATGGGGTGGCCGATAATGACCCATAGCGAATAGTGAAAGAGGCAACTACAAATTTCAGAGCAGGGAGGTCAAGCATTTTTGGCTGCTTAGATACAGTATTGCCTTTTGTTATGTTACAGTACATTGCCCCACATGTAGCCCAAATGGTAAACACTACAGTGGTATTTCTTAGCTTTATATTTGAAATATTTCTTCTTCGTAATCTTTTAAATAAATGTTCTAGAGAACGGGAAAGCTGGGACAGCATTCAACCTCTCATCCATTCTGCAGATGCCGGTTAGAGCATTTTTTTGTGCGTGAAAAACACGAAAGCATTGACGTGTGATGACTGATGCAGCAAACCTTTTATCTAACAAGCTTCCTGACTACTACTATGTCAAACATGTTTTCCTGGTCACTAAGCTGTAAATTTCATGGATTGCTGGTAATTTGTTGCTCACAGTATGAATGAAAGGTAAAACCTGCAACTTATCTGCCTATTTAGTTGTTGCTCTGCTAAATGCCAAAACATTTCAGATACTCCCACCTTGCACAGTGCATCACCCTGGATGAAATATAATTACTGCACATACTGAGATTTGCAGCCTAATGTTAAGTTTAACTATCATACAGAGAATACAAACATCAACCTCTGACTTGTAGTGTTGAAATATTAGGTTATTTATAACATCTATTCCTTACAATTGAGAATAGCTAGTAACGCATTTGATAAAGAATTCAATACAAAATTCAATAAACAGCTCATTACAGTGCTGATGCTAACCAAGGTTATTTGTGCGTCCCAGACTTTATGGCTCAGCACAAGTGAGTGAGAGGGTAGTGGAGTGGTCATAATGTTTTTCATTC
The DNA here is from genome assembly GCA_029490765.1 of Euthynnus affinis. NCBI lineage: Eukaryota > Metazoa > Chordata > Actinopteri > Scombriformes > Scombridae > Euthynnus > Euthynnus affinis. The sequence continues at coordinate 10,360,941 of CM055852.1, read as the reverse complement.
ACTATCTGTTCCTGCAGGCCATAGATAGACTACATAATTAATGGCTGTGATGAGCGTTCTTGTGACAACACAGTAGAGGATTTTTTTTGGTGTTGTCTAAACGCATCTTTAAAATGGCTTCCTGGGTCACTTACTGTATTAACAAGACCAGACACTAAACAGTTTGAACACACACAACCCACACACCTTCACAGTTAAGGTCTCCATGCTTCAGCATGGGGTACTGCACTGTAAAATTGTGTTCAAATAGAGTGAATGAGCTGGTTGGAGTTTGATGAGTCTCCTGTCCTCTTCTGAACCAATAGCTCGACCCGCTCTTGCTTTATCACGGTGTGCCAGCCTACCACTATCTGTGCTACACTAAATCAATTAGCATGTCATTAAGATAGCTTGTTCCAGCACAGTAAGCATGGAGGTGGGACTACAGTATCTGTATGAACGGGTAGAACTGAACTCAGAGGGCATCATATCTCAGTGTCCATGTTTTAGTGTGCGGTGGGCTGTATTTATTGGTGGGCTCAGTGCATGTGTACAACTAAACATCAAGGTCTTTCTCACCATGAAAAAGTGCTTTACATACGCCTAAACAAGTGCCAGTGATCTCTATTACCCATACAGACTAATTATGCATACCTCTAATATCTCATAACGGCGTATTTGTTTCTTGTTAGCTGGCACTGTAATCCTCAATAACAGCCATAGCAATTACATTTACAACTTCATTTGTTGTTATCACAAACAACTTTTCAATTATTTATCCCCTTTCTGAGAGAGAGATGCAATCAATCCCACAAGCAGAATTTCATGTATTCAATTCTTTATTCTTCTCACTCCGAATGAGTACCGAGATTTAACCAAACATTCAATTCATTCTGCTCAGAGCTGAAAATTCAAAGTCACCTTACATCACAGAATAGGGTGATCATTCTGCAATTACCAGGAGTAAAGCAGCACCTTGGTCTTTGGACAAGATAGAGAGATGATAGGCTTAATCCCCATTCGTGCAGAGAGGATTTCTCTCTGAAGGCAAGAGCTCAATCAAACCGTTTAGATAAACATTGAAAATACTGTAGCATTTGCTGCTTATGATAAACTTTTCTTTATCTTTGACAGCACAAGCACTTAATCAAAACCTCTTTGCCTCTGCAGATAACGTAAATTGCGAAAAGTTAAACATTTAAGAAATAACTTCCACTAGTGCCAATTCAGAAATTGGATCCATATCATCTTAAATCTATTTAAACACTGAAACTAGTAGTATTTAACTACATCAACCTGAGGTCAGGAGAATCAAAGAGCACACATCATATTATCCAGAGTGTGGCAGATAATAAAATCCTCAGATCATAAAAGCCATAAAATCCCCATTCTACTGCCTTGGGCCAAATGGCTGCCACTAATGTATTAGACTACATGCCATGCATTAGCATTGGTGCCAGAAAAGTAATTCTCTGACAGAGAAAACTAATAAGGCATTCACACACTCTCTCTAAAGCATTTCTGCAGCCAGATCTGCAGGTGTCTGACAGAGGGGTTTGGAGAGAGAATAGTTCTTTCAGGTCAAACTGTACATCTCCATCCACACGAGACAGTACAGTATGTGGAAGCAGAGCCGAGTGTTTAGTCATGCTCTCAGCTCCTGATCAGGCCATATCTCCCTGATGCTCTCAGTCACAGCAAACGATTCAAAGGGGCTAGACACTGACTTCAAAAGACCAGTGCTGGCTTTGAACACCATGCCAGTTGCACAAACCATCAGCGGCACATCAGCGTCCTTGAGGCATGCACGGAGCAAATTTGTGCCTCTCTCGGCTACAGATGCAACACTTGGCAAAGTCTTTTCACTGGATACTAGACAATGAAAACAGCACGAGGAGGCAATGCAACAACAGAGAGCCAGGGTACCGCTCCACTCTATTCCTGTAACTTTTGGCGCTCAAAGTATTTTCCCACAGAGGTTTTCTTTGATCGCTCTGAACTAAGACGTGTTACTGGGGTTTTTTGTTCACATTATAACTAAACAGGGAGTTATTGGATCGTTAAATTTAAACCCCTTGTCATTTTATTGAACATAAAGTAATGATCTTTTTGTTTACTTTTTTTTTTCTCATTCATAAGAGGAACATATAAATGTAAGAAATATATAAATGTATAAAAGAAAAAGAAAAACACTACTACTAATAAAATACATCAAGGAAAGAAAGGAGCTTATTGTTGTCTGCACATTGAATAACAATTACATTAAAATTCAAATCTGAATGTATACACCATATTCAAGTCCCTACATGTGAAAGGATTACTCAATTGATTTGTAAATCATAAGAGGTTTAAACAGAAAGTATTTTGATCATCAATTATTATTATTGAGTCATTTTTAAATAACAATATGAAACATTCCTACTTCGCAGATAGAAGAGAAATCCATGGTCTTAAATTGAACATCTTTTGGCTTTGCACCATTGGTCAGACAGAACAAGTGAATTGAATATATAAACTACGTTCTGGGTATTTTTATTTTATTGTATCTTTTTTTTCTAACATCTTATGGAACAATCAATTATTAAAGAAAACAATAGACAGATTAATTAGTAATAAAAAACAATCCGTAGTTGCAGCTCTATAGATCCCAATGAGATACACCAGATATTACAGTTTCTACAGATTCAAATTCTTTTTACAAGGCTTGCCCTTAGCTGAAAAATCAGTCACTGGGTCCTCTCAGTGCCCATAGAGTCCCTGTGCGAGTCCTAGACTTCTGATGTAAGAAAGGTTTGTCCTTCAGAGCTGATGAAAAAGCCTGAAATTGATCTGTAATCCAGAAACTCAATATACATTTTTGGGTGTACTGCAATACAATATGCAGTAAATCAGTGCCCCAGATTTCAGTGGTAACTCATCATTAATGCCCAGCACGTCTTAGCACACAGCTGAAAGGAGCATTTATAGATTTTGTCTAACTGCGTAAGAGCTCCCAACCAGAACTGCTGTATATAAGGACATGCTAGAACATGAGTAGGCTGTTTGCATACATCTTTCCAGTCTGCTAAATGCATTGTAGCTCCCAACTTCCATGAGGTGCTATCAAAACCTTATGAGAAATATTATTGAATTCTAACAAATCACTGTCATATCTCACTTTTATTTTGGTTAAAATGAGGAGATGTGCTTAAATTTGACTGTCCCTTAAAATAGAAGATACCACTTTAACATGCATAATCATGTTTAAACCTTTTAGAAAGACGTATGAAAGAAATATTCTAGTGGTAAATATTCTAGTCTATGTCTGGATGGTGCTAATGGACAGAGGCTAAATTGAAAAAAATGGTGGGACTTTGACTCTCTATTCTATTTGTGTCCTCTGAGGCAATTCATCATCATTTTAACCACTGTGTATCATAGGTGATATACAAGCCGAGGAAGAACATATGTGGTTTACTATACACTTAGCATGGCTGAGATCACAATACACAAAAATGTAATTCGCATTTTCTAAAGGTGAAGTGCACAATATACCCATGATAACGGCAACCATCCATCTTATTCAGCTGAATGACAATGAATGCCTCAATGTTGTCACGTTATAGCTCCATCTGCCAAGACCCAGACAGCGTCCTAAAATGATATCCATTCACACAGAAAAACACATTCATACAAAACATACTGTACACCATACTGTATTTATTCCTAATAGCCACTTGACATTTGTCACAAATCACTGTTAAGTCTCCAGCACTGGCCTGAAATGGAATTATTATCAGGCGTCTTAAATGACAAACGCTAGTAAGGTAAACAGATCATTCACAGAACAGGAAAAGGGATGTAAACACCTGTTTTGGGAGCATCATGGGCACAGTGGAGTGCTTAATACTAAAGCCCAAACCAGAGTGATGGTGAAAGGTGAAATCTCCACACATCAATTTTGTCCTGAGCAGCGCAGTGCAGCAGAGCTTATTACAGAATCGCAATCTGTCTCAAGTGTTCAGACTGTGGCAGTGATGCTGGGCTGCTGGGCCCTCGAAACGCTTCATTAAAAAGCTTGGCCATCCAGAGCACATCCGTGGCAGCCAAATAAAGTGCCAGACCACATTTTTCATCTGCAGATTAAACCTATGTAAGCCTGAATTAAACCAAATTAGATCTGAAAATGAGAAATAAACCAAAGCCAGATGAGTGTAGGGGCGAGTGTGCAGTGAGCAGGGGGAAAACTGCTCCAGTACCATATGGAGAACGGGTTGTGTTGGGTTGACACCGCCTCTGTATCTGCAAACCCTTATGCATTTTTGAAGAGATTAGAGACTTCTGGTCTGTTGTTTACACATAGCCCCATATTCTATTTCATTTATTCGTGTGGAGGATACAAGGAAGCAGAGGCTGACCTCCCTTACTCTTTCATCTATTGTGATCTGAAGGATCATTTCTGCACTCAAGTCTCTCTAGATTAAAGGATCTGCTCTCCCTGGCCACAGTGAGGCTGTTTATTCTTCCACAATGGAAGTCTAGGTACTTTTAAAGAGTGAATTTCACGCTGACATTGGTGCCCTTTGTGTGCTGGTGAGTGCATCAGGGCTACAGTGTGCTGGCCCTGGAGATAAACTCACTGCTAATCAATCACATAGTGTCTCCTTTTTTTCCCAAATTCTATCCTCTCTCCCCACCTTGCACGCACACATTCACACTGTACTGTATGCACACAAAGTCCATTCTGCTATTTGATGTGAGTGCCCTCAGACCGCAGACCCTCTTGTCTGCACATTTCAATCAATAGACAATTGCAGTCCGATTGCTGTGTGTGTGACTACATACTACCAGATTCACATGTAACTCAACAACGCAGAAGCAGCTGGACATACACAGACAATACTATCATGTTAGAACTTGTGTGTCCATGGAGGGGGTTGCCATGGGGGAGCTGCAGCCTGCGCTCTGCCACTCGAGTGTGTTAGATCCTCAGCCAGGCCATTGTGCTGAAATTCAGCCACAATAGCACAGTATCTTCCCCAAAGCAGAGCCCTTATCATGGCCCTGAAATGACTTGTCTCTGTGGACGCCCACAACACTGGCTTCTCAGGACCAAGTGCACAGAGCTGGAGGTGAATGAGCGGAGCAATCTAGTCCTATTGTTCCATGCATTATAAACCAGGCTTCAGCCCTCTCATTCTTGCTCTGTCTTTGGAGTCTGCAAAACTGTGCAATCTGTGATAGGAACTACTGTAGCAACGCTGAACTTATGCTAGCCTTTTGATGGTATAGCAAACAATATCTTGTGACTTTGAGATTGTCTGTGAAGTGAGGTTGAGAAACTGAAAAAAAGAGCAATGTGTCCAAAAACCTGCAACCTTTTATTTTGAATGTCTTTATTTACTGTAAGCTCTAAGAGCAGAAGACCGATTCTCTGCTCACAATTTGACACAGAGCCTGAAATAGACACGTGTCAGTTATCAATCATGTTGACACCGTCAATCGAGAAAATGCTGCAAGGATAAATTGCATGTCTAAGCACACCAAACAAAGCGGAGGGGGGGGGCTTATATCTTCACATTTAATTTGCAACAAAATACTAACACAGCTAACAGTGAGGACATCATGCAGCTCCTTCATTCATTATGAAATTCTATTAGACATATGAATTTGAATTCTGCTAGAATCCTTCATGTTTGTCTGGCAAAAACTAAACTGACATGACTTGTCAAATAATATTTTTTAGATCATGTATCCTTTTAAAAAAAACTGTTTCTGAATGCACCACGAGTAACTAAACACTAATTGGGGGGGGAGACCTCTTGCGTCAGAGAGTGTTGTTTTGTGGTTTGATTGGAAGACTTTCTAGTGTAAGGGAAATACTGCTGTGCTTCTGGGTAAAATGTATCACTTTATTCTCTCTGATCTCGTTAAAAGCTTACTCACTCTTGGTCTAGTTAGAGTTTAGGATCCACTGCTTGTGCTCACAGAGCTTTGCCAAAAAGTGTTTAGGGAAGCCTCCGTAGATGTCGACCCCTCTCCATGAATTGTAATCTTCTCTACTTAATCTACCTACACTAGAGACTGCTATCAGCCAGTTCATCACAAAATTGTCTCTTTATGTGCAACAGTGCAGCCTCCATACGGCAGGTAGCAATCCAGGATGTGGAACAACACAACCACAAAAGTCAGCTTTGCACATTAGCTTCTTATTTACAGTCAGCAATAAGCTATATAAAACCTTCTTTATGTCAGAGTGTTGATGGATTCCCCAAGAACATGTTACAGCAATCATCAAGCAGAGAACAAGTGCCGCAAACATAGCACATCAGCTGCAAAGTAATCCAGCAGCTCGGTATCATTTGGCTGCCTGTTCACAACATCCATAACACCAGCTAAGGGATGTTGTGGCACATCAAGCTGTGAGCTTTATAAAACACCTCAATCCACAGTGACAGATATAAACAGTGCCACAGTAAACAGAGATGACCCCCAGAGGTTACCATCACTCACTGACTCACAGACTGATAAATGTTCTGTACAGTCTGAAACAGCCTCCTGACAACTGGAAAAAAATTCATCACGTTGAACTATTAATGAAAATATATTGAGGTGATGAATATCTATTTTAATGAATGTCATACATAATAATGCTGCTAAGCAGCAACTAAGTCGTAATTACTTGTATAACAGTTCCAAATGGCTTTAATTTGGTCATCACAAGAGGTTTATATGGAGTTTCACTTGGTTAATTAGTGCTGACACATTGTAAGACAGTCATAAAGGCGTTGACACACTGGGTGAAACGCAAAACAGTATTTTAACAGCCTCGGAGTAATACTTCATAATCAGTTCATGGCCATATAGAAATCAGTGTGAAGTAGTAGCTTAAGAAGCACACCACTGTTTGTTTTCCTCACTGCCTCAGTAATACCGTGGTAACACTGGCTTCTCTGTGGTCAAGACCCTTACAGCAGCATGAGGCTCAATCTTCAGTAAAAGTGGCTTTGAAATTAAAATGTCCACATCCATTTTAGTTTACCACAGGGGAGTTTGATATAAATGTTATGCCTCTTTGTGATGGTTATTTCAAATAATTACTATTTTTTTACTCACCTAATAACTGAAATTGAGGATGATTGTCTGTTTGTCAGATTATGCAGTTCCTCATGCTTTTCACTTTAGATGGCCGAGTTTTACATGTTTCCACCAAATAAATTGCAGTTGTACAACATATTAGCAAGCATGAATGACTGGGAATTTCCAGACTATTTGAGCCTTCAGTCCAAGTAAGGCATAATTATAATTGATCTAATACAAAAACCAATTTCAGATTATTTCATCTGATGTGTTTATGTTCTACTGGGTTTAATAGCTCTCCCCAGCATAGACCAATTAAACAGTCAACAGACCATTTAAGGCCTGATTAGTCTCAGACTGGCTTTTAATTTGATATGCATGCAGACCACAAACTAAATGGCTGATCAAGTGATGCAGGTGGATAAGATGTCTGTCTGATGCGGGGATGAATGAGAATTAGCGTTCTGTGTTTCTACAGTGCTCCACTCACAGCAAGTCAACAAAAGCAAAAAAAAAAAGAAAAAAAAGACAGTGCCTCCACAAATAGATAAGTGGACTCAAATTGACAGCTATTTGTTTTGAACATGCATTACGAAGACATGTCCTACCTTATCAGGATTGTCTTCGATCCAGTTCTTTACTGTGTTCAGAGCGATTTCAGCTGCAGGCTCATTGGGAAAGCCTAGGAAAGAAAAAAAGTGTCAATATCAGTTGTATCCAACATGCAGATGCAAGAGGGAGACAAAAATAGACAGGCGAACAGACAGACAAACCGATATCGCCACAGATAACAGCATTTCTCCTTAATCAATGGAAAGCAGCACAAGCTGCTTGTCTCTGGTAGATGAGACCAGCTGTCTGATAAACTGCTGTAGACGCATGTTGCCAGATGCACAGTGATGCGAGAACACATACACATACAGACACATTTCCAGGGTTACAAAGTGTAGACACAAGCTACATACACATTACGAGACATTTAATATATACAGTATATAATATAGGTAATCACACCCTCACTCATTATGACCTCAAGTATAAAAGATGAATACTATTTTACCTTTATGGGAAAAATTACACTTAGATGTGTGACCATTCACACCAACCTATTTCATCAGCTGAACATGATGTAAAGCTTATAGTGTGGTTAAGAAGCAGTGTGGTTAACTACCATATTAATCATAACAGTTGTGCCAGCTCAGGAACCTTAACACTGCATTAACACAGTGTATCGATCGCAAACACATAGATTGTAATTAGATTAATTTTTAATAAGGCCAGAAGACTCTGTTGGATGCTGATTTCAAGATCATTTGCTAGCACTATAGAGAACTTCCCAAGACCCAACACTTAGAGTGAGCTATTGACTATAAAAGCCCTTGAGCCAGCCTTTCTACAGCTGGAGAGTATATATGCCATTACCAAAAGCGCTGACAATCTGCTACTATGCCACAGAGTCGTGTTTCAGTTGTCTTCATTTCAAAGTAATTATCATTGACTCTGGTCTTCTGTGCCTTTCAGAAAACTTGACGGAAGCATTTTACTCACAAGGCTTTGTACGTATCCTAGAGCTAGTTTGAAGTTACAACCTTAATAGAGTATACCCTATGCAAAGTGTAGACCAGCAGCCAATAAACACACATAGCCCATTTTTTTCACTCCTGAGTGACCCGGTCCAGGACTTAAAACTAGACTTTCTTCCATATTATAACCCCTGACCTGCATAAGGGACCACAAGTTGCAGCAGGCACTGTCTCCCTGTAACAACAGGGGTCAAGACCTCAATTTCAACCCACATCAACTGATACACGGGCCATGCCACAGTTGTAACCTGTTGGTTATTGCATGGGTCACATTCTAGAAATATTTTTCTTTTCCTGGGTCAATGCCACAACTATAACATTCTATGACCTAAGAAACAGGCTTACAAGTACTGCAACGACCTTTGCCCTTTAAGATGGATGTAAAGAAAAACTGAAAAGCCAGAGAGATCAACTCTTACATTTCCTGAATTCTTTCATCTCACACTCAGACAACTTGCTGTCAAAACCTCTCAATAACTATTCTGTAAATGCTCTAAATCAACTGCCTTGACAGTTAAGATGTACTGTATACTTCATTCCCACCACTCTTACCCATATGACTACTGTTGATGTCTCTCTTTCTGTTTTTCTTCTCCTTCTCCCCCTTCTCTGCCTGACAGAAGTGGCTGAGTTACAATGAGGAGTAGAGATGGGTTGAAGTACTGCTGAGCCCTAGCTGAGCTCCTCTATGAGCCCTGGGTGGAGCGGGATGTGAGCTGCATACCAGCCAGCAATGACAGCCAGTCTGCTCTTTATGGCTGTGTTAGGCAGTGTCTGCAGACAGTGCATGGCCCGTTCACAGCTCCTGCCCTTCAAAAGATGCCCCAAGAGCTGTGTGCTCAGAACCTAATCCAGCATGCCAAATCAGTTTGCAGGTCACCTGACTCCTCTCGTCTCCCAAACACACTTAACCTTTTCGACGATATCACTTTGTCTGGTGATGTTTCCTTTTTGAAATCCATTTCCACACATATGCAGGTGTACCAACACTCTAACTCACACATCAAGTAACGTAGGCAAACAGATGTGTGGAAGATGTGAAAGCTGAGAAAAATAGATCCATGGAGATAGGACCAGCTGTTTAGTAAGAGCATACACAGCGAGTGAGGTGTCAGAGAAGTAGGCACGTTATTAAAAGGAGTAAAGGCCTGCATTTGTGCTCTATAGATGCCACTTTAAGAGGGTTAAAGTGACACTTGAGACATATTAGGTTAGAACTGAAATGGAGAGAGAGGTGAGCTAGGTGAGCTACAGAACTAGTGAAAAAGATAACAGGAGAGTAGAATGATAGATGTAAATATATGGGGGAAGTGAGATGACAGAGAGAGTTAGATAGAAATCTGATAAAAGGAGTCAGTGCAGCTGGGGACAGCCTGCCAGAAGAACTCTGCTCGGCAGCAACATCAACAGCTCAAGGTCAACAGCAGCAGTTCAAGTGCATCTGCAGCTCTCTCTCATCATTTGTCTCCTCCAGAATATCCACTACATTTACCTCTCCTCACCTCTCCTTGCTTTGCCTCTCTGTCGCTATGAGCCTGGCAAAGTATGTTTAAAAAGATATAATAAAACACTCTCAATCATTACTTCCCATCACCTCTCTTGGAGACAGGAGTCACAGCACAGTTGGTAGTACAGTTGACACAGTCCACTTACAGGTGTTTTCAAAATTGAAGTTCAGAAAAAGATTGATTGAGCTGACTCTTTTATATGCTCAACTACACACACAATGAAAAAGTTCAGTGTTTGACTTCTACATCTTCTCCCCTCAACACCTCCTTCTCATTCTCTTTTGCTCCATTTGCTGTGTGGAGGGTTCAGTGAAAGCTAATCTGTCAGAAGGTGGAGAGCTGGCGTCGGGCGCAGTGATGGTGGGCCCTCCAGGGTCCCAGCGCTGCTTGGCTCGGCTCTCTCCTATGCTGGGGAATATGGCCGGCTCAGGGAGATTTGTCTTAGTGAGGCACACTGATGGGATATGTGCAGCGCACCGCCGCTGATGAGGACTCAGGTGGTGCAGTGTTATTTCTGCTGAAGGCTCCTCTACTTCATCACCAAGCAAAGCGCAGCATCCGCAGAGAGAGAGGGGGGGGGGGTATTTGGTGGGGAGCTGTCTGGGACTATGGCACGTGCCATGTGAACAAAGGGTTTCGGTGGCACACTGTGCTTACATAACTTTTGCATAGTACATTCAGTTTTGTTGACTGCAACAGTAGTTATGGGTTCAGTGACCACAATAAATTTGGACTGTAACCACGAAGAATTAAGTTAGATAATCACAATCTGACACGAGAAGACTGCAAGGCGGGTCTTTTCAGTTAGTGCTCTCTCAATCGTTTCACACCTCTGACTTCTTATAGGCAACAATTAAATGCATGATCAAATTATATTAGAAAGAAAAGTTGGTGTAATTTCCTTTTAAATGAAAGGTACGTTTTCATCCATGTCTCCATGTCAGCCTAGTGAGTTATGCCAAAGGGAATATTCATCTTAAAACAGAATTCACATATTTTATTCCTATGATCTTGGGCATGTAGGACCTTTGTTAATGTGAAAAAAAGAGAGCCCACTCTAATCTCTGATGCAACCAAGAGACAGAGTGTCTGGCCCCTCTCTTAGGCATATGTAAAACACCTTTATGAGCACTTGCACAAGACGCTGGGTGACTTTTAAGGAATATGGTTTCATTTTTTTTGTTTTACATAAAGCTAGAGAGCCAGAGAAAAGCCACTTCCTTGGATGTTCAAGCTCAAAAACACATGTAGTTATTCAGTTCATAATGAAACAACTTCCCAGTTACATCACAGACAATTCTATCTTAACACTGTGAAAGTTGGAAGAGAAGTTCAAAATGTTCAAAAATATCCACTGAACAGGAACATAGAAAATATAATACAAATGTGCACTCTGCCTTAGGGGGGATTTTTGCTTTAAGAACAAGCAAGCCTATTGCTCTCTCTTTTGCCAGCATGGCAACTCTTTCATATCCTAAATTTACTGAGTTAACTTTCACAACAAACTTGTATAGCTAAGGTGTTTTTCTCTGATGAGAAGGAGTGAGAAGTAGCTGCATAACCTGATAAAGTGAGTGGAAGTTAATCAACAAGTTGAATACATGTCTGTAGTATAATGCATTCCCATTCTTTGCTTGCAAATATATGGACAGGCAATATGCACATACTGCAGACCACACCAGTTTTGTTTTTTCCTGAGTGGGTTTATATTGTGAGAAGGATACCTCAACCTGCTGCTATTTTAGGGCTTTATAATATCTAGTATTTTTCTTTCTTTGGAGCACTTACTGATTTTTGTAAGGGTATGTGGTCTTGATTTGATAAACATATGCTGATTGAATTCTACAAAAATACAAGGTACAGCTTTTCTTCCCTTGAGGTAGAAATTGTATTATTTGTCCCGCATCCATCCCTTCAACTGTAGTTGGCCCAGTTCACATCTCAACACTCGTCATTCATTTTGATGAGCTGTCTACCTTGAAGCAACATTTAGCCTAAGGCCTAAGGTATCTGACATTCGCAAATTCACCACAGGTATTAAAAAGGCAAATGGTAAACATAAGAAATCTGTTAAAGAAAAAAGCAACTACACTTTAACACTTTTTGAAAGGTCTTTACTGAATATTTATACACACTATTTGCTAAATACATACTGCTTTTTACAATTGTTGCTCCTAAACATCTTTAAAATCTTATTTTTTTTCTAAAAAAAATAAATGTCATATATCTAACTTTTTTATCTTTGATATTTTGACTACTGGCTCTGAGGAACTTTGTTATAACACACAGGCATATCATTAAAGTACTTTATATTACAAAGTAGATTAGTTGATTGTGGCTTGGGCAGCAAGGGGAAATCATTAAGTGCAGCACAGTTGAGGGCTGCTCTAGTTGAGGGCAGCAGTGCTGTGTGTTCATCTAGAAAGGAAGGGGGGGAGGGCTGTCACCCCATCAGGGCCCAGAGGAGAGGTGAGGTGACCCGGGGTGGAGGACAGAATAGCGCCCCAGGACTCTAGACGCCAAAGCGTGGGTGTCAAATGGCCTGGAGCTCCTCTCTATACCAACACTGGGACACGGCAGGGCTGTGACCATGACCGACTTTGCAGCCCACAGAAGGAGACAGAGACAAAGAGGGATGGGAGGTTGCTATGTGAGGAAGACGGGCAGAAAAAGAGCTAGGAAGAAAGAGAGCAGCCTCTGTGGCACAACAGATGATGACCTTCCTTGGAAACATTCAATATAGGTGATGCCATGCTTTGTCCTACATGCTAAAATTAACACCTGACATTTCACTTTCTTTTTTAAAAAAAAAAAAAAAAAACATTCTGAAGACTGCATAATATGCAAAAGTTTAATTCTCAACCAAGTTTTTCAAAGGCCTAAATCTATTGTCCTGTGGGTGGTTAGTATTTTTACATTTGGCTTATCATCCATGAAAATGGCAGAGTGAGGCTAGTGTTGAGTACAATGCACACTGTGTGACTCAGTAAATGGGCTACGAAGCTCCTGTTCCCAGTGAGCACACACTCTGCTACCCACTGATACAGAATGTTGCTCCTGTAAACCTTGAAATTCCCAACCCAGCTGGACTAAGCTCCCTGTAGTAAACCCTAGGTTTTAAGAGAAGGGGGAACTTGCCCAGGCCATCGCTGGCAAGTTAGCAGCAAGTCATCACTGTCGAAAGATAAGGTACCATGAATGTCTCCAACCTTCCTAATCCTAGACAGGGATGAAGAGAGCCATAGTATGATGCTGGCTGGAGGAAAAAAAAATCCTAGCTGCTTGACACCTTTGATCTGGACAGTAGAGTAGAATGGCCGCGTGGACATACCAGTAGAGCTTGGGTGGATTACATCCGCATATCTCCCACAGCCACCAGTCAGTGTTGAAACTCCTCTGTCAACAATCCTTAGATCCGTCACAGAGACAGATGAGCCAAAGGTGGAAAGTGAGCAGTAAACAGGTAGATATTTGTCCTAAGATGAACAGCGGTACAGCTGTGTTGAGGGCCTCTGATTGTTTTGATAGGGTTATAAATGCATGTGTGCTATGGCATCTGTCAGGTAAATAGTAGACTTAATGTTCATGTCCTTGCTTTTCCATTGTACCACTGAGCCCTCTGCTCTGTACTAAGATTGATCTTAGCAGACACTTCCTAAACTGTAAAGCTCATTACAAGGCTGTTGGAAAGTGCTCTTTCAGCACCAACTGATGTGATCTCCACAAGGCTAAATTATCCACAATGCATCTTGAAATGAGATTTTTATGTATGTGGTTTTGCTTGAGCAAGTATCTCTGCCTATATATGACCATGCTTCTGTTTCTATGTGTAAGAAAGACTAATGAGGGAGAAGAAGGACTACAGGAGACAAAAGGATGTATGAGAGGAAAGAGAGGAGAGAAAGGGATAAAAAAAAAGAGAACATGACCTCTCTAAGTCTAGGTAGTTGGACTCTTGGCACTGATCTTGTGAGACATTGAGAGGTGTCTCCTCCTTGGAAGGAATAATCCATTTAAACCCGGGTCGCATGGCTGTGATTGATGTGCAAAAAGGAGCAGCACTTAATAACCTCTATCATGCTGGGTGACCCTGTGGCCCACGGTGGGCACCAGTTTGTTTATGGGTGGTACCTCCGACACACTATCCGTGCAGAAATTCTGTTGTGGCTAATGGGCCGGACTGAGGGATTGGACTGTCAGCGCAGTGTGAGCCCTCATTTTTCTTTCCAAGCGTCGAAGGTACCCCCTGCGCACCCCTGCTACACCCAACCTCCCTGTTCTGCCATCATCTGTCAATGGTGACTGAGTCTCCTGGAATATGGGGGCGTGAGAGAGAGTGTCAATTAGCATTAGCTTTCCTGACAAATCTGTTTTTCTCACTACAAAGGCCTTGGATAACTTGTTCCTGATTCCTCTCTGTCACAATGTTGGGAGCACAGGATTTGTTTTCCAACTACATTTCAAGTGTGGAAATGGGTCAAGCGCATGTGCATAAGTATAGTACCTGGGTGCATGGCCATGTGAATATATTTAAAACCACTCCTATATCTATATGTATTCTACAGAGACAGAGGGCGAAAGAGAGAGATCGGAAAGATGTGCCTTTCACACTGAAAAGCTTTTGTTTACATTGCTGAAATGAGCGTTGACCTTAAAGGTTATCTAAAATGTACGAAAAATGTCAAAAGGCCTGACAAGAGAGCAGGACCGCTTTGAGAGCATGGCAGTACTCAGGGGGCAATGGGAGGAGCGATAGAGAATAACATCACAGCACCGTTCTATACTGTACTTCCTTTGAAAATCCCTCCTCTATTTGCCCTCTGCTGTGTGAAGATCTTCAGTCTTAATCAGCTGTATTGTTCTGTGGAGATGCAGTTATGGGAAGCGCTAAGCTGTTTATTTATTGAACAGGCTTTAATTCCTCCCCTCTGCTGCATGCTTGGCTCTGCACAGTCTATCCCTTTGATGTAAGGGGCTGCTGGTGGAGTGGTATGACTGGCTCCCACTGGCAATGCAGCACACGGCACCACACTGAACAGCAATAAGCACTGCCCTCATCAGCAGCGTACAGTACAGTGACCCCCATCTTTCATGCATGCATTTGGGCTGCTTTTGTTCAGTATCTTCACAACAGAGCTATTTTACTCCAAAATGCCACATATCCACTCTAAAAATGGACCACTACATGGAATTTATAGATTTAATTCTTTAATTTCAGCCTGTCAAAGTGTTAAAACTGTCAACATAATCAAGTGTATTTTTATGTTTCAAAATAGGTTTTACTGGGATTTTGTCCTATGCATTATTTGAGTTAATTTACTTAGGATTTGCAACGGTCTTTAAGGTACATTTGTGGCGGTTTTTAAGGCACTAACAGCTGATCATAATTAGCCCCATCAAACTTCTACGCTGACAAAATTGCAGAAAACGGGTAATGGAACATGATGCATGTTCTGATTATTACAGAACGAGCTGCAAGAATTCCCAAGACTGGAAAATAAGTAAGAGAAAGATACAACTTTAGCCCTTCTTATCATTAGCACTTCAGTAATTGCCATTTTAAGATGCGTACATAGACAGGTGGCAGAAAACAAGACAATTATTGCAGAGAGAGATGATAAGAAGAGATGATGAGGACTTGTTGTGCAGTAAACTGTGTGAATCACAGAACTGATGGGTGGAAAATGTTCAATATCCCAAGAGGGAAGTTTTCTATCCAGCAAAGAGTGCATAATTATAAACATCTAGTCTTTCATAAGCGTGAAGGCTCTCTTTAGTGTACACTGGGCTTCACTAACAAGTGTATGAAACACTGTATATTGAGATACTTGGCGACTTGGACTATCTGGTATCCATGTACATGAAAGTTTGACTGTGCCCATTGGGCCACAGCCTGTGGACCTGCAGCTGCATGGTTTTCAAATGCTGCTGGAAAAAAGAAGAAATAACCCTCCCCTTTGAAATTTACATTTAAATAAGTGACAACTAGTATATATCTTTCCTTGTTGTGGTGCATGATAACATTTCAATTACCACTGATTTCCGTGTTTTTTTTTAATTTTTTTTAACTGTTTGCAGGTTTGGTTCTGGGTTGGACTGTGATTGGCCAGAGATAAAGCTGCATTCTATGTGTGATATTATTAAAAGTCAAGTGAAACTCAGTGATGGTCGAGAGCTTCACTGTAATTATAAACTTGCAATTCAGATGAAAATGTCTGTGTTTACAGCTAAACAGCCCAGCATCACCTGGTTTTGCTAAGTGTCCTCCACCAAATTTACTCTTTCTATGTAATCTGAAATCTGTCAAAGTTGGAGTTGCCTTGTTGCATTAACTCAATATATTTAATACAGTTAAAACTTGGAGGGCAGTAGAGCGTATTGAAGGACGATCCACTCTTACTCCAATCATTAATGAACCTGACTTTCTGCCAGGTGCCTTAGATTCAGGTTTCAACTGGGATTCGAAGGGTATATTTCTTTCTGGGACCGTTTTGAGGATGAAGTCCTTATAATCTTTAAGCAGACAGTCCAGAAATATGATGTATCCAGAAATGACCTCTTTGGTTTTTTTCAGATAAGAGATTATATTAAGAAAAAAACGTCCTTATTAATTGATTTTAATGTCTCTGGTATTGAAAAGCAGGTGCATATTACTGTAAATGGTAAATGGAGTGCATTTATTTAGTGCTTTCCTGGTCTTCTGAGCACTATTCTACATGTCACCACTCACCCAATCATACACACATTCATACACTGATGGCAGAGCCTGCAACATAACCTGCTCTAATGTACATTCACAAACACGCACACACCCAAACACCGCTGGCGCAGCCATCAGGAGCAATTTGGGGTTTAGTATCTTGCCAAAGGACATGACATGTCGACTGGAGGAGCCAGGGATAGAACACCTGACCTTCCGATAAGTGGACGACCCACTCTACCTGCTGAGCCACAGTCGCCCCAATAATGTACACCATAGAAAACTGTTTAATGTCCTGACATTCTGTGCAACGAAAACCATATTACTTCAGTGGATTTCCTGTAAGGCTAAAATCTCTGGTTGGCATAGGATAATAATGGATCTCCTGATTTGTCTAGTATACCCTAAGACAGATAACTTCATTATAATGTGGAAAACCTTTCTTATATATGTAAATGTGAATATATCTGACATCTTACCTAGAGTGTTCAGGTCCAACTGTGGTGGTTGTTGTGATATTGTGTCAGCTGATTCAAAACGATGTTCCTTTCTTTTTTATTTGATTGTCTGTGCTGAGTTGCACATGTTACATTTTAAATTTTAGATTGTTGTTATCCTTTTCTGTGTTTCAATAATGGAAGATTCAATAAAACATTGAAAAAAACAGCCCAGCATCAGGTCTTAATTAGCGGCAGTGAATTTAAATAACTGCGGCTGTGCTCATTTACACCACCAGTGTTAGAAAGTACCCCGCTAAATTGAAAACATGCAGTGATGCAAAATTATTTTGCAGCCATGACAGTAATTTGCAGTAGGTGTAGTAAATTAACCCCAAGGTATTATAGTTTTTAAAAGGTTGGCAACTCTATTTAGAACAAAGCCTCAACACAGTTACACAAGTGTAGGATATCAGAGAATATGATGTCTGAGGCAAACCTCATCATCAAGTATCTACAGCACCAAAAATATAGCTCAGAAAGCTACATAGAGCGGTTAAAACAAAAGAAACATCTAAAATGATATGAACTGTCAAGCATCTGAACAAAACAAGGAATACCTTTTGGCTTCAGAACAGCTCCAGTACTCCTTGGTTTTCTGTCCTGACATGTTTTAGAGGTAGGTTACATCATTCTTTATAAAGGAAAGCCTCTAGCTCTTTCAGTGATGGAGATATAAACCCTATAAAGGTTTAATGTTTAGTTCTGTTGACTAGGGAGGCCATGGAAGTGTTACAAGTTCACACTGGCGTTTAAGAAACCACTTCTGAATTAGTTTTACATTGTACACTGGGGCAACATCATCTTTGTACATGTACTGTTCGTGGGAACATCTTGAGGGAACAGTATTTGCACCATAGAGAGCACCTAGTCTTGTAAAATGGTCTTTATTTCCTTGACTGTTATATAATTATGGAGAGTGATCAGAGCACCTAACAACTCTCACGAGATGACTGCCCAAACAATTACAGGTCCCTGATCATATTTAACAGTTTCTGGCTCATGCTGGGCTTTATTTAAATAGTTGGAAAAGCATTTTAGTGTGCAGAATTGCCATCTTGGTAATTTGACGTTATTCTTAAGGTTACCAGAGTTGTATTTGATATTATGGAACCATATTGCCGCTGACTAACTGTTAGTGACAGCCAATATGAATCTGCTTGCTAATTAATACTTACATACATGGCCTTACTGTCATTATTAGAGCTTGTGTGCAAATTCAAAGAACATATACTGCACAGTATGTAAGAATGGTGAAAAAATAATTATTAGTTGACAGCAGAGGTAATTCACTACATTCCATAAACTTCAGTAGTTTCCCCGCATCAAACATCTTTTGCCATTATAACTTCAAAGCCTGTTCATATCAACAAGTTTGGCATGTTTTCAATGTGACTTTGTTTAATGAGCACACTAGCTCTTTGCCAGCAATGCTTTGCTGCATATCAGGCCTGGTCCCATGAGGGAGCACAAATATTGTTCAGGGTCTCCATTTTGTTCACCTTACACTAGGCTATGTCTTTGTGCAATATGGTGTAAGGTGAACTTGTTGGTATGTTTGAACATTGTGTTTTCTCCTTCAAAGGCAAGGTCTCTTAAATATTTTATTTACATTATTTTGTGGACTCCCTTAATCCAGAATTATGATTATTCAGCCACTGAGATGAGTTTTGCAATGTGAGGCATTTACACAGTGGTAATGTGTGCAGGTTGTTATGGTTAAACATGCATGTAAAGCACAAAATACAAAGTCAATTAAAGAAAATAGGAGAGACTAAGCTTACCATAGATGCCTGTGGATATACATGGGAAGGCCTGTGCAAAAAAGAAAGAGAAATAACAGTCAAAGCATGTTCACACAGAATGAGTAAATTAAACAAAACAACTGTAGCTTTTATCAATCCCATTAAGCACTAAATAAAAAACAACCAAGGTAAAATGCCACCCAGGATGTCGAAATCCAATCAGCTTTTTTATCAGCCTTTTATTTAATTTCCCTTTGTAGTAAAACACACTGAGCATATTATTTCTGTTCAACGTGCTACTGCTGTACAAAAACCACAGCAGAAGAATTCAATTTTCAACTACTTTAAGTAAATGTTGCATGATTGTATATATCTGGATTAAACTGCTGCCGTAGGACACCTATGGTTGACCTTTGTATGTTTGCTGTTTACCTCTATTGCTTCACCTTTTCATTCCCAAGAGGAGCAATTTACTATAAAAAATTCCTGCAATGCTAATGCAGGATGGGTCCAGAAAGCTCTATTGTGAACCACACTCCGGCTCCAATACACAATGCATAAACGCACACAAGCAGAGTGTACTTTTCTGTTGACCTCCAAAAAAAAGGGTACATTACACACATCCTGGATTTGAACACACTTTTCACATGCACACACACACACACACACACACACACACACACACAGATCACAATCACAAAACAGGCTGCTGGAGAAAATTCTATCATGTACCAATGAATGTGATGGCCTATTAGTACTTAATGCCCACACTTGATGCCCATAACAGTCATAGTTTGCATATGTTGCCTGAGGGAAGAGTGGATCAGACTCATGTGAATTCATAGGTACATGTAGAGCTCACCGCTTAATATTCTCCAGCACATGAATAACCAAACGATGGTGGATTGATCATGGCTGCCCTTCCATTGATGTTTATGGAACTTTCCCAAGGACTGAAGCTACACATATCAAATTTTGTTTCAGACTATGAATCTGTATTCTGTCAAAAGCACTGAATAATTTAAGCTTGACAACTGTTTACAACATGATACCAGTGATTTAGGTAGGAAGTTGCAAAATATGGACTTATTCGGGTCATTTTGCGTAAAGTTGGAGCACACTGTAACTCAGCTGTGTCTAAAAGAGGACAACTCAGCATGAAGGTTTTCAGCACATATGATTTAATAATGACAAAATCAAACACAGAATCACAAAGTCATTGCTGCCACATTTGGATCAATAGCAGGGATCAATAATATCCCACCAACCATTGAAGTGCAGGGACACATATGCACGCAGACAATACAAAACAGAGGATCAGGATGAATATTCTGAATATAAATGCATTCATGAGCTAAACAGCAAAATCCCACATATATTTATGGCTGTCTTTTCTAGAAACATTATAAAAAGTAACCACCTTGTAATAGTTCTTGCTTTGTAGCACTTTGCAGCAGACATATTATTCAAGCATGGCTTTATAGCTTAAAATAGTTCCATTATTCTTTACTTCTGTGAGCAAATATATTGTGATACATAGGCCTTGCTGTAAGCTTTCCTATTTCACATTCATCTTTTTTAAGTATATTAATAAACAGTAAAGAGAAAGGATTTTTTCAAAGGTCCCATTTGTCCTCAAAAGCAGCTGAATACGTGCTTTAGTTCCTTCATTCATCAAAAGGCTGGCCGCAACATTAATATAATAAGATGACAAATGAAAAAAAAGAGGAAAACATTTCACTACCAGCTCACAACTGGATTAATTTAGAGCAACAAAACACTACAGATATTCATCAAAGAATAGCACCCATATGTGAAATTATTCCAGTGCCAAAACTAAGCCCAACAGTTTGTTTTGCCACACTGACCCTGTCAAGTTGTATTTAGAAACATGCTGTTGCGAGTAGCTGTGCCAAGATCATTTCATTTTGGAGCTGAAAAAAACAATTCACAAATGTGAAAGAGTAAGATAGTAAATACATGGCTCCCCGTATGATGATTACACAAACAAGTAGTCAGGGTCTTTTCCTCAGTCTTTTCAACTGAGGAAAGAAAAAACATTTTTCTAACATAATTCACGTATAAAGAAAGTAAATATTTGATTGAAAAGAGTGATAAAATATGCGGATTTGTCTCTAAAGCATCATAACCTATGGCATCCGCTTTGAAATGCAATGGTCCCTTTGTCCTTGCTTTAAGCAAAGACGAATGGGTCTCTGTTTGTATTCTTATTTACCAGTTTTCAGGTTCCGCCTGTCAAGGTGAATCTTTCTTCTGTGGGGTGATTTAAATCTTTTACCGAAGCGTTGACCTTTCCAGATGACTGTCTGGGTCTGACACAAACCACAGATGATGAAGCGTGGAAAAAGCATGGCCATTTTTAGTCCTGTGCCAAGCTCTGCCCGTGGCACATAGTCAAGTATATTGAGATTGAGGGCACAAAATGGTTAAATAAAAACAGATAATTTATATCAGAAAGAAATAATAACTGTTCATAATTCTGATGTCAGCCAAAATTAGTGTTTCACATCAAGAAAGATGACTAAGCAATACACAAATGAGGTGCAGTGCTTCCAATACGTGTACTTATAATGCATGGACTCATTAGCAACATCTTGGCATTTAGACCAGTGAAATCCCAATACTTTTAGCAACTCTTCAAATGATGCCATTACATTTGGCAACAGCTAATACAAATATGAATCAAGATTTACCCCAGCAAGAGGAATCTGTGTGAAGCTGTGTAATAATAAGGAGAGAGAGCGAGATGAATTTAATCCTCAGCCAAGATGAACATTATTTCCTGTCATTGCCTCCAGCCAGTCTCACCTGCCAAACTGATCCTGAGCCAGCGGCCTTGTTATCCTCTCTTACAGGTAGCTGAAAGGCCATGATGTCAGTCTCTTCAACTTGAACTTCTGCTCTGAGTGCAACTAAACCTTAACACATTCTGGTGCAATGACATATCATCAGCATAATCAATTAAAATCCTTTTTATTAGTTCCCTGGCTGATCCATTAAAGAGTATTGATCCACCTGGTGTGAAAATGCACTGGGTAATCACTTAACGGGATGCTGTAAAGATCTGACACCTTTGTGGCGCATGCAGATGTCAGTTACTTGTTTAAAGGACAGTTACTGCCAGAAGTGAAAAGACATACTGTATATTTCCAATATAACTGCAAAGACGGGAGTGCATTATGGCAGAGGCGTCTCCATTTCTCAATAAATCAGCCAAACAGCAAGCATCCAATAAACAAGATGTGCACAAATTATAAATCTTACATCTAATCAATATCTGTAAATATCAAAATGCTCAGTAGTATTCATAGGCTTCAAGTTTTGTAAAAAAAACAAAAAAAAAAACTTTCCCAATGTCAAGGTGAGGGAAGAACAGTAGTACTTGTTGACTGCAGCGGTATCTGCTTTAGTGCTGCATATTTACATGCAGAGTAGATACAGACGTGACAGTCAGTCCTAATGGGGCTGTTCATTATCAAATAGAGCTGTAGCCTTCACAGAGACAGACAACAAATGATTGCCAGTGTCCTATAGCATGCAAATGCAATAAAACAGCTACAACAGCTTGCTGAAATAGCCACAGTGCGCTACAATAGTAAGCTTAGGAAAGCATAACCCATTTTTCTTTTTCTTTCCCATCAACACTGGGCCACCGTAGAAGCTATTTTGATAGTTGTTAGTGTACATATGCTTACCTTGTATAAGGCCCGGTGTTAATTAGGACATCCAGCAGTATATATGCAGTCATGACCTATGATTCTTGCTTTGGGTTATTATTTCTTTCTCTGGCTGCTCATTAGAAGTGAGTCAGCATGTCTGCCTGCACCTTGGCATGGGGCTGTGCCTGACATGTTGGCTTGTTGCTGATTTTCTTTGCTTAGGGAGTGTTCGGAAATTGGTCACCAGGGAAATTATTCTGTTGCTGGGTCTCCTCCCTAATCTATCACATCACTTTAAAGTGGAGCACCTCTCCTCTCAGCATCTCAGCACACTTATTCAGCTCACAGTATATTAAGTACGACACAGGGTGGCTACAGTGATTATTGTTGGCAAAGCTATATTTGCGTTACTTTAATGCTTATTTTTTTAATGGAAATGATGTTAATTATCATTCCCGTTTACTGTAATGTTGACAGAAGGAATTGGATTTTAAACGTTATAACTGACACTCCCACAGCTTATTAAAACAATGATTTATTGACTTCAAAGTGTGACTTGAGTTTTGCAGAGACAGTGTTCATAAAACCAAGTCACTGTTATTCCACTAAGAGCATGATAGCCTGCAGCTTTCAGTCATTTGTTAAGCAGCAGGAAATGACACAGTGAAGATGGTTCAACCTGTGGCAAAATGCGGCTGTCCTGCTGTAGCTGTCACCTTCCCGTGCTGCAGGCACTGTCGACTAGCCATGAGCAGACAGGTAAAAGGGAGAAAACCATGCATGGGCACAGTGACTGCAGGATCCTGCCGGGGGGAGCACCTCGTCTCAGCTGGCTGAGTAAATAGCACTGGACCCGGGGTGCTGCCCCTGTAGCTTGAGGCCTCCTAGCCTGTTTGCAGATGGAAGCTATGCTTATAAATCACAGAAGCAAAGGGAGACTTTGTGCAAATGCGACCACAAGTATGTTATTATTTGTTGCCACAGTGTGGGCTTACATCAGAGTATCAGAACATGAATCCAAGAGAATCCTCTTTGTTGACTGCTGTAATTCTTTAAGCATGTAGGTCATGCCTGGTTTCTCTGTCTGAATCAGCTACCTGCTGCTGTTGCTGCTGCTGCTGCTGCTGCTGGGAAGAGCGTCACGGTTACAGATCAGGATATTCAAATATGACACATTAACACCCTTTTATTCTGCATAATACCACACTCCATATTCTAATGTGAGCACTGATTGTTTGAGTGTCATTATGCTAAATGGAGGATGGAGAAATGCAGAGGGTGAGAAACCTGGAACCTAATGGCCCGAGTCCCACTACCCGTTTTTATATCTGCCATGATCAAGTGTAACTATTATTACAAAAATATCTGAGTGTCCATTAAGAGCTCTGTCTCAGCATCACTGGCTGTGTTTACATGCAGGGACTAACTAACTGCCTATGATACTCTGAAAAACATCTTATTTAGGATAAGCTGTTTGCTTGCACTTTTGTTACCCTGTGATGGAGATTCCTTGTTGTAATGAATAAACCAGAACAGAAGATTCTTGTCCTCCTCTAGGGTATGCCAACAATAAAATATGAAAATGTTTAGCCACCAAGTAAATCCTTTCCCTGAGCAATGGAAGGTAATGTCTAATAGAGAGGAGATAAATGACAATCCAAACTATAGAAATTGTAAATAGTGCTTACCGCAATGTTTTTGTTGGCATCCCTATGCATATATCATGCTGTGCGAGTGTGTAGTGGCAATGAAAACAAACACTGAAAGGGGAGAGATTTTCCCACCTCCAAGTAAAACATTTAATACTGAATTATACCAGCCATCTTAACTAGGTCTTCTATAATCACAGTGTGAGGATTGGTCAGTTATTCTGATCTAAATACAACGTTAAAATGTGTAACGGGGGCTGACATTAGAACTGAACCAAAGATAGATGCAGTAGATGGACAGAACAAACTCTTTTTGGACATAATGAAACTCCGGGGCGCTCTATGATTGCCGTCATCACACTCAGTTCCACAGCACGCATCCCATCTGCACATGCAAAGGATGCAGTGATTGCAGAGGAAGAAAGACAGGCTGCAGCATGTCTGTTAGCCAAATGTATGACAGGGGTGAGATGAATTGGCAGAAAAAAAGGTGTAAATGCTACAGCTAGTGGATAGGGCAGAGCAGTAGAGCACATACAAGCAGATACTGAACTGATGGCTACTTGATTCATTGGTCCATGACCAGATGTATGGTTGATCAAGCACAGCTCACCCTGAAGCCCACAGAGACAGTGCACAGGTACTCTGAGAAGCCTTTTTAATACAACTTGGTCATCACACTAGGAACTATAATGCAAATTTAACTGTGACTTACATATTGCCAACTAATACACTGAATATATAAACACAATCCAGAGTTGGTTGGAAATTCTTCTCTTTCTTATTATTCATATCACCATGATTTCCTACAGAGGTCCTCTAGTAACATTGATTCCCTCAGTGTTAAAGAGGGAGCATTTAGAGCAGCATAAAAATGATACTACTCTGAACTGAGAGCACATGCAGAACCAACATCTGCTCATATTTATGTATGAGGACTCTTGCTCAGTATCAGTTGAAATTATATCACTGACCACTCAGCAACAGAGAGGCAGAGACAAAAGAAAGAAATTCACATCGATGAGACAAACTGACTGACCTCTACCTGACCCGCACGTGATTGACAGAATTCAAATGAGTGGGCGAGGAACATGTCAGGTAAATTCAATAATAAAATCTATTCCTACTATTGCACTGTACTGGACCACTCCGCTGTACAGCTGCAGGCAGACTTCTTGTCAGATATTTTCTGTTTTTTAAAATATAACTTATTGATTAGATTAGCATGCTTGTGGTGGGTGAAATCAAAGCTCCTGTGTGGGCTGATCTAAGAGGCTGTGGAGTGTTAAGAGCCACAGACAGACAGTTGGTGTAATAGACCTGTGGCTTTGTTGTCTCATCATGAATCATCATAAAATACAGTAAATTCTCAAACAGTAGATTTATTTGAGAACCAGGACTTTCAGACTATTATTAAAAGAAAGATTTTTATTACTCTTTATATTCTATCATATTTTATTAATCTCTATCCTGTTGCCATTATAATTTGCTGCTAATTCAAACTTAACATTCTATCTGTTTTCACAAGAACTGTAAATTAGAACCTATCTGTATAAATAGATTAGTGAGAAAAAACAATATATCTGCTGCCAAGAGAAAAAAAAAAGTGGAGAGTGGCAAAACTATGTTGCACTGGTGGAAATAATGCCACAGATAAAGGTTTATTTTTTTCCCACCTTCATTTGCAAATAGATTTTATTTGTTCCAACAGACCACAGCCTTGGCCATTATCTGAATATAGGCTTTATTTGACAATTTATGGAATCTAACATCCGCTACCTTTAAAGCTTTGAACTTTACTTTGACGAAGATCTGCACCTTGACATGATTATAATAGTCTTATGAAAATTTTATTGTATTTATCACAAGAGCCATGGCATTATAAACTGAGGTAGGCATTTGATTGAATCCTGAGATGGAAGTGTGAAGCACAGAAAGCAGAAAATAAAGGACAAGATGTATCTGTGGTAATTCCGAGCAAAATGTTTGATTTGAATATTTGAACCTCAACGCTCACCAGTGTAGAAGACATCATTCAATATGCCTCAGGGCATCTAAAGCCTGTGACTATTCCAATGAGTGCTTAAGAAATGTAGAGCATGTGTGCATGGTGTGTAGCGTTAGAAGTAATTTGCATTTTGGAAGCCTAAATTACAGGTGGGCATAAAGAAAATGATCAAAGCAGTGAAGAGCAGGATTCTGTCTGAATCTATCAAACTGCTGTTTCATAAGGTAACTCAAAGTGAGAAAGTCTCTGAAATAAAAGATAAAATGGAGCCTAGAGACAAGCCAAGCCAAATATCCCTCTGTGGAACATAAAGCCAGGGCATATGTGAATTCTCAAACATCCAGACTCCATGTCAAACTGTTTCAGTAGATATTAGCAGCATATGGAGCTGAGAGGTTCGGATTATAAGTAATCCTAAAATATAGCTCATGATTTGTACCGCAATAGAAGATGATTCCCGAGTGGTTGATCTAAATGAATAGTAGAATAATAATTATGGAGTATTTTTCATGAGACATTACTTTAATTCCCATTCATAAATCAACAACAGCACATTTAATTAAAGAAAGGGAAAAAAAGGATTTCTGGTCATGCAATGTGGTATGGTACCCTTCTAACGTAAGGCCACTAATTAAACATTTTTTTTCCTTTCAAGGCATCCTTCAACATTTCAAAAGCACCATATCAAAGGGGCTTCAAAGTCAAAATCCTGTTCTGAAAACCCCATGAAGTGACAGAATAGCATACATATGAAGACAAGTGACCTGCTGCATGGGCCATGTCTTTGTGGCAAGACCAGTGTGAGACAAAACTGCACCATATTGCATACTAATGACTGCCAACTGGAAAACCTGGAAATAAAGACCTAGCTATGCTCAGGCAGTATTCAATGACAAAAGCCTTGTTAGCATCCCCAAACTGACCAAAGTGGTTTGACTCGAGCTATCTCACCACTGTCATCTGCAGAGAAGATAGATGATTGGTGATTTAAATCAACCTTTTGTTGCCTTGCATTATTTATAGAATCAAAGGTTTATTGATGAGCTACAGTGACTACATTTAGATGCACAAAATATTCCAGTTTTTGCCCTTATTCCAAAAAAAGACACTATTCCTAAAAAACTGTTTACACGGCTAATAAAAATGAATATTCCAGTAATATTCCCGGTTACATGAAGGGGTTTCCTCTGCTACAGCATGAAGAGGGATCACAAGAACTCTGCAGGCAGTAAAGTAAACCAGCTAGGTGAAAAACATTAGTGGGCTGTTGCCTGATATTTATAAGTGATATTGATATGACTGATATTATAAATGTATAGTTATGGGCACATCCAGGCTGTCTCATGATGTTCACTACACTGCTGATTGTTTTTGGTGCATCACTCCGAGTTGTCACTGTCAGTCCATGGCTGCATGTGAGGATAATAACCAATCCCCTCCTTCCCTGTCGTCGCCCTGAACAGCTCTCCTCTCATTCCTCTCCTCTGCTTGCCGTTCTGCTCCAGCATATGTCATTTTGCACCACTAGTTACACAACCAGCCCATCATGCATCTCTAACTCAGCCTTGCAAACTGTTGGCTAGTTGGTTTATTTACAATGCACAGAGCAAACAGGCAAGAGGCTGTGTGTTGCAAACTGTGGTAAAAACCCCAGTTGAGATGCATATTCCCGATGTGCTGTGTACATGTCCAAAGAATGCTCCTAAAACTCAAATAATATTGGCATATCCCACATGTATTCATTGGAAAATGCTTCATTTTGGAGTAAGGCCAATTCTGAATATCCAAACAGAATATGCTGTCTAATAGACGAGTATTAAATTCAGAATATTGTCATATTTGGAATAATAGTCTGCATATCAATGCAGTGAGTGTTGGTAGGGGTATTCTAATAGGCATCATTGAAGGATATTACTCACTGCCATCAGGACTTTGGATATGAACGCCTGACTCCCAGTAGATATGGACTCCTTACAGCCTGCAGGCCATTTCCACTGTATACAGCCTTTGAAGGTTGACTGATTGCACAGTGACAAAGTCATATTTTGTCAGCGCAAAAACCGTAAAAGACACATACATAGACAGACAGGTAGACAGTTACATTGAGATATTTCACCATTTTCACAACCTTGTTTATACAGAATATACAGAGTAATTACACACAATGAATACACAATTTCGCTTACTTAAAATCACAGTTACTGTAAGAGACTCCATAGCTTTTTTTTTTGTTTGTTCATGATTGTATAAAATGGAAAAGCTAAGCAAAATATTACCCAGATGAATTTAGATCTGTAGATGAGAGATCTGTATAGAATCATAGCAGATGATAAAATAGGCCATAACCACATTTCCCAAAGCACTACATACAAAATAAAAACCAACATTCGTTAAGAGGCCCGCCCTCATTAACGGCAAATCGAATTGCTCTCTCTGCACTACAGTAGCAGTGACCCCTTGGAAGCATGGTAAGTACATAATTATTATTGAATCATAGGGACACAAATTTTCCAATTAGAAGAGTGAATGTTTGTGTTTTTTTCCTGTATAGTGTAAGGCAAAACATACAGTATACCACTGGGTAAGTCTGTTTCTTCTGATTTCTTCATTGGCCTTGTGTTTTAGGAATAATTACTCCAAGACTTGAAGCCTGGGATGTTTTTGTCAACTGGGAATTTAATGGACTTAATGAACTCTCTTTGTTAACGGAAGCTCAGGGTGCTCTGTGATTGCCTTCATCGCACTCAGTTCCGCAACACTGCTGATAGCTCATCCCATTTGCACAGCTCCAGTGATACACAGCCTGTGTGAACTCCTGTGATGCAATGTTAGAGGGAATAAAAGGCAAGCTGCAGCATGTCTCTGAGCCAAGGTAGGCTGGGGTGAGATGAATGGGCATGAGAAAATAAAAACAGTGCTGCTAGGCAGACAGATAACTAGAACCCCATATAACTGGAGGGCTTTTTTCACTTATGTTGGAGGCTATCTATTTCCCCTGTTTTCCAGTCTCTGTGCTAAGCTATGCTAAACATGTCTCTGAGGTATCTCTGTACTGAATGTGCAGAGATGAAGCTGATATTGATCTTCTTATGTAATGCTTAGTAAGTCAGCAAATATTCCCAAAAATGTAAAAGTGGTCCTTATAAGTTTGAATAAATAAATAAATAAATATATATATATATATATATATATATATATATATATATATATATATATATATATATATATATATATAGGGCCTTGGTTTGTAAAGTACAGCACAAAAACCTCCACAATAGCAACAATACTGCCTTATTTATAAAATCTATACTAGTCTACAACACCTGTACAAGATCCAGTTGTTAATGTCAAAATTCATTAGCTTATTTGAGACCTCCTTGCTAAACTGTAGGTGGATTTTAGCATCACACAGCATCATATGCATACTCCTGCAGTTAAGGAACCTGCATGTATACCAGAGCTTTTGTTCAGAGTATGAAAGCCTGTTTATCCATGTAGTCTGTGGGCAGACTGGGCCTCAGCAGCACACTTACACTTTAAATCTCTCCACAACATAAAGCCATAAATCTGAGCTTGCCCAGAGGTAAGAGCAACCACCACTAATTAACTGTAGCAGGATGAGAGGTCAAGGCCTGTGTCGCATTAGCGTGAGAAAACACTATTTTTCAATTTACAGTATATTGGTCTGGTGCGTTTTAAGTAAAAAGATTTAAGCTTGCAGTACAATGGGCATGAATACAAATACACATGCTGTGTACACAGTAATTCATGTTTCCACCCTCATCGCAGCTATATGAACACAAGGGCTTTCAAATGAGATGACTAAATTGTCTTTATACAGCTGACACTTTAGATATGATGACTGCCTTAGGGAATGTCCACAAAGCAAGATCACTGATCCAAAGTAAAGCTCAATTTAGGCACACAGCACAGAATTGGTTTTCAATGAATATGTCTAGCCCTTAAAAGGACTCTGGTCCAAGGACACAGTAAGCTCTGAGGAGGTCAGCTCTCCCTCGGTGCAGACCTGTGGGCCATTCTCTCACACTTTGATCTGAGCTCTGATGATGGTGTGGCAGG
This sequence comes from Euthynnus affinis, assembly GCA_029490765.1. NCBI lineage: Eukaryota > Metazoa > Chordata > Actinopteri > Scombriformes > Scombridae > Euthynnus > Euthynnus affinis. The sequence goes on along the minus strand of CM055852.1, from coordinate 10,330,453 downwards.
CACAGACTCAGGAGTGGAAGGATTAGGGACAGGAGGGACATGGGGAGTGACAGCTTCCTTTGTATTCATTTTATCCTCATTTTGAGCATAACGGCAGGCAGCATGCAAACCAATGGCTTCTCTAAGGTGTTTCTTTTTCGGGGTGTAAAATCCTCAACTCTTAAAAGAGAGATCAAAGGCGAAGCAGGCTCATTGATAACTGTATAATGGCTCACTTTGAGAGAACAGGCGTTTTGCTGAGATGGGCGCGTGGTTCAAACTGCAAGCTATTAGTCATGCTGTCGGCTCATTTCCATATGTGTTTTATTGTCTCATGGGCAAAGGCTACTGCACCTACTCGGATTTATTGCACTCAGAGTAGATCTAATGATATTTACACCTACGGCAAAAACAAAGGACCTTGCATCTCTTTGTCTCTATATGAAAAGGCTCTTGAAAGGTGACACTGTGAATGTGCATTTCAGAAGTGTGCGCCTTTCTTTGATGAGCTTTTAACCTTGCTTGTCTGGAACCATATGAAGAAACATAAAAGCACAGCTGTCTCAGAAACCACTGTTATTACAGATTGAATATGAATTCAACAATGCAGCCGTATTTTATGTAAGGTGACATGGGACGTGACAAGAACAAATGCTCGGTGAAAAAAATAAAGCTCAACATGCTTTTTTGGGTGCTTTTTTTTTAACAGCCACAACAATACTGACATATGCTGCTCCTTGTCAACTTTGAAGTTCATTATTAAACTAATCATTAAAATTAAATACAATATGAAATGGCTGGTTAGCCATTATTGTAGTATTAATGCTACATATGGCACTGGCTACATGGCAATTAGCGATGTAGGCTATGCCTTTATTGATGTCAACTTAAGCATTAGCTCTTAGCCATAGCTGTGGTGTGAATTTGAACAGCTAATATAATATTACTCATAGTCCTATATAATATCAGCTATAGTCCAGTGTTGCTTTCCACAGTGAGTAGGTTTGCACTTCTACGGGTTTTGATCATATTCTGGATATGTGATTTAAATCATAGAGAAACATCGTTATTCATCTCCCTGTACACTTGATCATAAAGGTATCCAAGTTTCTGATTGTCTTCCTGCAGTTGCGTCTTTGATTCCTAAACATCTGATTCACACATTTCTGTACAGACTGAGTTCCCTTTACAATAGAGAATGAATATAGTTTCTGGCTCATTGAGCTGCATTTACTACTGAGGTGGATCTATGTGATCACCAGTAATGTCAAATGAGAGCAACAATACAGTTCATGATCTGCATTACTGACATTAGACCTTCCCTTTATTTGGTGTTGATCATGAATTACCATGGTATTTTTTTGTTTTACTGTATAATACTACTTCAGTTGATGATGCAACTGAAAGTATGGCAGAGATAGTAAGAAAACTGGACAAGTTGTTACATGCCACAATATCCCTGTTTCTATTACAGTACTCCAGTTAGCAACCATTCTCCAAACCGGTGGTGTTTACATGTGAACCACATAACTGGCATACTCCAAAAACCTGATCACATCAAGAATACTTCTGCATATATACAAACCATCACTATCCAGATGTATCTACGCCTATTTTCAGCTTCATGGCAATGCAATTTCTATTAGATAGTCCATTGGGGTTTTCAATGGTTTCTTTAGCTTAATGAGACTTTCCTTCACCCATAAAATAATTTCTTTAAATTACCAAGGAGAAGACATGTTTTTAGAGGACAGTATGTCAGCAAAATATAAAGCCAATAATGTTGTACAGCAACAGGTTCCTCCGTGAAATTACATAGAAATACACAACTGGTGTCACAGAAGATAGAATACCAAAAAAATCATGAATATGCTGCAGTACATACAGTATGAATTCACTGCTTCACTGTAGTAATGAAATGTGTATGAGGAGACATACAATTTCTCTGCTCATGGTCTTAATATTAAAATTTCTGGAACAACATCACTAGGGGTGGTGTTGATGCCGTGCTCCCTCCTGCTTCTAATCCACTCTGTTTGAGAATCATGAGAACACAGACTTGCGGTAGTCACCGGACGTAAACACTGCATGAAGGTAATTACAATGGGATGAACTGTGGCTAGTATGCCCTGGGAGGCCTAATCTGATCCCCTGTCCCCACACTTTAACTGATCTGAAAATGTACACACACCAAGCCTGGCAGCAGCCATCTGAACCTCATGGTCTCTTCTTGCCAACCTCAAGGGGAAAGTACATAATATACCTGCCTTGTCACGTAGCAGACTTCCTTTATTCATGGCAGGTACAGGGATATGGGGGATCAACAGATGTGAAAGTGTTGGTAGGAGTGTTCCCCAAGGCTGGTTGCCATCTTCAAGTAGTCCTGTCACTTTTACACTACAGTGAGGGATATAGATATAAAGTATGAGAGTATAAAATCAGTGTTTTGAAACATTGGGGCGTTAGTGGATTTATTGAGTGTAAAAGTCTTCTGAAGGATTGCCTGATCAAAGTATCCACCTTTAAATCCCAAAGGAGATTTATTTCACCAAGCTTCCAGGTCTAATCAGAATCTCCCTGCAGACACCAGCACAAGTTAGAATCCTTTGCACAGGGATGGTGGTACAGAAAAAAAATAGAGCTCATATACTCAAATAGATTCAGTATTGCAAATATAGACAGATATATGAAGGAGTAAGGGTCTACTGCGTGAATGCAGGGGCTGTGGTCATCATTACAGTGCTTAATAGACCATGTTGGCCGCAGGACCTGACAGGCAAGCTGGGCAGAGTGGAGAATCCAGAGAAAGAGGGTCACCTTCATGTAGAGACAGCTCTGTCACACTGGGGCCATGAAGGAAGCCACTCTGCCACTCTGGCCTGGCCTAGACAATGCTTGTCTATGGCCAACCAAGCAGAACAACAAATCCCCCACCTCCTTCTGACTTGAAGAAAAGAAAAGAAATGCTCTGAGAGAATTTAGACACTAGATCAAAATGGTACTTTCAAGCTGCTGCTTGAGGTAACAATGCAATTCCTTGAAACAGACATTATCTAAATTATCATTATTATTACAAATATAATTGCTTGAACATAATTACATTTTTAGACTGTAACATGCAACCATGGACTGCAAAAACTAGAGTAGTGCACTCAGCAGATCCTCACCAGGTGTGTACAATCAAGATGGCAGCGAACATCACAGAAACAGAGATTTATTTATGTCATATCGTGCCTAACTTTAGTGGATCATAACAGTCAGGTATGGAATTAATCAGCAGACAGTGATTGAGCCACAACAGAGGTCAAAATGTGGCCTGCAGCAGACTAGGTAAACCTTGTTTTTAGTCTAGCTGATTGCCAGACATGCCTTTTGCTATGTTGTAATGCATATTGTAAAATGGCGAGGACTGCTGAAAAGATGAAAGTCTAAGCTTTATGATAGGCTCATAAGAATGGAATCATAAAATAGGCTTTTCAAAAATTGTGAATCACCACAACCATGAGAGGTCCTTGAGCATACAGTCATAAATGTGCACAAAAAATATTGGACCGATGGGTCCAGCAGTATTCAAGATTAGCTACAGACAGATACACATACACACACACGACCAAACACATGGAGATAAAAATCATGCTGTTACAAAAAAAAGTGATAGGAACTGCCAAAATATATAGATAATTCCTTTTTACTCTTTTTCTCTCACAGTATAGAGAAGCAATTTGGACAACTACTGAAAATGGCACCAAAAACACCCTAAATATATGCAACAGAAGGCAGAGGTGACAAAAAGAGCAGGCCAGGACCAACCAGCTACTATCTGTGTATATGGGATTTTTGTTAAATGCAGTCAAATCCCAGAGACACATTGCAAAGTGGTGCCATCTTGGTCTGAGCACAGGTGCATCTCTAAATGAGGAGGAATGAGGAGAGACCCAAAGCCCACCAACATCCCAACGAAAGAGAGGGTGCATGCCATTCAAGGTCACGGTGAATTGCAGCAGTACCAACTGCAGATTGATTGGGAGTACAGGGAGCAGCTGGCTGAGAGGAAAAAGGAAGGTGACTGAGGGAATCACCAGGTGGCTCCTGTGAATTATGATGCCGTCTATCCGGGGCTTTTCTATTTCTCATGCAAACTAAAAAGTGCAGGATTGAAGTGTTCCTGTCATGTACGGTTTGCCTCTGGAGTGATTTGCATGTAGGTGGTGCAGAGTATACGTTTGGTCAGAAACTAGAGTTGTTGCTGTAGTTTGATTTGAACTATATGGATAACTTTTTCACAAATGGCCAGAGGATAATACAGCTAATTACAGTTTTCTAAATGTGGAGTTCATCATGAATATTGATAAAGCATTAATTAGTTACTAAAACTGGAAACCATTTTCTCTGCACCAAATACATCACGTGTTTTTGGAGCAAAAATGTACTGCATCAAGTTAGAGGAGGGAGGAATTATATTTGACAGCAATAAATAATGTTACCAAACATCTCTGTCACTAGGAAATGTCTTCTCTTTGGACAAGAAAACACTGGATCAGACTACAGTATGTTTTTCTATAACATCTCTATCAATAAAGTAAGCACAACACAACCCAGAGAAGCCTGATTAGTATTTAGTGTGGATCATAATTACGCATTATGCCTGACGGAGCTCTAAGCCAGACACATACACATTTCACTATGGCTTAGCCTCCTTCTGGAAAAGCCAAGGACTCTTGCAGGACTGGCCTCAGGTGGAGAGCCGAATACCCCTTCCGTTAGGTATCTGGAGCCATGATGGCCTTGATTAAGTCACAGCGAACTGATGTGTATATTTACTTCAAAACTCTTCTCTACAGTTTCATAACAGAGCCATTGCACCGCATCACTGAATGGCAAATACCACCGTAGTGTGCCTGTTCTTTTAATTGCTCAGTGACTTTGCTTTGCTGAGTCCAGATAAAAAGAAAACTTCCTGTAAGGGAAATTATCAGATGAAGTGCTTTCTCAATATCCAAATTGATTGGTGTCCTCTGGCGTTGCTCCAGAGAGTTCAGCGCTCTCCAGATCAAAAAGTGCATTCCACCCTCTAAACACAGCTCACTGCTACAAACACAGAGAAACACAAACACCCGCAAACATCACAGGCGTAAAGTGGTAATTATGCAAGTCTGGATTTCAGACACAAATTGGTCTTTTTACACCTAATAAAGTAAATCGTTTGTAACATTTGCTTTTGGCAGTCTACTAGACATATCTAAAAATGATCGGATATTATTTTGTCCCATGTACTCCATCTCACGCTCTTTGCTCGCTTGTGAGGGGGCTGGGACCTAAACGATACAGATCCCCAGATTTTATTCCATGCATATTGTCATTACCAGGGGTTTATGGATGTGACATTAGATATTAAGCTGAGTGAGATTTGTAGGTTATCTGGCATTCCAGGCTGTGTGCAAAAAGTCAAACCATGAAACAGGATTCACCCCTGTGCTTGCTCCAGCAGACACTTCATTCAGCATATGGCATGGTGACTAAATCTTTAGGCTCTTTAGATTCATCTGTATGTGAAATGAAAAAGGTGGATAAAGGTACAGTAACACCTGATTTAAATTTAAATATGTTCTATGATCCTGACGGTAGCGGCATCATTCATAAAAGGCGAGTGTGACATTTACGATATTAAGGTCACCGGATGACAATGAAAGAAATGTTTAATCTGCTAAATTACCACATGAAATGATTACTTCACTAGGCCTACTTCATAATGATTTAATGCTAACATGTCGTATAATTTTTAATTAACTTGGAACAGGAGAGAATGTGGAAGCCAGAGGTTTAGCTCAAGGACTAGCTGCACATTCAAAATCATGTGTCTGATATTCAGATGCTTAACAGTTTCTTTATCACCAATCAAGTCACAGAAATAAAACAAATACATGCGCCCAGAGAGAAATGGTCTGTTTCTTTCAAAATACATATCATTCAGGCAGGGTCAACAACAAGGCCAGGCTTTTTACTAACAACCAATAAAAGTAAATCTAAGTTCTCACTGTGAACTAGGGAAGGGATTCATCGATGCAACTGCCATAAACACTCACAATGCAATTCCCTCGATTTAAAAAGAGTGCACCGGATACAATTTGGGAAGTCTTTATTATTTAGAAATGTGGCCAACAATTTGTGACCAATAATTTGATATATAGATTGATTCCTCCTCTCTAAACTGTGTCTCAAGCGTGTTAGCATACTACAGCTGTAAGTAAGTAAGTGGTGCACTGCCAGAAACGTTCCGGGTGAAACTTGCACTCTACAATTATTGCTCTGCATGTCTGAGTAAGTGGATAATTAAACTATTTTGACAGTAATTGTTTGGGTCACGGCACATATGCATGTAAACTGGAGACAGAGAACACTTCACTACAAAGGTCTTGTGAAAAGGCCTGTTTGTGAAAGGTCTAAGTGTTTTTTTTAGAGGTCAAAAAGAAAATGGCATAAATGAGATGCTTACTGAGTTGCAGTCCTAGAAAAACAAATATGTAAAGTAAAAATGGCACTTTTTAAATTAATCTATGATTTGCTGTATGCATTAGAAATAAAAATCAAACTCTCTGCTCCATATTGAATTGCATTGCAATGTTGAGCAGTGTTGAATCAAATCATGTTGAATGGTACTGCGTCGCAATAGGAGTGAATCGCATCGTATCGCATTGATAGCTGCTTCATATGTATCTTTAATCACTGGCAATGCATCAAGATCATATCAGCCTCAGTGATGGATATGCACATCCCCACTCTCAACACAAATGTCACTGCCAGTAGACAGGATGAGACATTTGCTGGGCCAGGAATAAGCATTTTATACCTGAGTGGCAATCTCCAGCATCAAAGCAAGGCAGTCCTGTAGTGTTGAGGCTAATATATCTCCTCATAAACCTGTGCAAGGTGCTGCATTGCCTTTTGAATTGCTGAGTAGGCCTGGATTGGGCCAGTTTCAAATTGTGAGTCAATCAGTTCAGGCCAGGCACAGTGCGTCAGCCCTCGTTAGCTGTGACCTTGGGAGATAATAATGGCACTAAACCGGGTGTATGTGTGGGGTAATAGCGCCGTGATTAAAGAATTATGTAGGAGAGCATAAACATTGGCGTGTCTGCCAATGCACACAATCATTCACCTGAGCCTGCAGGAAGACTGCTGTGGTTTTGATAACAAAATGATGAGGGGGGCCAGCCTTGTAACTTGTCTACATGTGCAGCTACAACTTAAGTCTTGCAAATTTTGAATGGAGTCTCATAGCTGACATTCTCAGCTGTAAATAAATATTCCTGAATGTAGGCTGGATGATTGGTCAACATAATATACACCGTTCCCAGTTTCCTGTCAGTTAAGTCGTGAGACCAAACAATACGGAGTGTAAATGTGTGTCATGCAGATGGGGACTATTATAAATATTCATTTCTGGCTGTATACATATCCTGGATGTAGACATGCAGTTGTGCACTTCTGAACCACAAACAGATCTACAAACATTCCCAAGGCTCCAAATACCTGTCAGCTCTCTTCCTTATGCATTCTCTTTGATAAAACACACGGGAACCAACACATTAACAAAACACAGGAAATAGCTCTGCTCAGTATGTTTTAAGGTTAGGAAAAGGCTTTCTATGAGAAATCAGAAGGGTACCGGCAGTGAAAAACTGTAAATAATCTCAGAGCAGAGAGGAGAACTAGCTGTATGGCATTAGGATTCAAGTCCCAATGTGTACTCAACAAAAAATAAGTCACGAAAAGGAAAGAAAATAACAAAACAGAGCCAAAAGAGGTTATAAAGAACAAAATGTCAACTTCAAGATAAAGTTTGAAAAGATTTAAAATTATTTAAGACAATAAAATAGAACAAAATGCTACCTATTCTTTTTCCAGTGAGGAACAGCAAGGGATCTTTGTTCCCTCTTTTTTTTATTAATACATTTTCCCATCACTCAACACTAACAAAATGTCATTCATGGAAAAGATTTCAAATGCTGTATATTATCATTTCTGTTATATTAAGATTTTTTCTTTGATTTTGTAAAAGCAATAATTACCAAGCTGTTATTTTAAAAATGGGTAGCATTTGATATCAGTGCATAGGGGAGTCTAATAGAGCGATGATCTTGCTGTTTCTATTCACCTGTATGCATATTGTGCATAAACAAAATAGTAGGAGAAACCTTTAATAATGGTGGATCAGTTAGCAAGCCCTTAAGCAACCCGACAGGCTACTGATTTGAATGTCTAAAGGTGTTAATGTGCCATATATGCTGCACTGTACTGTGGTGATGCACTCATTTTGCCTACTTATTCAATGTAAAAGCTTCAAAGAACCACATAAATAATTCTTTGGATGACATTCATCTTAATCTCGGATGCCATCTGATTTCTTCCCTTGAAAACATTTCATGTGTACAGCCAAAGCGAGAGAGAACGTCCCCTGTGTGTCAAACCACAATAGAGAGACCTTGTACTTCGACCAAACACATCTGTAAGACCGGGGACTATGATTGAAGGATAATTGGGTGCAAGCTTGTTGAAATGGAACCCTGTGATAGACCAGGAAATTCCAGTTTCATGGACACAGCCCTGGCAAGGTCAACAGACTCGACACTGGGTTCAACACCTGGCTTCATAAAAGCCACAAATGAATGACTGGAAGAAAGAGCTATGAGGCCAACAAACTAGATCTAACATAGGAGCAAAAGTAGGACTCACGTCTCAAAGTGATTAGTGCTAATACATCACATGTTCGTGGCTTTATCGTGATGTTTTTTACTTAATACATAACCTGTCTGGAAGCTTATTTTTTTGATGCGCAGCCATGTTAAACGTCTCGCCTTGTAACTTTAATTAAGTGTATTAAAAGGAATGCACAGATTCAGCATTCTCATTACTATTCACTCAATAATAATTAAAATATCCATCTGTGAGTGTTAAATTGAAAATGTTGCCATGCGTATCACAATTGCAGCATAATGTGTCACCAAGATTTGTGGACCAGTTGGAGGTGGAAGATGACTGGATGTTTTGTACATGACTAGATAAAAAGGGCTTCCCTGGTTATTCATTCAAATATGCTGTTTGGTTAGTCCTGCCCACTGGCACAGACTCAAAAGGACCTCGAAGATGGACCAAACACACCAAAGGGGACAGTGCTGCATTAGTAATGAGATGACTGAGAGTGTGACAGCTCTGTCTAACACACACACACACACTCACACACTCACATTACAGGCAGTATTGGCTGGACTGATTCTGCATGGTAATTAACCATAATGATGTAAACAAGAACTCATTCCACCAAGGTCCGCCGCCGATGAACAGCAATCTGTTACACTATCTGTGAGATTGCCGAGATTTACTCAGTTGAGGAGCAACTGTCAGGCTCAGAGAGAGACCTGCTTTGCATAGAAGGTATTTCACACCATGCATTCCAGCTCAGCTCCTTTGATCAAAGAAGAAGCATTTATAAGGTGGCAGAGGAAATGTGTGATGACACTAGTGTTTTAGGTGTAAGCATAACTCTAAACAGATGGGAGGAAAAACAGGCTTTCAGGTGTACAGAAAGGACTAGATTATTTTTGTTGAAGTTTTGTATGTATTGGTTTAACTGAGGAGGCTTCAAAGCATACCAGATGCCACTGTCCACATACTGTCTCTACAGTTTTTCTCTTGTTGGAAACAATGTGATTCAAAAGTAGCCTCCCTCAGGCATAAGGCTTAAGTCTTACTTTGAAAATAAGCATTGCTGCAAATGACTCATTCCGACACTGAAGTTTATCTGAATGCGATGTAGTTAATTAAAACTAATTGTCACTAACTATTCTTTTCCTTGGGTAGATCCCTAAGCTTTCCTCCTGTTTTAATTCTTTATATTCTTGTGAGAAGTTAAACCAGAGGTTAAAAAAGAGTCACTCTGTCATTCCTGTTGTGAAGCAGAGACAAAGATAGACAGAAATGCCTTTTGTTCTCCTGTGTTGCCCACATTCTTCAGGTATGTTTAATTAATGCATGCTTATTGTGGCGTTCTTGTCTCATGGCGTATGGCGGGAACAACATCTGTTTAATCAACAACTTCCTCTGACAGTCCCTCAGTTGGGTGCGAGCTGTCGCTTCTATTCTCAGATGGTACCGCAGAGGGATATGAGCCTCATAGAAATTCAGAAGATCGTCTCCAAGAGCTTCTCACAGCCAGGTACAGCAGCAGAGGAAAAAGATGAAGTGAAAGCAGTCTGAGTGCTGAGCCTGAGTCTTATACTGCTTGACTGTGCTTTAGTACTTAAATTATTTGAAGAGCCTTTATTATTGTCAGAGCACATTAATCTAGAATGGAACTGCTGCCATTTCCCTCGCAGAACATCTAGGTGGAGTAGCCTTTGTAGGAGACAGGGTTTAGTCTTACTGATGATTGCTATGGGCTTCCCGTGCTTGTAATCAAGACACTAGCATGCTCACATCAGCCCACTCCACATAGACACTCAGGAGATTACCTCTTCAGTCCCCATCAACTGTGATTACCCCTCTTGAGGTGTGTGGAAATGTCACATTTTACATATCCTAATATTTCACCTCACATAAAGTTCTGTAGTCTTCCCTGGAGTGAAGAAAATGTCAGGGGAATGTGATGTGGCAGGGCAGTCCCCTTCACCCAGGCCTGAAGCTCCTCCTCTTGCTGTGGTTGCCTCCTTCTACATCAGGGCATTGGGGTAATTGGGGTTCCAATGGTCATTAACTTAGACTAGGTGGCAGATCACCACAACTACTATCAGTGTACTGTAATTGGATCTAATTGGCCCAGTGTTGCCAATGATTTGGATCAGACAAATAGCAATGACTAATTTAAATGGCGGCATGACCTTTAAAAAGCTTCAGTCTAATTAACCTTTGACGATGCACGCAGGTACGGTATGCGGAGCTGAGCCACAAGCATCGACTGGCTGACTATCCACAGCGGAGGCTGGGTTATAATCACATATTGTAGGTAAGTGTTGATTGGGGGATGATACCCTGTGAAACCCTCCGTGGCAAACACTGCACTATGTTTTTTTCTTCTCAGTACAAGGCATCTGGTTCTTCTGTAGCTCTTAACAGGTGAACAATGTAATAAACGATGCTAAACATTCTCACATTTGTACCAAAAGAACAAAAACAAACATAAGGAGTATAGCACAATCTCAAGATGTTTAAAGAGCAAAGGACAGACTAAAAATCTTGACCTGCAAAGCTAAATTTCAAAAAACAATATACTGTATCTGCCAGCATACAAAAAATGGACCATAAACAAATTTTAGCATTGTCACTTTCTCATCCAGCATTTAACCTTTGCACTCTTCTGTGACATATGGGGCTCTATCTTCATAAAGCACATGTAAATGCTGCATGGTGCACAGCGGAAGTGTGCAGACTGCTAAAAACTGACATTTAGTTGAATCTTGGAAATACATGAACAATTGCTTTAGTCTGTGGGGAGCCTTAATAATAATTTGCTTCAAAGTGAAAACAGAAATTGCTACAGCCTACCATATAGAGTATGCATTTCATTAGAAAATAAAGTCTGGCAAATATTGTCATTAAGAAAATAATTGAGTGATGTCATGGAGGAAATATGAACAAAACAGAATACTGGGTGACAACGACAACAAAGACTAACTGCGTTGTATAAGCAGATCAGCAGTAAACCTCTCATTCTCCTATCCCAATTAACGGCACAGTTTACTTTGCTATGATCAGAAGCCAAGTATGAGCACAATCAAGCCTCTATATTTCTCTAAGCCATTATATAATTAAATCTGGAGTCGCTTGCACTCCCGGACAATAATTTACGAGGAAGGGGAGAGAAGCAGACAGAGGAAAAGTTTGCGCGTGATCTGTTCAGTGCATAAATGGAAGTTAATTAATCACTTGGGGAGTCGGCACACCAACATAGAATAGGGTGGAGTACAAAGTCGTTAAGTTTGATACAGTGGTATTTGGAAACATAAATAATGACAAAGACCCTCCAGTACACTTAAATGCAGCAGTAAAAACACATTTTCAAGCATCACCAGTGACCTACATTAATAAAGGTGGAACAATAAAAGTTATTTACTGCATATTTCACATTATTCCTCAGAACAGAGGCTTTTACAGCTGGTCGGCCGAAACAGAACAGACGACTAGGTCTGAGTCAACCTGCACCCAAACCCAAGTGTGTTGCTATCTCACAGACAGCTTGTAGACATGGTCCCTTGTCCCAATGATGCATTGTTTGTTTATTCTTCACTTGCTGGCCCAGTCATGTTAAACAGATTATCTAGCAGGGGCTATCAACTGTCATCTTTGGGCAGAGCGTGCATGCTGATGTGTCACTATAAGATATCATTTGTGGGAACGCATTTTGTGAACACATGTCGGTCAAAATGAATGGAAGCTAATGCTCCTAGCAGCCTTGGAATGAGCCCACAGAGAGGGGTGGCTAATCCTATCATTCTACACCATTCATCTCCAATCCACTTGGCTTTCAGCATTTTTTTCTCAACGGGCAATTTGTGGCTTCCCTGCTGGATCTCCTTGAAGCCAGTATGTTATGACTACAAAACACTTCCAGGGCTGCCTGGGAGTCAGATAGAAGGCCACTAAATGCAGTCTGCGACCCTGTCACTGTCTGCACTGACAGCTGCCAGCCCACTGCACAATGCCAGAAATAGCTTAATGACAGATACTTTCGGAAAAGCATCAAATTGTGGCCTGTCAACGTCAAATTAGGAACAAAAAGGAGGTTCAGTTACCCACAAGATCATTAGTCAACAACTAAAATGCTCTCTGTATCTTTATGCCACATACCCTCGAGACTGAAATCCTTGTTATTTTGTCTCAACAGAATACTCCCCAAAGATTCAAGAGGAAGGCTAAATTAAATGAATCAATAATGATGTTTTGAGTAAACATGGCTATTTTTTTTTATTCTAAAAGGTCACAGTCTAAGGGGTGTTTAATGTGGTCTCTAAAACAGACCAGAGTCTAAGGCTGAATGGCTTCCAGATGGTGGCGTCCCCCTCCACACAGTCTGTCTGTTCCTGCCTGACAGATGCTACGCTTGCTTCCAGGGAAGAATCTGAGCAGCCTTCCATGACTAACCAAGACAGGGGACCTGCATTAACCGTCTCCTCAGTCCCATGTACTGTATGACTTCCCAGCTCTTGGGAGAGGAGGCCCCCCGGGGTCTGACCGTACTTAGATACAGTACACAAATACCCTAGAGTGCACTGTAATAATGCACATATAAACTGGTGAATTACTTGTTTTTCACTACAGTAGGGACCTAAAACCTACATTTGGATGCAGGTTAAATTATTCTTTGAGTAAGAAGATGATGTGAATGGTAGGTCTCTGTCAGTGGTTCAAAATCTGCATATCTCACCCACTGTAAGGCACTTTAACTCACACGTCACAGAAAATTAATTTTTTTATATCTGTTGTCCTCTGAATATTCTGTCAGTTCAGTAGTGTGGTAATGCTGAGTGGTGAGTTTCCCCAACAATCTCATCTGTTTCCAAATAGACCATAATAACACAGCATGCTCAGTATACCAGAGAAACCATGATGATGCCTTGTTAATATGGTCTGGCTCAGGCAAATATTGATAGTCTGCTGGAGCTCTTCACCGCCATCGACCAGCGAGGCAGTGTTATTATCACAATTTATGTCTAGAATCAATCCACCAAAAATCCATATTTCTAGCTATATTTCCACTTTGGCTCCTCACCTGAGCCTCCTTTGGAAGCAAACAACATAGTGTAACAAGCACTGAGCAGAGGAGGGGGCTGTTTGACAACACGGTGCTCATCAGCCCAGAGCTGCAGCTCTACTCACAGCCTGCACAGCTCCCACGACTCCCCTGTGTGATGTTGCAGAGCCCAGCCGGCAACGCTGGCATCCTGGCTGTGGGCTGTGGTCAGTCAGAGCCCAGGGAGCTGTGACAGCCTGCTGCTCTTTCAGCCGCAGAAAAAAAAAAAAAAAGCACCGAAGCATAAGTGTCCTCTAGGCAGGGAAGAAATGAACAAAGAACATCACTAACAGACACATTCACATTTGCTTCAGGAAAATGGATGTAAAAGACATAGTGTACATATGCACATACACACAAATACACGCTATCACTTTCCAACATGCACTGCAGCCAAATGATTTGGAAAACACTACTCAATAGGCCATCCAGCCATCTGATATTTATCCAGAGACCGAGACAGAGTGAAAGCCTGGACTGTTCCAGATAGCTTTCAACTTCAGTGTGGGGGTTAAACGGCAGGTTTCCTGGCTCAGGTTGCTCGTCATTTTTCATTTGAAGGCCATCCCGCAGTAAGGCCCAGAATTGCATCCTACTGTACACTTCCAGTGTGCCCTATGGGCCAGGGGTAGTGCTATAAACAAAATGGGCACATCTGCCTTTACATTTCAGCCAATATAGACTTGGCAAAGTATCCAGTGTGAGTGAGAAGCCTTTAGAGAATAAAAATAAGCCACTGCAACTTTGTATAGAGATTTTTTCTTAGGCAGCACCTAATGCTTATTGCTTAACACCTGGAACATTTTCAAAAAGAAAAAAAAAATCTATAAAAATGTACTTCTCTAACCTGGGACTGTTTACATAACATTGCAAATAAAGCCAATTATCTCTTCTCAACACTAAAACAAAGAAGCAATAATCTAATTTTAATGCCATCATGAACCACTACGTGAGCTGCTCCACCAAGTGTAACTTTGAGACTTTATAGACTTAGGGATATATATTCAAGCTGTTTCTTCCAATTGTATTTTATTTTATAGTAATGGTAAAAATACAACCTAGAAACTGCATCCCTAAAGTCAAACCGGAATTGCCTTGGGTTACCTAAAAGTCACATTTTCCATCTTCCCCAGTTCTTTCCCAGTAGAGCTGTAAATCAGTGCAAAATCACTTCAGGACAGGAAAACCCCTTCTATCTAATTTCTGACTTCTGGGGATACTAGTAAATGTTCAGTCATACACACTGAGCTGCCCTACGGTTGAGGAAATGCATTTTCAGTTCTGAAATCCAGTGGTATTTCTCAACTCCCTGTCTTAACATGCTATAGTCAGAAGGAGATTTTGATGTGCAGATGATGACTGTGGTAGCTGTACTGTTTCGTAGCCTGAAGGGTGGCTTTGAGCTCTAAGAAAAAGGGATTAACTACCAAACCCTGCTTCTTTTTAATTTTTCATGCTCAAGTTTATTTTGTATTAGGCTTTGTTTTGACTCCTATTCCTTTGTAATGCCCTGGAATCCCCATTAGGGAGCCAGTCGTCTAGGATTCCCAAAAGTACCCCCCCTCTCTTTTGCCCACTTTGTAGACCCATTTGGCGGGGTGCCCGTCTTCGGTGGGATCTCTTGTTTCTCTCACATTGCAAAGCTCATAGTGAGACCCTTTCAGATGACTCAAAATGAGCTTAGTGCTGATCGGCTAACCAAAAACTTGGACCTATTGTGCTCTGTACCAAGAGACTGGAAGACTGTTAACAAAGAATTAGGACTAGAGAACCCTTAGAGCTTCTCTTCAAGTACAGTAAGTCTTGCACATCAAGGCTCATTCTAGAGTAAAACTAAATCAAGGCCACATCCTTGCTTGAAGAAACAAACAGCCATTTCCATTTTGCTTTTGGTGAAAAAGGCTCTCTGGTGTTCTTGCAGCAAGGAGAGACAAAATGGACTGTGGCTAAGATAATGTAATGACTAGGCTCATCCTACAAGGCCAGTCAATCACGGAACACCACTGTTTTCACTGAAGGCATGTTCAACACAGAACAGCTGTATAAATACATTAGACAGAATCCAGATAGCTCCCAGTAAAAACAATAACTGTTTCTTATAGCTATATGGATTAGCAGATAAATAAATCAAGAGATAGGCCTAAAGTAAATACATCTTTGGAATGTGCAAATGATTGGGATGTTTGTGGATGAAAGCAGGCAAGCTGGTGGTGTGTTCCTATGATGAGGCCTGAGGGGCCCAGAGCTGTAGAGTAGTCGTTCACTGTGTCCATGAAGCCGAAAGTCCTTCAAAGTAAATTATTCTACAATACAAATGACATTCTAATGAAATGTCATGCTGTTATTAGAGTTTAAAGATAAGCACGCATGCAGCTGATTTCAATATAACGTCAAAACACTTACCATAACTACTTCACTCATTTGGCTTCACAATCCATTTAATTGCTACCTAGAGGTATCGCATTCACAATAAGTCATCAACAGAGAAGGAATTTGTCACAATCATCTTTAATGAAACTGGCACTCATCTATGTCTCCTGTCTGTGTTGGTAAGTACTACCATTGATTGGCCTCTGATGAGGCAGCAGGGCAGTAGGGTTGGTGCTGAAAATGTGATTTGTGGCTATTTGGTGTGATACTGATTTGTTTACCCTCAGTGGGCAGGGCAAATCCATATATCATGCGGACCAGACTGGAACATACGGTGCAGAACAGGCTAGAAACTGGGATAGTGTGTGAATGATCAGCTGCTGCCAGCTGTGGATTGTGTGGGTATTGTCTCATCTAAAGCTCTTATGATTCAGCTCCACTCACTAAACCTTGTGCTTTTCTGGTGTTTTAAATGAGAGAGTGTTTCTTGAAGAGGTGGCACAGACATAGACAAGAATCAAGACATCTGAAATGACTTGGAAACATTATGAATCGCAAATAAATTACAAATCTATATCAAAGCCTTTGAAGAATTTGTGAAAGGTCATGGTTTTTAACCTAGAATTGGTTTACCAAACAATGACAAAGGAAAAACTGCATAGTTATTCTGGCGACTTCAATATGGAGAGGTGGATACAAAGGCTTCCCTTTCATTTAATCACAAGCCAAAGTAGTCTACATGAAACGCCTTCATTTGACAAACATGAAACATTACCATTTTGTTGTGCTCTTTGTTGCTTTTGTTTAAATAAAGGAGGTTAAGGCTTTTCAGAACTGTATCGAAAATAAAAGATCCTAAATCCTTTTGTTCTTGTAGCTTTTCCAAATTTCCTAAAAAAAAAATTCAAACACAGCCTTTCTCAATGAAGGCTTACTTACTGTCAAACAAAAACACAAAAGCATATAATTTATTTCTTTCAAGCCCCACAGAACAGAGAGCCATTTCTCCCCCAATGAATGTGAGAGTGGAGGCACACTGTACTCACCACAGTGCTCAAGCCATGCTCCTTCATCAGCCTGAGGGAGTTCTGGTAGCAGGAGGTGAGGTCATTGGTCTCAGTTGGGCCCACATGACCTCTAGCCACTGGCCCCACGGTGTGGATCACATCTGTTGGAAGGGGACAACACACAAAGCTCATTTTAACACAACCTACTTCTAGCAAGGTTACGTGGCTGACAGTATTTCTAGTAGTACCATGTAGGGTGAGGATAAGTACAACACTGTGGAACCTCTCAGCTGACCATACAGCTAAGCAGCCGAGCCAAAGTTTTTTAGAAAATACAATAGAATAAAGTCTGTCTTCACAATGAGACAATGGGGATGACATGGACATCCCACTGTCTGAAATGAATGCATTTATTCAGTAAATGAAATGGCAGCTTAGATAGAAAATCAATTACAAGATTCTTTTATGCTATCTACTCAAATATTCATATCTCTCCCTGTACTCTCCTTCTCTTAGAATAGTAATGTCTTTACCTGTCAATCACTGGTTTCATGTCTAGCCTGGACTGAGGAATGTGGCTTCTTAATTGAATCATACATGTGATGACAGGAAAATAAGACAATCTAAGCAGTGACTTAGCAGAAACTTAATGTTCCACATTCTTCCTGACTACCCTTGGCCTTCTCAATGTTGGTCAGGTCAACATCAATATACAAAAAGTAACTCTGCATCACCCATTGACACAGACTAACTGCAAAGATTTCAGTGACACTGTAAAAAATTATTTAACTGCACAAGACCTAACTGTGTATATAAAACATGATATATATACCTGATAATTCCTCAAAAAGGTCATCATGGTTTGTATGCAATATAATGTCATTGTAAATTACTCTGTAATTTGTGAAACCATGATTGATGGAATGTTTTTCTGTTCATTCAAAAGCAGTCTGTTTCAGAGAGCAAAATAACAGTCTTTTACTTCATTCAGCAGTATTGGGTGGTGAGTTTGAATTCATGGCCCATTAAATATAGATCAGCTAGGACTCATACATTTGCAATTTAACGCATCAAGTCCCCATTTCTGTGCACTAAAATATTAAACCCTCTTGAAGTATGAATACTGAAAATTCAGACCTGGTTCAGGTGAGGGCATGCAGGGAAAACACAGCAGCCTGTGCTGTAAAATGCAGACACCTCAAGTGTTTTCTTACACCTAATCTCACCATTTATTTATAATATAAAAACACTTATCCTCACTTTCCTGCAGAATAAATGTAAGCTATATTACTGCTGTACTTGACCATAAATCATTTATAGATTAAATTTAGTTCTCAGTTGTGTGTCTGGTTGCTTAATAGGTCAGGGTGATAAAATGCGTGGGGAATAATCAAATGGGTCTCACCAGTGTTGCTTAAGGGATGAGATTTTGTGTTTGGGAGAGCTAAGAAACAAGGGTTTTGGGTGGTCCTCTGCTAAGCTGAGGTTGGGCTGTAATGAGAACGGAGCTGTATGAACTATTGTCTTTTTCCAGAGTAGTACCCTGAAAATTGCATAGCACAATGTGGTTATAATGGGACACGTGGTAAGTTGTTTTTTGTGCATAATTCATGAAGTTCCTCACTACAAGAAAGGCAACATGCCAACTAGATTGTGGGCAAGCGCCAAAAACCAGACTGCTGGTGAATTCATGAAAATTTAAACAGTTCTTATCTCACCAGCACCAATGTCTCAGCATGTATCGTCAACACTTCCACATCAAATAAATATTTATACAGCTGTGTTTCTGTAAGGTGAGAGACATATTTCACTTTGTAAATAAGGAGGAACATTACAGGAAGGACAGTGAGTTGTTGAAGAGCTCCAAAATGCTCTGGCAGCTGTTTTGGTATTTCTAAAAGACTAAACACAGATGGCCTTTCTACCCTTGGTGTAAGGAGCTGTGGTCATTTATTTTATCCAAAGGAAAAAGTACAATCATTCTCTAAATCTAACAAAATCCAATGATGATTTGACTGGGGTGTTACAGCCCATTAATGTATTGAATCTTAATTTTCTAAAGAATTGAAAAAAGTCCTGTCTTCTGCATAAATACTAAAATACAAATAATAATTAGTTCAGCAATAATAAGAAATATAGCCTCATCAGTGTAGTACATTAGCTATGGGCATTTTAACCTTGAAGATACACTTGCCTAAAGGTTAGGGCTTATAAAATACTTTTTTTCTCCAATGTGTCTGAAGTCTCAGAAAATAGTTATTTATGACTACACTTTTTTCCATTACATACATTATACAAAGATGCTTTTCAAAGTAAGATTTTGGAAAGCAGATTTAGATGGCAGATAATCCATCCAACATGGGTCTTTACCATCATTGTTCTGTGTGTCAGCTTTTATCATTATTTTCATCCATTAGCCAACAGACACATTTCAGCATATCAGTGTTGCTTCGCTGGTGAGAAGCATATACCGACACATGCATACCATGCAGGCACATAAATCCATCTTAGCAGGGTTGAAGAGATTACTAGCGGTTCTAATGCACTTTGGGGGCGGGGGGTGGCTTGATTGGGTTGATAACGTATGCAGGAAACATCAAGAGAAATGTCCGGATGAAATACATTAAAGGGAAGCTCTTGTTTAGTATGTTGAAAAGGAAATGAATCGGTCACTATCAGAAATTTCAAATCTTTACACCAAAAGTAATATTCTGTGGTCCTGAACTGTTATAAAACAGGAATCTACTTAAAAATATGCCAGTAACTGGGAAATAAAAGGCCAATCATTTCAAAATTAACCAGTGAAGAAACAGAGCAGAACTACTGTGTATTACTAGACACAGGCGAGCATAGTTTGCTCTGAGCATACAGAATAAGTCATTAAGGAATTGAAAGAACGCTTCTTTATCACACATCCTACAAAATCCCCACTGCACACACCTCCTTCAAGACTCATGCCTTGCCAATTCCACCAGTAGTTAATTAGCTTCCATTTCCCGCAATGTTTTTTTAGCAACTCCCCTCACCCCCCCCCCAGTATCTCCATTGGATTTGTTCATTGTGGTCTCTTGCTGCGGGCAACAAGGTCAGTAACACAAATGAATCAGCAAAGACTGATGATTGCCATTCAAACCATCCCTTCTTTCTCCCATGAGTCTATAGGCTCTGCAAAGGAAGTACAACAAAACAAAACAAAAATAATCCCACAGGTTTACTCTTTTTATACAAGTGAAAGGATAATCACGTGTTGGTGTAAGGATGGCATTAAATGCCATAAGCAGACTGATATTGACTGATATTGTTGTGCATCCTATAACTCGAAATACAGGGTGAAACATGAAAAATGTATTTTCTTCATATTCCTGTCTGAATATTTATTCTCTACCTTACTTCTCAGCAATGTATAACATCAACCTGCCCAGGGACTGCAGATGGAAATTAGCCTTTTGGTTTAAATCAGACAGCATATTGATTTTAATAAATGTGTGTTGTCTCTGATAAACAAATGAATAAAGTTAAGTAAAGTAAAGTCTTTAAAACTTTTGACAATCTGGTCACATGAAAATATCACATAAAAATGTTTTTGGATACGATTATAAGGAAGAGAACAGAGAACCACCTGAATGCACACAGCCTTTGTCTGAAAACCCTCAGCAGCAGAGTGTGTGACATTTCCATTTCTTTAGTTTGTTTGGGGAAATTTTCACCTTTCTGTAACAGCAAGGGGCACTGGTAAATAACTGGGCCAATATAAAGGCAAACATGCTCTTAAATGTTTACCCTTCAAGTTAGGAGTACAATAATAAGAAAAGAAAGATTACACAACATGTGTTAAACATAATACTCAGGTGCACTTTTCAATCAGAGAGAAAATAATCTTCAAATTTGATTTGAAGGAGTGATTGTGTTGTTCTCCAAACCTTAATGCAGTAAACTACTGTATCGCTGTTGTAAGTTAGTAACTAACACTCTTGGATGTCACAGATCTGCATTAATCAGTTGTATCAGGACTGATCAAGACATCCAAACAGTTTTCATTGTTTAGTATAAAGCCTGTTCCATTTTGAGTGAGCAGTAATCAGTTTCAGTTAAAGGACCCGTGTGTAGGATTTAGTGAGGTTGCAGATTGCAACCAACTGAATACCCCTCCCCTCTCCCTGCCCTTCCTAGCGTGTAGGAGAACCTACGGTGGTTGTGAAACTCAAAAATGTGAAAGTCCCTCTCTAGAGCCAGTGTTTGGTTTGTCCGTTCTGGACTACTGGAGAAACCTGGCGATGCAACATGATGGGCTCAATGGAAGAGGACCCACTTCCTTTGTAGATATAAAGGGTTTATTCTAAGGTAATGAAAACAAAACACTTCTTATTTTCATGGGATTATACACTAATCTAAAACATACTTATGAATCCATATACTATAGTATATATTCCATATTTGCCAAGTCTGTTCCATTACATGGACTAAAATCTACACAGTGGACTTTTAATATATTCAAATTAGAATACAGCAACAAGTGAAGCAAGCAGATCTGTTTTGGTAGAGAATAATGCTCACACTGCCTCTGTTTCTGACATTTTGCAGGTGTAGCACACCTCTGAAGTGCTGCTGTTGGTTTACAACTGCACTTAAATCTAAGTATTCTGTTCATGGTGGAGATGAAGACATGCTGTCCAAATCCTGTTCAAACCAGTTCCAGACTAACACTCCTCTTTCAGACAGAAAACATTAAGGAATAACTTCTGCACCAACCATTGAAACCATTAAAATAAAACTGTAATGATATCTATATTTTCTTATTCAGATCTATTCAGGTGTTAAACATATATCAACATATTCGTCTAAATTGCATGGGCCTCAGTGTGACACATGCAGCATATTATGTAGGGAAATAGATGGGGACATGATATTGGCACATTCCTGATAATAACATTAAGATCTGGGGGATAAAAAATCCTGATTGAGTCATGGCATCCCTATCCCATCCCCAGCAAGTGACTTTTGGTAAGTCTGGACAATTCAGGATGGACTGGACATGGATTGGCCCCTTACCACACCAACTGTGGAGCATGTGTGTGAAATCTTAGACAAGCCTACTAAAATATTCCTCAGCTCGGGGAGAGCTGAGGAATAACTACCAAGGGGACATGCACACTTCAAAGATGCCACTTTTTTAGCAACTAAAAAATCTTTTGAAATATCTAGACTTCATTTAGAAGAGAAGAGCTATTTCAGAGTGGGACCAGC
Source organism: Euthynnus affinis (assembly GCA_029490765.1). NCBI lineage: Eukaryota > Metazoa > Chordata > Actinopteri > Scombriformes > Scombridae > Euthynnus > Euthynnus affinis. Next base: position 10,308,070 of record CM055852.1, on the reverse strand, counting down.
ACTTCACAGCCTAATCAATCTTTCATTTTTACTCGCCTGTACTGACTTTGAGGCTGCTTTACTATTCCACATAATAACAATTCCACCAGGCAGAAATACTTGAACATGTCTACTGTAGTGTAGCTCCTGAATGGTCCCATTCTTGCCAACTACCCCTGAACACTGTTAGTACCAACGAGATATGTGGATATGGGATCCTCATTTAGATCTATTATATTTCACATGAGCCAGCAGACAATAATCAAACCACTTTCGTGCTGCCCATGGCAATTATCCTCCACACTTAAGAATCAACAAAGCACATAATGACTTACAGTCCATTAAGAAATTCAGCCAAAATTGAATTTAAATGCAGTCATTATTTTTATTGATGTAGCCAGATTTTGCACGGAGAGTGGACTGTATTAGTTTGTGAGAGCCTTGCGAACAGAATTAAGCGTCTCTATAAATTTCCATGACGGATGCTGAAAATCATCAACTGCATTTTATTCATTGCACTTTTGATTTGACTGTGGTGGCTGAGCTCAGTTTTCAAATCATTTTTTAAGTCAAGAGGTAGCTCAGTCACTACTAACTCTCCTTGTTGAAGGTGGCTCAGCACATTGAGAGCACTGAGGTAATTTAGTTTTGTTGTTATATATAGTTTCCTAATTAAGAAAAGAAAAACCACAAAGAATTCTATATGGGTCTATTTTGAAAGTTGTCCCAGAGGAACAGGAATCGCAGCTGGTTGTAGAGTGAACCCATGGGGTTTCTTAAAGCCAGGAGGAGATGTCTGGTGTTGTGCAACAACTGCCTGTCTTTTTTTTTTTTTTTATAAGACTTGATTTAGAAAGACTTTACAGTGTAATGCATCAGAGCAAATTGAAGAAAGAAGATCAATAAAGTAACACAGCACTCCCAGAAATCTCTCATCTCTGTGCCATTAATATTGAATTTTTTTGTTGTTTTTTTCTCAAGAACATAAACAAAACAAAAGGGAAAACAAAACACAGGAGCAGAAGAAGGATTATCATTTAAAGGGTAATTCAACACTGAGGCACAGGGAAGAAATCTATTACTATACAGCTCACTGTTGGTTGAAACTTTCAACCACATCCTAATCAGTGATGTTGAAGCAAGTTTGCTTTTAAAGAGTTTTCTGTCCCGTTTAAATAAAAAATAAAGCATAAACTAGAGTTAATATTTTATGTACTACTGTAAATTTATGACTGTAGTAGTGATAGGAGTAGAGATACAGTATGTTACTAAACAAACTTCTTTAGCATCGCTAAGCAATCAAAAAGAAAATATCCATCCTCTAACTTGGACATGCTCATGTTTTACTTAATCACTGCTTCCATACATCCTAACATGACAGCAAATAAATGCCAGTCATTGTGAACTGAAAGGAAACTTTTGTCAGTCATGAAGCTGTCTCTTCAAAGTGTTCAATGGCCCATGATAAAAAAAAAAAAGAAAAGAAAAATAAGAATCTGAGACATGGCATCTTGCTTCAAAGGGCTCTCTATCGTTTCCCATTCCTTCATCTCTATATGTAACTCACTGTCAGTGTGTCAAAGCGCCACACGACATGTTACCTTGTTTGGCAGGTGAGCCTCTACCGTAAACACAGGGGCTACAATCTTGGTGTAAATTTGCAAAGAAATTCTACACTCAGTTTACCTTGCAACTTAAAAATTTATGACAGTGAGTGTGGATAGTCAGAGAGAGAATGAAGGTACTGGGGTTTTGCTGGGTAAAATGAGTGGTAACAGGTTGTTTGTATTGTTTAACCACTGGAGGGAGTGAGTCAAGACGAATACACCAGTGGCAAACTTGATCTTAAATGTTGACAAAAACACCAAAATTGTGTGAATTTCATAACTTCACAGCAAAAAGTATGTGTTTACAACTCAAACAAGTACATAGAGGGAAGGTACACTTCACAATTAAACTGTAAGACTGGGTGATGGCTGGTTCTTCGGGGAAAGAGTGCGTGTGTGTGTCTGTCATGTGAGTTACAGAGATAAAATCAGGGCACTTAAGGCAGGTCAATGTGACTCCCTGATGGTTCCTTGATGGCTCAGTTGTAATAGAATTTAACATTAATGAGGTGAATGTATTTGTATTCCTCATCTAGTGTGTACATACAGAGAACATACTCTTCCCACAAAGTGTACAGATCAACAAGAAAAAAACAACCCGCACTACTTTACCAATTCAGATAAAGGCGAAAAACCAATAAAACAGCATGTACTGTATACAGTAGATGCCAGCCACTGCCACTCGAATTCTAATTCCATAATACCCACAAGAGGACCACATTTCCAGTAATTAAGTGTATTTTGGCGTGATTGCTGGCCTGGACCCTCTCAGCATGCACACAGCTGTTCCCATGTTGGTCGATGAGGATTACTAAATGAAGTGTGTACACCCACTCGGACATGGAACTGGTGTTGTCATGGTGACAGAGAGAGCAGAGTGATCCCCTAACGCTCGCTGAGGCTCCAGTCTGAAAGAGGGGGCTTTTTGCAGACCTGGAATCATCTGCCGCATGCCGAGCAGATACAGTTGTTAGTGCATTAATATTCCCTTCTTTAAAAATGGATTAGGGGTGTCTTAGTGATTATTCATACACTTGCGCTTTCAAAGAGCTTTTCCATTGTGAGTGTCATTGAGATTCTGTCACACTTAAACAGGCTAAGGGGTAAAGAGTAAGAGAGGAAGGGTTACAAAGGATGATGACAGAGAATCATGTGCGCATGCAATATCATAAGCATGTTTTTGCTGATTGAGACCAATAATTATTTAATACAGGGATTCACACAGACCGTAAATACCTCAAATGTCACTTACATTATCGCATTTATTTACAGCAGGCGGTAAACCTCTTTCTAATGACTTATGGCAAAATAAAAATATTGCTGAGCTGTGTCAGTTACTGAAGGATGGAGATATAATAAATTTTAATGAACTTGAGATAAATTTCGGTTTAAATAATTCAAACTTCTCCCAATATTTGCAGCTGAAATCTATTCTGTGCAATTACACCCTTAAAAACATTACTCTTGGTAATAGTGAAACTATTGATATTCGTTTAAGAGATGCAGCCACTGTCACAGGAACTGTCTCCAAACTGTATAGATTATCATGTCACACCTTTCTTGACTGTATACCATAAAAAGCATAATGGGAGAAAGATCTAAGTGTATACTGAGTTGTTCAAACCACTGTATCTCTCGAACTGTCTGAGGTATAGAGTTATACAAATGAAGATTTAGTTTAGGTCATATATCACCCCACACAAACGGAAGAAAATGAGTTGTAATATTTCAGATATGTGCTGGCATGGCTGTGGGATGACTGGCACTTTTATGCATCAACCGTGGCACTGCCCGGAGGTAAGAAGATTTTGGGTAAATGTTGGATATAAATTTTCCATTATGTCCAACAGTGGGTCTACTGGGAAGTAAGATAGATGGAGTAACCTCAAAAGAATAAGAAGAAAAAGAACACTTGATTGGATTCTCAGTGAAACGGACAATACTTAATAATTGGAAGGTGAGGAAATTGAATTGTTTCCATATAGGCAGCTGGCTTACGGATGATTTGAATTTGGTATCTGTGGACCAAGCAGCATCAGTTCTTCAAGATTCAAGATCGCATAAGCTCTTTGAGTCTAATTATGTCATTGTTGAACAAACATTAAGTATATAAGGATGCACATTCACAAGTCATTTGTTATTGTCTCTTATGGGAGACAATAACTTTTTACTTTTACTTACATATGCATGTATATTGTACTTATAAACAAACAAACATGGTGCAGGTTGCTGGTCCACAATGCCTTGATGGCAATTATATAGGCCTATGTTGGTGTATAGTTGTTGCTGAATAGATTTGTGTTTACATAGAGATTTTTGATATCCCTATTCTGAACCCAGGTGGTGAGAGGTAATCATCAAGACACAAGTGGTTTGATGGTTTCCTTCCCACCCACCAAGATATGAAAATGTTTTTGTTTTATTGTAAACATGATTTCAAATAGCTTTAAGATATGTATTCTCCACTCTCTGCAGGCCTGAGCCTGGCCCTGATGGAGGGAAGCTAGGCACCTGACCTATAGTATTATAAATCTGGAAAATAAAAAAGTCTATCTAGAAAAAAAATAACGTACATGTTTTATGCATCGATTATATGTTACATAAATTAACAAGTTTTGACTTTGGCTCCTTAAGTACCATATTTCCACTGTGTGAGTAGGTGACCCTTTGAATGACTCATGAAGCATGACATTTTCATGAAGCACTGATCGGCACTTCTCCATGCTGTCAATCATTGCACCTGCCGGCAACTTACAATGAGATGTTTCAATCTTCCAGAGTCACACATGCAACACACACGCACACACACACACACACACACAAGCATAAAATACAGTACAATACAGTCCACACCGCCTTCAAATGTCAAGAAACTCTTCGAGTGAAAGAAAAGACCGCTTAATTGGAAAGCCATCTCTCAGCCTGCTGGCACACATTTTTTTTTTACTGCTTTACTGTATTGAAAAGAAAGGTGAGGTGAATGTGTGTGTGACTGAGTATCCATTGGCCTCATACTCAAGGACAAGAACATTGGAGGTGTGATGATTGTTTTGCTGTACACATGCTGTAAGAATGGCCCTGGCATAGTCTACAGGGACGACGGCCCGGAGTAAAGACAGAGGGAGAAAGTCACTGAGCAGCACCGCCAGCTGTTTCCACTGCTCTGGGCTTTCTATAACATTCCTCTAAGCTTGAATGAGCTGCCAGGTGACACTGCTGTCAACAGCCTCGCTAGTTTTGGCAGCTTACTCTTTTCCCAGTTTAACCAGCGTTTTTTGAATGTTTTGAAGAAAAACATGGATATGAGAAGTGGTTTTGCCATGCGTGAGATGAGACGGGGGAGTACAAAACAATTCATACTGTACACACGGTTTGTCAACTTAAAGACTGAGTAAAGGCCATGCGATATAACATGTGGCAATGTATAAATGTCTCAAGTAAATATATTCCATTTGCATGTGTAGATACGGTCTAAATTATGAATGTGAATTAAAATTGTAGAAATACATTCTGTGTTTTAAAGGAAAAACACACACGCAGCATGCAATCTATATATGCAACACTACGGGAGAATGGATGGATATTTATTTTACTAACCGACATGTAATCATAGGCCACTTTAGCTATGCAATCACATCAAATAACCGCAGCATCTCGCTTACTCCGCATCTGCAGGTCTCAGTTTGTTTGTTGTGTCTCTGCAGGCATGACATGGCTATGTTGGGATGTAGTCACAAGCAGCATGCAATGACACTATTGCGTGTAAAAGGAAAGGGGCCTGCTGGGTAACATCACGTTCATTTTGCGAGGAAAATACAATTTCCTGTACAACATGGATCCCCATTGAGACACGCTGTTGATGAATCTGATGGTGCTGACATACTACAGGCTGGTTGACTACATTTGAATTCAAAAGGCAGAGGTGATCTATACAATTACATACTGTTGGGATCTATAATATTTATTTACCAGCTCCCCCTGCAGCAAGGTGCCCTGTTACGGCAGAGCTCTAAAAGCACCCTGCTTTTTGAAGCCTGGTTTGTTTTGTATGATATGTACACAACAAACCATGTACAGTTTCAGTTTAGCCTTTCATCTGTACCACTGAACATTAGACTGTGATGTGGTTGCCTGACTTCGACTGCATCATTTCCCTGATTAGGGCACCAAACAGCTAGGGCACTACATCATAATTCTACAGGGGTCTGTGCAAGCAGGTCCTTGAGCTGGTGAGTTGAGCTTTATGAATCTTTCAAATTTCAGTAAGGTTTACACACAGACACACACATACACACACACTTGTGGAGGCACAGCTGCGGGGAGACCAAAAGTGATGTGGCCTTCACAGATGCTATTATCCGTCATTTCAATTAAGACATATGTGCTCGATGTGGATTTGATGGAGAAAGACACTGCGGGTGGAGAGATTAAGCACGCTCTCATTCCAGCACCATGTGCCACACGCTCCCCGAATTATCCTAATGACAGTAATTACAAAGGCACATTCAAGTCTGTGTTTGGGTAAGTAAGGGTTAGGAAATGGGAATAAATGGTACTGTGTGATTCTACTGTATTTCACCCTCACTGATAGACCTGGAACTAGTTCAACAATCAAGTTTTGTAAATTCATATCCAAAACTAAACTTCAATCCCCCACTGGATTTGCAAGAGCCATAAAGTCATAATTAGGCTCCCTGTGAATCGATGGGCAGTCTTATGTATAATTCATTTCAGTCATCAGTGATCCATATAAACTTGCATTGACCTTGTGTATTTTATTTGATATTACATTATTGTGTTTGTTCACATTTTCTTCTTGTTGATGAAAAGTAAATTGATGTATCACTATAAGTGTCTTAACTCGGATTAAATGTTAACTTGACTTCTAAAATGATGAAATAATAACAATAATGGATCATTGTTGAGCAGTAATAGCAAGAAAATGTGAAAAAATTCCTAAATGAATGCTCAAATCGTGCATTTTGAATTGCAGGGAAATAAATCCTCTCCTTTCTGTCAATCTTCAGAAAGACTGACAGAAAGGATAAAAACTAAGTTTTTATCTAACTCAGTTTAATAGTGTGCGTCATAACAATATGTTTTCTAACATTAACAATGAAAGGCTAAAGCAAACTTATGGATGTTATTAAGTGTCTTCAATGTAAAATTAAATAAAATACAATCTAGACTAGAATGTGTATTTACACTGTTTAAAAACATCTTCAAAATGTGCCAGTGTCTTTGTCTAATGACGAGTTTGTCTGTTTACATATGGAGAGTCAAGCTGAAGATTAATCAAAATGATCCGCTGGCTTTTGCTGTCTATTATTGTGCTTTCAACTTTTTCAACTTTTGGCTTCTGTGCTCCTATTTTCTCTTGAAACACTTGAGAAGTGGGTTGCTTTTTATTATAGCCCGGAGCAAATAAATATTTTTGTTAATCAGATAATAACTTTTGACCTTCTGCTCTTTCAAATGAATGATGAACTCTACAGTGCTGGGAAGAGCAGACCTAAGTGTGGCCCTGAAGCACTGAAAGGAAGGACTTTTTTTTGTCTTGTTTTTGGAGTTCAAAGCAATATGATAATGCCACAAGGCCTTTGAAAATCTTGTTACTACGTATCAAAAAAATTGTCAGACAGTTGCTAACATGCTGACATTCAAGGCTGCAATAAGAAAAAACTGCAGGGGGCATCATCTCATGCTGAAAGAGCTGCTCTCTCCCTCGGGCTGGACTGAAGCCTGTCCTCATGTGAATGTGAAATGGTTATTTAATCTGGCCAAGTTCTGGGAAGCACTTGTGCATCTTCTCTGTCCCGATAACAATGCTTTTTATACATTAATTTGGTGTGAATCACAAAGAAAAGGGCACATTATAAATATGTGTGCACTCTTTTAAAAGATGCTTTATTTATTCATTGATGAATTTATGTATAGATTTATAAATCCATCTATTAATCAATTGTTCTCTGTCCCTTGTGCTGTGGACTAACTTACAAAGATCTTTGTGGTTTTTTTTTAAACATGTCCTTTCCATTATAAACACAGACACAGACACACACAGACACACACAGACACACACACAAGCAGTGTGGATAAAAGTGCAAGGTTTGGGCAGTGACCTTGGGGAGGAACTTTAGAGGCAAAACAAGACATTTCAGCCCATTTCCTATTTCCTGCACTCTTTCTGCTGACGATGGTTGACACATTAGGTTCCTCTCAGTGCAAAGCGCCACAAAATAGACAGCCCACTTATCAACTCCTTTCACATCCAGGGTGCCACTCATTACTCATGTATTCATAGCCTCTGCAGTTTAATTACAAGACTAATCACAACAAACTATCTCCTTTTCTACTGAACCAGTTGCCCGGGTAATGTGGGCCTGAGGGATTCAATGCAGCTAATCAGTTCAATGTTTGTCGTTTTCTGCAAGATTACTACTGCAACTACTGATTCTACACATTATCTAATTTTGACCAAAACACATTATGAGAGGCAACACAGTTCATGCATCTTTATCTTGGTGTAAAAACCCAAGCATGTCGTAATCCCTTACCTCCCTTTCACTGCATTGTTCAATTTACCTGGAAACAGAAAAAAACAGAAGATACCAAAGCAAACACAGACAGCATTGCAAACTTCACACTGATAGGATTGGTAATCAAACCTGGGTTCATTTAGCGGTAAGGTGACAAACCACCAAGCCAACATGCCAGCCCATAACAATAGCAGCATTCAGAAAAATCTTTTTCTGCATCACCTGTGGGCACTTTGCTAGCTCAGAGTATGACCTCTTTGAAATGACAGAAGAATGACTATTTTTCCCAGAGACTTTAGTCAGTGGAACTGGGGTATGGCCCCATTACTGTTCCATCTGTGAGGCTCACCAGAGCAGCCTCTTATCTGTGCCTGTTTCAGGTGCCTCCACCGAAGAAGCTGTAACAAGGACCCATCCAACCAGCGCGGTCTCACAGGACCTTGGTCTCATAAGGTGTACTCAGAGACATACAAGGACGGATTATCTACAACAGTGTCAAAACTTGCCCATCAGTGTGAGGCAGTGCCGACAACATCTGCAAGAGGGCCCTATTGAAATAAATAGAGGTCATTCTCACTCTCTTCTCTTCTCTCAACCCCCCTCGCCCCTCCCTCCAAACACCCACAGAGACAGTTTCAGGGCCCCATGTGAATGAAGAAGAACTGTGACCAAACTCCTCCAGGGAGACTCGACAAAAAGAATACACCTACCCAGCAGTGGTACACCTGCCGCATAGTACTTCAAAGGACAGAGAACACATAAACACAGTGTGCGGAATGCCTGTTCGTGGAATGCCACCAGACGCTATGAGAAACATGCTCTTATGGGAATACACTACTCACAGTATAACACATGGCCACATGGCGCAGCGCAGATCAAACATCTTAGAACCACAGTTGAAGTTACCACACGGTGAGTACATGTGCACTGGGTGCTGATGACTTGGATGGATGGTACAGTAAAAGGTGCTGGGTTGGTGTTGGAATCTGGCCCGGTGCTGTCTCTTATCCAATTCTCCGTCCTTTTAGTCTTTTTTTCTTTGCCTCTGCCAATCTCTATTTTCGTTCAATTCTTCCTGTATCTCTCTCTCTCTCTTTCAGCAGTATTGTAAATTAAATTTGTTGAACTGCTGAATTTAGCAAGGGTTTTTTGCCTAGAAAACACAAGGTCATGCGTAGCATCACTCAGCTCGCCACCTGCTTTACTGCAATTCGTTTGCTGTGTGTATTTATCACAGATGCAGCCATTTCTGCACTGAGGGCTATGCCACGCTGTGCATAAGCTCACTTTGTTACCCCCGACAGAAATGCCTCACCAGGGAGAAGCCTTTAGTAGAGCACATATAAACTCTTGCCTTTTAGTGGCATGGGAAATGCTGAAATACATACATTTATGGGGTCTGTTTCCGAGCGCTATACTAAACTCAAGAGTTTGACCTTGCCACTGCTTTGCACAGGCTTTTCAAAAATGCTGAAGTGACTGTTTTAAACAATGGATAATTAATGTTCTTTTCCCACACTCGTAGGAGTGGTTTATATATCTGGTCATGTCATCAGACAGGGTACATTAACAAAAGGAAAAAATAACCTTCTACATAAAATGAAAAGGGGGGTTTTGGTGGGAAATTTAAATGTTTAAGTGAAACATTTGCTGGAGTGGTCTTATCTTTAGTTGAGAGAAGCGGAGCAGCAACTTGTTGGCCTTCCAGCTGCACCGGTCACAGCCATCAGATAAGGAAAGCAAACAGGAGATAACAGAGTGCTGCTGGATCTCTCAGCAGGCCTGCATTAATGCTACTAATGGCACAGTGCACTTTAGGGTGAGCTTTTGATGACACAGGCAGCCAGGTGATGTTTCCATATGTTCAACAAAAACACGGGTGGCCCCCCGTATAGCTGGGTCACACACAAGTACTTTGAGCAGTGTTGGCCCGAGTGTAGCAACAGCATGATGGACGGGAGGCTATCCTTGCTCCCTCCCCCAGCCCCCATAATTCATAGCAGTTGAGTCTCTTTGCACAACAGTCTCTTGTTCTTGAGAGTATTTTGGCAATCAGAGCCACATGCTCCTTGAACATTTATCTTACTTTCACAAAAATGTGGACTTAATGAGATAATTTGGGGTACTATGCTAGATTGACGTGGCAGAAGAGCTTCAATGTGTGGTCTCTATACAAGCAGAGTCCAGGTCAGGAGTATGAGAACTGGCTTGTTGGATGCAGTAAATGGCAATGACTGGCTATTTTAGCTGACTTTCACACTGGAGAGCAAGAGAAATTACCACGGGACCTCAGTGCTGGATGGAAGACACAGTAGGACTAACAGGGAATGTTTTTTACCTCCAAGTTGCACAAGGTGAACTGAGCAATCAGCCATCAGTTTCACCCCAGCTGAGAGAAATCATTTAGCCCAGAGCCTGGAAGCGCACAAGCAGGTCTCCACTCCTGCCAGATCCAGCAGATGCCTACTACTACCATAGTGACCTTTAAAATATGCCTCGCCATCTGATTTCAGTTTTAAGCACAACATAAGGAGCCACCAACGGAGAAAAGTAGAGCGAAATGAAAAGTAGAGAGAATATACGAGGAAGAGAGTGAGAGAAATGCTTCAAATGTACAAAAATAAATCTGGTTATAGTTACAGTTATATATAATAGTCACCGCTTTTCTTATACAGTGAGAATCAATTGAGATACATGTCATCAAAAAACTTTTCCTTACAAACAGTATAATAGCAGTTTATAAAAACCTTTATATTTCAGAGGACAGACAAACAAACACTGTTCTCCATTCATGTACGTCTGGGCAGTCTGGCCGTGTGAAACAGAAGCCTTGTAAAAGCCGAGAGGATTCTCTTTTAGCAGAGAGGCAAAAAGTAAAAACAACCTCTTAAATCCACCCCAAAGCAACCAAAAACACACAGACACATCAGCCAGATAGCACTTCTTCAAAGTAAAACCGCTCAGGATATGAAATGAAATGATGAAGAGCAGGTGAAAAACATTGCACACATCAGTGATACTGCTCAGACAGAGCTGAAAATAGTTCTCCACACTTGAGTGAAGAGACAGAGAATCTAAAGGATGGACAGCAATTCGAGGCTGCTGTCGGCCTGCCTGTACACTTCAGGATAAATGATAGAAGCAGATGAGTTTTACACTCCAAAGCCCCGCAGCTGACAATTACATAACACGGTAAGGTGAGGCAAAGATGATGCAAGTAGTAAGATATGGATACATTTGTAACTTCATTAAACTCTAAGAGTTACTGACGGTGTAAATTGTCTGTGGGATATCTGAAGCATACCTCAAAGCTCAGTCTGTCGAAGCATCTGTCTACCTACGAGGCATGTTATGGGTTTCCAGGAGTTTTTAATATCTTTGCTTTACCATGTTTCACTGCTCTGTGTATGAGACACACAAATTCTTTTTGCCATGCATGATGAGGACCCACTGTTTCTAGCTTGAAGGGGTAGCTCAATGTTTGCTTTTATACAGCAGACCTCCAAAGACACATGTAGATGCTTTTGAAGAGATCCTATACCATATGCTTCACTAAGAATACTGTGGAAGTTGGCCTAAGGCACTTTGATAGTAATGTGGAATATGTTTGACACAGTATAGCCTTAAAAATATAAACATAACAATGAAGATAAATCTGCAAGCTTGAGGCAGTGCCTCATTGTTCGTTACAGCAGCAGCTGCAGAGGCAGGAGCTGTTTCCTGTTTTACTTTGCTGCCATTACTTACTTCAACCAAGGAAAGTTATTATTGTGGATCTGTAAATCAAGAAAAATATTATATGTCAGTGTATACCTGCTCAGAATTAAATTGCGTGATCTATCCCACATTGATTACCATGTTGTCATAGAAACGGTGGCCATAGAAATCACAGTCTGCAAACATACAGTGAAGAATGAGATTCATCCCTCATGTGGGTTGCTGCACAATACAGTGTCATAATTAATTTAGAGCTGTATGCAGATGCAAAGATGCAACGGTTATCATGTGTACTGTGCATTATTATGAATTGTGCTGTATGTTCAGTGCTTACAGGTTGCACAACTATAAACATGATTTCTATTGTTATGCAGCAGCTGATAGAGTATACAATAACAAATGAGGAATTACGACCCTATGAGGATTTAATCTTATTGGTTGTGTACAAAGTGCTGTTCCTGTGAGACACTTGATCAAAGACTACCTCCTCTGCACTGGCAGTGACATCATGTGTAAACAGTGAGTGCTGCAGCGAGTGTGTATGTGTGTGGGTGTTTGTGTATGCGAGTCTCTGGAAAAGAAAAGACTGGAGGCAGGGGCCTTCTCCCATGTTGAGACTTGGATGAAAATTTTGTGCGAATACAGCAAAAAGCCCTTGACAGCGTGCTTAATTATTTTTGGCTGAAGCAGGCCTTGCCACTGCCTGGTGGTGCCCAGCGGTGCCTGCCTCTCAGGGGGGCAGAGACATTCCGCCATCTGGGGGTGTGTCTACCCCGGCCTTGTTAGCATAAACCTAACTACAGATTCACAAAATTACCTCTGAGACGTCTTGAAAACACACAGAGATCTGTGAATATGGTAAATACATTGCCCTTACTGCGGTTCTCATAAATAAACAGATAACATACCATTTTCACCTTGCAGTATCTGCAGTGGAGAAGAAAATGGAAAGGTAACCTCAGTGGACGTGAAAATGAAATATGAGAGTGTGAAATGGGGGTAAATGCAGTTGCTGGTGTTTTCTTTAAGCATCTGCTAAGGTGGGGTGTGACATTGCTGAGGTAGGCTACTAGAAGGGCACAATGTCTCCCAGATGACTGAAGGAGGAAGTTTCTATCACTTGCACATTGCTCTCCACACACCAGGAAAAGAGCAGTGGGAAATATTATACTTCCTAGAACTTTCAACACCTCTCAAGATGTATCTCAAGACAAAGATTGTTTGTTTTCCTAAGTCTGCCCTCACTGGAAATCGCAGCCCCAAATTAGAAAATGGGAAAACAAAGGTTATTGCTTCAGGTTTTCTTGCCATACAGTAAGTACCCCCTTTCTTCCACCTCTCCTCTGCTGATCTCCCTCTGTGCCAAGCGAAGAAGCAGGTTGCCTGATGATGGCAGGCGCCCACCACTGACCTGGGAAATAAAACCTATTACAGGTGGCCGGCATAGAGGGGAAGGGCTAAATCAGCAGCACACCTTCCTGCTGCCGGCAAGACTGGCTGTTTTATGTACCTTAATTACACAGTCCTCCAAAACCTTCACCCCCATCCTCTCTTCCCCTGCACCCACTGCCCTTCATTCACCCTCTGACTCCAAGGAGCAACCCGCCAACACACATACACAAATGCAATCGAGCGCATGCTACCTTTCTACCGTCTATGTAATCATTTCAATTCAAATGTCAGGTGTTGGGTTGACACACTGTAACATGGAGATGTGAGAGACTTGGTGGCATATCAACTAAAGAGAATATCAAACGTGATGTCTGAAATATACACACTGACATTTCACAGACAGCCAGAAAATGGTGTGTTGTGACATCTATTCCAGCGTGCTTCTATTCATTGATCCAGTTTCTGAATGATACCACCGGTTTTTGGCCCTTGACTCCACGGGGAGATCAGCCATGTGTAGTTTTGTCAGTCTCTGTAGCTAAGCAACTGAGCATTACAGTGAAAGAGACCAGCGCTTGCGGCGGTTGCTAGGGAACTGCTGGAGAGTGTTACCACTTGTGAACGGCGCTTCGATAGATCAGCCTCTAATGGTTCAGGTCTGATGGAGCTTCGCCTAGAAGGAGATGAGGGATCGCCAAGCAGGCAGCATGCTCCATCTCACCAGCTATACCATATGTCACAGCCGACAAGTCCCTGGAGTCCCACGCATCAGCACACATAACAACCAGATGAAAATGATGGCAGGTTTTTCCTCAATAGGAAACCATTTGCATAGAAGTGGAGACTGAATAATTGAGAGGTGTGGGAGAGAGCAGGGTGGCTGAATTGGGATGAAGGGATGTATGCCTGCCAGCCAAATCCATTAGCCAGGCCTTGCTTGGCTGAGGCAGGCAGCTGATGGGAAGGCTCTGTTATCGGACACTAAAGGACACTAGGGCCGGCCATCACCACGCCTGCCCTCTCTACTCTTTGCCGCGGGGGTAGAGAGAGAGAGAGAGAGAGAGAGACAGACAGAAGTGGAAAGGAGAGGAGGCAAAATGACAGAGACAAAAAGAGAAACTGAGGGAGAGACCAAAGAGGTTCAATAACAGAGAGACTGAGGAGGTGTTGCCCTGTTACAGCTTTATAATTGGCCTGCAAGGGCGGTCAAATGAGAGGCTACTAATCGCACATAGCAGTTCCACAAGAATTCTTGTCCAACTCTATAGCTCACGGAGCCCATTTAAAAGAGCATTAGGACAAATGAAGCGTTGAAAAAGAGGACACCATCTCCCTATTTAAGCTAGGATAAAAAATTAAAAAAAAGTGTTAGACAATTGTATCCCATGCAAAAAAGTAGCTCTGTTGAGTTCTGTAGGGAGTGTAATTGCCCAGAAGAATATCTTTAGTGGACAAACCCAGAGTAGTCATCACAGAGGACAAAATGTGCTCTAGTGACTATAGCACACATAATCGGGGGTCTAAAGATAGAATGTCAAATGTAGTTCAGATTGTAAAGCCCCTTGAGAGAGCTATACAAGTAAGGCAGACTTGACTTTTGTCTGACGCAGTGTAGATCAATGAAGTGCAAAACAATTGATATAATAAATAACAATAATAAATAAATGACAAACATTTTATCTTCTGTGGAGTAATTGAAAGGTTCAGAATGAAGGACAGAATGAATGAGTCTGAGATGTTGTCATGACTAAAATTAAAATAAAGATTTTTGATGTCTGAGTAAATCTCCCATATGTGTTATTTGAGATTTTAAGTTTAAATGAAATGACTCAAACGTGGAAGGATTTCTAATAGTATAACTGCAACAGAGCATCAATCATCTTGACAGCACCTCTGCAGTTTTTCATCACTTTCCTCTAGTTCTGATTAACCAAAGAGATACAGATACGTTTCTCAGGAGTCGGTAGACCAAACCAAGGAATTTATACTGGACTTACATTCAAGTGTGTGATGCAGCTTTAAACTAGAGATAACTTATATTTATTAAACTGTCTTAGTAGCAAGCACAATGTTGATCAAAGATAAAAAAAAACGACAGTGGAATCAATGCTCACTTATGATCATGAGGTCCTAGAGCTGGCTTCCTGGGAATTGACTTAGTATCTTGTATTGGAAGAGGCTAATGAGGCATGGAAAAAAGCTAATATCCCATATTTGATCAAAGTGAAAGGAGGAAATGTTTTCAAAGAAGCATTGCAAATTCCAACATCTCTTTCCACCTCTTTTCTACTTCCTCTCTGTTAGCAGTTTACACTTAGTATCTCTGTGTGAAGGAAAAACACATTGCAGCAGTGATGCATTGCCAATCAGATTTATGCTGCACAGTCTGGTGATCCTGGAGAGGGAGAAGTCCAAACAAAGAGAAAGAGATAGAGAGGAACGCTACCCGAAGACTGAAGCCGCTTGTACAGAATCCAGTACAGCATGACAAAGTCCTGGCTTTGAATAAACACAAAGAGACACGAGTGAAAATAATGAGCATCAAACAATATCCACTGAAACTGGGAATTTCAATATAACACATTTATTTGTGGGTCGGGGTCTATCTTTTGCCCTTGAAGCACAATGAATTTAAGGGACCAACAAAATATACTGAATGAAAACAAACCAAAGAAGAAACTAATCATACTGAGCAAGATGATGGTGTATAAAAGATGTTTCCCTGTCACCCAAACAAATAGAGAAAATAGGGAGCAGCGAGGAAACAGGAGGAGGCAGAAAGAGAGGGCAAGAGAGAGAAAGAGAGAGAGAGAGAGAGGAAATTGTGGAACATAACTAATAATTGCCGTTGGAGCCCTGAGTTTCAATGCCCCTTATCATGACAGAAGTACATGATAGCTTACACACACAGAAGAAGTGGGGACAGCCACGGGGTCTGCTTTAAAAGGATACAGCTGTATGTGTTTACAAAGCTTGCGTCTCCTAAATCTCTCTCTCTCTCTCTCTCGCTCCCACTCCTTCTCTTTTTTTCTCAAACACACATTGAAAAGCAAACATGAGCAGATATGCACAATTAAATTAGCTCCGAGCTCTGTTTAACCGCATCTGCCAAATAAAAGACATTACAGAAACACAACCCATAAAATTTCAACTTTACATCTTCCTGTCCCCATAAGATTACTGAATGGAAAAAAAGGCTTAAAATGTTCTATAATGTTAAGAATCATATTTGAGTGTTAATACTAGCAATTAATCTGTGGGAAAGAT
Organism: Euthynnus affinis; assembly: GCA_029490765.1. NCBI lineage: Eukaryota > Metazoa > Chordata > Actinopteri > Scombriformes > Scombridae > Euthynnus > Euthynnus affinis. The sequence continues at coordinate 10,291,569 of CM055852.1, read as the reverse complement.
TACACTGTTCATACTCAGTGGTGGATGGCCTCACCTAATGTGCATAAATAATTAACATGCATAGACCCAGCAGGAACCATATTAAACATACTGAATTGCTGCCACTCTCATCTCAAACCTCATAAGACTTCAAATAATTACTCCAGTTTAAACCTTTTTCCTGCTTTAACACCATTTTCTCACCTCAGTGTAAACAGGTCTGGAAATCTCAGTCCATAATAAAATAGGCATTTTGCAAGAATAAATAGTAGGTATCACATACTAGTGGCACCGCATCTCAATGAGCTTGTTATTGCAGTGCTACAGGAAGTGCATCCCTGCAAAGTGTTGAAGCCTCATTTGCATGTTTTCATATTTAATTCTGGACAGCAGAGACAGGTCTTGATGTGGCCTTAATGTGACGCCTGACATTGCCTAAGCCCTGTAATTATTTTCCTGACCTGCCTAACAATCATCTTTCCTCCTGTTAATTGCTAACATAAACAAATCCTCAGGTGGTCCAAGTTCATAGTGAATGTTTTGCATGCATAACAGCAGTCTCATAGCCAAGACTGCACAACTGTCAAATTCTCCCAAGACTCATCACAACTCGTTTCATTGCTGCTTTATGAAGTGCTAAATTACAGTTTCTCTGAAACAGCATGACTGAGAGACTGGTTGATAATGATAATTGTTTGAGATGATATGTATGATCCCACAACCAATACAAAACTATTTTGAAAGGGAGAAAAAATTAACCAATAAGTTCAGAATGAATTATTAATATAATTCTGACATGTATTATCACGCTTACTGAGCTACGGAAGCCATTGTTGCTCACTGTTCAATATTTCAGGAGGCATAGGCACGAGGTAAATGTCTTTTTTCCTTGGATATGGCTCTATGTCCTGTTCAGATATCTGCACAGTAGCACTTTTATTGTGGTTCATTTGTGTCTTGTCTGTGTGCGCTTAATGTTTGGTGTGTTGTCGCTGTGAGTGAATATTTAATGAAGCCATGGCAAGCTTTCCACTGCTGTTCATCTGGGCATCGAGTCAGCGGAAAAACTCTCTCTCTGGTTCTGCCATCTGTTGGAATCAATAAGGGGGGCTTGAAACCCCCAGCCACCGTTCAGGGCTCTAGCATGTTGACGATTAAAGCTAACCCCTCTCTCTGTTCCTGCAAGTCCTGCACACCACCAGCAAGGTTAAATGGCAGGTGCTGAAAGAAGTATATTATACCCTGCACAGTAATGCTAATCCCTCAATTAAATTATAGCTCCTAAGCAGACAGGCCTTTCCTGGCGCTGCAGCTCCGAAACCAAAGCACTGCGACATGTTTGCACACTACAGTCCGCACTTCATGCTGGGGCTTTGGATGGATTTATGGAGGGAATGATACTCTGCAGAAAGACAACAGTACACAATGTGTTTGTGCAGCGTAACTAGACATTAAAAAGCTTTTGGGATGTGTTTGTTTAGCATGGCAGAAGCATTATGAAGCCTTCAAACAACAGGAACACTCAAAAATCCTCTTTGTCCTGTTTGTCTTCGTCTGATGTTTACAGTATACAGCTGTCATGAGTGCACAGTAATAATGTCTGTCTGCAGCAGATGGGGAAAGACTGAGGCAATGTCCTTCTTCTTTAGCCCAGAGGGGTGCTCCTCCTCTAATGGGGAAAAATAATGTTGTTTAATTGTAGTTTATTTCAGAGCCTGATTGCTTTTATTGAGCTCCATTATTCTTGTTAATGAGCCTGTAATGTGAATGCTGATAATGTGAAAGCAAGTCTTTTCTTCACAATGTGAGATCCCAGCGTTTTCTGGCCACTAAATCCTTGGCTATTTTTCTTAGCCAAGCATCTGTTTGCTGCTCCCTGCATCGTTGTCACTGACCTAGCAATCTGTCAGGAGTGAAACTTTATATCCTATGGTTAACATTTCTTACTCTGGAAACAGCCCAAGATATGAGTGAAAGTCAGTACTCGGTACTCTGACTCTCACATCAAGGAATGCATAAAGATAAATAATGCTGGACAATCATCAGAAGAGGTGTCACAGAAATTCACATGAAGATAGTGAAGGATGTTTACTCCTTTGGGAGAGTTTATTAAGTGTGGATATTTACTTGAAGTTTTTTTTTTAGTGTTTTTCTCCCAGATACACAAAAACACACACACACAAACACACACACACACACACACACACACACACACACACACACATTAATGTTATATACAACAATCTCTTTTGCGAGAGAGCAACAATATTTTGACTGTCATTCATTGTTGGGCATGTAGACTGCCATTAAATTGGGTTATGCGGTGACAAGTGTGCTAAAATATCATTGGCATTTGGAACAAGGAGAAGGCATTAGCATTACACAAAGAGTGCATTATGAGTGAATAATGCACTGTGCTACCAGTTTGGACATGCAGCAAAGTGAATGTCAAAACTCATTCTAACACACATTCTTCAGCCCATGCTGCCGCATATCATGCTTAAACAAGGATACAAGGAATCCTATCTTCTGCTCATTCGTTCATTATGATAACCACAGAAACAGCACCAGAGGAGGGAGACACCAATGCCAGAAATGCAGATATAGATGATAGCAGGCAGTCAGCATGGCAGCGACTCGCTCATCACGGGTCATAGAAGGACTGGCGCCTACCTCAACATGAATTAAATGAGAGGCAGGAAAATATCCTGTTCATCACATAGCAAGAACACAGACAAAGACCCACACAGTGTACACTATTTTCTTGGTGATTTAGAGTTTTCAGTTCACCTGACCCAAATATCTTTGGACTATTTTAATACACAACTGAGATTCTACAGCCATGCTAGCGGCTCTGTGAGGCTGTATTTATGCACAGTGATGCTTTGAGCTAAATGCTTAATGTTAGCATGTCAACATGCTGGCAATGATCATGCTAGCGTGATGTTTGTATGTAAACATGTTTACCATGTTCACCATCTTAGTTTAGCATTTTAACATGCTAACATTTGCTAATTAGCACTAAACACAAAGTACAGCTGGGGATGATGGGAAGATCTTGTGAAATGTTGACCAGATGATGGTGCTACATGAGTGTTCAGAGGATCGAAGTTATTACAATTCATCCTCAATCATCCACAATGGACATCTGTATGAAATTTTATTGAATATATCTAGCAAATAATGACAATCCATCCAATAATGGTCAAATATTTCACTCTAAACCACAAATATGAACCTCGTGATGGCATTAAAAGGTAATGTCAGTGTGATTCATCCTATAGAGACCATGAATGTCTGTACAAAATTTTATGGTAATCTATCAAATAGCTTTTTAGTTATTTCAGTCTGGACAGCGGTGGACCATGTTGCTAGCCAAGCTAAACACACAGAAAAGTCCCCATCAAAAGGAGCAGGGCCTAAATTCAAACTCAGGACATTTTGCTGCAGTCCACAACACAAACACAAACCCTGATACACATTGCATAAGCTTTTCATTTTACACATCATACCTCTACTTCCAGTATGCAGAGGCATTCACTGATATAGTTAGTGCAAAGGGAAAAGTGCTTCAACGATAACTAACAACATTAGATCCATTCTCTAAAGAGAATGCAACACGTCAGTGCAGTTCAGTGATGTAATGTTTCCCACCCTGTATTTCATTAAACACAGTGTTGTGCTCAGTGAAATACAGGACAACAAAGTGGATCATGGACAGTTGCTTAGGAAACCTGCCAACTGGTAATGGCTTCATAATGTAATTACAGTACTATCAGAACAGTTATTTCACAGACTTATGAAATATATTTTGCTTCAAATAGTTCCCGTTCCATTCTCTGAATAAGCCATTAAACAGGCTTCGGACTGTCAGCCCCATCAAGCTTAAATCCTCAAAATTATAATGATTAACTTGTCCTTGCAAACTATCATAAAACACATAACACTAATACTACACTGATACATTTAGAGTGAATGAGGATAAATGAAAGACACAGAAATTTACTATTAAGAAACTAAAAGAATTACTAAACTATTTTAAGTCCTGTCACTTCCATATAAACCAAATCTTTTCATGCAGCCTTCCCATCAGCTATTACTTCTGCTGTGAAGACCAGGACTGCACAATAACACCCTTACAGACACACTCACAGCTTGCAAAAAGGAGGCACTTTTCTTTGTGCAGAGCCCTCTATGACTTCTGAGAAAATGTAATAGCTGATATTATCTCACATTGCCTCTGTAGCAAGAAATAATGGGGTCCTCTCCATTAAAGACCATATCCACATGCTACAGCATTTCTTGTTAATATATGTTTTAGAAACACATGAGAAGAGAAAAGTAATCAGTGCCAGCACATGAAAACGCTCTAAATCTGAGACTTTTCTCTGATCTTGCCTCCGCCACATTATCTGTTTTTCCTGTGAACTAGACTGTATGCGTTTCCACAGAGGGTTTATCAGTGTTGACATGCTGCGTACTCATGTTGACAGAGCAGAGGGTTGTTGCTCTGCGTGAGGCCAACAGGGTATGGCCATGCCCAGGCTGGCTGCTTCCAAGCCCAGGAGAGACAAACTTTTCTTTCCTTTTTCTTACCCTTTTCTTCACTCCCTGTTTCTCAACTGTACATGGTTAATGAGCTGGCATCTTTTCTTTCAGTTTTTATATCATACCCCCCACTCCTCTACTCCATCACTTTCCCTCCATGCCCGCACTTGTTTTTTTCTTCCTCATCCAATGTTCTTCCAGCTGGCATTCACAAAGCTCCAGAAGGGACTGAAGAACAGTACCACCCTTTGCTATCAAGAAACATTTTCTACCACAGTACTTCTCATTCTTGGTGCTAATGTTCACTGTCCCATATTCTATGCCAAGGGTATGAGGTATGCAAGAAAAAAAAATTACATCTAAGTGGGAGTAGCAATGAAGTGAATAAAAGCTTAAGAACTTTGCCAGAGTTAGGGTTCACAGACCTGGACGCTTGTAAAAAAAGAAGATAATTATATAAAATGGCATATCTTGCATTTCAATTTAAGTACAAGAATAGTTCTAATCAGGACCCATCATCATTTTTGTACCGTAAAAAATTAAAATGAATTCTCTGTGTTGGAGAATTATAAGGCAGATGGAGAGAAAGGCATTAATAAAAAAGCCTATCTCTCCTGGACGATTGGGTTTTTCCATTTTGCTACTTCCTGTCAAAAGCATCACTCTATAAAACAGGACAAATGAGATTCCATGAATAGATGAATGGTTTCTTCATACATGTTCAATCTAAATCAATCATTAATGAGTTAATTTGTCGAGGGGATAGGATAAAGCTTCATCACAGAGACCACAACGACTCTATTTTTCTGACAGCGAGAGTAGACTTCTGGGGATGGCTGACTGCCTCTTCATGAGTGTAAGAGGGTTCGGCAGCTCTACCATTTGAGAAGCACATGTGTAGCACTTCAGGGGACATGCTGATACCAGAACTGTGAACTTCGTGCAGTAATTAACTGCATACTGCTTTCCTTGTGTAGTCCAAAGAAAAGATGCCCGAGTCACTTTATGTTCTCATTTCTGTCCTCATTGACATTATGGTGCCACAATAAGCTCATCACACTGATGATCTACACGCTTGTTTTAGCAAACCATTTACAAATTTAGATATGCCTCAATTAAGGATAAAGTCAAAAGACATTTTGTTAATGAACGAGTCTCTTCAAAAGATCAAGCTGTGGCAACCTCTTATGTTAGCACCTGCATGTCAAATAAAGGGCAAAGCAAAAACATTAAAAAAAAACTCTTAGGCAGTGGACTTTAATCATGAACTATGGGAAAATAAAAATCTGCCAGTCAGAGGAGATGAAGAGAGGAGATAAACAGGAGGGGAGGAAAAGGAATGAAAGTTGTGCAGGAGAGGGATCTGATTTATCTGTAGGGGTTCAAATGTGAGTACTGACTGTTCCAACAGGGACTGTCTATGGAGGCCTTGGACAGTGATTTATGGGTCAGTGGTGGATGTGTTAATGGACTGGGCCTATGGAGCATATCCATCCCAGGTATGCAGCCTCATACCTAGGATGGATATGCTCCATAGCAGTCTCTCTGAGCAGCACAAAAACACAGTGACTGGCAGTCTTTTTGAATGTATATAAACACAGGGCCTCATGTCAACCTTTGCAAAAGGATGAATAGACTGGCAACTCACTTCACAAACAGACACATTAATACAGCACAGAGGGAGAGCAGAGATCAAGACGGGTGAGAAAGGTTAAGAACAGCATGTGTACATTTACCATTTTTTTCAAAAAATAGACACTCCAACTCTCACACAATGGTTAATAGTGCAACATTTAAACATTCACTCAAAGAAACTAGCAGGTGGCTCAGGCAGAACAAAATGTTGTCTCAAAATAAGAGGGTATGTATTGATGTCACTTCTTCATGTGATACCATCCCTCTTATCATGACTGAGTGACCCAACAGGTGGCTGGTAAGAAGGAGAGCTGCAAAACTGGGAGGAATACATATCTTAAAAAGTTGAAGGTTATTAGAATTGACCAGTGCATTATATACTGAGCAATCAGTGCTCTGTGTACATTAAAATGCTTCCCTGCAGGTGTCATTAACAGACACTTATTGGGACAATTTTGTATGTGTAAGCTCGAAACTGGGGAAGTGACGCCAAGAAAGCCTGAAGGCATAAAAATACATGGCCTTATTTTAAAGCAGGAATGGTCTGCCCGACCAAATCACAAGGACATCAAAGGACATGCGGATTGTCTGTAGACAGGTTTGTACTATTGATTGCAGAGCTCTTAACCATTTTATCAGTGTTTTTGATGTTTTCTTCAAAGTGTAGGCACAATTAAAGATGCAGGCTGACCATGGTAACTTTCATAACATCATTTGCATATCCTCTATTGATAAAAAACATCAGAAAAGGATTTTATTCCTTTTATATTATTAGATGGCCAAGAAGTGATTAGGAACCACTTGAAGAAACATCTCAATAGTTGGCTACATCTTCTTCTGATGATGAGAGCACAACACTGACCACAGATTCCACCTGGTCACTTTTCTCAGGTGCGTGAATACATGAATATAAACATGCACAAATTTAACTGTCATCTTGTTTAATAGCCACCTTATTTGTACAACTGTAATTGTCTACGGACTCCATACATTTGTCTCAATCAGTTGATTCAAGTAAATTCTGTATGAAAGATTATATTATGAACTGTGTTCATGTGTGAAGCGTGTGTGAACATGAGGTGAGAATAAGTGTAATAAATGTATTATCTGCTCTGCAGGAGCACCACATATAGCTTCCTCTGCTCAGCCTTTAGAACTGCACACACCAGTTGCTGCTGAGACAGATGAGCCATTTTCAGCTGATCCTACTCACTGGTCTTCACATCTGATAGACATATTTATGTCTTGACCAGTAGGCTAACTAGCAACTGAAAACTGAAGTCTTTTTCACATTTTGCTAAAGTAGAAAGGATCCTCTTGGACAGTGGGTTTGAGAAGCTCTGCCTGTTGAATTGGTGTTATCTATATCACTGCCTTGGAGACTGCTAACCAGATTTTTTCTGCTTTAAGTCGACACAGTGAAACAAGTAAAAACTAAAGCTGTGTCTGTTTGCTTTGTCTTTTTTTAAATAGTAACATAGTTGGTTATATAACTATTGTTAAAGGTCAATAATATTCAAAGATATGCTTGCACAAAATCAATGGTGAAGCCCTACTTTCTTATTAAAACTCACAACATGAGCATTTCAGGCAGACATTCTTTTTAGTTAGATTATTTTCTTTTCCTATTTTTTTATTAATGCCTATGAAAAGTTCCACAAAATGTATACCATACAAAAATAAGATTTGTTTCCAAAGCTTAGCATGTTAGAAAACAAAGAAAAATAACTTAATTAATGATAATTATTCTCTTACAAATACGACACACATTACACAGAGTGGAATTCCAAAGGGAGAATGAAACCTTTTTGCCATCAGTTTAACAAGCAAATAACACGCCTCCATGGAACACAAATGAGAATAGATTGAGGACGAAGATATTTTAATTCATCACACCCCCACCTTACCATACCGCAGCTTCCTAACTGCTCCGTCTTGGCTGCAATCTCTCTAAAATGGCGCAAAATGTGAATAATTGCCATGTTTTATCAAGGCATAAAACCAGTTTGAAGAAAGTTAAGTGCGAGACTGCAACGGCTGAGCAGCACCGGTCATGTGTCTCTGACAGAACGCTTCCGTTAATCCAAACCTTGTAAACACCATTAAAACATCAGAGCCTATAAAACACTTTTATGAAGTAAAGAGGCAACTTTACGTGTTTTGCACTATGGCTCCTAAAATGTATGCTGTTCCTACTGCTGCTGCCTGCATGGAAACAACTGGAAGGGAACACTGGGGCAACCTACAGTTAGAGTATATATAGAGTGCACTCCAAATAGAAAACTGTCTGCAGTGGATAAAAATGATTCTATATCTCAACACTGATTAATGATCATTGTCATTGTGTGTGAACACAAGAGCTCTGGATAATTTCTGTTCAGGCTGCATTTAGTTATTATTCTGTTCACTGTGAGTTGGAGCAAGAGTTTAACAAAGTGTCTCCACACTCTACGTTTTCCATGTAATAACTCTGGAGGAGTTTGCCAGGTGGTGCAGAGGGTCACTGTTTACATTTTACCAATTCTGTTAGAGGCCCTTTGACGGAAGGCAATATCCATTTCTAAAAGAGGTGTGTGTCCTTCTCTGCAGTTCTTTCCCCTCCTCTCCTTTCCCACACTGTAGCCTCCTTATCAGATTGGTCAAAAACGACCCCAATTTCAGTCTGTATATAAATAAATAAAGTGGAAGAAATCACTTATACTGTATTTTGGAGCCAACATTCATCATTGTCAGCAGGCATATACAGTTCATATGCCCCTAACACGTCCCATTTCCCCACCAGCAGCCATCCCGCCGTTTGATTGGACAGCATACTCGCTCATTTATAGAAGAGCCTGTCAGTTTTGTGCTATTTACTAATGTAAATGTCCCTTGGATGAAGTCATCCTCAGGCATACCCTTGCTGTGACAGGAAAACAGGTGAGCATAACCATTTCGAGTCCGTATTTGTGGTCCGTGCCGCATAGATTTGAATACCTACTCTGCAAAAAGTAGTTGAAGGTCATTATGATCTCCAGACAATATATGTTACAGTGCTTACCTAACCTCAGGAGAAAAACTCTATGTCAAAGTTCAGGAGGAGCAGTGCAAAGGTTGGCTTAATTGCAGATGAGTTGACACAAGCCCAAAAGCACTGAAGCCTCGTTACAGTCAAAGGAGAGTCTAACATTTCATTCATGGATAATCTAATAAACTGAGTTAAGGCAACTTTTGCCTTTCTGCCTTACACGTTTTAGACTCCGCAGACTGGAAATTGTATTGTATACACAAGCTATGAAACATTAGTTCAACAACAACAGTCTAATGGTTTACATACATACACAGAGTACCTATCCAGTAGCGTAAAGCACGCAGAAGAAGAAGAACGAACTGGTGATCCAAGCAGCTGAGGTTACCACACAAATCTCCACTGAGAAAGGACTTTCTTTTTGTTTACAATGACATTCTCTAAAAGCCATCATATCTGCTGTGTTCCTATTGAGTTACAGCACAAATGAATAACTGGTCATTTAGTGTGGCAAAAAGAAGCGTCTCTTAAAGCCGGGGGGATCTTAGGACTGAGCCGGAGAGAAATGCCACTGCTGAGATCCATTTCCAGCTACGTAGGAGGGGAACTAAACAGTCCTCTTTTCCTCTCTGCTGCTCCATCAATTTATTTTCTTTTTGAATGTTCACTGTGGTCTGCCCACTTGTTTCTGAAGCTGATAATCAGCTCAGGAAAATTAGCTTATCTACATTTAGCATTCAGGGCGACAGAAGAGTCTCGTAAACATACATAAATAATATACTGCACTGTATAATACTGTGTGTCTTTGCGTTTGTTTCAAAGAAAGGCAGAGATACCGTACTCTGTATTACAGAAAACAAGAAAGGGGGCTCCAAAGGCCTTTTTTTCCATACTGGGGATTTTTAAAATTACATGATTGACATTCATTCCTCTGTATGAGGAAACAGCCATGTCCTGAGGGCAGGAAAGCCCTGTATGGTTTCAAGTGAGCTGTGCCTGTTTATTCTGGCTGTAACCCTGCATCCGTACATCTCTCTGTCAGTCAAAGTTCTGAAGCTATGATGGTCTTTGCTGGGCCTCTGCAGGTGAATTACAGGGAGGGCAGGACACTACCTGGCTCTGCACCCACTCATAAAAGCCTGTTATTAGTGACCCATGCAGTTATAGCACCAAACGCTATTTAGGAATATGTTTCCTTCAGTTTGATTGGCAGGGTGTGAGAAGACGCCACAGGCACATACAATGAAACCTTTTTCAGTGTTACAGCCTTCAACAGCATCTGGCTTCTACCTGCAGCAGAAAACAGTTTGAGCCACACCTGCACCATTCCAGATTATGTGTGGGAGGCAGGCATCCTACCTTATTTGGGTTTTTAGAGCTTACCATTAGTTTTTTTTTCTACCCTCAGAGCATGCTGTGCTTTCATATTAGGTTCTTCACTAGAAAGCGAATGTCACTTCACATTCAGGATGGACGAACATCTGACAAAGAGGCCGGTGGTGCTACGTTAAAGACAGGCATGGGCAGTCAGCAAGCACTAACCTCCCCGGGCCGAATCACCATCACATACAGAGACAGACCCAAGCTGTCACAACTAATAAGATGTTTTTATGACAACAAACAGTATCAGCCCGTCCCTGTCCGCAAAAACGCAACAACACTGAGACAGAAATAAAACAAGAAAGATTGGGGAGAATTGACGAGTGAGGGATTTCCATGTTAACTATTATCTTAACTCTTCCAGGCAGCTCTCTAATAAGGCAGAGTAACCCTTTGGTTGAAATTAGGTTGACCATACCTATCAAATTCCAACTTCATAAATCCCTCATGATAGCTAATGCACAAAATCCATTTAGGCAATTTCCACACCAGGCGAATGAATTCCACTGACATAATAACAGCCAATAATCTCTGATGAGCTCTTAAACAAACACAGTTTTATGTTGCCAGGCAAATTGCCACCTCTGACATCACTGGGCTATGTGTGACCGGAATTAATTCTGCTTTGCTAGGTACAGTAAGAGTCATTAATGCAGTTAACTTCTACTCATACTTGCAATGTCCACTTGAAAAGGACAACCACAGTGAGGTCAAGACACTACACAATACTGGCTCCAATGAAAAAAATTTCATGGGTGTTTTATGAATCTTGTCGAGAAGTGCTATTAAAGCCATGGGCTTGACAGCAGGAAGGTTTAAGAGGGGAGCCTTGAGGGGCTATTACCTCACCTGTGGGTGATATCTCAATAAGAAGCATGTCCTACACAATAGAGAAGGGTACATCAGTGTCTTGACCTATACAGCTTCTTGACTTGGATTAAGACCTCTGCAGTGAATCAAAACGACCACTACTGGTGATTTTCATCCTAAAAGAGATCAAGGAAAGGACACCCTGCACCTTATCCCAAATATCTCAGGTAGGGGTGGTATGAAATACAAAGCACCAGTCTTCTTTTCTTCAAGACGGCAATGAGCCATTTGGAGGTACTTTTTGTGTCTGCCTTCAATTATAATGTTATAGAGGCACAGTAAGTTCTGTATGAAATGGAAAAATAATGTGCAAATTATATATGAAGTAAAGGGGTTTTGTAAGAGTCTGTTTTTTAAGCAGCTTCAGATATAACACTTTCAGCCGTGGTGTACCATCAGCATGCGACTATGGTAATACTAAATATTGTTATGTACAGTAGGTGAGAAGTCCTGATGGAGTGAGAAAGAAAACAGACTGTCTCAGTTTACCAAGATGATTGAAATTACACACTGTGAGCCATCCAATACCTCCAGATTAAACAAATACACAATCACACCCTCTGGACACAATTATACTGTATCTCCAGCTGATACTAAGCCCCTTTAGAAATTCTGGATATTTGTGAGAATCCCTCTGTGGCAAAATGGCTAAGACATCCACTCAGAATAGGATTTTATAATAAAAGTGAGCAATAAAATGGTTTTTCTTAGAAAATGAATAACGAGTTTGCCACAATGATTTTACATTTTACTAAAACTACATTTTTAAAAAAGCAATTTTCCTTGCATTTAGCTATATTATTCTTCTGAATGTGTATCTTTTTTTTTTTTTTTTTTTTACATCTTTATTGAAAAAGATGTATTCAATGCCACCACTACCATTCGTAACTACACAAATCTTCTTTGATGAAAACATCTTACTGTACATAGTGTGCATCCTGACAAAAAAGAGTTTCGATTTCCATATTTTTTTCTTACTTTAGTGTACCAAAAGATGATGAGACCTTCATAGATGTCTTAAATTTCAATACCACTTGAAATAAGATTTTTCTGTTATAAAATTGCTACTGCACTTTCAATGGCACCTTGGCACCCTTCTAAACAAAGTCTGCATGAGTGTTTTTGAGTACTATGTAGTGCAATGGCCTTACATGTTCCACACATGTTCATTGATAGTCACACATCTTATGATTTACAGTGCATTCAGACCACAGACAACCAGACATTGTATTACTTGCGATTCCACTCATGACTGAGACTCAACAGACGTGCAACTGTTATGCTCATATTGGCTCTGAACTGTATGGTATAGAAATCTTTTGAATCCATAGAAACTGTTTTCCACTATAATGGTTTAAAAGTAGATGTGTAAAGACAATATGGAGGGAGATGTACTGACAAGGTTAAGGTGAGGTTGATCTGTGTTAAGACTGACATGAGGTGCGCAGGCTTCGCACTTGATGGTTCTGATCCTTCACATTGGACCAACACTTCAAATGTCTCGTCTAGATAGATTCAGACTCAGTTCTTGGTCCTCTGACCGAGACACAAGAATGATGACAACGAGACCCCCACATGTTTAGCAGATGACCGATTTTTCACAGCATTTACACAAGATGACCTACCACTGCACTTGAGTCAAAAAAGACATTGCAATAGACAGACATTAAGGTAACCACAACTCAATTAGAAAATAATCAATGCTGGTAAAACAGTGTGGAGTGCATGAGTCATGTGGATTTGTCTACGTAAGTGTGTGCTTGTTTGCATGTGAGACAAACAGAGGATACAAAAGGCTTCTTGTTCAGCATTTAACCTATATGAAGACATTTTTCACATCACTAGAGCAGCGTCACATTGTTTATTCTTCCTTGTGTGTAGGAATGGACAAATCATAAAAGCAATTTCCTTCCTTTTTTGGGATGAAACATTTAAATTCTCCTAAGCATGTATCATGCAATTAACTTTCGTTAAAATGAAACCATAAGCAATTAAAATAAACAGACAGAGTAAGAGCAATTTATGCAATCTTTGGTGGTTTGTCTGCACAAGCCAATTATAGCAAAATGTGTGTTACAGTCACAGAATTAAAACTCCTTACTGGTAGAGGAAAAAATTGTAGTTCAAAATGGACCCATTTAAACCTAGCAAAACATTGAATTCCTTGTTTCAGGGAACACTTGGTTAGTTACTAGGAAGCATCTGACAATCCACTCTGACCTCGACAGTTACCAAGCAGACAATGAAAACAACCACATAGGGTGTGAATGTGTGTAGAGACATACTAGTGCCTAGGGGCCTGAGTTTTTTCTGCACACTGCATGATATCACCTCCTCACATATAGAGGTAAGGTGATCTGGAAACCCGAGGTCAAATCTTATAACATGGGATAGTAATGCTTCAAATGGTGGAGAAGAAATATGATATACAGTATATACTGTATAATATATGCAGCATAGACAGCTGGGGCCCATTTTAGCTAGAAAAAAAACACATCAAAGTCATCCTTCATTGTGCATGCTGTACAAGAATAACAGCGGGAAACAGATGAGTCCCAAAAGGGAAAAAAAATCCTGTCCCTTAACATCCTAGAAACTATCTCTAATTAGTGACAAGGCTGTTCCCAGGGAGCTGATGAGAAATATTTGTGATTATTTTGGCATGAAAATTAATGGTAGGAAAAAGAAGAAGAAGAAGAGTTAAATGTGGTTTTAAAATCAAGGACAGAGCCACTTGGGCAAGTTGGGAAGAGATTTTGAAGGTGTCACTATGGGTCCTCTCACTCTTTCTGTCATGGTTTTATTGCTTTTGGAATTAATCCTGGTTTCTCAGGCCAAACTAGTAGAACACCTACCTGAAAATGGAATAAACAGATGCTAGTCCTGACTAAGCAATTCTTCACAATCATGCCTCTGAATCCAAAAGTTATGGAAAGAAAAAATAAAAAAGCTTTATATTCTCTGCATCCTTTTAAAATCCTTCTAAGGCATTGTCGGATTTAATATCATTAAACCTTTTTATTTCTTTTCATTTCTCTTTTCTTCTGTCGACAGCTAGTTGTCATAAACCGCCACCGAACCCCCACGAGGCCCCCTAGTGCAGTCAGACGGAGTACAAAGCAATCATATCTGCTGATTAAAGCTCTAATGCATTCTGCTGCGTGGGGCTGGGCCCTGCATCATTAATGAAGAGCAGATATTATATCCTGTTTACAGGGAGAAGGGAGGCAGCTCATATTAAGCATTAGCGCTCCCCTTGCATTACTTCCACCCACACACGGAGAGGGCAGCATGCCCCTGGCTCAGCATCGACCTGCAGATTTTGGCTTACAGGCTGTGGTAGGTGGAACAAGAATGACGCATACTAAGAAAGCCGTATCTCTGAGGCTGCATCCTGACATCAGTGAGTAAATGCTGCTGGGTAAAAATCTGCAGCTTGTTAAACTGTGAACGTGTGTGTATATGTCTGCATATGTTTGTGTGTATGGACAGAGAGGTCTTACACAAGTTTATCTGACTTAGCTAAGGTCTGAGGTCCTCTCTCATCTCACGTCCACATTATTTGCCCCTTGCTCCTGTTCTCTCCGCCTCTTTCTGTCTCTCTTGGCATCGGCCCAGTGGATGTAGGGCCAAGTGGTCAGTCTCTGAGGAGGGACACCCGCTCGGCATGGTGTTCGGGACAAACGCTGCAGCAACGTTTCCTCTGCTCTACCCATCTGTTGGTTTTGGCCCACTCCTCTGGACCACAGCACAGATCTGGCCAGGCTTTAGCAAACACGCTTGTACAGCAGCCAGACCACTTTACACAGGACTTTTCTGTAAGTACTGTCAGCAGCAATTAAATGTGGGAATGGAACCGACGTTCTGGGCTTTGGACAGTGGGGTGGTTAAGACACTGAGTAAAGGCCATTCCCACGATATTTACTGCCCAAAAACTCTATTTATGGCCTGCCTCTGGAGAATTGTGCTTCAGATTTCCTTCTAAAATAATATGAGATGAGCATGAATGTACAAGTAAGGACATTTTAGCAGGCATGAAAGAAAAAGCATGAAAGTTGACTCATACGTCCACACGATAGTTCATGCACTTGCATGTCATGCATATCACAGCGATATGTTACAAGTTCCACTGGAAATCAATGTAGGAATTGGAGTACCATTGTGTCAACAACTGATTAATATACAGTGAGTTAATCATTATTGGATACTCTATTGGATTATCTTCCAAGAACACAGAAATGACTAATTATTCATCAGGAGCACTCCTGTGCAAACACTGTTTATTTTTTCTCTGATTTGCACTTCCCCTAAGCCATTCTTACCTCCTGAGCCACAACACTGTCACATCAACATAGTCAAAGTCAAGTAAACAGTGACAATGAAATCATGAGACAAATCATTTGAGTCATCTGCATATAAAACAGTAGCAAGCCCAAGAGCAGTCTGTGCTATGACAATCTAATTACAAAACTTCACTGGAGCAGGAAAGAGGGGAGAGAAGAGGAGAAGGAGAAGGAGAAGGAGAAGGAGAAGGAGAAGGAGAAGAAGAAGGAGAGGAGAGAAGAGAAGAGGAGAAGGAGAAGGAGAAGGAGAAGGAGAAGAAGGAGAAGAAGGAGAAGGAGAGGACGACTCTTTCAGATTCTGAGTAGCTCTTTTTAACCTGCAATTGCATTACTTTAAAATGCCTGGCCTTTAATTTATCTCTATCTTCTAGCACAGGTAATTTTTGAGTGCAGAGCAGGGAATCATACAGACACTCAATCGATAAAAAGGAGTCACAAGGAGGCAACAGAAGTGATTGCTTCAGCCCACTAAAGATGGTTAGAGGATATGAGCTGTTCCTCAGATAATTTCCATGTGAAATCAAAGACACAGTAACAGACAGAAACATAGCAGTTAGTGCATGACTTACCTGTATGGAGTTAAACCAGGCAGAGGACGGCCAGGGTGACAGCATGAAAGAAAAGAGAAGGACAGACATTAGTGAATCTGAGGAATAATGTGAGGGAGAGTATTTTTTCCTGGTATGATCCTTTGTTGTCTCTGTGTTTATTATACAGCAAGGAAAGGTGGGCTGTGAGAGCTTATTAGGAGGATGTGTGAACCATGCTGAACATTAGAGCAATGTTTTTAACAAGCTCAGGGGCAGAACAGGGCAGAATTAACTGTATAAGTTGTTGGGGTTTTTTTGGACAGATAAGTGCACTGAATGATGATTCACATTCCAGCCACAATTTAGTCCAAAACCTTCTGAAAATTGGCACCAGATGCCCGAGGGAGGAAAAACAAATCCCAAAATGAGCCTATCTGATTGAGTACCATGTACCCAACAGTGTCTGGCCTGCACAGACACGGAGATCAACGACCATTGTGATAAGCGTTAAATTCAAAACAGATGGAGAAATAATCAGACTTTTTGCCCTTAATTTCCAATAGTTTCCTGTCACCTGAAACCAGTCTTGGTTTCAAATAGGAACTTATTTTCCATACAGGCTGTGCTGTAATGGGAGGTGCATTCAATAGCAAAAACAATAAATTTAAGTGTGATTAATCAAAATGTAACAAACAGTCGATAAGTGGAGGACATAATTTTTCATTCAACAGTGAGTGAGTGAGTAGTGAATATTTATTAAAACAAAATCTGTGCTACATGATGCACATAATACATATATCTCTCTATTTTAGTCAGTAAATAAATAAGACCAAACATAATTCCCTCCATTTAAAACTACATTAAAAAAAAACACTGCCGTGGTCATGTATCTCATTGGCTTTGAAGTTGTACACCCACGTTGTACATGCTTGTACTGTAGTAGGCCAGTCTTGAAAGCTTTCTCAGTTACTATTACATGCATATTGGATTGTTTTTTTTCATTCCCTGTTATAGATGATCAAAAACTCACTGAGTGGGAGACACCATAAAACAATTTCATTTATAAAAGCCTTATTAACAATAAAAATGTGCTTCTGTTGTTCTCACAGGAATAAGAAAGATGAATTTAGTGTTGAACCCATTCTGCAGGCAAAATAGAAGACTCAAGGAAAAAACGGTCTGTTTATTTAGCTCTCCCTCCTGGAAACATGCAAGAACAGAGACCGAAGACAGGTGTGAGCTACCCCACAGCTCTGGCCAAGGGCAAGTTTTGTTTTCCTAGGATGTAGTGGTTACGCTTTGGAATGGATTAGGACAACGTGATCCAAGACTACAGTAGAGCTCAGAGGCATCTTTTCTCAAGAGTGTGGTCTCGCAGCCTGAGGAGAGGTAGATACTGTTCCCTGTGATAAAGTATGGTTGGTGCACACATTGTAACTGGATTAGGCCCTCTGGCCACACAGTATTCTCGGGAGGTCAGCATGCAGATAATCCATTGCCTCAGAATTATGAGTCAAAGCTGAGAAATACTGACATGGTACTGCCAAGAATGTTTTACACCTTTAAAGAAAACTTCTGAAGGTGGCGACTTGAAAGTTTAGCACTAATTATTTTAAGTCAGACACTCCTGTACTTGGCACAACAGATGAGCCCTAGAAACAGATGTAAATGCATCAGCCACCAATTAACACAGGCACTCTATTTTAAAGTCTTGCCTTTGTCAAACAATATGGTAGCTATTAACAGCTGCTAGTAATTTACATCCGGTTGGTGTCAACACATGCTAAAAGAGATACAAACTGCTGCATATTTGTGCTAAAATTATTGTCATCGTTATGTATGACGTTTACAGGAATGTGTTTTTGCTGTCTTATCTACATTAGCACTTGTCTGTTTCTTTTAGAGGTGGCGTTGTTGTTTGGGGACACATGGAGGTAGTGCTTATCGGTGAATGGTTCCAATTGGTCAACCAGCAGGAAAGGAAAAGAAGCATTAGAGCACACAATGTAGCAGAACAACTGAATAGCAGATTTTTAGCTCTGCTGGACAATACACAAATCTGCTGTTGCTGTTTCCACTTATTGTACGGTGAAAAGGCTGACTCCTTAACATTATTCATCTGGAAAGTCCCATACGAATGCTATCTTAATTGGATATCAAGAGTTGGAGAGATCATCCATTTAATAAATGTGAAGGATGTTGATAAGAGCTGGACTAATTGTCAGACTTGGCTCTAAAATTGTGAAGGTGAGAATAATGGACACGTGGAGACGCTTTGTCAGAATGACTTCACTTAACACAAAAATAAATTATTAACAGGATGAAAAAAGTCTGACAAGTCTGAAAAAATCTTTCACTTTGTTACAGTTTACCATAGGACTGACACTTGCCTGCAGAAATAAAACAGCACATGTGCTACTAGTTGGTTGAGCTGAATCTATTCTTTCTAATGACCACGCAGGCAGCAGCTCAAGAGATGCAAGCTCTGTCCGTTCCTGGGAGAGATAGTGAAATGCCAGAGGTAATTAACAGCGGCGGAGGTGCTGAAGGGCTTCATGACATCCAGCACCAGATAGTATGTTCCTCTCCTCTGTCTTTTGTTAATTAGTAGCAATAAACTAATCCTAGCCTCATCCTCTCTTTTCCACCATCAAAGTCCACCAGGGTAATGCAATGGCACAGTGAAGCAGAGCAGACTAAAATGAGGAACCGTAACAATACCAATTTGCCACAGCTCTGAACACTGCAGCATTTCCTAAATATATGTGCATGTGCTCGTCTCCCTTATTTTTTTGTGGCTGATGCTTTGATAGTGTCCTCTGTGTAAGCCTGAGTGCTGCGGGGTAGAGGTTTGGAGTGAAATGAAAGAGATCATAGAGAGCCGGGGCTCGCTACATAGGTGTGTCTGTATCAACACTGGTGTTGTTATACCCCTGCCTGTGGCACAACGCTGTAGACTACTATGTGATTTATTAGCCAGCACAGATAGTAGCAAGAAAGCATGGGAATAACAGATGCCACTAATGTAGACTAAAGCTGCCTAATAATAGCCTTCAAAAGACTTTCTGCAACTTTCTAACAAACCGACAGTGTCTTCATTAAATCTGTACAGCTAAAGTAACTACCCGGATAATGGACACATCAGTACTTTTGCATCATTAGGAAACTGGATACAGCATACAATAAAGCTGAACGTCATTTAGTTTGAAAGCTTTTCTCTCATCTAGATAACACTTCTGTGCAACACCAGTGTGCTTAAAGATATGAACTTAGTTGTGAAGATATAATTTAACTCTAACTTCAATCTGACGATCATACAAACATGATCAATGGTGATCAATTCGGTTAATAATTGGATGATCTAAAAGTTAAAAGTAATTGGAAGTCTATGTATCTCAGACAGGCTCAGAAGTATAGAAGTATGCAGCCTTCCCACAGCACAAACAGAGCCTACAGAATCTTCCGATGTATGCAGGAGCCATGATCCTTTACTCCCTGACTAGTTAAATTATTTACAGGTGCTCTCCTCCTAACAAACCTCTTACTGTCCTCACCTCCTGACACAGAGGCACTCAGCCACTCAACTGAATATAAACCAGCACCATGTGAGCCCAAGATGGTCAGACAGTATTCAAGCTGGACAGTATGCTAAATCAGGTGTGTAGCACTCACATCTATATCGCAATATATCGCATACGCTTCTATTTAATTAAACACAATTTTATTAACCAAATCCAAGATCAAAATTCAGACTTTGTCTCTGGTACAAATTCACATTTTTTTCTTCCACACCGGCAGATGAGAAGCAAAAGTAGCTTTGTGATGAAAAGTGAACTTGCAATGACCACAAAGAGAGTGAACTTGCACAAGCTCACAAAGAGAAAGGATTGGAGCTTGAAAAAGAGGGGGAAATCACTCCCTTATCTTTTCCCAACCTCTGTGTTTTATGCTTTGAATCCAACATCAAAGCAATGTGGGGCTGAAAGTCACCCTGTTGTGTGGGTGGGAAGCTTTTACTTTCTTTGTTGGTAACACTGCAGTGCACTGCACACCTGTTAGAACAAGACAAAAATGATAATCAGTCTGAGCATTTTGGTTCTTGTTGTGTCGTTTGTCGGGACACAAACATCTGTAAACACAGCTAAGCACTGAAGCAGTGAATGATGAACAGAAACATGTATGGAAAGCGTAATCTAGTTGTCAAAGTGTCGTTGTTCTTGTCGTTCAAATGTACTTGCAGTGTTGTATTTTTTTTTTTTTTGAATGCACTGCATTTCTTTTATTACATCTGAAATATAATCAATTACTATTTGACATAGACGTCACTGATGAGCTGTGACTGATCCAGACGCTGTGATTGGCCAAACAAGAATTGTTCCTCCAAAAAGCAAATGAAAAACTACTTTAATAACCGAGCTATTCTGACAACTGGCACTGTTACAGATGTGCATGAGATTGGGTGTTTCATGTCACTGTCAAAACACAATGTTTTGTTTATTGATTTTCCTGTCTGGTCTCATTTCAGCAAGAGAGGTACGGAGGCAGTGTGGACACATTAGAGAGAAAACATCAGAATACATTTATGTAATACTGGAAGTGTTGAGGCTCAACAGGAGCAATTCTGTTATTGTCTAGAGTAGAATGACTGCTTTATAAAGCCCTCTTATCCATGTCGGCTCTGTCAGTATGTTAATGAAGGTGCTGCAGCAGTAGGAGGCAGCGTTGGCTGGCATCTGGCTGAGAAGCAGCCTCCCTTGGGGACTTGTATCCCTCTACCAGGGCGTGTGGTAGAGGACTGGGAGGGGGGTCTGTTTGTGAGCTCCAGTGGGTGCCAGAAAGATCACAGTGACCTGCTCCAGGAGCGTGCGTCCCACTGACAGAACTCCTGAAGCCAAAATAGACTCTTCAATCAGCGTTAGGAGCGGACTGCAGGCGATGTCATTACTATCACCAGTCCTGTATTTTTCTCAAAAGAAAACCACATCAAAAGTGCATCTTGTATGTGCCTGGCAGGAAGCACAGGAGTCCTCTGATGAAACATACTTCTATTAGGCAGACTCTGACTGCAGACTGTTACAGAGACTGACCTTCAGAAAACATAAAGGTTTTTTACATGATCATGATTAAAGAAGAAGGTGAACGCTGAAGAAAAGCATCTGTAGAGTCGGAATGAGAATAAATAACATGACCCTCCTGTTTAAAATGAGCCTGCACACAACTGTGTTCTTCTTTACTGTTGACACCATTTCTTAACAACCTATGCTATTGCTAAAAAGGAAGAACAAATACCATTGCGCTTGAACTGGAAGAGAAAAAATAGGCAAGGCAGCATGAGATGTATAAAACCATGGTTAAATTAATAATATGCTTATCACAAAAACTCCAAATTTATATTGAGAAAAGTTCTGGTGCTTGTTTTGATCAAACAGAAGGATTATATTGTGAAATGAAATAGCTTTATCAAACACAGTGACATTTATTCAGTGGCTTGTCCCCTTTTACACATACACTACTGTATGAGAACTGTTTTATATAAATTTCTTAATATTTACTCATTAAATTTAAAACCTTTTGTCTTAACAACAGCAACAACAGCATTATCATGGTAATAAGTATACAGTGCAAAACAAACAACCTCTTCGCACTTAATGCAATATTCTGCCATTCAACTACACTTTCCCTATAATAAGAGAACATTTTGGTGTGAGTAAATTCCAATGGTTCCCAGTATTTTTTTTTTATCAAATGAGAGTCAATATCTTGAAGTAATACAGGATGAGGCATGTTGTTGCACTTGCATTAAGAAAATTACATGTCATTCTGCAGAATTCACAAAACTGCCCAATTTATGTTGAAAACAGATAAGATTATTATTTCATCCCAATAGCAGAGATTTATCTTTGCTAAGGAAAACATATTTTTGGAAGACAAAAGTATTCTGACTGTATATGACTTGTTAGAGTAGATATTTTTGCAGTGTGCCAGGCAAACGTTCAAATTAACTGCATCCCCTGTAAATCAGCACAGCACAAATGTTTTGCACTATTTATTCTGTCTGAGTAAGTGCTTTTTATGCATGCTTTGAAAAGTAGTGCATTTCTATTCTCAGTCTCTTTTCAAAGCACAATTTTAACATGAATGAACAATGTGAGGAGCCTCAGGGCAGTTTAGTGATTTGAATATTAAAATAGAACTTTATATCTGGACTACAGGGCTCAATTAGTTCACACAGGTTTTTTAGGGGACTTACAATAATTGAAAGCTTTTGATCCTAGAGCCTAAACTGCCAAGGACGACAGTAAAGAACTAATGGATGACAGTACGTATACAACATTGTAAGCAGCATTTTTGCCTGAGGAATTCTTTCTAAATACTGAAAGAAAGTAAAAGAAAAAAACTCAAGGATTTTTCTTCTCTACCATATATTATTTCCCACACAGTAGCTCCTTTTTCATGTGGATGTTGCTCATTCCCCACCTGCACCTCACTGCAACTCTATCAAGAAATATGATTAATATGTTGGGCCAGAACCCAGGTCCATGGCACAGGCAGATAATTGAGTTCTAATCTTCACACTGTGGTGATATCATTAACTAACTCACCCCTACAGCTCCATAAAGACGCAGAAACCAATTGACAGTTTGGTAGGCATGGGTGCAAAAGCCACATTAAAATGAGACCTAGGGAAAGCAGGTTTTCATACGGCTATTGCCTGAATCGATAAAGGCTATTAGGTCCAAGTCCCTAAGGCACATCTGACAGAACTGAGGCCAGGAAAGACTAAAGAGGCTGGAAAAATGTTCAGATACTTCATTCAGAGTCAGCAATGGATAAATAACAATAGACACGTTGTGTTACTGTCATAGTGCTATCTCCTCCATTGCAGCAGTGCCTGTTTCTTTTCATTCTCTCATACTTTGGTGCGTCCTGCTGATAGCAGCCAAACACGTAAATGTGTACATGCTGTCATGATGGTAACAAATATTTGAATATTTATTTTGTAATGGTTTAGAACCATATATATATATACACATATGTGTGTGTGTGTGTGTATGTCCTATATATGAACTTCTCTTTTTCTTTTCTAACATATCACGTTATACACAAGATGATGCACTGTGTTATACCACTGCTCATCTCCTACACTATTTATAAATCCTGTCAAATAATATATTCTGATCAGAGGTGTTTCTATAATCATCTACACCTCAATCCTCTGCTGTCTCACCATCACAAGGTGATTTGTTTTGCAGTGGTTTGAGATTGACAGCTTCCTAATGTTGACAGCTAATGCCAACAGCCTTGGCAGGCTGTGAAACAAGGCAGTCAGCAATGAAATATCTTCAATGACAATCCCTAAGCCTATCTACTTTATGGTAATTCATTTTCTGTTCTAAAGGAGAAAAGAAAAGACATTCATATAGCTGAGACAAACACAATATATGTCCAGATACACAGGATGTAATGGTATTAAGCACTGAACACAGCACCGAGGCAAATTTTACACAACTTGCAAGTTCATGAAACAAGTCTAAATATTCTTTATTTCAAAGACACATCAAAATCTAATCTGCAGTCTCAGTCAGTCCTCAGGCTATTCATTGCGCCTCAGGCTACGTAAAGAGAACTTAGGATGAAAAAAACACATACCCACTGAAGAACAACGTAGACACACATCTGAAAGACGCATATTTGGTATGCACACACATTCAGTGTTTAAGTCAACACAAGAAAAATATATTAGAGGACTACAAAAGATATTTTAAATTCAGGTAAAAGACTCCACCTTGGTTTAATTTGATTAAGTTGACACATGGTGGTAATAAACATTCATCCATTCTGTCTGCTCTAAATGGGGCCAGGTGTTCACTTGTGCAACTTGTCAAACTACCTTTTAAACAGAACAGGAACTTCAATTAAGTGTCCAACACCACTTAATGAAGTGCTGATTGTGAGAACAGAACAGTGTCCAGAAACATAATGAAGTCATTAATGCTAATTTATACAAAGTCTAACATTTGAGCCCTTTGTTTATTTGTGAGAAGCCAGAAAACATCCTATGGGTTCATTATGATCTGGAGAGCCTCCGCTAGTTGTGTGTTGGACATGGGGGTCAGGACAGGCATGCAATCAGCCAAGTGCTTCATCTAGTGAATGCAGAGCCATTCCTGTTCTATGCTAATGTCATCTCAGTGGGCAGAAATGAGAAAGTAGTGATGCAAGATAATTACCAGGGCACACCAGAGACAGGTGGTGCCCTAACTGTGGCGATTTAGCATTTTGAATTCCTCACTCTCATTAGGCCTGTACTATTCCTCAGACAGGAAGTAAAGTTTGCAGCACGAGGCACTAAATCTTCACAAGGAGTCTCGGAGGAATGCCAGTCCCATAATGCCTTCAGAACATTCTAATGGCTGTGGCTATTACAAAGAGTCACAAACAAACCTGGTGTTTACCAGCAGTCAAGGTCAGTTTACAGGTTATCAGTGGTTCTGGATGGCAGACTCATTTCTCAGGGCTATCCCTGTACACAGTTTCAAAAGGTCAGTCATTAACCATGCCATAAGAACAGAACACCGCTTAAGTGCCCCTCTTCACTGTTGGGTAAAGACCTATTTATGTCACTTCCAGTGGTGAAGCTCCTAAAAAGCTAAAGCACACAATGGAAGCACTGCTATTAAACCAGCTTCTTAAGGGGTTAATTTTGTACTGCCCAGGTAGAAGGTTGACATGATGCAACTTCATGATTCATGACCCCTGCTGATGCTTAGTCGAATCGCTAATTGTCTGCTTATCACCCGAACAATGTGGGAACAATGGGTGGCCCTTGCATCAAGGCGGCAACACTCGCTTTGGGTTCAGGCTGAAGTTTCTCTAATGACTCACTATTAGCCGCCTGACTTATACCATTGAGTTATTCCTGTTTAGCTCAATAGGAACTGTCTGGAGCAGAAGACAAAATGGTCTGTGGCAGGGCAGAGAGAGCTTTGGTTCCTGCTTTGAAATAAATGGATTTCACACTCCACCTGCAGGGATGCTGGGGAAAGGTGTGAATGGGAACTGAAGAAGAGCCACAGGACAGGACTCGGCAAACTATGGAGCAAGCCAATTAGACGTGGATCGCAGGGAAGCTCACACTCTCTCCTCTGCACCAGAAACGCAATATTGACACCACATGGCATTACATATTGTAAGCTATATTCAAAACACCATTCCTGAACCATCAGTGAATATTATACACCTGCAGAGCCAGAGGAAGGAAGCGAGGTGCTGAGCTTTTAATGATGGACAGAAAAAGTGTCAGCAGCAGAACCAAGCTGAGTTGAAACAAGGGAGCGGCAGAATATTTTCTCACCATTACACATCACCAGCAGTGGCCGTTTGTTTCTGGTGCCAAGCGAGTCCCTTTTGTGCGAACACAATGCTAACAGCCACAGCCTATATTAAGGCTCGAGTCCAGAGATAGGCAGGACAGTCTGAGTAAAGGCTTTAATCATCATAATGCTTCCACGCCTGCCATCCCCTAAATCCTGCTTTGTCCCTTCTTGGTGACAGAAGAAACTTGAACTCTTTCCAGTATGCAGTGGGAATTAGATAAAATGACACTAAAAACTGGAAGTGACTCAACATTTTCTGACATGCCCATCAAACGCCATTTAATATAATTGTTTGTGGAATACAGAAAAGGCATAACTATGTAACAGAAGAAAAGGAAAGTGAAGAGTGAAAGGGTGGGCAGGAGAAAATTCCTGTTGTCACATGCTAACGGAATGGATGAATTTAAGCTGTCAAGAAATGGAGGTATTGTCAGCTAAGATGGTTAAAAGCCAGGGACTCTCGAAATCTTGACACTAAGATGCTGTCAAGCTGCCCTGAGGAATACGAGTGACAGTGATGTGAAACAAAGAATTATTGCCTGTTTGAGCTTGTTAGCTAGAACAAACTCAACGCAGAGAAAAAGTAGTGCTCAATTTAATAATGGAAAAAAATTAGGACAACTGCTGAAACATTACATATACTTGAATTTGGGTATTATAAAAACAAAGATAATGTTTTTTTGTTTGTTTGTTTAATATAAGAGCTCAGTCAACATGAAAAAGAAGAAAAAAGAAACCTACACACACAGCCCACATATGCCACATAGGTAAAGTGTGAACCCTGAGAGGGTTGGCGAAATGCCCTATAAAATTTTATTATATACAGTATGAATACACTGTGCTTCTTGGCAACACAAGATTAACATACAAATTACTATGTGTGCTTTATTACTACAGTATCCCATGTGAAACAGTCTGCAGCCTAACCTTTACTATCAAGTGACTAAATAAATGTTATAGACATGATGTGAATGATGTTTTGTGTTTATTTCTGTTGCTTCATTTTGAGGGGAATACACTCTTCATACCCAAGGTGGAATGAAAACATGGTAGTTTGAGATTTCTATGTTGTTATTATTTTTCCTTTGAGTTATTGTGTTATAAAATGTAAATCTTAAAGATTTCAAGAAAGATAGAAATGAACAATAGACTTGAAGGATAGATCTGTCAGATTGTTTAGATAGCATAAATTTGGCAACATTTAAAGACAACTGGCCACACAGAAGAAGTTTCATTTGAAAATTCTATGTTAATACAATACTGTCCTCGCAAGACAAATGACAACATCAGTCTTTTCAGCAAATGTCCACGAAGAAACAAATAATTACAACAGCCACTAGAGGGCTTTGTCACTTTGTCCATCAGGAGCAAAGGATGAAGTAATGTGATGCTGTTATAAAACCACAAAGTCCACAGATGGAGGCTGCTGGGAACCGTGACAACAAAGGTCCCCTAACTTTAATGAAATTCAGTAGTTATTGTAACGATAGCAATGATATGATGTCATCCTGCCAGTAATGGGTGCCAGATCAGAAGATGCTTACATGTGTCGTTCTGGGGCCCACTTCACAAAAAAGTTGTGTGAGCACTGCTTACATGCAGATCGCAAATGCTGCCAGAGCCCCATTTCACAACTCATTGCCACTCGCAAATTTGCACATACATTTGTGAGTCCTACAGTACCCTTACATGGTCATGGATGGGTCGCAAGTATAGGGTCTCTTTTGATTAGTTAAAAATGTCAAAATTAGTGTTTTTAAATATATTCTTGGTTAATATATTGTGTACCTTGATGGTTTAAAGAATAGCATCCTGAAAACTCCTATAAAAATCCCCAAATTTACAATTCTGTGTAAAGCACATTAAAAAATATTTGAAGGCTATTATTATAGGTACATTTTCAGAACCTTGTGCCAGTATTTCAATATAGAGTAGTCTAAATGTACTGTTTATGCATGATGTTGATTAGGTGGTGGCAGAAATATTGCCTGACTAACTACAGTATAAAGACTGCTTACTCTGGCTGTGTCAATATCAAACAATGGTGGCTGTTTGTGGTATTTATGATCACAAGATTATTAATAGAACTGTGTTATTTAGCTGTTGTATATCGGGTATTTGAGCATGGTGACAGATAGCTGTTGGTTAATTATTTAGTTTCAGATGCAATGTGTAGTGGAATCATTTAGATCCATTTCATGTGGTGTCATAAAAAGACATGTAAAATGGTGAAAATGTCATTTTAAAGTATACATCAAATGATGAATGCTTGGATGCAGGGCATGTCTTATATTTTTATCAACCTCTTATGTTCAGATTCAGTTTTGCCTGATGAAGAGCATGCGTCATAAATGAGACTGCTGCCGCCATGTTGACCTGTATACAGTATCCATGGCTCTGTAGACTTCAGAGACAACTGGGTTGACACTCCAGGGCCTTCCCACTGTCACCGTGCTGCTACACAGAAATGTGTGTGTTATGGGGGGTGGGGTGGTGGGGTGGGGGTGTAGGGTTGATACTGCTGGCCACAAATCCCCTCCTCTCATCATTAGGCCTCGCTGCCTGCTTCCCCTCCAGGCCCCATGCTCCTGACTGGACTCCTTTGTGGCAAAATCAAATCTAAGGGACAGCCTGGGTATCGCTTCAGGCTCCAGAAAACAGGGTCACTGCAAGAGGCAAACGACAACACAGTTGTATACCTGACATGTAGCTGAGCAATAAAAGCTATACAAACTTCCCCCAAACAGAAGCATGATTTGCACTAAATAAAGCAAAACTGAGTCAACATGCTGTACATACAGCATATCAAATCAGCTAGCATGTAGCTGGAAGAATCACAGAGTCACACAAGCACATACAGTAATGGTTCAGCCAGAGGGGAAAGTCTTCTTTCAGGGCACATTGAGTCTGTGTGTTGTGCTGAATTAGTAAATTAAGAAATAACTGTGCTGCTCTGTACAGATGTGAAGAGTCCTATGTTGTTTCTTTCTTCTGGTAATTGCACAGCTTGAGCCCTCTTGCTCTCTCCCTCTCCAGGATTATTGCTGAATACACACTCAATCCCCTCTCTGCCCATGTATCTTGTTGCAAAGTGTTACGTCCAATTGCAAATGGTATTACCCGGCTCTTTCATTGTGTGCACAGCTTTTCTTTTCTCCACATGCCTAAACCATATGCTGGTCCAACAGTGAGCTTTAGAAAAGTGTACCCCTTGGTCCAATGATGCCCTTGGCCCAGGGGGGCACTTAAGTATATTTACCTTTAATCATGCTTCTGTGGAGAAAAGCGTCCACATGTGAATTGCTGATAATCAAGCTTCTTTGTTAAATAAGTGGTAGACTCCACAAGTATATTAGAGACATCAAAGACACAGTTTCCGCTGCATTGATATCAACACTTCAAAACAGCGACATCAATGTAATCTGTTTTCACAAGGTAATAACTACACTTAATACATTGTTCCTTACAGAGACCCTTTAAGATAGCAGAAGTAATGCAGTGCCACTCAGTCTCACTCCCCTTTTACTTAACATTTGGGCTCTCTGACTCATAACTAACATGAGAGAGGAAGCATTCAGGTCCCAGCAGAGGTTCAGCCATGGTGAAATGGTTACACCAGAGCAGGAATCCAAGAGGAAAATCACAGGGGAGACACATTCAAATCATGTCTGTGCAAAACCAGCTTTATATGGCTAGTGCATGACATCGCCGTTGATTTGATTTAGCTCAGCCATGTCCAAATATGCTCTATGGCTATGACTCCGGAAGGACCTCTGGCAATATATTCAAGGTCCACCCATGTTTTCATTAACACCACAGTGTGTGATTTTCCTTATGGAATTCAATGGTCAATAAAACAAAATGAATGACTTTAAGCCAGCACCCCTCTACTCATTACAGAAGCCACCAAGATGGATTTGACATTTCCAATACGCTGAGTGATTCCAGAAAAAGACCTCATTGACTGAGGCCAGGACACCGTACTGAGACAAAATATTCATTTTTCTAATAGCATTGTGTTTCTGCTACAGTGGAGGCAAGTGGGTTCATGTAAAAAGCCCACATATATGAATAAACTAAACATTTCTGTTCTGACTTAGCAATATGACATACAGTACTGTCAGCACACTTTTTATTTTATAGTATAAAGATGGTGCAGTCAATATAGACAAAGAGTGAAAATGAACAGCCTATTGTTTGTCACCGGAGACAAGCCTAATAATATATTTCGTCAGATGTCAGCTACTACAAATTATTTACAAAATGACAGCCCTCTCAAGCTGCAGCCCGAAAGCCCCACTCGTCCTGCTGGCACTCCGTGACTCAATATCTACTCATGATGAAGAAGATTCTTGAGAGAACTCATAAATCTTAAACAGCCACCTGCAAAGGGCACAGAGGTACTCATTCAAAGGTTAGATTCTATACTGCAGTTTCTCAGACTCGCTGTATTTGCTCTGCAACACAGTGATTAGAAATTTAATTGATACACAAATGTATTTATATGGTTACTCTGACTGTGGGATGCCTAAAAAAAACAAAACCAAAAAACAAGCTTTTCCATTAAAGCCAGATCAATAAATTGACAGAGCATTAGATCATACCGCCAGTCTATCCTCCTTTCTCTGACAGCATTCAATCAACCTCCCAATTCATCCCTTTCACTTAAGAGCATTTTCAGCTTGCCCCCAAGGGTCTCTGCTACTGTCACATGACGACAATGTTGCTTCAAAGATGCTCTCTGTTGTCCGTGTTGATGTGTCTTTTGAGCAAAAGCAGTTGCTCTCCATCAGTCACACATATGTTGTTGTAATGATGTCTTTGTGATGCTGCTTAGTGCTGAGTGCTGTGGTCAGCAGTGTCCCACAGGGTAAGCAATGGGAGGTCGATCATTTCCTGTTCCTGCTAAAGTGAGCCAGAGGTAAGTGGGATGTACAAATTAGCGCATGAATAGGAAACACGACCACAGCAGAGCCGATCAGACAATGGGTTATCCTTTATCCTCATTGTTTAGCAGCAGGATACAAGTGAAACTAATATTAACTGTGAAACTTTAACTTCCACCTGCTGTTCTCTTTCTTCCCATTTTACCAAATCTGTCATGTGTGATATTCACTGTGACACCACATAGATTTAAACCACGTGGAGGAGGGATAGAGAGTTTAAACAAATGGAAACCTGTTCTATCCGGTTTTTGAAGACCACAGACATTATAATGTTGTACAGTTGGAGTCACCGTAGGAGGTATAGCTAAGGTTATGTAGCATGACCAAATGACTTGACTCTAAGGTGATTGATTCAGGGAAGGAGAGAATGATAAGCCTCTGGGAGAGACCGACTGAGGAAGATGTCCTCCATCATCAGTTACACTAGATTAGGAAGTTCCACGCCAGTGTAGCAACAAAGAACAATCTGTGGATCTCCACCCCACTGGTCCACTACTGTACTGAAGACCCATCTGTTCCAGCAGCTTCACTAGTGCTATACATCACCCCCTTTCAGGCCCATCACACCAGGAGCCAGCAGGGTTAGGAAAGAAGCAAGAAAAGAACATCTATGGTCAGCAAAAAGCAAAGTCCAACTGTGTTTTAAACACGTCTTGGTGGGGATCATTAGTGCACAAAATATGTGAATATTCACTGAAAACAGAAATACATTTTATAACTGACCATATTTTAAAACGGACTACAGTTTTCTATGACGACCAAACTAGAAAAGAAAATCTTTCATTGTATTTCTTTCCACATGTGTGTGTGGGTATATAGTTTCATCTGTGCAATAAGATCTATAACACACTCAACTATCAACATACCTAGACTAGAAATAGATGACTGCAACTCTTATGTACAGGGTTACTTTAATAACTTGCCCCCAGAGTGACACTTTTATATCATAACCTTCTTTATTATTCATTGAACATGTACAATGTCACAATTATTTTTAAAAAAAGTCCACAAATAGACTACTGTAAAAACCCAGAGGACAAAAACAACAACACATATTTGATTTGAAAGACATTACTAATGTCACTGATATTCATCAGATCATTTCCATGGCATTTTGCCTTGGCTAGCTGACAGTGAAGAGGGACAGGAAATGTGGAGAAAGAGAGAGCGGGATGACATATGCCAAAGGGTTATGGCCTGATTCGAACCCTCCACCTCACTGCTACATGGCAATCACCTCAGACTGTGAGGCTCGCAGTATGTCCCAGATTCATACCATTTGACAGATGGAGTAAACCATCCTTTCTGAAAAATACACATATTGTAAGTGGCATCGCTCCATATCTGATGTATTTCCAACCATGTACACCATGTCCTGAGTGCAGAATGAAATCAGCGAAAGTGAGAGAACTATGGAAAACTTACAGTATAACTTTTTCTTTTATTAACAAATAACCTATAAAAAATATCAGCATGAATACATGTTAATAGTTGTTTGCTGTTTATTGCTTAAAATGCTTCTGCAACAATAAGACAAACAATATCTCCCAAATCATCTACTGTTAGTTGTCATTTAAGAAATATCAAATCACAACTTATTACTGTAATAAACTGTAGTGATTTGTCCTGAATGCAACAATTAAGCAAATCATTCTTGGTGACTATCACAATTAAACACATAGATAGTAGAATAATTAACCAGCTTGCAGCCAAACTAATTTATAAAGGATTAAAATGTAGGCCTTGGGTATTTCAAACTTGAGTTTCACCAACCAGGCTACCAACATCAAACGCCAAATATACCACAATGTCTGTCAATGGGACATGTGTACTGACAGAGAGACTTATTCTAGCCGCTGGCCATAGCAACAAAGTCTGAGACATACAAGTTGTATGCGAAAGTTTGGAAGGCTGCAAGAAGATGGCAAAGTCTTGTTGGCTTGCAGTTTCCACAGTGCGAAATGCAATTAAGAGATGGCAATTTAGGGCAGATGTGGAGGTCAACATGAGATCTGAAAGACCAAGACTCTTGGATTCAGATCAGAAAGGCAAATCAAAAATCCCATTGACTGCAAAAAGCCTGCAGGAATATTTAGCAGACTCAGGAGTTATGGTGCACTGTTCCAATGTCGCACAAACAAGATCTTCATGGAAGATTCAGTAGTAGAAAACCTTACCTGCATCCCCATCATAAAATGTCAAAAGTATGCAATGTGTAACTGTGGTTACATCTTTTCAATTAAAAAATATGTTATTTGTCAAGGGGTGCTAAAACTTTTGTAAACAACTCTATGTACCTGGTTGTTTGTAGTGTTTGTGGGGAGTGAAAGGACTTTGGGAAGTTGCATCTTGAGGCTGATGTAATGAGGCTGTAATGGTCTTTGTTTGATGAGAGAATGATATTCTTCCTGGCAATGCATGCATGTGCAAGTGAGTCAGTGTAAACATAATTATTTGACAAAAAGAAGTAGCAGACAGTCACTGTAAATTGTGGATTTTCAGAAAGTTATATCCTCAAACCAACAACCCTGAACTTGGTTCGGTGAGTTGGCGAAGTATTTATTGGTTCACCTTGGTAACGTTTCAAATGTAATTTTGAACAAAAAAAAGAAAGGAAAGGAAAGAAAAAAAGCAGGATGTTGGTATTTTGATTCAAAGCTCTGTGTTTCTGTGCTGTGTTTATAACATAAGAGGAGACAACCCTGTTAAGCCTGCCAAGACTGTGAATTAGCTGTCCACTACATTTCTGTGTAGACATTTGATAGCAACAGCTGCTGAATATTGTTTGGGAGCTTACAACAAACCAGTCACAACAAAGATGAGATGTGCATTTCAAAGGTTTATCCTTGCATTAACACTTCTAAATTTTTAAGTGTAAGATTATTACTATTGAGACTATTCATGCCTTTAAATAAGAAATCTTTAATTGCAATTGAAAAAATACTAAGCTATTTTAGCTTTTACCTGCATAATCATTTATATTTCATGAGCTACTAATTGACTCCTTCATAGTATCTGTGTCTTCCGTCATGCTAATCCTTAGGAGAGATCAGCACTGATGCATAGGGGTGGGTATGCATGAATCACCACAGTCTGCTATTGATCCCTGCTTCTCATTGAAAAACAACTTAATGAACATTTGCCAAGGCGTCACACAATGCATCAGCGTGTTCCAGCAGATATGTGTTCTCTGGGATTGACAAGAGGAAAAATAGGAGGCTGGTGGACACCAGAGTCCAGTCAGGGAAGGATCCATAGATTTATTGATCCCATCTCTAGATAAGAGATGCGAGAATAATGATGCTCTGAACGCTTGAGCTGGGATGGCCCAAATCCTGGGAGATTGGACAGGGAAAGCAATGCAAGAGGGGGAGTTCAGCAGTAGGACTGGGCTAGAAGTTGAAAAGCCAATTTGTGGACTGCTCTCCTGATGCCAGGGCATCATTAGTATTGAACGCTGTTGACATCCATGGAGACCCTATGCAGCTTCTCGAGAAGGGGTCTCCACATCTCAACCTAGAGATATGTACAGTCACAATGCTCTTCACAGTGTAAGCATTCATAACTAGTGAAAGGGAAACTTTAATTGATGACCTTTGCAACCACACAAATGCAACTTCCCGAAGGGATAGCTAAAAATAAAAAAAAAAGAATGAAAAAATAAGCATCTTTACCTAACTATTTCAGAGCACTTGGCTCTCCCCAGCTCCAGCCTTAAAGGCCAGGAGAGTTATCCTCTGTTCACTCTAAAGTACACTTTGTCCCAGTTTCCTCACCAGATGGGCACACTTTTTAACTACCGAGGCTTCTTTGCAATGATTATCATGGGCACAGCAAAAATGAGTGCAAAGGAAGTTTGCTACATCCTCTCTCTCTTTTTATCTGTAAAATTCAAAAGGCAGGAAAATAGTATCTTGCATGAAGGGTAAGATGACCGTGAGTAATTGACGACAGTAAAGGGTCAAGGTGAAAGATGGAAGTGAGGCTCCATCATATTAAGAATTATTTACTTGTTGGTAAGTTCAAAAGGACCTTGACATGACTGTAATGAGAGCTTTTCAGATCCCCACATATCTTGTTGTCTGCACAAGGCTATATTAATCATGATAACCCAACTGACTTGTCAAACTGTTGGAATTGATCCCCTCATTCAGTAATCCTTGTGAAGGTCACATTCACTTGTGGTCAGTATAATCTTCCCACAAAAACAGACATGAGAACTATAACAACATGATCCACAACGCTGCAATAATCCATGCTATGCTCTGCACATTTGCAAAGAATCTATATCTCATTTGCTGTGACGTGCCCTTTCTCTTTGTGTGCGCCTGAGTCGTCCAAAGGTCACATGGTGCAAAGCAGGGGGAACACAAGGAAGTCATCAATAGAAATCAATAGAGTGTAATGCCCTGTGAGTAACTGGGTGAAATGGTTGTCATATTCAAATAACGGTAGACTGTAGACAGCAATAAAATCAACCAGTCAGGAATTTATCCCTCGAAGCATCCAAGAAACATCCACAATGAGCTTTGTGAGCTCCTATTGTCTTTGTCAATGTGTCTCTGTGTGCCCACTAAGAAGCATTCTTGTACACTCACTGGCATATCAAATGACTTTTTCTCAAAAACCATTAATTCCTGCTTTAGGTTTACAATTTGTCAATTACTTCACATCACGAATATGAAGCTATATAAAACAACAAATGCATTATTTTCTTCATAATTATGGAAATCAGTTTATAAATAGATATTAATTAATATCCTGTGTATGTGTATCTGCTTTTAAAGTTCATTGACCGCAATCCTTGCAGAACCTGCTGCTAAAGGCTCATCACTTTTTAATTACCAAGGGGCATAACTCTGCATTGAATCATTTTATTCACATGATGTGCCTGCCTGCGTTTAAAGCCTTCTCTTTAAAGAGAACAAGCTAGTCGACAGAATTTGGAGACATGCTTGAAAAGGGCTAACCACAGTACAGCAGCATACAGAGCCGCTCCGTGTGGAGTACGCAGGGGGGCGATATCTAAGCTCAACAGTAAACACCGGCATCTCCCCGCTAAACCGTCAACATCTTCTCCGGTAGGGCAGATCAAAGACGCATGCACTCACAAACTCTTATCGACACACAAAAGCACTAGTGCTGCACTGTGGAGAACTAGGCTGTAAAGGGGATTGCTGCTTTTCAGAAGCAAGTGTTTTGAGAGAGGAAAAAAAAAATCCGAATCATTTTCAATACAAACATGTGGCTGTTAGAGATATCAGAACACGGGAAAAGGCTTACATTACATTTGCCTTTCCTTTCCTCAGAAATCCACAAGGGTGAAAGGATACTTTGCTTCCTCCACCAAACTCAGCTGCTGAGCACTTAAGTGCGTGAATGTTGACAGTTAGTGTAAGCATATAAACAACCAGCAGCAGACACGGCACTGTCTTTCTATAAATCTGTGAATACACACCTGGAACAAGGTAATTATTCCCCAATCTCGGAAACCCATCGGCTAACTGTCTGAGGACGATTTAGCCTCTGGGGGCAACGGCCAATATTTCAGGGTTCTGGTGTAGTCAGCAGATATCTGGATAACGGATAACGGATAACTGATTTCTAGGCCAGGACTTCCTCTTACATGCATAGGTTCTTGTTTACAGTTCAATTAGCAACTTGAGACGGCTAATCTCTATAAATAGATATATGTATATGAATGCAGATACATTTTTAAAAAAAGCTATATCATCATCAGACAATAGCCAATGGGTTCCAAGATTGCATTTTGGCCAATGGGTTCTGCTCACACAGACTGTTTACCTGCATGCAACCAAAGCCCCCTCAAATGTGATTCGTCAATTCTACTTGGACTACAAACCGACTACAAATGCAAACCAGAACGCTTCCGGTACCAAAATCTTGTCCTGTTGCCTACAGATTTTGCATTCATATGCAGATATCCATTTATAGAGATGAATTATTCCCTAACAGCCCTAATGTACATTGCAAAAAGATAGTCAGCTTGGGTGGCCATGGTGGCCAAATGGTTATGGTACATACCACATAACCACACTGTCCATGGTTTGACTCCTGACCAGGGGAACCACACTGCACGTCATACTCCTCTCTCTCTCTCTCTCCACATTTCCTGAGAGTAATCAGTTCACCATGCAATAATCAATAGGCCATAAAATGTACAATATCATGAAATAGGCGTTACTTAACCAGTGCTCTACTGGAAAGTTATTCTGGGCATAGAAAAAAAAAGTGTCAAATAAGAAGAATAAATATAAATGCCCCATATTTCAGACACTGAGGTATTAAGCACTTTTCTTTTTAACAGTTTCAGAGAGAGTCCAAGTATCTGTTTAGTTGTTAACTCTGAAGACTGCTGCTTCTTGGCACACAGAGCCTTTATTTGGATAGTGTCGCTCCAAGGATCCCATTCCTATTTTAATTGACTGTCACTCATAGCATGCGGTCAACAGTAACACTAGGATTTTACAGATTCCTTTATAATATTCTTGACAACAAATCAATAAACAAGAGCCTGAGCAGTAGGAGAGATTTCCTGTCATTAACTATAGCTGTCAATCTGTCTCTTCTTAGAATAAACCTTGTTCATGGTTGGCAGTAGCAAACAAGACACATTTTGTTGTGTTTTTTTTTAGTCTTTCAACTTTCTGCTTGAACTTCTCAACATGCAATAAATAATATTGAGGTATAGGACAACTTATTTGTCAAAAGTTATTTCACTGCATGTTTCTCTAATATTTTTTTTTACTAAAAATGTTCACTCTGATTAATATACTGTGTTTCATATAACCACAGTAAGGTCACCAAGGTTAGATATATTTGTCTTTTTTCAGAGAGACACAGTAAAACCTCCACACTAATCCTAGCCAATTCAATGCTGATGTCTCACCCTAGTATTGATGAAAATACAATTTGCATTGAAAATAAACAACAGCCTTTGGACCACAAATAAGCAGAAATTGGTGGTGTTTGGGAAAAAAAATTTCTCTCAACTCCAAAGCTCAAATAAGGACACTTGAAACTTACAAGAGTTGAGATAATGCTACTGTGTCTATGTATCCATCAGGTCAGCAATATAATATCTTTCGTCCTTAGACCCTCAGTTTGAATAAAGAAAACCATATGTTACACAAGAGATTGTTGTCAGTACTTCAGTACTTATTCACCACTGTATAGTGTTCTGCTGTAATATATTTTGAAACTACTTCAAATTTAAAAGAAAAAAGAAAAAAAAATCTGCACATCATAACGTTAGGTTTAATGCCAAGAAGCATGCCAACAGACACAGAGTACACACACACACACACACACAACTATACACAGCGCTGTTACAGATTTAGCACACTGTCTTAATATCAGTTTTACTATGAAATGTGATGGACAAGAACCACTCAAGATGATCAAATAAATACCTCCAGGCTGTTTCCCTCTAATGATAAGCTGTTGCCAATGTTAACTATGGCTCCTTCCTTTCTGTGTGGAGCTGCTGTGTGCAAAGCAGCAGCAGCATAAAGAACATGTCCACAGGCACCCTATGTCAGTCGGCTGACCTACTTTATTCTCTGTAAGGTCTCGCAGCTCCCTCAAGAACCCCTCCACAACAAAGACACCATTTTGTCTTCATTAGATCCAGAAAATGTCATCGCATGCAGTTTGCCTCCAAATGATATTAGCTTTGTTTACAATGTGTTTACCACCTTAATTCCAAATCAGCTACACAAATAAGCAAATGAGGAATGATGAAATGAGCTTCAGCTAATGAGTATCGCACTCTCTGAAACAGAGGTAATGCCATGTGCGGGGCTACCTGCACATGTAATTGGAATAGTCTGCAAGCAACAGAGAGGGGTGAGCCCTATGAGATGTTTCCACTGACACTTTGTATCCCTCTGTTGGTCCCAGTCCCTATTAGCATTCACACCATGTAGCTGCAGCTTTTAATCATTAATACATTTCAAATTAAATACAATTACAAACCATGATCAATGATGGAGTTTTAATTACTGCTAATAACTGACCATCTGCCTGGCGGCCGAGGGGTAAGAAAGATGCACCCTGAACAGTGCACCCAAAATGTTAAACAGAGCCATGAAATGCCTGTGTTAATTAAAAAGTCACATTAAACTGGCCCACCCATGCCAAGGGGCTAGAGGCATGCTGGAATGGTAATTGTGACCCACAGACAGAAGAATTTCTTTGGCTGGCCCGGGGAGAGATATTCGAGATCAGTTGCATCTACCTCAACATTTCCTGGTGACACAGTAGGTTACATTACCACAGCTGTAAAATGACATAGTGTTAAAACCATACTGGGGCAATGATTTTGGATACTGGGTTGATTTCTTTTTTGAATGATATTTGTTTTATCAGTCATTTCTCATGGTTGCTTTGTAGTTATCATTGAGAAATAACTTCTGACAAAGAAACCAAAGCTTTCTTGCTCCGAGGACATTACTCCTCACTGCCTCTGCACTCTAACCTCTCTGAGAGTTGTTGTCATTTTAGTGTTTTCACTAGCCCCGCTTCTGTCCATGATATTTAAAAGCACGTATTTCTCTGTGGCTGAAAAGCTGTGTACACACCCCTTCCTATTTATTTCTGCGTCTATGTATACAGTATGTCTGCAGACTTGTGTTGAAGATAAATGACAGATAAAGAAACTACAAAAAACTGGAGCAGCACAGCAGGAGAAGAACTCGTTACGTTTTAGCCACCAAATCAGCGCTGATGACGGCTGTGCACTGAAACGTGTTAATTTGTACCATCACTCCGCTCAAGCATTAAACATGATTGTACACTACGACATCCGTGAACACTGCCGTCTCCTTCTACCTCTGCCTTCATCAAGGCCTCACACTACTGCATGTGGGAGACTGATCGACTAAGTTTGTAGCTGTGTGCCGTAATTACCTTGTCTAAACACTACAGCAACAACCACAACAACCATCTGCACAAACGCTTTGGACCAGTTCACACACAAGGCCAGAGCCGAGGGACTCATAATGATGTTGTTTACTTCAACTCTTTCTCTGTCTCTGACTGCTGCTCATTTTATCTTTCTTTTCCACTCCTTCTTGCATACACAGTCATTCCGTTTGCATTTTCCTCCCTTATTTTCAAATGTTCAAGTGGAAGACAGCGGCTATGGCTCCATCAAGATAGCAGGGGGGCTGAAGCAGCAGGGGACATGCCAGAGGGTATGCTGCTGAAACATGTCTTGACGACTAAGGCCAGATTGGGCTCAGGGGGGGGAAAGGGGATGGTTGCTCTTTGAAAGCCTCCACAGCGTCTAGAGATGTGGTCCTCACGGCTGTAGAGCTTGTTATCCGTGGAAAAAAAACACAACTCAGATGGGGCTACATGCCTCTTTCTAAACCCACGCACACTTCTGCTTGAATGGGCTCTGTTCATACTCCCATGTCACTTACACTGGAAACATGGCAAGAAACTCACATTAAAAACATAGCTGCTATTCATTAGTTCATCCTTATTTAGACATACAGTGTTTTTCAAAGTTTAGCACCATGTTAACAGCCTTTAAAGGCTGAAATCTAATTCTGGAAGGTAATTAATTAATATCACATCTTAGAAAAAAAGCCTTCTTTCTAAATAAATCATTTGAGTGATTCACCAAACAGGCATGAAAATGCAAAAAAGGCAATTTCGATTTAATTCTGTGTGAATGCTGGAACTTTTTTGTTGATACAGGATATTAGCAGCTATTCATTTAAACTCATCCTGCTCAAACACCTTTAATTCCAGAGAGCGCTGGCTTAGAGTTTTCTACAGTAATGAATTACAGATGATACTGGGAAACATCATGAATTTTTGGTCGACTTGTGCACCTTACCCTGCCAAGTCATTAGTACTTGCGACACAAGAGCATGCAAATATGCCAGGAAAATGGTTTTGTGATGATGATGATGCTGATGAGGATAATAAATTCTTGAGTGAATATGCAGCCCCTGACATTTAACTGTGGTGCATACTTTTTCCTTGTGCTTACATATTTAGGACGCTGTTTTTCTGTTTCATTCTTCTATACAAAAGGACCAGTGAAAGACAGTGACGATCATATGATAATGCTGACCTGGCACAAATGATTCAGTCTATCAGCATCAGCGATTTTGACGATTCTTTTGCAGATAATTGTCTTTCTGTCCGTCAAACAAATGACTGCAGTAGTGGGGAATCTAGGACACCTCCTGAGGAAACCTACAGCAAGAATCCTCTCGCACACAACACACAGACATGTATCCCTTTGCCACCTTCACATTGAAATATGGCTTCAGAGACAAATGTACATACCTGGAGGTCCCATTGATGTGAAAAGATAGAAAATCAGACATTGCTGAGGTGATATTTTTAGACCTCTACTCCTCTGCTGGGCCGAACACAGAGGGATTACTGAGTGATTGCCCATCTAAATAATGCAAAGTGTATTCTCCTGCAAACCCTTGAGGCCCAAGATGCAAAATGACTTAGATGACAGGGAACAGCTGATGAGATGTTTTGCCACAAAAGTCTTTCCATGTTTCCTTCACCACATTGTGTCTAAGTTGTCTCTGAGCAAAATGGTGAGGTCTGTGTGATAGACACAGAAGATAAAAAAAGTCACTTATTCTATGTATAGCTGTTGGAAAAACAAATTTAATTAAGTGAATCAGTTTCGAGTACATTTAAATTAATTGTTGCGTGCAGAAAAAACGGATTCTGCTGTACAATAAAACTTTGAAACATGAAAGTTAAATGTATTATCTACGAGAGGGACAAAATGAGAAGAAAAGGAAAGTAAAGGCTTTGAAAAAAAAGAGGATGAAAAAGCTTTATCTGCACAGAAGGTAAACAGGCTGGATATTGAAAACACTGCCGGCAAAAAAAAAAAAAAAAAAAAAAAAACAGCTCTCTGAATCCAAATCCTCATTTGTCTGAATAATGAGAAGATCCTGACTGTAGCTGTTGCATGAATCAAAAAGAAAGTTCTCATCTGTGATTAAAAGCAGGGGCTTATGCATGCTTTGAATTTCCAAATAACTTTTGAAGGACATGAGACTATGAAGATGCAACAACAGAAATATTTTGTTTGCAAAAACAACTCCTATCAAAGCGATCCTCTTATCAAAATGCACAGGTATTTGACTGCTCTAGTGTGTTCAACCAGTACATTTAAATTATCAAAAAGATGAATAAAAAAAGCATTATTACATGTACCCTATCTGTATGAACAATATAAATGGACTACATAGAAATACATTTTGATTGATTAGTGTTTTATCTTT
This sequence comes from Euthynnus affinis, assembly GCA_029490765.1. Classification (NCBI taxonomy): domain Eukaryota; kingdom Metazoa; phylum Chordata; class Actinopteri; order Scombriformes; family Scombridae; genus Euthynnus; species Euthynnus affinis. Next base: position 10,249,654 of record CM055852.1, on the reverse strand, counting down.
GTAGAGTGCAGTGGATGTTGTTTTTAGTCTGATAATACTGTGCAGTATATGTTTCAATCCATGATACTGACGGACAAAAGGAGAATATGAATTTATTTCAGGATGAAGCTGTATTGAGACACATCATAGTGCCACTAAAATACGCTGTGAGTTGACAGCAGTTAATGAATCTTTAATGTTTTTGCTTAAGTTGCCAGGGAAAGAGATGATGGCTTTACTTATACTCCTGCTGCTGAAACAGTACAGAGTTTCTCCTCTCTGATAACTCTGCAGGAAGCTGTGCGGGGTAGCCATCTTATTATCCTCACCTTGAGCCCCTCTACCAAGCAGAGACTTGCCTAAAAATCCTGTGGGACACTGTGAACACACAGCCAATATGCTTTCTGGCTGAATGCAAGCACTGATCTTTTCTGCTGCTGAAATTCTTATTAATCATGACCCGGTGACGCGGTTATGCAGAAAATGGGCAACGTTTGCTGGGTAAAGTTCCCATTTAAATAGCGCTAAGTTAAATAAAACAAATCATATCCATGGGAAAACTATTATTATTTACATAATTTCATAGGTCACATGCAATATAAACAGGCAGACAGAAACAAATAGTAACACAATCAGGACTGCAGATTGCCTGCTTTCAACAAAAATGCAGATCCAAGGAAAAACCTGAAAATTCCCCTCATAGTTTTCCCATGGGAGGCAGCATGTGCTTGCGAGAGAAACATTTCACCGGGGACTGGGGAAAGGATTGAGTTCGGCCATGAGGGGAAGTGGAGTGAGAGTCCGTCTCTGAGCTGCCACAAACAATGTAATCTGACATGACAGACCTGATACAACGCTTGCCTGACTCGAGTGCCCATTACAGGGTTGTCAGGAAATTTAGTATCTAAAAACAAACCATCACATCAAGACTAACTGACCAACTTATCATATTTCTAAACTATGCATATGATTAGATAAATACTGTTTTAAATTGTTGCACACAAGTAATCCCACAAGCAAGAGTCAAGTAGGGACAAATAAAGAAAACATTCTGTTTTATATTATGTATTAGGCATTTAGAAAAAAAAACAAAAAAACAAATATGCTTCATTGAAAAATGTCGCTCACAAATTATTTTACTATACCATTTCACAGTAAAGCGGAGCATTAGTCTCTCTCAGGAGACAGTATTCTTGTTAAAATGAAAATATATTTTACCTTCTCTGCACAACTCTGATTTTCTGCTATAAAACTGTGAACAAAACTTCAAGCAACTTAAATTTGTAAAGAATAAAAGACAGTTGACAGGATGTGAAAATCTTTGAGAACTAACTGAAATCATAAAGTGATTTCTCATAGGATTGTTTTATGTAGCAGGAATTGATGTGTTCCTAGTGTTGGTTCAATTATACTTGTTTTTCACTCATTAGTTAAGTGTAAAGATTGATCACATCACCACACAGGCAGCAGGCAAAAATCATAAATTGGCTTGTTGTGATTAGAGTTTGCTGCAATTATTGAAAACACTGAGCTGAATGCAACACACTGTGCACTGAGTATCAACAGGAAAGTGAAGTAATCAAAATAAACCTAAAATTTAAGCCTACTTTTCATGTCTTACCGGTATCATGTAATTATTATTGTCTATCATTGTGTTTACCTAGTTATCATGAACTTTGGTTTTTACAACAATATGTTTTTTGTATACTACTACATATGTGTCTTCTCCAATGTATATGTATGTGTGCTACAAATGTGCATGTCTTGGTTGCCTACTGACATGACTGTTTTATATTTTACCCACAATTCACCTGAAAAATCCAAAACCAGCAATGAATGTATTCTAAAACAAGTATTATTTGTATTTACAGCCTGGCACACAGTAGCTTATGCATCTGTGCGAGAGAACTCTTACTACTTTTGGCCAAAAACTATTGAAAACACATAAAAGTAACATTGCAACTACTTCACAGACTGCTCATTAAATCTGCTGGACCTTTCTCCACTCTGCTGTATCAGTGAGCTCCAACTACTCCGGCCAACATCTCAGAGATAAATAGTGGCAGAGCTGTTCCCGGGTCAGTTAAGGAAGTGGTTCCAAACCTTTTTGGCCTGTAACCCCTTAAAATTAAGCAAAATCTACCTGGGAGCGTTCGTGACAACTTGCATTGTCTACCAGTTCAACAAAAAAGGACTTATTTTGTTTTATTTGAGAAACTTTCTGAAGTTTAAGGAGATAAAATACAGTATTTCACAAAAAATAAAGCCAAATATGGAGAAAAGCTTGAAAAAGTAAATTTATCCTGCCCTACTTGACACCTGAAGTTGGCTTATGTTTAATCGCACTTACAAATTCATATGATAGTAAGCCATAAAGCTACTCATCATCATGTGTTACCATAACAACATGGTAATGCAGTAACAAACTCATTACACTAAACTGAATGGGAACTTGAGAATGGGAGTCAAAAATGTTCAATAAAAATAAGTGAGGATGCAATTTTGTTTGGTTTTGGCCAAGTGACCAGGGTGTAAGTGGGATAATCCACTCTGAGAAGTGTGTTTAAGGATTTAATACTGCACTCAAAGATGCAACATAACACACTCTGCCTCTTTGCTTTCAATGTAAACCTTGTCATGGATTATCCCTTCCTTACCTCAGTAATGCACATCCTAAGCTCCAGTCAAAACCAGACCAACAAACAACAGCAGAAAAAATAAATAAATAAAAACAGACATGAAAAATCAACTGTACTGCTGCTCCAAATAGTGTCTGCACTTCACCTGCAGTGGAGCCTCAACATGTGCGCCAACTGGAGAGACAGGAAACAGAACATGTCAAAGAGCAAGCTGCGCGTGTGTTATGTCTATGTACACCATGCGTCGTCCTGTTAGCCAGGTGAACACAACATGCTAATGCCCTGAGGAAAACACTTAAGAGAGGGACGCATGTGTCGAAGAATGAAAAAGTGAATATCTGGGAGCCTCATTGTAAAACAACACAACTGCACGCGGCCATGGGCACGTGAACAATGGATAGACATGAAAGATGAAGCACAAAGTAATTAAAATTCTGTGCAAATATAAATATCAAAAGCGGAGCTGTCAGAGCAGGCTCTGATAACTGCCTGCTGAGGAAAAAAAAAAATAGGGCCATGTTGGCAATAGTTGACAACCCTGGTAGAGCTTCACATTTGGACGTGTGAAAAAGGAGGTGGTAGTGTGTGTGTGTGTGTGTGTGTGTTTTAGTGTGGAGTGGGGGTGCTTTGTGCTGTCAAAGCTGTGGAAGCTTGGGATGAAAATAAAAAGGAATATAACCTCTGCCAGAAGATAATGTCACTCAGTCTTTGTATTTAGGAACGGGTGTTTCAGTGCTGGCTAAAATATATGAATATGGTGCATAAAAGTACTGCAGTGTAGAGTGAGGGAATAATGTCCACGAGTTGTCCATTATGTGTCCTTCCCATAATAAGTAGGAACAATAAAAGCAGTCACTGCTGTGCACTGAAGAGACACTGTCCATTAGAGGACTCTAGATGAGCGTTTTCTGTACCAGACAAAGCTTTTGATTCTTTGATTATTCCTTTGATCTAAATCAAAGATCTAGATGAAGGGCAGCAGACGATCTCTCAAAAACCATGACAATCATTCTTATATTAAACAGACATGAGGCGTATTACTGTGATGACAACCTTAAGAGAGGTAATGGTCAGGGCTGAATTCCACTGAGAATTTACAATTTGAAATGCAATTTCACAGTGAGACCTGGGTTAATCTACGTTTCTAAGCTTTGATTCAGTCTCTGTGTTATTTGACACAGAGGGCAATACAGAGTTTAAAGAACAACAAGAACATATATGAGAATACACTATATGAAAATACAGTCACTTACTTCCTGGCAACTAAAAAAAAACATGGTGGAAATACTTTTTAGTCTTAAATGAGACAACCATCTGGGATCTTTGAGGTGAAAAAGTGTAAATGTCATTATAATGAGAAACAGTAACTATCACTATCATAATAGGATGCATGAAAATACCAAGCGGATGTCCGGGGGGTTTAGGATTTTCTCTTTTCTCTTTCTCTCTTTTTTCACCAATAAATGGATAAAGATGTTCACAAAGGTAAGAGGTCATACCTGCCTTGCTTTCACCTGTTATTGACATTAAATACAAACCACCAAATAACTGACACATCCGGTACTCCTCCTATTCATAATTAGTGGTTAAAGTCATCAGGATACTTTTGCTGTTTAAAGCCTCTTCTGCCATCTTTGTTACATTCTAAAAGAACAAAAAACAAGACATTTTTAGAAATGTAGCATCTAATAACATGTGGTACTTTTTGGGAGTACAAATTGAAGAGGCTGCGCATACTGTGTAGGAAAGTTCTCATTCTTAAAAGACAAATATTTCAACTCAGAGAAATCATCTGAATTCTTTTGAAAGTGAAGTTGTTGTAGAGTATTTGATGTCATGAATTACACAAAAAAATGTTTGTTGGTATTCATTTAAATCATTGTCACTAAAAACAATTGACTGAGTATATGATGTAATGTTTAAAGGTTAAATGTTTGTTATATATGATACGTAAAACATAACAACGACAAAGTTGACTATAAAAATGGAAAATCAATAAGGTGTGCAATGCAATGTGTCCGTGTTCTTTATGTGTGTGAGCGATCACCACAGTATCATGTGACACACTAAGGTGCCAAAAACAACAGCACAGGTGCTACCATAGATGCAGCTTTCCATGTACTTAACCACAGGGGTCGCTCAAAGAGAGGATTCCCATCACCTGAATAAAACAGAAAACGAATGTTGAGAACGTAATTGAGCTGCCATGTACGCTTATCATCACTGTCAAAACACAACCAGGTGCCCCAAGTACCTAAGAGATGGCCATTTCTTTCCTTCTTTATGAAAATTAATCGTTTCATGGCCACAGTAAATGACATGCCACATTTGTTTATGGGCTTGGAGTGAATTGATAGTGAAGAAAACAGGTATGAGGAGGAGGGAGTGTGGCTACTGACCCATGCTAGTCTCGCACTGCATTTGCATTCATTAGCTCAATCAGGGAGCCTTCCTAACTCTCTCCATCATAAATGATAGATGACGGAGGAGGCCGAATAGCCATCGAGATCACTGAGATCCACAGAATAGATATATTTTACCAATATAAATTATTCATGTGACTTTCACGCTGAAAAACAACACCTGATTGGTTCTTAAAGAGTAGCTGGGATAAAGATTATGCAAATGTTGATCATCCATAATTGAGCATAATTGCAATGCATATGTTTGTGAAGCTCTTAACAGCCATTACACCTCCCCCTTCCCCCACTCAAAATTTGTTCTAGCACACAAGAGGGGTGACTGACTCATATGCACCTGTTCGAGGGATAATAAGAGAAGCCCCTCTGGAGGCAGCAGCCAGGTTCAACTTGGGGATTAAATAAATACAGTGGAGAGTTTTTAAGCTTTCTCAGAAAACAATAAGGATCATAAATATTTCAGAAGAGCCTAATTGGAGCTCTTTGATGTGCCACTGTGGTTGCTCTGTCCTTTCTGTCAGCTGTCACCCCCCCCCCCCCCCCGCCTCCCCCACTCACCCAAGGTTCTCTGACAGAGGCGGGCTCCAGTCAGGCTGTGAAGTTCGGTACTTGCACAACAGTGTGACAGCAACTCAATTACTATGATACCAGTCATAATCAACGGGGCTGCGGGGAATATCGGCATCTGTTCAGCACAGGCGGACAAGGCATCGCTGTCGATGCACAATATTCCGTGCAGGTTACAGCACTTACACCAAATGTTGGGAGTAATTTGGCTCATTCGCGGTAAATTGAGAGGGAAAGACTGCAGACAACTGTGTTATATTATTGCATATTTGTAGTCAATAAATTCACACAAATGTCACACTTATAGAAAGCTGGAATACTACAGATGGTTGGGATTTGGTTTTGCCCACCAGACTGATAACAACTATATCCCCCCCTCAAAAAAAAATACCACCAGCCTGTCACTGACTATAGCCTCACTGCCTCAGTTACAGTGTAATCAATAGTCTTAATATAGAACGAAATAATGACACTAAGCCTGGGCTGCTGAATACCACAGCACAAGGGGAGAGACATGGCCTGAGGTGCCACAACACTGAATAAAACACAGCACAAATCAATCTCTGTGCTTCTAAATCAGACATGCCAGATTATCCCTACTGCACTAATGCCTGTGTATGAGCAAGAGAATGACATAAGAGTTAACAAGGTCATATAACATTTAACATATAACATTTAACAAAGTCACATGCAGTTTGTCTCTGCCAGATCCACACGGAGCAATGAAAAAATAAGCCCAAAATCCAATCACAGAATTGTTCACACAATGGAACATTTCTACCATTGAAAATGCTAATAAGCTATTCTTTGAAGTGTCCTTATTTGCATTACAAACATTGTTCCCGAACTCTCTGAAAAAAAGAGTGAGGAAGCAATAGAGAAATCCAACCTTCTGTTCTCCATCCATCAAAGATGTTCAGCAGTTGTAACTGTGTTTGCCAAGAACAGAGACGCAAGATACCTGCTAGAAGAGAAAATGCTGCATTATTGTCAGAACTCACCTCTCCGTTCAGTGTCACGTTCAAGATGCTGGTTGTGATCATGAAAAGACAGATCCCCTGTGGTGAATGTTTCTGTGGTAGTACAAATGATAAGAGAAATCCCAAAAGGCCAACCATACATATTCAAAAAGTCCTTGTTCTGTTGGCTTTATTGAGCTGTGTGGTATACCCACAAGATCTCTGAACCTCACAGAATCACCAGAAGTTCACAAAACAATCACTGTTTTACAATATGTTTAACTCAATGTGAACAAGGAAGTATTCGCTATAATAGAGACATAGCAAGGTAGGTTGAAGAGGGATTGGTCCCAAGACAAAATGAATTCAAACTACTGCCTAACTAGGCTATCTACAAGCCCGAGGAGATTTATGATTTTATCATTAGGGGTATGCTGGATACATTTGATATACATAGCCTGTCTGCTGTGATTTTGATGTAGCAGAGCTTTTTGCAGTGAGAGGTATAAAGAGATAAAAATGCAGACTGCATGCCACAGTGGATTGCTGTGGTGAAAAAGCTTCTTGTTAAAACCCAAACACATTCATTCTTCTCTCCTTCGAATGGAAGAGACAACCTGGTAATAAGAAATAGAAGAATACTCCCTCCCAATAAACAGGCAGGATTTAAGATTTTGAACATTTGTTGCTTTACTAACTTTTGATCACAAATTTAAATGTCTATTTAAATCACGTTGAATAAATGAAAGATATGTGAGAAAACAGCGAAACAATGGCATGCAATTTATGCAAACTTATTATGAGATGTAGTCAAGTATGATACAGCATGACATTTACAGCCTGCTGTCTGGTCATACAATGACCATGACCAGATGTGTGGCAAATTAGAGTCATGTGAAATATATATATATACATATATATATATATATATACATATATATATTTTTTTTTTTTTTGTGGTAACATTGTGTGCTTTTTTAACAGTGTGTAATCATGTGTAGAGGGAGCAGCGCACTCAAAATACAATGTCCCCTCTGTGCCAAAATGTTCTTGCCAAAATTAATGCGAGAGTTTTGAACGCAAGCCTGCATTTTGATCATTCTTTCTTTTCAATATCAATCCTTTGTACCACGGACAACCTGTTAAGCATTTACAATGGTGCAGCCGCTTTTTGTTGAATGGGGGACAAAAGAAAGTTATCATGTCCATATGAAAGTGTATTACTCACTTTCTTGAGTGTCGAGCCATAAAGCTGAAAAATGATCTGTCTGGAAAAGGGCTCACATTCTCTTCCAATCAGAGATGAAGACATAACATTTTTAGGTAGAGCAAAGAGGTCAAGCCTGACCACCTGCCACAGAAAAAGAGCAGCTAATGAAACTTTAAACCAGTTTTACCTCAACTGCTTGAAAAAGCTCTCACATTACAATCAAGAAGAATAAGTAAAACTATGAAGTGATAGCAAGCAACTGAACTGAAAAAAGCACATTTACATTTAAGAATACCCAAGGACGTGTACAATAAAGAGGCACTTCCAAGCAATGACACTGGAATTATATCTGTAAGACTTCATGCTGACAGGAGCTGTCAGATCACTATGACACAGAAGCACACAGAAGTACACTCGTATTCTTGGAGACACATTCAGTGCAGTCATTCTTGTTTGGATGTTGAATGTGTTTTTTTTTTTTTTTTTTAAAGGCTTTCTCTGAAGTGCTGGTACTGAGGACTTTCTCATGCATTGATAATCCAATGGCCCCTCAATGATTCAGCAAGCAGTGTGGGGAGAGTCAGCCAAGAGCCTGAGCTCTTTGGGCCTTTTTAAAATTTCAGTGAATTACAACAAGATTTGGAGCAGCGGGGCCTTTGCAGACACACACAATCTGAACATCTTTAACCTGAAAAGCATTGCTATATGCAAAATCATTCAAAGCACTGATAAACGAGCAAGACGCAGACATTTGAGTAGAATATGCGAGTTTACCAACTGCTGGGTATGTGTGAGCATTTGTGTTCTTGTGTGTTTTCATGCATGCGCACACATGGTGAGGGGTGTAGGCAGGACGAGGAAAAGACTGGGTTTTTTTTGGCAAAAAGATGGTTACGTAACATCTTTCATGAGATGAAAAATCAAAAGATAATTTAATAAATCATGATCCACAGAGTTTTCTGACAGCAAAGACATCTGATGTGGCTCATCTTTTGATCATTCTGTCAACTGTTTCAAAGTTGCCGCGCTTGACTGATATACTAAATAATTGCAGTGGACATTTTAGGGTTCAAATATTCTTTCAATGCTAAATTTAGTAACAAGTGCTGCTTGTGGGAAAAAAAGGCTGGCACTGATTAAAAGACTCCTGATAAATGAACTACTGTAAAATCAATTGGCTGTTTTCTGAGATTGCCTATTTTTCTAAATGGGGTAAGTTTCATATGGCTTAAAATGCCAAGGCTGTTCTTGTAATGTAATTGAGTGGCAATAGTTTGAATGTATTTTCCATTCTTCTCAGTAGGACAGAGCGTACTGGGACATGCTATTCTCTACAAAGAGGCCACCAGCATCTCCATGGGAGAAGAGTAGATACAGAAAATAACAAAAAAAAAAGGAAAACTGATCAGAAACATTCCATTGTAGGACATTTTGTATTCCTCTGCTAAAATAATGGAAGCAGAGGACCAATTAATCAGGCACTTGTTTACCATTCTCAAGGCTCTCTGTGTTCATTAGTCTGCCGAAGCTGCGCTCTATGGGGCTGGAGACAACCACAGGAGAGGAGATCCATCTACACGCCGCGGGTGACATCCAGAGATTTACGAGGCAGCGCGTGCCACACGCCACATTTCCCATCCCCATAAGACAATAAACGCTTCATTATCATTTTAAATTGCTCCTTTTGTTGCTGGTAACGAACAGCAGCTGAGCAGCCACATAACTGAAAAGTAAACCACGGTTCCCATAATGCCCTCAACACCTCTGTCCAATCACTTGGTTCTAAATATGATGGAGCAGATGTGTGCTCATGTGGAATATTTCATAAAGAGCTAGAGGGAAAAAAAATCCAGCTGAGCAACAGAATGCATGATTTATGCCAAGGTAATCAAACAGTTAGTATATTTTCCCTGATTCATAAAACTATTAATGCATAGAACATTTATGTGAATAAGAAATGAAACATAATAACTATTACAGCCTGGAGAGTGAATAAAAAGAACATGCACAAAGTGACCAAAAAACGCAGTGAAAAAACATCAAATCTTTAGAAACCTAAACAATTGCAGAGAGAAGCACATAATGAATAAAGAGTGCAATGAATCGTACGGGGCTTGAATGGATGTTCCTTTTTCTTGAGTGCAAGGGAGAAAATGCTCCTTTCTTGTCACTGGGCCAGCTGCATTGATGATCATTTTCCACAGCCCATTTCCCCACTTAGTCATCTGAACAGCACAAAGGAGCAGCAGAAGGTGTGACTTATCAAAGAGAAGTAAAGAAGTGCAGTGAGACAGGGGGGCAGCTGAAACAGCTACCTCACACTTAAGTAAGCCTTCCTGTTTGTCTTGTAGAACAGGACATTTTCCTCTGACTAAATAGAGTTCAGTGTGGGCTAAAAGTCTGTGTGTGAATAATGAATAATTCAGGTTGGAGGTGAGTGGGATCAGTTCCTAGCATGCAGGGGGGAGATTAGCCAATGGTGGCCCCTGACAGATGGAGACCTTACAGCCCGATGCAACACAGGCCCAAGAGAATATCAGGTGTCACCTCATTACACACTTCATAGACTTTTTCAACTTCCAATGTTACCTTCTCTGATTGGAATAACCAAGGCGACTCCAAAACAACTTGAAAACATTGCTTTTTGTAGAATGTCATCGCAAAAGCAGTCCATTTTTCTCTTTGGCCAATACATTAGTAATTGTTTGGATATATTATTTTATTGCTGATGTTGATGCATCAATGTTCTTTAATCGTTTATTTTTTTTGTTTTTATGGTTTCTTTTCTCCACAAGGGAATAGTGAGCCTACCCTAAAAATGATTCCTGAATAAACCATTTTTTAAAACATTTCTTTTTTTCTTTTTTTTTTGAGGATCAGATATCATCAACAGGGCTCCACTCAATTTCCACAGAGCTGCAGTGAATACAGAATCAGTTTTGAAGGACTTGGCTTTATTATACGCTATTAAATGGGTTGCCTTTTCCACTAAAAACAGTTGGTGGAATTGCATAGTTTAAAAGGGGAGTAATTTACTCAATATGAAATGTGAAGGAGATTTCATTCAGAGAGGAAACCGTGATTCTCTCTTTTCATCAGGCTCAACTGACGTCTAATGGACAATTGGAACCAATGAATAGGGTAAGCTTCATATTTTCTTCCTTGCCACAGAGCTGGATGATTCCTTCAAAGTGCATCACTAAATTTTTCATAGATTTTTTGCTGTTTTTTTTTTCTTATCAAATATGCACTGGTTAAATAGATATTTTTTTTAAAAATAGTGATGAGTTTGCAAACTATCTCTCTCTCTCACGCTATCTCTCTCTGCCTATCATTATCTCTCTCTACGCCCTCCTACTTGCTGAGCTTCAGGCTAGATTTGCTGTGCCCTAGTAACCCAAAAAAATCTAAGTGTAAAGGATTAGTTTTAGTCTGTCACCAGTGACAATATATAGATTAGTTTATTGACTCTTTATATGAAATGCAGTATTATTTTCAGTCTGTGCCTTATTCACATATTTTTTGCCATCACGTTCATTGCATTCAGAATTTTGTCACTACCTTTAACATAGAAAGACACAGCTGCAAATCTTAATAGTTGACTAACTGGCTGCACTTTAATGCTATCACCATGACTACAAGGATAGTAAAACCCAGGCTGAAAACACCAAGATTTATTCTTTAGTAGCTACATTGTGTCATTATTTTTTTTTTCCATGTGACAGGTACTTGTAATTTCAGTGTTCCTAGTTCCTACCTGTGCAACTTTGTGTTTGATAATTTAAAAAAAATTGTACATGTTTTTCTTGGATGTCTATGGCACTGGAATTACCTAGAAAATCTCACAGCCTTACAATCATTGCTTGTACAGATTGCAATAGAAATTTTCAAACAATGACAAATGTCACAGTCATTTGCTTTCACTTTTATGTTTGAAAAATCAAAGACAGCATCCAGTCAGTCTTGATTCTTGCCTGATAATTGACGCTGACTGCCATAAACTGTCAACAGACCAATTAAGTGTCACTTTAACTTCCACATTAATTGTTTCAGTGGGATAAGAAACCCTGAGTGATCAATAGCCAGTGTGACAGACTGCCTGTATTAAACTAAAAGACAGGATGTGCTACAAGTGAGAATAACCTCGCATCAGCAGAATAACATCGCCTGGTGAGACACTCTGGGGGGCTTCAGCTGAAGTGAAAAGGACATTCTGCTTTATGCTACCATCTTATCACTTTAAATGGGACACATCTCAAGTGGATATAGGATGCATTAAGAGACTAAAATGTCTGATCTGGCAGAAGATTGAGCCTGATCTTTTAATTGTAGTTTGGTGTATATCACTCAAACATCCAGCGATCATTACAGGGCCAAATTTAGCTTAAGTAATGACCAGACGACTGGAAACCAGCCCATTAATTCCGAAGGTCATGTGGTACAACTGAAAACAGCAAATATATCCCCATGTAGACAGACACATGGGGATATATGTTGTGAGGGTTTCTCTCACTCCTTAGTCTATCCTCACAGCTACATCACCTAATAAGTAATACGGCTATTAAAATCTTGTAGCCATGTATTAAAACTTTTTTGCCATGTTATATCATAAAGTTAACTTATCTCTTGCATTTCCTCTGTTATAACTTTTGGATCAGCAAAAGGACTACTTCAAATTCTGCTGTATTTTCAGGTCTCTGTGAAATGCTGGCAAGCCCACAGCCTCTAGCATGAAGAGACTACTGGAAAATTAATGTGAGCTGCCTCACCTGTCCATATGAACTGCTGCCACACACTTCACTTTCTACTACTGCTCTCTCAAGCCGTGATAGGAAACAAAAACACACCCTAAATGTAACATAACGAGGCTGGAGGAGACTTACAATAACATGGCGAGTCTGCTCTCACAGGTATCAAACTGTGATATAAATTAAGTAGTACAGTCTGGATTATACCTGATATTTACATACATATGCATGTACATGTGGGAGGAAAACAGAGCACAGAGCGGAAACATGGAGAAAACATGCAAACTCCAAACAGAAAGTACCAGGACTGATATTCATTTTCTGTCCCATGTGAGATAATAGTGAACAATACCTTTCATGTTCATACATGTTAATGTAACCTGCATTGAAAGGCAGGTTTAAAGATAACAGCTATTGTATCAAAGTTCCTCTTAGCAACAGTCTGAAAAAAAAACCAAAAAAAACAAATGTGTTACTACAAACATGTGACAGCTGCTGGTCTTTTCCTATTCCAATGGAAATCACCAACTTCAACAAACTTATCAGCCCCACCGGCAGCACTTAATTGCTACAGGTTTGTTTCATCAAGGCCTCTCTTTGTGTTTTGCCTCTTCAGACTTTCCTGATGGAAACTGAAACAAGCCAAATCAATTTACCATCTGGCATGGTTTCAAGTTAGTGGACAAAAGTGTTTGATGTGTTACTGGGTGGGTTATAGTTAGAGAAAAGAGATGAGAGAGGAAAAAAAAAAGCTTGGTCTTAATAGGACTGATGTTAGGACTGAGCTCAGTTTAAATAATTAAGGGCACCACAAGGGCAGAAGACCTCAGATGCACTATGAAATTCATTAAGCCTTCTGCTATCTAAACATGGCATTAATCAGAGCCATATTATAAAACTAATAGAAATCCTTTTAAGGGTGTTGTCTTTATAAAGTTAATGAAAGATTCGCATGAGAATAGAGAAGTAAAAACTACATCCATCACCAGGCATCTGCAATCCTCTGTCTGAACCTGCTGGTAAACTGTAAATGACCTCAGAGGGATGACAGCGGGTAAGCCAAGAACAATATGGCTGTGGTGTTTACCTGCCTGTCTTTTCTTTTTTGCTTTTGCCGTGTCAAGCCGTGAGCTGCCACCAGAGGCCTGACTGACAAAGAGAAGGGAAGGAGTGGGGGGGGGACGGGGGATGGGAGGTGGTGGGCTAGGCTGAGCGAAGGATGCCCTATCCATCATGGCGGCCCTTGCTGGTGGGCTAAAGAGCCGACATGTGGTGGTGAGGGAGAGGTGGTCAGTGAAGAGTCAGCACTCTTTGACTACTCCAGATCCATCATCCAGACAAGAGCAACACAGAATCTGTCTGTGCTGTGACAGCCGGCAAAATGGCTTCTTCCACTCTGGGCAAAGAGCAATGTGCTGACCAGGAGAAAAAGGTTGTAAGAAGGCTGGTCAGGCTGATATCATTTAGAGGATTTGGGGAATCAACACTATCAAAGAGGGGTTTTGGAGCACGACCCTGTGCTGTCAGATAGAAAGAAGAAGCCAGCTTAGAAGATATAAGTCAAGACTGATTTAGCTGTTATTTGGGGAGTTTAGAAGCATCCATATAACAATGGGCTATAAAAAGATTATCAAATTGTAGCTGAGAAATGGGGGGGGGGGGGGGGGGGACACTCAAATAAAAGATAATACGTTTATACTTTCATTAGAAGATTAAAAGGGTGCTGATGTATCTGCAACCCATCTATAGGCAAAGTGTGATGGAGCAAGAGAAAAATGGCACAAATATAGGTTAAGAGAAAGAAGGAGCTTAAGAGATGGAGAGAGAGAGGAGAGAGGAGAGGGGAGAAGGAGGCAAAGGACACATGTGAGAGAAAGTTCACATGCATGAGAGTTCACAGTGGGTAGCAATCTCCTGTAGATCAGAAGAATTAGAGTCATAGGGAAAAATCAGCAGGGGCACAAATGCTCACATACATCACCACTTGGTAAAAGAAAAAAGAAAAAAAAGTTTGTTCTTGCCAGTTCAGGTGAAGTATGACAACTCAAGTCATACTGTTGTTGTACTACAGATCAGTAAGGGAACGATGCTTTACTCCCGCAACAGCCGAAGCTGGCATTTCACAGAGCCACTGTGCAGATTAACTCATAACTCTGTTAGACTACGTGCAGAAACTCTAAAGAGTTGTCTTTCAGTCTTTATACCTTACTTGTCAGCGGCGATGCCTTGTCAGCGGCTGTTTTCAGAGTAATCTGCAAGCGTCTAATCTCTGAGCACCGAAGTAGTTGCTGACCCTTCAGCGCTTCGACGGAGCGCTCTGTCTTTTTAAATGCACTGCCTTTTTGGCTCTGTAGATGGATTTGCTCCCCAGCATGCAGAGAATGCTAAACACACTAAAACTCTAAGGTCAAGTCACAGCGAGGACCCATCAGGATATGAGCTAGTTAAACTCTAACACTCTGTCCCTCAGCCCTGACCTCCGCTGGCAGGATGCTTCAGATAAAGCCCTCCACATGTTGTTGGAGCAGGGAAGGCGAAAAAAAGGTATATTGAGACCTTGACTTGAGTTTTAGAGATATACCAACATAACATATTTGTGGCATTGCTGTTATCCGTTATCCATCCAACACAGACCAAACATTCACACACTGTTTAACTCTATATTTTTACTAAAAGAGACGCAATTAGTCTGTTACTGAGATGTCTGCTTTGCTAAAACATCATCTAGCCAAGAACAACACTGGCATCGGCTCATTAGAAGGAGCGAGCAGCTGGCACAGACAGGTATTTTATAGGCAATCCTCCTGCAAAAGAACAGAGACCACAGAGAATACAATCCTAATTGCATCACTCCAACATGACAAGAGGCAGATACAGAAGCCCGCAGTCATACAACTCATCAGAGGAGTAAGAGAGAGAAAGGGAGAAGAAAAATGGAGAATGAAATCATTTTTATGCACATGACGCAAGGGATCTAGAATTCATG
Organism: Euthynnus affinis; assembly: GCA_029490765.1. Classification (NCBI taxonomy): domain Eukaryota; kingdom Metazoa; phylum Chordata; class Actinopteri; order Scombriformes; family Scombridae; genus Euthynnus; species Euthynnus affinis. Next base: position 10,234,146 of record CM055852.1, on the reverse strand, counting down.
AACAGGGATTACCTTGCTCTGTCATTGTAGAGTGATGGCAGTGAGATGTATTTTTCAGTGCAAAGAGCGCACAGGGATGAGACGACCAGCGGGATGCTGCTTGTGTTTTGCAGAGACACAGATACAGGTTGTACACTGCACCCCTTTGACAAAATGAATCACCAAAAACACCCCCAAAACTCACCTGTATTCAATACAGAAAAACATGGCTGGATGCCAGGTTCACAAGCCCAGGGTACATAATGCATGTTGTTTCCCACACACAACACATATAAAGAGCACTGTGTCTGGGTCCAAAAAAACACAAAGAAGAGGAAGCTTCTGGAAAAGCTATTTGATGAAACAGGATGAGAGCAGACCAAAAGAATGTTGAGATGAAAATGTCGGTCATATTGTACCGTTTAATTTTCACATGAATCACACTAGAATACACAGGGTGGAGCTGTGCATGTGTAATCTGAATCATAGTATTAGTCTAATCTAAATCAACAGATCCAATCAGTCTGCAGGTATCATTTAGCAATGAGGGCATTGTGCCTTTATACTGTGCAATCTTCTGTTGATTGGAACACTATGAATAGCGGGTGCTAAGCTCATATAGGCTTCAAACTCACTCACAATACTGCCTTAACTAAAATAAAGCACAGATACACTGCTACTATTAACAGCTACTGTTAGCAGTTTTTCCACTTCTGAACAAAAGATAAGTTGCTTTGCAAAACAGATGAATCACATCCGACTGTGACTGACTGCCCATGAGACATTTAAGGGAGATTTTTTCATCAGACAGTGCTAACAGGACAATTAAGAATCTCTTATTTGCTCCATATTAGTATGCTATTATAGTGTGCAGTGTTTTATACTGTATACAACACCAACCATGTTTTGAGATTAAAATGCACCACCAAAATGATAAAAAAAGATAAATGTTACAATGCCAATGTGTTTTCTCAATTTGCAAAATTTCCATTCTTTTATTTCTGTCCCACACTGTACCACATCTGAAAACGCTGTTTGAAACCAAAAGGATTTTTGACCACTTGTCTCGGGACAAATAATTAATGTGGCAATGTTTCTAAAAAATCTGTGTTTTGTTTGGTACTAAGTCCGACAAATCATTTTGGGATGATCTAGGTTAATTTCTTGGATACTAACTGCCAAAACAGAGATTAGTACAAAGTACAATGTGCTTTATAGTATTAGTTTATAGCATGGAGTTGGGACACACTCACTGTCTTCTTAAGCAAGAATTGTAGCCTTTTGTTCTTTCTCTTTTTTCTAATAAGCGTCTTAGACGAAGAAGAGAACCTCAGGCTAAACCTGAAAATAAATGAGTTGGCTCCCGCTAATTGAGCAGTAATCGTGATGTGCCGTTTGTTTCTGTTGAAGAAACATCATTTGCTAATAAACATTTTTGGAATCACAGCTGCTGCAGGCATTGCTTCCCTGTTTAGTGCCAAGGTGACCCGAACAAAACACGAAATAATGTGACATGAAATAGGGACGCTGCCAGCAGCAAAATGGCCTGTCAGGCTTCCTCAATATGAGGAAATGATGAGTGCTATTTTGCTAATAAATCTGGCACCACGACTATTAAAAAGGTGGAAAACAATCAATAGCACAATACACAATACACTTGTGTCACTGCTAACTAGCAACTGGTCTATGAATAGATGAGCAGGCGGATGCAAACTGTTTCCCGTTGTGGTGATTATGAGGTGAGCATATCTCATAAAACTTGTCTTGACAACCTAATTGATCACAGCAGGAGGCATAATAAATGCTTTACACAAACTGAGAAGTATATCAAGGGACCTTTGCATTATAGTTTAATTTAATTACAAAGCATAATCAAATTAGACCTGAAAAAGTAACCCATCTTATTACAATCTCTCCCCCCCTTTTTCGGTCATGCAACTTGGCTAATAAAGTCACACTTCTCAAAGTGTCCCTGTGGATCAAAATAAAAACTTACTTGACTCCTCAGTCAAGCAGGCTGACTTTACTTAATAAGCGAAAACAGATTGCTACAAAGCAAAGGCGACAACATGTAAAGATTTTCAAGCAAACAGCACATCTGTACGTCTACCACACAGACTCAGTCTCCACGCATCCACCTGCTGTACATACAATTTTGACTCATGGTTTTATTCAGTTTGAGTGAAGGGAAGATTATTGACTGAATTCTTGTTTATATGAGTGAGAGAAAAAGCCAGTCAGAACTCAGTCATCAGGCGTCTCATTTACAGAAGTGATCTGGGTCTCCAGATCCCCAGAGTCTGAGCAGTCATGGCTTTGGTAGAAACCAAATGAGAAATGTCATTAAGTGGGTCTCATCATCAAGTGATGCCATTCTCTCTTTCCTACACTCACTCGCATGGTGCGGGCACACACACACACACACACACACACACACACACACACACAGTGACATCCATAGACTTTACTGCCCCTAACAGGATGCACTTCGACAGACAGTAATGAAAGTGTCTCATTCGCGATTCCAATCAAAAGCTCATCAATCACGACTTGCATCTAAAAAAGCTTCACGCGCTCTGCAGCTCTTGATGAGAAAGGTGAAAGGAGGGAGCCTCGGTGCAAATCTAAACTAAATTTAATCATGTGCCATCAAAAACAAACAGGCTGCCTGAATAAAGACAGAGCTCCGCAGAACAACTACAGTTTACTAAACCACATCAATGCAATCACTGGAATGAAGCAGTTTGGTTGATAGCAGATCAAGGCAAGCTACTGGCTAAAGAAAACATAAAGGAAATGAGCATATGAATCACACATTTCTACATTTCTAATAAACTTTCATTCCTAGTTTATCTGCAGTGATAAATCACTGAAGTGAAGAGATAAAAAGCACATGCACTGATGAAATGCAAGGAAAAAGAACATGTGCGAGGAAAAGATGAACCAAAACAAACAACAAAAATAAGCTAACCTACATTATTGTTTAAAGCATTGTTTAAAGCAAACAACACAATTGGCTGCAGTGATTGAGACAGAAATGGCTGAAATAGGGAAATTCAGGATCTAGAAGCCACTTCACAGAAGGCAGTGAACCTGAAGATGAAAGGGGAAGCTTCTCTGTAAGACATCACACCTAGTCATATCACAGTTTTGACTGGTCGCAGACGGTCACACGGTGTGGGCTGGTGTGTGAAAAATGTGGCTAGTTCAGCCAGCACATGTAATGGCAAGCACATAGTGGAACTTGAATACTTGAATTTCTTTTCTTTTTTTTTCACTAAAAAAAACCAAAAAAAATTGTTTTGTGTCTGTCAGTGCACAAAAGCAACAGCTGGATGATGCACAAGCCTGTACATTATAGTGCATTTAAAATAGATGATGTGGATCTACTAGCAGTAGCAATAAGCTCCTTGTTAACTGGTATACAGAATTTAGATGGTGAATTCAGACAAAGGCTGATTTTAGAGAAATGGAATAGAATCCAAATTATTTTCTGCATCTACAGTATGACTTGTGATCTCAATTTATCAGTAGTACTACTGTGTCTCAAAGTGGCAATTACCCTCTCTAAAACTCCAATCTGAGGGAGACTGAAGGCAAACCCAGGCAAAGGTCTGCAATAATGGTTTAGACAAGATCACCGTATGATTTTCCTTCTGCCCTTCTTTCTCCCCACGTGTGAAAACACATTATTGTAGGCGGTGCTTTCTCTATTTTGACTTCTGTTCTTTTACAATAGCAGTCAAAAAAAAACAACAACAACTGAAAAGTCCACTCATCCACTCACACTGAGTGATAGAGAGAGGATAATGTATTTTGCTATGAAAGCTCAGGAACTGGAAATAAACATTATCTATAAGTAAGATCGCTATTCCACAGAACTCTTAAGCCAAGTGAAGTCTACATCAGTAAATCCCTTAGTGAATAAATCTGGCATGAGAACAACCTCTGAGGGTAAAGGGCCAATGTTTGCCTAATAAATCAGTGCTGGACATATCAGGCCTTCTTTTAGTTAAACAGTTAAAGCAGGAGGTAAGCATTCATTTCAGCGTGAACAAGTACTTTAGTGGTTTAAGACTGCATGTTTAATAACAATAAATAATGACTGATGAAATGCAGTGATAAAGAACAAAGATGTGCAGATGACAAGAATATTGTGCACATGCAAAGAAATAGCAAAAGCAACTGTTTTATATGATTTTGTTATTATACTTTCCTTTTTTAATACTTTAAACGCTTACACGAAATATGTACAAATTCTATTAATTCGTTTAATGAGTAAACAACTTTTTTCACAAAATTATACATATAGATTAAATATACAGGCTACAGAATATTCTGTAAAGGGCTGAGTATTGAGCCTCAGTACTTTTTAAGTAATGAATGAATGAATGTCCATAACAGTGAATATTAGAATGGCAGCTGGTACTGCACTTGTGAGGGATAAGGTCAGTAGCAGAAATACCCACACTAAGTCTCAAGGGACAAGCACAGAAACATTCAAATCTCAAATAAACACCTCTCTAGGGGAGGGGGGTTATATTTTTTCCCCCTTTTTTTCCATCTCATTGCATTCAGGAGGCCTACACCCATGGTTATTATTCACTGCTCATTATCACTGCTCTGATTAATAAGAGCAATTTCAGGGTCCCCTGGTATTAGAGGAGGAAAAAAAGAAGTGGTGTGTTTTCTGTTATAAACACAGTGAGTGTGCTACTTAGAATAGAAAGAAGGAGGAAAAGCAGCAGGTGATATTTGCCTAAGCTCCTTATCCAAGTGCCTGCAGCTTAAGGGTGGTGAGGATTTCACGATCATTTCTCAATAAATAAGAAGACATATCTCAGTGGTCAAGAAGTGGTCAAGACCAACCTGTACTTAACCATAAATTCAACCAGGTATGTGGCTACATTTCTTCCCAGGGCCCCTGAGTACGACAATTTATTCGCATTTAAATGACTATCTTTGGAAATGGTGCAAGTAAAATTTATAAATAGACGCACCAGTGTGATTCTCACATAGGCCTCCCCATTTATATATTTATATTTCCCTTTAATTTCCCAATTATTTCCTAACAGAAGGGAAAGAACCAGCTTTTTCCGTTTGTGAGTGTGTAAGTGTGTGTGTGTGAGAGAGAAAATCAGTGAGACAAGACTGTAGAGCTACAGTATCACAGCAATCAGGTCTTAACAACATAACAGCACCTACTGCACTGTGCAGGCAGCCTTCTACCTGTTAGCAGTGACTGTCAGAGACACTCTCTCACACATGGTCCTGTGGTGACAATAAAATGAACTGTGGACTCTCTCTCTCTCTCTAACACACACACACACACACACACACACACAAAAACACACACACACACACACACAGATACAAAAAAAAGAGAGAAACAAGTCTCCTGTGCTAAAGCGGTCTCAAAATTCTGATGAGCGAGACAGTTCAGGTCAGCAGTCAGCAGCAGATGATCCCCATGAAAAGGGCAAAGACCAAACGTTATCCTTTCCAACAGGAATAGCTCACACAGTTGATGTTACTGTAGCCTATAATGTTCTAACTGTGGTCAAACAGTTGTGTGATAAAATTATGTTTTTCTGATTTGGTCAAAAACTGAACACAGACGTTGAACGATAATATAAAGTATAAAATATGCAGGAACATATGCATAGATTGTGATGCAGCACCAGCTCTGGTCAGAAAAAAAGAACAACAATAAACTTCAAACTGCAAGTGAATCTGATTTCCAGCAATCTATAGCAAATGAATGTGTATAATTATCACTAATTAGTAACAAAGCTAAGATGGCAAAAAAAACAAACAATAAACCTGAAATGATGAACAAATGAAAATCCCAAAACATATGTGTTTTTAAAATGTATATCTCTGGATCTTTTCCTGCACTTTTTAGTAGAATGAAGTCTGGGTAAGATACCATGAAATGAAGTTGTTGAAACACGCAGGTTACTGAGAGACAAATATCAAGCTTAATAGCGATGAAAGCATCACAGAAATGCAGAACTCCTCTGCGTGCCCCTCGCAGACCTCCGTGTCGACACAACTCATTTTCTCCACAGCCTCATTCTCATAGCTTGATGTAGCGACAAAAGCATCAATGCTCACACTGCCCTTGTTTAAGGGAGCATTTGATTTTTCTTATAGGCATTTGTGAGGTGTAAAAAGAAAACTTGCTGTGAAGTCACCTTCAAAGAAATGCCCTGGTGCCAAGGAATTACAAAGCTAAAATAGTTTCTCAGGGAGGAGGCAGCGATTCTATTATTCTTTAAAATGCAGCGCAATGGCTTTTATGAGAGTGTGGAAAAGCCATTTGAGAAGCAGGTCATGGGAGTGAGCGGCTTGGCCCTGAGCACATTGTGTCTTATCCCTCTCCATTTCCACCACCTTGTCCCTGAATAATGGGCAGACCTCGTTGCTGCCCCCGGAGGCTAATGGCTTCTCATGGAGGAGAAATCAACACAGAAATACCTCCATGGGTAATCCGCCTCTTTAACCAGCAACATGCCACGTGTCCAATCCGGTGTTCAAAATAGCATCAGAGAAATAAGCGATTCCACCCTTCCGGGACACCAACTTAATATGCTCCATGAGAGCTGCTGATGAAAAATATATAATCTTCATGGCAATCTACTCGCAAAGATAGCTAGCTGAATACCTTTTTTCTGTTGTGATGATATCCTGTGCCTGACAATGATGACCAGTTATGTAACTTCAAAGGTGATGCAGATGAAAACTCTGGAGTTGAGAATTTTGATAAATTACACATAAACTTTAAAAATGCCGTGAAGAATATGGAAAATGAAGAGCAGGTAGAGGAGATTAGTTTCAGACAGGTTGAAAATGTGACAAGTTTTCAACTATGTTCACACTGTAATGAAAAGCTACAGCAAATATTCATTCGTAAAGAAGCTTGTAGAGTCAGAGCAGCTACTAAATTGAACTGGGACAGGAGCTTGCAATATGGACCTGAGAGGAACACACATCTGAAACACTTGTGCATAAATACATTAACACATAAATCACATGAAATGAGAATGCAATGCAAGTTTTAAAATCACACGGGCCCTACATCTGTATTGTTTGCTTAATATTTGCGCGCACACACACACACACACACACACACACACACACACACACACACACACACACACACACACACACACACACAAACACACACACACACAACCACATACATACATACATACATACATACATATGCATGCAGATACATACAAATAAATAAATAAACTGAACCTGAATATACTCTAAATGAGAATACAACCCTGCTTCAGGCACATTCCAGATGATGAATTATTGAATCGCTCTCTAAAAGTGTTGAAACTCTTCCTCACGTTACAAAGTTGTCTGTGTGTGTGTGTGTGTGCGTGTGTGTGTGTGTGTGTGTGTAACTCCTTTATAACAGTAGTTTCACTTTAAATTATTTAATTAACATTAAAAGTACGATAATTCAGTTCAGGCCACGCCAACCACTTGAGGTACAATGTTCAATTTCAGTGATTAATTAAAGGTCAATACTATCTCATTAACAGTCAATATATATCACATGCAATCAACACAGAGGAAACAGATACACAGCTCCAGTGCTCTCCTGAGACTTAACACACTGACTTGACTGCACAAATTTCACATTAATACACACATGCTAGTTCTTGACACACTGATACTACTTTAATTTAAAGAGCTGCCATCATCTAAAAGAAAGAGTGCATGTACAATAGCGATACATGTCAACAACAATAATTAGTGACAAAAGACATTTGACTGCAGTGCATTGATCACGCGGACCCACTTCAAAGGCCTCTAAACAGGAGACCTTTAGCGTAGGAAGGACAAGTCACGGATGAGACAGTATTCCTTTAATTCCACTTACAAAGTCCTTCAAACGTGTAATCAAACCATCTGCCATCTGTCAATCCAGATTGAGGCTATCTGTTCATACATGAAAGAAATCCATTTGATGTCAGTTTTGTCTGCAGCTGATAAAGTAGTTCTACCTTGAGCCAGTGCAAAATGGCAAGAAAGCAAAGGCAAACAGGGCAGGGTCAATAAGCATCTGTTTCTTCTACATGTCTTGCGAGGCATGAACAGCTATTTTGTACAAGGACGTTTCTGCTTCAGCATGCTCGGCTCTTTACTCATCTATATGGGATTTGTCCTGTTTATAAGAAAGCATCTACTGTGGGAGTGAGTGGGCAAATTAATTATTATTCACACCTCAAACTCTCCACTTCTGCTCTTTTGGATACAGTTTTAGAAACTTACAATTTTCTAATTAATGGAAGTAGTTGAGAAACAATGCATTAAAGATGTGAGTGGGAGAGGTAGGGGGAAAAAAATTGCAATCTGAAAATATACACATAAAAAAAAAGTCTAAACAAACAACACCTACTAACAAAAGCAATCCCAAAGCAATGATAAGGTAAGAGAAAAGTGGACGTGTTGTGTTGTGAGACTGAAACTTAACAGTTAATTTTGTTGTCAACTAAATACACACGTTGAAGCTAGCTGATACGTAGGTGGCCACTCCATCTCTCTAGGGGCAAATAATCCACTGAGCTCCCTGTGGCTGAGGTCAATTTCACACTCATGCCTACTTGTAACACATACAAATAGAAATGCATGGACGTGTGTGCACGTGTGTGTATGTGTCTGTGTGTGCACACGGAGATACCCACACCGCACACTCGCTGGCTTGAGGCGAAACAGGTGGGTTTAATGCTAGAATCTCATCTTTCACAAAGACCGCACAAGGAGTCAGGGGAGAGATATTGCTTTCATATAATCCCATCGATAACGTGATAAAACTGAACGAAAATGAAATAAAAGTTCTTGAGAAGTGCTTTGAACAGCGATAATGTTCATCTCCATCCACCGGCTTTACTAATGGGGGTAATGTTGTCACTTCTAAATACGTGACAAGCTGAGGGCTATCAGGAGAATTTCACCATGGAATGATTCCTTGACTGCAGTCAGTTCAGTGACATAAAACATCCACTCAGATGACATGATGATATAAGTAAAATGCTCTTTATTTTAAAATCCATACTGAGTATCACTTTTTTTTTAATGTCTTTAAAATAACCCATTTAAATATGATGCTCTTACTGAAAACATGCCTGAAATTAAACATACTGATGTGATCTCAGTGGACATTTGTACAGCACAGCAAGCTCACATCACAATGCATACATCATTATAACCGATATGCTTCATACAGTGCATTATGATCTTTTAATATGCATTTTTTTCCAAAGACGGTTATTTTATCTGTGTGTTCTTTGGTGTTTCAATTACTTTTCTCATAAAACTCAGGATCATCATAAGGGATCACTGAGTCACAGGAACTGTACCTGAATATTTTATGGCCTGATTTGTTACATTTATTTTATCCGGAGGTGTCTGGAAATGAGCAGCCCTATCTGTAAATACATACTGACACAGCAAGACTAATTGTGCAGTGTGCACATCTATTCTCTGGCTATGAGTTACTTCTTCTCTCAGTCAAAAAGAAGGTATGATCCGTCTGAATGAGGTAGTTACAGTAAGGGGGCCCTGGTGCATTTCACATCAGTAGATTCATTGAAATGACATAGCTAGTCAGAGACCAGACATCATCTAACATCAAAGTGTCTGGTTGCTAAGGGACCATCTGTTTCATAATGTACTCCACTGAATTGGAATTCTGTTGCATATGCAACAGAATTATAAAGCTGCCCGGATCTGGGCGCTCAGCTTTAAATATTTCAAGTGTTAATCAAAAATAATGCACTGGGGTTTTGTCAAATGCAAAAATGAGACAAAAATAAGCAAATATATTGTGAATGTGATGAACCTCCTTCCAATTACAGTGATTATTTTGTCCTCCTAACACATGTACCATCAATGCCTCTTTATTGTTTGGTACTTTTCCTACAGCAGATGGTTCTCATGGAATGGTTTAGAGTGAAGAAGCTGTGGATTACTTCCTTTAAAACATAAGAAATAGAGCTCAGGTGCTGATTCATCATGTGATGCACATTATTTTCGTCTGCATTCTGCATGTTATATACTATTTACTGTATGAGTGCCATTGTATAACCGTGCAGTCATGTGGGTGCACAGTTATACAATTATAACTTCTGCATTCTCTAAGACTTCTCTGGTACATACAGTACAACTGATATGTACACTACAAACAAACATCCTATATGTTTAAGTGACCATATTGAGTGAAGTGATTTTATATATTGTGATTTCCATGGGCAGCATGGATGTCAGAAAGGACATACACACAGAACCAAGCTTTCATTAAGGTTTTTGATCAGCAAATAACACAGAAATATTGTCTCTCCTAAATTTCCTTCACTGTCTTGCAATCAGTCCAAGTAGGCATGCACAATGAAGACTGCCCTGATTACTGTCAAAGAATCAATATAAACACCTCTAGGAACTTCTTCAAGAATACATGTCTGACAAAACCCTCAGATCTTTTCATTTTATCTCTTTTTCATCCCCCACACCAGAATCAGAACAGCAGGCACTCGTCTCATGAGTGCAGAGGAAGGAAAACAAATATTATTATGTTTTTAGATGCATGAAATAAATGTACAATTTAAAATGTTGATTTTATCTCAGAGTTCAAGGTTCAAGTTCAAGACAACATGAAGCAATCTGTTAAGTGTGATTATGACTGGTATTAATCATGATGTAAGACTAGATGAAAAGACAAGAGTTCAACAAACATATTTTTGCAGCATTTTCTCACTCAGGACATTTTAGTCATCATCTTTGGGTTTTTTGGTAGGATATGTGAAAATGAGAATTTAATTGTTGAAAAAAAAATCAAACATTATCTCTGTGGTGCACAATTTGTGCTTACTGTGATATATACAGCAAAAACTCTGCAACGACTTGAACCCTGGAATGATGCTTTGTGCTTTTGCTGTGTGTCTGTGAATCATCATCTGAAATGGCTGTTTAAGCATTGATAATTATATCCTAGGTAATAGTGTGTGCAGAGAGATCATACAGGACTTCGGGTCATTTGTCTTTCTGTTTTATGGATATTAATGCTCAGTGATATTTAAGTGTGTTGGTAGTTTCTTCAGGAAATTCATACTGTTCAATCTAAAAGAATGATGTATATATGATAGCTGGTTTGAACAGGTAATTTGTGTTTTTTGCTTTTTGTGTTTCTGTTTCTGTCTTCTTACATGCTTAATAATTGCTTTATATCACTTTGTGGAAACCTAGCTCAATTTTATGCACCCGGTCTCAGGTTGTATCCACTGCTTGGCTGGAAATGCTAATGGAGTCATTACTTGCAGTCTGACAGAAACAATGTTCCAGGGATGATGAATTAAACAATGTCTTCTCTTGTAGCGGGACTTAAGATGACCTCTGAAGCATCAGAACACAGCCAGGGGTCAAATGTTCATCTAAGTTAAAATTTACCATTTTATTTCACTGAGCAGACTGAGAGGACTGCTGAAAGGTCTTGTGTCTCAATCTGAATTGAACAGGGGGTGGTTAGTGTAGCTTTGTAAATGTCTTTGTGGTTGGTTTTAATTGCAGTTTCTGAAAGACAACCTTGTCATTATTGGCTATCATTTCCCATAGAATTCTCATGGCTTTGTTTCAAGGGCTTACATCGACTTTTTTGTATTCAATTGATCTTGGAATATCATTAATTTCAATGTAATCTCCTTCTGTGATTTAATCACTTTTCCTCTCATTATAAATTCAGACTGTCCTGCCAAGAAAAACGGAGTGTGTCGAGTGACAGAGCCCTCTATTGGCCATTTGTGATGGGAGCAAACCATGAAAAGTAGCAGCGCGCACAGCTCCAAATCTTGAACAAAGTATGAGGTGTACGGTTGTGGCAAGGAAAACAAACAAAACACAAGCATTCACAGATGTATAGACTCTTTATTTATTGTGGACAAAAATGAACATATTTCAGCTAGAAGCCATCATCAGCGTAATGGCAAATTAAATTGAGGTTCAAACACCAATCGGCAAAGAGAATATATGTAAAAGTTAACTAATTAAAAGCTCTCGGACTTGTCAACTAAATCAACCGACTCTGTCAAGCTAGAAACGCTCTCTCTTGTCATGCTAGTTGACAGGGTCAGATAGCTTTTAATTTGTGTCCTTTAACATTCTATTTATCCTTACTATATTCTGTAGATGTATTTTGTCTTTACATTTTTTCTATGAAATGTTTCTATATGCTCTTGAAAGGGTTCAAGCTAGTTGATGGGGACATACAGCTCTTTATTAAATTTTACATGCTATATGTCTTTGCTATATTTGGCATTTTTTCTTGCCAATTTTTTATGCTCCCTAGAAAAATAGAAATTATTTGGGCTAACAGCGTCACATAATTCTTAATATATTTCCTTTTACATGCTATGTGTCCCCATTATAAAGACATCCTGTTTCAGAGATTATTCAGAGATTTCTATTTACATAGATTACTCAGTAGTGCATTTTGGACAGTTTTAAGCATAGACTAATTGTATTACCATTTTCCTCTATAGAGGTCATATACAATGTGAATGTCTGTATATTATGAAGGTTCTTTCTTTATTATGTTTGGCAGGATTTTTCATTTATATACATCTCTATTTATTGATCTGGATTGTATTGCTCTCTATATAGTCTCTTGCTTAGGCATTCAGTTTTATTTATCCATTATCTTTCAGCTAGTTTTACTGATTATTGTGGTCACACCTCCTTCATTAGAAGAGGCTGTATCTGGGTGGTTCATTCACAGATGGATCCGATTACACAATTATGTATTGTCTTTGCTGATTGGTGTTTGAACCTCACCTGTTTAAATAAACTGCCATTTCTTCTGTTTTCATATCATGCTGATTATGGCTTTCAGCTGAAAGATGTTTGTCTTTGTCCACAATAAATAAGAAGACTATAGATCTGTGAATGCCGATGTTTTGTTTGTTGACCATGATCTTTTTCTAACCCTAACCACATAGTTAATATTGTAACCATGATAACAAAGGTACTAGTACCTCAAAAATATTTATCTGAAACAGTTTGTAACAATGTTAAAACAATTTGTAATATTGACAATATTACACAGATATTACTATGTCCATGGTGTATTTCACTAGTAGGTCAAAATCTATGAATTCTGTGTGGATTTTGAAATTAAAGTTCTTGTTTACCAATTTGAAAATGTCTATTCTTTTCATGTTTCTAAAATAAATAAATAACTGAGGATGTCATTGTAAGATTGGCTGAAATGGTAACTAGAGATAAAAAGGTGGCATCAAACCCTCTGCATGATATCCTGCTATGATCAGTGTGTAATTAGATCAAAATTCATATTTGAGGCAGAAACTTTGCAAAATAACTGAAATTCCAGCATTGCTTACCTTTAACCCTTTAGTCTTTAACCCAGTTTACAATGAACAGTTTAATTTCCCCACTGCCACCTCTCCACCACCACCAACACCGCATTATTCAGTGCTTGTGTGGTATGTGGTGTGTGTGTTTCTGAGAAATAGACTGGGGCTGAAAAGGAGTATCCAATGACAGACAGGAGGATTTGTGAACCTGCTGCAGCTGTTCAACAAATGTCACCATCAGGTAAGCACACTAACAGGGTTCCGGACAGAAGATGTGTATGAAAAGGAGGGGGATGAGGGGATTACACAGGTCTAAAACAAACAAGATGGCCTGTGCTCTCACTGTACAGTTCAATGTGCATCTTAACTGCTACTACAAAAGTGAAGGTTCCAAGCAAGCAATACCCCTCTTTCATAACAGTTTTCTACATTTCACTTATACAGACTTTACAAACCATTAAGCTAAATCTTAAACTAAGCTCAGAATGTCAATAATAATGTAAAAAGAAAAGAAATCTACATTTTCAGGCATATATGGTATATAAAAAGATATGTGAAGTGTGTGTGTTTTAAAAAAAAAATGGACGATAGTGACAAAATGAAGATAACAAGACCAGAAGATAGTTGCACTAGTGGCAGTGTGTCTGTGTCTCGGGTCTTTGGATCTCAGCTCGGAGAACCATTACCCATTCCTTGTCCATCCTCTGAGGCTCTGAGGGCCAACCAGGCACACCAGGGTGACAGAATCAGGAGGAAAATGAGAAAAATAATTGGAAGGTCAGATTTGATAATGGCCACTCCAGTGAAAAACAAGCTCTTAATTGGTATAAGGGCCGTTTGGTGAGTTTTCAAGGTAAAATGTGAAAGCACTCATTATCTTTTCCTTCTCGCCGAGGCTGCCGCTGCCTCACAGGCCATGGCAGCGATAGCTTCCGCCTTCGTTCACAGTGTTGAGTTGTGACACAAGCCTTCCTGGCTTTTCGTTGGACCCAAGCTCTACTCTAATGAGCCATTGAAAAATCATTACAGCATGTTGGAGGGAAATATTTTAGGGGAGAAGTGAAGTTGTGTTTGAGAATAGCAGGTGTCAGAGTAATTGCATTCCTCTTTTTTTTGCATTCTCTTTTTGCTTTTCAAGTAACAAGTTGAAATGTCACCTTCTTAAGTTAACTTTTCTTTGTCTTGCTGTATCTCTCTGCTAAACTCATCAGGTTGCAGCACGGGTATATGGCTGTACACCCGGATTGAGAACATGAAGCTCTCTTTCTCTCTGACTGTGAATCCCACTAAAGCCCTAGTATCACCTGTGAGAGCTGGGAACTTGGCTTCGGGAGTCGTAGCGAGTGTTGCATGGCAGAATGAGTGTCACCCTGCAGGACGAGTCCTTTCATCAAGCTTCCCTCTTACCCTGACCCTGCCATCTGGGAAAACAGATGATACTAATGAGGGATGGCTCCTTGTCTCCTGGCACCAAACACACACACACTGCTCCCATTGTGCTACTCTGTCCCTGCTGCCCCCTGGGAGTCACAGACACTGCTCATTACGCAAACATACACACAGTGATGGACACAGACAGGTACGCAATGACATGGGTGGGTTTTGCCACCGCGATAAGAGCATTAAATGCTTAATCGTGAAAAAACAGGCATCCAAAACATTCGACTTTCAACAAGTCGTAATGCAGAACACAACAGAGGGGTTGCTGCACTATATTCTTAAGACAGTGATGGTAAATATGCGTTGAGTAGGTGGTGGTGGGGGGGCGTAGGGGGTTACTTTGGATTGCTTCTGCAGGAACTGGAAAGGAGCGACCTCTCTGAGACACAAGGGTCAGACAAGGCTAATTAGTCTGTAGCGGCCCCTCAAATTTCTGCCTTGGGATATTAATGAAGTGATCCATAGGAAAGCAGCTGCTCGCCACACGAAACACCCACCGCACTCCCCTTCCCAACCCACTGCAACCTCCATTCCCCTAGCCCCCCTGCCGCTCTGTGACTCCACCTAGGAAGGGCAGCGCTGTGCCAGGGAAGGAGTCCATACAGCTCCCCCTGAGAGCATGACAGCTCCCGATCGATGGCCCCGGAGCAGGAGGCGGATGAGTGGAGGGGTGGGGTGTGCAGCTGTGCGTGTGTCGCCATGCCAGGAGAGGGTGACAACTGCCGGGCTTTGTGTCCTACATCAACAGAAAATAATGTTTCCACAGGAGCGAGCACAATGGTTTGAGGAATGGTTGTCTTGTCTCCATATTTTACCTATTTCTCCTCTCCCATAGTGTGTCTGAGCCTCGCTGTCATGAGTAACTGAGGTAAAGCTTATTAGAGTCTTTCACTGGTAGATCTACTCAGAAGCTCAAGTAAGGATGTTTTCCTGTCATTTCTTCCTTGTACACACAGCCAATGCAGTAAATGTCACACTGAATAAAGTATGTGTCTTTCACACATCTATGAAAAAAACCTGGCTGGAGACATTCTTAATATCAGAGAGAAAATTTCTGACATTGACAAAGATAAAAATAAGTCTCCCTTGTTACAATTCCTACACCATGCTACCTCAAATTCTTACAGGACAAACATTTGAGACAGAACACAAACAGATTGACAGTTTGTGATTAAAAAAAAAAATCAAACTTATCAGCTCTTTTCCACATCAAAACTTACATACGTCAATGAGTATAACTCAAAAGACAAAGCCTTGATCTTAATTTCCCACACAGCAATGAATAATGTCAAAAGAGGAGAAAAATATTTTTTTTGTTTGGGTTGTCAAATGTTGAAAGTGAGATTCCATCCAGTGATTTTTACTTGTAGAGTATGTGTAATCTGGAAAATACAACAGTGACCTATTGTATTTGCCAAGAAGCACTTTAGTTCTGTGAGTTATTCAGAAGCATAAAAACAAAACAACTATGAACAGATTTACCTTAACCCATTTTCTCATCATGACACTATTTTATTCTGGGTCTTCTCACTCACACAAACACTCACACAAAGCACTTTCACCCAGAGTTGAGCCTCTCAGGTTGCACTTCTCAGGCTGTGTGCCACCTAACAAAGCCAATAGCATGTGAGTTAAAGCTGCCGGAGAGGTTTCATTCTGGGCGACAAGGTCCCTGGCATGGCAGTAGAACAGTGGCTACAAAGGCCCACAAGGCAAGATTGGCAGCTAGCGTGACCAACAGCTAAACAACTAATGAGATCATCCATTTTAATTGAATACATTGCATTAATGCAAAGCATTAGCCCTATTAATGATATAATTGGTGTTAACTGGTATCTGCTGTTACAGAAAATAAGAACCAACTGTTTTTAAAATCTAACAATTGTTGTGTCTTTCAAAACAGCAGGAACCTTTTAATGTAGGGTGAAATACATTCATTTGTGTCCCTTATTTCCATTAACACTGATACTAATGTCTGATGATGTCCACATACTAGAAAATGGAATTTTTCACTTAAACAAATGTCCTTGAATGAAGTTCAGGGGGTTAATATTCCCAGTATGGAGCTTTCCCCTAAAGGCAGAGGCATCATTTAGCTCTTGCAGGTTGATGTCTTCAGAGATGCATTTAGCAGAGTGAAATCTCTGTCTTGTTATGACTCTGACAGCTTATTCTGTGCACATCCACTGTTACTGCAGGGGGACCAGAGACAGAGCTGAAGGCCAGTAGGCCAGTGTGAATGAGATCACCTCTGCAATTGAAGGTGAGTTGTTGTGAGAGGTCACTGTATGAATACTAAATGAGTCACATGGGTCCACAAGTACTGAATCAATGAGTCTTTTTTTTCATGACCATGATGAAGGAAATGAAAAATGGATATGCAAAGAAACCTCAGTTTCAACTGGGAAAATGAGAAAAGAAAAAAAAAAAAAACACCTTAAAATTCTAAGCTTTTAAACAATATTTAAAAGCAAAACAGATGGAGTTGGTAGTCTTGAGCACTCATGCAGATTGTATAAATGTGAAGTTTTCCTACGCCTCATGTGTCATAACAATATGTCTTGTCAGAAGACAGTGTTGGATAAACCGGCTTCTGTGAACAATACAGAGTTCTTTTGATCATCTGCTGAGCTCCAATCTGTGGGTAAACAATTGCCAGTGGCATCCAGTAATGACACATTTTACAGATGTCATATACCGCTTTCCCACAAGCACCCCCATTACACCAGGGTGTCAAAACTGTGACCCCTTCTTCCTTTCATCTTCACACCTCTTAATGAACAGTCACACTCCCTGAACCTTTTCTTCTTGATTGCCTTTTACCTTTTCGCAGCCTCCGTACAGTACCGCGATGGAAGCAGTGGTTTTGGGAAAATCCCTGATGGGCGAGTTAACCCTTGGTTAGCTCTGATTTCCTAGTAAACAGTGCTGTGGCTCTGGTTCATGAGTAATTGAACATTATTGATTCTAAGGTCTGGGGGTGACAATAATGAGGTCAGATATCAGTCGACTGCAAACACAAGCTGCGAAGACAGCTTACTTCTCGATGACATACATACACACAGAAAATTCTTTGCACCTATACACTCTATGATAGCATCACTATCCACAGTCTTTGGCAGCACTTGCTTTTGCTCCCCTTATCTTCCTTGCTGTCAATACAGACAACCCACTGCTCCACTGGGGGCATGAGGCGGTATTGACATTCAGCTCAAACCCACAGCTCTGAGTGGAGTCCAGGATGTTACGCATGAATTATGCATGCCTTGACGCCAGGGTGCTGAGCAACACCAGTGCCATCATAATTGAAACAATTGAAAAGACAATACCAGATGGGTCAATAATTAGACAGCAGGAGGGGGAAACTTGATCCGGACGCTCCCTGCTTGCCCTGCCAACCTAACCACCACACACATGGAGGGGACCTTTAATGGCACGTCCCGGTCCCCTACAGTGCACAGCTACGTGCTGCGTGACAAGCTGGATATGTATGTGTATGTGCAATAATTCAGACATGGGAATGCAAACTCTTATAGGGAGATCAATTCCCAGACAATGCTGCAAATCAACATCCCATAATTTTAGACTTTTAAAAATTCCTGGAAGTGCAGGATAAGTAAACTTTGTGGATCAGTAACAACTGCCAAAAACAGTCCCTGTGCATTGTTTGTCAAAAGCTTTTTGCCTTGGATTGGGTCTCTGATGTTATTCATTGGTGTCTCCTGGTCTGTGGAAAACAGTGGCAGGTGACTGATCCTTCCCTCCAGCCTTGCACTTTCATAAATCCATACTAAGGGCTCCCAGCAGATCCATTACATTCACTGGTCTCCTGGCCGGAGCAACGACTCAAGGTGATCACCATAAAACTGCTTGCCGGAGAACCATTTCTCACCTTGCAATGCCTTTAAAACAACCTGGGAAACAGAGGCAGCATGACGGCACACTAGCACCTCGGGCCAACATGTGTCATAAAATCTTATAAGCAAACATGTCCTGGTTTACTGCAGTCAATAGTCAATTTAAAGTCATTGCAAAATAAATCTTTGATATATGTGATTACATAAATAAACTATTACATGTTTAATTGCTAAAGGCAGAAGAGTAATTTCTCACTGTTTTCCCTTAACTGTTGTTACATGTGGTTAAACAGCCAACAGTCATTCTGAGGATCAGTTAAAATTGCCAGATATCGAAATGTATTATTTATTATATTTATAAAGATGCAAAACTTTGTTTCATTTCAATGTGGTGTAAAAAATAATAGTGGAATAAAAAATAAATGAATTAAAGGTTAGAAATCCAAAATAGCCTTAGGCCGTTAAATCTACACACAGGTACACAAACTTTAATTTCCTAGAAACACATCGATTGAGACGGCACTTAAACCAAGGTAGACGCACATCTGGGAAACCCCCCAACACTATAAAGTTATCAAAAAGAATTTTTATTTGCCTTTTTATAGTCTCATTTCCATATTTCTTAAAAGTGCTGTCCCCCAAAGCACACTTAGGTTCCTGTGTATAGGTCCCGGTCCCCATTAGGGTTTATAGAGAGACATATGCACTTTTATGGGAAGGTTAATGGTTTTTAAGGACCACAGCGCAGGTCTAAATCCACAGCATTAAAACCAAGAATGGCAACCTGGGATATACACACAGGTCATATGACTATATTTAAAAATGAAGTAGCTTTACTCTACTAACTGGCTACCAAAGTCTCCATCCCCTCGTCTCTTCAGTAGAGGGATTCTGGGATGTGAAGTAGAAGGAAAGAAAAAGACAAAACCTGTCAACGTTTACAATCTTAAAAGCGTAATGAGCGGAAGTAACCATAGCAATTTAGTGAAAAGAACAAAGACTAGGGAGCAACTATTTAGGCAGGCTGTATTCATGCATAATTAGCTGTGAAAATGGCACTACAGGAGTCTGTTACTCCCTGTTCTTAATTAGTTTTTATCCTTAGTCTTGGATGAGAGGTAAACAAAGCCATCAGATTAAAACTTTGCTTTTCTTCATGAGACAACAACACTGTCAACAGAGAAGACATGCTAGTGTTACCCATAAACTGTGCACTATTGTCCCTAGGGAATGAGTGGCAGTGTTCTGCATAGGTCTTAGTCACAGCAGCAGGAAGCCTGAAGCCCTGCTTAACACCTCGCTGTTGTTGTAGCAAGACAGTCAATCTCTAAAATAGAGCGTATAATTAAATTTGAATAAAGACAGCTAGATATTGGGGGAATGGGGGTGGGGGGGTGGGGTGGGGTCAGTGTAAATGATCCACAGAAATAAACAAACTCAAAAAACCTTGCAAACCGAGCAAGAAAAATCCTTCTTTCTTCCCACACCAATATACGTTTCCTTACTCAGCAGCCATTTGTGAGTGACTTCACTATTGATCAATTTGAGATCAAATTTCTCAAAATTGCCCGTGAGGCTATAAATAATGACAAAAATGTCAAATAAAACTGAAACACCGCTTCAAGGTCAAAGTTCACAAAACATGTTTGTGTTAGTTGACTTAAACACAATACAGAATAAAACAACAATCACAACAATGATTCATTTAGTGACATGCAATACAAAAAGAACAAGTTAAATGTTTTTGGTAAATTTGGATTTGGTCCTATTGATAGTAAATATTCTACATTCCTTCAGTTTGGCAAATTACCAACAATACCTCAAGTAAATGAATAGCAGAACAGATGTTCAAAAAGTTTCAGGTCGCCTGAGTTTTGGTCATGAAAACCTTATTTTATTGAGTACAACCACATTCATGAAGCTTTATTTTATTAGTTAAGTTCTCAGTTGCATGTGTTTGATGTCTTCACACCAGTAGCTGTTTGAATGTGCTGTCATTGATCTACATGCCTAGAGCATTGTACTTGACAAAACTCTGAATTTCATACAAAGGTTCTTTTCTGTACCCCTGATAACCCCAAAATCCTACAACTAATGATGCAAGTATAGGCAGTAGGAGGAAAGAGCCTTTCTTACTCTCTTTGCAAAACTAAACCTGTGAAACGTTGAATGCAGAGAGACTTCAAGTTAGAATTCAAAACAAGAAAAGCTATCTAGACAAAAAAAAAAAAAATCCTCTGCATTTCTCACAAACTCCAGCCAAGTAGGGAACGACTATGTTATTTCTTCTGCTCTGTTTCTCAACTGTGCATGTAGTTCTGGTGTTTCTACTACATTTTGTGCCTGAATGACTAACAGACTCTTTAAATACAGGAAAAGAGTTTTTTTTTTCTGTCACTATTTGGACTATGGCTACATCATTAGTTGTGTGATATAGGCTAGTAAAGTTGATTTCAATACACCCACAAGGACTTATAATAAAATGCTAATTACATCACACTAATGGTGTCCTGTTGCTGTGTCATGCAAAAAAATAGTATTCAACATCATATCAAAATGTAAAAATGTAAAAGACTTTGGCAGCCACAACAGTGATGGTTCTGTGTGTGTGTGTGTGTGTGTGTGTGTGTGTGTGTGTGTGTGCAAATGTGCCACCACTGAGCCCTTTATACCGACAGCCTTCATTAGGCCTGGCTTACTCATGGACAGATGGGAGCTGTGTGTGATGGGAAGGCAGGACTACATTAGAGCTGCTGCCACATTCCACTTCAAACCTGACCTTCCAGTGGTCCCACTTCATCTGCCACCCACAAGCCCCCTCCTGATGCATCACTGTCATTCTGGGGCTCAGGCATGCCTTGTTGCACCCCTATCTCAGCCAAACAACCAGCCTGCCACACAGGCTGTAGCTGCTCCTGCATCCCATTACTCTAAAGGCCTCTCACCTCCTATTTTCTGCCATTTTTAGGGGTGAGACCACCACACTTTCTTTCTTTCTGCTAGTGTTTATCCGATCAGTCACAATGCCCCACCCACCCCCACCCCAAAACACTGCCCCCCCCCCTTCTAGTTTCCTGGTGATGAATGACCGTTGGCCGTCTCGCTGACAGCTAGGCAGCTGATGCCACATAATTACAGTATCACCGTTTAGGCAAAATTACCAAATTACTCCAGTCCTCATGAGGCTTGGAAGACTGACAGGCCAGCCAACAAAGGAAACACAAATATCTGAAAAGAGAGGGACATAGAGGACTGCTTGGGACTTTACAGACGAGCAGTGAAAATTAGGTTTGTTCTGTTCTTTGAGAGTGCACCCATTACAGCCAATGAGAAGCCAGAAAGCAAGCTGATTAGTCTGGAGAAGCAGAAGCAGTTTTTCTCTCATAAATAATGCTAAAAAAACATCTGGCCTCTCCTTGATATCCGATCTTCCTTTTCACACTCAATTTATTCAATCATTAATTCATCTTGAAATGCTGGTGAGTATAATCACAAACAGCCTAATATTTCATGCTCACAGCAAGGTCTGACCATTATCTTTTATGCATCAAAGGTTTATTACTTTTCTAAGTTTATTTTAGAAATTTACTCGCCTTTCCTTGATTTAATTCTTCGTCTGATTTATTTTGCAATTTTAATAATAGATTTTAAAGATTACCTTTAAAAATAGTACTTCTGCAACTATTATAACAAAAAGTACAACTTTTATATTTAAAACTATTACTGCTTAATCATATAATAGTGAGACAGATGAGATACCAGACAAAAACAATAAAAACTGTCTGAGAAAGGTTGAAGGTAGACCCTGTCTGGAAATGGAGTGTGCATGAAGTGATGAAGTGACATTTATGATGTGAGTGCTAACAGTGAGCAGGAGAGAAGATGTTGACTTACCACTGTGTGTGCAGTTGGCGCTATGATGGCCACCATGGTTGAGTTAAGCTCCGCTAATTTATCTACTATTACAAAGGATTTCTTTCACTCAAGCCTTGAATCCAAAATGAGAAAAAAAAACACCTTGTAAAAGTCACACTGTCTATTCGATCCATTACGTAGAGATAAAGTACAGTCTGTTCAGTCGTCCGCCGTGTTAGCTCTTTCATTTCTGGAAAGAAAGGCTAACAATGTTAACAAGGCTGCTGTTGCATGATAATCTCATAAAATGTGTTATTTTCTTTTCTTTTTTTTGCTTTGAGGGATTACAGCTCTTTCGTGGGCTGAGAAAATTCAGTGAGCCCTTGGGATTATGGGACCATTTAATAAAGTTAAAAAAAAAAAACAGTGGTCAGTCTAAAAACAAGGTTTTCCTCTCACTTCAGTAAAATAATAAAGTGAGAGGTATTTCACCAAAACTGACAAGCAAGAGAATGATCGACTCCCTTATCTCAATCAAAAAGACTATTTAAGCCAGAAGTTGTACTATTGATTTGTTTCTATTGCGAATGCTGCTGGAAACATGAAAATATTTCAAACACAAGGACGTCCAAACATGAAGTAAATGCATCCTTGTCAAAGCAGCTCTGTAACAAGACTAAATCCTTCCTTGTAAACTTGTACACAAATAAATAAATTATGGGCTGTCCGATGGCCCACTGAAAGTGTCAACCCAGCTGTATGTGATGGGGTGGAGACTGCTTTGATAAACAAGCTCGGCAGAATGATAATGTTCTAGGGGGTAATTTAATCAGAATGAGCTATATGTCACTTACTAATAGTGGGTACTTTGCTGTGATTTATCTGTGTTTGCTGAGTGGAGAGAGACGGAACAGACGGCCTGGTCTTCCAGATTAAATAGGGCATGGGAAAGATTCCGCACGCTATCATGGAGGAAAATTTATCACAGGCTGATGATTAGTATTATTAGCACAGGTGCAGTAACAGTAAACACCTGAGACTCCCATTTTGTACTGGAAGAGCAGGAGATAAAGAAGGAGGTGAATTGAAGCGCTGGGGTGCGTCTCCCAAAGGTGTTTTGTCAAACTACGATCCTATAAATTCCACAGGAGCTTGTGACCAAAAATACTGTTTCGAAAATCTGATGCTGAAACAAAGTTTGCTGCAACAACACTTTTGGACCTCTGACTGTTTTGCTTTGTGTGTGTAAAATTAGTACTGCTCATTGAGCTATTCCACTTTGTCTTATAGCCCATATTATCATCCTCTGTGAAGATAATTCATACAAGTGTAGTATAATCCCAAAAGACAAGACTTGTGACGTGCTGATAGAAAACATTGCAATACAGAATGATTTACATGATGTAATCGTTTGACAATATTTGAGTAAACATAGGTTTACCGTTACACCTTATATTGATCGTACTATATGTATACCTCACGATGATTTGTAATGAATGTGAAAGGCACAAGATATGTTAAAGATAATCATGCACCATGCACTGATGAAATTTGAATATGTTTGTATTAATCCTTATTAAACTTCATTATTTAAAAAATAAATAAAAAAAAACATCAGAGCAGATCAAGAAATAATAGTGAAAAATGGTAAAAGTAGACTCTAAAAAAATAAAGTCAGAAGGATCTTGTGAAAAAATGGTGTAAAAAGTTGGGCAGTTGGAATTCAGAAGAAACCTATTTCAAGGCTTGCTGCCTAACAACAGCTGAATAAGCAACTTCATAATGGTATAATTGGTAAAACTAGGATTATTAAAAAAAAAATTACACATCCTGTGCTTGTTCATGTGTTTAGGTTAAATAGTTATGATATCATGGTGTCTGAAGAGTCATATCATTAAGAATATTACACAACCAGTTGCTTAATTAAATTATGAAAATGAACCTGAAAAATCTAATTACATAAAGCCTCATGATATTCATAATACATCATTCACTTTGAGGGAATTAGCATGACCTTGATTGAATACACAGATAGCCTTCACTTTATCTTAGTAGGGCCAATGCTGCAGTCATAAAACATATGACATATTCAGCCACTAAAGTAAAATATCTCAACAAAACATTGGACACACCTTCCCATTCCTTTGAAAGGGAAAGCGTGTCCAAACTTTTGACTGGTTTTGATTGATTGATTGTTTATTTAAGTGTCCTGCACCTTTCTGGTGCCCAGCCCATATGTGCTTACAAGACACTATACAATAATAGGATGGCCACATGACAAATCTTAATGTAAAGTTCTACACATTCAAAAAGAGAAAAAGAAGACAATTCAATGCATTCTGTTTTAATGGCAGACATGTCTTGTTATGATGGATACAATGTTCTCTGTCTTGCTTGCTGCCAAGCATCTTTTATAAATATAACCGAAACAAAAATCTCCACATTCAAAAGCCAACTCAGTATATCAGCGTCAGACAGACAAAACAAATCAGGATTCTTCAATTAGATCTTTTCAAACAAATAATTCCTCAAGTCACTCTACAAAGGGCAATTGAATACAAAATGAAATGCATTCTCAACAACACTATGATCACAAAAAAACACATAACCTTTGCTCTTCAGGAATACCTTTATATCTGCCAACCTCAATAGCCAGTGGCAAGTGCCAGATGTTGACTGAGCACCTTTGCCTTCTCTGTAAATTTATTTTGTATATGGTTCTCTGTAGTAATCATCTTTGATTTGAATGTAGTGTCTAAGCTTTGGCTTCTTACAAATTTCCTGCTTCCATTGTTGCTTATAGATCTTGATAATTTGACTGAATTTATATTACATTGCAAATTATTCCTGAAAATAAAATTCAAATTAGAAGGAGAAGATATTGCAGCAACCTCTCTCGACCAAGGACAACTGTGTGCTTGATCCCAGTTTCCCAGTTTTAAGATCTTTTTGGTCAATTGTTCCTCTGGCAACTGAATAAGTCGGTTCCACAACCTCAACATTTCAACTCTCTGCTTTATAAGATATGACTGGTACTATATATATATATATACATATATATATATATATATATATATATATATATACATATATATATATATATATATATATATACGTGTCACTTTATTATATATAATAGCCCAATATATACACTTAATATTTCTGTAGTTGTCTCTCCAACAGAGATTAGTATATATTCTAAGTCTATATATGCTTAGTTAGAGAGTAAACCATGTACAAGAACAGGAGAGATTTTTCAGCACTGGGGTGGCAAAAAACAACTTTATCTGTCTATTCAATGACACAAACTGAATTTAGGAATCTCCCACTGGAACCACACTGCTGCAAACTACAATTCACAATATCTTGTACACATGGTTAGGCAGAGATGTCAGATGTTATTAAAGGGAACACGCCCTGATTGTAATAACATACTAGCTTTAGACAGCATATGGATTCACTGAATACAGGAGGCCAGCAGGCTTGTGTGGCAGCAGCAAGCAAAAAAATAAATAAATCGCAGAGCTGTGTGTTGTTCTAGAGAAGCTTGAGTGCACATTGGAGAAGTGCGGAGGAGTGCCCAGTCAGTGGAGAAGCAGAGCTGGCTGAGTGTGCTCAAAACAGTTAGCATCCAGTTTTAGATTAGAGAGTAATCAAAGGTCTGCCAGCCTCTCGATGCTGCATGGATAAGGTTGTGTCTCCACACTATCAGAGTGGGTTGGGTGGAAGCAATACACCAAAGGCTGAAATCTATAACCTTACAACTGATAAGTCAGAGCGAAAAGCAGTTCCATTTGAATCCCAATGAGCATTATTTCTCTGGAGGGAACCAGTTAGGAAAATAGCAGACCAAACTATTTTCTCTGTTCAGTGAGATTAGAGACATTTTAGAGATAGCAAATGAATGAATACAGTATTCATACAGGACACGTTGTAGAAATTGTTCCATACATGTTAAAGTATAGATGATGTTTTATCATGAGTGTGTGGTTGAAGCTCATGAAACGATTACATATATAATATAATTAACAAAGACTAGAGAGGCTACTGTTTTGACAGCAGCATGATAAAATAAAATGTTAGCCCTTCTTTTTTGTATCCAAATATGATTAATTATTTAAAGCATAAACTTACAGCTAAAATAATGGGATGGGGGAGAGAAGCAAAACAATAAACAGTACAAACGTTTTGAACTGTCAATCTAAAGTAGCCCTAGGGAGGAAAACAAAACTGGGTAAAAGATTTCAGATGAAACCGGAGAAACAAAACACTCAACGTCTATCTAAAAGTTCCTTTGGGACATTAACTTTCTCAAGCAGACCTCTAGTTTGAACTCTAAATACCTTCTAGGTCTACTGTGACAGCTAGGGCTGAAATGTGCAAGTGCAGATTAACCTGCAAGGTCTTTGCTAAACCTTATTAGCGCAGACCTGTGGACCAGCATAATAACAATATGATTCAGACAACTTTATTATAGAGTTCAGTCGGTGCAGATCATCCTCAGATGTGTCACACATTTAAATTATAATAACACATTGTCACGCACAGCAAAGAAGATGTTTTACTATGTAGAATAAACAACAAGCATACCAATGCAGGTCATTATTATTCAGTCACCTATATTTTGTTTCTAAGAAAAGAGAAACATTAAATTATTAAGGTACTGTTTAGTTTTGATATATTCATTTCAAATTGGCTTCTGTTTAAGATGCAGCTATTTGTCACAAACTATGATCTAGTTAATGGTGTTTTTTCATTGAAAGGTAACATTAAGACAAATAGTAAAAGATCAGAGCTTTAGTTTTTAGTATCATCCAAAGTTTCAAGTAAATTATCGACCAAATCTATGTTGATACTCATAATGATTGTGTGAAAAATTCCTCCAAAGGGTTCTTTTGATTCTACTTTCCCTGTCATTCCAGAAAACTGTTGGATGCAGTGATATCCCACTACCAACAAAAACACAAACTTGAAATGATGCCACAAATAAAAACACCACAGTTTTTTTGGCTCTGACAGACAGAGAACCTGAGCCAGCAAACACACCACATTAGACAGTTCTAGCAGCGAGCCACTCAAACAACTGCTTCATTGCATCCAGTCATGTGAGATTTATACAGACACCTTTTTTTTTTTTGAACCGTTGGAAATCTTCTTAACAGATGCAGCACTACTGACGTGCTTCTCAAAACTAGCTTACAGCAAATGTCCACAAGTGACTTAATGATGTCTGTATCTACAAAGGACTATAAAAACACTATACACACACTATATAATGAACATCATTATAAGGATTTCAGCAGTTGAGGTGGCACAAAACAACTACAGGTGGTAAAGAAAAAAGCATGCATGCTTCAGGATTCTAGACATTTGGAGAAAATACTGTAAACTCTTGGATGGAAAATCTACTTATAATACCCATGGCTAAGTCAGACTGCAACAACAGTACACCATCTGAATTACCAAACTGCATATAATCCACAAGATTTCTATTGCATTTCAGCTTTTCAAATGAAAATGACCTATTTATATCTTCTGTATTCTTATCTATGTGTCCCAGTCTACAGCCTTATCTGCTATTTGGAGTGATTTCTCCTCACTGTGCATGTGTGGTGGGCAAACCATCCAAGCTCATCATTTAGTCACTTTGTAGTCATAGTGCATACTTACACTGGAATGTCTATAATAAAACAATCATGGACAATGTTGCATCATATTCTCCAATAGTGTAATAATAAATATGTGACTTGGCTTGTTACACTTGACATCATATTTTCATTTGATCATTAATCTATGAACAGATGAGTAACTTGTCTAACACGAGGGCAAATAGACAATTTCCTTGTCAGATTGATGTAACAGACAGTTTTTTTGGAGTCTTTCCGCTATGGTAGGTGGATAATTACTGTCATTGATTAATAATCCTGGGCCAGCCCCATAGTAATCAGTCCCACATGTGCTTGGCCTTCTTAAAGGAAAGGCTCATTTGCCACTAGGATTCACAACCTAAACTGCTTAGTGGGATGTAATGGAGAGCAATTTTCTTGTCTTGAGAAAGAAAAAAAAAAGGCTGAGATGGGGCGAGTTAACCCGGTCATTTTCCATTGCCTCAGCACATCAAATCTCCAAACAAGGACAACTCTGATTTCAGATCGACTACTCTTCTCCCTGTGGGCACTAAATAGTTTTCCAGGACACAAGGAAGTATTTTATTGCTTTACCAGTTGTTTTGAGTATTATGTTTGAATTGCAATTTCTTACATTTCTTACAGAAATAAGAAAATTGACCAGCGTAATCCTTTGTTGAATAAAATACATCACAGCATGGGTGATACAGTATCTTCAAATAACACTTAAGACTCCAAAAATGCTGTAAGATCAAGGGAAATGGCTGAGTTTATGTTATGACGGATGGTATTCCCATGCATTGTTGGCAAAGTCATGAGATGACTGCTGGAGGTACAGTGTGAAGCCAAGCCTAAATCCCTAAAAACTTAATTAAAAGCAAAGTGATTACATACAGTTTGCTCTGCATTATTCAGGGTTTAGACTTACTTATTTCCAATTATATGCAGTGGAATGGATTCTAGAGAGGGGGTCCCCAAAGAAGAGTGCAATCCTCTGAGAGATTTATGTGTTTATAGAAAATTGTGAGAAGCAGACTAATGCTCAGGCAAAACTGGAAAGAGAATGCCCACGTTGGAAATATCAGGCTTTGCCAATATGTAAACGTTAAATGGTCCATCTGTCTGTGTTCTTCTCAACTTGGAAGACTAGATGAGCCACCATCTGCAGATCTGCGTCAGCAGAAGAAATTTTGCATGCATTGAAAATCTGAGTCTTGCGTACATGGAGCCCTGCAGACATGCATTCATTAAATTTTGGAGATACATTTAAAATAAAACAATATATTATGTTGACAGCAAAGTAAAAATGTATTTATAAAGGTTTAACAGTTTTACTAATAATGTGAACATCAAAACGAATGGAAAAGTGTGTTCTTGCTTGTACAGGATGAAAAAATAGTGCCAACATTTCTTGTAGAAAAATCAGTTTGTCCTCCCAATTGAATCCAAACACTTTATTTAAAACTCCTTGCATTTGATGCCTGGCAGCCTAGAGAAATCAATCTGTGAGTGCATTAACAATATCGCATTATTTTCCAAACACCCACTATGACCATAATAATATTCAGTTGTCTAACTCTTCCGACAGACAAGACAATGACTTGTGAAAACAAACAACTCTCATTGTAGCTCTCACTTAAACTGAAATTTTCTCTGTTCAGTTCCTGTTTATGTAGAAAAGCTTCTGTGTAGCTTTGTAATTGCTTATTATAATTATTATACTACTTTTGGGAAGTTTCAATAGGCACCTCTGTTAATTACAGTGATGATCCATCTATTCTAAATGATGACACAAGGCTATTTGCTGAAGTTAACAATTTGATTTTAATTGTTAATATTAATTTTATGTCAATTTTAATCATTTTATGCATTTAGCTTTAGCCACAGCAGAGGACCATTAACATCAAATTAACTTAACTTAATTTATCTAATATACACTGACATTTCACTGCAAGTCTTTACCCTTTCTTGCTACTCCTACATAATACATCCCAGAATTTAGGGAAATTAAAGTATGTGAAATATCTGTGTTGTCTTGTTTGTTTGCTTTACTCAGCGGTGAGGGGGTGGACAGACTATTATTTGAGATTTCATAAACCGAAGAGATTGCTGTTTGCAGTCAATGTGGCTTTATAATGTGTGTGTAGGTGGAACAAATAAGTCAGAGACGGAAATTAATGGAAAAAAAGAACAAAATCCAAACAGTGGATAGATTTTGGGAACGAGTGAGATCTCTTTGCCAGAGCTGAGCACTCACAAAGAAAAAGTCAAGCGCCTGTCAATTTCCAAGAGCAGACAAGAGAGACGACACTGATGATGACAGTGATCAGGGTTGGAAGATAAGAAGATGATACCGGCTGGGAGTAAAGATAGCTCGAAAATGAAATAACATCACGTTCAAAAAAGAACTGACTGTTCCCGGTAAAGAACTACACAATCTATAACGAGTTATCAGCGTAGAGAAAGTGTTTTGCCCAGAGATAATTACAATAACATTACCCAGTGGCAGTGTGATTGCTCCCAGGTGACATTGCAGCTTATTAAATTGTCATGGTGCACCCTGTTTTGGCGTTGCAGACGCTTGAACTGGCTGCCCACAAGACTGACTCACAGTTTATCTGCTCCATTTGTTTGACATCTTTACGACATACTGTATTAACACAACCTAATTTCACCTGGGCCTCAATGTCTTCTCTTGGCTGTCTCATGGAAATCCTTCAGGGTTAGGTCAGGACTGCTGGGACGTTTGTCTCGACCGAATTACACCAAGTGACATTTCTTCCATCCCATCATGTTTTCCCCTTTGCAAAGAAATAAGCTCGTACGCATTATTAACAATCACCAAAAGAAATTAGCTCCGAAATTTGTATCAGAAAGTTGCTCGATTCGGTGCGGGGGGAGACACACAAATCAAACTTTCTTAGACTTGATTACAAAACATTACATCCCTGGTAGAGATAAAAACAAGAAAACAGCGCAGTCCCTCTTCTGATCATTTATTGCGTGACAGTAAGAGTTATGTGATCCGTTAACAGAATAAATCAGGGATGAAAAATCAATCAAATTAAGCAACTAATAGCTCCCTTAATGTCTTTGTTTGTGTGCAGATGACACTCCCATCCAGCCATACAACAAGCACCAATCATATTAATTATCCTCCGAATAACAACTCCCCACTTATTACAAATGAGTTTTCAAAACCAATAAATTATGATTGAAATGTTTTTATTGTGGACATTAAAAGCATCCCACTCTGTTTTTGGATTGGACACTAATGACCCCAGTCATTATACGCAGGTATGCTAGTGTGTATACAGTTTATGTGTGTACATGTATACGCTTTCATTTGCAATACAGTCATGCTTATCCAAATGTCACAGATAATGTATACTGAAACTTTTAGTTATTCCGCACTATGAGTTCATTTCAAACTATGACGCATATGTACACATGAATCGCAAAATCATCTGTGCCAACGCTGTCCCAACTGGATCAGGAGCCTATGGTTTGAATAAATTCAGCTCTTTAAAAACGGTAGATATATGCTGGATTGTACAATGTTTCATTGCTCAAATGTGTCCCTCTAAATCCTAATGTTCCCTAACTGTCAGGTGATGTAGCCCTCAATGGCAGCAGTTTTGATTAGAGAATACTGCTGCAAGGCACCGGTGCACAACAAACAAAAAGCATATTAATTACTGATACTCACATCTTGCAGGGAGATCATAGCCGCAGGTGATCTTGGCTTTGCCGGTTTCACAGCCATTTAGTGAGTGGCACTCATCATACAGACAGGACCCCGCCGCTTTGTGTATGCAGCCGTCAACTGAAACGCAAACAGACAAACAAAGAGAGGTGAGACCTACCTGAGGAGAAACATACAAAAGCAAGCATTCGACATATCGCAAAACCAGCTGGGCTAATTAGCAGTTTGTGTGCTTTATTGTGTCAAGCAAACAGTTATTTAGAGAAACAGGACCAACAACAAGAAGTCAAGTAACAATTATGTTTGTGGGTTTGATTCTGGTTACTGAATTTCAAAATTTTCAGATTATCTCCCTTGCTCTGTATCTCGTCTCTGTAGGGAGAGCGGGGTCTGCCATGGTGCGCTGCGCCTGTTGCTGGTAAATACTGACGAGCTTAGGAATGAAATTAGCCTGGGCTAGGATCTAATAACGCCTCCACACACAGTGAAAATGAGACTGTTCTTCCTGTAATCCCTCTCCACTGTCAACAGCGATATACAGTCAGATCATTAACTATATTTTCTGCCCCGTGGTGGGAATCTTATATCTGTCCTGTACTCTGCGGTGAGCCTGTTATGATGTGAATCTGTGTTCCGATTCTGTCGCGCTCGCTGTTGATGTGAGTGTGTGTCCTGGTTCTACAGAGACCCCGGGCCCCACCAACAACCCCTCCCCCCACCCCCCCTAAGGTTTTAATTTTACCGGGTTAAGGCTGTGATACACTTGATTGATGGCACGTCTTATACAAGAAGGCAGAGAGATAGAAATCCACATTATCCATCTCTGAAAGCCTGACATCCCTCCAAGAGCATGTTATCAATCACACTGAAACATCATAAAATCCTCCTCAAGTTGTCCTGTAAAAATCCTCACAAGCCATTAGAGGATAACAGAGCCAGAAGGAGGAAGGAGAAGCAGTTGGACAAACAGACGTATCTTTTCTTTGGTTTCTCTTTGTAAAGACTTGGCCAATGGAGAGAGCGACCCTCTCAGACTGGCTTTATGCGTCAAAGCTAAAACGGTTGGAGTTAAGATATTCTGCAGGATAACCGATGTTTACGTGCACTTTAAGCACTGATGAAACAAAAAAAGAGAGAACTGAGGAACTGATAAAAAAACATAATCGGAATTTATATTCATGATAAAAGACAAAATGTGACTCTAATCACCATCTTCATCTGAAATGTAATAATTATTCATGTACAGTGCCAGGAAAAACTGTGAAAAGGGCTGACGATTAGTTATACACTATCTTCAAAAATGTACTTTGCTTCACATCGTCAACACAGACAAAAGGTCTTTTGATGAGGGATGGTCCTTTTTTCTGAGATCCTTTCAATTTCTCAGGGATGAGTCAACGACAACAGCTGGGCGGAAGATTTTCTAGCTCTATCAATCATCTTTAATGGACTTGGGGACAGGCAGTAGACAGAGACGAATCCTGATGGCTTTTCGAAAAAGTAACATGAGTCTGACAGTGATGTGGATATGAGGAGGGATCGCTCTGGTGACAATGAAAGCTACTTAACACAACACGGAGCAGATGTAGTGCTTGGCTACAGTCTTGGCATTTTTATAATATTCACTGTGCAAACAAGATTGCCCATGATCACCACACACTCTTATTTGCATCATAATTGGCTTCTTAACACCTTGTAAACAGGAATGGCCAAATGCACAGGATGTACTGAAAGCTCAAGGTCTATGAGAATGCTCCTCATTTTTATACACATAAAGTTGCAAAACACAAAACATTGACTTTTTATATTGTGTTTAGTTACAGCACTGGATTACCAAGATTTAAGCACATAAATGTGTTCACCTGATATTACATCTGTATCACAGCAGTGACAGGGAAGTCAATGTTTTCTAATGTCTCCATTCCAACAGACAGGCTCCATATTAGGTGTTTGCCTATTAAAGTGAATTGATCGCACACCCCCACAGTTTCAGTGTTATTAAAGTTTTATTACTCTTCATGTGGAGTTCTAATATGGCCTAACATCTCATTAATACTTCCTTTTCTTGCTTCCTTGTTTGATATACTGTATAATCGCATAACATACAGCATAAATCTTTGTTATAATATAATTTATGCATTTAAAGACTATTCATTTTTTGTGTCTGAATATGTAATCTAAATGCAGTTTTCCCTTTTCCAAATGCAATATGGAACAGAAAAAAAGCATCCCAAGGCACGAAAATAAAGTTCACATAAGGGCTGTAGTGAAGCTAAAGCTGAACATGTATTGTGGCTTTTAGCAGTTTTTAAACATTTCACACACTATTTTGCAGAAGCTTCCCTTCTGTGAGTATATTCTACACCTTATATTCACTGGCTCTCTGACACTTTGACCAGTAAACTGGAGAAAGACCAGACA
This sequence comes from Euthynnus affinis, assembly GCA_029490765.1. NCBI lineage: Eukaryota > Metazoa > Chordata > Actinopteri > Scombriformes > Scombridae > Euthynnus > Euthynnus affinis. The sequence continues at coordinate 10,199,876 of CM055852.1, read as the reverse complement.
GATGCTTTAAAAAATGAGACACTGAGGGTTGTACATCAGATGAACAATACAGATGAAAACTTGGCCATTTTCAGGTGCAAATTACTCAACAAGCCTCAGTCATTTTATTGGCTGATCTAGCTGACTCATCTGCTGGTTAAATGAGCCAAATGTAATCAATCTTTGAACAGAGCTGGCAGTCATGATGTGTATAAGAATATTTATATAGCACATGTGTTGGTCAAGCAGAGAAAGATGTGTGTGTAAGAAATAGGATGACATCTCTGCACACTGAACACTAAAAGGATTATTTAATATCTGTATTTATTTATTAGTTAGAATGGAAAACAATTGAAATGTTTCTTGGGAAAAAAAATGCTTTGTTACAACTTGAAATCAGGCAGGGAAGGAGCAGGTAATTCTCCTCGATTCTCCCCTGGAGCTGCTGTAAAGTAAACTCTGATTTTTTTCATGGTCATCTAAAGCCAGCCAGGTTAGACAAATTTAACAATGGCCTCCTCCAGTCTGCAGCGTTCACGCAGGAATCCATCCTCCCCAAGACAATTCCTCTCATCACCACCAAGCATGGCTGATCTCTTACCTATGAGCACCTTGGGAAACCAGAGAGCAAAAGCATATGGGGGCTCTGTGTTTCATCTCAGTAGCTGAATAATGAGATTGCAGATAATAGTTTCAACTTTCATTCCGCTGCTCCTCCTGTTCATGGTTGCATAAGCCGCTGTGAATGTGAAACTGTTTTTTTTTTTGTTTTTTTTTTTTTTCTGATGTTACCGTGTGTGTCACTGTGCATCCAGTGCCAGCGACTCCCTACAAGCCTCGAAATTTTTGTTCACAGTGCCCGTAAATAGAGAAGATGCTGAACTGATCTGGCTGATTGCCAGAATCTTGGATGCTACCGCTACAGATTTAATTTACCTGCTTTACTTAGACCGCTTCACGGAATGGGTGGAGTGCCGCAGATGCATTGTGGGTATTATGTGTGTATGTGTGTGTTTGCAAAAGAGAGATAGAGAGAGGTAAGGGAGCATAGCGACAGACAGAGGTTTCAAAATGTACTTTGTAATTTTAAATTCAATTGCAGAGTGGGTTGTGAGGCAATCAAAACTTGATTGCGAGCACATTTTTCCGTGTACATTACTTATTCAGCTGAAGGAAGATCTGAGTTTTTTCGCAAGTGCAGATATGACCCACATGCAATTTGGCCATCAATTTATTTTCTCATTTAAGTGGGATTTCAGCATTATTCCCTGCAGATTTCAACATTATGAATGCCTGCAACATTACAAAGGCAGATTCTCATTAACTAAGAATGGCATTTACATTCATTTCAGAAAGGAGGACATGTCAGCTCACTCTCCTGTTGTTCACAATGACTTCCACAATCATAAACAATTCTGTTTTTAGCGCATTCTGATTAACTTTAACTTTGATTATCTGCTGATTTAATACAATCAGGTGAAAATTATTAAACTGAAATTTTTGCAGTTATACGGTCTATCATAGAGAAAAGTCAATTTAAGTTGTGAAGTTTAAGTTTTGTTATCATTCATAGCCTCATGTGTTGGAGTAGTTTCTGAAAGCCCTTAAGCCTGCATCCCTATTCCGTTCTACTTAGACACATAATCAGATTCAAGTGCAAAAAAAAAAAAAAAATCACAGTGTGCCCATCCTGATGATGCACCTGCATCACAGCAGAAAAAGGCGATCAAAGCGACCTCCCTCTCTCTCATCTCCCAGCTTTCAGCCTGAGTCACATGTCAAGTAGAAGCCCCGAAGATGAACATGTGCTCGGCTATTTGATGCACAATCAGTGGTGCCCAGTGCTATAATTCAACTCCTGTTAAGACTACTTTACGAAGGACATTTCATTTAACAGGCTTAATATTCAGACTGCAGCCTCTGCTTCTGTCCGTGACACTACTGGGCTTCCTTAGCCACTGTTGAAAAATACAACAGTTAATACCTCATCTATCTCTCCTTGCAGCCTGCCACCGCTTTAGGCTGAGCCAACGTGCGACAAAACATTTATTCATCTTCTCTGAGTGCCTTGCTCAGAGAACGCTTCCCCGAGCAGCCACTTCAGCAAGTCCACGCGGCTAATGAAGATAACTTTGAGCGGTAGCTGGACGGCATCCCTCTGAACTCATAATGGGAACAAGGAGAGAGAGCAAGAGACAGAGGGAGAGACATATTGAGAGAGACAAAGAAGACGAGTGTGTGTGTGCATGTGAGTGTGTGTGTGTGTGTGTGTGTGTCAGTCTGGAGCGGTTTGAATTAGTTACTCAGCTGTAACCTTGGCTCCTGCCATTGTTGAAGACACCTCTGCCTCGTCCTCTCAAGGCTCCGTTCCCACATGCATTAAGGGACTCAGCAAAGCTCTGCTTACTCTCCCTGGGCTTCTCTCAGGCAGCCTGAAAACCAAGGGCTTTCAATCGCTCCCTCAGACACAATGAATACCTGCTCTGCTCTCATTACAATACCCTGCTTTTCAGAAATAGTGTCAGCTGCAATTTTCTCTCCTAATTATTTTCCGCTCCTCTGAGGGTTAGGTTCAGGACTGGAGCCAGAGGAGGCTGCACGGGGTAGGCAGGAGGGAGCGAGGGGGGTGGGGGGTGCTGAGCTGGATTCTACCTGGCAGGATAGGGAGAAGTCTGAATATCAGTCAATAATCTAACAGAGGGGAATAGATAGTCATTCATATCAAGGGAGGCCTAAACTTCACCTTCTTGCCTATTTGGGCATTACCTGCTGGTCCACTGACACATCTTCAACACCGACACTTGTTGGCAGGTCAGGAGATGCAAAACCTTTTATCAATACTCTCACACATTGAGAGCTGAAAACATATTCCTCAAACTATTAAGCCATATACTCCCTCTCACCTATTTTTTTGCAGTATCCATGGCAACAACATAGTTCCTCTCTCCTCACAGCACTTTCAGAGCTGTACACTGATCAAAGCCCCTCCACAATTCCACCTCTGTGATTTACGACACCATTTTCTACTCAGCTAATTTCACTGAAGGAGATAATGACATGGATTAGTTGCTAATCAAGTGCCAATCAGAGATCTGGCTGAACTAAATGTCAGGTGGAATATGTTCAAGCCATTGTGGTTATTCCCTTGTGATACTGGATTATGTGTCCTAATCACGGCAATTTTGGATGCAACAGGAGCCAGTCCTCGCTCTCTACTGTAACCAAGTTCCCAGGAAAGGGAAAGGGATAATAATCTCCATTCTACCTATAATACCCGGGTAAACAGGGGATTTGGACTAATAGAATACCAGGCAGATAGTCACAGATGTTACTCTCCAAAGTGACATAAAATACCCAAGGCTTACATGACTCACATCTCCCCTGAGACTGCTATGCAAGCAGGAACGAGAATAAATGACACAACAATCACAGGTTCCGCTACGACGCAGTAGAAACCATGTTGTTATTATTGCTACGTTTCAGCTCAAGTTGACAAATGTGTCAGCAAAGACTGGAGGTGTTTTCTCTAAAATGGCATAAAGACACCTGGTCGACTCCAGTTTCAGCCGTAACTATTATGACATCCTGTAGGTCACATCTATAACAGAGCAGCTTCAATTTAAACAATCAGACATGTGATCAGTTTGAATACACAGAATAACAGAAAGAAATCTCTACAGAGGTGCCCTGAAGCACCACGCTTGATGTTCAGTTGCTAAGTGGAGCAGTGGTGGCCGACAGTGAAGAAGACTGTACTGCACACATCCCAGCGGTGAATGTGTGTAACTTTATGGGAGACAAGCAAGTCCTTGCTAAAATTGTGCTTTAAAATTGATGAAGAGAAAAATACTGAATTATTCAATTACCTGAAATCTACTCTCAATGGATGTAAATTTAATTAGATGACATTTCAACAATAACAAAGTACAAAAAGCAATTTTGCTGTGTTCACTGAACAGAGCCTCATGGATAGATGTAACAATGTCATGGCTTTAATATCATGTCATGACTCACTCTTTTCCCCATTTCTGACTTTCTACTATATTATACAATTGATCTATTAGACTAATATGGCTAGTATTATTGTACTTCTGGTAGCATACCCAGCACTTTCCCACCTCCTCCTGACACTGTAATTTCACTGTAAAATGTATAAATCAGATTTTATTAGTCAGAAGTGATTTCTGTGCATTATAACACAGATATACTTCATCTATAGTTAGATAGTTGGGTTGATGTTACTATGGTACCCAGTTAACCTTTCTGTTGATAATACTGAGACTATGGTGTTACAAAGACAGCACACTGTAGCAAGATTTAGTCAATAAACATAAATATTTTACCATATAAGAAAAAAAAAAGTGAAAACCAATGTTGCAGTGGTACTTCTGTTGTGTATGTATAAGATTACTGTATTCATTCTACTGTATATTTGAACCATAAAAAGTAGAGTTTGATTTGTGGAGTGTGGGGCTAAAGTTGGACATATTAGGACACACATACCTCTCACACTGCTGTTCTCAAGGCCGTAAAGGAATGCCAGGTTAGGTTACCACAGCTCATGTGACACTGTTGTTGGAAACCTGGAGTCGGACAGCTGCGGACGACTCGGTGCCGAACCCCAGCCGTGCTGAACTCCCTGCGACAATTGTCACGGCCCCTGCACTCACATTTAAAGATGTTGTTTTAACTGCTCTGCCTTGTTGTTGTAGCATTCCCTGTCTGGGCGAGTGGAGTCACCCTGTCCAAGACAACCTGAACTACACCGTCTGCATTCTGTACGTGACACCGGCACCTCTTCTTCTTTACAGCAACTCTGCAATGTTTTTTTTCCCTAGTGTAACTAATAAACTTGACCCCATTTTGAATCCTAAATCCAACCTGAAAAAATGAGCCCAAACACTGACTATCTAAAGACACAATTATGAGTTTCACTTTAAACTCTGCAGACGTTTTAGTGACAAACTGTAGTCAGTTGATACGACATGGAGTATCAACAAAGGATTATCCAAATGAAGTCTGACAAGCTTCCCAGTGTGGCTTCCAGGTCACTTTGGTCGTTCGCATGCTTGAGCCATAATGATTTGTATTTCCTCACAGCAGAGGGAAACTGTACAGACCCACACTGACTGCCTTAAGCTAAGCTGTATTGTTGTTACAGTGAACTGATTTGCTCACTATTTGTGGACATGCAGGTGACCAGAAAAAGGGCGCCTGCATATCATCAAAGTGCTACCTGTATGCAGCGCCTTTGAGGATACTATTCCTGTCATATGGAAACATTATCATCATCGTCCTCTTATCACAGACTGTGATCACAGCTGCTTACCCAATGATATCCTGCCTGATGGAAATCCAACGTTTGTGTCTTCTATTATACTGTGTCTGAAAACCTTCTTTCATTTCTGGGTGTGAGGTGTCCTAATAATCACGGATAAACACAAACCTCCTCTTACAGTTTCCTCTCCCTCCTTCAATATCACACTCATTTTTCACCTTTGACTCCTCATCCAGTCTCTTATTACAAACAAGCACTCTGTCAATGTGGCTATTATCGCCTCGTCTCCTAGGTTAGATTACCTTTGGCACCCCAGCTTTACTATTACTGCCAGAGAAGAGGGAGGGAGCAAATGAGACTGTCAGTAGACAGTATGGTATGAGAGACTCTCAGATATTTCTCTTCCAGCAAAACCAATCTGAAATGAAGTGTATCTGCATATGTGTGTACGCAGGAGTGTGTACATATGTGTCTATGTTTTATAGAGACGTGTGTCTATAAAGCTTAAATTATTATGTTATGGTGTGTTTTATTTTTGCTTGCAGAGTACCTTTAGTCACTCCTGGATTTATGGCTTGACACCACCATGTAAATAAAAAATGCCATTTCTTATTCATGCCTTTCATGTCATAATTGTATATAAGTTAAATTGTTTGTAAAATTACACATATTTTCATTGGTTCTTTTGGGTTCCTGGCAGGGGGAATCAAAGTATTTCCGAACAACCTGAAACATTATTAACAAGAACAACATGACATGTAGTTAATTCCTCCCTGTAAGGGATTCAGACATCAAAGAGCTCTCGTAGTGGGGGTTTACATGAGCTGTACATCTCTAGTACAAAGGTAGTCAACATGTAACCCACCACCACCAGGAAGCGTCTCCTATCAATAAGCTTAGCACCTAGCTCAGTGGGTGAGGAGCAAATCAGCTACCAGAAAAAATTAAATTAAATATGCTTTTCCTTATTTCAAAGTATAATCTCACTGCTGACCAGTAAGGGTTTCTCTCAGACTAGATCAAGAGTCAGACCAAGAATTATTGACTAGACCCATCATGTTTTTAGTTAACATTAATGGAGACCTACAGCTTCCATTGATTGCATGTCTTGGAGTCTTTCATATTTTTTGTGTGTTTATAGCATTATAAAAATGCTAGAAAGCTGTATTAGTCAGGCACATATTTATGTTCCTTAACAACACATGACTGGCTCTCCTCAGATGAGGGATTTGGAATCAATAGAACACACACACATTTTCATCCAGACATAATTAAATGTCGCCTCCTGAAGAAATTGCCCTCTTTGAGAAGTTAGGCTAATAAGGGACACACTAATGTTGAGAAAACACGGCTTGAAAACAAAACCCCCACAGCGGATCCTGGCCAATTTCATCATAAATTACTTCCCTGTACAAAGTTCATCTTTGAGTCACCCAGGAGAGCCTGCTGCTTGATGGTAAAGGATGGTTTTTCCAAGAACAACCTGGCTAGAGGTGAAAGTTGTAACAGAAGCAGTTTGTTCGACGCATACAGTGCTCTAAGAAGCAACAACACTAGACAGGACTAGACAAATGCATGTAATTATTGAGTAATCTGAATAGCGAGCTTTAAGGCTGGTGAGGAGCGAAAGCAAGCATGGCTGCTGCTTCACGCTTGTGGATCTTCAGGCCAAACTCTCTGGCAAGTCCGTAATTGCGGAAATGAAGAAAGATGGAGCCATTCAATGAAAGGCCACTGCTTTGGATTAAAATGCATGAACAGCTGTTGCTATTATGCATGGTTCTTTGGGTTTGCTGGTGCAAGGCACTTCTTCAGCAAAGCCTAGAGCCTGGTACAATACATTAGCATTTGCAAAGCAGTACACGAGGCATGTCGACACCACAGAGAGCTATGGAATTAAAAGTTCATCATAGTTTTGTTTGTCAGTCAATAACCTTATGTAACCTGTTGAAACAAAGGCAGATGTTTGAATTCATGTTCAAGCAGCAAACGCATAAACGACTGTTAAAAACATGGTGACTATGAAAACTTGGGACATCATGGTCAATATCAGGAAATACGTTTTCCGCCATTTGTGGTAATATTCATTAAGTTTCTTTCTGGACTGTTCTTGTTTGAAATATTTGTAGTAGCTTATGGTTGCTCCAGTGGCAGCAATTTATGAAAGCAGTCAGGGTCAAAAATGTGTGTAAGACACTTAAGTCTATGATCCATATTTGCTCTGTTCATGTTTACAATAAGTTTTTCTTTAATGTGTCTTATTGCTTTGCATTGGATTAATTTGCCAAACATGCTCTTCTGTTGTGCTCAGACAATGGATCAGTTGGCTGCCTCTTCCGAATTCATAAATTGATGAGATACCTGCAGCTCAAATGTTTATTGTAATAACACACAGCAAATCCAGGCCAATAAACCTGTCTGTGATAAGAGCTAATCCCAGAGCTATATTAATTAAGGAGGCTTCAATTTGATATCTTGTTTCTTCCAGAGTAAGTAACAATATCAACTATATACATGTTTTAGGATATTGAATAGGCACATAAAGCATACATTGCAATATAATGTAATAAATAATATTACTAAAAGAAAAATAAAGACTTTGAGTTCCACTTTGTAGCATACAAATCTCATCAAGTTTAAAAATACAAAGTATTGAAGACCATAAACACTGGCAACATATTGGTAGAATACACAAGATACTCTACAAGCATTGGAAAAGTGTGTTTCCTGACATGCCTGTTCACATATAGATAGAAGCTATGAGCTGGATTTCAGAACTGGCAAAAGTTAAAATTATGTGAGTCTTTCCTCATAACCATCAATGTGATGTCTGCCTGAAAAAGAAAGAAGCCTGGAATGAATTAAGGTTAAGCCTCAAAATCAATACAATCTTAGGTAAGTGTTTTTCTTTTCTTTCAAAAGGAGATTACCAAAATTCTCCAGATGATTATCCATTTTCTATTATGGTGAAACAGTAAACAAGTGATTAAAAGGAGTGGAAATTGAATAAAATCAGTGAAAACTGCTGGTGCGTACAAAATGATTATTTGTCTTTTATAATAATTTCAGGAGTGAGTGGATTTTGTGATCTCAACAAATTCATATGTTGACTTCAGAGGTAGGAAAGTCTAAAATAACTGCATTAAAGTTGAAAATGTATTAAGTTCTCAAGTGTTACTCAACATTACTGATTGCTTTTGCATCAAAAACAAAAACATAATTACAGAGATTCCCTAAATTGTAGCCTTAATTCAGAGTGATCAAAGTACTTGTGAAAAAAAGAAGCCCCAGCGTGCATTGCTGCTATAAAATCATTACCTTTCTTTAACTCAAAGTAAGCAAACAAAGAGGAGCAGGCCACCGGGGCCAGAGCTTGTGATAGCCAGCGTGGAATCCTCTCCAGTGATTTATCTGACGGCGCCCTGACAACTTTCTTGCAGAATCCCAAAGTGTGCTATCTATTAATTGAGCCTGTGTCAGCACAGGGGAGATTAAGCGTCCACAGCTGCCCACTGAAACGTCTTTCCCGGGCCCAGCTGTGATACACAAATCAAAGGCCCCCAGCACTGAGATGAACCAGAACAGCATAGAGCCCACCTCCACACAAACACAAAGCTCAGCAGTAATGTCCTTCCATGATTATTTATTTAAAATATCTCCATTATGATGCCTGATCACGACTATTACCCAAATCTGATCAATTTTGTCATATAACTAATAATTCAGATCAATTCTAGTGAGTTGGGTGTTATAAAATAATATTTGCTTTGCTACAATATAAGATCTACATCAACCACAACTGTAGTAACTACAGCTATGTTCCCCTATGGGTCAAACAATGCATCAGTGCTTGGCAGACAATTCATAGACTTGACTTATAAACATGCCTATGATTTGCCTCTTGACTCCCTGTCCTTCATAAATGATCTTGCTGTGCTTTTCTCCCCAGGCTCCGTTGCAGTAAAAAGCCTCTAGTAGACCTCTGGGCTCGCTCGCAGCTCCCCACATCCTCAGTTAGCCCTGTCGTCCTCCAACTGCCTCGACTTGTAAAAGCCCTGTGTGGTCTTGGTGCTTAACTAGTGGCCATGGCCTGGCTCGACTATGTGAGGATCCCTGCTTCAGAGCCAGGGATTAACAGAAATGGGGCTTTTATAATTATACCGTCATGATTCCAGGCCTTTCCTGCTGGTCCTTTTAATTAAGTAGATAATTTTTCTCTGGGGAAGACCAGCTTTAACATACTTACCGGCTATTTCAAAAGCGGACTTTTCTCAGAACAGTGGCAAAGATCTTCTTAATCAAAACTATTATCTTTGTTCTGAATGTTCTTTTTTTTTTTTAATCACCCTTGTGTTGATGCGAGAACTGAATGTGATAGGGGGAAAGCATTTATTGGTGGGAGTATGTTAATGAGATTGTTGAAGCGTTTTCTTTGTCTCCCCCCTCACCACCTTGGTGATGTCTGTAAAAGCTGCCCTATCGCTGAAGGATGGAGGTGAATCTTGGAGGGTAATAGGGTCTTCTGTCACTCACGACTTTGTGAGTGACAGTGACAAGTCTAATAACGAGGGAGATGCCTGGTCACCCATTCAACCATTTTACTTAAGGGACCTATCTCTGCTATCCGGTGGGCAGTCACGCACCCATGCAGCACCCGTTTTACTCTGTAGGGGTTTCATAATTCAAACGGAATGCTATAATGGCCTCTACAGTGACAGCATTCAGATAGCTGCTTGTTCACAGCTTGGCTTTCTGCCCATGAATTTAAAACCCCCACATATGACATCCAAAATGTTTTTATGATGTACACCAGGAAAGGAACAGAAACTGCAGTGGAAATGGTCATTTGGAAATAAAATACATTTTCCTGCCCAAACGTTTTGTTAACCAAAATGAGTACGAATATTTATTTACAATCCTAGAGAAATGCTAAAATCCTACAATACATAACATTCTGGTGTTGAGACTTGACGGTTTTGCAGATTAGCATGAGTAAAAACCAATGATAACAGCTAGGAGTTATTGTTACGCTGAAACATTATGCACTTCACTGACAAAATACCGTTGTACACCAGTTTCTGTATCACAAACTAGCAGCGCTGGATATCAGTTATTGGGGACTATGATGGAAGCCATTGACCTTCCCGAGATGATATGTAGACTTACAATACAGTGTACTGTCACCTCTGAGAATATTAGTTATCAATTCTGACATTAAATCTCTCAGGTCAGCATATATGTCACGGTGCGGCAGTAGTGATGGATGTTAAAGGAATAGCAGGCTACATTCTTTGTTTTGGAGCTAATCTGATCATCTCCTTACAGCCTCTTAAGCAGGTTATGATCCATTTTTCATGTCTTATACTAAGACAGGATATATTAAATCCATTTATGGCATAATTGCTGATGCCATTAAAGAGGAGATTAAGATATTATTAAAATCAGATTATTTTGCATATCAAAGCTGACTGTACCTCAAAAATAAGACATACACAAGGGACTGAAAAAGCTGCAGCACCTCAGTGTTGCTATAGAAGCAGTGTTTGCATCAGGAATATTTTTTCCGCAATACACTGTGTATTTCTATAAGCCATATGTTTGTTAGGAAAGATGTAAGAGTGAAATGGCTTTGCAAACAGAAGCCAGAATTCAAGATTGCCAATGTACAGCATTTCCTTAATGTCTCGGGGACATAAAAGATAAGTTTGGTGCATGACACTGAAATACAATCTGTATCGAAATTTGTGCAATGATAAACTTGTAATCACCGCTCAGCATTAATATCTGATATTTTGTATCTGCTCCTGTGGGCAGTGTGATCTGATGCCCATTGTGAGCCGGATCACATTGAACTAAAATTAACGCAAGTACGTGGGGAGGAGGAACACGGGCAGATAAGGTGAGCACAAGGACGCTAGACACAATACTGTCTAGCTTATACCTACTTTGAAAACAAAAGGCAGAGCCCGGCATTAATTGCATTTTTCATTGTATGAAAGCACAAACACAGTACAACAACAAGAGCTAGAGGGAGAGAATAGTGTTGAATTCAGTCTATACACAGTAGCTAAGTGAATGGCATACTTGAGTGAGTCATATTTTCCCTTCGTGGATGAGATTTTCTGCACAAAGACACTATAGTCAACTGAATTAACACCTGGCAGGGATCCTAGTGCAAAGTAAACCAGACTTCCTCTGGAAGGGATCTTGCAGATTGTCAAATTCAACCATATTCACATCACAAAGGCTTTGCATTAACAATAATGTTTCCTTTCAGAAATATAATATAAACTAACAGATTACATTTTATTACCCATATCAAGCCAGCATGTACTCTCTAATGCACTGCACGCACCATATATAATACTGAACAAAGATGTGAGACTGCTACATATCTCCATTTACAACCCTAAGCATCAAATTTGAAGCAAACAGTGGTAATGTGCACAGATGTTGTATGTAAACCATTGAATTATTAACAGTTTCAGTGCAATGAAATCCATGTGTAGTGCTCTGCTTCTTATAGCAAAGACAACATGCCTTTTCCATGCACGATCTTGGCATTTAGCATCACAACTGGGGATTCTGTCAATAGAGAAAGGGGCAAACACAAAGCTGGCCAGCACAAAGACCTGGCACAGCCTTGGTAAACAGCAATCAGACTGGAAGTGCCAGTGCAGCTAACAGACAGAACAGAGGTTTGGCTCTTTTCTCTTTCTCTGGGGATGTTAACCAGAGGATGCAGCTATTTATTAGTTATTATTATTCAATTTATTCGGTGTAGTATTCACCTAAAATACTGAGAATTGTAAACTGAATACCACTAGCTATATTAAATATTGTTCAGACAAAATAAGCACTTGTGAGATGACACCTTGGGCTGAAAGGTTATTGACTGTTGACATTATGGGTCCTATTTTTGACAATGGCTGAGATGAGGGGAAGCAAACCTGTTATCTAGCTGGGCACAAGGGTTTTTTTTTTGTCTCATCTTTGTCCATTTAACATTTTCTTGGAACTCAATGACTCTATGCGAAAATAGGTGGTGAGAGCAGCAGAGTGGCGTATTAATACAAATCAGTCAGCATGGAGGTGAGTGCCCTGCTTTTGAAGGGAATGACAGGATGTAATTTGATTGGTTATAATTGATGGCAGGCACTATGACACCAACTGATACTTTATTCCTCCTTATCAAACCTCTCCTACAACCGCACTGCAGGTGCACCTGTGCTGCAAAACACTTTTGATCACAAAATCACAAAAAAAAAACCTGATACCTAAATGAGCTTGCAATATGTGAATCTTCCAAATTTGGCCTTGTGTCAAACACAATGAGGTGGTGACTAATTTCACACTGACACTATTCATGAGATAAATTTCACAATGAACATAATTCTGATAAAATCATAGCTGCTTCACAAATAATCCCTGACTGGGCTTTGTGCAAGATGTAGATAGATAGATATACAGACATACTTTAGATTAAGTTTGACCTCTTGCAAGGACATTAGAGTTGTATTATGTCCACACAACATGGGCTGTCTCAGTGTCATTCAGTCCAACATGACACAGACTACAGATAAGCCAGCTGTAAAGGTAATTAGTCAGTGTGAATGAGAGCCCGACATAGCACTTTGCAGTAGCACCAGAATGCTGATATCAAGCTCTGTGTTGTTATGTGAGAACTTGCCTTCTGGTAATCACAGCCTATTCAAGCCAGCATGCAAACCAAAGCAAGACACTTCGGCCGGCTTTAGTCCGTGAAATTAGACTGAAAATAAACTTCAATTTTACACCGTTATGGCTCATAATTGGTGCAGTTTTCATTACTGGGAGCAATTTCCAATATTAAAACAGTGATGTTTCAAAATATATATTGTGTAGAACAACAAAGAAGATTACAAAATAGTAAATATATCTTCAGATAATAAGAAAAGAGAAACCTCAGTGATCCCTAACCAGTAAAACAGTAAGGAAACTCAAGTAGCAGAAACATTTATACATCGGGTTACTTATGATCTCCTGATATATGAGCACATTTGTGCTGCTGAATATATACCCAGCATAATAATAAAAAAATCGCTATAAATGACTGTGTATGTATTTTATTATTATTTATACCTACAGGGCAAACAAACAGCTAGACTTGCACATCAGTTGAACACATTTGAAATCGATCTTTAAGCTTTATTGACAATAATACATAATGCAAATGAGGCATTTCAAGCTTCACCATCTTCTTTGTTTTCTTACAAAACACAACATAACGAATGAGGCTCAGGGCATTTATTATTACTATTACATACTAATAAGATTTCTGTTCCAGTTGGAAGAATCTCTTTAAACGCAGGCTCTCTTTAAGTTGTGATATTTGATTGCTTTTAATCAAGTGTAATGGAGAACACACATCCATTACACACTGTATATCATGTGCTTTACATCTCACTTCACCTCCATCTATAGCACTACCTAATAAAAACTAGTAGAACACACTTTCTGGGTCAATTTGTCTCTAAAACCATATAGACTGTCAGCAGTTTCACACCAGAATACAAACGATACAACGTGAAGTTTAAAACTGTTCAGTTAATAACTCTAATACACAGAATAATGTGATTAAACACAGATAAATATCCTGTATCATATCTTATTGAAACCTGTATTGTGTTATTGTTTATTGTGTCTCCTCTACCCTCTGCAATCTGTAGCTTATTGTGTTGTGTTTCTACATTGTTAGCATATCTCAAGTTGTTTTTGATCCTTGAATTTAACCATATAAGGTGATCTTGTGTGTTCAAATAAGGCTGATAAACCTTATAGAATTATTCTAACCATTGTGAATTTTACGTGTATATGTAGCAGCAGTTTTAGTAGTAGTAGTAGTGGTAGTATTAACAGAAGAAGGAGCAGTAGTAGTAATGGTTGCAGTAACAGTTCAAAATCAAATTGTATTGTGAGGTTGTATCCAAAAATAATGACATCCTTCATCTAACTGTGTAATTACAAGGTCAGTTCTGGGGAAGTTACAGCAAGATGGTTACTGGGGAGACAAAAAGCCAAATGCAAGATAACAAACGTCATCAGCTGATCACAGATACCAGTGAAATGTGATGAATGATTTCTTCATTTGAGGCTCCCTTTAATGTTTGTCTGGTGGCAAGGTGTACTGGCACTCCCATATTAATGAAAGGGTGAGCAACATGCTGGGCCGCTAGCCAGAGATTACACTGGGTTTAAGACAACGACAGCCTGGAAAGCTAGCCAGGTCCTCTCCAAGTCTATACAATCTACAATGCAAATCAATCAACAATGTGCGGCCGGTGCAGCAGCACTGCAGAACAGCCTGGCTGTGAGCAGTCAGTGTTGAAATTATCTCTTTTTTCCTGAGTAGCCATCCTTCTCTGTCAGGTGCCATGGCCATCCCATCGCCAACGCTCTAATTAGATGGGGATCCCCGGAGCAGGCAGTGTGATGGAAGACAGGAACACCACCAGCTTATCTCAATCACAGAAAGGGGAGGGGGGTTGTAAACCATGACCATTCTTTTCAGTAGGTTTTAACTAATACATACAATATAATAAAAGCCTAATATGGTATAGACTGCATAGGCAATATCCATGAGGGTAGTGTCTTTACCATACATTTAATGATACGTTCGTAACTACTATCAGGTACAACATTTATGTTTCTTCTACATTCAGATATGACTGTAATGGAGTGAAGTCACATAACATCTTTTTCAACCAACAGATTTAGTAGCTTTTGAACAATCCCCCATTCCTATATTGCCACAGTCAATTCAGTATTTTATAATGTGTGGAATTACGATAAAACATTTACAGGCTTAAATTAATTTGAGTTGTACACTGCTCAATACAAAGATTTATAGACACTGTTGCCACACTGTGGTGCAATAGAGGATTGAGGGGTCTGACCAGCAAATTCTTGACTGTTGCTTTTGCTTCTTAAAGACTAAACAATCTTGGTCTTTCCACTCTTCGGGAGATAAAAGAGATAACTGTGCATGATCAGTTAGTGTTAAGCTTTATGTTCTTTGAAAAATCTACCTGACATCCTCCCATGAACATCTCATTCATTGCATCATGAGAGATCACAGTGTCTTCCAGTCAAATACTGGCAATATGCACCTGCCTCTGAACCCCGCTGTAGTATTTTCATCCTGTGAAAAGTGTGTATACCTCTCCATCTCAGCAGAGCAAAAGATGAGCCAGGCATCCTGGTTACAGACTAAATGGTAATCATTTCTATTTCCATTCACATTGCGTTTACTAAAACCAGGTATGAGGCAAGCAACTCATTTTTCTTTTTCACCTATCTGTCTCTCAGATCATTTCAGCTGAAACTTGGCAGAGGGGAAAGGGAGGAAAAGAGCAAGGCAGATGATCAAATCCAAGGGTGATTCTTGTGTCATTTCACTAAATAGTAGATTTATCCTGGTGCTGTTGCTATGGTTTCATTTCATTTCATTTTATTTTATTTTTAGCAGGAAAACACAGCAGAGCAATGTAGAACCATTTCCAGCTGTGGGCCTGACTCAGTTTAGAAACTGTTTTCCAGCAGGTTTTCTGCTGTCCCACAGTGAGGACAAAAGCAATAAAAACATAAATCAATACAGGCAGATAATAAAAGTTAACAAGTTAAACAAAGAATATTCCTCATATATATATATATATATATATATATATATATATATGCTGAAACATACCTATTTTTAAGAGTGGATTGTCAATAAAAGAATACAGCATTTAGCAAAAAACAACAAGAGTAAACAAATTTTACATGTATACAGACAAGATACACAGGGAGCAGAGCAGCGGCAAAAGTGTAAATCCTGTCACTTAGTCATACTTTTGTCATATCTGGTGGTTAAAGTGAAATGCGTCAATGACTTGGTGGCCTCACAACAAGCTAGGTTAAAAGGTTTGATAAAAATGGTGAGATCAAGAGTGAGTTTCCACTTCCCATGTGCTTATAAGTGCTGAAATATATTCAGTGCACTAAAGCATGCACAGGAGAAGTCAACAAAAAAAGAACAATATTTAGTAACCTATTTGTTAAATAAATGTAATATTGGAGTATATTTGTGACAGGACTGGAGGGCAGGCGTAATGAATGGGTTCTCTGAAGTCATTTAGAACAGATAAAAACTAGTTTAGTTTAATTAGATTTTCAAACGGGTGGGGGTGTTGTCCCAGTTCTGAAAGAGAGCAGTCTTTGTGAAGTTGCATTTAAAAGCTCGGGTGCATAGGCTACTCTAAAATACATGATAATTGTATATTTTAATAAGCTTAAGAAGCATGAGGCAAAATGAGCTGAAACCCATCTGCATGAATAATGAGACACACTAGTCATATCACTTAATGTCATGCTATAACCAGCAAACCTCACACATTACAGTATAGTAAAAACTATCTTTGTTATTTAATCAAGGTTTTTGTAGTTTTACAATTAACATTTTTCTACAGTTAAAAACCCAAAACAGTGCTTACTCATGGTTTAACATCTTGAGGGAAAAGTAGACAAGCATCTATAGTTAATGCTTTGCATTTACTGTAGATGTTTAAACACTCAGATGTTTGGAGGTCTTAGTCAACCTACTCTGCACACTATTCTTCTCCACTTGGCAGCTCATGATATAATGGAATTCTTTTGAGTAGTGACAATGAAATACATTTAAAGAATTGGTAGGGACTTCCTAAATTTCCACATTCAAATGCATAGGAAACAACAGTCAGAAATCAGAAATCCTTAATCAGTCAGTATTTTTGCATTGTTGATTTTCAAAAATGACATGTGGTTTACATGTGAGCAAAGAGTACAGACAGAGTTTCCTGTTTTTTTTTAAATATGCTCCACTGAAGGGCACAATAACAGGTTATACCTCCCCCGTAGCCTGTAAATCGAGTGGATGATTGGAAATCACTCCAAAGTGTTGCCAGACAACCCCTCACCTGCACTGAAGAAAGTATTGCAGCCACTATATGGGATCTAATAGTAGGCTAAAGGCACACAGAAAAGCTGAGTGTGTCCTCTTATTCTGCAGTCGGTGATGCCCATCTGATTTAGAGCATGCTTTTTTCAAGCACTGATATTACAAGCCTTTACGTCAGAGTGGACAACAGGAGGACTGTCGGTTGAGATGAGAAAACAACCCTGTCATTGTGCGGCGCTCAAAGGACACTTAGTTGAACTACATGCCAATCAATGAGCACAATTAATGTTCCAATGAACATCAGGCACTGATTCAGCTGCTGATGCTTTAATTGGATAGAACTAAAGAGGTAGAGAGGATGACCCCTTCAATGACCCTTATCAATGGAGCCGTGCCTGGAGCACAACCTTATGAATGACCCTGGTGTCAGAGGTTGATCAGGACAACCTCGCTTCACCCCCTGGACACGTCAGCCCGTGAGGCCATTTAGCATCATTTGAAATCATGTGTCAAAAGACTGCTAGCATCTGGCAAGCATTTTTTCCAATGAGATTAGGATTAAGGAAATATTAGCTGTGACAAGTAGATTGGTGGTTCCCCACGCACACAAGGGCTTTCTGAAAAACCTAAAGCCTGATAGCCTAAAACATGCATAATCAAGACAGGAAGGGGGAAAAATCAAATGTTCTGGTGTTTGAAACCAGAATCTCAAATCATCATATAAAGGGAGCAGTGAAACACTTACGTGAAGCTAATGCATTCAACATGCTAACATATAGTATTTATGCATTTACAGGGTTGTATAATATGGAATACTGTTTGGACCTTATGTTTTGTTTGATCATGTAAAGCTATTTTATATATTAATATTGGGAAATTTAAGTTAATAAACCAACCAACTAACTAACTACTGTTTGGACCACATCTAACTACCTGCCTAGTATTCCATGATAGGGCATGATAAAGCATGACAATAAAACCCTAAAACTAAGTTCAGATCCTGCAGACCCTATGTTTTATAAATGTCACCACAATATTGTAAGGAACCAAAAAAAGCATATCTTATCATTTATTTAATTGATGGAGAGGCTGATTTGACTGCAGAGAGGCTGATGTTCCGCTACAGTACTGCAAAGGAGCTATGTAATTAAAAGATAACAGAAAACAGGTCTACACAACATCTTAGCTAGCCTGTTAAATCCCTCACACAGTGTATATTTAAACAAATATAAACTGTAATTTCAGTAGATACCCTACCACAGAAAAATACATGTTATCAAACACTAAATTTAATTGTATGTATGGAGTAACTACAGTACAAAATCACTGGTAGTGCAGGCAAGTCTAAGGCATTGTTTCATTTGAATGGGTTTGCTAATGACTGAGAGAGTAAGTTAAGTCAGTAATCTTCTATGACCCAGTCAATTGCCTTTATGGGGAATAAGAGGTCTTTGGGTTTAACCAGCAAGAGAGAAAGAGTAATTACATGCACAGAGTCAGACTGGCATCAAAAAGTTTCAGGTCGAGTTAGCAGGTGCTAATGGGATGTTTGAGAGCTTAGGCTTTGTGGAGTGGAAGCAGCCATCTCAGATAGTGAGCTGACTGGAGCACGAAAAGACACCCAGCCACTCACTGCTGCTACGACTGACACGGACTGACAGTCAGCTACAGACTGGACACTTGGTCTGCTGAACAAAACACTGCTCTGGAAGTTAAACAGCAAACAAGCAACTGGCCAGCAAGACAGAATTTTCTTTTTTTTTTAAATACAACGGTTGTCTAGGATGTGTCATCCTCCTGCAGTTCTTTTGTGCAATAGCTGTAATTTCAGAGTTGTTAATTACTATCCAGAGAACTGAAATTGATGCCAGCATGCTGGTAATATCTCATGATTTCTTTCAGTTGCAGGATGTCAATGGCACAAGTAATTATCACAATGCCATTGTAGGATTTTGACAGGATAAGATTAGAAAATGTGCTGTACATCAAACTGTGCACAAACCCATCAAAGGAAATGAATCATTTCTGACGTCCAGGACCACAGTGTTTCAGCTTTTCCTGTGCTGATATGTCCCGATATGGCATTCTTTGTAGTGTTTTGATTATTCAACCAGCTATGAGTAGCTGTGACTCATGATGTCTCTCTGTGTTCTTTAAAACACATTTTTAGTCATCGTGTGGTCAATCTACATCAACACTGTTAGTACAAAGCTAGTTCAGATACTGTGAAAAATGTTCTGAATGACTGTAGAGTAATGAAGGCTCCAATATCCGCCTGTCGAATACCATTTGCAAAAGTGTAGCATAAGAAAACAGGGGGAAACGGGTTCTGTAGCTACTCTAACAAGCTGTTGCTGTGATCATTATGCATTCCTCTAACAGAAGAAATCTGAGTGCTTAGATGAGGGAACAAATTGCCTGTATCAATATGCACTGGGCATAGCGAAAGGGAGAATGGCAATGTTAATTATTTACTGATGAAAATGTTGCCCTGTTGCTTCCACTGACAGGTCAGACTTCAAATGCTGAGACACTTAACGTATGCTGCTGAAAAAACCATTAGCGCTTCATCCCTGCTGTTCAATTAAAACTGGTATAAAAACACCCTTAATAAAAAAGAAGACACCTTATTTATGGACAAGACACATTTTTTGTAATAGACATCATCACTTAGCTAAACAGGTGAAGTCAGATGCTGCTAATTTACAGCAAAACATGTACTGATGCTTGCATCGTGGTAGATTCATAAAAACTAGCGCATGTGATTTATTAGGTACTTAAAAGCACTGGAGCGCACCTTTTCTAGCATGGCAAGACAGCAGAAGGTTAGAGAAGCAACATTTGTGACTGGAGGATCTCTAATTCATATGTCCTAAATGGCTGGGGAAATATGGTAACATAAATGAATCATGGCCTGCCCTCTGTCAGCAGTTACCATCAAGTTGCCTTTGACCCAAGCATCTAGCTGATTAACAGGGCTGTTCAGAGGCCAACAGCAGAGCAATTGCATTGTATTGGTGTGTTACATGTATGCTGTTGTTAATTATACTATTCTGTGACTTCATATATTATGTTTATTTAGCATAGCACCTTGTGTGGAAATCTAAAACCAAATCCTGGATGTGATTCTAGTTTTTCTGTCTTAGCCCCTCATCCATTACAAAATACTGCAAATATTCTGATGACACAGCCATTCTCCTCGCAGACAGGGACTCAGTCATAGCCTACCACTGCCCATTTCACCCAGTGGTGCACAGACAGCCACCTCCTCCTCAAAAGACGAAGGAGCTCATCTTTGACACCCGCAATAAACTCACCACCCCTCATTGCCCCACTTCCATCAACGGCCAGCCAGTGGAGATGGTGGAAAGCTTTAAGTACCTCGGCATCATCCTGGACAATAAACTGAGCTTTGATCACCACATCACAGACATCCATAAACGCTGCCGACAAAGACTCTCTGTCATCCGCAAACTTAAGGCTCTCTCAGTCATACCATACCTCCTGCTTCTTCCGTACCAAAGTATTATCAAACCCATCCTCCTGTACTGTGCTGCTATTTCATCACACTCACCCTCAGGCCTCATTGACACTGCCACCACTCGCAGCGCACTGACCATAGCACACAACCCCTGACACCTCTTCAACCCATGCTGCCCCTTGCCCTCTGACCACAGATATACCCTGCAAAAAAAAAAAAAACACGCTTTGGTGAGAAGTTTTGTGCACTCACTATTAAATAGCCTGGGCACACTGTAACAGACAGTGTTGTTGTGAAGTTCTTGCTTGTTTATACCCTGTTTTGAGTGTTACTTGTTTTGAGTGTTTGATTGTGTACATACTATAAAAGCAAATTTCATCTACAGAGGACAACAAAGAATGAGTCTGAATCTGAAACACACAACACACATCACTAATCCTCAAATAAAACTTTAAAACCCTTTTTTAGGTTTTTATATCATTCTGTAGCTTCACATTAGTGTTTCATATGTATTCAAATCCAAAAAATCAAAGTTTGGTCAAAGTACATATGTTTTAGCATCAAAATGCCATTTTCCAGTCCCTCTAAAAACCTTTTCCCATGTGACTGATGTAGGTTTCTACATGATGACATCAGTACATATAAACTAATATAAACTCCCTAGCCCACCCAGCCAGTAGCCACAGAGACGGAATGAGCACTCACTGTTGCTGTTGCTCTGCTAAACGTCTGCTAACAGACACACAGACTCGTGCTCTAACATACAGCGAGCAAGTATGTTAGGCAGACACAGTAAGTGGATGTTTCCATTTGAATAACCCAGAAAAAAACTACAGATGGAGTCTTCGTTTAAAGCAAAAAGTCTCATTTCAAACCTAAATATTTACTATGGACATACTGATGTTGCTTTTAATCTGCTATAAATTGTGATATTGTTTTATACTCATTAATAAATATTATTTATTTATCAAAACTGTGACTGAAATTCAAGTTGAGAGGCAGATAAGGCCGAACTTTTTTGTTTCACTTATAGATAAACTTTTTTTCATGGGGATACTTCTGTTCGGTGAAAAGCAACTAAGCTGACATGTAGCTTGAAATTGTTACCTCCAGAATTACAATGTCTCCTACATCAAACCGCCCAAGCCAACCTCCCTCTAGTTTCGACTATCTGACTATCTTATGGCTGTTGTTGAAACCTTTGTGAAGGATTTAGAAAGACATGGTGTAATGGTTTTTGTATTGGCTCCTGCAAATTGCCGTGTGTTCAGGCGGGGCTGAATTGCATAGTTTTTGTCCGTTTCTTTTTTCACTTTAGTATAACCCAGTGTGTGTTCCCAAACTTGTTCCAATAAATAGCCTCCGCAAGGAGTGGAGAAATCATTTATTTTATAGATTTCCTGCTTTACTATCAAGGATTACCCTCTTAACCTTAGCCTCTTGCTTCCTTATTGGCTTAGCTATTGATTGCCCTCCATCCACTCTTCTGCCTTCAAGGTGACCCATAACTAATAAACACTCCTGGAAAAGTGTGCCATGCAGCAACCTAAAACTAAGGCTCTGTTTGCTCTTGCCCAGGTCTATGGCTGTTTATGTTTATGCTATGTTATTGCACATTCATTGAGCTGTGGGTATACCTTCCATTTACTGTGCCAAACAAAGGTTGATTGATTTAAGCAAATTAGTGTGGTCAACATAAACGACAGGCAGTCTTACGTCATTCAGGCCAACTGATCCTTCAGAAAATGTAAACAACTACGTCAGATTAAAGTTTCCACATATAAACAGCTAATTTCAATGCAAAGGGCTTGGGGGCTACATAGCTGTTTAAAGTGATCTTGTGTTTTTTTCCCCTTCTGTGCTTCCTAAGAGGGTCACAGTGAGGAGTGTGATGAAGAGGGAACATCTGTGTCTAAAGTGTTCCTCCATTATCCACCCATTGTGAAGGATCAGCACCTGAGCAAACAAAGAGCTTCCATTATGCCATATTCACCAAAATCTCGACAGCACCTTTACACGCCAAGAGTGTGAGACTGAGAGAAGGGAGGAGAGTGAAAGAGAAAAGGGAAAATATTGTATGGAAGCTCTAGATGTTTCAGTCTAGTGTGCTTCTTAAACAAAACTAACAATGACCATTAGTTACAAGGAACCTTTGCTCACCATCATTCCAGCCAAAATGTCTGCCTCTTAAATGGCTGTTTAAGTGGAGAGTAAGGAAGACATGGCTGTTTGTGTTGTATTGTACAACTCTACAGATTCCCCCTTTTAAAATGAGCACTTGACCTGCTTCCACACATTGGAGTGTCCTTTCCAGGGTAATGGTATTTTGCATAATGCCATTACTAAGCTGAAAGCATGAAATCGCTCTGCTTCAGTCCAGTTTTGTAAAGGCACACAAAAACTGTGTGTGTGTGTGTGTGAGCTCATATGGGGGATGGGTCTGGGGTGGCCATTTAAAATGGCCTAGCAAAAACAGATTCTCCAATTTCATCTCCTCTGACTACATAGATGAGTTAATGAGAAGAGGATGAGAACATCAGAGTGTTGTATTTTGGGAACTACCCAACATAGGCACAAAAAGAAATAAATGAGTCTTTATATTAACTTGATTATATGCAATGCAAGACAGCATGACTGATCGAAGTAAGACGTCATCTGAGCTGCTCCTGAGCCAATGATTATACCAAACAGTTGATAGCGAGAAAGATTCTAAAAATATCAACCAAGGTAGCCGTCCTTATCAAGTCCTGGTTGAAGACTAAACCTCGGCTGTCAGTGAAAAGAGTGATTCCAGAGTGTCCTATCTTTTCCTAAACACACCACAGGGAGCCTGGGAGAAGACACTGACCTCAACCCCCTTCTGGCCCTCTGTGCCCTGAACTGGGATCTCTCAGGGCAGCTGCAACATTGATCTTCTAGGCTAAAATTTCAACGGCTGAAAAACAATCTCTCTGTTGGCAAATGGATGGCAAGGCACGCTAGCTCTGGGGTCGTCAGTTCAGTGGGAGCCCCAAGGATGTGTGGACAAGTGGTGAAGGGCAGGAATGCTGGATATGCAGAGATAGAGATGTGTCCAGCAAGCCTTCCCTAAAGACATCTGATAGCTCTGTCTGACCAGGTGAAGAGGTCATCGTCATTCTCATGCCCTCCTGGCTGTGTACACATTATATATAGCAATGTAGGACAAGTACGATTAAACATTTAACAGCTAATGCACAACATAGCATACTCTGATGATGTTCTGACAAATTTATTGGCCTAGAGGTCTCCAAACTTTTTTTCTGGAGATTTACAACAGTGTGTGTATAACACTCTGCTGACCAGGAGGCAGAAAGGGGGAAGGGACCAAAACATCACAAATCAGTGCAAGCAATGTCAGTCACAATTCTAAAGTTTAGTTTTAGGATAGTCTTTCAGCAAAACTTTTAAATAATTCCCTTTAAATGCATCCATATGCCCACTATATTTTTCAGATTCAGGCAGGAATTAAAGTGATGGCTTTGTAAACCTAATTTCCTTCATTTACTGACCATATCTCTCAACTTAGTACTTCTTTTTCTTCTTGCTCTGTCTGAACGTCCTTTCAAAATGATTACCCTGTCATTAAATGAGTAGTCTGAATTTGTTGCATAACTTCTCTGCAGCCTAGCAGCCAACTTTTCACCGACCAGTACAGAGTTAAGGTTTTGAAAACCACTGTCCTTGGCCATTACATTTTTCACCCCATTTCATGTTATATAAGTGCTTCCCAGCATTTTAATAGTCTTGCAGCCCACCTATAAATAGTCCTACTATAATATTCATAGGATCAGATTCAGAAGTTGTTAAACAGAGACCTCAATGAGAGATGCTCTTAATAAATGGAAATTTGTTTGATAATGGCTACTCACAGGCATTTCATGTGCCTTTGTGTACACTGGAGTTTTAATACCACAGTAAAATTAGGATATTTCAAAATATGTTAGATTATATGTGTCCATGTAAGGAGATGCTAGGTTACTGTATTGGTAATCTTGTTCTTGTTCTCGTTGTTCTTCTTCTGTCTGGAACAACCAGTTACAACCAGTGGAACAGACTGGTTGACTGCCAAGAACAGAGTAGTGACAACTGGAGAGACAGCGGACAGCCCGGAGAGCAACAGGGCAGTGATGGTTAGCAGCCCGACCTACATCTTCTAAGAGGAAGAACCCACAGCAAGCATCTGAAGCTGATCCATCAGCTCAGGCAGGAGCTGAAGCGCATGAGGAGTTCAAGGAGATGAGGGAGGAGGACCTCATTTTGGACAACTATGACAGCTTCAGTCTGAGACTTTCTTCTGGGTTTACAACTTCCGAGTGGCACAAAATCGAGAAGGGAATCAACACTGGATATACCATATCAGTGATCCTCTTGAATATGCTGGTGAAATCTTTTGAGGTTCAGTGCAGAGTGCCCCTCATCAACTCCAGTGTCTGACAACCGCCCATTAGGGCCTTTATGGATGACCTGACTGTGACAACAACATCTATCCCACGGAGTAGGTGTATTCTGAAGGGCCTTGAGGTGCTGATTACCTGGGCTCACATGAGCTTCAAGTCGGTGAAGTCCAGACCATCAACAAGCTCTGCTTCACACTTGGCAGCACCGAGATACCATCATTCATTGAGAAATTAGTGAAGAGTCTGGGAAAGGTGTCTGACTGCAGCCTGAGAGACACAACACCTGGAGGACAGCAGAGGCCACGGATTTCGTAGCTAAAGCACAGGGTACTAGCGGGCATAGTTTCTCATAGAAGGGCTGGCCTGGGTAGCAGCACATCACCTCCAAGGAGCTCATTCTTCTGGAACTTACTGTGCCCTGGGAAGACCACACTGAGGCAGCCAACAAGAGGAAGAAAGCAAAGCATGCTGACGGCCATCAGGATGACCACTGAGGCAGCAGGAGTTGCATCATGGTGGATGTGGATCAGAAGAGGGGATCCATGGGAGTGGTAGTGCTACCTGGACACAAGCTGGGGCTTGATCAACCCTGACTGGGTCGCCTGTGTGAGGTCATATTGTTTAAAGACCTGCAACACCCAATGACCACAGGTAACATCACT
Source organism: Euthynnus affinis (assembly GCA_029490765.1). Taxonomy (NCBI): domain Eukaryota; kingdom Metazoa; phylum Chordata; class Actinopteri; order Scombriformes; family Scombridae; genus Euthynnus; species Euthynnus affinis. Next base: position 10,174,105 of record CM055852.1, on the reverse strand, counting down.
GATGATGTGTCCAAGTGCATCACAAGATGATGTATGTCACAAGTAATCTCTAGGCATATTTATACTTGAAAATGGGTGCTGATAAGATGTTACAATATGACAGAGATTTACTGCACCAGTACATGAGATGGCTTTCTTGCAGTAATTGCAGTGATACAACGGTGATGTTTAGTGAGAGGCTGCACATTTCACACAGCAACCTGTTATCAAACCATGTTCAATTACAGCAGTTAGTTAGAATATGTTCATGACTAAAATGAACTGTCAATTGTATAACTGGTTAAATAATTCAGAATTTGGAATGTATTATGTATTAACATAACATAGTTAAGTACACTCCAAATGAACCAGTCACACACAAAGCAACAGCACACATGGACAACTAACAAAAAAAGTGAGTCACAAAACCTTTTAACCATCCACATGAAAATAGAATGTCTTTGGTGTGTTTCACATGCTTTATTTTCATCTCAGGTTGCACTATCAAGCATAAGCAAGAGGAATGTTGGGCATGATAAGAAGCTGTTATACTATACTATAAATATAGAGAGGTCTGAGAGGGGAATGAAGAGGTTAAAACTTTTGAGTTTGTTGCCTCTCTTGGTCAGGTGCTCCATCAAACACATTTGGGAATGTTTATCAGTGGGAAGCCAGCAGGGGATCATGTCCTTGGCACTGCACTATCATCTACTACATGTAGGTCTGGACGCCTGTGCAGAGGGCAGTGGAATCTTGAGAGGATAGTGTGAACTTCTGGACGTGAAGTAAAAGCAGCTGGCAGCTCCATAAACCAGAGGAAACATGCAGTGGTCTACACACTACCTAGGCCAACAGTGGGATTTAGCAGCAACAAGGACTATAATCATAGCCATCCCAAAAACGTGTTGTGGCCTCCATGGCTGATTTTTGTTACATGTCCAGCATGAGCTTGTGTTAAAGGAAAATTGTATTATATTTATTATTATTATTAAAAGGCATGCAGCTTGCCCCAATATATGTCATTTTGCATAAGTGCTAGTTTCCTCTACAATGGAGGTGGTGAGTGCAAAGTTAGCATGAAGTATAGAATCACAACAGCCACAATTTTCCTTTAATTAATTGATATAACCACCAGTCAGTAACCAATATCACATTGGGTCAAAAACGATTCCTTTGGCCTTTATAAGTATATGTCCTATGAATATGAGTAAAATATGTCAGCTAAAGATGTTATAGTGTCTCACAAATAAAATGTATCACAATAAAAAATGCTGGTGAAAAAACTGCCATGATACACATTGTTTGATTCAAATAATACAAGAGTAGGCTAGACTAGTACTTGAGAGATTGAAGAGCACTAAAATCTCATTTGTGGTGTCTATCAGCATAACTATCAGCATAAGAGCACATGACAGAAAGCACCACCAGCTGCAGTGGTGCTGATCTGTAGGTGAATCTTGAGTTAACGCATATGCATAGGGGGCTTTGTGTGTACTGGGGGGAGGGGGAGTGTACAATGCAAAACAAAAATCCATTATTCAACAATGAAGAGTGTTTTATAATTCTCACTTATTTTACACAGTGTTGTGTTTTGGAAGCCACTCAGTGACCACAGCCAAGAGCAAAGAGAAAAACAGATCATCAGGTCAGCTTTCCAATCACTGTGGAGCATCAACAATACAAAAAAAAAATAGGCCAAGGAGATTCATTATTTTGGGCAGCTGAGAGTATTTTAAGTGCTCTTATTTCGGATGATTCTTTTATATTTTCCATCGGTAACCTTTTCTTGCAACCTTCTCTCTCTTTCTAATGCTTTTTCTGTCCGTCTCCTTTCATTCAATTTCTCTTTGCTCTCTGAAAGACAGATCTATGGAGCAAGAGAGTTCTTGTCTGAGGCTGTCTTATCGCCTGTCTCAACCCTGCAGAGAGAAATTCCTCGCCATTTGTTGAATACAAGCATGATGGTGTGCGTTAGTGGCTCATCTGTGGCTGCACTTTCTCACCTGGCACTCATGTGATTAGATTTCATATCCCAGCCTGCAGCAGATAAACTCTATCTCCATCAGCCAGGCCCCTCAACATCAATCTGCCTTGCTGATGGCCTGTGTTGTGGCAGCAGTCTCATATCACATCCCCACCGCCCTGCTTATGCATAATAATAAAAAACATCAATGTTCTGAGCAGTATGCTGAAGTCGATAAAAGAAACAAAACATTTAATTCTAATATTTTGTGTTCCCGTTTCCCAAAGGAGACAATCAAGTCCTCTTAAGATTGGGCACCCTGCTGTGCTATCTGAAAGCAAGTACTTAGGGGTTCAGTGATTTGCAGGACTCTCTGCATGAAGCACATCCACCATGAGGTTGGATGCAGGTATGGTGGAGGAGGAAGAGGGGAGGGAAGGAATAGAGCTGGACAGAGCAAGTCTGTTTATTTATTGTTCTCCTCTGCTTTAACGGCTCGTGACCGGCTAGCTTTATTAAACTGGGCTTTGAGCACACACATAGCAGCACTAAAACTTCCTGATGGCTGAGAGGGGATCAATTCGAGCTGCTGCCTGCAGGAATTACTGCAAAGTAATGGTACCATCACACAGGTAGGCCTTGCCTGTGTTAGGGGTTAAATGGACCATTTAAATTCTTTAATCAACTTCAGTATTAGCTGCATGAGGGGAGTGCTGTTCCTTACAGATATGTGCAGGTGCAGACATTTCCATGAATACCAAATAAGGAGTTAACACAAAGCCCTCGTCAAAATGGATACTATGAAAAAGACAAAAACAGACATAATCTCCTCTACTCCTGATATCAACTACTGATGGCATGGTGATTATCTGTTGCTACCACAATACCAAACCTAGAACATGAACATATTTTTCTTTAATTCATTATTTATTATCTATTAATACATATTTATAAGACTTGACAACAACTAAAAGTAAAACTATTCTAATACACAAGACACAGGAGTGTCATCACAGAACAAGTTTCAGAAATATTACTTACTCATATTTGCAATGACACTACTCACACCATCAATTTCTGATTATATATTCATTTCTTATTTTACTGAAACTTTTTTCAAGTTGTTTCTAGTGTTTTGTTTTTACCCCTTTGCATACATGGATAGAGAGAATATTAGAAACATCTTACAATATAATATAACCTCAAAAATGAAAAATTACCACAGAGGTGAATCAGCATCTTTATGACAGCTAAATACCAACTGCACAAACAAAACTGGACAAGATTTACAAATAAGTATTCATTGTAGGACTGTTGTATTGGATTGCAAGAGATTTTTTTTATTAATTGATATTGATATTTTATATCAGCATCCACTAGTACTCGCTTTTACAAATTACTGACATTTTCTAACAGATTATTGCCAAGCGAGATACTGCTACAACAGGGTTACTTTGCAACACCACAGCACTTTCCCTATCTTACACTTAAAAAACATGAGGACAAACTGTTGAAAGGTTTATGGCCAGGGTTTATTTCTCCAAGTTACTTCCTAATGAATCCAGTCATTTACCAGGACATTCCTATATTTCTGAAATAAGACTACTCTTGAAAGCAGGATATAATCAGATTGCAACAGTGCATGTAAATGCACTGGTTGAGTGTTATGTACACTCTGAAAACCCTCCCCCGTTTCCTTGTTGACATCGTGGTCCTCTCGACCCCCCGCCACCTCTGTAAATTGTGTTTCACGGCTTGAAGGTTACAGAGAAAGAGTTGTGTTTGCCAAGGAGGCCAGATTAGTGCTCATCAGTGGTGCTGTTTGAGATCCTGTGCTGACCCTAAGGGCAAAAAGCCAAGCTGCTTTCACACCGCAGTAAACGGGGACCCGAATGAGCGTACAGCGGCCTATTGTCACCAGTCACCCAAAAGAAAAGACAGCAAATTGCCATGTCAGGAACTTTGGCCCTCATGCCAATATAATACACAGCTTTTGTCCCTCATCTAGCCTGTTAATATAAAAGGAGTAGCGAAGGGTATATGGTGCAGCTCAATTCTCGCTCCAGAATAACAACAATATGATTTGATGTTGGAGTTTGTGGGGGTGTTTGCTTCAGAGGATTTCATTTGCAACAATTTTGAACTGCAATTAAGATTTACATTTGAAGAAAATGAATGCATATTCATGCTAGAGCAGGTTATAGGACGGAAGCACACATGCATCTTTAGATGTACAAGAATAGAAAACAAATGTTGAGATAAACAGCCATTTTCAGGAAACCCAGTTTTGACTAAATACAGTGAGCAATGAAATCCCACCAAACCACAAACTAGCTAGCACAGTTCACAGATGAAGTATATCTGGTCACATAAAAAAAATCTATATCAACATTTTTCATTATTTACTTGTACTTGTACTTATTAGTTGTACTTCAAGCTTTCCGCTTCTATGCCTACAGACCCAAACCATAATCGATTTGAGAAGATTTGATCATTTCTTTCTTGCCTTACTGAGGTAGCCAGCGGAGGTCAGCGATTTAAATGCCTACCAGATGACATACATCATTAGGGTGGATTTCCTATTCTGCTCAGTAGCCAGTCATGCAAAGGTAATTAGGCATTTCTGTCTCCATGATGCTGACTGACACTAAGATTAACAAGCTTCTGGACCACAGTTGACTGGAGGAGAGAAATCTGCCATTATCACCCAGATGATGAACTGGGCTCTGTAGGACCTGATGGCATTGAAACTGTGTTTCCTTAGACGAGACCACACCACACCTCACACTGCTTACATTACGTGTAGACCTTTCTATGCATACTGAAGAAAAAAAAATGTTAAGAACTCATACTAAAGTACTTAGAGCACCTCCGGTAATCAATAAAAATTCACAGGCTAATCCAGTCTAACACCTACACTTCTGTGTGCTCTGAGAGTAAAATAAACCCTGCAAAGGGGAAGGACTGTTGAGTTAGAATTAAAGCAATGTTAGTATGCACATTGTTTTTCCATCAGGTCCATTGGCATACTCACAAAAAGCCTCTGCATGTTTCTAATCAGCATGGTAGCCATCCTAAATTGGTAGCAATAAAAGCACACAGATCTTGCAGGAATTTAAAAAGCCCCAGTAAAATAAAACGCATGATTTAATGACCATCTGCTGGGTGCTGGTGCAGACCTTGCTGCGACATGCTTTGTGAATGATCAAAGGCAGCGTCCGCATCGAGAGCAATTCACCTCAGGAGGCACACCAGGGAATTAACAAGCCACCCAGCACAGATCCATTTTCCATGCCGTTTGGCCCTTTTGATTCCTTAGCTGGGCTGTGTAAGTCTCATGCGGAGGAAAGGAGGAAGTAAAACAATGTAATATACACAACAGTCCAGCCCTTCAAAACATAAAGCTCCAAGCTAAACAGTAATACACTTAAAAGTTTGAAAATCCAATTGTAGAATAGCCCAGTGGAACGATTCAAAAGAGTTGTGTATTATTAGGATTTTTTCCCCCTCTCAGACCAACCCTGCCATCGGCTGCTTATGTTTATGACCTTCCTGAGTTTCTCTAACAGTCTATTTAGGTGTTGGGGGACGGATGCCAAATGACCAATCAGCACTTAAAAGAAGGATACACACACAGAGAGGCATGCTGATGTCCTCAGACAGACATTCCAAAACACTCGGCTCTTATCTCATCAAGGCTGAGTAAATAAAACATTTAACAGCTGCGCCAGACTCAGGATTGCAGAGACAGTGTGGGCAGTCTGCCTGGTCTGGGAAAAACACATAGATCACATAGAAACAGAGACACCCAAAGATAAGTATGACACAAACTTAAAAATACAGTTATAGACAGACCAAGAGAAAGATAAGATTCTCAAGGGGATGACAAAACAGAACAATCATTTCACTTGTGTAGCTCATGCTTCAAAAATTTACCACAAGGCATGACAAGTCTCAGGTGGAATCCAGACAAATAGCGTACTCACACAAACGCTCTCAAACACTGCAGCGCAAGAATGATTAACATACACATCCTTGAGCTGACATCGTCATTACTGCTTTGTTTGCTCTCTTTACCTTCTGTCTTTCTGTCTTGTCTTTTATCTCTCCATAATTATTCTTCCCTTTTCTCTTCCTGCCTGTTCGTCAGTAAGACTATGTGCAATATTTAACACGCGGAGGGGACACATGTCCACCCCGAACGCCACAGAACAAATTCGCTACTTTGTTTGCGTTCACAGCTCATTTGGCCCAATCCGTGTTTTGGCATTCTGTTATTGTCACGCTTGCTGAGGTTTTCTCCGTTGCCCACCGAGGGGGGGACAAACACCTTCCAGGGGCTGTCAGCTGAGGCTCGTGTTCATGGTTTACCCTTTAGTATTTCCTTCAGGTTCATTTTTTATGTAGTACACAGAACATGGTGTCTGAGAACAGCTACTGTGGAAAAGTGTGTGCCTAATCTTTGGGGCATTGCCAAGGAATTTTCAAAATGCTGATATAAAATTTCAAACAATTGGCAAGAGAGGAAGTGAACTTGGAGGTGATGGTATAGTTGTTGGAGAAATGCCATCAAGGTCAACTGCTTTCTCTGCCTGACCCCTAACCCACCCACATCTTGATCTGTGGGTCAAACAAACACACACACACACACACAGAAACACACACTTCAGATCAGTGCTACAGCTGTGTTTGCCTTGTTGTATCACCACCACCAAGATAGCCACACACCCACGTGTATACAGGCTCTCTATTTTATTTAAGCCACCAAACCCAATACTGGGATGACTGAAGAACCTTGGGAAAATGTCAGTGTGGTGTTGATCACTCTGATGGCCGTGGAGGTTGAGGGGAAGGGACAGGGTCTTCTTTGCAATTTCACAGGTGGAACTGTCTGGTGGTGGGAATGTCCCAGCTGGTCTCAAAGGTCTAATCTCCCCGAGCTAGCAGCAGTCTATCCACCCACCGACTGTAAACACAATGGCTCCCTATGGTACTGAGCTGATTGCTGTTTCATCAGGGCCAGGACTGGAGTCAGTGGAGAGGAGCTCTGTCTCTCACTGTTTGATGAACTTGTTTATTTTCCCTGCGCATGGGAGGCCCAGAACAAACTGATTGGCAAGCAGTGTGTTTATCAGAAGCGTAGAAAGCCTTCCTGATGATACTGGACAGTCAATGCTTCGCCAAAGCCACAGCAAAAAGCTTAATTAGAGCTTTCTGAAAATAATGTCTTGATACCACCCCCTATAATGCCCATTATTACTGCTAAGTATGCTCCTCCATCAATTATGGCATGTGCTAATGCGAGTCTCACAGTAGAGAGCCAACATGTTTCAGTGGGCTCAAATAGCTTTGCTGCACTCTCCCACTCAGAAATTAATCTTCTTCCCAGCAGACACCTCTCTGCACATGCCTAACACAGAAAGGAACAAATATGCCAGTATTAAGTGGTTTGTGTAAACTGCAAAGTCAATTCCTATCTGAAACCTCTCTATCAGAAGATTTGCACCCAGAATGGATTCTACGCATGGAATGACACATTTAATAAAATTATAAGTGTTTTACCTCAAATTGACTTTATTTTTCAAAATACAAAACATGCTGATTATTTCAAAATTATGCTAGTTAATTGACAAAGCAGTCTGTGTATTACATTTGATAAATTGGGCTGTTTGATGAAGAGAGGACCTGTTTTCCCCTGACTCCTTCTCAGTTTTGCCTTTTTCTTGCTTCTGTAGTTAAAATACATGAATATGCAAAGGAAAATGAGAGGACGTTACACAAACTGTTTTCTTCTCACTATGACCCACTACGTCTGACATCTGTTCTCTAGCTCCACCGCACTTTTTTACTCTGTGTATCCTTCTGTCATTCTTCATACCATTCCACCCCCCACCCCTCATTTTTTCTCACCTTTTTCACTCTTCTTCCACACTCTCTCTCTCTCTCTCCACCTTTATGTGAGATTCTGTGGCTCTCTCCTCAGAGATCTGTCTGTGCACACACACTGCGGCTGCAGTGTGCAAGTGATAATGAAGTGTCTGGGAAAAGAGGATTAGGTGGAGTGGTGGGCATCATCCCTGCGGTATAAACGCTCATCTCTCCCTCAGGAAGGACACATGGAGCGTCTTTCACCTCGTCCAACTGGCTGTCTATGTGTCATTCTCAGCTAGCATACTGGGATGGCTGCTGTGGCCCTCAGGAGGAAACAGTGAGGGGGTTAACGCAACAACGGACCCAGCTCCTGGGGGACGCTTGACGTTTCATCCTCTGACACCCGCCTGTTTATTCTGCACAGCCAGGCTGAGAGGAGCATAACAGGCACTTGGAAAGTGAAGATCTTCACCAGGGGAACAGGCCAACACAGAGCGAAAGATAGATAGAGGGAGAGGGAGAGAGTGTGTGTGAGAGAGAAAGAGAGAGAGAGAGAGAGGGAGAGAGAGAGAGAGAGAGAGAGAGAGAGAGAGAGAGAAACTCCTCCTCTTCCTTGTGGTCTGACAAAAAGATGACAGCTTTTCTCTGGAGCTTGCTCTGCCCTCCCTGGGCTGAAACCTCACTTGTAGGCAAGCGGCTTGTCAGACGGAGCTAACTAGGCTGCCCCATGAGAGATGCAGAAAGCTTGACAGTTTGTTACTAGTTGGCAAAAGGCCACCATAGCAGGTCAGTCTCTGCACAGGACGTGTCAAAGAAGTGCCACTAATCAGCCACCAACCAGCTGTGAAGCTCACATGAATATGCTCCTTCTTTTACACCCACAGATACAAAAGTTTAGACTACTTAAACCACTATTATCAGTGCACTCAAGCCTCAGATCCATAAACCACCCCAACACTAGTGTAAACACTGGGCACTCCAGAGCAATCAGCGCTCTGTGTGTTTGTTCATTTATGCATTTGTCATGCACAGTGGTTAGTAGAATTATGGCATGCACTGTTTAAGCAGCACAAAACCTCAGTCTTGCAATGTGCATGTGTACCTTTACTGTAAAGCAGGTAGCATGAGCCAGCTCAAGTAAACATACCAGAATGGTACACGGTACATTCACATCTAGGAATGGATCTCATAAATGTTATAACTGTAGTGTTTATACAAAACATGTGCTACCACACAGATATTGTACAGTTATTGTAGCTTCCCTCACTCCAATTGTGTGTGGTCTCATGTTCCAAATTACAACCGGAAACAGAAAGAAAACAATTATATTTAATCATACTTAACCAAACCACACCTGGGCTGAGCACACATACAGCAGAGTGCTTGTATATTGCAAAAAACACAGGAAATACAGACTTAATTTAAGAAAATAATATGTGTATGTATACTATATACAGTATGTATAGGTATAAATCAGTAACGCTATTAGTTTGTCTAAAGGAAATGAATGTATTTTACATTACAAAGGACAAGGTAATTCTGCCTGGCCTGGTGGCTGTTTATTGATTTAATGGCTTGGTGTAATAGCAATGTCCTACTAATTTCTTCCATTGATCTCCACTGGTTCCTCAATTACCCTCTGTGCTGTTAGATATAGAGAGTGGATGGCATGGAAGGAACCCCTGGGTTAAGAAATTAATTTCCATTCAACTTCAAAAGAAAGCAAACAAAGGCTATAGTTTTGATACTAGACCTCTTTCATATTTCAAAGTGCCTTAGCATCCAGTTCAGGTTGTGCATCAGTAAAACTGAATTTGTTAAATGGTGATATGTATATTTTTCCATTTCTGTTTACCTTTCATCCCACCTGTTATTATTATTATTTTTATTGGAAGTGTCCTGTCTTCCAAATATACACTTTGCAACAATCTCAGCATCACATTTCATGCAATCCCAATAAACATTTTGAAAATAATAGGGTTCATAAGATTGGTATATTGGCAAGTCAAACATCTCTGAATCATTTGTGAGCATGTGGCTAAGCTCTCAGAGCCTCTTGTGATGTCCTTGTAGTAGCCTTGCTATGATTGGTGAGACTATGGGATGGGGTAGTGCCCTGCTAAGAACTGTCCCCGTCTGTCAGATCTCATCACTCCATCCTGCATTGCTGGGGGCAGCGGGACCAAAACTGACCACTGAGTCAACTGACAAGACAGCTCAGCATCCAGTTATCCCAGAATAAGAATCACACACACATACACACACACGCACACACTTGCAAATTCAGACAGACACACAGACATGCCATCACGCAAGTAAATGTGCACACAGTCACATTCACACTCACACATACTGTCATGGGAACACACACAGACACATGCATGCAAAAGAAAATGGACAGACCAAATGCAGGATCTACCCCCAAAACAGCCACAGTGAAGTCTGTGCAGGACATAAATATGCTCTGACATTGGGGCTGGTAATGCTTTGAATTGTCTAAATTCTCGACAACTGACCCAGAAATTCTGGTGCATGGGAGGGGAGTGTGGGGGATGCAATGTGGAAGAGAACTAAATTGACATTTTCTTACCCACTTCTCAAGCCCTGTGGTGGTATTTTCACTTTGTGTACAATGAGGGGCGACAGAATAAGGTGGACGATCCTTAAACTGCAGTGACAGTCCTTTGTTGTACAGAAAGCATGTGAATTAGTAAGTGGTTGAAATATACATAATGGACGCAATATGCTGTGGGATTGAAGAATATCACTCTTCCTGTCCCCTGATTGAAGTCAAAGGCCACCTTTCCTCTCTGAGAAAGCGAGAGAGAAAGCGAGAGCGAAAGAGGCTGCAGAGGTCAAACACAAAGGAAAACAAGCAGCTGCAATATGGTTATAGCAGCAGCCCGGAGGGAAGGAGAAGACCCGACTGCAATATCACATATATTTATTTTCAACTAAATGATTCTAAGAAGTCGAGATGGCCTATTGTATGCTTGTGCCGTTTCCTTGCAGGCATACTTGAAAGGATGCAAAAGCAGAAAAATGCATGCTAAAAGGTACATATCAGAGCTTTTAAAACAAACACAAATGCTCATATAACAGCTCTGTAAACAAATTGAATAAAAAAAATAATAAAAAATTGTACTTTATCAGCACTGTAAGCCAAAATGTAACAGTACTCAGAGATGTCCCTAACCTCAGCTGCCTCTAGGCTTGGCTACTGCTCCAAGGTTTTGAGCTTCAGCCGGCAGAGCTAGCCACTCAAACTGATAAGGCACCGCAATTTCTCAGTCCTCTGGTACAATATACGATGTGAGAGATTCTAAAAGAGTGAAGTTCTCCATGTCAAATGACCCCTCAGTGGTGAAAGGCAGTACTGGCAGGTATACCTGGTGTCAGTGTGAAAATTATACTGAAAATAGGTGGGAACAGTACCAAGAATCTCTGGTGCTATTCTCCATCATAAATACTGCTCCATTTCTCCCCCTAGTCTCTGCTGGAGTATTAAATGCATTGCATTGAACAGGTTGAAACCACAGGTTTAAATACTCTTTAACGCTTAAGAAAATAAAATGTGCATTTTCATGTCAACAAAAGCCATGTAGCCAACTTATGACATGTTTTAAAATACTTGGAACGCATATGATCATTAGTTCATTTAAACTGTAATGTAAATCTGTTCCTACAAGCAGCAAAATCCAGCTGTCAAGTGCAATCAACAATACACTAAAATATAACTTATATTACACACTTTCTGAAAGTTCTGCATTACACATACACACACTCTAGAGTGGTTTTCATGAAACTGTCAGTTTGATAGCGAAGTGCAACTGTGAGTGTCAGAGGAGAAACGTCTCTTTGAGTAAGCCTGTCTCTGTGTGGTCCTAGTAAGCTCCACAAAGCTTGCTACACCACCGCCAGACACTGAAAGCTCCATACAGTTTGATATGCTGATATGTGTGCTGTTTAAAGTTAGGCCCTTTCCCTCGCCCGCACTGCGGTGCCAGAGATCAAGTGATGCCGTCAACTAGCTAATGACATGACTGCCGCAGGCAACGGTCGGCAGCTTGATTTATACATGGGGACAGAGATGAATGATTCATAGGCTAAGAGAGGGATACCAGGACACGTGGCAGCTATATGCCCCTCTCTCTTGCTCTCATTCGTAGATACACACCTCTCCATAAATCCCTTGGAACACTCTCTTATGTCTCATAAGCTTAGCATTACACAACTGACCAGTCCTGTTACCGGCACTCATAATAGCCCTGCGTCTTTCTCTACCCCTCCTTTTATCTCTAATTTTCTTATATCTCTTCCTCAAGCTGTCCCTCTTTCCCTGTAGTGTTCATTGACTCCCTGACCATTTCCTCTTCCCTTCCCATTATAATGCAACGCTAATCCTAAATATGGAACCCACTGTTGTAGGTTAAAATGAATGGCCCAATCATTCTGCATCAATTAGTCCATCCATCACTGCTGTTTGGAGGAGGAGGGAGTGTTCATGGTGACTGTTCTCTGTGAGGGTAGGAGGGAGACAGTGACAGCATTAGAGAGAACTTTCATGCTAAAATGCTATTTCCATCATGGGTACTTCAAACTGCAGTCCACACAATGACCTTGTTAATTGCTAAATTCAATCGAATGCCTTCTAAAATACGTCATCTCTATTATAATTGGGTGGAATGATCTGACAGCATGGGGGTAACTCCTTACATTATATTTTTCCAATATAATGACTGATGTTTCCCTTTAATTATCCAATGAGATGGCATTGTGCTTGACATAACTGCATTTATAGTAATACACACTTTTAGCACCTTCCATAAATATAAATAAAGGTAAGAGACTACCATACAGATGTTATAGATCATACTCTTCTTGTAAAAATAAATGAATAAACTATGTTGGTACAAACAATGGATAGATCTGTCATGCAAATGAGGCTGAGTGTAGTATTAGTATTACAGTTTTTTTTGCATATTGTGCAATCAGTATACTGTGTTATACATTTAAGAAAGGCAACATTTCAATGGTAGCATTCAGTACAGTGTTAATGCATAAACTCATTTAGACGCGCATTACACTTGGGATATGTAATGTTAAGTTGTTTTATAATTTTACTAAGTGCCTGCAATTTACAAAATTACTTCTCTGCTTATGCAAGAACAGGGCCAATTCAAATAAGATTTTTTTTTTATTTCAATTATTTAAATGAATGTCACTGGCTCAAGCAGATATAAGAAGGCACTTCATATCTGGATGACATTATGAAAGGTAAGCATGAAGACCTGAACACTACATATTGAAAAAAAAAGGTAAAAACACTCACATTAGGCAAAAGATAGAGTACATATGTGTTTATGTTGTGAGTTTATTCCGACAAACATTTGTATTGGTGCTGTCACAAACACACTTTAAAAAGCACAGGGACCATTTTAGCACAAATACAAGGTGGACCTAGATCACAGTGCAACTAACTGCCCAATAAATATGAGAAGATAAGTAAACCCCGAGGGTACTGCAGTGACTGAGGAATCTTTGCATTCGATTTATCATTTTATTTATTATTATTTAGGCTACTCCATGGGGAAATATACTATCTCTGTCATAAGTTATGCTAATGGCTGTTACTACCATCTGTGAACTGAGGACCATCAGTCAAGCATAGTGTGCAATCTATGAGCTATGAGAATAATGTGTCATCTTTGAATGATTAATCATATAGCGAGGTTGTGGGAGCCTCCAGAGAGCTTATGTGGCTCCGACAGGGACACAAGGCCATCCAGCCCATCCCGTCACACAACACCATCCTATATCTCGACCCCTCCCTCCCCCTGCACAGAGCACCATGCCCTGGTCCCCTCCAATCTATTCAATAAACAAGCCTCAGGCAGGACCCAGACAGAGGATAATGGTTCACCTGGAGGTGACAGCAAAAGAAAACAGAGCTCTTTGCATAACAAATGGAGACAGAGATAAGCACAGTGAAGCACTTAGGAATCTTGATAAAGGATTATCCAAACATGTCCGAAACTGTATACATTTTCTTTTTTAAGCATGTTTGAGCAATCTGTTGTAGTAAGAGCCAGTTCTGCAGTTGCTGAGCAGTTCTGCTGAAATTGCAATGCTGATGTTGTGCTTCTGTGGTCAGATAAATTTACTATAAGCACATCTTCTCACATTTCACCCAAAGGTCAGAGCTAGGACATTACACTCCTTCAGTTAATTAGATTCGTAATTTACAGGCCTTTGTATGCACATCATTTTCTCAGTAGAGCCACTAAGCATTGTCTTGTCATATCACTGTGACTCTACATCGGATGACAGCTTTACTTACAGAGGAGAGCAAAGAACCATATGAGCACCACCACAGCCAGACATAATCACAGCAAGCATAATTAATCCCATATATTAGAATGTGTTGGAACTCGCGATGACTCACACCACTGTTTAGGAAAACTTATGAGGGAGGAGAGCTGGGGGCATGCAGCGCTACAGCCTATGTTATGTAAGCAATGACAAAGGCTGGTGAGTTCAGTGAGCGTTAGCAGCCCGTGGCTAAATTAGCCCGAGTCAGGCCATACAAAACAACCATGCATGTGCCCCGCTGCTTGACTGGAGCAGAGAAAACGAGGCCCAACCTGAGAAGAACGATTTGTTTGGGTGGTCTAGTTAAAGCCTATTGCTAAATGGGCAACGGTTCTGGTTAGAATGCTAATGAGCCAATTCCCCTCCTGGATGGAGACATCAAAGGCAAGTGAAGCTCCCTCTCGCTGGCTACACAGGGCTTCGTGGTATCATTACATGGCTCAGTGTGCACTTGTATGCTTTTGTGTGTGTGTGTATGTGTGTGTGTGTGTGTGTGGGTGGGTGGGTGAGAAAGAGACAACTGGTGGAGAAAGGACAGATAGACAACATGATGTTTACATTTGGTCTATTCTTTTGGGACTGTGCCAGCATCCAGCCATGCTGTGACACACATCACACGTGCAACCTGGTACCATTCATAATTACCCTCTATTCACAGAGGCCTCATTTAGCATGCTATTATCAGAGATCATTGTTATTTCCCTCTATGAATGTATGGAATCCCAGTGAGACCAACATGTCTAACGTAGATAACGGTGCTATTTTGGTTAACCCCATTGTGTACATAATACTGAAGACATACAACCCAGAGAGAATTCCCATCAGCGATTTCTAAGGATTTAATAGAGCATCGGGGCATAAGAATCTTTTCTAGAGTTTTTTTTTTTTTTTGTCTCTGTAACTTAATGCTTGGAATATAACAACGTGTTTTTCGGTAGGAAACATCTCACCCAGGGCTTTATATTCTTCTTCTATTCACACTACTTAAAGTAACCGCATATCACACTTGAATTAATGATAAAATATACAGGTGAAACTTTTTTCTCGAAACATACCTGCAACCACCGTATAGAGGAATAACAAATATTCCTTAAAGCCATGTAAAACCAACTCATAAAAGTGTGTAGGTGGGAAACTAACTTTCCATACATGAAGTTAGGACTTTGTCCAGATTTCACATACTGGCAGAATGCCCACCTCCTGAGCTGAGAGAACTAAACATGGCTCAGGTGTGTGAGGCCAGCATGATGGATCATCCTGTTGTGAAGTTTCCCCTCTGCAGAGCCCTGAGTAGACAGCTGGGAGATAAGGAGGGCCGTATATGAGAGCACATCTCCTCTTCACATCGATCCCTGCCGCCACCAAGGCAGGAGGTCCTCACATGCCAAACCACAGATAGAGGTGGAGGGAGGGCCAGGGTGAGAACAGAGAGAACAGTTTCACAGGTTTAGCAGCCACCTTCGAGCGATAAAGACAGTGCAAGATAAAACCTCTCTTGGCCTTGCGCAGATAAATTACAAACGCTGTAGGGCTTTGTTTTAGGTTGAAAATAACATTTTCAGCTCTCTGGTAGATAATGGCAATCTCTCGCTGGTTATAATCATCTCCTCATTCTTTAGCATGACCATAAGAAACACAAAAACTGGCTAAACAAGAATGCACACATAAGAACTTATAAAATAACGCAGACTAGCTGTGGTCATTATGAACACGAGAAAATGTGAGTCTTAGCATTTTAGAGTTAATTGACCTTGTATCTTGTGCCAGTATACTTGGCAGGAATAGTATCGCTGGAAGTCAATTAAGAATGAAAGGAGGCTTTGCTCTCAAAAAAATGGCACTAGCTACAATTAGAATTCCTCTGGAGTTAATAAGCACAGCTGTAGGTCACAATCAACTGAAATGTTTTCCTCCAAAGTGTGACATTAATTGACACATAAGATCTCACGTTCCAGTGTTGACAGCCGCAAATACAACTTCATTTTTGTTGGTGCTGTGTTGAAATGGAGCGACCTGTATTACCGTAACACTTATTATCTAGTTGAAGAAGAATCTGGATCAATCAAAAAGGCTGCGTGTTCTAAGATTCAGAGAACTGTAAAAAGATGATTTGCCACAAAATAACAATAATGAAAACATAATAGCAAAGAAAATTGCTTCTTGTATTTTTCTGTACGTGGCAAATCAATACTGAGAGTCGACTGCAGCAGAGACAGACACCAATCAGGAGGACAGTATACCCTGCTTTACAGGGCCTGGGTTGGTTATGGAGACACATGCTCATGACCTCTGATCTCAATCACAGAAGTTCTCCAGATCACTGTGTGCTGAGGGCCTCTCTATGTCACTGATACAGATTGGGATGCCGCACTGCTATGCAACGACGGCTGGAAAGTTTGCAGTCTTAACCACGTATCAGACGAGATGAGGGCCACTCCAGGCAGCATGATTAGATGTGAATAAGATTTCAACAGCTCTGTGTACACTCTAATGGACACCATGTGGACTGTGCAGTTAACTATGCTGCAGCTTTGATGCTGCTTTATGCTTCTCCCTTGTCTCTGATAACTTGCATTTCATGCCAGGCGTTCCAATACTAATAAATAAATAAATAAGTACAAGAAGAAGAGTCATCCTGCATAATTTTTTCCTAATGCTGTTTTTCTGTTGAATTTCAAAAATTACTCTATAGAAGATCTTTGTTATTTGATTTAATACAAGACTAGTGCACATATTAGATAGATAGATGCATAGATATATGCATAGATAGATAGATCGATGTCTAATCTACTGGTTGGAATCACTCCATACAACTGACTGCTGTCAGGAGACAGACAGTGACACATCCAAAGTGACAGCTAACACAGATGGATAAACAGATAAGGCTGGATCAGTGACCTTCTTTCATCGTTGTACCATTCCAACATATCAAAAATAACCCCTTCAGACCAAAATTTAACATTCTAAATATAACTGGGTGAATTTTGGCTCAACCTTGTCTTACTGTGGTGAAGAATGATTATCTCAATCATGTCACTATAAAAGTCACATTTCAGAAAAGAACAGTGGGATTGGGCAGTAGCATTCTACTAGAGTTCTCTACCCATTATTCCCACACCACGGTTGGCTGCCTCAGATTTCCTCCGTTGCTTTGATGATAATGTTCTTCGGCAGGCTGCTAAAGTAATGACCATTTCTCAGTGTGGCACAGTGCATGGTTGCTCTGCACACTACATTCTCATGTTTTGGCCTTAACATTCAGCCACTTTTAACACACTTGGAATGAAGTAGACACTAAAGTCTGCCACACACAGAAGAATATAGATGTACCATATGCCAGATCTGATAAGTGCAACTTTAATTGCTTTAATACCACAGGAACAAACAATGAGATGCTACAATGAAAAACAAAAGGCGTTCACTCACCTCCCCCTCCTCCCAGAAGACTTGAGTTTGCTGAAAAGAGAAGAAAAAAAAACAAGTCAGTAAACTTCAAAGAGTAAGCAAATCTTCATCAGCCAATAGAGTCAGCATTATTTGGATGTTTTAGTTTGGATTCTTTCACTGCACAAGAGTGGTGTTTCACAAATGCACCTATGTGACTGTCTAAACTCCTACACACGATTTATCAACCGTGTCATTTCTATCATCTAATGAACTGAACTGAGACTGAGAGCAGAATACAAAGATTCATCAAAATGTGGAGTATTTTCAACAGCATTGAAAACAAAATTTGAGGAGTTTCTTTCTTGTCTTGCTTTGTTTTGTTGTGATCACAGCAGTAGCTGGTAGGGTGGGTCAGAGTGAAGGATAGTGCTACAGTATAGAGCGCCAAGAGGGCCTGTAATTGGCTTGAATAATTATGCCGTTATATTACAGCATTTTTGTCTCTTCTGCATTTAAACCTGCAATCACACCCCATTTGCATACCTGAGTCTAACAATGCATTTAGCATTTTGATGGTAGCCTCCAACAACACCACTGTCATCCAAATGTAACGCTAAGAAGAAACAAGAAAGTGATACCATAATTTGTTTATCTCTGATCGACAAAAGAGATCATTATGGCAAGTATGTGGCAGAGTTTTTCTTTGGATATTAAATTTGAGAGTTGGCAACACATATGTGATTCATTCAGCTTCAACACACCACAGCAGATTCCTTTCTTCCTAACCTCCTGACAGAGGTTATGCTCAATAAAACATGTGGTTCATTAAAAGCAACTAACAGTGGCCTGCAGTCTGAGACAGTTGTATCTACTGCTGTACAACAGAGAAGTCAAGATTTCACCACAGTTCTGCAGGTTGTGGTCATTTGTTATGGAAACATTTCATACAAATTGTTTGACATGATCTGAGAGGAGCACTTCAGCACAAGGCTTGTGATCTTAAAGAGTGAGGCTTCATTCTTACATGTGACATAGATATAGAACTCCACTGCTGTCAGCTTTAAGATAGTTTAGTGCACACGCTGGTAGTATGACCTAGCCCTGTATTCACGTCAATCTCCAAGATTAGCCGTGATTTACTTGTTCATCAGAGGGTGATGTCAGAGAGCTATTTAAATGGAGAATGTATCATTAAAAATGAACCTATTTTCATTTTGCTCTACCTGTCAGTCGGAGACATCCGTTGCACATGACAAGAGAGAGATTAGAGAGGATTTAAAGTACATCTGTTAATTTGGGTGCTAGTGAAAGTAGGTAGCCTATGTGTTTGAAGTGTAGTTCAGACAGCGGGCATTGGAAGAATCATACACTGCAACATGCCTTTAATGATCTTCAGTTCCAGCTGCAGCTTCGGCTATCATTAGCTGTGAACGCTAGCCCATTACAAGCTTATTATTTCTCAAAAATGTTTTAGTGCGCAAGCATAAGATAATGAACATGTGGTATCACAGCATAGTCCTTTGGCTGTCTTTTTTTTGCCTGATTACATGAGGAAGGGGACTTCTGGAGTTCACTCAGCTTCCACACCTTTCTGTGGCACCATTATGGCTTTGCATTGTTTTCATTCGAGCACCTCACATATGAGTGGGCATCGGGACAAAGAAAGCTCTCCCACTGCAGAATTTGTTTCATCAAAGGGCTTTTGTTATGTGTGTGTGAGTGCACATACAGTATGAGCATAACATACACAAACACAAAAACAGCAACTCAAACAGGGATGTACTGACAATCCACTGTCATGTTTACAATAGCACCTCTCCAGGTTTTTCTCTGATGAAAAAGATGCTTGTGCTCCCCCAGCCTTTGTTTAGCTGTGGAATCTGTCAGCTATCAACAGCAACCACACAACTCAAATGTGCAACATTTCCACAACAGCCTTTTATTACCAGTTGGGAAATATTCCATTCATATTTGTAAAGCATGGATAAATATAGCAAAGAAAAAAATGACCAGATATGACTTTGACCGGTAAATGTATAGATATGAGTTGTAAGAAATGCTTCTATGTTACTTTTCCAGTGACGTAAATGTGTTTAGCTTGCTGTTATTTATCTATCATCAGTACAATAAAAGTAATAGATTCAGTGCCAGTTCAAAACAAGCTAATAGTAAGCTAGTTTTCAGCAAAGTCTATCATCATTGTCTAGTCTCCTGGGGAGTCTTCCTATTCCTGAGCTATTAAAACACTGGGGTTTAATTACATGACATTATGGAAATGCATACCTGAGAGAGGCGCTTCATTTACTCCACATCTAATCAGAGAATGCAGATGTGGTTGCCAATCAGTCTGACACAACTCTCTCTAGTGTGTGTGTGTGTGTGTGTGTGTGTGTGTGTGTGTGTGTGTGTGTGTGTGTATGGAGGGGGGGATGACAAAATTGCTCCCAATTGGTAAAACGCTGATTTTTGGGTCAGTGTTAGGCAAATTAGGCAGGATTAGGCAAACAGTGGTAAGTCACCACAAAGTCACCACAAAGTCCCCAAAAGTGACCTAGGACAACATGTGTGTGTGCATATGCGTGGAGGGGTGAGAACAGGGTAGTTGAGATGTTAGATGCTTTCTAACCACATGTGACTCGGTGTGATCACGGCAATGGCACACTGCAAGATGAGGAGCTTTCGACAGCCATCTCATCTCTGTGGTGGGTTTGATAAATATGGAAGTAGGGTGGGGTAAAAATGCTGCTTTATGCCTTTTCATTTCTTCTCTCCCTGAATCTTCTCCTTTAATGATCAAAATGTCATGAAACATGTTTTGGCAGTTTATTTTAACACATACGGCGCTGCGTATGCACGAAGTGGCAACCTCTGGGGCTGAAAAATGAAGCCAACATTTAAGTGCCAAAAACTGCAGTTTCTCAAATGGCTACTTGATGCTGGCTCCAAAAGTAAGTCAATCCCCATAGACCTGTACATAAACATGTTTACAGCCTGGTACAAAGAACGGTTTTAATCTCTATAGATAATTTCCCTATTTATGACAAGTGTAAAGGGGGTGAATTTTTATATAACTTACTTGTTTAAATTTTATTAAGGCTTAAAAATAATGCATAATTAAGGGCATGGCTGCTTTGAGTGACAGGCAAGTCTCTACCTCAGCAAAAAAGTTGGTTAGGTAATGTAACCATGGCGTAACCCCAGAGTCACAGAATATAGGTGCAGCCATAGCCGTCTCTATTTCAGTGTGTTCTCAGTTCATGAAAGTTAACTGTAACATTTTGATCCCCTAAAAAGGTCTTGTTCAGCATCTGGTTGTACTAAAAGACCCTGTAAGCAGTTGGATGTTCGATTTTTTCTAATAAGTACATTTTATTTAATAGTTTTAAGCCTGTTTTTTGCTAACAAATATTAAAATTTTGGATTAGCATTTCTACGGTTGACCATTGACTGTAAATGCATCGTGCTAACCAAGCCAGCAGCTAGCAGCTAGCATTAAGGTCAGCTCTGTCTCCAAAAATCCAAGATAGCAACAGTCAAAATGACAAACTCAAGGCTTCAAAACAGTAGTCCACAAACCAATGGGTGATCTCATGGTGGCAACGTCCATTAATTTTAACAATCTTTGGTATGCACACAAAATATTTGTAACCTACAGAGTTGTAGATACACAGTGATACACATCAAGGGAGACATTAAAAACCCAAAATGGATTGGATAGACTTGTTTTAACAATTTGTCTTCAAGCATGAGACAAATAAGAAACAGCTGGTACAGAACACAGAATAGTGCCTAACTCTTCGCACTAAAGGCTGCAAGCTTGTGCCTTATTCAGTATGATTTGCCCAAGAAGTGCTTCAATTATCTTGAGTGAAAATCAAAACAGAAATCCATATTTGGCCACATCCACCCCATAATGCATATTTTATAGTGTGTGTATTAATTATAAACTAGCTCTCCTTGCTGTTTGTGCCTGCCCTGGGCTCAGTCTGGCTATCTTATGGTGGATCAACACATTTCTGCCTTTAGGGAAGCAGTGGGAGAGCCAATAATTAGAATTATCAGAAGACCATTATGTGTTTCTTCTACAGTGGTTGAGCGCCTACATGTGGAATCGTTTCTTTGAATGTATGTTTAATGGCTTTTTCACTTTGCCACAACAGCCTCATCCTCTATTTAGTGTCTGCCCATGTGTGCCCCATGGGGAATTTCATGAATCAATATTTCTTCAAGGACAGAATGGACCACATCTCTACCTCTGCAACAACCACATCAGATCATATTAGAAAAAATGTTGCAGTGGTTCTTTGAGCTTTAATATTTCAGAGAACCTGAATATTTCTTGTAGCAGTATAGATAAGCATTAGATATTTCCAATGACTGAGGTTATGAAAAGAAACAGTAAAGCCACAGAGTAGGTTATGATTTGGTGTTTGTCAGGGGGGAGTGTCATACAAGTAGTAACCACAACGTGGGTCATAAATCTCAGTGGACGACCTCCCCAGACTGCCTGGAGATGGCAGCTCATTAGGAACTGCTTGTACACAGCATTCGGATGACCCATCAAACACATGCTTGCAGTGTCACTGTGGGAACACCCACTTCCTGTCTGCCCTTTGAACTCTTAACCCCCCAACAGTAACCTCATATATCTCTCAGCCAATGACAACACAGAGCAGCCACTGCTGTGTATTTTCACAGCAAGAAAATATTGATAACAGAGTCCGAGCCAGAGAGTGTGACAGCCACCGTTTATGAATCGTGGCACGGCATCAAGAAAACAGGCACAGACGGAAAAGAATTGTGAAACCACACTCTTGTCTCAATGTGCCCATATATTTGCGATGCATTCATAAAAATGGCTTGTGTGCACTTCAGTCTGTGTGCAGAGGGGCAGTGAGGCATGGATCTGGGGTTGTGTGTTTGGTGTCGTCAGCAGAGCCCTAGATCATGCAGTTAAATGGGAAGTGCTGGTGCATAACCACAAAACCTCAAGGCAGTAAACAGATCCACTGTCCACCTTCTGGTCTCTGCCACCTTAACTGAACCCTTTAAATATGCTTCATCGAATTCACGCTCACCTCATCCCTCCAGCCTCTCACACCCTTCTCAATAAGCTCAGAGGTTAATAGCGTACTCCGCTGTGACTCAGATAAAAGGTGGGGTACAGAAACTAATAATAAAAAAAAAAGTTTTACGGTTCAGGCCTGCTCTGTTGCAAACAGATAGGGTGCTGAGTCAAAAAAAAAATCTTGGTGCAATTTGTTCTGTAGCAACTGTATGCTGCTTTATATCAGCAGTTCTCAATATCCCTCGCTTCCTCTTTTGAGGTGTGTCTTTCCTGTCCACAAGGAAGGAATTCTGATAGATATTTGCAAATGTGACTGTGCACACATTAACTGCCCCAAATAAAAGCATAAACTAGGTCAATGGAGCTGCTCTTTGTAACTGGGAGTCACATCATTTTTTTCTGCATTCTTCTGCTTTAATTAGAAATCATATTCACAGCTAATTAGCATCTATTACAATGAACTGCAAATAGAAGACCTGAAATAATGACAAATACAGGCCCATCTTAGGAAAACAAAAAGTCAATTATTTACAGACTTGGCTGACACTTAGATGGTCATTAGATGCTCCTCCCATAGTGTTCTGATGTCTAACATGTCAGCTCTGAATGTCGATGTTCAAAGAGTCAGTGAAGTGAAGGACTTTGGAAATTCTTTTTGAGTGGAATAATGTGCTGCTCCACACACACACACACACACACACACACACACACTCTTTCCACTCCACCAGCCTTCCTAACAAGCACTGCTACTGGGCCTGTACACACACACACACACACACACACACACATACACACATGCCAATCACATGCACAGTACACACATGCATGTGCATGCATGTATACACTAATACAACCCAACACAACTGAAAATATCCAGGCTAGGATTTGATATCTAGAGCAACACATCTCATATCTGTGCAGCTCTGTGTTAAATTGAGGCAATTCGAATCTTTAATGGTTGTGGCTGTTTTTTCTTTTAGTAGATGCCGAAATTCCCACAAATAGAAATAAAACTTAAACGAGCCACCAGTTGTGGGATAAGAGAAGAAAGGCAACAGTGGTATTTCTTATTTGTGGCACATTAAAAATGCATGATACACCACACATGCTGCCTCTCCTGATGATACTGGTCCCCATTTTTGTTCTTTATAGCTTCTAGTGGTCCCCGAGGAGCCTGACTGAGCCAGACAAACTTGTGGTAGAGGTGGCACAATCCCAGCAACACATTCACACACACATACTAAAAAAAAAAAACTCTAAAGCCTGGCTCGTGCTTCATGTGGAATAAAATGCAATGGAGTCCATATGATGCAACTGTGGCTGCAACAAGTAAACAAGGGTGCGCTCCACCTGAGAGTGTGCAATATGGACAGATTTCATTTTCATAAGAGCATTATTATTGATATGTTACAATTTTTACTGATATTAATGACATGACATCGACAGTACTGAAGTTTCAGGCACAAGAATAATATATAGAGGAGCAGCATGTTATTATGCAGCTTGTGTACATCAGTTTAGAGAAAGCGTGAAAGCACAAATCTTTAAAAATAGTCCAGTATATGGAATTTGGCATTTCAGCAAAGGAAAAATGATATGTTTGAAAACCAAAAAGAAGCCTTGCATTTGGCATTAATATCTGCTGCCTGTGCAGGTTCTGAATAGCTGAAATTTCCACTTGTTTTTCGCCTCCTAAAATACCATTGCCTCCCATTGGTCAACTGTAACTTGAAATGGGTTTGGTTTCTTATTTTGGTCTGGTTGCATAGCGTTATGCAGTGTTTAATCTATTCTAACTTCTTAATTTAATTTAGAGTAGACTTCCCACTTTGTATCTCATGTCTTCCATTACAAGTTATAGAAAGTTACAGGAGTTTTCTGCTTTGTAAAAGTTTGGGAGAACCTTGTTAATATTAAATTGGTTTGGTGCAGGTAACATAAAGCAGGTCTCATTTCACATATGTACTGATATCCTGTCAGCATTAAGCACAAACACAATTTCCATTAAGTTACATGGTGTTTTGAACCTCTAGGCTACTCGGTAGTATTTTTAATTCAGCCTATTAAAAGCCCACATGGCAGACGATGTCTGTGGGATTCACATCTGCATGCAGTGGTTCATGTGTTACCATTCCAACCTCAGCCATGTGGGTTGCGTCTTAAAGCGATTCATATTCTTAACAGTACTTGTCATACACTGTTGATGGTTGAAATTGTTGTTTTTTCAGCCTCTTTCAAGAACTACAGTAGTAGTGTTATGATGTCTGAATGTATCAATGTGACAACAGGCTGGTGTCACAGTGATTAATCCCTTTCCTCCGCAGGCTTGTCACCTTCATAACAAAGCAACAATACCAGATGCCAAAGCCAGCCCACACGTCTATTGTTATAATTACCTGACCTTCAAATCCACATTAATGAGCACAGGATGATCCCATTCTCTTTCATCATTTGGCTTCCGAGCCCTCCTTTTATCTAACAAGGTCACCTTTCACAACACTGCTTCTCCCTGAAACACACATCCCCTTCATAAATATACATCTACCTGCATCTGCTCAACCCCCAATCCTAAGAAGGCAGCTTGGAGAAATTACAAGAAAATAAAGCTGTAGGTGGGCTCTGCAAAGCGCGAGTTTGTATCTCCTCTGAAGTTGACACAGAGAGAAAGTCAATGCCACCAAAGTTAGACACAGAAAACAACTTTCTAACGATTGAAGTGTTACTTAATAATTGTTTTCAACACTAAAGACACAGCCTATTAACATGAACGAGAGAGACTCACTGCAAGGGCTCTGAAGGCAAAGTGCAGGGGCAGCAAAGAGAGCAGGGTTCATTAGATGAAGTTGTTTCGATCCGTTCCCGCTATTTTAAATCACAAATGCACTGTGGTTGTCACAACAACATAAAAATGTCTGCGGTTCGTGAGAAACCACAAGCACAGTCTCAGAAAAACAACACATTCAATTATTCATTTGCTGTATTATATTTCCAACGACATTTTACAGTATGATTATAGCTGAGTTTAGAGAAGATAAAACAAGAGTTCCACATGATATTAATGAGAAAAGCCTGTTGAGAATCCTGCAAAGCAATCTTTAACTTCAAACCATAATATTAAATAATGTCTAGTCTCACAAAAATTCACATAAATACTGAGATTAAAATACTCAGATTAAACCAGTTAATGATACATGTCAATGTTTACAGTATTTATATTGGTGTACTCACATATTTTAATGTGTCTTGACATCTCAGTGCACCTCATTGCTCACAGGCTTTGGGCAATATGAGAAAATACTAACAACTGGATACTGAAGACTGAAAAGATCCAATACAGAAATTAAACTAGACTAAGCATTGTTCACCGGACAAAATGCTGTTTCAATATGCAAAAAAAAACACTGCAAGATATTTTTAATGATATTCACCACCTCTGTGCAAGTATGCCAACTTTGAAGAAGCACCGTCATTTTCTGGTTGAGATGAAATAGGTTATCTACAAACTTCACAGGGCCCTGTGTCACTGTGGAGCTCTGGCAGGATTTGGGCCGGCAGCTGCATATTATGGATTTATCCAGTCACATTTTTGGATTTCTCAGCCTCACGTTAATGCAGTCTCTTCCTTACTGGTGATCTGGCCTGTTGGTATGGTAAAGACCTGCATGGCTCCTCAGGGCCTTCACAGTCCACTACCCCCAGTTAGGTACCCGCCAGGCAGTCAGACATTTCCCCTCACAATATCCAAAATAACATGGCTGGGATTTCTCCAGACGGAAGAGCCAGGGCAGCATTAAATTGGTGTGGTTTCTGAATCGACTTCATTTTTACATATCACTGCCTTTTCTTTGCGGGAAACAGAAGTGTGGAAATGAGGGTCTTTGCCCTTGATAGCCAGGTCAAGTATATACACTCAGAATTAGAGTCCATATGTCCAATGTTAAGTGCAGAACATTGCATTAAGGAAGAGTGCATTGTCTTTTTTAACACTAAATGTATTTTAACTTCTCTTACTTCCTTTGCAAAATGCACTTAACCAGCACTTAAGAGATTCTTTTCCCACCAGCGTCTATTTGATCACGGCAGTATACATGTTGAGGTGATGTGTGAAGTGAGCCCTGGCTCCTGAAGAACTCCGTTTATGTCACAGAGACTCATCTCCCTGGAGCGCCAATAGAAATCAGGCTGGAGCATCTCAAGTCTTTCATCCAGTAGATATGTTGTGTTATTTATGGTAACATGCTGCAAAAACGTGTGCATTAAGGCATTTTCTTTTTCTGCTTATGAAGCATGGAGGCTAAAACAGGTTATGTGCTCATTTAAGGAGCATGTTTATCATTAGCAGTAAAAAAAAGAATATTATATTTCTACAGCTTGTATGTATATTTTCTTCAGTAGAACATGACATTGCTGACAGAAACTATTAGGGGAGATCAAGTGAGTCAGTATTGTACAATAACAACAAATTTACAGTATTTAACAGAGAAACTGCATATAAACTAAATTCTGAAAATATAGTGCTGAATACAGTAAGATTTTACAACAGAAGACATTTGCAGTAACATTTAAACATTTCTTTGCTTAAATGCAGAGCACTTGTATAAAACTGGTGCTCCTAAATCATGTCCCCAAGTCTGACAGAGTCTAAATGAAGACATGTCAGTCCAGTCTACTGAAGTACATGATGAAAGCTCTTACAAAGATAGGCTAATCTTTCTTGGATCAGAGATGATCTCATAAATAATCATACTTGAATTAACATTAATAGTGACAGCTGTATGGTTTGATCGTGATCAGTTATTTTATTTTTTTTAATTATATTTCCCATATGAGAAGATTCATGCAAACCTCATATGAACAGATTTGTTCTTAAATGGCATGAACAAGTGATTTATGAGCATTTGTGGCATTCACTTGATGTATTTAGACTATTCCGTTCATCATGTTATCTTATCATCATCATCATCATCATAGTTTGCCAGTTTACTAAGAGATTTTTTTTTTTTTTTTTTACATTGTGTGGTTACATATTTTTGCACAGTGACGTATATATTCTAGTAATTGTTAGTAAAAATGACCTCACTCTGACAGCTGTTTCATGGTCTTTATGCAGGTCTCTTAACAGTGTCATATTCCGTTGCAACTGACAGTTTAACATCAGCTGTAATATGCATCGTTGAGAGTTGTATAAGTACTTTCTGATTTTTTTGGGCCCCGCACTACTGACACTCCTAACTTTTGATTTTTGTCTCCTGATTTCAAAAAGCAGGACTGAAAGCTCTGTAGTGTGACATTCTTCCTTTTACTCTGGCCACAAACGGAGCAGAGTAGGTCACCTTACATGGCAATTTGAAAGGTGTAATCACTCTCACAAACATGAGCAATTTACAACAACTTTTTGCAGTTATGAGGACTTGGTGAATCTGAGATGGAAAACTTGAATAGGGAAACCTCACGGAAAAAATAAGGGAGTTTTAGGATAAGAATACAAAATGTTCTTGCACGATGCCCGATGTCTTCCATTGTGCCAGCAGCAGGGCAGGCCTTCTGGGCTCTGCGACTATATGTCATGCAGATTCTTTCACGCCGCTTACGTTCTAAAGCACGAATGAGCAACCATCAAACACTCAGCAGATGATGTACTGTGGAGACAGACGCTCTTGGTTTCCGTTTCATTTTCCTCCCCTGCATTCCTCCTCCTGTTTAGACTACTACTTTCTCCCACAATGTCAAAACATTCAATGAAATATGGAAGTTATTTTAACAAGTGCAGCCCAATATGTATCAACATGCCAAAACCTGAATGACGTAGACACACACACACACAGCACAAACATGCATTCACACACACACACACACACACACACACACACACACACACACACACAGGATACACTGTATATATAATTAATAATTAATATAAATATTACCATTGTTATCGAAACTTCAAAGACAGAGAGAGAGAGAGAGAGGGAGAGAGAGAGAAAGAGAGATGGAAAGGTTTCTCTGAAACAGAAAGCCGGTGAATGAGATAAATGACCCATCAGTGGTCTGCAATGTTTTCTTTCAAATATTTTTATTAGAGCACAGAGAGGTAGAGTTACATCAGTATAGCATACACAAGTCCGTGACAAACTGCACAGCACTACGCATATGTAGTCATGACATAGAGCACTCCAAATTTTTTTTTTTTTTGAACATAACCAATGAACAAATAACATTGAAAGTGCAGATGTAAAAGAAAAAAGGAAAACAAAGCACCCCCCCCCCCCCCCCCCCCCAAAGGAAACAAAATACAGGTACATATAAATGAATAAAATAAAATAAGAAAATACCCTACCCTCCCCGCCCTACCCGGTCTTACTCTTCCCTCTGGTCACCATGACATTTGCGTGAAGGGAGTGTCAGTTTCCTGCGGTTGGTGTGAGATATTGAATGAGAGGAGACCAAATTTTTTCAAAGTATGTGAGTTTATCTGTCAGTGTATATCTTATTTGTTCTAGATGGAGCGTGTGAGTGAGATCACTAAGCCACAATTTAGTGGTGGGAGGTTCTTTCTTTTTCCAGTGCGTGAGAAGTAGCTTCTTTGCAGTGATGAGACTATAGGAAAGAAAACATTGCTGGGAGTTGCACAAGTTTGTGACCTCGTCCGATGTTCCCAGGATAATAAGAACCGGATCAGGTTCTAAATGTTTATGTAATATTTTAGATATCACATCGAAGATACTGAACCAATAGGTTTTAATCTTGGGACATAGGGCAAAACTATGAAGCAGCGTATCATCTGCTGAGAGGCATTTGTCACATATTGGTGAGGTCTCTGGGTAGATTCTGTGCAACCTCACTTTAGAGTAGTGGAGACGATGTAAAATTTTAAATCTGCAATGTTTTCACATCACCTTTTAGTATCAGCTGAGCTTGAGAAAAGTATTGTTTTTTACATGGCATGCTTTAAGAAATGAAAAGCAGGCAGCGAGCTCTTAATCAAGAATGAACAGACTTTCAGGCTACTTCCCACAGCCAGTTTAAAACCAGAATGCCTCATAAAGGGACTAATCTTTGAGCAAACATACCCACTCAAATGATCTGAACTCAAGCCACAAAAAAAATAAACCGTTTAAGAACCCAATGTGATCAATCCACTTTATTTTAGGATGCACATTTTTTTTAATGTATTTCTTATTTTTTAAAAGCAGTCTTCATTATACTTAAAATGAGAGAAGACTCACTTTTGCAGTAATTAACATCTGTGTGTGATAGAATAGATAAGGGAAGGGATAGTTTCTTCCATGTTGTTGGTACATACACTCATTCACACATCATATCAACAGGATTCATTTTTAAATGCTTTGAAGCAGCAATACTAGAGGCCAAGCAATTGGCCTGTTCTGAACAGGCGTGTTTTGAACAGATCATTAAAGCTTTAAAAAAAAAAAAAAAAAAGAGAGAGAGATTCAACTGCTCATTGATGTTACACTCTGTTATCTCCCTGTTAGACGGTGTAGCTTATAAATACTATAGCTCTAACAGCACGACGGGATCTTCACATACCTCACAGACCTGCAACAATAATAGAGTAATATTGTTTTGAGCTCCTTTCATTTGTATCTCCTATGGATCACACCATGTTCACTTCAGTGAACCTTCAAACAAGCATCTGCCCCCCCCCCCCCCCCAAAACGCATTCACACAGAATCCCAACAGATAATATCCAGCTCACCAGAATCTGCGCCCTTTTGTTACATGAAAACAAAAAGACAACCTGTTTCACTTGCTTATTCGAGGAGATTTAAAAATGCACCCTATGAAATAGTAAAACACAGTGCTGACATAATGAGAACTATACAATCAGACAGGCAGAGTGTTTTCCTCTTGGCAGTTTCACCAACTAAATCTGAGCCTGCATAAAACATTGAATTGGAAAGATGAGGAGCAAAAAAAAAAAAAAAAAAGACAGAGTTAAATCTTCCATCTTTTTTGTGCTTCTCCCCAGTCTTGAGCACTGTGGTCCTCGGTATTGTTCTGCTTTGAGAGTCATTTGTTTTTGTCAACTGAATTGATACAACCCATCAGTCTGCTCAAATCACATTTACAATATCAAAGCAACTCTCTCTGAAGACATCCTGCCTGGCTGATTCTCATCCTGTATTACAATCTCTCTGGAAGCTGTCCAGTGACTACCTTTTAATTATATTTAAACAGAGGACATGGGACGACTTAATAGAACTTCTCTAATTCAAAGAATATCAGCCACAGAATAATGTCAAGACACTCTTTCTCCACATTTGCCTGAACAATGGAAAACATCCATTGTAAGTACCAGTACTCATCCTAAATCACCTACATATAATTAAAAAAGAAACTAGGCATGACAAAAAAATTGACAATTACACATCATTTTCACAGGGTAGTACAGCCAAGTCTGCAATGTCCTCTTTACACACACACACACACACACACATTACATCTTCCTTTACAAGACAACTCTTGTATCTGTTTTCGTATCAGGGATGTTCCTCTAACAGACACGCAGGAGGATGGGACACATAATCAACCACATCAAACTAAATAATTGACAGATGTGTTGCAGGCTGAGAGACTGAAACAGTTATCTTGGGGACACTTAACTAGGAGAATAGATTGACAATAGTTATATCTCCCTAAATGATATTGCCGTCCTCCTGCTGAACTTTGCGGTGCTGCTTAATTGCAGCTGTTAATTGCATCCCCCCCTCCCAGCTCTTTATTTCATTGCTGAACCCCAACAAACACCCACTGTAACCATCTTAACGTTAAAGTGATGTGCTAAGGCCAAGATTTACATAGGGTTTTCTCTCACCATTGATGGAAAAGATACACATAGACTATTGTGAGAAAATAAATTAACTAGCAGACTTAAGGGACTCCTCCTATTTATCAAAACACCTGTGAGAGCCACTGGTTCTCCCACCAGGAAGGTTTAAGTGAGTGCCATCACCACCAGATGACAGGAATTTTGCCAGAAAGGTGCAGTACAGGACTCCGATGTGTCCTATTCAAATAGCACTCACTCAGTAATTCACATCTGCTATTAGAAGCGAGCAGCCGAAGAATGTGGGTAGTAACGAGAAGCAAACCCCTGTGGTACTTCTAGCCAAACCAGGACCAGTTTTACATGAGGCTGTCAGCTTTAGTGTTCCTGTGTTAGAGCCTCTACAATAGGAGGTGGAGCAGTGAACAGAGAGCTGCTTCACTTTGGCAGCTCCAAAACACCAATCAAACACTAAATCACACTAGCACACGAGTTACATTGTGAGGGGCCTGTCACTTCTGGAGAGCCAATTTATGTGGCTTTTACACTTGCTGAAGAAGATTAAGGTTTTTGAGGCACACATACTGAGACTAACTGTGAGGCTGACTGTGGAGCTGAATGTTAAAGGAGAGGAAAACACAGGGGGAGGCACTCCCTCAAAGATTTATTTAACTCACTACTACTTATAATTCCTATTCCTTGCACTACACTGTGTAGTAGATGGAAAAATGTCACAAGTATGCAATGTGAAATTGGCATGAATAACTCAACATTAACACCCCATTCTAATGACCTTGACCGGACATTTCCTGAAGAAACAGATATCCAGTATCACACCCTCAAACTAGACTAACTGAAATCTCTGGTGCCTGGAAATGGAGATATACCTGAATCCGGCCTGCAAAAGCTGCATGGAATAACAGTGCCAGACAGTCTGTAAAAGAATTCTGTATAAAATCAAACAAAAAGTGATAAAATAAAAGTGGAGGTGTGCAGGATTTGTTTGTAATTCAGATTGGAAGGCCAAAAAAACGAAAGGGGAGAAACTAACAGAAGCAGAGGATTAATTCTCCTGTTTTTCTGGCAAGAACTACTCCGTGAGAATAAAATAAACTGTGCAAAGTCTTTTTCTCTACCAACTAACTTAAAAAAAAAAAAAACTTGCAACACGTATCCAATGTAACAAGTCATTTTAATACTAGAAGATCAAAAAAGGCAGTGACATTTCACAGGCAGGTAAAACCGTCTTTAAGAAAGCTGGAGTGAAATGAAAAGGTGACATGAAACAGACAGGAATATGATTATGTAATCTGGAAGCTAACTTTTTGTTGGACTGAGAGACATGCCAAGGATATAAAAGTAATATTATTGCTATGATCATAATATTCAAAATCAATCATGTCAGTAACTACCACAGTACCATTTCACAGTAGCCAATACGGCCAAAGGAGCAGTCAGATCCTGAGTTTGATCTGTCACTAAATCACGCAGCTGTCTCTAAGACTACTGCTCTGAAAGCTTTCTATAGACAACATAAGTGCTACACTGTGATGGCAGTCTTAATACAGTGAATCCCTATAGAGAAACAAGCTTTGGAAAATTCATCCCAACCATGATGTCAGAGGGCGGACAGACCTTCTGAGAAACCAAATACTCTGCACAAGTCAACAAGACCTTTTCATTGTCAGGCCCATTCAATAATACCTATAGTTACACAGCCCGTTTCTAGCAAGAGGAGAAGGAGGACTCGGCAGTAACCTTGCATCCCAAGGACACATCATTTGAAATGCATTGGGTGCCACGGCGCTGTGATATATCCTTTTTCCAGAATTAACCTCAGCTAGTCTTTCCTGTCACCAACCGATCAGAGAGTATGAGTGGAGACAGGTCCCAAGTCCCGACACACAACCCCCGAGCACTTCTCGCCCCGCCTTTTGTGTGTTTACCAGCTCGTAGGGCAAGAGGCAAACATGACAAATTGCTTGAAAGATCTCACAGGTCAGTCAACCACATGTTTGACAAATACAATCTAATTGTGAAACATTTGTTTGAAAAATCTTTTTCGGATACATGAAGGATGGAAATGTCTCTGTGACCTCTATTAGTTGTACGGATCTATCTGTATTCCAAGGTTATCTTAACCGTGTGGCAGTCCAGTCAGTGAGCAAGAGGGCTCCTGTCTATGTGTCTCCAAATAGTAAATGTGAGTGCATTGTGGAGAAGAGAGAAAACTGAAGCCACAGATGGCTAAAAGCATACATGATTAAAATGCAATTCAGTTAGGAGCTTGAGATGGATGAATGACCTAAATGGAATCGGCAGCTGCACAGGTAGACTGACCCTGACTAAACTGGTGTACATCATTGGGTTTCGATTTGTCTCGCAGTAACACGGTTGCCAACAGCTAAAAATCTGAAAAAAGTTAAGCAGATGATTAGACCAAAAAATGCAATTACTTAGCACAGATTTCACATTGTACATGGAGAATTCGGTTACAAACGGAAACCAGAAAATATTAACAAACTCTGATAAGATTATTGAAAGCAGAGGCAAATTTTTTCAGTCTTTTTAATTAAATGCCAAGACGGAGGCATCTCTTTACAGCATAATAACCGTCACACTGCTAAATTCAGATTTGGCATCAGATTAGCGTCTTTGAGCTTTCTTTGCGAATACACTGCAAGAATGTGACACTGTCTGGATTAAAGCGCCACTTCAAAGAAGAGGGACTTTGTGATCATTAATGGAAGGTCTAATTACTGAGGAGCCACCAGTAAAGGACCAGTGCTAGCTCTCGCAGCGTTCATCATTTATGAAGCCGGACTACAGTTTCAACTCTCCAAAGCGTTTAATTGGCTTATATCTCCTTCTGCTACACGGAAAACACAAAAGGGACACAGCCTCAGACCCATTCAGAGGAACGCTGTCTGACAAACCCGCATTAGTCTGTGTCACACGGTAAAGTCACATACTTAATTAGTCAGCACAGAACAGCTGACATTATTTTTTTTTACTGCAAAAAAGGCAGGATTTACCAAAACATAAGGCAGCAGACAGCAAAAAATCTTAATTAGGCCCAGTCTGGTATAATTTTGTGAGGTGGTACAATATGTATGAAAACCCTGTAAATGCATTCTTCATACAAAATCTTCTATCCCGCTACAATTCATACTAGGTCTCTGCAAAATCTACTGTATTCCTTGGCTTTAAGAGTAATGTCCTGATAATATAATCCACAGCATCTGTCAGCTTGTCTGATTAAATAAACCTTTCATTGGTGTGGCAAACAAGCATTATTTTTGCCACTGCAGGAACTGCCTGTTCAATCTTATTTATGAGTAATACAAGGGAAGTGGATGCCTCCTGCCCAGTGTCGCAGTGTGCAAAAGAGGATGTGGTTTAATCTCCACTTCCATCTTTAATGAGATCGGATGCAGGATGAAGCAGGATCCTGTGGTAGCTGCTTGAACACAATGCAGGCCCGCCTAGACATGCGTAGTAACGCAATAGATGTTGTGTGATAGAGTGGTATACAAAAACCATTAGGATGGTAACGAACGTTTTTTGTGGTTAGCTGTGTCAGAGAGAGAGAGGGAGCACTAACTCAAGTAGAAACAGACCACAGACAGAAGAGGAGGAGGCTTAAGAGCAATACAAGTAGTGCAGGATTAACCTCTCCAAGCACCTTTTGCTTAAATGAAATGGATCAGCCCCAAATTCATTGCCCTCTGGTCAGTGTTCCCTGTTGTGTTCGTATGGCTGTTAGGTGGGCCATGCATGTGTATGTGTGCACTTCTCTCTAGTGCCATGTATAAGAGGACGGGGAAAGACACAATCTTGACTGATGGGGATTGGATATGACGTGTTTTTAGTTTATTTTTTATCTGACAGGGAGTACAAGCATTTGCTCTACAACCTCTGTGGATACACTGTGTGTTTGAAGCCGTTTGAGGTATAAAAACATATCCTTGAAGCTATGTGGCCTGTTCAGGGAACCCTGATACCCTGTCAATACCTCTCTTTGCTTTTCCTCCCCCCACCTAACTCAAAGAGAGGGAGCATTCATTCTTCAATTTGGCCTAATCAAGTTAGAATCAAGTTAACAGCCGTGTGTCAATCTTTTCTAGCACTCCGGTTGCAGATATGTAATCTCCAATGGTGTCTCCTGGGCATATTTAACTCATATATAAATACAGGGATTGTCTCCTGCAAATATAATATTTCACTGCTGGCCAGACGGCAGGTATTGGTTACAGTCACCCAGTCTAGACAGGCAGCATACTGGCTTTGAGAAAATTGATATGTGTTTTGTGTATTTTCTCTTTTAGGGTGATATTTTACAGCAGGACTACAGAAGAAATAAAGAATTGATTCTGAAAAAAATAACACATGTATTTCTCACCCATCAACATCCCCACCTGAGGAGCTAAGTGATGGACTCTCCCTGCAAAAACCTTCCCGTACAGTTGTTTCTCACATGCTTATCGTTAGGTTGGTCTTTGAGGGCCAATGCTCCATATGGGAGGCTTATTAAACAGGAGGCTACATTGAAGTTAGCGGCCCAGAGGACAAGTAAAAAGGCGGGGGGGATCCCATAGTGGGAGCCCATCGGCCCACAGTGTCTTCTGTTCGATTAATCTAATCTATGATCTCTCCCATCCCAATTAAAAGACGAAATGGCCTCAGAACAGCTGTAAAGGGAGCCCTCACAGGAGCGCGCTAACCACTGTTAATGTCAGAAGTCTCGTTTAAAGAGCAGCATCTGTTTAGGCTGCATGCAGGCCTCATGCCTCTGAGCCCACTAACAGCAGATACAACCCTGCCCATCTGGAGGGTTGTAGCAACATTGTGTTCTCGACTGTCTGACGATCGTATTATTACATTCAAGTCTTAAGACACCTTTGACTTTATATGTTTATTTAACTTTCTTTGAGGTCAATTATACATTTGTTTCAGGTCAATTTATCAACTTACATTTTATTGATTTCACTATTAAAAGTTGCCTGTTGAATGTATGAAGTATCAAACTGAAAGTGGAGATGTTTAACTTTAAACCCACAGGAGCTGTAAAAAGCTTCATAAATATCAATATCTGCATAAAAAACAGCCACTGTTCTAAAAACATTCATTCAAAGTGCTGTAATTTGACAGCAACGATAAACATGTCTGGCTGGAAATGTTTCATTGTCCAAACAACATTGAAGGCTGATTGAATTAGATGATTACAGTATTTTTGAGAGCTTTGGTTGGTAATAACATACTGTATGATGTTTATCATTCATTGATCTTCACATACGAAAAGTACATGCTGAGGTTGTAAAAATGTTGTTAAATGCAAATCAATGACACATGTAGGAATGACCAAACAGAAAGCCTGAGCCGATTATGTGTGTGATTCCCTCGGCTGCTAAAATGAGCAAAGCTATGGTTTGATTTTACTTGTTTAACTTCTCCGAACCAGCAGCCTGCATTTTCTTCAGATCCTTGTACAGTCGGTCCAACAGAAACACTCCACTGTTTGTTCCGATTCAGGGAACAGGAAACAGCAGTGCATGGAGCCAGGAAATGGACTGCCAAGTGAGAGAACAGGAGGTCCAGTAAAAAATGAAATGACAGTTATTTGTTTAGAAAGACAGCGGAAGGATGTTCACTTCAGCAGATCTGATCAAATAATCCCATAGTTCAGTGGCTTTCAACAGGAAGTATGCCCATGCATGTTCATCACTCCTGTCAAAACGAGCCATAAACACTGATTATGTCATGTTTAGATGATGTCATTGTCTAATCAGGTATCTGGCCATGTTGCCTACATGTGTAGGAAAGAGTACTACTACTAAAGAATAATAGTGTGGGATTTCTATTCATATTCATGCAGCTTATATCTGATAATATATTGAGGGGTTTCATAGAGGTGCTGATCAATATGACAAATGATCATTTTGACAGCTGCAGAGACTATTGTGGCTTTTTAAAACTCTTTTTCCAGCATTTATTCGGTTTTGGCACAAACACTGCCTACAAATTGTCTTTTCAAGACACTCCCGATTCCCCATCTACTCCCCCAAAAACTCTTCCTCATAAACACTTCCAGCTACTCTTTGATGGAGTGTGGTGCTACAAGTTAGGGTCCCTATTCACACAATTGAGAACACAATATGTTCTGAAGCCAAAAAACAACACAGAAATACTATCATTGATATAGTATATTATATGATATATTACTTGTTAATATCTACCTGTTCACTGAACTCTCCGATGATATGTCCTCTAATTAGCTACAATATTAGCCTATACTAGTCCAAATTGGTGTGCTCTCGTAGGTAAGATGGTTGTGATTAAAAAAGCTCTGCTATGAGCTTCGATCGTCATACAAAGACATCCACTGAAAAGCTCTTCAAATGTTTGCATTGTCATTCACTGCCTCCTAATGCACCGTTGCCTGCAATTGGTGAACAATTTCATGTGATTAGTTGCACTTTTTGATTGTGGGCTCAGGCTGCATTCTTTCCATTTAACAGTTTCTTATATTATCTCCACCTCGGGTAGATGGAACAGCTGTGAAACCAAACTGAATCAATTTCAGGTGACGTGAAAAGAAATCCATCTTTTGAATCTGCTTCTTGAATGCACAGAGGTCTGCTAAATCTGTTTTTCCCCCCATGTTGTACAGCTTCAGTTTAATTCACAACAACCCAAAAATATTTCAGCAATGCACATTGCAATTCCAGTTTTTTGTATATGCTAAACTTAACTGTAAATAATATTGTTTATAAGTGCCTGTACTCTAAGTAAATGGGTAAAGACGATTACCAGATGGATGGGCTTGATTTATCACGGTTGTACACATGCACTGACTCAGCAAAAAAACAACAGCAGAAAGCAGCTGGTCAGTACACATACTCAGCACCTTTCAGGTTGCCCAGATTAGAGAAGAAGTATTGATAATGAAGTTTATAGTGTACACAAACCTGCAATTTCCATATGCCTGGGCCTGATTCCTCTCTCTATTTAAAATGCATTTCTTACCCGCTGAAATAAAGAATGCTAAGTATTTTAGAGATGGAAGGAGAGTTGAGTGCAACATTAGAAAGATCAGTGTTGTAATGATGTCAGTTAGTGTAATGTGTAGAAACACAAATCCTGAGGATCAGCAGACAACTGTCTTTCTGCTAAAACTTTCCACAGATTGATAAGATTGTGTTCATTAGCAAGGGTAACAATTGACTAACTATTTACTTTTTACTTGATACCAACTCTGTTGAGTTGTATACATGTACATTGAGTAGCTAACTCCAGATTTTTCATGGCTTACAGGCTTACAATGTGACTAACACATTTGGCAGAAAACCAAGGGTCACATCTATGTGGTTAACATGATAAGATCACACCTCTAAACAGCATTTTACAGTTTCCTCTGCCCCTATCTTGCTCACAGTAGGGCACAGGTTAACAGTATGCATAATTTCCCATTCAATGCATAGAAAACAGCCCTGAGCTATGTAATGCAGTCTTAATACATTTATGTATGACATTGTAACAAAAGATAAGGTGGTCTCACAACTCATGTTAACCTGTTTGTCACTTGCTAATTTGTTTATTGTTTTTGCACTTATGAGATAGTGACTATCAGATATCAAAATCAAAAATTAAAAAAGTCATTTCACTTTATTATCTCCGCCAGGCTTGAGGCATTAGGCATCAGGCATTGGACATGTGTGCATGTCTGTGTATCTGTCCCCAGCTAATCTTGCATACTACTGGACTCATCAGCCTATTATGTTTTGTGCACATTTGTGACTGTATGCTCAAGGACCTCTTGTGGTTGCTGTGATACACAATTTTTGAAAAACCTATTTTATAACGCCATTGACTACTGACTCCTCGCTCCTCTTAACCAGCGAGTAGGGGATACAAGTGATCAACAACAGCTTGTTTCCACTAAGGACAACCAATCATGCTTGTTGTCACGTTAGATCAATCAGAGCGGGTTGTGTTGTGAATTTAAATACATTTTGATAAGACTCCTTATGAGCAAAAGACATGTCTGGGAATCAGTTAGGCTCAAAACAAGGCTTACTAGTCTGTGGCCAAAAAACTGACATCCACGAAAGGGTTTTCTCTCATCTTGAACCGGAGTATCTGCAGATTAATTCCATATCTGATATGTTATGATCCACTTAAGTTAAGCACAATTCACGATAAATAAATCCCTGTTTTCGTTATCTTTGCTGTCATCTTGAGTGTACACTCTTCACCGTTCTGAGTGCATTCTTCTAGTTTGAAAATGATTTGAGATCAACATCTGTGACATGTCCTCTACTTTTGAAAAACAATAATGCCTTGCCTAATTAATGACTATACAAACCACCGGCTTCCATGTTCACCCAACTCTGTGCAGTATTATTACAAGCTGTGTCATCTTTCAAATCCTACTTGAGTATTTTTGGCAGAACACGGTCAATTATTTCCTTTGAGATTAATTACCTCCTAAAATCATGAAGGAATTTTGACAAAGTGAGGCAACAGTGGAGGTATTTTCACTCTCCTTCCTTTTCCCTTTCTGTGACTGCATCCGGCTCAATTTTTTATTTTTTTATTTTTTTTTAAACAGACAAAGGCTCAGGGTTTGTTTGGAGAAGGAGCAAGGTTTGTGCTCTAAAGTGCCAGTGTAAATTCCAACACGTAAATTGTTTTCCATCACAAGCAGAAAAGTAACATGGACCAGTGAGGTCCTCAGTGAGGGAAACATAACTACAGAATCATATTATTGCAGCTCTGTGAGATTCTGTTTAGTAGATTTTGGGAGTTGGGTTTTACTGGATCCTCAATGCTAAGCAGGGAGAAAATTGAGTGTGGCATAGTTGTTTATTTTATGTAATGTTTTTATTATAGAAAGGCAGAAGGGTGGTTACACTGACAATACAATTTTGAATAAATAGTTCACATCAGCTTTTTGTATGCATAAGGGCATATTTGCTGTGGTAAATTGTAGTATTGTACAATCTATCAACTTTGTTATATCAGTAGTAGTGTTGTTATTAGCAGTGTTTCTATATGCAGATGGTTCCATTTAGATGGAAGTGATACCATGGAGCCAGCATTTCCCATCCAGTAATAAACATATCAGCCCTTGGATAAACAGTTGATCACATTGCGTTTCTTATTGCTTTTAGGCGAATGGGGATTAAGCTTTTTTCATACTTCAATACAGACAGCAACAGACACACATACACTAGTGGTAGGCAAATATTTTCATCTAAACTTTCATACTCTAGATTCAATGTTTTACATTTTCATAGTCTATTATAGATTTCTTCTCGCAAACACACCACTTTTTGTCATATGTGCATAACCTGTGAATTACATCTCCAGTCTCAAAGTGCAAAACATTGCAAATTCACATTTGCATATACAACTTTTTTTTTTTTTTTTGCCAAAGGAGTATCAAGCTGCTGTTATTCTTCAACAAATTGAAAGAAATAAACAAGCAAAACATACTGAAAACATGCAGGGCTGGGTTTTCACCAAGCCTATAATGAAATAAGGAATAATGTGTAACAAAACTGTTGGATCTATTTGTTGATCCATGCTATATAGAGAACAATACATCACACTACATCACTTTAGATTCATCATATGATTAAAAGAAATGGAATATAAAAATAGGATTCTTCAGCAATCAATATGAGTCTGTTTGCTGGCTGATTTCCTTTCTGGTGCTAATGCATTTGCCACATCTCAAGCAAATTCTTAAAATATATCTTTGATTTTTACGAAATGTCCAGTCTGTAATGACTGTATAACTTCTGCCATGTTGTTTTGATTATTTCCAGCTAACAGTAGTGCAGTACCCCACCCACATGGACCACGTCCTTGCTTCCCAAATTACATTACATAAATAATGCTTGAGGCCAGATTGTGAATTAGTACAATAGGACATTTGTTCCACCTCCAATATGAGTAGGCTATTTACATCACAGCTCACTGTAAATGCATTACCTTCATTGTTTAAGTCCTTAACAGATGTGAAAATGTGACCAATGCCCAGTAACACCGATCACCACATGAAGACTACTGGTGTTTTTAACCATAATATTGAAATAAGAGATCTCTACCACCAGTAATATTTAAGATTAGACTCCACGCAGATTTTACGGGAAAAGTTCTCAGAGGAAAGACGAACAAATCTGAACAAAACCAGGAGGATAATAATAACCATTAAGGCATAATGGAGTACTTTGTTAGGTCAAATCAAAATATTTCTCATCACCGCTCTCAGTATCACTTTGCAAAGTGCCTTAAATCTGATAAGTGAATTCAAGAGAAGCGTCTCTAAACTCTGAGGAGCCATTATGTGTTCTGGATTGCAGTTTTCATTTCCACTCTCACGCCATCCTCCTTAATGACCTCACTTCTCAGTGAAGGAAGAAGAGGTATTCCAAAAAACAGTTTGGGAGAGGAAGTGAACACGAATGTGCGGCTTCTGAGTGGCTTAATCTGGCTCTAAACAGGCAAGTGTAGAAGGACACAATGCCTGGCTGCAGCCCTAATCGTCCTGAAAGAACATCTATGTATTGCTGTTCCAATTTCTATTTAGCATTAATGCCCTCTGAGAGCTTTTGCCTTTCTGCTGTAAAGAACATCACAGACAAATAGACAAATCCAAAGTAGACCAACTGTGTTTCGAGATTCTTTGTGTGTTGTGTGAATTTTCCCATCAGTCTAAATGTACTGATAATCATTAGTATCATTCAACCAGATACATTGTACATTTTAGTAATTGCATTTTTTAGCAAACTGAACTCAGCTTTGTTTCTGCATTAACGGCATGATTCTTTCATCTTTACATGATGCTACAAATGGCCTGTAACAGTAAGAAAATGACAATTACTTACATGTAAAAGAATTGAAAAAAAATATGGAAAGGTTTTTATTCCTTCCAAATAATTCTGCTTCTACAGTAGTATATGTAGGCAATTGTGTGAGACATATGCATGGGCTGTCTCATCACCATGTTTTATGGGTCTTTGCTCAAGAGGATTAAAAACTCCTTAAGATGCTGGTATTAGAGTTTTACAGTCCAACAGCCAAAGACTTAATGCTATTGGAAATGGTGACCACTCCTAAAAAGAGCAATAGGGACTTCATAGGGGGCTAAAGACGGGGTAGGGCTGAGCCTCAGCTAATGATGCTATGCAAGCGCAAGTGTCCAGAGGAAAAAAAGAGAAGACCTGATGGCTGACTGAGCGAGAGCTAGACTGGGAAAAGGGGGATTAGGCCCTTGGATCAGGAAAATTCAACTGTGGGTTAGGGCAAAAGGAGTTAGAATAGTCACCGATGCCTGCTTTGTCCTTAGAGACAATAGGCTTAGCTGCTCTGATCCACGGCTCTCTAGTTACGATCACAAACCATTACTAATGTATTTCCATTGCACTTAAGACAGCAATTTGCTGATTGCCATCAATTTCAGATACAGAAACAGTACTTTGAGTCATTCATTTTTCAGGAATTTGTTATGATGGGTGGATAGATGTTGGTGTGGGGGTCTCCAGCTGAAAGCACAGACTGCTGCTGATCCACACAGATGAAAACCACATAGTGAGATGAAGTGAGGAGGGGAATAAATGAAGGTGGCTGAGGCCATTTCGTGTGGGGAATGAAAAGATATTGCACCGCATTCTAACTGCTTCGGCTACTGCTCTAAATGAAACGCTCGGCTTAAACGCTCTTTCTGGTATGGAGCTTCATGCAAATCTCCGAGCTGCCCTCTGACCTGCAGACAATCGAGGGGCAGTACTTAGAGAGCGCTCCCAGAGATTCTCCCCTGGACTCCAATTAGGGGGGCTTCACATCACTATACACAACAGGCTAAATATGGGCCAAAGCATCTTAAGCTGCTCTGCATGTGCTGCTTAGCCTGCTGGTGCCATGGCAAACACAATGAGAAAGGTGATTAAGTATTGCAAAATGAGCCTTGTGGTGTTACTTGAAACAATTCACCATTACCAGGACCAGGGAAAGTGCAGATAAAAGGAATAGTAATGGTCCAGGAAGACAGGGACAGCATTGTTTATTAGACGTGTGATTGTTTGAGTACATACACTACAGCACATTACACTTTAAAGATTAAAACTGGGGTGCCAATAAGTAAATGTGTATTGTTGTTTTTTTTTATCCAGAGAAAGTGTTATCTTACCTGACCACTGTTCCAGCAGAGGTGTAAAATTTGGCAGGTGCTCTGCATGCTAATGAAAAGGATTCAGCAGTTACGATAAAAGGCAGCCTGTTCCACAACATAATCCTGAGACAGAGTGTGAAACATACTGTATAGTGTATGTTCAAGCAGGGAAGCTTTACCACTACAGTGATAAAGGACTGTATTTACTCATGAAAATATAAGCCAGGACACCTACATATTAAGGTTGGTTCCAGGGGAATAATATGTGAATAGTTCTCACACAATGACAAGTCCTATAAAGGTATCCAATTATTAAATTATTACCA
The DNA here is from genome assembly GCA_029490765.1 of Euthynnus affinis. Classification (NCBI taxonomy): domain Eukaryota; kingdom Metazoa; phylum Chordata; class Actinopteri; order Scombriformes; family Scombridae; genus Euthynnus; species Euthynnus affinis. The sequence continues at coordinate 10,130,173 of CM055852.1, read as the reverse complement.
GGGTAGTGTTGAAAGCACATTGCCTCTTTTATTCACCTTTGGTACCACCTTTGCAAACAATCCAAATGTAGTCTGCTATTTTCATTCAACCTGGCAACAACTGTGTGATAAAGCCTTTGATTGGAATTATAATCTTTGCATGAAAAGTACAAAGCAATTTCAACTAGAAATTATCATATGGGGCCAGTAAGGTCAGTGCTAATGAAGTACCAGAAGTAATGGAGTTGCTTATTTCATTTCTCTATACACCTCCTTGTGAAGCAGACAGTTGTGAAGTAGTCACTTAAATAAACAGAGCACTTCATCTCAAAGGTCACAGGTGCTTATAAAACTGTGAGGGCTGCTTGCTCTGTGTCTGACAAAATACTCTGAGCAGCACTGCAATCGAGAGGGACCATATGAAAGATGGGCAGTGACAGCATGGCTACATACAGCAAGACATGCATAAAGATTTCACTTAAAGCTTGCCAAAGCACTTATCACCTGTCACTTTGACCGAGCATCTGCTTGCCAATCCATTTGAGTGCTCAGGTAGGTTGTCTTTTTTTCCCCCCATCTCATCAGAGATGCATTGAAATTCAATCGCTTGCATGGAATCAATGGGTTTGAGGAGAATTACCTGAGCAGATTAGAGCTGGAGGCAGCTGGAGAGAGCTACCGTCAGATCATTCCAGCTTTTCCTGCTCTGTTTGTTTTCGCCGCACTTTAGCTAAATTAGTAATTACAGTCACACAGCCAATCTAACCATGGCTGCTGCGAAGCAAAAGACACACCTGCAGAAGCGCCACAAAAAACAGCTAGTTTAGTGGTGAACAAACTCCAACAAGCTAATGAGAAAAACTGTCTGTTGTGCAATTTCCATGTGAAACCTGTTGGAATTAAAGCGGACAACCAACACAATCAAAAGGTAGAAAATTGGATAGATTGTTGAACACTAAATGGCCTGTCGGCATAGTTGGGCTGTATATCTCAGAACACATGAAAAATCAGTTTATTATGGCAGAAGTCATTATAGTGTCAACTGATTCAGTACATTTGAGAGCAATAAAGGATTAGGTTAGGGGTTCAATAGCATCTTATAAAATCTGAATCCAGTGTTGCTAATCAAATCTAAATGTTTTTTAAATCTTCTACCAAATCTCTTTAGATTAATCTTTAAACTTTGTTAAATAACAAAGTTATGGATGATTTAATATTAAAGTACAGAAAACTCTTCAGCTGAGATCATTAATCAGGAAGAAACACTACACTTTTGAAGGGTACAACAACAACATTAGTTTAACTTTATTTTGTTACATTGAATACATTCAATTTCATTTCCCATCTATTTTCCTTTAGTTATGACATTTATTGCTTTATTTATAAATTTATTATACATTTAGTAACAGCAATCAAGTTAAACTTGACAAGTTAAAAGCAGTTAATGATTACAAGATGCTAGGTTGTGGCTCTGAGTAATTCCCTATATTTGCTCATATACTTTATGCAAAGTGCTTTGCTATACTTTTATCCTAAAAGCAAAAACAAATGTTTGAAATTTAAGGAGACTTGACTAAAGATTAGCATGAGGATTTGGGGGAAAAAAATGACTGAGAACACATTTTTACAAACAGGTTTACCGGAGTTTCTGCTCTACAACTTAAAATTGATAACAAATAACCTTGCATGCTGTAGCCTTTCTGTCAATGTGACTGTATTCAGTTCTGGCTTGAGCTGTGTTGAAGCGGAAATGTTGCAAGGTCCTTGCAAGTCATATTGCTTGAATAATTTTTACAGAAAACTCACTCAAGGTCTTTTTCAAACATGATGCAGACATGTACTCTAAAATTGCCACTGTATTTATGGAGTGAAATACCTGTTTCAAAAGGACACTGAGTCTAAATGATACTTTATGTGTTTGCATAGTTGCAAGGATAATTGTGACGTACATTTTCGTCATCTTCTCATGTTTGCTTTTTTTGACTGCATGAAACTGTACTCACTGCCTGAATGTGTGTATGTACAGCGATGCAGACTGCCAAAGTAGTATAAAAAGAATCGAGTGCACATCCGTTGTCTGTGCATTTTGGAGTATATTAAGGCCTTTACAGTGACAATGTGTGATCAATAATAGAATTCAATTTACAGCCTCAGATATAAAATCAGACCCAAATGGAAGATACATCATTGTGACAGGAACCTTACTTCAAACTCCATTTTTATTAGTTAACGTTTATGTTCCCAACTGGGATGATACTGAATTCATGAACAGACCTCTGTCTTGTCTTCCAGATTTAAACACCCATAAACCTATTTTTGGCGGGGATCTAAACTTTGTTCTTAATCCATTACTGAATCGTTCCAATCCCAAAAATGTAACTGTATCGAAAATGTCCAAGTCTTTGTCAGCCTTTATGGAAGATAATGGGTGTGTTGACCCTTGAAGACCATTGAATCCATTATCTAAAAGCTTTTCTTTTTATTCACATGTCCACCCAGCATTTTCTTGTATAAATTATTTTTTTATAGATACTTTCTCAGTTATGTTGTATCAGTGGAATATCTAGCCATAATAATTTCTGATCAAGCACCACTTCAATTAGATATTTCATTCTCTTAATATTAAGAAACACCCCCCCGGGCACTTGGATCCTTTTTGCTCAGAGACAAGGAGTTTTGCAACAAAATCTCTAAATCTATAGACACTTTCTTGGTTAAGAATAAATCCGATTCTGTCTCCTATTCACTGCTATGGGAAACCCTAAAGGCTGTTTTACGAGGTGAAGTAATATCTTTTGCATCCCATGATAAAAGAAAGAGCAACAAACTTCTCACAGACTTAACTGATGAAATATCTACACTTGATAGGCAATACGCTTCAGATCCATCCTCACAACTTTTCAAAAAAAGGGTTGGTTTACAATTGGAAATTAAAATTCTCTCTACAAAAAACGCAGACCGTATGCTATTACAGTCTTGTGGCCTCACATACAAATATGGAGACAAAGACAGCAGGTTACTTGCCCATCAGCTTAAGCATCAAGCTGCCTCACACTTAATCCCTCAAATTAAAGTTAAATCCAATCAAATTGTATCCAACCCTCATGAAATAAATGAGGTGTTTAAACTATTTGTTGTACAAATCACAACCAACTAATGAAAATAACATTGGAGTTTTTTTTAAATAACCTTATCTTCGCAATTATTGATCTGAGGAAAAAATTAAACCTATAGAACTTCAAGAAATTGTTACAGCTAATGAATTTTTATGCAATGGTAAGGTGCCAGGTCTGGATGGCTTTGTGGTTGACTTATATAAGAAATTCAGTGACAAATTAGCAGCAGTTACATTTTTAATTAGTTGTTAGAAAACTGTTTATTATCACTGCCACTCACACAAGCAACTATAATACTCCTTTTAAACGAACTCACTGATTGTGGATCTTATTGCCCCGATCTTACTGCCCCGAAATGGTAAGGCCGAGTGGCCTTCTTTGGTTTTGGAGGAAGTTTTGGAGATACTTTTGTTAGTTGGATTTAACTGTTATATTTAAATCTGCTTGCCAGTGTGAATAAAACCTCATTGCACTCTTCCTTTTTTCACCTTTCCAGAGGAACACACCATTGCTCTTTGGTATTGCAACTGAACGTTTGTCTATTGCTCTTAAAGCATCACCCAAGATTTGGAGCATTACTTGGCATGGTATGAGTATAAGGCTTCCCTATACATGGATGACCTTTTACTTTATATAGATGGTCCAAAGCATTCTGTCCCTATTGCCAAAACAATCTTAAGAGATTTTGGTTCTTTGGCTAAAAGTTGAAGAGTGTAATGTGTAAAAATGGCTATCTAACTTTTGTACACTTTCCAGTGTCTTCCAATCATCTTGCCCAAAAAGTTTTTTCAAAGCTGTAGACCAACTTATAGGTTTTATTTGGGGTAATAAACTTCATCGAATTAACAAAACCATTCTACAGAGAAAAAAAAGACTGAAGGCGGTCTTGCTCTTCCTAATTCCCTGTACTATTATTGGAGAGCTAATATTCATAAAATAAATTGCTGGTTACACGCCTCTTATACAAATTGGTGCATCCTGGAAGCTCAATCTTGTCAATTGTCCTCTCTACCGGCCTTAGTCTTCTCTTTCCTTCTTCTATCTCCTCCTCTCTACTCTACCAATCCTATAGTGTTGTCAACTTTAAAAATCTGGATTCAGTTTTGAAGTCATTTTAAATTCTCTTTATCATTTACACAAGCTCCCTTTAGAAACAACCACTTATTTACCTAGAATCTAGACTCAACATTTACTAAATGGTACAGTATAAGACTCAAGTGCTTTAAAGGTCTCCATGAGGACAATTTATTCCATAGTGTTTCCTCTCTTTGGACTAAAATCAGTCTATCCTCCAATATTTTTTCCAGTACCTCTTAATCCATCAGTTTGTAAACAAACAAAAAAAAGATCTTTTACCACATCTCCTTAACATTTAAAGTGAGAAGAATTTCTTTTGCTGTCTCCAGTTGAGAATGGCTTCATTTCAAATATTTATGTAGATATTATGCATTTGACTGATGACAAAATACATAGAGTTAAGTCTAAATGGGAAGAAGAGCTGAGGATGGAGCTGACAGATGATTAGTGGAAAGGCATTCTGAATGGAGTTAACTCATCTTCCTCATGTGCACAGCTCAGTTGAATCAAGTTGAAAGTGGTATACAGAGTTGACCTCAGTGAAGCCAGATTGGCTGAACTATATCCTGAGCTTGATCCAAAATGCGACCATTGTGGTGAGCCCCAGCACATCTCACACATGTGTATCAGTCTGTACAGTATTGTTACAGAACTGTAACGATTCTGGTCTTCAGTGTTTGATACGTTATCTACTGTATTACATATAACACTACAACTATAGCCACTGCTAGCCATATTTGGCGTGCACAGCCCGAAATGGATTTATAATTGAATACACTCTTTCTTTATAAACACTCTTAGCAAGAAGAGGGCTTGGGAATCTATCTTGGAAATCTCCAAAAGCACCCTCCTTTTCAATCTGTTTGAATGATGTGATGTTCTTTTCTAAGCTTGGAAAAAATAAAATTCTCTCTTAGGGTAATGATGGTTTCTTCAAGTTATGATAAAAAAAAAACCTGTCAACCATTCCTCCAGACTAAGAATCAAATCTCTGTTCTGTTTACTATATGTATAATCTGTCCTTCTTAACTTGATCTATTAAGTATGCTGGTACCTCTGTAACCTGTCAGTCCATCCCATTTACTCCACTAAGCAACAATGTTTAACTTTCTGATGAGTCCCCCAACCCCTTTCTCTCTTTTTTCCATCTTATGTTGTTGGTTGGTTTTGGTTTGTTTTATTTTTTCTGTTTTTCTTTTACAACTTCTTGGTTTGTTATGTTATAGTAAAAGTAAAATATGGTGATATGTAAATGACTATGTTGTACTTACCGCTTTCACCAATAATGATAGTTATCAAAAAAGACTACATTGATAGTGTGCTCCCCTGATAGGTCACCAGTCTCAGCTAACACCTCATTTGGGACTGGGAGCTCCAGCTCAGGAAAAACCCAGATTTCTGTGTGTTCCAATATTATTAAAAGAGCCCACTCGCAATGTGTAAATGGCAGAGCCAGGGGGTTCTAAATTCATAGAGCAACCTGTTTCATATTCCATAAGGCACCATTCAAGTGACCAAAGAAAACATGGATTAGAAAGAAGTGGCTACATTTCTAGGCAAACAGCTTGGCAATTGCTCACTGGGTGAACTATAAACATAGCTGAAAACAACACAACTTTCACTATTCTTTCTCTCACTATAAAGCTGACCATCATATTGGTCTCCAGACAACAATGAAAAGCACCAGAATATCTCAAAGAGTGTTTGCTACTGTTAGATTGTGCTACAAAAGCTTTGATGTGTTTCATCTTCAGTGTATTAATACCATGTCCCAAGAATATTGTGAAGCAGTGAATATTGGACTTCTGCTAGGCCGCTAGGCCTTCTGAGGCTATGTGTCAATGCTGTTTGGGGTGACTCAGCCTGATCACCATGGAAACATGGCTGAACGAACAAAGGCAGAGAGTTTGTTAAACATGGAGGGGGCAAGGTCAGCTGACCATGTGATGTGGGTGGTAGTGGCATCAATCAGAGGTGGCGGGTGGGAAGGCCAGACTGGTTGCATAAATCTAATAAAAGAACTTCTTTGACTTGATGACTTTATGTTGCTGCTTCTGAATTTGAGCTAGAAAGCCACAGTAAGAAAACTTTTCTTTTGTTGTAACTAACTGACATCATGAGCAGAGCACCTACCAGACCTTATTTTGCGTAAACTGAGGCCAGGCACATGTATTCCCACAAGTCTTACACTGACAAAAACAGATATAAAGAATGGCTCAGGTAAACTGACAGCTGGATATGGGAGAACCAGCAAATGCCTTCAGACTGTGAGAGAAATCACACTGAATCTCTATGAAGGATTCTATGTCACTGCATTCAGCGGAACTAGGCAGGGGTTCAGCAGCCTTCGCCCCAATTATAACCCAGCAGATGACTGAACATCATACAGAGCGCTGTTGCAATACAGTAAGGGGGGAAATAAACAGTCTTCTATTACTTCTGACACATTCAACCACAGATCTGACTGAGATGTGACTGATCCCCGCCAACCCGCTGACAGGTCTGGTGACAGAAAAGAACTGGTTCACTCTGCACTCGCGCGAAAGAATCTCCTGCTGGCACAGCAAACAACAGTGAAAGCAGACTGACTACGAAACTGTAACTCACTTATGCCAAGCATTAATTACCAACTAAATAATGAGTCTTACATTGGGGTCTTGACAAGAAAAGTAAGATTAAGGGGAAACATGCAGATATATTCACACAGAATCAATTTTAACAATAGATCAGGAGATCAGTAAAGGACTGTTGAGTCTGTAAAGCTAACTTGGAAGTGAGTAAGCTGCTGTGAATAAACCGAGAGGAGGAAAAAGAGGCTTTCTCCAGGGAGTGCTAGATAATTCCCAATTGAGCCCATCGGCTCCCACCCACACATACATCCATGCACACAAACACAGAAAAGACAAGAGCGAGAATATTCATTAGTAGGATACTGAACTCTAATTAAGTGAGGTGGAAGTTACACACGCAGGTGTGGGTTGCACCTGGTATGCGAAACCCTCGCTTTTCCATGTCCCAACCACATTGGGATGATTACACTCTCCCTTCCTTCGTCTGTGACGTCACTCGCAGCCCACACCCCCTACTGCTACCGACCCAACACCCTGCGTTCCTCTGCAGCTCCTACTGCACCTCTGAAGTGCCTGTACAGGCGTAAAATTTGGCAGGCTGGGAAGCCATCCACACAAAAGAATAGACGGCAATCCACACCAGGAAAAGACACTCTTCCTTCTTGACTGGCAGATAAATTGCTGTCGGTTGGCTCCAACTCTTAAATTCAGACAGAAAAATGTACAGGGCAGAGTAACAGGGCCAAATGTAAAAACACAGCTGTTTTTTTTTCCTCCTTGAGAATGAAAGACATAACCAGTCGTCTGATATTTTACTCCACTACTCTCCAGAAACAACTTCCCAAGCATAAACATCTAGCTACTGTATTCTGGCAGCAGGAGACGCCACTGGAGACAGATATCATTCCACATTATGAACAGCTGTTACTGCAATCAAACTTAAAAGTCATTTTTACTAGAACTGTCCTGGAAACACACAATACAGCTGCTATGGATATGACTCCCGTTTTGAAGAATCACCTGTTGCTATGAAGCAAAACTGAACTCTGTCCATGTGTCACTTCATGCATGCATGTGTGTGTGTGTGTGTGTGCTTCACTGTGAGTTAGTGAGAGCATGTGTTTTATCAGTTGCTGGCGCTTGTTTGAACGGAGTCATGATGAAAGCCTAGACAAACACAAGGGAATGTCAACGGAGGACTAAAGTCAACAGACAGAGCTTCGACTCTGCCAGGGATCCCTGTGAAAGAGGCCATGCCCTCCCACACCACACCGGACTGTCTCTCCACACCGCTCCTCACTATCAAGACAGAAAGATACTCAACATAGGGATGACGATTTTCTCTGATATAATATAAAGAGGAGAATGTAAATTATAAGACAGAGAGGGGGAGGAAGACAGAGAGAGAAGGAGACAAAAACAAGCTCATAAAGAAACACCGCCAGGCTGTTTTCCTTTTCCAAGCAGAGGCGAAGCATCTCAGCATAAAGGATTAAAGAAGGCCGGGGGTAAACACTGTCCAAACACACTAGTGAACAAGTACAACGATCATATGTCCATTTCTACACTGCTAGTATGAAAAAACAATACACAATTAGAAATCTTCCTTCCATTTTAAGTGGACCTACTGATGCAGCCAAAATATTCAAGGCAAGCTCCAGGTACCTGCTTTGAATATATTGCTGAGATTACAGGCTTGTATTTTTGGTCTGGTAATGTACTGTGAAGGCAGCGGAAGGGCAAATGCTAAAGCAGGCTGGGCAAACATCTAGCCCTATTCAAGTCCGAGCTGTAGCTTCACTTTTTTTTTTCTTTGTTCGTTTTTGTGTGGGAAGCCAGTAGAGCGAGCCTGAATCCCTATTGACTCAATGTGCTGAGACGTTTTCCCTTTTACCAATGCTAAAGTAGGCATGAGCACTAATCCTTGGGGGTTAAATGGAGCCTCCTCTGGGGTTTCCCTATCCTGAGAGAGCTGGGGGCGGCTGCTGCTGCAGCGCACACAGAACTTTAATGCATTTGGCAGAATTTTGACTCAACTTTTACAAACTACTCAAAGGAATTCCAGCTCATAAATGCAGTAATGCAACATATAAATAGTGTTTAAGCAATTCATGTCTGCTTACATTGAAGGTGCCCCATGGAAGGCATGAAAAAGAGAAATGCTGCAGCAGATGACAATTCTGTTGAAATTCTAATGATCACAGTCAGGATATTGGGTCAATGGAGCAGCAAAGAGAAAGTTAAAGATATAAAACAGAAAAGGTATAGTGAATTACAGTAAATGCAAAGCAATTCAGTATGTATGAGAACTGCAGGAGATAAAAATAATAATTCAGCATCTATATTCTAGGTTAGAAGTAGTAACATAGTCAAAGAATATGCAATAATATAGACTATAGTTATGTTTGCACCTGTTCATACAATTGGTGCCAGAATTATTGGTGACAGTATATGAAAGAACATAAAATTTTGTGTGCCGATGTGCAAAAACACATTATAAGCAATACACATGATCTTAAAAGGGAGGTTTGGAAAAGGGACTGTAAACTGCTTAAATGGCTATAGAAAGAATAGCATGTGCAAATGATACAGTCACAGTGATGAATGTTTCCATACATGAAATGCTGGCATTTTACGCATTAACGGTGACCTTTACAAAGAGAGGAATGTTATGCAGAAACTTGATGCAGACAGCTACAATTCAATCAACAGAAAGACTGTTCACCAATAACACCCGTTAGAGAAAGGGACCATTTCCATTTCAAATCGCAACCATTTTCACACCAACACTGAGACAGTATCCGTGGCTGCCAAAGTCTGGCAGCTCCTGCCACAGTGTTTTTTCCCTATCGCTACGAATAAATTCACATCTCTGTTATTGCCTGTGTGATTGATGTTAGTTATAATGACACTACTTCTATTTACCCAACACATCTACTCATCTCTATCGGTGATTTGCTGGTTGACTTCCTCTACCTCTTACTGGTTGTCTTTGATGGGTAAGCTTAAAGGAGTTCTTATTGGCCTGTGAAATGTCACAGCTTTGTCTTTATTGTCCGTTTGTGAAATTGGAGCAAAGAAAGGTATATTTTAAGGCTATGATCTGTAAGAAGAAAAGTGCTGCTCTACTTTTGTCTCTCTGTTTGCACAGACATACTACAAAGACTGAAGAATTTCCACATGTGCACACATGACTCTGTATTCACAAGCAATCACATTTCTTAATGGCAATTATTGCTAAATGATAGAGGTAAGCAGCAAAATACTATAACTATGTTCATACAAGTGCACCTTTTTGTAATGTTTAATTTATATCAACTATCTGATTTTTGTTATGCTGTGCAACAGGCACTGCCCTGGAGGAAGGTAAGTCCTTGTGCAATCCTTTCCCAAAGCTTCCTCCATTTCTTCTAAAGGGCTTTTGGGGAACTTTTTTGGTTACTTTTAGAGGAAGGAGCACTTTTGTCACATTCTCTATACTAATGTGTGAATTCTGTCCCAAAAAAGTTTAAATATTAAACAAATGTATTTATAACACTAAAGCCATTTACATGGCAGTAAATGGGAGACAAGTGAAGTTACATATACTATATTTATGCCACTGAGAAAAATAAGCAAAGTCTTGCGTACTTTATGCACAGGTAAACAAGGAGCATGTCACAGTGAATGTTAACACTCAAATGTGATCCTCCCATGCTTCGTCCCCATTGCTGCCAATGTAATAAACACCTACACACACATACACCCCTTCCTGCTGAGGGTTAACCTCAGAAACACCCCGACAACAGAGTGTGGGATAAAGAGGGTCTACTCCAGTTACTCCTATTTTTACCTAAAACATGTCATCCACAACTCCACTACAAGCACCTTACACTCTTGCACTAATAGGTGGGCGGGCAGTATACGAACGCTTCTTTCAGGAAAGTCATAAATGTTCCCTCATCTCAACTTGTCCTTTTATTCTCCCATCATCACTTTCTTTAGGCTTCCTTTGAATGTGGCTCTTGGCTGCAAAGGAATAAGACATTCGATATCCAAGTCACTCAAGATGAGTGCTGAAGCACTGGAGTCAGACGGTGAGGGCTAGACACCTCCTTGTTGTTGGGATGGTTGGAGGTGTTACCTGAAAACACCTTCAGGTAGAGTGTAATGCCAATTAAGTGGCTCCGGTTACTCTGGTTTTCACAATAGGTTAACTTGAATACGCTTCTCACCACCAGAGTGACAAAATGTCAACATAACTAATGAGCTTCGACAGATAACCTAATGATGGAAACTGAATTATATCACTCCAGAAAACCATATTCAACATTCAAGTGTGGAACTGGATGATGAGAATGTATTTCAAGCAAGTCATTGAAGCATTAGCCTCAAGTTGCGAGCACTGACGAAGTTTGCTTTAAAGCACATAAACATAAAAATCTCCCATTGCTGTTGTTTTTTTCCAAGCAGTTATTCGTTGTGTTCAGCAAAGGAAAAAACAAAGAGTTGAGAAATCATTAAAAAGAGTAATTTTTAGATATGACTCATGAGAGTAAACAAAGTCATCCAGATCATAGGGAAAACAAAGTCAGAGTTAGTGTTTGGCACAGATAAGTGAACACTTTGATCACAATGATGGCAGCTCTGTGTGACGAGACCTCCCTCCTTTAGTACTCCCCCTTCTCTTTACTGAAAATGCTGTTGCCTAACATGCCTACTTCCTGTATGTGTTCCAGTCATCGAGGCCAAATACAGACCTTGACGTTTTTGTATAATCTATGTTATCTTATCTAAAGCAGCAAAGACTTGGTTTGTTTCACTAGATAACATTAGTCCTGACTTCCTCTCCTTATAGCTCTAAACCCTGACTGACCCTTTCATGAGACACTCAAATTCCTAAATTCAAAGGACTAAAGCTCTAGATTCAACCACATAGTATAGGAATGTGCAGCTGAGTTAAATAACCAAAAAGCTGTATGTTTGTCTTCAAGGTTCTGTCTGTGCTTACAGAAGCACATTGAGCCCATTGTAAAGATAAATGCTACCATTTAACTAAGGCTTGAGAAAAGATGCTAAGTTGGCTAATTACAGATTTAGTACAGGAATAGTAAACTAGTTACAAAGCAAAAGAGAAGGGCTTCAATTAGTCGCATCAGAGATGTATGCTGATCTGTGAAAACACTGTATGGTAATTTTATCTTTTATCTCCTTTATTGTGCTGATTAGTGCAGTGGGGGGAGAGTGCTCTATCTAATCTGATCACAGAGCATTGTGTTTGGGGTCATTAACCTATGGGAGGTCCTAAGGTTGACAAGTCAGCTCCTACCCCCCTCTACCTTTTTTTATGGAATTCGCTCATCCCTGAGTTCCTCTGTCTCTACAGACAACACAACAGCAGCCACAAAAACAACCAAGGAAAACAAAAGACGAGGGGAAAAACAGCCGACGGAGCTTTTTGCATGGCTTGTCATTCTTCCACAAACACACGGCCTAAATGACTACTGACCGAGGCCCCTGGGCTCGCTGAGCAGCAGGATGTCGGCCCCTTTAGTCTCTGTTGTTGTTGGCTCTTTTCTTTCTCTGGGCTGCATCCTAGTCCCAAGAGATGAAGGGGTCAACCCATCCCTCAACATCTGGAATCACCATCAGAAAAGACTAGTACTTTACTGCATGGCCTAATAGCAATCGTACCCATGGTGTGGCCCTGCTCCATGTCTCTGATATCTACATTCATATGCATAAAGATCCAACAAGCTCTTTCAATCAAAGCTCTTGCTTACTAACCACACTGAGCAATACTAAGATGCCTACATTTACTGTTCATACAAACCCACCCTATTGAAATGCAACATCCATCTACATATTTACTCATTCACTGATTTATATTTTTTCCATAAACCCTCTTTCTATCCCTGTCACACGCATTACATCCTCTGCAAATCAAAAATATGAATACACTAGCATAACCAACAGTACCTTTCATCCACAAACCCTAGTTAAACTGTTGTGATACTGAAAAGCTGCCTGTCAGGATGGCAGAGAGGAGATGAAAGGCCCACAGCAAAAGATAGCTGCTGATTGCCTGTAGAGGATGAATATGCAAATAAAGCAAAAGGTAAATGAAAAACAAAGCGGGGGTTTTGGCAGCAGCCTTTTACATGTTCCCCTTAATTTGGCATTGGTTAAGAACACAGAAAGTCTATCAATAATGAATTCCAGTCAGAGCAAGGAAGGAGACATGAGGGGAAATCAGTCTGCATTTTTCCCCTGTGAGCCCCTGAGCAGTTTTGGGGCCTATTGTATTTCACACATGCTTTTCAGTGAACACACACTAAGCTTAAGTGACAGAAAAACAGAACATTGAGGGAGGTAAAATAATATCCATAACACCTAGCTTACACAGCACCAATCATACTGGGTCTATGTGTTTTGTCAGACAGTCCAGAAAGTAGGGCACCACAGCCTTCCAACTGCAAGCCCCATCTATTGACCACAGCAAGAGCAAAAAGTAAATCAATTATCTGGTCGAATGTCTGTCATGAGAGACAAAAACTGGGCTAAGGACAGTCTGATATAGAACAAGACCAAGTGCACATTTAACAGTTGTTTTGTTGCCACCAGAGCCAAAGGGCACTTTAGCCAGCACTTAGCAAAATCAAGTGGCTTAATATATTTAGCTATACTGTTCCTCACTGCAAACACAGACAATTAGGGTAAACAGTGAAATTGGCCAGACAGACTGGAGTGCATCCTTGGGAAAGGAAAGCACCTATCCCCTTGAACAAAAGATGAGCAGGGCAACAGATTTTCCCCGGTCTTGAGATAACTGAAATCCAACACCCTCGTCCTCCAGTGGGGCTCTTTGTATGTCTGAGAGAGGGTCAATCAGCAGCCGCTGACAGATGTGTCTGCAGTCGATTTAAGAGAGGAAGCCAGGGTGAGGTCAGCTACAGGTTTCTCTGCTTTGTCCCCCTGGAGAGAAGACAAGGATCAAGTCAGGATGTCCGAAACTGACCTTTTCTCACCTCGCAGTCTTTGGTATACGACACCTGGACCAATATGATAACATAGTTAAGCTCATTAATAAACTAGAAATAAGTATGACGCAATAGAAAAAATGAACAGCATACAGACAGACAATTTATATTTGTCTAGAAATCCCATTGTGTTTCCAACAAAAGTGAGAGCCACTCCAGCTGGAAAGCAAACAAATTCTGAAAAACTCTACTGGAGGTCTAAGTAGTTTTGGCAGATGCTCCAGGCTTAAGTGTCTGTTCAATTAGGCACTCCAGTTAAGATGGCAATCATGGTTTAACCGTATGCGGATGTGTTGAGGCTGAAGTTGGAACACGCTCCTCTGTCCTGGCAAAACAACTCATGAGATGTCAACGCTGATCACACACCTAGACAGTCATTCCTGTCAAGTGTGCACCATCCTAATGAGGCCAGAACAATTGCATTGAGTACTGGTCCACATCAGCTCATGAGCGGACAATAGGGAGGACAGAATAAAGAAACAGTAGTAGTGGGATATTAAATGAGCTGTGCTGTTGAGTGTATGTCAGGAGGTTGCCTCTGTGAACAGCATTTTCTCATTGAAAACATGTGAGAGTATATCACTTTTGTGTGAACTGGAGATCATTTGTAAAAATGACAGGGTTCCATTCAGCTGTTGAGCTGTATAAACTATTATTGGGTCTAGTTTCTTACTAGTCATCTAGTTTACTGACCAAATGTGTTCTTTTGCTTTTCTAACTTGTATTCATTTCTACAGGGCAGCTGCTTTCTCTTGGCAGATAAAAAAGCATGATAAATTTCAGCTGGGCATTTTAGAATCTCCAGAACGAAAGAACAACACCTCTCTAAAAAACTTGTTTGTTTACTGAAAATGAATGCAGACCCTGCAGGCATTTACAACTGAACAGCATGATAGTCTTGCAGTAATAAACTAAAAGTAGTATTGGCAGTAGTGAGTGACATGTAAGAGAGCAGTCTCCACATTACACAGACAGCTGCATATGTTTCACAGATCTGATTGTTGATATTCACCGACAGATGAACAGAGCTGCTCCATTGCAGCTCAGAGCGCCTGGGCCGTAGTGTCTGCCTTGTCAGGTAGCTGGAGGGGGAGACACTGGAGATGACGCAGGGCAGGAGAGTGTTGGCTGGGTCAACTCTGCTGTACAACCCTTTGGCTAACAGGGTGACTCACTGTTGCTCAGAGGGAGTGAAACCCGCTGTTTGGCTTCATTTAAACATGAAACCAAAAAGGGTCAAACAGACAACACGAGGGGGGAAAAAAGTCAGTACGGTTCAGGTATGTCAGAGTGACTCATGTCTCTCCTGTATCAACACACAGACACACACATATGCACGCTGTACGAATGCATACACGATCGCAGTGACACACGCACAGAAACACATATTAGGAATTAGCACGAGTCTAAATTCTTGTGATAAATTATTCTAGTTCTCTGTGAAAACATCATCAAATATGTATTACCTGTTAAAGCTTAAAATGACTGTCTGGTATGTGCTTCACACATAAAGAGGCAAGGTTTTAATTAGCATATTAGATGGCTGGACAAAACGGTATGGTTTTAAAACTGTGACACACTGGGTTTCTTTCTCTCTTTCAGAAAAACACATTTATAATATCTACATAAAAACCTACACCTGCAACACATGTAATCGATAAATGAAAACATTGCTAAAATTTTTGTTAAAAAAAAAGTCCCTGGTGTAAAATCCTGACACATCTCAAATAAATACACCAGTGATAATTCCACTAACAAAACCATGCCGACTCAAAACAATCCACAACAAATAAAAGCCTCTGTGCATCTCTCATTCCCCCCCGACATGCACACACACATACAGTGTATTTCCTTTTTTTTCATCCTCTCTCTCTCTTTTTCAGCTAGTGAGCATTGCTTTCCAACTAGTGACTACTCGCTCCTCTTCAGTGCACACATCTGACAAGGATGTGAATGCCTTTCCCCTTTCCTCCACTCCCCCTAGTGTATCCACCCAACACTGCAACTTTTCCTATGCATCTCCCAAATAAAGGGAGAGCAGAGAGAGAGAGAGAGAGAGAGAGAGAGAGAGAGAGAGAGGAAGAGAGGCCCCTCCTCCAGATGACATCAGTGCTCTATTGAAGCAAAGCTAGAGGCAAACACAACTCCACATTTGTATTGGGATCTACCCGTGCACCTATGTCCTTGCACAGCCTACAGATTGTGTATGTGTGTGAGGGGGGGCACCAGTAAACATAGCAGTGCTGCTACAGATAAACTCCAAATAGCTCTAGCACTGTGAGTGAGAGGAGCTTTTTTGGATCTGAATTGAAATCCGCACAACCTGGATTGGATTATTAATTTTTTTTCTCCCCCCGTTGTGAACCCCAATTTAAGAGGATACCTGTTACTTTTCATTTTTTTGGTTGATTATAGAGGTAAGTGTTTTTTTGCTGGTTGGGAGTGCATCCTTTTCAATCTTTTTTGGATCTTCTTTTCTGGCAGAAGGAATTTAAAGTCATGTGGGATCGCCAAGTGTTGCTCGTAGCTAATTAGTTCTCTTTTTTTCCTCCACTCTTTCTTTATTTTTACATCCCGGCCTTAGCCTTAAATATAGGGTTTCTCTGAGGTGCTTGTCTCAAAGGCTTAGTGACGCTTTAAGCGATAGTAACAAAAAATCGTGCACTTTTCTTCCAAATAACCAAATTATGCTTCTCCGTTTACGCACTGCAAAGCATTCTGCTCAACTTGGAGAATATAAAAAACAGACTTAAACAGGTTATTCATCTATCTCTCTCATCTCAAACCCCTCTCACGCCTGCAACTTGCTGCTTCGATCCTGTGCTGCATCCCTCTTTATTCTGCGTGTATCTAACAGAGACCACCAAACACCACATCTCTGTTTTTTTTTCCTCCACTCTTTGGAGATGGTCTCGAAGCGCTAAATCTGCGGCTCTATCACTCAGTACACCGGTCAGAGCGTGTGAAAAACACTCAGGGAGCAACAGGGACGTGTCAAATCTTTTCGTTCCTTTTTTTTCAGCTTTTGATATCTCCAGCCAGTGGGGGGAATAAACAGTGGTGAATACGCAAACTTGATAGGATTAAGGGGAGGAGGGGGTTAGACTCGGCGTCGCAGCCCGAGAAGACACCCCGGTGTGCATCTGAAACTGCAGCGCAGATCCCGCAGAGTTGGACATGAAGGGGCAGCTGGAGAAACTCCGCTAAATGCGTCTCCGGCGTCACTGTCTGGACGTCTCGATCCAGCTCCTATTCATGTGCCTCTCCATTGAACTTTACAGTGTGCAACTCTGAGATTGTCTACAAATAATAAACACACATATATATACATATATATATATATATATATATATATATATATATATATATATATATATATATATATATATATATATATATATATATAGCATCATACGTTATGAGAGGTTTGTGCTGCAGGGGCGCAGTCATGAAGCTCCCCTGAAAATGCACAAAATGCGTGGAAGTTTCATACGCACCATTTCGCACATCAGCAGCGGCTCATTTAACGCATATCACATATTGTAACGTTGTATTAACAAAGCCTCAAATAAATACACGACATTTCTGTAGAGTCGCAGCTCGGAAATGATTGTCTTATTAATAAGCACCCAGAAATAAAAGGTTTACAGTAAGATAATAGTTTCTGCTCATATGGTCGGCTGACAGCAGATTCTACACTCTTAATGTCAATCTACGGTGCCAATGATTCAAGCAAGGCTTGATTTATCCCATTTGATCAATGCAATAAAGTGTGCGCCTTCAATTCCTATACAAGGTATTTAAGCTGTACGTCTTATTGGCAACACCAGGGCAGAGACAGTAGTTAATCCAATTTAACATAGCCTTTTATCTGCGTGAGACAATAAGGTCATCCTGGCTTAAAACACTGACAGATATATAGGCTACAGTCTGATTTCAGTAAATCACTAAATAGTGCGCACAAACATGACTCCAATTGTCAAGTAATGTAATGGTGGGTCTTTGTTGGTCAGTGTGTTTGATAGACAAAGAAATAAATTGCCTGTTAAACACGACAGACATGAGGACAGACCCAGTTGTCTTCACTGATGACTGCCTGAGGCAAAAGTCCCCAGTCAATTGCTTTCAGAGGGAATTCACATTTCAGATTACCAACTAACCAGGTCACTACAGACAGAATCTTCTATTGTCAGACAAGTTAAAGCATCAAATATGGATGCCTGCGTTAAGAGAAAATAACAGTAAGACCTTCATAACTGCCAAGACATATTTCAGATGTACTCTGAAGAGGCCTAATTCAGTTCTTTTCATCATTTATTTAGCCACTAAGCACTATCTGTTTACTATCAATTCTGAGTTTAAACAGACAAATCGTTTCAGATTAGTAAAGGTGTAAACATGGCTGCGAATCATAAATACTGCAGGAAAAACATTTGGAAGTGATATGACTCAGGAAAAAGCTGCAGATGGGCCAGGAGGGAGGGTAACAAATCCCTGTAATGTTGGTAGGTGTCTGGCCTGTGCTGAGCTGGGCCCCTGTGTGCAGCTTAAACATGAGTATTCAGTGTTTCTGGTGTTTGCTTGTCACATACAGACACACACACGCATTTCATCTTGCAGTGCCTACCACCCCCATGTGGGGAAAAACCATTGCAGCTGCTACAGATCTCTCCTTTCAGTCTGTTACAAAAGAGAGACCCCCGTCTGTCCCAGGCCTCTCTGTGCTCTTAATGGGCCAGCGAAAAGTATCATCTGCTCAGCCCATCTAAAGACAGCAACAGGAGGCCACATACCAAATGTGTGCAACTATCAGGAGATTTTGGGTCCATTTTCTCTTCAGCTAAAACATGTGTCCCTGTGAATTTAGATGTGACCGTTAACGTTCCATTGTGTCTCGGCACCACAGCAGGCCGATGCCCGGTGTGTTGACATACAACTTACTAATTCAGGAATCAATGCTGCAAGGTTTCATGGAACACAGAAGGTGAGGAAAAACTCACGTTGGTTTCTCAGATATAGAAGTTTAGAGCAGAAAATCTTTTTTTTTTTTAAAAACACACAAAAAATGAATACACTAAGACACTAAATTTGGCTTTCAAAATTATTTTCATGACCATACAACCCTAAACAATTAATGTTTTCCAGCATTATTTCATTGTTTGCTTAAATATTACTAACTTGCCAAGCAAGTTTGCAGCCAAAACACATTTTCAAGAAAAAAAAATATAGCCCACAATAACTACATTGTGTGCAATCAATCATAATTCAAAACTATATTATGAATTAGAATGAATAATCAACAGCAGATACAAACAACATTGATTTCCCAATGGAGTGCTCTAGTGTGGTTCAAAATTAATTTCAGGGCTCATGAATAATTTAACAGTCAGCCATTACTACTTCTACAGCTCTTTCCCCCTAAATGCAGCCCATGTAATATTATTCTTTATTTTATGGAACTAAAAGTCATTCTAATCTGTAATACTTTTGACAGGCATGAAATTGTTTCTATTTGAGTTTTTTTCCAAAGCCTTTCTTGTGCAGTGTATGACTAGGGGGCACAAAGTCTTGGGCTCTGTTATTGCAGACTAATGTGCATTTATGCGTGTTGAGCTCACAATGGCTATCAGTGTCCAGCTTTGTGTGAGCTTCCTACGCTCTCCACTGAAAGGTAACTAGCTGTACACACACACAATTTTACCAGGATGCTCAATTTAACTTTGCCAGTTCAGATTAAATGAAGCAGAAGCCACTTTGACTGCTGGAGGAATCTCCTGTCGGCCGGCGGAGCTTATTAGAACGATGGAGAAAGACATCCATCACTAAAAATGTTTGACATAGCCCCCATTGCTCTTAGAATGATTGTGCGCATGTGAACACGGCCTTTGTGGTTGGGTGGGTTTGTACATTTGCGTGAGTATACGTTCTTAGTAAATGCAATAGGAAAAGCTTGCAAAATGTACTGTGTAAAGTAGGGGAATTTTTTAATTGCCTGAATAAAATGTTTTAATACCTAAACCCCCTCTGTTGAGGCTACAAGGTCCACATGCTTGCCTTGTGGCAAACAATGGAGAGAGGCCACTCCACCGAAATCCGATGAGCGTGGAAAAAGAAAAGGAGAAAAAAAACAGCCCAGCATCAAGGCCCTACTATGCTCCTTGTAAACTAAGCATGATGTGCTTGCTTCAAAGCAGAAATCTGATTAATTACCCACAATATAATCTAACACACAGAAGCCCAGATGTTACAATCTGTTTTTATTCTTCCTGAGTATATCCACACCAGATCAGAAATGACTAATCATGCCCCTTTGCCCCCCTGGACTTCAGTTCTGTTTTCTAACCAGCACGTAACAGTTGTATTTGCCAAAGAAAAGTAAACAACTAGAAATGTTGCGCCATATCATATGTGGGGCTTTTTATGCTGAGAATCATCCTGTTTCACAACCCTAAAAGCCTATTATTCTGAGTGCAGATAGGTCTTGCTGGGTCCTCTTGATAAGACAGAATTACAGAGACAATTACTTTCTTTTATGCAATGCTAAGAATTCAGGGATTCAAATCAAGACTACATATACTTAACAATATTCAGAGGATGGAGAACTTTACAAAATGAGGCGAAAAGGGCTATTTAAAATTGAAATAGCTTGACTAAGTGCTGCATTAAAAGTTCATTTCAACAGACAGACAGCACATATCCTTTTATCATCCCACCATTTTCTATCATGGAATTTCATCTTTTTTCCCTTGTCAGACTCTTTTATTCCAGAAGTTAGTAGAGGTCACATCTGGTGCTTTCCCCCAGACTCTAATCTACTACTAATGTAATACTGGACTCAGGGCCCGTGTTTAGATGGAAGAGAAGGGGGGGGGGGGGCGTTATTATTAGACAGCATCTCTGGAGTTGTAATCGAGTTACAAGCCTCTCAATTCCCTAATCTTCTCCTTGTCATGGGCTACAACTGTTAAATGGCTGGGGCCCTTGTTCCTAATTTACCTTTACATGTTTTACAGCAAAGAGTGGCTGCCAGCAGGTCACATGGATGGTTACATATAAGGACACAAAGCCATTGTGTTGTGAGAGGAAACATAACATTTGCTTTGGACGAAGGAAATTCTATTTTTACAATCAGAAACAGCATTCACAGAATGTGAAGAGAGAATGGGGTGGGGGTAAGGGGTCATAAGGAGGAGCTGGGAGTGACAGGGATGGATGTAACAGCCATCCTCTTCTCCATGCGAAATTCAAATGGGCCTCATTTGTCATGAGTGTTTTTTAACAATGTGAGTAGTTCAGTAAGCACCCACTCGATCCGCTTTTCCTCTCATCTGTGGAATCTGGTCTAGCCCTGTTTTTAAAATAGCATAGACTGACTTTTTTTTTTTGTTAAATCGCAGGACTAGTTCTCTTGTAAAACAGCAAAACCTCAACTAAGTAGTGAACTGAGCTGGATAAGGGCATAAGGGGGGGCCATTGTGTTGGGGTCTATATCACTGTTGTCTTTCGTATGCATAGACATTCTTTCTTGTATCACCATAGCAAAGAAATGTGGCCTGTGAGAGTAACGGCCGGTAAAAGGTCAACAGGCACAGCCATGGCCAAGAAAAAGGGTATTTTAAAATAAGAATTCACAATGTAAGATATGTCAGATTTCCGTATCAAACACATTCCTAAACATAATTAGGTTTCTCAGTATCAGCATCCATTTCACAGTAGTTTTTACATAAAAAAACAGTGGTTGAAATAAGCAGTGAATGATATATTATTAGATTATCTAAAAAAAAAAATTGTTAGTCATACAAACATTTCATTTTACTTAGCAAAATAAATGCTTTTTGTTAATCCTGAACGATTCCTCTCTCATGACTTGATCACCAAAACATTATTTTGTGAAAACTGAATGTTGGCCCTAAATATGTTTTCTCCTATTATTTTTCAGAACACCATCCCAGGTGTGAGGAGGGCAGAGCATGAGTCAAGTTGCAGATGCGTGAGGAAGGCTGGGCCCAAAAGGATAAATACCCTGCTCTCACCGGAGAACATTGGCTATCTGCTTCAGGAAAAGCAACCAGAGCCCTGGATTAATGTGTATATTCTGGATTCTGGTTACCTGAAGACCTGGAGTACACAAGTGAACAGGCCTGGATTGAGCCTGTGGCACAGGGGATTGGCATGGCTCAGACCAGCTTTGTGTCAACTCATCATGCCTGCTGGGCCTGATTGCAGAAAGGAGCCTTTGCTGAAGCTCACACACGGATCACTTTACAACACCCAAAAAATCTAATTTACGGTTATGGCTGTTGAGCTTGACAATTTCAACACCCATTAGGATTTTTTAATATTACCTGAGAGCGTGTGCTTTGTCAGTGAGAAGGGATGCTTCTTCTACAAGCTTATCTGCCATGGTAAAGGCATTGAAAGCATGAGCCTCTGACAACACAGAGGAGGTCATCGTCCAAACAAGGATCAGCTCAGCAAACACTGACCAGGTCAGGATATCACAAGAAACCCCTCAGACAAACGTTTCCTTTCAGAAAGGATAATAGCAAATTCAAGAGGAAATCTTGATTGGATTTTTGGTGTCTGGAAAGGATTTACCACGTCGTATAAATCAGGTATGACAAATACAGATGGCTTTGGTTCTTTCCACTTCACTGACCAGACAACAATTTCTAATGAGATGTGCAGGAAGAGAGGTCATGGCAGGAATGTATAATTAAAGCAATAAATCAGTATTAGCCTAATTAAAAGGGAGCTACACATCGATTCTGAAAAAAGAGACAGACAACTAGTTGGCACCTTCTGCTTTGCACCACAGTTCATTTCATGTTCATTTTAAGGCTCTATCTGCTGTATGTTTGTAAATTGTGAAATTTAATGTTATTATTTAAAAAAATTTAAGATGTACATTGCAATTTTTCACATACCACAGTCACAGCAAAGATCAATAATAAAATGTTGAGCAAGGATGAAGGAAGCTTACAAATTGAATCTTATAACCAGGAGACTTAAATACACAGACTGCCTCAGAAAACACATTCTTTTCTTGTGCTTAAGACATTTATCAAACCTATCTGTGAGGAGAGAGTTTTTTTCCCTACCTCGGTAGAGGCCAGTTAAACCCCAGAATTTGAATAGCGAAAGGCATGGGTACTGATTTAAGGGCTTAAGAGTATGTCGGTTCCACAACAGTTCATCAACAAAGCCTGACTTTGTTCACCCTCGTGGTCTGTAGCGATGAAAGGCAGCCTTGAGATACAGAAACATGTAAAACAACGAGGGAGTGCTATTACATTTCAAAAGTCTGGGCCAAAAAGCTGAGGCACAGAAATTCCATTCACAGAGCTCAGAAGTTGGAACATTTCTTATCAAAAAGAAGAAAATAAAAAAAAACTGTTTTATTTCTAAAGCAAATTACGTTTTAACTAATCCATAGGCACACATATATTACTTTGTATGATGTCAAGCCAGTTCAAAAGCAAACACCTTATTGTAAAAACAATCACTTTATTTTCACTGCCTGGCAATTCTAATGATCAATTCATATCAATTCAATAGGAGGAATTCAAACTGACTCTTTCAGCAGTTATTTAATCTAGAAAGTGCTGTAGGCAGCATTTCAAACACCCAGCAATTATGAGAACAGGAATTTGGCTCTCCTTTTAAGGTCTTGTGCATTAAATGTACCCTTGTGTCTTCTCCCCAGGGGCTCTTGAGTGATTAGACTGCCAGGCAACACAGCATCAAGATGGTGCGTCAATGCAAGGCCTTTATCCTCTTCCTCATCAGGATCGGACTGCTGCTGGGTCTTGCTAACCCCCTGGTGACCTCTGCCTCATGTCCCTCAGCCTGCCGCTGTGATGGGACCTTCATCTACTGTAATGACCGTGGCCTGACTTCCATCCCTACTGGTATGCCCCAGGATGCTACAGTGCTCTTTCTGCAAAACAATCGCATTAAGAGTTCGGGCATTCCTGCGGAGCTTCGTAGGCTCGTAAACGTGGAGAAGATCTACCTTTACTGCAACAATCTGGATGAGTTTCCCACTAACCTTCCTCTTGGGCTCAAAGAGCTCCACCTTCAGGAAAACAACATTCGGATGATTACCCATTCCTCTTTAGCCCAAATTCCCTACATTGAGGAACTGCACCTGGATGATAACTCTGTATCAGCAGTCAGCATAGAGGAGGGGGCCTTCAGGGACAGTAATCACCTCAGACTGCTTTTTCTCTCCAGAAACCACCTCAGCACTATCCCTGCAGGCCTACCCATGAGCATTGAGGAGCTACGCTTTGATGACAACCGCATCTCCTCCATCTCAGAGCAGTCTCTGCAAGATCTCATCAACCTGAAGCGACTAATCCTGGATGGTAATCTTCTCAACAACCGTGGGATTGGGGAGATGGCTCTCATCAACCTGATCAACCTGACTGAGCTCTCGCTAGTGAGGAACTCCCTGACATCGCCACCAGCCAACCTGCCAGGCACCAGTTTGGAGAAGCTGCAGCTACAAGATAATCACATTAATCGGGTCCCGCCTGGGGCCTTTGCCTTCCTGAGGCAGCTGTATCGCCTGGACCTGTCTGGTAACAACCTAAGCAGCCTCCCACAAGGTGTATTTGAAGATCTGGACAATCTCACACAGCTCCTGCTGCGCAACAACCCCTGGCAATGCACTTGCAGGATGAAATGGGTGCGTGACTGGCTGCGGTCATTGCCATCTAAAGTGAATGTACGTGGCTTCATGTGCCAAGGTCCTGATAAGGTCAAAGGCATGGCAATTAAAGACCTGACTACAGAAATGTTTGACTGCACAGATTCAGAACTCCCAACGTACGAGACGAGCACAGTCCCCAACACTGTACGCCCCTCACAGCCCCAGTGGCCCTCGTTTGTGACTAGAAGGCCTGTAGTAAAAGGGCCTGACATGGGGAAGAATTACCACAGTACTACCACCACTTCAGGCAGAAAGATCATCACCATAAGTGTGAAGTCAAGTAGTGCAGATACAATACACATATCATGGAGGGTGTCACAGCCCATGACCGCCCTACGGCTCAGCTGGCTAAAGCTGGGACACAGCCCTGCCTTTGGCTCCATCACCGAGACAATTGTGCAGGGGGAGAGGACGGAGTACCTTCTCACTGCACTCGAGCCAGAGTCTTCCTACAGGATATGCTTGGTTCCCATGGAGACCAGCAACATTTACCTGTCAGATGAGACCCCCGTTTGCATAGAGACAGAGACTGGTTCTCACAAATCATACAACCCGACCACAACTTTGAACAGAGAGCAGGAGAAAGAGCCTTACAAAAATTCCAGTCTGCCTTTGGCTGCTATCATTGGAGGGGCTGTGGCACTTTTGGCAATAATCATGTTGGCACTGGTGTGCTGGTATGTCCACAGGAACGGTTCACTTTTTTCCAGGAACTGCACCTACAACAAAGGCCGTCGGAGAAAGGATGACTATGCTGAGGCTGGCACTAAGAAGGACAACTCCATCCTAGAAATTCGAGAGACTTCTTTTCAAATGATACCTATAAATCACCTGCCTGTGTCCAAGGAGGAGTTTGTGATACATACGATTTTCCCACCTAATGGCCTGAGTTTATACAAAAGCCCACATAGTGAGAACAGTATCAACAACAGGAGCTACAGAGACAGTGGAATACCAGATTCAGACCATTCCCATTCATGATGTTGCGCACGAACATTGATGATGAGTGCGTGACTTAAACAGAGTGGCAAGACTTTTACAAAACACTGGATCTATATGACTAAGGAAGCAATGTTCTGTACATTTGCCATATAATTTATATTTAAGGACATTTTATGAAGACGGAGAACGTTCCAGTTGCAGGCCATCACTGTACCATCAGTGGGTATTGTAACTAACTGCAATTCTATATTTTAGGGATTTGTAGTAATTTGTACTGTATTTCCTTTGCTTAAGGTTATCGACCAACTAAAAGAAACTCTGTGTTCTACTGAGATATGATGACTTGTCAACTGTGAAAGTGGGTTTTCATTGCTGTGTTGAACAATCAGACTTTAGAAAACCTTGTAGTATAAGCACAGGTCATTCTTTTAACTTTGTGGCTGTCTGAAAAACAAAAAGGCAAAAAAATGTCATGACATAAACTAAGGCACAGCTGATCAACTAATTTGCAAAGCAGGCATGTTGCCCTCTCAAAGAATGAGCAGCCATTTGCTGTCTCCACGTACTACAGACCAAGAGTCTTTCTCTAGTATTCACCTGATATGGAGTACAAATAACTAAAGATGAGGTGCCATGCTTTATTTCTCTGCTTTGTTCAGTGTGATTTTTTTTTTCTGTTTGCAAGAAGAAGAAGACAGACACAGCAGAGCAACCCAAGCAGGGTTCCAGTGTTTCCGATAGGATTGTAGGCCACAGCACAGGGCAGATAAAGCACACCGACCTTAAGGAGCTCTCTGCTCCTCAAAACAAGTAGACTGGACAGGCTGACACAGAGGACCCCCCACTATCTCTATTTGTACAAGCCAACAATGGCCGAACTACAATGGCGGTATTCTTTAGTACCATGTACCATACGTCATTCTAGTCATCAGGCCAAAAAAGATGGTGCAAGACATGTTGGCTTTCATTAGACTTACCACAGTGTCAGCAACTCCTTGTTATGAGTATTAGTTTGTATTATTTTCCAAATGAACACACTTTTATGTTGCCACAATTTAAAGTTAACTGTTCTTTACAATTGAAAACCAAAGTGCATTGTATGCCCTTTGGCCAGTCTTGTATGTGCCTTGATCCAATGCTTATTGTATTTAGCTTTTTAAGAAACCAGTGACTTTTTTTCATACACACTTGAATATGAGAAATATTGGTCATATTACAGAATAAAAGTGGACAAAAATAACTTTGCTTTTTCTTACCTCGAGTACAACAACCCCACTCAAAGTAATACTTATTCGGATTTGTTCAACTACTATTATCACACTTTGCTGTGATTTATTTTTCATCTACTCAAGAGAATTTTATTTGTGTACAAATGTAAACTTCTCTGAAGTTAAAAAGTTGGTTATTGGAGACCTGTTCATTCATATCTAAAATTACTATCCAGGCACATAATCTAAAAATTCTTGGAGATGAAAAACATATCCTATTGCATTTTTATCCTTAACAAAGATATCAGAATAAGAAAAGCCTCCAAGGGAAATTGCTTTGTTACAACTGCTCAATTGCTCAAAACACAGTTAATAAAGAGGAATAATTAAGTAGTAGTAGTAGTAGTAAAAAGTAAGTAAGTAAAAAGGTAAAAACTACTATAAAATAAAATAGTCATAATAATAAATACACGGTAAGTAAATAGATGTACAAATGCAAATGTGCAAAAAGTAATGGGCAAGGTAGAATTGCAGTATGGACAAAAGTGCAAAAATGGAAACATGCAAAGTGGATTAACAGTAAATTAACCGTAATGTGTGAAGGTAAACTAAATGAAAAGGGTCAACAGTAACTCTGGAGTTTTAGATCATAGCCTTAAAACCACATCTCCCCCTTCCAAGGCATAGTGAACTCTTTAACAATAACTGATACTGTTCTTGAAACCCAGTTTTCCACTCCATGGGCAGTCTGCAGAGCAACATCTGCTTGAGGCTGCTGTTGTTCTTTCGTGCAGTGAAGCCATGTGTGACTTATCCGATTGGCCAGAGAGAGAAATATCACAGTAGAGTGGAATTGGGGCTGTGGAGAGATTGGACTCTAGGGTTTGATGAAACTCCCAGGCACCAGGGCAACAGAAAACGAATGACGAGCCACCATATGGAGGGTGGTACAGGCAGACCCTGCTGGGGATGCCCGTCCCTGCAGAGGACAGAGTATATATACACTGCTCCAGGCTCCAGGCACTTAATGACATGGTTTCAGCTCGCTCAGGCGAGGGCCCATGAAAATGTACATGTGCAAAAGCAGTAAAATAACCTATTATACCATTTTACAAATAAATCCGACAGAATATCTATACAGTTATACAGTTAATGCATTTCAGATTATACTCACTAGACTTGAGCACCGACCATGCTCTTACACAAAAGCACATGAGAATTCACTTTGTTTCACAAAAAATATTGCATACCCACATTCACACACCCACGAGCTCTTAACACAGTGAAAGCTTTAATTACAGTAAGAGGAGCCGCTAAAAGCTGCACAAGTGATCCAAACCTTAAGTATACACTAACCCTGCCCTGTACACTAAATATATATCACATTAAATTGGAATTTAAGTAAACAGATGGTCTACTTTTAGAATGCAGAATATTAATAGTTTCCAAATGAGTGCTGGCATTATTTTTTGTTTCCTTTACTATTCAGCCTTATTCTTATCTTATTTGAGTAAAGAATCTTGGGGAAGAAAGCAAACAAAATGATAAAACCTAAAAAGTCAATTTTTCTTTTCATGCTAAAGCAAGCAGAGCATCCTCTTTAGAGAAAACATTTATCACACATTTGATGGTTGTCTTCTACAGAAACATACAGGAAACTAGGCTGTATAATATGCTATAAATTTGTATGGTTTACTCATTGCTATTTTTCAGTCTTGCTGAAAAATGTGTATGCAGAAATCTCAGCTGGCTTCACAGCATCAGCTTCTCACTGATGGATGGGGTGGCTCTACAAATATTGAGAAATGGAAAAATCTCTGTATTGCTTGAGCAGAGCGTCCATATGTCTAGTAATTGCGAGACCCTCAGAAAATGTTATTTTTGAGCCAGAAAGACTCGAAACAGTGTGATGATGAGATCACTGCAATTTCTCTAGCTAGCTAACAGCAATCTTTTATGTGTTATTGATGGGCTTTCAGGTTTAAGTAAATTACTCATTGGAGTTAAAAGTGACTGATACACTTTAAAGCTTTGAGAATGACCAAGCTGTTCATTCTTATTGTCTCACCTTTGTGATAAATAACAGTTCAGCCAAATGGTGAAAGGAGCATGCCATTGTTGTGACTTTCACTAAAAATAATACATTAAACAGAGCAGCTTTGTGCAATTTGGATGATCCAAGTATGAAGCTAAATTGATGAACCGGACTGCTGACAACCCTGTGTGACCTCACTTATCACTCATGACCCTTGACCCATCTGTCGCTTTAAACAATTCCTTAATCACTCTCATGTTCTCACTGAGGTCAGACAAGTCTTTAAAACAGTACAAGATGCCACATACATTTGTCTCCTGTGTGACACGCACAAAAACTAATTATGTTTGTCTTTTATGTAACCCAGAGATTAGGACTAATGGGGGCAGCTGCACTGTCTGCCCCAGGCTGCTGTTATTCCTTTTGTAATGTACTGGTCAGGCAGCCGGTCACATTTGCATTCCTATAGATGCTCATATCAAAGCACCCCTGGATGACCTCATCGTGGTCAGTAGCCGGGCATGGTTTTTCTCCGTCAGCACCATTAGTAGGATCAAAAGACACAGGCCATGTGAGCCTATGACTGATTAGAGGTTGGTGAGGTCAGGTCAGACTCAGTTCAAGGATCTCAAAAGGTGAAAAATGGAAGCACATCAGTGCCCACAAATCAGCCAGTCATCAAGGACTTTGATAAGAAACCTGCCCACCATACGGATGCTCTGTTCAGGTATTACAGGACATTATTAGCTGGGGTGCCAGAAATTATAAGGGGGGGGACAATGAAAAAAGGTCAGATTTAAGCTAATGTCTTAATTGATTTCACGACAATACAACGGCTCAAAACACAAGGTTGAGCCAATTGTTCATTAAGCTCATTTTTGTTTGTTTTTATTTGTGATTTACAAGGGAAATGGTTTATCAAGTTGATTAGGCACGCTCAGCTAGGGCACCTTAATAAACTGTATAAAATGAGAGAAATTGCTTCGTTTGGACACATGAATAACAAAACACTGCAATGTGTCAGTGTTATGGAATTAATCAAGGTTCAGGCAAAGTTAAATGGTCTCCTCACATACTTCTTAATAGGCATAATGTACAATCAAAGGGAACGTCATACAAAAGCCAAGCATATTAATCATTTAGTTCTCGAAAGAGTTAAATGCAGAATAAAAACCCCTTGCTTCTAAACTCCTCAGAAAAAAGCATGCTTCATCAACACATAGACGAATATGCCAAAAACAACCACACATTCAAAACCAAAATGAAATGCGTGCTTGGTGTTCCCTTTTTCCTTATACTGTTGGACACAGCTTGCACATCAAACAGACCCATGATTTAATGGCCTCTAAATGCTGAGCGGTGCTGAGGGCGGAAGCCAAATGAAGGCTCAGGGCCTCACACAGTCTGCACTTTTGCAAATGTGTAAATTGTGTGTGTGTGTGTGTGTGTGTGTGTGTGTGTGTGTGTTCTCTCATGTGTATGGAGGGAATATTAGCTGCGACTGTTGATGCTCTGATGTGAAGTACCATACATAAGTCTCTTTGGCTCTTTACTCTCATCCACAGACTTATTGATTCAGACATGCTTGTGAATGTCTAGGTGTGGTCTACATAAAAACACAGCTAAATGCCAGATTTGGGAGGGATACTAAAAACAAAGATTGCATAACCTAACAATGACTTTTGACTGTTCTGTACATTTTTCAAATCGACAACAAGAGGAGGTGAAAACTGACAGCCTGAGTCTTAAACTAAAGGGACAGGATGTTTTTGATTTTCAGGCAATCTTCATCACTCCTTCATGATCGCATCTGACAACGTGAGCCTCACGCTAACCCATGCAGATGTCTACTTGTGATCGTGCTTTATCTACACATGTGTAAAAGAGTACTTATGATTACTTGTGCTTTCATGTGAATGAGTGCACATTGTTCACACATCTAATTAACACAGACAGACCATCATACTGATTTACATGCATGCAGGCAGAATAACCTAAAGCCATCACCTTCCTCACAGTTGTCATGTGACTTTGTCGGTCTCAGTCACAAGCACAGTCTGTTCTAGCTGTAAAATGAGCGGAGGGGCAAAAACAGCATGTCCTGTGAGAGACGTGTCAGTGTGAGTGATGTGCTCCTATGTGGGGGTGTTGTCCTGCCTCTGACGAGCCCCCCACCCCACTCCCACCCCCCATCCTCCGGGCCAGGACCCTCTCCATCTCTTCACATTACTCAGTGACCTGAAACCACAGGGCCAAAAAACCTAACCAGCTCCTCCGTCTTCTTAATGAATCCAATTTTTTGCCTGAGAGCACAAGGCGTGCACATACATCCATCGCAACTCTAAATTATCTGACATTAATACAAATTAACAAGAGCTACCGTCATCAAGATTGTCCCCACCCCACAATGGCAGGCAATGACATTGCATCTATATCACTGTATGAAGACAGCGCCTTACTCTACACCCCAAAAATACAAGAGTCAATAATCTCATTTAACAGGCTATAACCAAAACAAAAGCAGAGGGGGTGATTGGTGTCGGTGCCATTACACTATGAATTATACACAATATGTTATGAAAATATCCATATAATTGACTCTGCTCTATAGCAGCCATTAATTCCTGTCCTCCATTAAGTGGTTTAAATGATCTTGTAAGAGGCCATACATCTCCTGATGCCCTTTATGAGATCAACACCACGTCCCCCTTAGAACTTAATCGACCCTCAGTCCCGTTTGTCCATGAAGTCTGATGCAAGGGGATAATTGTTTCATTCCTAAAGGTTCGGAGGGGTCCAACTTGTCCATTACCCCAGCAGATCTGCAGCTCTGCAGTGGGAGGCCAAAGCTCCTCTTCGATCCATTCTCTTCTCTCATTTATGTTAAGCCAGCTTTAAATGTCAGTACAGTATTTGCATGCCAATGTGACTGTGTCTGCAGCTCATTATTTTCAGATGTTGACAACCTAAGCGCATGCAAGTTTAGCCCACTGTGCTAACCTAATGCCTGCTACAGCCAAGTCATACAGAATAGAGAGCCAAGGTTTGTACCCGCAGTGTTCGTCTGCAGCTGCCTTATTCACTTTGCCTTTCAGGGGTAAAACACAGAAAACGCAGCAATCTGGCGTGATGAGCTCCTTAGTAATGACAGGAAATGTTCAGTGCTGACCATCAATCAGCACTGTCCTAACTAAGTCCACTAAATAACGCTAATGTTACAAGAAGGCCAATATAAATTATATCAATTACATGTTGAAGCTTCGATTCTTCCGCTCATATGTCTGACTTTGTTGTCTCAAGATGTTTCGAGGATGAAGACAGAACAGGCAGAACTCTGCTTCAGCACTACTGATATTACCCTTCTGACAGTCCGACCTTCAGGCGAGAGCTAAGTCCATATCTCCGGAGAAGTCCATCATGCTCTTCATTCACTCAGACAAGAGCTCCTCCGAACCTCAGCCGGGGCTAACGCGTAGACATTTGCTCAAGGGTAGCAATGTTTTGGTACTTCTCCAAGAGGCGCAGAATTCAGCAGTGTCAGCACCTTTTAGGATTGTAAATACAACCTGTCATCATTCATCAGAGCACCAGAAGGAGAACGCAGACACTTCGAGGCCTCATTATTTCGCTGTCCTCAAGCACCTCGACATAAGATCCCTGCAGTGCAGCAAAGGGGTAACATCCTTGACCCAGTGTAGGCCAACCACCACAAATGGTTATTAACAATTCATGTGAACTTCGTGTACTCACATAGTTTAAGTCACAGTTACCAAAGTCTTGGAGACAGAGTTGGTGGAGCTGACATGGGAGAGTTTAAACACGTGAACGCAGTTAGCGGGCTGTCTCCCGCTTTCACAAGTGTCGAAAAGTGACAGCAATGTCAGCCTGTAACTATACAAGTTATGCACACAGCGCTGCAGTGGGCTGAGAGTCTGCAGTTAGAGAACCTCCACCCCCACCCCCCACCCTCCTGCCACTGCACCATCCAAACACACACAGTCAAACACACAGAAAAAAGTTAAGAGAGAAAAAGTTTAGGGGAGAAGCCACCAATGGTCAGGGCGGGGTGGTGGGATGTGGGATTAATTAAAAGCTGCTGTTACTGTGGTGTGCTGGTGACACGCAGCCACACGATTACTGAGATCTCTGTGTGAGAGGAATCTGCTCCCACAACTCATTTCCTCTCCATTGAGGGGGGAGCAAAATGGGACTGTCTGTTGTACAAAATACCAAGAAAGAGAGAATAATTTTTCATTTAGAGGAATTTGAGAATCCAAAAAGAAGGAAAGGGCAGGGTGGAAGAAGAAGGATGAGGAAGAAATTCTTTTGTTTTTGAATAAAAGTCGGTTGAATCTATTTCAATTGAGGGATACACTGGGCTGCTGGGAGGGGGAGGTCAAAGGATCTAAGCCACTGTAATCCTAAGCTTGCTGCTGCTTAAAACCTGCTCAAGTTAACAGGGTGATACGTGTGTGTCTACAGACTCTATGACACACACACGGCTTAAACTAACATCTGGCAATGCTACCATATCTAACTTTCCACTTCTTTCTTGGGATGCTTGGTAATCCCTTTGTGCTGACCAATATACTGAAGCAATTATCCATAATAGATCATATCTATCTATCTGCCATATAGATCTGAGACAACATTATTTGAATGTACCCATTCAACTAGTACTGCAACGACTGGTTAATCAAGAAATTAGTCATTCAACAAAAACATAATCAAGAAGAGTTTTGATATCTGATGAATAATGTCAGTCATTTATCAGATATTTGGCAGATGAAGCATCAGGGAATCATCAGTTCATCCTGAGGGGAACATGAATGTCTGGATCAAATTTCATGGCTATCCAATAATTGCTTTAAAAAAAAAATCACACAAAACTACAAATGTAACCCTCGTGGTGGTGCTACAGGGAATGTTTTGCACAATTTTGTGCCAATCTATATAGTACTATAGATTCTTCTTCTCTGGACACCATGGATATCAGCACCCAAGTTTACAGCAATCCATAGAATTTTAGTAAAAGCCAAAAGTGTCAACCTGTTGGTGGCACTAGACAAAAAGTCTACTTATCAAGTGCTTTGCAGTTGCGACCAAGCTTGCTGGCAAAATCTTCATTACGTGTAATAATACAAGAGGAGACTCTACAGTATTGAAAAAATACATGACTTTTGTGTTGACGTCTTTGTAGCAGCGCATTATTATTATGCAACCAGAGTTTGGTTGCTTTTGTAACGTTTGTAATCTGTCACCAGCCTGCGGACATCTTTTTATGCATCAGCCATTTGCAGTGTTATCAAATTCTAGCACTTGTGTCTGCATTGTTTCAAGGATTTTAATTGTGGATTCAGCGAATATAACAAGGTTTAAAAGTAAAATAAACATATCTGAAAATAAATTTTCAAAGACATCCCACCTGTTCTTAGTGTTGTGAGAGTGAGACCTGCAGAAATCAGGTTGGAGTGCTAAAGGTTACACCCCAGCCACAGATGTCATTAACAACAATTCTTATTAAAGGTGATAGCTTTGGTGAAAACAGGAAGACTGCAATAGGGCTTATTAATTCTCACTTCACCCTTCCTGTAGAAGGCAGATAGATTGGATAACACTGGAAGTTTGGAAAATAGACGGCCTGCACTTGTATGCAATCTCAGTTTGGTAGTTAAAAATAATCAGCTCACTGAATGATACCTACTTTGTTCTCTTGTGAGACTACCACCTAAACCAAAGATTGTGAGCAGTACCTCACAAATTAAAGATCTTCAGGAGTCAGATGAAAATTTAATATAACCAGGAGCTTTAAGGCTGCTAATTATTCATTTCCTTTAATATGCAGACATTTCATTTAAACAAAAACTTAGGCAGAAGAGGAAAGTTTCCAGTTTCAGAAAACACTGCTGGGAATGCTGGCAGGCCCATTCTTCATTTTCTAATTATGCTGGATTATTATTAGCTAGAGACACAACTGACGAAGAAGACATACATTGATGGAAGTAGTGTGCTAATGAAATCACGAGATGCCAGGAAATGCATGCTGAGCAGATGATGTTATTATAAAGGCATTCTGCTGTATATGGCAGAGACACCAACTGAAAAGAAAAGAAAATGGAAAAAATGCACCATATATATATACATATATATATATATATATATATATATATATATATATATATATATATATATATATATATATATGTACAGCAAGCACAGTTTTTTTTACTGCGCTTGCTGTGCTTGAGGCAGGCATAGTTTGTATACATACATCTGTCTACCATATATCGCCTCTGTTGCAAGCTAGCAGCATACGGCCAAATGTTCCCAGACTGGTGCTAATGTGACAAGGGTGATGGCTTTTGTGTAGAGTCATCAGAAGTTGTCAATGGCACCACGAGCTCAGTCATTAATCAACCAGTCGTCCGGTTGTGTGATACATGACACAAGGGCAGGATCCCAAAGGAAGGGGGTTGAGCCCCGTAGCATGGACTCTTGCCCCTGGAGCTCCAATGGACTTGTATGAAGAGGTCCCACACATTCATAGTTACCAGGTCACTAATCAAATTATGTTGATAGCTAGGGATAGTGCAAAGGACAACAGAATTCATTTAGTATCCCTCACTTCTATTGTCTCTTTGCCACGGCATCACTGGGGTCTGGGATAAATAAGTAACCCCCTTTTCTTCTCAATTTATTTGAATGAATAGCATGCCCTGTGAGTGAGGCATGAATTACACACAATGAGAGTAGGTAATTTGGAACTTCTGACGACATAGTTGTCACTGCAAGAAAAACTATGCAAATGCAAATGCAAATCATCAGCATGAGCCAGATGGTCATAGTTTTGGGCAAATTCACTTAGTCAGGCATAAGTAATGTTTCACGTCATAAATATGGCCAATGCATTATTGGACAACATATGAAAAAAAAAAAAACAGGAATGCTGAGGTGGGACTTGCATGTGTGTATGTCATTCATGCATATACCACAGCCCCGAAGGGATACAGTGCCTTTGCTGTGGAGCATTTTAATTAATCCCGTGTTGACAGAGTGGATCTGGCAGGTTATGTATGTCTTAGGGCTGGGGTGAAGGGGTAGTGAGGAGAGAGGAACATGACAGTGGGGTTAATGCCAAACCCACCCAAAGGCATAACACAGTGAGCAGCAGGTCCACTCTTGGACAGGTGCTCCTTCTGGGGTCACCCGCCAACTCCCTAACCACACAAAGCCACCGTCTGTCACCACAAATCCGACCCGCGTGGCCAGAGACAGAGAAACACATGGCCTAGGTTGACTCTGGTAAATGTTATGATTTTTAATGAATACCATAAAACTAAACATTTACTTACAGTATGTTTGAACCTCTTCTATTACGGGCTAAAAATGTACCGGTTGGCGGTGTGCTTATATTGCCTGCTAATTTCCCTGACTCCTGGTCTTGTCCTGGGGTACAGTTAATTTGAGCAGCTTTAATGTGTATTTGACAGAGCGTAGAAGATGTATTATCACCGTTGGTTTCTTTGCTTTGTGAAATTTGTCATTTCAATGACTACTTAAGCACATATTTCACAGCAAATGTGATTTGAATGTAAAGTTGGTCATATATTTAATCCATCTATAGAAATCCTTGAGAAATGCAAATCTTCTTTGAGATTGATTAATTGAAACCTTTAATGTGGCGGCCATTGTTTCATGCCCTAGAGTGGGCCGTGGTGGTTGACTGCACAAGTCGGCAGTGAAACTCACTGAGGGCTGGCTTGCCCATGCTTAATCATGTCCAGCCAGAATACTAAAAACTGTGAAGGGTAATAGTATGACCATGTCCCGACGAGAAAATTGTATTTCAGAGTCAAAATGAGAATCCCTTTAATCGATAAGTGCAATAAATGCGGAAGAATTTGTCTTGGTGACAAATTCCTCAGTGTGGAGAAATGAGAAACTGCAAAGTAACACAGCACACAGACACATGGAGTGTAAGGTCACATAGGCAGAGAAAGACCTACATAACGACCTATGGACATCATTATAAATCTACACTTTTCTTATGCCTTCTCTGCCTGGTAGTAGCATGATTACAATTGAATCCACAATTGCTATTTGCTATTTTTCTCTTAAACACAGTGGATTAAAGAGAAATGTATAAATTCTGACCCTCCAGTCTCCTGGACTGCAGTCCATCTTTCTTTCTTAGATTAAAATATACAGGGGTCATATGCAATGAAGCTATAAGGCAAAGTGATTATAACAGAAAAATACATCAATATATCAGGACACATGGCAACATTGCCAGAGACTGCCAATCAGCAGGACAAATACAAAAGTATTTACTGGATACTTGACCATGACAATGGGCTTCATTGGATGCCTGTCATTTAAGGGACAGCAATTAGCAGGTTTTATAGCAGATTGCAGAGGCTGAAAAGGAGCAAGGTTTCTCACTTGGCTGTTGTGAAATGAGAGAGACACGGAGGAATGTCTGTGGCAAAGGCATCTTTTGTTCAGAGGCTCAAGTGCTTGAGTGTACAATACAGTCGGAGTGCTTCTTTCATACTACCAGCACACGATCATGGTGGTATTATAAGCTACAGAAGAATAGAGAAAGAGAGAAACCATGCAAAGGATGGAGAGACAGGAGATTAGAAAAGAAAAGAAATAATTGTCCAAAAGGGAAACAAAGGCAAACAGAGTGACAAACCGTCAACCAGAAAGACAGAGAAAACCAAAGAGGCTAAGCTAACTGCATAAATGGCATGGGCCACAGGACTAAATGAGTCGAGGAAAACATCTACATCACAATTTGTCCAATACCAGTATTGGGACTTCAGATTCCTTTAAGTTTCTTTAAATTAAACTCCATGCCTGTATTAGTGGTTTACCTGGAATTATTCAAGATCAGTGAGTACCATGTCACAAACAAATTTTGTTTCTACATGAAAAGAGTCACATAAAATGATTGAGTTGTTTGATGTTGAAGTTTCTTTTTTTGAGACATTTAGCCCATACTGTGAAGTAGTAAGTAATTATTATAGTATGTTTGTGAAAGAGGTTTAAAAACTCCAATTTTGCTCAAATTTTATTGAGACATTGCATTACTAGTTTACTTGGTGTTTCTGACAGCAACATACAGTAACTGATGATAAATAGGTAAGTCACAACTACCTAGAGAGCTGCTTACTAATCCATCTGATAATGATATGATGCCATAAGCTAGATCATGAAGACTCATCACTCTGTGAGTCATATTGCTCAGTATCAAAGCACAGCCCACTCTCCATCTATTTAAACTTCAAAATGATACAGGGTGGTGTTTCTTTCTCTCTTTGGCTGACCGTCAAAGGTACGGATGCAAGCATACAAGCAGCATACTAAGAATGAAAAGGGAAAAAAAACAACAGAGACAGGAAAAGTATTAAAATAGAGACAATTTAGTGCTACAACTATGCACAGCCTCTCTTCCTGACTCTGTCAATGAGAGAGACAATGCACAACCTACCTAGGCACGTTTTGCATGCGCGGGTGTGCAAAACACACAAGTGAGCACACACTCAGCTAGAGTGAGGGGATGACAAAAGATGTTAGACATGGAAGCCTCCACACACAGGAAGGAAAGGAACAATATGGATACTATAACAAACAGGCCCCAGTGACAAAAAACAAATGCTGCAATACAGCATTAATATAAACCTGTGAATGTACCCAAGAAGCAAAGTATGACACTCCAGGGATAATGGAAGTAAGACCGCATCTCTCTTGTGATGGTCATTCTGGTTTCACCCTCTAGGCAAGTAGACTTCAAAATGTTGAGCTAGTAATACATTAAACTCCAGGGGTTTATTTTACCACTAGGAGTTCTCCTAAATGGCAAGTCCCTAGCAAACACTTTCCTCTTTTATCCCTCTATTAGTCCTCTATGTTCTGACCTATTCTAGAAGCCGCTGAGATCAACTTTTTGTGACCAGGCAGCCATGTTGAAAACAGATGAGCCAAGACCAAGCACCGCCCAAATCAGAGTATGACACTCACCACACCACCACCAGTAAGAGCGTTTGGTGGTGATCAAATTGAATCCCCCTCCCTCACGGCAATCAGTTAGAGTGGAGGTAATGTCAGCCTGGAGATGGAAACTGAGTGTAATGAGTTGACAATTCCATCTGATATCAGGCAATTTGACTGTAGCAGTGTAGTGTGTATACAGTTCAGGCCACTTGTCAGTGACTAAATACTACAACTCCTTAAGACCAAAGCCAAATTCCTGTGTCTTGTTTGCCACCCAGTTGAAGTGAGGGGGTTAGCCCCAAAGTTAGTAATAACGTCATCCCAGGCTCACATAAGGGGGACTGACCTTTAAGGTGGATCAGCTATTTTCATTTTAGTGACAAGCTGTTCCTCACCAAACCCCCGAAAAACATTTCTGGCAAAATCCCTGCATAACTGTGCTAGAGACCTATACTGTTGTTTAATTATGAGAATGTCTTGCCTCTATTAGGTGTCTTTTGTATTTTTGTGTGATTATTTGTGAGCATTGGTGCCTGTGATGTTTTTTGTTGCCTACTACAAAAAAAAGAAAAAAAAAAACAGTGTTGGAGGTAGGCCCACCTGATATTCTCTATGCCCACTCACAGTATGATTTCTGGCTATGCTACTGGTTCACTGTACATTTCTGGATGATGTATTATGCAAATTTTATTTGGATGTCTTTCTATTCTCATTATCAATTTTGTGTCATTTGATTTTGATGGCATTAAAAAAAAAAACGACAGTGAGAATGTGTCCAAATTAAGGTGCTAATGTTCTGATTGTGTTAAGATAATGTACCTGATGAGGCCATTTCACAGTCTGGCTTCATTTTAGCCGACAAGCTTCATTAATCTCAGCCTCCAAAATGGCACTCAAACTGCATGGCCAAACGGTTATCAAGTGGTAATAGCCATGCCGGGACCTGTACCACACACCATAAACCTCTGATATTAATTAACATCAGTTGTTCACAGATTTTATTGGGTGATGCCTTTTTAATTGGCACGTGCGATGACTGACAAATTCAGAAGATACCCGATACATTAGAAGGGCAAAAAAGACAGTTAAAGTCAGTTAGTTTGAGGCGGACAGAAGGAGGAGATGGCTGTGCAGATGAGAGAGGAACAGCCAGGCCACAGGAGCTCTTAAATCCAGACTATAGGGGGACCCAGTGTCTGCCAATGTGAGATAAGGACAGCGCAGAGACTATGGCGCACTGCCCTGTACTGTTGCTTTAGAAAATGGAGCAGAGAGAAATGGACAGGGTCAGGCCTGCAGCAGGATCAGTTTTAAGAAAGCTCTATTCCCAAAGAGGCCCTCAGATATGTGTAGAACAGGCAACTTTTGTTCTTTATTTACATTCTTGCCGGATTGGCTGGCATGAATTATGGAGTCTATTTTGGTTTTCAAAAGGGTTGATGAGAAGGTGGGCCAAGATGCAAGTGAAACCCCAGATGCCTTGAACCCCAGAAGCCATAGTTCGTGAGTGTGTTCTCCTGAAAGAGCCAGGAAGGCCTTGCCAACGCGGAGACCCGGGTGAGCGTGTGCATGGCCACATCAAGAGCATTGAGGCCAGCTGGAGAGAGGAGAAAGAAAGGATCCAGAGTAAAGCTTTACAGGTGGCTTCATAAATGCATAACATTTGAGTGTGTGGGAATAGCATTCATGCAGTATCAGCAGTTACAGTTAAATTCCCATTGCAAAAACTATACTAATAAACAGAAAGAAGAGACTGCGATGAAATCTCTGGCTTGAAAGCCTTGTCCTTAAAGGGCTCTTTGATGGGCTCATAAACCCTGGAATCATCTCTTCATCTAAAGAGTGTGCTCCTTGTCTAAAGTATTACTGTCACATCAGACTAGGAAACAATATCCACAGTGGTAAATGCAAGGTCTACAATAAGAATCTATCCACTTTAAACTCACATCGACAAAGAAACTGAGCTCAGGTTTATAAGTTGCCAAAATGAAGATTTAAAAAATTCTTTACATGGATGAAATCCAAAAGAGGCTTTGGCAGTGAGATGTGAAACAAGACAAAATTTGTAAAATAGCAGTAAAGGACTAATCTGTCATCAGGGGATTATGAGAATGGCCAAGAATTTCATGTAGTGACATCTGTTAAATTGAAATATTTGGGCCTGCTGGTAAATGCACACTCAAAAAAACAACAGTGATCCTGCTATCAGGGATATATTACAGAAACATCCTTTTTTATGTCATAAGAATCTATAATGCCAACTATTGGATTTTTCAAAAGAATTTCTTCTTAAATGGTTTCTTATTACTACATCAAGCCATAACCATGGTTACTTAATAGATGAAGACAGGATTTAAGTTGTAGGATGTTTTAGTACTGCCCCTGGGCACCAAATTCACCATCAATAATTATTGACAGCTACAATTTTAAACAAACAATTTCCTATATTTTCCATACAATTAAAAAAGTATGTAAATATGCAATGGGTTATAGTTTAGGAAAAGTGCAACAGATGGATAATGACATCATATGGTCATTCTAATATACTGCATCAATTTGTGCAAGCCCATAACCAACCCTAAGGGATGAGATAATGTCCTTAATGTGTTATCATAGCTGGTTATTTACATAAACCATTGTGCGTCAAGGTAAATTAGCAAAATATGCAAAAATCTTGGACATGTTGAACTAAAATCATCCCTTACGCCTGTGGCACCTGGCCTTAATCAATCACTGCTGTGATGAAAACTACACTCTAGTGGCTCTATATTGTTTGAAATGAAGGATGAAAATTCAATACTTTGTCTGTGTTCAGCTTCATCTCTGAGTCAGGGACAATTAAAATCAGTCCGCACGACTTCAGACAAAGTGGTGGAGTCAATGAGCAAAGTTTTGACAGTGAGCATTCATTAAAAACAGTGACTGTAACAACTCAATAAGTAATGTAGAATTAATGCACTGGAAGGTGAATAGGTTGAAGAATGAGCCATGATGTGATTTCTTATATACATAGTAACTGTAGCACCTATCTTGCCATCAACAAAGCAACATAAAGTCTTAGCTCTAAAGTGGTCCCTTGTTTCCTTTTCTAGTCACTAAATTAGTTTCTCCTGGTGACTGTGAAAAACATCACTTACAAGGCCAACATTCATATGCAGCTCCAAATCTAAACATCCCCTGGGTCTTACCAACACTTTAAATGATCTGGTTTTGTTTTTCTTTTTGCCTTTTACATTCTCATATGAGCAGTCCAAGTATTAGAAGGAAACAACGAATGGGAAGCAGTGGTGTAACTAGTTTGCCTCATGTAGTGTTCTGTCATGACAGAACACAGTTTTTATATCTGCAAGGACCATTAAGTAATTAATTTATGATGCAGGTATTATTCAA
Organism: Euthynnus affinis; assembly: GCA_029490765.1. Lineage (NCBI taxonomy): Eukaryota > Metazoa > Chordata > Actinopteri > Scombriformes > Scombridae > Euthynnus > Euthynnus affinis. The sequence continues at coordinate 10,088,121 of CM055852.1, read as the reverse complement.
AAGCTTTCCTTTCATATTTCTGAAAACCAAGATTTACCTAATAACAATTTGTTATACGCGATAATGTGCATAATGAACCCAAGGGAATGAGAGTGGATCAAATCATACTTGCATCATTAAGCAGAACCGATATTGTGATGTGTATGGGAGTACGTCAAAAACTGGCGACAGTCTTACAGAGTCACAGGTACAGATCTCTCTGGTATTTCAATTTTTATCAGAAGTTCATAAACAAAAAAAGAGTGTACAGCCAAGATAGCCGTTCTTTTAGGCTGTAAAGCAGTGCTTTGAGCTACATACAAACACCAGCATGTTAACATGGTCACAATTATGCTGATGTTTAGCAGGTCTAATATTTACTAAGTTCATGTGTAAGGTTCTGCTTGAAACAAGAAATTCCATTATACCACATTTACATGGCATCTGTAGCTACTACGAATGTTATAAATGAATGAATATTCCACATATCTATGACTATTTTAAGGTAGGTATATGGTAAACTTACCTGCCCAGAGGTGATAATGAACATACAAACATATATGTGCATGCCCTTTATATATAGTACTGCATGTTGACTGTAGAAACAATGTAACGCAATGCAACCATGCCAGGATATCACTTTGAGCACTGTATGACCCTGTTAGCCAGTGGAATGCATATAAAAACTGATAGCTCAACAAACAGATGATTTAACAATGAAACCATACCATTAACATTAAGATGACAGTAACTGGACATCATGGGTTGTTTTGAAGCAATGGTGTTGCAGAACAAAGGTCCAACAAGAAGGGAAACCCTGACGATCAGGACCCAGAGCACAGTGAGAGGAGACACTCATAGTCGGCTCCATTCACTCATTAACCTTTCTCCAGCAGGGAAGGCTGCGTGCCTTCTTTCATTCTATTCACACATTTCATTAACAAGCTCCCTTTCATAGACTAATTCCCGTTTCAAATTCACTCTTTGTTAATTAGAAGCAGGTTTAACCTCACAAAGATCTTCTATTGTGTTTACCTTTTAATAATATTGCCCCATGTAAATGAATTAGCACAAAAACACACTGTCCAAGGCAAGCACTTCAAAAATGTATTGGGAAGTAATTGAGGCAAACACATTTGTGCTTTTTCAGTCTAAAATAAAAGCTAGTGTCTTGCCTTGGATTTCTCTTCTGTTGGTGTTCCTAATTAACTCCTGTTTTCAGGGGGGATTTAAAATAGGCCAATGAAGAGACATGCTAAAGGGAGGGTTATAACGGCCTCCTCATCCAGCAAATTAACCTTGGCTGCCTTTTGCACCCAAAATGGTTTCAGGTTTCTAATCAATTTTGGCTCTGGAACCCTCATCACAAGCTGAATAAAGAGGCTCAACTTAAATTGCACCTTGATAACAAAAAAAGTTGGACAGTTATCTCCAAACCACAAGACACTTTTCTCAGACACTATCAGGATACACATCCCATGGAATCAAATGAACTGATGGTCAAACCGCAGCTGCCATGCAGCCTTATATCAGGGGAACTGGACATAGTTGTGAAAGAGAGAACATCTACAATACACATCTTACGGGATGGCTACAGTAAGTGGATCCCACTCATTTATCTACAGGTATTCATCATCAATTGAGGGTCTCACCCAGCAGCTGCACTCCCTCAACTCAACACCTCTATCAGCTCTCTCTGTAGCGTCCATTAGCACCATCAGCACACAAAATTAAGACAATCATACAAACAAACACAAACTTACTGCAGTTTTGTGTCTGTCCATTGCACAGTAACCTTGAAAACACAGGCTTTGACTTTGACGGTGGATACATTAAACAGATTCAGCAACAGGGATTTCACTTCCCCCCCTTCTCTAATCACTAAGGTGTAATTAAACAAGACAATTAATCTCCAATCCAGAGAATCTCCTGTCTTAAAATAATCAAGGGTGAAAGAATCATGTAACAGCCACGGTTGTGAAGTTGTTTACCTCTGCTGCAGCACATTCAATGTCATTACTCTCCCTAGGATTTTGGTATAAAAGTACATAAATGAAGTATAGATTTTTGATTATGTCTTTAACATGAAGAAGACATTGCACATAGCTACTTCCCTCTACATATAACCATGAAATGCCACACTACTGGCACTGGAGATATCTGTTCTCTTGTCAAACTCAGTGGTAGAAATTAGAATTTAAAACACTATCCTACTGTTCAACAGTCTAAATTAGTCAGTCTCATTTTGATGAGGGGGGCAGGAATATGAGCCATTTCCACCACTGCTTAATTGGCAGTGTTTGACTAGCACCGCTGACACCAGGGGAGAACAGTCAGTGCTGAGACACATAAGTAGGACTGTCAAGGAGACAGGGTGAGTCTGGACATGAGTCACTCATCTTTTTGTCTGATAGAAAAATGCTGATAAAACTGGAAAATGCCATAGAACTGTCTTTAGTGCATGCATGCGTTTCATGCATTTCATTGTCATGTTGAATTCAGAGAGACAAGCCAGAGTTGAAGGTACTCTGTAGGTTAAATTGTCTTTACTGCTTTACCAACTAAAGAACAAGAGTCCATAATAAAATTCAATGAATAGGCAAAATGATAATTTTCTTAAAACTGCAGCAAATACTACAAAAGACTCTTCATGGGAAAAGAAAGAAAGAAAAGAAGCTTCTTGGGGAAAAAAAACTAAAGCAGGTTTGGTTTAAAAATATGCAGAAAAAGGTTCAAGTAAAGATTATGTAAATCAATATAATTCAGTATTACATGAGCAAGACATGCTCACAATGAGTGAAATAAAATGCAATAAATCATATAAATTGAATAAATACACTGAATCAAGAACATGGCCTGCTTCCTCACAATTTCTGCTACAATATTAAGGCAATGGTGATTTGATTTCCAATAAGTCCTCCAAACTCAACAACAAAATACGATGTTGGTCCATGCACTCCAGAATGACACACAAGACGCGTTGCCACCCATATCAGCAGGATGACATCATTTGTCTGTGCCTTTCAAATCCATTACAAACAGTGTTGAAAAATAAATGTTTCATGATGTTACACACTAAGGTGTTTGATTAGTTTAGGCACAAAAAACAAATTAGGGAAAGATTATGGTTTGGGTTAAAATGATTTTTGACTTTGTTGAAGTTAAGGCATCTTTGTCATGGTTACTATAAGAACCACATGGTTAAAATCTGATGTTTTGGTGACCCATCTATCAACCCTGATCTCCTCCAACACAGACTTAGTTGCTCTGTAATAACACCACCTAATTTTCTCATTTGCTCTCGTCATAATTATTATGATGACTAGAGGGCTTTGTCACGTGAACATGCACAGTGTCATTTTGAGGCACTTCTTGAAACGATAGATTTTTATTGGGAGGGCAGTCTCTTGATTTCAATGGACCCTGGGAACTACTTAAAACTGGAGCCAAAACCAAAAGAGAAAAGTGAAAAAATGCAGAAAAACATATTTATATCAAATATGCTAGATTATTTATATTTTTTTAATGCTAAGTAACATTGCAGTTGCTATATAGACCCTATTTATGAAGCTAAAGAAAACCCAAACTCAGTTGGTATAGTATGAAATCTTGATACTGGGGAATCTATTTTAAGAATCATAATTCATGTGGCCACTGAGCATGAAAACCAAACCTATCAACAGCACCACAACTGGAGCACTTTGTTTGTGTAGTATTGTTTTTTACATTGGCTTCTTTACTTTCAATAAGCAAGATAATGATATTAGAGAAAATGAAGACAAAGTGTGTGTGTGTGTGTGTGTGTGTGTGTGTGTGTGTGTGTGTGTGTGTGTGTGTGTGTGTGTGTGTGTGTGTGTGTGTGTGTGTAAAAGCAACAGTGAGAGCGAGATTGAAAAGAGATAGGTTTAAAGACTGCGTACAGTAAGTTGAGAAGCATGCAGCCAGACAAACATTTCCCAATTACCTTCCATGCAGGGTTTTCATTAAGTACTTCCACATAAGAGTCTGACTGGCTGCTCTTTGTCTCCACAGCCGTCTGGAGCTAATCAAATTCACAGGCCGTCTCAGAAGCCATCTCAGTCTCCCATTATCATTAATCTGGATGGCCATCTCATCGGCACCGTGGTTAACGAACAATGTTAGGGCTAGAAATTCAATTTTCTACAGTTAGCAATTGAATTGGTGATCAATTGTAGCATCTCAGAGATGAGGGATTGTCAAATAGGGGTCCTCCATTGTTCCATTATCGGAGCGCTCAGATGAGCTCCTGAATCCCATTAATAAAGCGGCAGTACGGCATCTGTGCATCACGGACCAGCCAACACTGAAGCTGGCACTCTCAGTTATTTCTGCTGTGGGAGGAACGATAGGAATGACAAACCAAAACTACTTTTAGAAGATGAAATGTAGCATATGATATGATGCTGCCCACAATATGTACTCACCAAAGGGAGGAGGCCTACTCCAAGTATTAGTTGGAAATATATTATGTGCGGAAGTGATATGAAAAATAAAATATGAAATCTCATGCAGTGGGAGTGAGGGAGGGATAAGATATATATTTATAGTGGTGATGAGGGTTATTATCAGTGTAGCAGGGGTAACATGACACAAAGTAGAACATGTAATTGCATTACTTTTTCTGGAGTTGAGTGATGAGAAGCCCTACTGTTTGAATTTCACTAGCATAATCACATTACAGTTACGGAATAACTAACATCAAGGTCCTATTTCTTGTTCTACAGACTACTTTTTTATATTATATTGATTATTTTTATATATTATATGGAAGAAATACTTTCATGTAGCCTGTCCCTTCCTTTTATAGTATGGCTCTTTTCATGCATGTACAACAGAGAGCAAAGAGGATGTACACAAGACATGAGAGGCAATGAGATGAAAAGGACAAGAAATGGCTGAGACGGGAGTGATAACAATTGAAGGGTGCACGTGTGGGACATATTTTGCTACATGGAGGAACAATAGCATATTTTATCATTTGGGTGTAAGAAAAAATAAAGAAACAAGTGCTTTTCCCAGAGAGCAACTGCTAATGTAATTTAATTTATTCACTGTTTAAGACAAGTAATACATTATACATGTAATGTTTCACTTTAATGACCTTGGCAGTGTTGTTTATCATTAAATTACACAAAAGTATGAAAAAGTACCGCATTTAAAAACTTGCCGTGCTCTGAGTTGTGAGTCTGACAACATCCAGTAAGTGGGTCTGGTCTTGTGAGCAGAGGGAATAGATGTTGTGTGTTGAGGGGAGCACCAACCCTTTTCTCAATGCTGCATAAGCTACACTGTCTGACTGCAGTGGGGTCTATTGAGACAGAGTGCCTGCCAGAAGAGCATAAGACTAATAGCATGCTGCCATTTCTGCTTATATTGTTACACCTGCCCCAAAGGATAGCTATACTGCTATGAAATTACACCACAAGATGTGCTGTTGCGACACTTTGGCACAGTATGCTGCAAACTGACTTTAGCAACAAGTAGTGCACTTGCATGATGTAGTGTGGCTATATTACAAATAAACACTATCTTATTTCGTTATTGCATTTAGTTACATGGTTTTAGACATTGATATATGTATACTTACATATATATTTAGATGCAGACACTGATTAATTCTGCTTAAGCCAGTATGTGTAAGATTCAAAACTTCCTCAATGCATCAATTTTAATTCAGATCGAATAACTTTTCTACAAACTAAAACTTTTAACATGAGAATAATTCTCTTATATTGCATAAACCTTCTCTACACTTAGGTTTCTGGAAAAAACTACAATAAAAGCAACATCAATACATGACTATCAATAATGAAGAAAAAACACATTTGAGCACAGAGATGTTAACTTCTCGAGTGTGAAACATGATGATTAGTGCTAATTAATGCAAGCAATTGAATGCTGACAAAGATGCAGAAGAGATAAACAAGATTTAACAGACTACGTGATTTCATCAAGACAGACATGAGCACGGCGCCATGAAATCCAACAACACAATGTTCCTAACACTGGTTTTCCTATACTACCCAGTGACCCCCCACACCCCCAACCCTGCTTTCCATTCAACCCCTCAACTGTCCCAAAGATGAGGGGGAGGGTAGATATGAAAGCGCTTATTTGTTGGCCTTTGTGCTGCGAGCTGCTCTGTCTGTGCGCGTGCTAGAGTTGCTCACCAGCTCGCCCGCATACTTGCGGTTGTTAGCGCTCGTATCTTAGTAACAGCACAAGGCAAGCAACCTTTGCAAAGGGTCTTACAGTAGATATGTTTGAGGACGACAGATTAAAAGAACAGAGCCTGCTTCCCCTCTCACAGAAAATAATACTGTAGAAAAAATGTAACAGAAAGCTGCTGAAAATATGAGGTGTTTGGGTTGGGTGTGTTTAAGCCTCAGGTTAGAACAAAAAAACAATGGTGCTATATTAAAAGGTGTATTTTCCTGCTTTACTTCTAGATGCGTGAGCTACATGAAGGGAAAATGGTTGCACCACCTGGGTATCCGTCTGCGTCACCGTTCCCTTCATTGTATACCCTCGGTGACAGTCTTGTTCAGTTCCACCCATTTCCTGGGCTTTTGTTTGGGGAGAGTTTGTCATAGAAGATATACAAAGGTATGGATAAATATGAAAAGCAGATGTGGCTGCCAAAAAAAAATAGCATCCTTTACTGTTAAAACTTCTCTTTTACACTGCACAAAAGTTCTAGAGAACATATGTAATCACAAGCAGAAGAGAGGACAGGATGCCTAATTACGAACTTACAGAACTACATTTATCTCAATGCATAACATGAATTTAATTTTCTTTTCCTACATAAAAGGGCAAAATTCTGTAGTGGAAAATTGTATGTATAAATTATGTGAAAAGAAAGAAAAGGCAATTATCCATCTTTAAAATATTTTACCATAAGATTTTGTCTAATTCACTGCAAGAAATGACCAATATTAATTAAAAAGCAGACCAGATTTGATTTCACGCAGAATCTGAATAGGTGTCATGGGTGTAGTGCATAGAAGAGAAGAGCAGATGTCACTGGGGTATGAGGGGGATGTGGGCAGAGCCAGAAGCTACACAGGACAGTGGCGTCCCTTCTCCTACTCTGTTGGACATAGACTAAGACCCCCTTCGAGGACACTGTGAACTGATCCTGATTATCCCAGTGGGCCTAATCCTCAGAGGCCGGCACTGCCTGGCTGTTTCCCCCCAAAAAGACTCACTTCAGTGGACAGAGAATCCCAGACACTGTGCCCCTAAACTGTGAAAACTCTCCTCACAATGGGGACTGAGGAGAGAAAGAGAGCCCAAATCCACCCTCTTCCCTCATCCCCCCGCTGTACTCCCCCCATCGTCACACTTGGGAAAGCAAAGGAGCGCAGCCTCATCCTAGGAATCCTGCTCAATATCCTGGGATTAGCTGCGGCCCCTCTCAGTGCCCCTTCTCTCCCTCCTGCTAAGGCTAATTCAGACTGAACTCGTCTGGCCAGACCCATTGTAAAAGCCCCACCACACAAGAGAAACAATCAAATATACTAAACTTTAATCTCTTATGAGCTCATATCTCAGTCTCCCCTGCCTGCACTCAAATCCCATTGAAGGAGAGAGCCTGGGAGTTTGTTAAATACAACAGGCCACATCCAGGTATACACTCATGCTCAGATATCAGGAAACACACAGAGCCTGATGCAGCATAATTATTCAGGGGAATCAATGAGCGAGTCCAAGCTCAAATATGTCCTTCCAAGTTGCAGTGCTAAGCAATTTGAAATGTAACTAAATAAAATAGCCTGTAGTCAGTTGCTTAAGCATTTGATTCATGTATGAGACTCAGGCAGACTTAAATTCAGTCAATAGACTGATTTTTTTTTTTGTGTGATCCATATACAGAAATGAGAAAGAGAAAATAATATTCTAAAATACACATTCAGGTGCAGTTTGTAGGGTGGCTTCGGCAAAAGATGTCCCTTGAGTGAAATGTGCAATCATGTCCTCAACGGAGGCCTTGAACAATGCTTTGAAGCATCTGTGGAAGCCATGGGATGTGCGTCCAGCTGTAAAAATATGAGTACGCCTGGGACTGCCACCCATGCAGCATGCATTGTGTGTTTGTGTGTCTGTCTGTGAGTTAGTCAAAGACTGATCCCATTGCTACCATCTCCGTATCCTGCCACCACCCCCCTCTCCTCTCTACCACTGCATACAGATATATATTCACTCTGTGAGGTCTAACAACCAAGGCAAGAAAACATCACTCGTTTGCTCATCTGGATACTCAACGCTTCCCACGGACACTCCGCTCTGTCACAAATACAATATGTGCATTTTTATTTGGAGATCTCAGCTTCACCCGCTGAAAGGGTGCTCAAAGCTTACCCACAAAGAGATGAACAAAATTGATAGATCCTTAGCGGAAATCACATTACCCTTTATGCTCTATCAAATTTTATTTTGCCACAAAGGATGCCTCTGTGCCTCTTGGCAAGGCGTCCTCCTTCTGAAATTATATTAGACACGTGCTATAGAGGTGACAAGATCAAAACAACAATCAAGTGCTTACGCCTTTACAAGGAACTGGCAACAGAAAAGCTGTCTAATGTTGGTCATCTCCTGCCCATTAAAATCTTATCAAAATAGACTGTAATGATCCATAGAGATTAAACTGAACTGTTGAGGTTTGGCTGCCAGATCAGCTCCACAGTGTATGCAGCTTGGACTTACAAGCGCTGTAGTTAAGGTAATCAGTGTAAGTCTGTGAGATTGCTTTTGGTAGTGACCTGGCTGTCTTTTGTTCCATAAAAGACCTGTCAACTTTAGCTACTTTGAGGTAAACACAAAGCGTACAGAAGCTGTTAATTGGGGCTTTCCCAGGCAACGGGCCAGCAGACATTCTCAGTGTAATGCGGCACCTGCAAAAACTGTTTACTCATATTGGCTTACATCCTGTTTTGCTGTTTGCGTGCCAGTCTCCTTCCTGCTAGGGTGGTAGTTGCAATGCAGTGTTGGATTGGTTATCAGATACGAAAACTCATAAATGCAAGTTCACATACAATCTGCCACCCGTAAGATTAATCGGTATGATGTGGGAAATGAAGGAGGAAAGGAGACAGCTTAGTGGAATGAGAGAAGCAGAGGTACAGGCCTCTGAAACGACTCTAAGAGGGAGTGGATTTTTGTACAGTGTGGCACGTATGCAAATCTGGCCATTGGGAATATGCTCTGGCTCTGCTGCGCCCTATTCTGATGATGCAGTTCGAGGCAGTGGAGGAGGAAATTGAGTTTAGTCAGATAGAGGAGCTGAGTTAACGTGGCCTGGAGGAAAAGGAGAAGGAGTCACCTCGGTCCCGTGGGTAGAGAGGCAAAGTCCTCAAGAACCCTGGCTCAGGCGTACAGCCCCTAGGAGAGGGGGATGTGGAGCTCAGTGGATCGGTCCATAATGACATTCAAATGTATAGTCCACTGGGTTGGAGGTGGTGGGAGAAATGTAGGATTCAAAAGCTTGAAGTATTGAAACTCTGGGGGTCAAAGCATTTAAAATGAACAATTCTATTTTTCCTGATCGCCAACGCCACCTTTCTAATGAGAGCCCAGAACGGACTTTTCACACTTTTACCTGATGGATGGCTATCCCTGGAGGCCTTTATCTGTTAAACCTTACTTTAATAGCTGCTAAAGGCAGACTGTCAGCTCTCTCTGACCTGAATCTGTGGACTTTGTGAGGAAGCAACCAGAGAAGAGAAGAGGTGGAGTGGGTGAAAAAAAAATGCAGAAGAAAGACAGCCAGGGAGAAAGAGAGGGAGGGAGGATGTGAAGAGATGCCGGGAACTTCACTTCACTCCGAGTGTCTGAAATCTCCCCTTGGGCATGGAGTTTTAACTGAGGACCGGCACATACTAATGTAGCTCTACACTCTATTCATTTTCTCTGCTTGATTCATTACTATGTCACCTTGACATACAGAGTAGGTAAGAGCTTCTCTGCCACTGAAATGTCTCCAAGATTTGGAAACAAGGCCTGACAGTTTGAGAGAAAGGGAAGTCTCAGTAGCGATGAGCAGGATACGACAGGTTTATGGGTTAGTTAAAGAAAAATCTGACAGCCTTTCCTCCTCTGAATAAGTTAATAGGAACTGCCAGAGTTAAACCTTCTAGTAGTTTGTTTCACCTACTTAGATTTTTCTTTCATTTGAGTAATTCTAACAATTAAATTTGGTTGTGTTTGAATAACAGTGGCATGCTGAATACTCGATTAAACATAATGATATTTCCATCAAGGGTAAGTAAGAAATTAAACCATCATTGGATTAATAGCAAATATATTAGTCTGACACTGACCTGAACATTAACACCCACCCCCACCCCCACTCAAGAAAAAAAAAAAAAAGTAGCTGACAGTTTGTGGACCTAATCAGTAATGAGGGGGCTGCCTCTGCTCTGATTGGAGTACGCCTCCTCGGAGCTGAGTAATGCCACTTTGGTTGATATCATTCATTTGTGTCGCTCCCTCTGATGAATGAATGGACACCAACTGTCACCATCCAAATGTAAATTTGCCAACCAATTACTCACTCAGCTCTAGTGCAGTTCCCTCTGATAGGAGATACGATCCTCCTTGTTCACCGACATTTTAAGGTCGGTTTTAAGATGTGTCTTGCTTGTTAGGTTAACAACAACAGACATGAGGTGAGAAATAAGGCAACAAGAGTCGACTACACCTGAATAACACCTTGTGAAGAATAATACTATACATAAGATGGAGAAAACTGTCAAGAATTAACCTTTGCCTGTGTATAAATCATATTTTCATCAATGGGAGTTTGACTTTCTTGCTTGTTCGTTGTATCAAGAAGCACAAAATAAAACATTACATTTGCATGATAACAGAACAAAAGCACGTCGCATTGAGTAAGGGAGTCAGAACTCTTAAACATGTTCTGAATGTACAGAGACCAAACTTGAGGTGATACCTTGGCAACAACTTGTCTTCAGACTTGCATTTCGCCAATATACATGGTAGGAGAGGTTTTTTTTGTGTATGTTTCCTGTTTGTGTCTCCAAATTTCTGTGAATAGGAGGAGTGAGGGCACACACATGGCACATGGCTCCCCTGTTTCCACAGAGCATTGGACATTCTGATTAAGAGTAGTGGAAGCCATGAAATATTCCCTTGTTTAATTGCTTACATCACAGTACGTCTGGATTCTACTTTCACTTATTTTTTATAAAAGCTGATGACAGACGCTATGGCACAAACTGAACTTGTGACCTTTGGGTTATCCAACAAGTTTACACACATACACATACACTACTCAAGGGCAAGGCACACATTGGCGGAGGTGGCCATGCCACGCCATGACAGAGCAAACCACTGTCCTATTTCCAGTGACAACCTATCACCATTCCTTTCTAACTTGCCAATTTTCCACAACCCACCATAGCTATACTTCTTATCTCTTGTCCACAAAACATGTCTTCTCCTGTGGTCCTGTAGCTGTCACAATGTACAAGGAGAAACTTTGAGGCAGAAAAGTACCCAGACCTCTACAACCCAGATTCCCAGTGTTATGGAGACAATATTACCAAAGATGTTATCTGGTAAGATGTAGGTGGACAGGTTTGCTTTTCTTCATATGAAAAATCAAGCAAAAATAAATAAAAAAAAGACAGTGCTATGACAGTTGTTATTTGTGTAAGGGGCACCACACTGATGCACTGAGCTACATAGTTGAGAGGCAGAATCTTTACCTAAACTTGGGCAAAATCATAAAAGCCCAAAGAGAAATAGGCTCTTAAAAGATGGCCATATTTCTCCGCCTCTCAGAAAGCTTTCCTATTATGATATGGTGTCTTATTATGATATGGTGGCTGATGTCTTCCAACAACACAGCCAAGCTGCCACAAAGATTAAAAGAGGATCTGGTAGTCTTCCGTGTCATGTTACTTAGAGGCTACACTGGTGTTGGCCGCTTGCCTCGCTCGGCCTAAACACTCAGACCAGGGCTGTGGTTCCGCCTTATGGTTTGTGTGAAGGTAGAGAACCAAAACAACTGTGCCCCAATGAAAAAAGGCCAGCAAACGTGAAAAGCAAAATATCTTTTTGTCTGAAAGCGTGTGATTTATTCATGGCCTTTAGATTCACCCTTTCAGATGCTGGATCATGTGAAGCAGAGCATTAACATCACATGTGCAGGTGCTTTTATGGGCCCTCATCCATTACTCCTGATTTACATTCCTCAGCTAGCACAGTGCTGTAACCAGAGCTGTGTGGATGTCTGTTCTTCACGAGCAGCAAATAATATGTGTGGGAAGGGGTTACTCAACATAGAGCAGAGAGGACTTGCAGGTTTGCGCAAGGTCATTTGCCACAACCGCCAAACTTCTCTACAGTCTTTTCCTGGATGTGAAAAAAATCCTTTGATAACACAACACAAGTGATTTTGCAGCTGGGAACCAAAATGGATGAAGTGGAAACATAGCAACTAAATAAAATATGATTAAAGGAGGAGAAAAAAATAATTCATATTTTAGCACCCAGTCTGTGATGAATTCTAACAGGCCTGAAACTTGAAACTTTTCTGCACTTTCCTAAATTTCTACTGCATGGTTAAGTTGATATTTCATGCTTGTATGAGGTCCATTTATGCATGTTTACTTATAAGAAACACTGGGGAGTAGGTGTTTTTGTGAGCAAAGTGTGGGTGGGGAAGCATCAAAAAGGCCAAATGAAGCACTTCCAGTACCACTGAAAGATTAGATGGCAGACTCTTGCTTCAAGATATCACTATTGATTTCCCTTTCTTTCTCCCATTTCTCACTCTGTGGAAAAATAACTTCATTACTGTTCTAACCGACTCATCGCTGCACAGAGAAAGAAGCCATATATTTCAAAGACAGCCCATCTGAGAAATGCATTTGCACATGACATACAGCATACTGTCTAGCTAATAACCGCAACAGAGCTATTTGTTTCGTGGCTGACTAGGCCTATGCATGTATACACATGATCCATAGACAGCAGATTATTAACAATATGTATAAAAAGAGATGTGTTAGATGTAACATGCAATCTGGGATATAAAAAAAATAGTTAACGACATTGCTACTATTATCACTTTTTCAAATATTTAATAGGATAAAAAGAAAAATGCCCCTTTACACTCCTTACAGTTGTATTCGAATTTGCCTTTGGTCATTGAGAAGAAATTGAGTTTTTATTTTTACTCCACTCATTCTTCATGCTAACCTTGGACTTAAACTTCTTATCAGGCCAAGTCAAATTTAATTAGAGCTCACTCTTTCACTCTCTGAGATTCATGGCTGATTACTTGGCCTCCCTCTTGGTCCATTTGTCTTCAACCATCTCGGACGTCAGTGCGTAGTAAGCGCCAGATAACAAAGGACAGGACCCAAGGAAAGATGGGAACTTCTGCTCCAACACTCACAACTACATCCAGATTTAATATTTCATAGACAAGGGTTCACGATTAATGGAAGGATTTTGGAAGAGTCATGAGGAGGGACATTTAACCCTCAAAGACCCAAGAGGGGGTCTGCGACCTTGGCCAATGTTACTGTCAGAGGCTGTACCAGACTCAGTTTTAAAGCTATAGTGAAGATACTGGTATCATATGAAACTAGACAATAAGGCATCTATTGTTACCAACCAATGTCATGCTCGTCAGGAAGGGAGCTAAATAGCGTAAAGTTAGGCTAAATTTTGGTGACAGAAAAACTGGCATGGCTATTTTCAAAAGGGGTCCCTTGACCTCTCACCTCAAGATATCTGAATGAAAATGAGTTCTATGATTTTTTTGCATCTAGTATAAATGTGTTATTTTCATCTATTCTAGAAATGGTGTATTTGAATATCTCTGCATACTGGGGTCCTTAAACAGTCTTGGAATTGCATAAATTGGGTATGACTAGAACACTGAGACTTTTGTGCATTCAATTAGCCCAAATGTATTCATGTGTGAGGATGTTAGTCCCCATAGTAGCCATTTCATCGTAGTGAGACCATTTTTTGAAAACAACCTCACACATAAAATGACCTAATGTGACCTCTAGGATAATCACAGCCTCATGAAACTTTACAACAACAAACAAGAGACCGAGGTCATTCAGAGGATGCATGGCTTTCCTATATATATTGACTTGAATAATGGGGTTTCTGAGCAATTTCCCTAACAGAAGTACTCGCCATCCTATCGCCAAAAAATGCGGTTCTTATAGAACTCTCCAAATGTCAAAAGTTTTTTATACCAAATCACAGCATAAATTTTTCTATGATGTTCCTCAAGGTCTTGGTGTCTTCATGTGGTGTTTTGGAGGGATCTTTGACCATTTTCTTCAATTCTTGAGTGGTCAAAAATTGTTAAATGTTTAACAAATGGTATCAACCCAAAAATTGCTCATGATACATAACTGAGCTTGGGAATAGCTATCATATACTTCCATCAAAATGTTCTAAGCCTTTATACACTTTAATCTTTCAAAATTTGAATAGGCATCTGACCATAACACAATGTTTCATACAGATTTATGACTAGAAAAACACAATGAAAACCTGATGTATATCACTTCTATGTGGCATATACTGTTGACCTGCTATCTACCCCTTAAGATCCTCCCAAACAAGACAAAAATGGATCTATGTTGGGTCTCTAAGGGTTAAATTGTTCCCTATCCCAAAGCAGAGTCACCTACTCAGAAGAGCCTCTTCCATCCCTCTATTATATAAGCTTTACATAATGCAAGTGAAAGAGTTTTTTGAGGGGTTTTTTTTCTTGAGTATTCTGACAAATCAAATGTGGCAGCTTTGGGGAGAAAATGAGGAAAAACTGTCATCTAACTCACAGTTATTCAGTCCTGCAACTAAGTAACTTTTTTAACTTTTTCTATCCAAGAGATCTGAAGTACACACAGAGGCATATATTCGGAAAATAAGATCATCAACAGTGTCATTTTTAACTACAAAGAGCTAATAATTTTCAGGGAAAAAAATTAATTCATTTTTGCATGAAGAAATGTATCTGCGCATCGTGATTATTATTAATAATTAATTCTTTCTTATGAGAAGCTACATCAAGCAGCTTCATAGTTGGCTGATCTTCCAATAGGAAGCTGAAAAGTTTTAGCTTCAGTATCAAGATATCAAGTTCACTCTAACATATCAGTAACCAGCATTTGAATCCAAGCATGCTGCAAATGTTTTGAAACAGTGTATAACCATTTGTATTTAAAAATCTTTTTGCTATTTTGCCATTATTATCTAATGCATACACTTGGAAAATATTAGCAAGAGGATCAAATCATGGGTTGGGAAAATACATTAATTATCACCTGAAAATTCTGAGTTTAACAAGTCCCAAATATGCATAAGCAAGAAACTAATGAGGCCTGATGGTGTGAAACTTCCGGCGGTCTGTAGGCTGTATTCTAACAGCAGGGTATTATTATTCCTCTGCTCAGAATATCAGACCTCAGCTGATACCAGCCGATCCTTTCAGACAAAAGAGCAGTAGAATGAGAGGAGTGTGTGGTAGTGCTCTACCTGCTGATTGAAGCTGATGTTAGCATGGAGTCAGGTAATAGGATCAGACTGCCCAGGCGTCAGAGAGTGCCTGCAATTTTCCTCCAGGGATAGTCAACAAAAGGCCTCCTACAATTACAGTGCTGAGAGCCAGAAAAGACAAGACGCATTTCTGTCTCATTAACACCTGCTGTCTCTTGCCTTTATTACCTGTGCCTTAAAAACACCTTCTCCTGTCATACCAGTTCTTACAGAGAAAAACTCTTTTCATACTGTGCTAAAGGTGGTTGGTTATAACAATGTGTGTGCTACTCATGCAAAAGAGTACTTTCAGATGTCTACAATCTTCCTAGCCATTTACTTTCCCTCGCATTTTTTGTGAAATTAAAAGGCATCTTAAACATGAAAATTAAGTTTGAGGTTTTTGGATGTCTCTCCCCTACTAGTGTATGACTGTATGATTAATGGTTGATTTATTTTAATGCCTCTTATAAATAATAAATAAAGTATGTTGGGAAATAAAAATGGAACAGCAGAACTTCATTCATCCAGCAGTAAGACCTGTAAACTGACCAGTCTATAAAACAGATGAAATGAGCAAAACATGTGGTGAATAAAGAGAAAACTATTTCCATGAATTTGTGCGTATGTTGGAATTGTCTTTGTCACTGATACCTGCAGCATGATACAAAGCATTTAAACTGAAAATGTGACTGCACAGGTCATTTGAGAATTTTATATTATTCTGGTGCTCGGGGCACTTCATTTTTGTACAGTTGGGTTCATATTTTGTATTATGAACCCGACCCACTGGTGAGTGTGTCTCCAGGTTAATAAGGCCACTGTGAGTAATGCTGCACAGTGATGTACATACAAGAGGAGGCCATATCATGAGGAAATTCTGAAAAAAGAAAACATTTTCAACTTGTTTAGATATATGTTTCAGAAAGCAACCATCTCACTTAAAGTAAATGTGGGGTTAGTCTTGGTGTGATGCACTAAAAGTGAGAAAGTAATGTCAGAAATATGTAAAACCGAGGTTAGTAGCTTATCAGCCTTACTAGCACTACAGCAGATATTATTGAATTGTTTGGTTGTAATCCCCCTGCCTCCTCTGCTCTATTTGGCAGTCTCTACACACACACATACACCAACACTTGCGCTCCACTGTAATCTTCTCTCACATCTGTGATGTTTCTATACTATAAGCCCCAGAAAAAGTCATTTTACTTTCAACTTTGGCATCTCCTTGAACAAAATAAATGGTATACTCTTCTGCAAAGGAACATATTTTCAGTTTTAAAATGTTGAATAAACTGATGAAGCCAGGGGCACGTCCTATTTTCTATTTTAGCGACACTAGAATAATGCAATCAAAATGACAAATGGGAGTACGTGTCAGCACTAAAGTGATAAATAAAATTTAAAGTTGAAGAGCCAGATTTGTTGTAAACATAATTAAATACATGTGCAATTATATTCCTTTGCTGAGTGATGTTGACACTAATTATTATACCAAATGTATGGTGTTGCCTCTCTACTGTGTAATTTAAAAGCTGAAAAAACATACATGGACAATAACAACATTGATAGATAGTAAATTAGTTTGCTCACTATTTTGGCCATAACAGTTCCTGTAATAACTGGGCATTGAACTCCACTGGTGCAGACTGTAATGTTGTCCTCTGTATGATGCACAGACTCTGGAGAGAGCCAATTTGACAGTGGAATCATTTGAAAAACAGCATGTGAGTGCGGATTGCTCTGGATGCCTACAACGCCTTTAACTAGGATCAGGTACTCCTATACAACCAGTACCTACTGGACCAGAATGCAACACATTTCGGTGCCACTTAAATGCGTGAACGTGCCTTCGCTAGCAAACATTACACTTGTTCTGATAGCAGGTAGCCTACCATTAGCCGATAGCTACCTTAACCACAGTTAAAATGCCTAAAGTTTTAACAGTCTGAAGTGTGACTGTATTTTACCTGAAAAAATATTCCAACACAAGGACGTGCAACAAATGTTAAAACAACTGCGTGCAAAGGGGGGAACATGTCAATTTTAATGAACCATCTGGTGATGCATGCAGTACACATGTTTGACTTATTTTGTGAATTTGATATTTGTTAATAGTGTTTTGTCCTTATTTATATATTTAAGTATACTTCAAACTGTTACAAGTTAATACATTGTTCAATTTCAGGTTCAAATTTGACTTTGCCCTAAAAAAGCTGTTCTCTAATGTTGTCTACTGTCGTTTTGTGCTTTATTTTTTTCAGTTCAGGCACTGGTACCGTTTTAACACTGGTTTCAGAAAAAAACAAAATGATACCCAACCCTACCTTTCACATCATGTTTCATCACATCTCTCTGACCAGTACCTGAAAATAACCTTACTGAGTCCTTACAAGTTTGCCTTTCTAGGTGTCCTTTAGAGAATACATAACTGAGTCAATCTATTAATATAAGGCGTACATCAGAATTTATGTGCTCAAAAGACCAACAAAGAATGGTTAAGTACTTCCTGTGCTACTACAATATTAATTCTTGTAGACTGGCTTTACAACATATTCAGTCTTAAGGTCATCAGCAGACACAGGAGTTTTAGGTCCTGTCAACAATTGGCTGTCGAATTAACCCCTGGCTCAATAAAGCAATGTTATTTCCCTTCAAATAGTTATTACGAGAATGTCTCTCAAATAGAGTTCGAGTCCCAGCTAATATAAGAGACCTTTTAGTAAGCTGGAAGGTTTATAATGAAAACCTTGTGGAGCTGCATCAGTCAGGTAGGTCAATAACACCTGTCCCAAGCCATTACCCAATAAGAGGAAGACGTGTCAGGGTTCAATGTGGCCGACTCAGACTTATCCATTGTCCCTTGGATAGAGAAAAAGACATGGATAAGAAAAAGAGATTAAATCCAGTGCAAAAGCCAAACTATGAGCTCACATGAAGCAATTTCAGTTTCAATTTTATTTCACTATAAAGCCAAATTAATGTTTTATTCCATCTGATGAATGAACTTAGGAAAGGGCAGAAGGTCAATTTAAGGATGCCATGTGCATGAATGTTTCAGAAGCATTATGACTATGACTGGAAACCTAAAATTGCTGTACTTCTTTTACCACACTGCAGGAAGTGCTTTGTCATGTTAAACTTGACTTCCCCTTTTGCATAAAATTATTTCCTTGCCATGAATATATTTCACTTAATCACTACCGTCTTTTGTGAAGCTCTTCTGAGCAATTTGTCGTACTGTATATGTAATATAATTGCAATGTTCACAAGTCACACTAAACGTAGCGCAGAGGAATGTCAGGTTTCAGTTTCTCATCATTAGGGTCTATTCTGAAAGGAGCATTTTTCTAATTTTCAATCGTACGACTATTAGTAGTAGGTACATAATAATATTAATACAAACAAAACATATTCCTTCAACTAAAATCAAGTCACAACATTTAGACGTTGACATGTGTAGACTGTAAGGCATGTAACATATTCAAGATGAGAATTCTCTGTGCATGTAAATATAGCAATTAGGGATTAAAACATTTTCTGGGAAGATTCAAGTAAGCAGAAAATGAGAACTCTCATCTGCACCTGCTGCAGATCTTATAATCAAGGAGCAATCAGTATAAACCCTCCTCCCTGCTGTCACCATGGTCATGCCCATCCATCTGACTACTAGGGAACAGAAAAAAAGATGACTAAAGCCGTTGCCGTCCAGCATCAAACTACATTCTGACTTTGCATATATGATGATGTGACTTCTTGTGCATTTATTATCTTAATTTATTGAGTTTGTTTAGCTATTTGTGTTTATTTACAATGATAATGAGGATGAGTGAAAGGTGAGTTTCAAAACAGCATCCCTGCAGCTTATGAAGATTTGGTGTCTTGCTCAAGGACCCTTTAACAGGGCAAACACTTGCTAACATAAACCCAGGTCTCCCTATCCAACTGTTTTAAATTAACATAGTATTTTTTCAACAGTTAGGAAAATGATCTAATCAGCTCTCACCATTAAATGAATGATTAATCCATGTATCAGGAATAGGGCCTCCAAATTAAGGGGGGGAAATAACATTATACAGACAGACGATGTTTCAAACTAAATTAGGTCGCAGAGCAAAAATTCCTCAATAAAGGTGTGAGGCAAGGCAAGGCAAGTTCCTCAGAAGCAATATTCATATAAAAAAAAAAAACAGGATGAGCAAGATGGAGGAGGCTGTGAGTATGAGCACAAGGTGTAAAGTTCAGTGGCCTCTTTTTCTTTGTCGTATAATGAGTTGCCAGTCTGTATGGTACCTCAAGGAACGTTGCTTGCAGTAGCTATTTCACATGACCATAATTATTTAATAATATAATCATCTGCAATTATCAGTTAATTTCTTACAAGAGCTGAAACTGATATTACAAGACATAGTAAAAAAAGCAATCATAAAAAAATGAGAGAGAGAATAGCATTTAATGAATGAGAACTAAAGCCTGCACACCTCTTCCACAACCAAACCAGGATTTCACCTTGACTGAAAGAGAAAACCATATTTTTGAAAACAGACAAATAAAAGACGAAGTAAAGAGATTCCATTTTGTCAGCACATTAAAAGATCGGAGATTAAGGAAAGAAAATGACATGCTAGAAAGACTATTTTGTTCCGATATAGAGGCACTGTGGAGAACCAAGCACAAGACACACAGACACTGTAAATGCGCTTCTAAGAGAAGGAGGCAAATTAACGTGTTGCAAAATGAATGCAAATATATGCAGATTCCTTCCATCAGCCTGTACTCTGTTTTTTTCTAAACCTTTTGGTCTTTTAAAACTGCAGGCAGACAAACAGCAAGCTGTTTAAAATTCATGAAACATTTATTTAATTCACCGGGCAGGGACCTTTCCTGACAACCTTTTACTTTTTCCACTCGAGCTCTGCAGTCTGACATTCGTCAGGACCACATTGGACATGATGTATGTTCCATGACAGATTACCCTCCTGCATCATTCACATCGCTCTCTTGGGTCTGCTTTGATCAGTGGGATAAGAATTAGCATCACCCATATCACACACACACCTCCACTGAACACTACTGACATAAGTGATGGACAAATTGTGACAGAGGAGTACCACCGACACACGTGTAGAAACTCGCTCCATGCATACACACACTCAAATCACAGGGACCTTTATCATTTTTATGATGTTTTATGATGAAAAAGCAAGCAGAATTTTCAAACATGCTAAGAAGAAATCCAGTGGTGCAGGCATGGGGCCAAAAGGTAGCTGGTTTGATCCCAGACCAGAAGGATAAATCCAGGCAGGGATCACCACTATTGTTCACTTAACCCCCAAACTGCTCAGCGGTAAACCATCATTGTAGTTGTACTGGGCTGCTTCCAGTTGTTAATATATGTAACTGTGTGAATGTAGAACAAGAACACTCAGCAAACCTACCCAGTTTGCAAAAGGCTGTCAATCTGCAATGTTTACAGAGATTTAGTGCGGGTGCACGCTGGACACCTGGAGCGGGCACGCATAGGAATGAAAAGAGCAGAGAGTGAAGAGGGAAGAGATTTATGTCTGCCATCCAGAGACTACATTAGTCAGTTAACATCATGTGCATGTGTCCTTGAGACCTGCAAGTCATATCATTTATGTTATCAGTTAATTTAATGCTATTGCTGTAGTAGTTTCTTGCAACCTTGTGGTAGTGTGATATATATATATATAGATATATATATATATATATATATATACACACACACATTATATATACACATATATATATATATACACATATATATGTATACACATATATATACAGACATATACCAGACATATACCAGACATATATATATATATATATATATACACACACATTATATATATACACACATATATATATATATACACATATATATGTATACACATATATATACAGACATATACCAGACAGAAGAAGTTTCATACAGTTCTTTGTTCAAGCCCTCACTAACACCTTGGTTAAATATGAGGAAAAAAATAAATTAATGTGTTTATAGATTGTTGAATTAAAAAATAATATCTTACTGAAAACACATAGCGAAACCAATGTTTTTTAAATAAATGCTGCACGATATACAGTATGTTAATGCGACAAGTCAAAAAAAGTGTTGTAGAACATGCGTTCCTGAGTATTATCTTCTGATGCCATTCATGGTAGTCAGAGAGTCAGAGCAGGTCATGGCCCTGTCACTCCACATGCTTGAGGGTCCAGCCAGTAATCACAGTTATTGACAAACTAAAGGTTCAATTGGACTTAATGGCAACTCTGATTCTTCTACTCATCTTCCTTTTCTTCCCTGTGCCGCAGCATGACTCGGATTCAGCCCATCGCTTTCACAGCCCATCTCATTCCCAGCTACGGGTTCAGCCGAAGCCCAGCTGTCCAGTGAGTTGCTCTGCTGCATGAGTGACAAGGAGATGCAGTGAGAGGCACTGAACCGCTCAATATGGAGGAGCTTCTTTGAAATCCTCCAGGTTCTTTTCTTTAAGCCCAGCCTGTGTAAAAGTCCATCCACGCCCTCTGTGACTTCCCTCCTCCCTTGTGCACTAACACCCTTAACTATTTCCCATTCTGGCTCTCTGAGCTGCTCAACCTTCCATGTTGCCCTCCACTACAGAGAGGAGATGCTTTCCCTGAATTCCCTGATAATGTGGTCAGTGCTTTCCACTTCAGCAAGACTAAGAATGGCATTTAGTCAAAGTACAAGGTATTGTCACACTTCTTTTGCAGATTTGGTTCAGATGCTTCTCCCTGACCATATGGCTCCGGGAACAAGTGGTGATGTGGTGATAAATGCCCAGATTAACTTGAAGCAGCAAAACACTTACAAACACCCAACTCATCTACAGTTTGACCCGTATGTCACAAGCTTTCTGTAAAACACAATACCACTTAGGGTACCTGAGAAAATAAAGAGGGTATTTAACCCCGAGAGTTGAGCAGATTTAAGCCATCTGTTTTGAAGAGCTTAACCTCAGAAAGTCTTCCACTGTCTGGATGTGTTTGGTGACAAGAAGAAAACCAAACAAGTGCACTCGCCCAGGGAACAATCAGGCAGATCTAACTTCAATCTTTGCTTAGTGCATTTACTACAGATGAGCCATATGTCTCAAAATTCCTGTTTCATTTTGTACTGAATAGGGGTGGACTGGCCATCTGGAATAGTGGGAGTTTCCCTGGTGAGCCAGTCAACCTGTGGGATTTTCCAGTGAGTCTAGCAAAACCTAACTCAGCATTAACGCCCCGGATATAGTCCTAAATGGCCATGGACATTAGACACTTGCACGATTTTATTCATACTGCATTGGATGTCTGCACTGATGATTCACATGTTTGTCAGCACATACGTTTTTTGAGGGCTGTGCGTGTACCAATGCCCCCCCACAACTACTGAACAGTCAGTATGTATCATGAATGTGTCATCCCTTGGATAATATCCCAGTTTCAATGAATGTGTCATGTTATTTTTCTTATCTTGCTGACAAGGGGAAAATGACTAGAGGAAAGTAATTTGACTGTTTCTTTATACTTTCACACCTTCCCTTCATACCTGTCCTGAAACTGAAAAGGCGTTGTGGTTATAAAACATACCAAACTCATATTAGTCATTACTGCTTTCTGTCTTTTTATGCCAATCTTAAGCCACCACCCACACACCATCCATCTTTAAAGTTGCATTCTGCACAATGGTGCCATGTTTTGGCGACTGTTGACAGGTGTCAAAGGGATTTTGTGCCATGAATGGGAAATGTCACGGTGAAGTGAGGGATTACAATGTATTACTCTCTGAATAATTCTTCAGAGCCAATAGCAGTCTAGTGAAGGGGTGGTAATCTGCTGTGGCCAGACCCCATCTGGACTGACAGAGGCTTAGTTCCACAGTTCAGACCCTGCTCTGCCCAAAAGGAAAACTTGGCCTACCATGTCACAGTCCATCAGAGACCTGAAATTTGGCTATGCACCCCAGCTAATGAAACCGGCTCCCAATCCACGCCACACCACCTCTGGCCCATGACCAAAGCAGACAGCCGTGTTCATTATGAGGGAGTAGAAGCACCCCAATGTCAAGACCTGCCATGCGAAAAGACAGCTGAGCCTTGCTATCAGAGGAGGGGAGCCTGCTATTTTTCCTCAATTCCAGAACTGTCTTCAGCCTCAGGAACATAATAGCTATGTGTTTGATGTCCTGTGCCACTTTTCTCTCCAACAGTACAGATAAAAGAAAAGAAATAACATCACCTTTCTGAATAGATTGTATTTATTCACCCTGTATTTCTCTCATACATGAATATTGCGACACAGATATATTTCTTAGATCTATAGTTTGTGGGATGTCACTTTGACCATTTCTCTCTCACAAATCTGCACTGCTCACAATGTTGGCAAACAAGACATTTGAGCTTAAGCTGTTGTTTCCCTCATTGTATATTTCTGTATAAACTATAAATGCTCTCATCCATAATAGATTATACTGATCCTCAGGGGTAAATGGTAGCCAGATAGGGAATTCTGTCAATTTTTACACACTATCCATTTTCCAAACTGGTGACATTATGATGATTATCTGTTTAGCAGACATAGCTAGACCAAAGTGAACTGATCATGGACTTAGGATAGATAGTATAAAGGGTGTTCTATTGAGCTACATGTCAGATCAGGCAGATAAATGGAAACCTAAATTGTCAGCTTTGGAAGGTAGGATATTGACTCTGGTCAAATGGCTCATTGATTATTTGATTATAGCACTCTGTTGTGATTAGTTGATAAGCAGAGTGCAGATTGGGCACACGATCTGTGAGCTTGGCTGATTGACTAGAGGACTGTGGATTTATCTGACTAGGTGAGTGGTTGTGAATAGGAATGAAAAAAGAGCTCCCTCTGACCTTACAATGAGTCACTATTTTACAATTTTAGGAATTTATTATCCATTCATTGTTACATTTCAGTGCATTATGTAAAAAACACATGAACCTTATACCAAGGCTTAAGAATAACTGCAATAAAAAACAATGTCTCTGAAAGGAGTTCTCAGTGGTTTGTAATGAGGTTGCCTTGGTCTTAGACATCTACTCTGTCCAGGCTTTCGATGCATGTTGACAGCCACAATACGAGTTGTAATAGCTACGCATTCAGGGATCAAATTAATTCACCCCTCATGAAAACTTTATGAATACACTCTGAGGGACTGAATATAAATGTGAATATTCTTCTGTAGAGTAGTGCATAGTGGAAGCAAACAGATGCATCAGTACAAATATTGTGAGATAATATGTTACTCATTTTTGCATATTATCCTACTATTAACATGAGTACATCTGCTGCATTACTGAAGGAGCAAACTGCAATTTTAATTGGTGCAAGATGATGAAAGTGTGCCCTAGCTGTTAAAACAAAGACAGAGAAATGTGCCTGTCCATGGCACATTTCATATTTAGTTAACGACAAATTGCATTTTGCTTTACAATTGATGCAAACGATTGTCTCCACTAAAATGGACCTTACCCATCCATTTTTTCAATTCCACCAGCATAGCAGTCATACTTATAACTCTATCATCATTAGGTGAACTTTCATATCCTCACATATTCTTCTCAGTCATGTAAAACAATATTCCAAGAGAAATAATTTCAGCAGAGTGACACCACAGGGGAAAACTCCCTGTAAATATCCAATTTAATTGAGGCCTTGGTGGATACATTTATATGCACAACAGAGTTTCCTTAATATTTTGGGTGCTCACGTATGCCGACCAACATGTCCTGTTTATAATAACCCAGTTAAGATTATATCCCAGTTAGAAGTCTGAATATAAGAGCTGGGTTATTATCTAGTATACTGAGCTGTGTAAACACTTTTGCCCAATTACTGTTTGGTTTTATGATCAGCACAATTTGATTTACGTAGTAATATCCCTTTGTAATATTCTAACAACTATGTTTACTTGCACACAGAAATACAGGAATACCATATGTTCCATAGATTGGCTATTCTAGGCACTGTGAGCAAGAAAAGCCATCAACACTGACAGGGTCTGCAGTTTTTTACAAAACACAAGGGGAATATACAGTATTTCACCCAATTTATTTTGGAAAAAACTACATAGAGGGAGTGTATTTTTTGCTTTTAAAAAAGAGAGTGGGGAAGGGTAAGCATTACACTAAAAATGCAATCAGTTTCAAAGGGAAACATAATGGATTGAGCAGTAGGGCAGCTTGTAATTTCTCCCTGCTGTTGAATTACTGGCGGGAGAAAAGAGTTATGGGGCATTAACCTCTTCATTCACAATTTTCTCTCTCTCTCTCTCTCTCTCTCTCTCTCTCTTTCTCTCTCTCTCTCTCTCTCTCTCTCTCGTATTACACACTGCTTAATGGCACCAAACTGACCAACACTCCCTGGAGGCGCCCTCCGTCAGCCAAGTGCCTGATGGTATTTTTTTTCCACAGCACCCCACTCAATCCTAAGAGAGGGGTAAAGAAGCACCTTGATGATATCACTGATATTAAGTTTCAGAAAAGTCATCGCTCACCGTGTGAGGGGCAGGGGATGGAGGCGGGCGAGGAGAGGGTGACTGGACTGATAAGAATCTCTTTGTCTCAGAGTGATGACCTGCACTGCTGGGTCAAAATCCTGGGGAGCTAACTGCTGTGAAGCATTTTTCAACCTTTGAAAGGTGTTGAGACATTGAAGGGTGGTGTGGAGAGAGCTATTGAGTTACTGTGTTGGGGAGGGCTTGGGTGCATGCTTGCTTGATGGCCTGAGGCATTTGTAAGGCAATAGGAAGGCCAGCAGCTCTCGTCTTACTCCCATTGGTGCCTCGTCTGTATCACAGGCCTGTGACACCTGCCCTCTCACACCTGACTCTAAGATGGCAGTTAAGGAATGACGCTGATCTAAATCTCAGTCTCCACACAACACAACACTACCACTGGTATTTGGAGAGAGATGCTGAGCTGTGCTGCCTAGAAGGTTGGTAATTAATAATAACTGTACAGTCTTGAAAAAAAGAAGCCCTGAAATGACAACTTGGGCTTATGATGATATTAGTAATAAGGCGACTCCAATTTCATATGCGAGCGTATGGAATGTTAGACACAGCCATACTATTAAATAGATTACTGATTATGCTTTTATTATACCAGAATCCGATAATATAGGAAATAATATGGGAAGCCTTCTTGGCCACCCGTTCCAAGCAACTGTAATAAAGCCTCTTTGCCAAAGTCGTTTCAGCCGTCGTCTCCTAGCAGCCAACTAATTGAGAAAACTGATAAGCCCTGTTAGCTTCCAAGTGAGCCCTTTTGTTCTACCTGCTTGCTGATTCTTTGGGAGTCTCGATCTTTGTCCACTCAAAGCTAATTCAGCACTTTTCAGGCATATGAGCTCATGATGACCTCCCAGTGGTGGGAAGACAAATGTAGTGAAACCTTGCAATTTGGCGCGAAACTTCTGACCATGTATCTTGCAACCGCTGGATATTTCCTGCCTTGTTTCCGAAATAGATTTATAGGATTATATGCATAGTAGGTCTCTGGTGGTAGATTATGAAAAGATTCTTTTATCAGCAATTTTTCATATCCAGTTTCATAATGCCATCTTAAAAACCAAAAGTCACATTTTATCATTTATTTATAGATTTTATTCATTGTTGTAATTAGGATATATTAGTTTTTTAAACCACTCTACCTTAAGAAGCAGCTCGCTATAAAAGAATTTCATTAATTGGGATTGGCAGGGCTCTTCAAGGTTTAATGCTATTTGTGCTTTTCCACTCTGACAAGAAAAGGGGCTCAGGGACAAAATCTGCATATTTGACATACAAATAGTCAAATTAAAAGATTTCAATTACTGACACAAAACTTTAACCATCTGACCACTGAATTTAGTCGAAAAACACTTTGGTTAGCATCACGATTTAAAAAGTGAGCTGCTTGGACCCCAAAATCATTTATCATTACTAGTAATGTACAGCAAAGTCATGTAAGGGGCAGGGTTGATAAACACAATATAAATAGAAAGGCACCAAGACCCCATCATGAACATGTAAACAGCACATGAAACAAGCATAACATTAAGAGTCGTGTAGGCAATGGAGCAGTTAGTAGACACACACAAGTATTTACTTGATCTTTTTACAGTAGTGCTTTCACTTTAATTGCTGTCTGAATAATAATGCACTGAAACATTCCTTATGCTCTCTGATCAATCTGAAACATTGGCTAATGAAATAAAAGCTCCGCTGTTCTATCAAGCTTTGTTGCCATCTCCTTTTGGCCCGTAAAAGAAAGTTGGTGAAATGTGCAATGATAAACACCCATAAAGCCCTGTCTCATTTTACTGAGAGGCCATAATGGTACCATCCTGAGAGGTGCTTTCATTCTCTGACAGTTAGTGAGATTCTTCTCATCTATAAAACATGCAGGTTACATTTAGAGGTAGCTGTAAACTGCCGGTTTGCTCATTTAGTAATGTCTGGGGAGTGTAGCTATCAGGTATTCATCTTCCGCCTCCTGGCCTCTTGCTGTGGCCCAGAATGGGAGGACAGTGTCTCACAGTCATAAATGTACAAACGAATGGGTAAAATCCCCTGTTGTTTCCACCAATACTCCAACAAATGCTTTTATTAGCATTGCCGCAGCCGAAAATGCTTTACACTGAATGTTTTCCTTCTTATGCTCTGGAAGATTAAACAATTATGTCACATTTGTCACAAACTGTCAGATTTACCACTTTGCTGCAGTCTTTTTTTAAGGACCAGTCAGTATATTAAATTATTCGGACCTTTACGCTAGTTATTCAGCATGTTGGTGAATTTGGCATTAAAAAGATTGCGGGAAATCACAAAATCCTCCATTTGTACTATCCAATCTCCATTTGTAGCATCCAGTGCATTCTTAGATAGGTTAATTGTTAATGAATTCAAACCTAACTAAGCTCTAGTCAGGTTGTCTGCTTCATGTACTATGCCCGTGGGACACATAGCCACAGATCCAGAAAACTTTGCTAATTGAAAAAGTGAACGGCGTCAAATATACAGCCATCTATCTTGCCTTTGTGCAATAACAATGCAATCAAATGGTAAGTGCACGGAAGAATATGTTTACCGCTAATTGCAATTGAGTGCATTTCCCTAATGAAGCCCAGTCCTGACCCTAATGTTTGCATACGAACAAAACATTGTGTGGGCATGTGTGAATGTGTGCTGCTTGGCCTCTGTAACTGCTGGCGTGAGATGCCAGCTTATTCCTTTGTTTTGATTATTAACATAACTTTCAACCCACAAAACCATTTTGCTAGGGGAAAGGAAAGGAAGTGAATGAGACGCAGCCAAAGAATGCAGGCGTGAGTGGTGCATTCTCCCATACACCATTTAGCATTATGAAGCACAGGCCTGTTGTCTTTTATGATGATTAATCTCCAAGCACACTGGTTTTCGAGACCTCTACATCAAATCTCTGGTTTCAGGAACTTGGGAATGAGCCTGAAAAACAGCGAGTGCACATGCATCTTAGCCTTCTTTTCATATAACGCCCTAGAAGAGCATGTCTCAGACAAGGACAAAGTTTGTTAGTATGTTCTTTGCATGGGAGAAAAGTAAATACAGATTTGAGAGAGGGTGTAAAACAACATACCTTCAAAATACCTTCTAAGCTACTCATATATGAAATACTGCCTTACCTCTTAAACCATCCCTGCTCCTTTTAAGAAACAAAAAGCACCGAATGTTGAGAACATTTAGTGAGAAACATTTAAATTTCAAATTTCCTTAAATTATAAGACTCTCACCAAAAGGTAGCAACTATCAAAATTCTGTAGGATTTCACCAATAATAGTTGGAGCCTTCAAAAAAAAAAAAAAAAAAAAAAGCAGGATACGAGACGGAAGAGAAGTTTTGAATCTGACAACAGGGTTACTGTACTCAGCAGCTGTACACACCAACATCAAATGACTTCTTTCACCATTGCTCATTCCATGACTGCCTGCAACTGCACAGCTCTGGGTCAAATGAAAATGAACAGGCCAATGTTAGACGGTGCTGTAGCAGGCGCAGCACAAACAGAGGTCTGTCTGACCTTAACTGGCAGAAAAGTCATGAATAATAACATCAGTAATATTGTCAATATTGTCAACGGTGCTGTCTGGAGTTTTGAGAAAATTCAATAGTAACTCATGAGCTGAGGTTGTAGAGACATAAACAATTATTCATCCTTGTCCGTGCTCCGCTGACATTGACTACTTTTCCAAAAAGCTTGTTGGGAAGCTAAATAATCTAACAATAGACAAAACATCCTCTACCGAAATGAAAATTGAAGATACCTGTAAAGCTGATTAAATTTTATACACTGTAGCAAGCAGTCCTTGTCTCGACCATAGAAGAGGAAAGGAACTGTCATAAAAAAAAGTGTTAACATCTAAATATGTTGACATACCACAGCAGACGGTTGTGATTGAGACGCCAGCTGGTGTTTAGAGTAAAAGCCTAAACCTAGTTTACCATAATGAAGCTCTCAGGGGGGAGGCAATACACTCCTCATTCCATGCTGTTTTACTTGGCTTCTTAACACTTCCAAACTTGAAACATACACACATGGATTTTTGGGACAAACACAAGATCTCCCTGGTTGCTACTAAAAAGTGGCACTGGGTGTGTTTGCACAGCTTGAGAGAGAGTTCCACTAAACAAATGATTGACTATTTGATGCCAACTTGCATGAGTCTAACAAAACAACAACAAAAAAAAAATCTTCATTTTGGGGTGCCAAATTGTCTGAGTATGGATAAACATAATTTTGCCCTCTCTCTCTGTTGGACATAGTTTATTTGTTTGTTTATAGCTTGCTTCTTCAGGAGGGAAAGTCTCTTCCAAGACAGTTAGAATAAAAACTTGAATTTAGATGTGCTTATTATGGCTAACAGCAAGCATTACAGTATTGGTTCCAAAATAATGGTGCCCTGCTCCCCTTTCTAATCAGCCCTTAATGACTACTTAATGACAACTTTCTTTCACATTTTGAATGTAGGCTGTGCTCTCTTAGTACTAAGAGTCAGTGAACTTTACTCATTGATATGAATCACATCGACCTGCTGCCAGCTGACAGCCTCATCATGCTTCTCAACTCTGACTGTTGTGTTTTGGCCACTTCAGGTTTACTTCATCATAAAAAGAGTTCCACCTATCCGAAGCCAGGCGTCTCTTTTGGGAGAAAGTGTGCCACTCAGTCCAAAACTAGATTTATTTTTCAATGAGAAATCAGTAAAATGCCTAAAAGTTGTTGTATCCCAGGACACAAAATCCAGATATCTGCTTTTATATACTTGCAAATCCCAAAACAGAAACCCACAGAAGAGTGCTCTGTCTTTAGGCGATCAGCTGCCTCAAGGCAAACTGTGGAATCCTGCTTAAAAGTATAAAGCTTGAAGTTATCATTTATTACCGGTGAAAAGAAGTGGTGTTTAAATTTTATGTTGTTCTTATCTCTCTTTTCCTTTCATAAGGGAAAGGGAAAGGGAATGTACAACAATTTTCCCTTCCGTTGTCAGTCAGCTTGATTTGAAAATGAAGTATAGTCTGCCTCTTTGCTTACAATATGTCACGTTTCTTTCAGATTCAGTGTGGGTTGATACATTTAGAAGTGCATCAGCTCTGAATACACCCCGGAAATTAGGAGCAAGCTGTGGCAGGGCCTATTCAGAATACAGATTATCTGAACACTAAGCTACTGTTACTTTACTGAATCACATACATATTGACCATACTTGGTCCTTTTTTAAGGCAAATAATCATTGACATTTCATTCTTAGATGAAGCATCCTGTAAGATAAAATCATCAATAAAAATACCACCTGACCTTCTACTTCTCCTTCCGTCCTGCTGGCCTGCTCTAACATGCCTCTTCATTAATTTCAGCCACACAGACAGCATTAATTGGCCCGAAGTTAATTGAGTTGTCTTCTAAATGGAAATCACTGTGTAGCTGTTTTCAGGACTTCACTCCGTTGGCATACTAGTGTAACCGTGTAATGTCAAACACACTTACAGAAACAATTATCACACCTTACAATGTCACCTTTCCAAGGAAAATACAATGTCAGGTGAATAATCTGTTGACATATTTTAGACATCTCTTTAGGTACATTTCAACAATATATTGTAGTTACATAAAATAGCTGTGCAATGAAACTCTCAGATTTTTCAGGTCACAGTCAGGAATGTCATATGATTTATCTACCTCATATTGAGAGGTATTTCTAATGTTTTGTCCATCAACATTTACATGAAGGTGGTCAGGCCAAAAACAGAATTTAATGACATACAACAAAAGTGGGGATTTAGCATTACTGCAGTATTAAAGTATTAGATTTAATACAACTGGACACTGGAAATTTAGTGCTTCAGCATTGTGCTACACGATTGTCTTTTGTGACAAATATCCCTACAATAAGAAGCAAAAAGACCTCTTGAAATGTGATGACTCACTTACACCAGTAACCTGTGTTGATTCATGGCACTATGATTTTCTTACTAACTTTCTCACACACACACACACACACACACACACACACACATACATACACACCAAGATTGCCTTTTATGTTGCTGGGATTTTCTGTATGTGAAGACTACAGCCACTCTTTTTGTGTGAGAAGGGATCACCTCAAGAAGGATAAAGGAAGAAAAGGAAGGGAGATGTCAGAGTGAGTATTTTGCAATATTCAAGCTCAAAGGGCAGTCAAGTTTGATATCCCTCTCAAATATGCTCACCTGCTCTATGACTATGTGCAATGCCTTGCATCAGATGGTAAGCTCTGCAGAGTAATTTTGCAAAACACAAGGAAGGTAGAATGTTTTATACTGTTTTTTTTTATTATTTCAGCTGTTACATTTAAATTTGCAATTCATGAGTGATCCAGAGAGGATGGTGTGATGACAATTAGTGAGCTTAACCGAGGCAGTTAGTAAAATAAGATATTTTTAAAAGCTTTTTGTTATGACTACATGACATTGCGCTGGTGTGATATGATGTGGTATGATATGCTCTCCCGGCATTAAATGTGATAAGTTGTTTTAGTTGTCTTAGTTCAATTATAATTTAGTGTGGATTATGGATGCAGTGTTGACTAATTGTATGACTAATAAAAATGCCCATGACATAACCTACGTCTATAAATGTGGAAATATCTGAGTGCCAGAAGTAACCGCATCTGATTACCTACCCGAAATAAGATTATTCTTGCATAAAAAAAATGTCCGGTGGATAAATTGTTGAAAAACTTGCATTCTTACAAGCAATTAGATACTAAACACAATGTTATACAATTTATTCCATTTATTTGTACAGGAGCCCATACATCAGCCTCTCAACCCTGCAATTCCCTTAAGCTACAGTGGTCTGCAATAGACATAAACAATGAAGACACATTTAAAACAACAGAGACAAACAAGGAAGCTCATTAGAGCAGAGATCCAACAAAAATGTTTACTGAGGCAATAGCCTATATCATGATGCTAAATGCTGAAATAATAAAACTACTTTGTCTTTTTCTTTTTAGGCCTGACAGGAAGGCTTTTTAGCCATGACTGAATAGCTCTGTGATGGCAGTCGATCGCTCATAACTCTGCCCTCCACTGTTGCGCTGTTCAAGAAGGAGGGAAGGAAAAAATAGGGACTGTCTTAAAATACCTGCGGTGTGTTTTCATTGTAGGCTAGAAACAGATGGCACTATCACTGAGTCAAGTCTGTTAATCAAAAGCATTACTAACCTGCAGATATACTTACATATAATCTGAATTTGTCTACATATGTTAGTTTTGTGCAATGAGGCTGTAAAAGCCAAACTTATTTCTCCTTTAATAAGAAAGCAAAAATATACATATTAGCCAAGTAAATCTGAACATCTGTGCTTTTGCCTTGTGTCCATTTGGACTTATATATTGAAGAGATATCATGTGATTAAAGGGGTAATTAAAAGGGGTAATTGTGTCTACTGGCCAAATGTTTTTTCCAAGCCTTTGGCCATGCAGCATGAAGCTAACTTATGCCGCCTTTTCCTCCAATTATCAAGACACCCACTATGACATGATAAACGCACTTATATCAACTGTAATGTGATGTGTTTCATCAACAACGCGGCGCAGCCTCTGGGGAACCGTGGTGGCTGGAGGATGGCCATGTGGTGCCTGATGATCGAGAGAACATGGGAAATTAAATCTGCTGAGAGTAGACAACATCCTCCTCTGAGTTCCCTGCCTGTCATAATTTACTCCCATCTTTCCTTTCTTCTACTTCTTCTTCTTCTTCTTCCTTCCCCTCACCTGGAAGCTTTTCAAAGTGTACCTATAAATATACAGTGTCTCTGCACCTTGTCTTCATGTTTGTCTAAGTGGCACAACCCATGAATGATAAAAAAAAAAATACAGATGACAAACACAAGATTTTCTTCTTTACTCTACTTTTACCTCTTCTACATTCATCCACAGCAAATTATATTCTTACATATCAATCAACACCTGCTCATGGCAGGAGAGGCAAGAAAAAAGATGAGCAGTTGCTTCCTTAGTGCTCATATCAAAGAGGACTGCGTGGAAGCTGCTTAGGAGCTGACTATTTACAACAGCCTGAGTTTCAGCCACTCGAGATATAATTAGCTTCACCGTCATGCTGAAGCACAAAACAATAATGCAGTAACCTAGATAAAGCTTATAGTACAGAGAGATTTCACTGCTCTGCCGACAAGGTAATAATGCCTTATTTTATCAGGATGTAAATCTATTTTATGTTTTTCATAGTTGAACTTTTGTTATATCTATATATATCTATCTTTTGTTGTATCCATATATCTGTCTATTGTTCTTTCTGTAGCTTAATGTGTTACGTAATGTGCTGTTGTTGCCTCGGTGGCATCTCTCTCATAAAAGAAATAGGAGATTTTAACCCTGGTTAAATAACAAGTAAATAAAGTGAATAAAGTAAGTAAGTTATAAGTACAATTGAATAGAATTAGAGCAGTGTTCAGGGAGAGTTTCTGGCCAGTATCTGCACCCAGCAGACAAAAAAACCAAATGCCACCCACAGTATTGGGAATTCGGTTCCATCACAAAGACTGCGTGGTCTTCGCCTTATATTGAACCTTAATCTGCTTTGTTTGGGTGTGGAGGGGGGACCAAGATTCTATTAAAGAGATTAAATTGTTTCCATAGCCTACTGAGGCATCAAAGGCCAACCAAATTGCAGCCTGTTACTTGAGTGGGTTTCTCTAAAGTCACTTATTTGTCCATTTCATCATGCTAATGGCAGAAGCCATCATCCCATTATAGCTCCACAGCTGAGCGAGGTTAAACAAATGCAGTTTGTTTGAGGTCGCACTACCTCCAAGTCAGGTCCCACTGCTCTCCCCCCTGTACATCACAACAAATCATCAGCTTGTCTATAACTGCTTTATATAAGCAACCTTCTGAACCCCGTTGCATTAACCACCTCTTCACTCACTGGCACTGAGGCCCAAGAGTCCTCTTTTCAGTCTCCTCTTGTTCTCCTTTTATCGAAAATTCCTTCGCATGTTGCTCTCTGTTATGGAAATAAAAATCCAATCTAACTTCATGGTCAAGCTAAAATTGCTTTGTTCTTCTGGGAAGTTTGTTACACAGTATGACATGTCAAGCAACTGACTGAATATTCTCGGTATGCAAGGCACTGTTACCCTAATGACTATTTTAAATGACCAACTGAAGAAATAAAACTCTAACAAAAGTCTGCAAGAAACACTGTTGAGATCATTTTGTCATAAATGAGCCTAAATGGGCTCTGGTTTTGGAAAACTGATGGAGTTCATTAGTACTCATTGTTTGCAGGGTAGTTACATCAAACACTGACTTGTAAGCCCTAAGACCTCTGAAAATAATAACTCCATCAAGCCTAATAGAATCATATCTCCCAGACATTTCACATAAAACTCACCGTTCATCATAGCCACCAGAACCTAGCCTCGTTTCTATTACCATTCCGCTGAACGAAGGTCTTTGTCTATAATGAGTCCACATTCCCTAAGCCCTACAGTAACCACACAATCACTTGTGTCAACAGAAGGGAAATCCATTTCATCAGGACGTCCAGTCAGTACTTCATTACCATACACGAGGGCAACAACTGTGCAGCCATGTAGCCCCAGAGAGCTGCTGCTGATTGCTAGAGTTCAGTGCATTTGCCAAGAGTTTTTCATTAGGATTGTACAACAGATAGAGCACGTTCAATTAAAACATTAACGCAGATCGGTTCATCAGGATGACATATTGCATCATACCACTCTTCCAAAACCAGCACATGTAACTTCATGTTTCAGAGGAGTGAGGAAGACAATACAAACTACAGCGACACAGAGGAGGTGAGATTACTTTTCACCTTCTGTAACTCCACTAATGTGAAGCTTTAGAGACGTGATAAGCTCAAAATCTTTTTATTTCCTGTGTACATATACATATAGAAACCACTGACAGTCAGCATGTTTTCCTACAATGTTTTTCTTGGGTCAGTCTAATTTGTATTAGTAAGCATTCAGCAGTGTTCTTTAAGGTCAGTGCCATTACAGTTTTTTGTCATTGTCAACTAGCTGATTCCTTCCCAAAAAACTCCCAACAAAGTCTACAATAAGCAGTGTTGAGATCAATTACATATTTTTTTTCTCACATTTATTGTTTTCTTTTTTCTTTTTTTTTTGCAAGGTTTCAAATATATGTTGTTCTGAATTCATACCTTATTTGTTTTCCTCTAGGAAAGGCTGCTGTTGTTATGCACCAGGTTCATTATAAAAGATGGAAAAGGTCTCTCTGATAGTGCCTTGGGATGATTTTCTAGGGTAAGGAGTATGTTTCTTGGTTCACTTCTGCCACGGTTGCTATAAAACATAATTTGGGTATAAACAGTCTAAAAATATTCAGCGTCTATAAACTTCTGTGGCACAACGGGCTACACATTTTAACAGACTGCTGATGGCTGTGTGATATCATATTATGTTAAGCAGCAGACACGTACAGTATGTCTAGTTTAGTGTTTGTTTAGAGTTTGTTTTTAAGCTACTAAGTCTACTTTTATGGGGGGCTCAGAAAGATTCAAGGATTATTCAGTGTTTAAAAATGCACCCACATATTTGACAGAAAAGGACCAAAAATATAATATATAAATATAGTATAAACTGTGATGTAGGGATGAAAACAAAATACAAATAGAAATATTATATTACTACTGTATATTTCTAAAATAATGATACATTTTGTCTTAATATTGTTTAAAAGTGATTATTTAAAAACAACTAACTTATAAGAAAATAGATTTAAATCAGTATTCAGATATATATGATATTCAGTATATATTATAATGGATTTTTTTTAAGAAAAAGTAATTTGTTTCTCTCTGGGGTTTTTTTAATTAATAATTAATTATCCTTTAAGATTAGGACAGTAAGTAAATACCTGAAATACCTACTGAGAAAAGAAAAAAAACATACACAAAAGAATATATATTTGAAAAGTGGGTGCGAAAAAATGCCTTCCAGTAGTAGCAGTAGTAGCGGTTATGAAAAATGTTCAATTTACTCTTTTCCTTAATCTGAAAATAGTTTTACTTTATACATGCAGCTAGTTGTTTAGGGTAAACATGAGCAATGACAAACATAACACTAGGAACTGATACAAGCCTGCAGGTGAAAGCTGATAAACATGCTGTCAATGTGCATTTGTAGACACTGTGTGAGTAATTATGCTTTACAATTTAGACAACAAAATTACCCGTTACATAAAGATAATAATTGGATGGACACTGAGGCTCTTAAACTCCTTAATTCAGTTGAAAAATACGGGAAGAAGAGCTGAACTCTTATTAAATTAAAAATGTGACTAATTTTATTTAGATTTATGTAAGGCTACAGATGAAACTCTGATTTAAGAATAAATATTAAATTGGAATCTCTACAGTTAATCATATCAACTTAAGGGTTACAAGTGTTAAAATAAATAATTGCCTGAGTAATTCCAGTTAAGTCTGTCTCTTTTTTTTTAATTAGAGGGTTTTAGAGACTTTTAGAAATATTTTGTAGTTTGGATTGAAGTAGCGTCTCCTGTTAGTATTGACTCCCTAATTGCCTAGAAGCAAACATTCACCTTAGCAGGACTTGTGAATAAGCATTTGGAAATGTAACTGTGACAGATTCCTTTGAGAATTACTCTTAAGTCAAACTTTTAAAACAAGGAGAGAAGCATAAGTTATTTTAAAATGCATTCAAAATGGCCAGTTGAGAGCTAATTTTGAGAACACGGCCCCTGGTTCCTCAGCTTTAAGAGAAACTTGTACATGCTCACAAATATTGAATGAACTGCCCTGGGTTATAGGAATTGTATTCTCATTTAAAGCTTCTCAGCAAACATCACAGTCTTTCATTTCAGTTGCTTAGAGGCCCTCTTATATGTAGTGATTTTTTCTTTTTAACAAACAGAGAAATAGTAGGGAAGGACACAATTTCATATCT
This sequence comes from Euthynnus affinis, assembly GCA_029490765.1. NCBI lineage: Eukaryota > Metazoa > Chordata > Actinopteri > Scombriformes > Scombridae > Euthynnus > Euthynnus affinis. The sequence goes on along the minus strand of CM055852.1, from coordinate 10,050,039 downwards.
CCATAAAGCACTGATGTTCTAGGTAGAATTTTGACAGAGACTTAGTCACAGTAACGCTACATTGGATTATTTTATTTCTGCTACAACACGACTACATTTTCTAGATAGTATGAATTTATTCTAACCACTGCAACTCCTCTGAAGAAACCAGGACTGTGAAGCTAAAGCAAAAAAAATTATCAAATACAGTGAAAATTACATTCTTCGTAAGAAAATACCATCAACACAATATGTGCTTTATATTCCTTTACTTACATGTAACATTATGTTGCTCATTACCTGGACCATTACCATAACCTAGCTATTATACATACTGTAGGAAGCCATTCGAGAAAACCTTGCCACCGCAGGCCTGTAACCAAGGAGCTCATCAGTATTTCTGCAAAGGTGCACACTTTTCTGGGCTCTCTGTGTACATGGCTTTCATTTGTTTGTTTCCTCAAAGGTTTACAGTACGCGCAGGACTAAAGATTAACTGAGATGAACTGAAGCTGAAATGAGGGAACTGAGGAAAACATGGGAGAGAGGGGGAACGGGGGGGACAGAACTGGAGAGAATGAACTGATGTTCAAAGAGGGGTATTGTGAAGACCAGTGAATCGCCTGCTGACGACCACGCAGAGCGCACTGCTGGGGGATTGTGCAGAGACACAGTCAGCAGTCAGGGGTTGATTTCTACAACCCTCTCTTTTCACCCGTGCTTCACTCTGCCAGTAAAGAGCTAGTCTCACCCTGCATCTTTCTACGTTCTCTCACAGAGAAAAAGAACTCACTCCTTCTTTTGTTCATACAACCACACAACTTTGCACATGCTGTATTTCTACATCTCCACCAAAAAGACCAAAAAGTGAACATACCACAGTCTTACTTCTTATGGTGTAATATGTGAAACACTGTACTGAGCTCCAAAATCAGCATCTCTGTTTCATTTTGTTCCAAAAATGTGTTTCAATTCATATATATATATATATATATATATATATATATATATATATATATAAAACAGCACAACATTGGACATTTTCCAGACTGCTGGAGGAGCAGATGCTGAAAATCTGTAAGATGCCTCCGAATTTCCAGTTGTCACCTCAAACAGTTCTAAAGAAACATCTGTGAAAGGGAAGCAGAAAAAAAGGATTTATCCATCTGAAATGCAGAACCAGCTCAGTCATCCTACTTCTCAAACTAACTGCTATTGGAGATGTCAGTGATCCTTAGGTGGAGCCACAGTGCCCCCTAGAGGTAGCCGGAACAAACAAGCTCTATGACCATTGGATCTATTCGTGCGTTGTAAGAAAGCTTTACCTGCTTCATACTGCTACAAAAAACATTTTATCCATCTGCTTGAGAGGACTTTACTCTTACCACACACACAGACACAGACACAGACACACACACACACACACACACACAGAGGCAGGCCATCTCATAGTTTCTGCAGAGGGATAAGTTATATTTTTTGCAACCACCATCTCCAAGTACCCATTCAGAAAGCATTTTATTGTTGTTTTCTTCTTTAAGTTATGGTCATCCTTAAAAAAATCACTAAAATAGTTATAAGGGAAGGGCAAGGATGTTAAACACCAAAAAATATCAACTCAAGGTTAAATTTACCTCACTAAATGGAAGTTAAGGCTCTTCTATTACTTTTTTTACTACTTATTTTTCATTCCACACTCTATAAATGACCTTTTCAGGTTGTTCGAGACAAAGGAAAAGAGAAACAGAAGGTGCTGAGAGACTCTTTCCTCCTTTTAGACAGGCCCTGTGTCCCCAGTCTGAATACCCTCTCAATTACTCACAGGCCTGATGGATGGGATCTGGCGTGTGTGCAGCATAAGGCAGGGTGTTTTGCAATGTTTGTTTCAGGACAGGGAGGAGGTGCTGGAACAGAAGCGAGAGGGACGAGGGTAGGAAGAAAAACAAGGATGCAAACAGCGGCTTTCTGACCTTGACAACGATGACTTAAGTTCTCTGTCTACCGGGAAGACAACAAGTGAGGACCTGACCTGATTGACGGGCCTCCTCATGAGCACTTGCAACAGTCTCCAAAGACAGCGTTGGTTTCAATGCCTAAATATCGCTTTGTGTGGCTTTGTGTGTGTGTGTGTGTGCGTGTGTGTGTGTGTGTGTGTGTGTGTGTGTGTGTGTGTGTGTGTGTGTGTGTGTGCGTGTGTGTGCGTGTGTGTGTGTGCGTGTGTGTGTGTGTGTGTGTTTCAAATGCGAGTGTCTTAGAGAGAGAGAGAGAGAGAGGCGTGGGTTCGGTCACAAAACGCGTGACTGGGAAGGAAGGTGAAGCTCATTCTCCAAACACTCAATACGGTCATAGACCATTAGCAGTCCAAGCAATGGGAGACATTTCTCTAAGTGCCAGCCGGATACACACTGACAGCAAAGATTCCCATGATTACTTTCCATTAGCCACACCTCATGAAAGATTATTTCTATTTGGCTATGTTGGCACTACGTAGGCAGTGGAGATTAGGTAAACAACTATGACTGAACACATCGAGGTGGGCTGCAGGGCTGTTCACAATCTGGACGCTGGGGGGAGAAAGAAATCGAGCTGAAATCCGAAGGAGGGGAAGCATGCCAGCTGGTTTGTCACCTCAACTCACATTTACACCCTGATGGCAGGGAAAACCCTGTCCTTGTATTGTATCTCTCTCAGAGCTGATACGATTAACTGGACCTTTTAGCGCAAGACCCAATGCAGCCCACTCACCGGAGTCATTTCACTGTTCAACAGAGCAGCAAGTTCTCTCAGGCAGGGGCATTGATTTTCATTCTTGGTGTGACAGTGCAACAATCACAAGTTTGCTCAAGAAGTTACCAGTCCTCCGTCATGGTATCTAATGTACCCTGTGTGTGTGTGTGTGTGTGTGTGTGTGTGTGTGTGTGTGTGTGTGTGTGTGTGTGTGTGTACCTGCATGTATGCGCAACTGGCAACGGAGTGAAGGAAAGAGAACAGAGAGAACGTGAGAGACCCTGAATTGCCGTCATATTGCTCGGAGCATGGCTGCATCACTCAGAGAGTTTATGGCACAGGGTGTGAATCTGCAGTGAGACAGATAGACCCGTCGAGCCCGACTCTCTAGGGGCTGAGTGTGTTGTGCAGCACATCCATGGCCTGACAGAAAATCTAATGAAGAATCTACACTGACGAGATCCCCAAACAGTGGGAAGCAAAACCAAAAGTCATAGGTTTTATCAATCACAAGAGGAAATAGAAAAGCAAAAAGTGCACTGTAAATCTGATACCATTCTTTGCAATGTCATACCACAGTCTGGCATTAGTCCGTGTGGGTTTATTGAGGAGACAACCTATTCAGTGACAGCTTAAAAAAAAAAAAAAAAAAAAAAAAACGGCTCTGTTCCATAACAGTATCATTGTGTCCCAACGACATTGTAGACAGATGCAGTAAAATAAGGATTTGGACAGCAAATCAATTTTGCAAGAGAGTATTGGCTTTCACAAAGTAGAAAAGGAGAATATGTTGTCATATATTACAACCAGAACTTTAAAAGCCCCCTAAAGTTGGGAAGCGTGACAGTGAAAAGTCTGTCTTTGAAGAGTCTGTCTATAGAACAAGAGCTTAGCAAGAGAATAAAAATGCCACATCTACTTTTCATTCTGGAAAGCCTTCTGCTTTGCAGGCTAAAATATTACCAGAGCACTCAGAGAGTCATTCCCTAATAAATAAGGCAGTGCTCTCCATTAAGGCCTGTGACTCAGAGAAGCACATAATATTCTCTGGACATTACACGCTATTATCCAGGACTGTTGCTGTGCTGCCACAACTACTGAGGTTTTCAATAAAGATGAACCACAACCACAGAAGCAAAAAGAGTTTTCTTCTTTCAATAAAAAAATCTACCACATTGTTAACAATATGCATCTTTTTTGCTTGCATGTGGCTGCTGTTTTCACAACAAATTAATATTGGTGGAAGATTCAAATTTAGCTTCTTTTATGATTATTTTAATCTGTTATTCTTGTTCAAACTGTGCCTCAAATTACCTAATAACCAAACCCATGTAAAGTCCTAGCTACTCTTATAATTAAAACAGTCTACAGTTCAAGAGCAATTTAACTAATATCAACAAAGTGATTTAGAAGCCAATTTTATTTTGCCTAACTCTCACCTGGCATAACATGCGGTAATGCTTTATGCATGAATTGGCTAATACATTTGTTAGGATTTAATTTAGAATATATGATGACTGACATCACCCTCAAAAACAGCAGCACTACTACTTGCTACCTTGCCCTGACCACAAAATAACACTGTATTCTATTCAGTATTGACCAAATCAGGGCATGTAGTCTTCTGCCGTACTTTATGCATGAATGACCATGAAGGTAAACAATGCTGTCTGTGCGCCAAGCAACCGCCGCAGGCAAACGCTGTTTGAATCGACTGCATATTTAAAAAAAACATATAAAAGTCAATCTCCACTGGATCAAGGTATTTTGCCCTCCGAGGGTCACCGCTCTCACCAAACCTGTGATGACAGCGGTACGAGCGGTTCCATACAAGTGAATACCAATTGCCTTTCTCGCACTCATTTCCACCCCTTCATGTTCTTTATAGCATTCATAACCAGAGTCCCTGTGCACACTAAATTGGCTCCTGTAAAAAATGATCTAATATAGAACGATGGGAAAGGTTTACAGTGGGTAATGGATTAGGAGTCAACCCCTGTGCATAATTACCACAGTCATCATGATAAGAGAAGTCCTCTCCACTTCACACCGCTATCTTTACGACCTCATTCTGATCTGAGAGGGATGGTGACACTCTCATGAACTCCATGCACAAAGAAAGGGAGAAAAATGGAAGACATTATCTTGTGTTTGCCATGTAGAGGCAACATTAATGATATACATTAATTTAAAACCCAGTTTGAGTATCCTTTCAACTTTTAGTGAACCCTGTAATTTCCAATGAAACGTGCCTTGATTAACTGTGATTGTCTTCTCTTTTCATCTATCATTGTCTGATACCAATCCAAAAGATATATGCCAAAAACATGGGTTACTAGAGTTGATGAATTAGCAATCAGGGAAATTGCTGGGTATTCGTCAAAATTACAGAACAACACGGTATCGCCACTAGCACTTACTGAACATACTACAGCTTTTATACAAAAGAAGAAAAATGCTCCCTTTACAAGAATCTGGGCAAAAAGTGTTCCATACTCCGGGAATCAATAACCAGGACAAAACAGTTGACAGTCCTAAGATGCTATCTAGACAATGTGCTGAGTAAAAAATGAGATCCACTGCTTGGAGGTGTGTCACACATATCCCTCTGTGTCGCTTTCATCCTTTGGAAAAGAGTTATAGTAAGAGTGAGTGTGGCTCTAACAACATTTGATTCAGAGTGGTGGTAGACCCATGTAGGCTCATTGTAAACAGGATGCCATAGCCCGAGCCACTCTTGTCATGCTATGCATACCATCCTGCCCACCACCCCCTGCAGTTTACCGATTGTCACCACATGCCTTCCTGTCCAGTTCCCAACAGTCTCTCACTCAGGTGACAGTTTGAGCACCTTCTGTCCAAACTGCAGCCAAACAGAATTAAGGAAGAATTAAAAACTCAATGAGCCCAATAATTAAACTTTAATGGAGGACATAAAGCAACTTGACGCCCTTTAAAATCTATAGGCAGCCACCATAACAGCAGTAAGAAGCGGGCCCATAAAATTACAGACATTTCTCCTTTGCAACCCACATATTGCCTCTGTTATGAAAAAACCTTGAGCATGGACTTTCAATACACCTTTGGCTTATAAAATGCATTTGAAACATGGAAAACTAAAGGACACGTCAGCTGCAATCGAGCCAGACACAGAAAGTTGAACAATGATTGCTTTGAGAGTTAGTCATTATGTCCATATCATGAACAACAGGGCAGAGTTTTTCATTGTTCATTTCCATGAGCTACAGCAGTTATTGTGTTTCTAAAATTATATTTATAACTCAGCCTTTAAGATAAGAAATCAACAGGAAAGTTGAGTCATCATACATAATGACTAAAACTCAATACTCCATATCACAGTACAGCATTACATCAATATACCTCCAAGTACTATATACTAGAGGGAATGCAGTCACAAGACTGTACAGACAAACGGCTCCTGTGGTTGTTCTTGTCAGTTCATAACTAACTTAAATATGTAAAGAGTAGAACATGTATTCCTGGAAGGTTTTACACACCAAATTTCATCTTTACCTGTACAATTTTACATAATTAGTATCTCTGGGCTTCATTGTTTGACTCAGGTTGGGAAAAAAGATTGTGTTTATTAAGCTTTAGACTAATCCTTTCATGCTGCTCAAAAAGTCCCACACTTCATACGCAGCAGTCTACTGGTGCCAAGCCTAAATGAAAAACAGCATGAGAAAATGGAAGTACTGCAGGCTGGAGATTGGAAGCAGTGAATAGATGAAAGGCAAGAAGTTTAACAAACTATCCAAAGATCTTATCTGTGCACCTTGTACAACATCCGCAAAGTTTGTTCACATGGAGCTCAGAGCGGTGTTACTCACTTAAATTTGGATGTGAGCCACCACAGCCAGAGCATGCCCAGTCTATTCAGCTAATAAATAGTCTGTAACCATTATTTTGGAAATGTTGTCTATTATTGTTAACCATCAGCTACAGAATATAAATAATATTTTTTTAGTTATTTTGGACACGCATAAAAATAATAGTGTTTTGTCACCATAGGAACAAAAAACATGGCCTGATCATTCCATTCGCATTACAATTAGATAAGATCACAATCAAAACATACTACTGTTGAACAGCGCTGTCACAGATAGTAAACAAAACTGAACCACAAAGTCCACCACTACATGTTTTTAACAGTCCAGCAAGCTGTACAAAGACAGCTGGTTCCACAGTATAAATAGAGTAGCAGTGTGCCAACTGCTGAGACCTTCTGAAAATTATAAAAAAAGGTTTCAGCAATTCCTTCAACCTTTCAGACCCTCTGACAGTCTGCTAAAAAGAATGAATTGCCTCATGGCGAACATGTAGCTCAATCAGAGCCTGGGCATCCAGCAGAATTTATTGCTGCAGAGGTCTGCCTGTGCTACAGTAGTATTCAACAGTTTAAAACAAAAACCTGCAATGTTCCGTCTTGAACCACGTTCCCATTCTTATAACCTCTATTTATCTTAATTTAACTTAATAGAATCTTTGCTCAGTGAACAGAACTCCACATGCATGGCTTGTATTTTCAATCAGGTGCTGGTCGGTCGCAGGAACATCTTAGGTGAAGATCAAAAGTAGAGTAGAATCATTGCTCAGTCTTATCGACTACCTTCCCCTTGATTTGTTTAAGATCCTGATTGTAAAGGACAAATACTTAATATATTTCTACCAAAGAATTGGATAAAAGTGCAGTGGAAGGTTTCACACTCTTGAGTCTATACTACATTACCAGCATGTAGTCTCACAGACTCTCAGCATAAATAAAAGAAAAATCCTAATTGAATCTCTATCTATATAGAACTTAAATACATTTAAAGATGTGTAGCAGTTATTACTGCTACATGTCTGCTAAACTCAGTACAAACAACAAACCACATAAATTTTATAACAACTGCTACATTTCTAAAGGTCAAAATGTTGATAAAACAAGACAACTGCCATGACATTTAGGCATGTGTCAGGTGTCTGTTAGGTGTACACATCTCTGTCCTTTACATGATGCTGACAATGATTCAGAATGTCATGTCACCCTGTCCTCATTGGGATGGGTATTTACATAGGCTAATAAATTAAATTCATTAGCCTTATCCAACAGAGCAGTCTGTTTTTCACATCTATTAATCTTGCATAAATTATAGAGCATTAATTTGACACAACATGCACACTGCTTAGTTAATATATGTGTGTGTGTGTGTGTGTGTGTGTGTGTGTGTTTTTGTGTGTGTTTGTGTGTTTGTGTGTGTGTGTGTGTGTGTGTGTGTGTGCAAATACTGCATGAGGAAATAGGAGTGATGAAACATAACTACAGAAAGCCAAAGCAGACCTTGTTAATATAATGCTGCTATACAGCTATGGTGAGAGATTATCAGCCCCTATAGCTGAAAAATGATTGTAAGCATCAGCAGCAGAGGCAACAGGTAGTCTTTTAGCACCTCTGACTATGTGTGTAGGTTGCGAGCCGACTGTAGAACTTACATAACAGTAGCACAAATCTCTGAAAAAAAAAAAGCATTTCTGTTAACGCTCTCTGATTCTACATCCTCTCGTTCACTCACTGTAACAGATCTTTACTGTGTTTTCCCCGCCGGCAGTGAATATGTGACCACTAATCACTGCTGCACATACATGCCACATTAATGACGGATGAGATGAATAGAACTGCCAACCAAATCAAAATGAATTCAGTCATTAACCTTGTGTTTCACTGGCACAAGGTAAGAAAAGAGCTGGAATTGCAGATACCTTTAAAAGTTAATTAAGAAAATGTCATAATATAAACATTGCAGTCAAAGTATTTCAGCCCATGAGAAGACAGATCAACAAGACTGCTGTTTAGCATTTGTCTCAAACGCAATGGTCATGTTGTGTAATGCTTTATGAACAGCACTTCTGTAATCTTAACAGTAGAGGGCAGCCAAGGACAATTTAACAGCTGAGTTGTCTTACAGCAACAAACACCACTAACAGTTCCCAAAGGTCAAAGGGCAGAGTCCTTACCGGCATTGACTATGGCATCCACCTCCAAGACGGTGATGTCTCCTTTGTAGAGAGACACTTTATCACTCAGACCTCCTCCACCTGTCAACTCCTTCCCTTCTTCTTTGTCATTGGCTGAAATAGAAAAAGATAACTTCAACTCATTACATTAATTTATGAAGCAAGAATATAAAAATATGTCACTCAATAAACATTAATATCCATAAACATATCATTATAATTCTCAAACATACTTATAAAGACAAAATCTTCAGTTAAATGTCATTACGATGATGATAATTTCATCCATTACTCCAATGTACAGCAATACTATATATACTTATATATACTATATAATAGCAAATCTGCATACTCTGAACCGTACTCAGTGGTTTATCTTTCTAATTTCATACAGTGCAAAAAGATGAATTGCATGTTGCAACACGTGGTAAAATAAAATCTTCAGAGCTAGTAGGTATAACAAGTCAGACAAGTTTTGCCAGATAAGCCATTGCTATTTTGTACAATATATATCCTCTAAGAAGAGTCATGATCAGCATTCTGTTTCATGGAGGATAATATATCAGCAAGACCCTCCCAAACTTTCATACAGTACAACTATACTAGCTGTGATAAAGAGTTATTATACCTTGTTTAATTTAATGTAGAGAAAAATGCCACAACAGATGTGAACACATCACCAGGTTTTCCTTCAGTTGCCAACATACTTCCCTTCACTGAACATCAATTGCTGTCTGTGTCGGTTGTTGTGTCAGATGAATTGCCACAACCATAAACTATGTTTTAAAGCTCTAGTGAACTTCTTGCTTGCATATATTGTCGAGTTCCCTCATCCCCTTGGTATAAAATACTCAGCTCTGTCTCTGCTGTCTGCTCTGTCCTGGACATGTCCAGCCCCGGGTGCAGAGGGGTACACAATTACAAGATGCTCTGTAGTCAATTAGCTCTGATTGAGAATCACTAGCCCTAAAACTGTAGTCCCCACAGACAAACAGGTTGGACAAACCAATCCAAGCCACAATGATTTGTCTTTCTTTCCTGAATTCCTGATTAGCATGTGTGAAGAACAAAACATGAGTACAGTTATCACCTCAGTTATGTATAAATCCTAATACCCTTTGAACCTTTTGCTTTTAGTTCAGATTGCTGCTGGTAACATTGAGGACCATGATCTTTGTTTCATGTAGGCCACGCAATGTGGCTGTGGCCTCATGTTTAGTTTGATATAGATCAAACTATAGATCAAATTTGGCTTTCTATCCATTATTAGCTTGTGGCTTGAGTAGTTGTGTGCTGATTGTATGTCTGGACTGCAAGGGACCTTTGCTACTGACTAATATATATCTATCCCCACTTATACATGGCTGGTAGTCAGTGAAATTATTAGTTTAATTAATTCCCTTTTTACATTACCTTGTCTGACAACTTATCATTTATTTCCTCTTGGCTGTTTGTCTGACATTACCCATCTAGCTTATATACCTTGTCTAATGTCTGCTTTCCTTTCATCCCTTTCTGCAGCACACTGCCACATCTGCTGTTCCAACAGCCAATCATAAACCTGCCCCGTCCTACATCTGCAACCTCAGCCTCAGTGTCTCTTTCTGCACCTCTAACGGTCATCTAACCGTGACCGCCAGCCTGTATCACATCCTCCTCGCTCTATCCAGTTACATATTCACCAGAGGCCCCCAGACCTTGTTCACCTTTCTATACATGAACTATACATGTACTGTAAGCAATACTTTACCTAAAATCACTTGCAAGACATGTCTTGATTAGTTCATGGCTGGACTGTTTTTAAAGCTCAGTGTTGGCTGACAAGTAGGCTCTTGAGGTTTCTTTATTTCTTGATAACAACTTTTTTTTTTCAATTTAACTTGGCTATACCCAGTTCAGCTAATGTGCTCAAATACATTTTGAGAGCACAAAAAACATAGTGTGTGGTGAAAAATACTGTATATGGTTGTGGTCTAGGTTTATTTGTCATGCAATAGGATTCTCATATTATTATTAATATATAACCATATTAAAAGTGCTTTCTTTTTGTTTAGCCTATCAAGCTAAATTCACCAACACAAGTTAAGAGTATCTATAGCACCTATGTACAGAATTGTAGTGCTTTCTATACATTATTTCATACAAATCGTGTTTCTTATTTGGAAAGTGCTTCTTATTTGGAAAGTATTTAACTTTGATTTTACTAACATTCAGAACTTAAATGGGTATTTCATTTAACTAACCCAGACTGCAAGTCTTCTGAGTTCAATTGCAATGAATCAACATAACCAATGTCCTTGATATGATCACCAAACTAGTGTGTCATGTTTTTAGAAACTTGTTTTGTGGAATATTTGAAATTGTCTGCTACCTCCACTTGATATGTTTTGAAGGTATACTGACTATACTTTGAAGCTATACTGAAGTGTTTCAAAGAGTTGTTGATTGCATGGGTTTATATCTGGATTATGGTGTGCTGTTACGCTTCTCTATCTTCTTTCCTCTGTGTTGTGTCTATTTACTGTGTAACTGAGGGAATTAGCTCCTTGTTCATGTAAGAATGATGTGACTTTGATGCAGTGGTGGAAAGTACTTTAGTATATTTAGTCAAGTACTGTACTGTGAGGTACTTCACTTGAGTATTACATGCTGCCTTATATTTCTACTCAATATTTCAAAAAAGAATGTTGCACTATCTTTATTTCACAGTTACACTAGTTACTACTAGTTATTCTTCTGATTAAGATTCTACACACAAAACATGATCATTTTATAAAATGAGTCATTGTTGTAGATTAAAATACCAAACAGTAAAAAACTGTTAAATCAAATTAAAATAAAAATAACATTGAGGTACTGCTCATATATTCATGCATCAATAATGTTGATCCAATAATATAATAATATAACACTGACAGGGACCATTCTGCAATGCATAATAGGTACTGATAATACATGAGCACTTTTACTTAACTAAAATTTTGAATGTAGACATAATGGAGTATTCTAATAGTTCCACATCTACTAAAGTAAATGATCTAAATGCTTCCTTCACCACTGACTTAATGTAAGCATCATTAATCTGCTTTGACTCCCCAATGAAGGTTACAATATTGTAATCCTAGTTCTATGAGCACAGGCAGAGCCTTCTATTGGACTTTATGGGTAATACTCTATTCCAATCACATGCATGTGATCCCCCACTGAAATTTGCATGTTCATAGCCAGCAAGTTAGCATGTGCCTACCAATTACGTATGTCTCATACACAGTAGCCTATATGATACAGTAAGATTAACACAGTATATAAGGCAGCATCTTACAGCCACTATCCTCAGTGTAGGAGCGGCAAGGTCCATAGGTCGAGGGCTACACATGTGCTTATAGAAATAAGGTGACAATATTGTAACCTTCATTCTATCTGACACAGTCTTCACCCCCTATTGGACTCTAAGAGTACAACAGGCTGAATATTCACCCTGCCACAACATGTTAGCAGACTGCCTCACTGAGCACCACTGGCTATAGGTTAGTCGCTGCAGCCCACCTACTACTTTATAATCCAAGCAACTTGAGCAAAGAATAAGGGGGCCAACCCAGCCCAGATAGCATGAACATGAAACTGGGTATAACTATGGCCTAACCTCACAGGGATCAAAATCACACAACAGACACCCTGCACACCTCAGCCCCCAAGTCATCTTGGATCAATGGACAATGTGGGCATATATGTGGGGGTCCTTACCCGCACTTGGGAGATGCACTCACAAAGCCAACAAGCTAGGCACTTCTTCGATAGGCCTTTACCAGCCTTTCCCTCTCCATAGCACATGAACAGCTATTCAATGCACCAAAACAGGGCTGTGCGTTCAACATAACATGCCAATGCACATACTGGGCACAACAGATGTAGTTTTGCTTCCTTGACTTCCACATGGGATAGAGGACAAAATGCCTCTAGCTGAATAGTTCTCAAACAAAATTAACTCCTTATGTTCTTGGGAACAAAGGAGGGGTTCAGTCTGAGAGTACCAATGTGGTCACAACAAAGCAGTAAACAATTGAGGTGAACCGACAGGGCAAACAACTCTCACCTTCAAAGCAGAGTGCTCCAAAGGTTTATAGGAATCATTCACTAGGGTCTTGAACATAAAAGGTAGTTCCCACTGGGGGTGGAGACATGCATCACCGGGTGTTGTCTCCTAGTCCCCCGTAAGAATAATTTCACTAGGGGGTGGACAAGACAGGTCTGTTGCCAAAGCCCTCATGACAGGAGGAAATTGTTGCCATATATACTTTAACAGTAGCTACCAGATACTGTAGAAAGGAGAAAACCTCTCCCACTGCACATATCAGGGAGTCTAATCTCCTTTCCTCACACTAGCATTGGAATCTCAAACACTTTGCTTTCTAGCATCCACCTGGATGGTCTGCACCACTTGTGCAGACAGACCAGCCTGCATCAGCCTGTTCCTCTCAGGAGCCAAACCTGGAGAGGTTGGCCCAACATGGGCAGCACACCTATCGAGCCCCCCAAAGCTTGGGGGATGGACCAGAGTTGGGCCACCAACATCTGGGTCATATCTGCATACTACAGTAGCAGACATCAGTCCGGCACCACCTTGACCGTGGCGAATGTGCGAATTCATGCGGCCCAGGGGTGGATTGTCATGTGGCAACAGGGAGAACCAGAGTGGGCAATGGGTGTTGTTAACACTGGCGAACAAATCCACTTCCACTCTACCGAACTGGTTCCAAATCTGCTGCACCACCACAGGAAGCAGCACCTACTCGTCCACCTCTTGACATAAGGTCAGCACCCCTGTTTTCCAGAACCGGAATGCGGAGGCTTCTGAGAGACAGGAGGTGCTCTGAGGCCCATACCTGCAGGTTCTCCGCCATCTTCAACAGGGCTGCAGATCAGACTTCTCCCTGCCTGTTGATGTAGGCAACTGTGGCGCGGTTGTCTGTTATCACCAACACATGTCTCACCTGGACCAGAATCAGGAAGTGTTGGAGAACCAAGAGTACCGCCTGAAGTTCAAGAGGTTGATGTGTTGGTTTTCTGCAAAAGGCCACACACCACCTATTGCTCTCCCCAGGAAAGTGCTCCTTCACCCCATTAGAGACACATCTGTGAACATCACTATTTAGGATGTCACTAAACCCGGCAGTGTCCCCATCACCAGATGCTGTGGGGACATGACTAAACAGCAGCAGACAGTGCTGACATTAAGCAGACATGAAGTGTCCTCTCCCCAGTCAATGTGTGGGTGCAAAGTGTTATTCTTCAGTGAGGATCAAACACCACTCACCGCATCACCGTTAGCCGGGGAGATGAGCCATGTTGGCTGGTCCACTAGATAATGGCACCAACAAGCACAGCGACAGACAGATCTGTTTCTGTGTCTGCTTCTGCACTATGTCGGGCGGGATGGGTTTTTTTCCTCACAACATCACGCCTAACATAGCACTCATGAATGGGCTCAGCCCTGAGCTTTTTCTGACTAGCACATTCTGCAGCTGAATGAGGCTGCCCATCCTCTGCTTCCCTAACTGAGGGAAGATAGGCAGGGAAGCCAGCTGAATAAGTGTTTTCTGAATTACACAGCCTCTGTGACCAGCTGGGTGAAGCAGTCTGAGCTGCTATCATCACAGCGTCATGGTGGGCTAGAGAGGTATAAGAGGTTGGAGGATTTTGCTCTTTGGCAGAAAATGTTATTTGCTTTTATTAAAACATTTTAAACACCTGGCAAACATGAACTTGAACATGAACTGTGGTAGGAGGCAGTGCTGCGGTGGAAGGGGCTAGCCCTGCTCCACCCTGCCTGCGAGCTCTCCTCCTCACTATGCTGTTACAGTGATGCATCTCATCACCTCTCTGGCTAGAAGAAGGTGTGGGTGGGAGATGGTGGCTAAGCTGCACCATCTCCTCTTCCAGGGGTGCACACCAGGACAGCCTGTCTCTGTGTGGGTCTGCACTGTCAGGAAGGAAATCAGTTATGTGACTGGTGACTTTGTTTTCAGCGGCTCCTTCAAGGACACTTTGACACACTGCCAAATGTCTGAGAGGAGGCGAAACAAAGACAGGTTGAGCCAGGTAAGCCAGGCCATAAAAGCCTTCGCGTAGACAGCCAACCGGCTTGGGATAGGCAGGGGCAGTGAGAGCTCTATACTTTCCACCGCTATGGTCGTAACGTAGAAAGAAACAACGAGAGGTAGTCGTCATAATCCATCAATGAAGCCACTGAGACAGCCTCAGTGGAAGCGACCAGCAGCGGACTCTTCATCGACACAGGGATCTATCTCGAGCTCTGGGTTGCTCTCATTGCAGCAGAGCAAGATGGCACACAGCCAAAAATGGTCCCACCATTGGCAGCATTGAGTGGTAGAAAGTCCTCAGCAGTGAAAGCAGGGTGGTGGGTGCATCATGTCTCTGTGTTGTCCCATGCAAGGAACTCGAAGCAGAAGAGATGCCCATCGGTGGCACCGAAGAGGCTGAGGCATGACAGGCAGGAACAAGCTTGGAGCGGTGACTCCATCCATAGAGAAGATCATTGAGTAGAATTCACCATTACTGAAGTGAGAAGGATGAGAGTGGCAGCGTGACGCTGCCTTATATACTGTATGAGACACACATAATCAGTAGGCACATCCTGACTGGCCAGCTATGTACATGCAAATTTCAGTGGGCAAGTGTGTGCATGATTGGAGGAGAGTATTACTTACACAGTCCAGTAGAGGGCAGAGCCTATGTGAGATAGAGCTCCTGTCTCACAGATCAGGCAAGACTCTAGAGGTCTTTAGCATGGTTTGCAAGTATGAAAGAGTGGCTAAATGTACAAGAATGGGCTAAATGCTTCAAACACTAGAACTGTTAAATAACTATATTTCAGCTGGGTTGTGTAAACACTGCCATAATTTGTCAATTTATCAGACATTTCCAACTCAAGAGACATTCCAAGACTCAGAGAATGAGTTATCTCTCTTACATTTATTCTCCTCTCTCCAGGTTAGAATCTTCTCCAGACATACAAACTCTTGACGACGATACTCCTTGCGCCTCTCCTCCCGATCTAGACGGAGCAGTCTCTCTAAAAAAGAAAAGTAATGATACAGTTTAGAGAGATTAAAGCTGGTTCTATTGAGGAAGAAGAAGAAGAAGAAGAAGGAGAAGGACAAGGAGGAGGAGGAGGAGGAGGAAGAAGAGGAAGAGGAGGAGGAGGAACCAAGTAATGAAACAGTTATTTCCATTACAAGTTACACAATTTTTCCTCCTTTTTCTTTACTTCATGTCAAACTGACCCCAGTGTCCTTTTCTAGTTTACCTGTCCACCACCCATAACTGCAACTGGTTGTACCCTGATTGAAGATGTTCTCTGATCAGAATGCTCCACCTCTCAGCCGTCATCATCATTGCCAGTCATGTCCTACTCCTCTCTACACCTGCTCTACCTCTCCCTGGCTCTGTAAATTTACTTTATGAAAGATGTGATGTTTAATAATATGATCCTGAATAATGTGATCCTGCTCCATGTATTAAAGTCTAGCCTATTTTAACTTGCAGGGTCAAAGTGCAAGATCAGCAATAAAACAGAGTCTTGCCCAAACACATGTCAGCAGGGTAGTTGATTGCCATCCAAAATATTTGAACACAAGTACTCTGCTTGAATGGCAGTCTCCCCCACTTACTATTCAGCCATGTCCCACAGAGACCCAAAAAAAATGCATGTTGCTGCCCAGTCAGACACCTCACCACCAGCTGATTTACCTCATTAGCCCCTCTTCTTTGGTTGTGGTTAAGGTAATTAGTAAAACTGGCTGTAACTGTCTGAAGTGAAAATATTCATACTCTTGTGTCTCCATGGCTCTCAGTTGAGAACCTCTGTGCTATGTCACCCTGTTGCTTAAACTTCATTGCACTCTGGACTGTTTGTCCTCTTTGCTCTAGCTCTGTGCTGGTCTACTCCTGCACTAACTTTTATGTGACAGTATTGTAAATAGTTAAAATAAAAAAAAACTTCAACTGATTTGCTTGAAATCATACTACCTACAGTATGTTGAAGCTCATCCTTCACACCTAGGTACTGTGTAAGAAGTGTGAGCATTTCACAACAAACTACAGGATAATTGGCTAACATTAATACGTCACACAACTGCTGCTTAACCTCTGCATTGTTGTATCAATCTTTACACACATAGCTTATGACCTCATGTCTATCTCCACTGCCTGTAAAGCAGCCATAAGTTGCTACTGTTTCTCCAGACAGCTCTGGGCTGTTCTACAACAAAAGATTCACCCTAATTATGCGCTTCACTGGGAAATCTTCACTAGACAACAGTCCACACAATGTGAATTTTGGTCAATTAAAACATCCCCTCTGTAAAACAGTTTTAATAAACTGCATGTGATATAGACACTACAGAAAAGCACAATATTAGTTTACCATATTATGCTCTTTCTACCTCCTTGATAAGAACTCAGCATTATTTTGTTAAAGAGACTGTGAGTTATGAGACTTGTCTCTAACACAAGGGAAGCGTAAAATATTGAGGCAGTAGGGGCTGACTATATTTTAGTGAGAGAACTACAAGCTTCCTCAGGTCACCCTCTGGGAACATCCTGCGGTAGGTCAGGCTTACATTAAAGGTATTTCTGCAGTGGGGAATATCTTTCCTGTCCCTTATGTATTTTCTCTCCCTCATGCCCACTCCTGTTGTTCCCAAGGCTGCTTTTATTCTACATGGATGACTAATAAAGGTAGTTTTGAGGTGGAACATAGCAAAGCTCTCTGAACTACACTAAAGCGGTTCATCACTCTGCTGAACTTTAAGTCATCGAAGACTCCCAAAGCTTAGCCTAGCTGTCATCAGAACATGCTTGACTCAAAATGCATGTTTTCAAGTATGGAATGTCTGCATACAAGATTGTGCTACTGGAGCCAAATCATTATTGATACTAAGACCCATATCATGTTTTGGTACTTGATGAGTTCTGCATGGGAAGGCCAGTCACTGATAAGCTGCAGACATCCCTGAACCAATTTCTAGTACAATCTAGTAATAACAAACCCAGGAGATACGACTGCATGTCACATAACACTTCATTTTATGTAGTCTTTTTTGAGAGATATTCTTGTTTCATGTTTCTTTGTTTTGTTCATTTTATTTTACTTTAAGAAAGTTCTTCGCCTTCAGAATTGACTGCATCCTGGTAAAATTCTGCATGTTCTACACATTTTGAAATCAGACTGGCAAATAACAAATCATAGATGCCAACATGGCTTGCCTTCATTTACCTTTGGGGGTATTACATATTACAGTTTCACCCATCCTACAGACTATCCCCAGGCCCACACCAATATTTTAAAAAAAATCATATTAAATTCATCCTTAAGTTTCAGAATTTCTTTCACATTTTGACATTCCTTGATCTCCTCTTAAAGCAATTTGAGCTAGCGGGGTATATGCTCAGAATATGAAATCTGAATTACTTTGATGTTCATTCCAGTGCTGCTACCTGCTCGAACTGGAAACGGCTGGCTAAGATTAATTATTACCTTTGCACCAAGAATTTTAATTGCTATTATTAGATTTTCCCATATAAACTTAAAAAAAAGAATGGTGAGTCAGCAGGCTTGATGACAAGACAGTGACTGAACCTCAGTATGTCCCAAGAAAAATTAAGCATTTAAGTCAGCTCACCAACAATATCACCAATCATTGCAAACAACCTTGTTTCATTAATTAAGTGAAGCCACATCCTTGTCATAGATGAGGAATACAGTTTAATAATATACAAGCTTGGTTCAAGACCAGAAGTAGTATAGACTTGAGTTACAGATTTTTCAACATTTTTTTGACAAAACCACAGGTGCAATGAATAACATTAATAATGGCTGCATCCCATTTAGGTCTACTAGTTCCAAGGCCTTTGTATTGTGCATGCTCAGACAGTGACATAAAGGGATATGGTGGCATCAATGAGCCAATTAGTGTGATTAATTACACCTGTGCTGTACTGTACCTGCTGTGACAGGTTCAAACGTCTCCTGTGAAAAAGCTCGACTATGTCAAGAAATGCATAACTTTTTTTTTTTCTATGACCACAGTATGGATAAGGTTTACATTTCTTTCTTGACATTTATGTGCACAACAGGTCTATACTGCACATGTCTCTGACACCAAAAGCACTTGGAGTCAAATGAATGAGTTGAATACCTTGCATGTAAGCAGCTATCACTGCGTGTTTGAAACCGAGAAGCAGTCCTTCTTGTTGTCCAATTAATAATAATAAACAACCATGTTTTTTTTGTTTTTTTTTTACTATTAGACGCCCCGTTCCTTTGTCTAAGTGCTGTTTGGCTGCAGGAATATTTACAGTAGTTGCTGAGAGGGTATTTTGCAACTCAGCAAGCTAACTGTGAACGTATCACACAGGTGTTAGGACATGTTAGTTAGTGGCACTCTGACGGGTAAATGACTCAGTGAGCAGCTTCAATGGAAGCTAATAACCAGGCAAGAGCCACTATGTGAACAGTGTTGTTGCGAATGTGAAACAACAGGCGCAACATCTTTATAACATCTGTACAGTCACCGTATGGGCTCACCGAATAGTCTAGACAGTGAGTAGTTTCACAGCAATACGAGGAAGACCAGAAGAGCAGCTGTCAGTCTTTTGGCATGGTTAGGATTCATGCTGTCTGCCATGGAGATGATGATAGCCTCATTCCCCCCCAAAAACAAGCCTTACCTTTTTCAATCTTCCAGTCCTTTTTCTTTTTGCTCATGCTGCCGGAATGATTAGACTTCGAGTGGTTGTTTTTTGACTGTGGCAACCCCAGGCTCACAGTGAATTGTGTTCCGGGGGGAAAAAAACTGAAATGTAAAAGTGAAACAGCCTCTGGACGGTTGTCTCACCTGTGAAGCTGTCAAATTTCTATGGACCTCAGTCGGCTCAACCTACCGCGATTGCGCCGTAAATTATGTGTACGATTTCTGGCCAAATGATTGGCTGGTGAAAACGGGGAAGTGGGTTTGTGATTGGTTCGGTTGTGAGTCAGTCATTTATGGTTCACGCCACTTGAGAAGCAAGGTAGGTTGTTTCCGGCGGTTCATCCTCCTGGCGTGTGAGGTTGTAGGCTGCAGGCTGCAGTCTGCTCCGAGGCACTGCGAGGACACTTGGCGAGGAAACAGTCAAGTCATTTTGAGAGGGAAATAATAATAATGATGATAATAATAATATTTTTGAGAGGGAATTTACCTTTTGAATAGGTGTATTTTTTGGATACAACAGTGTGTTTTGTAATATTTTAAAAGGTAAATTTCGATCCCATTGCCCCAAGTATTGGGGCAGTTATACCTATGCTTGTATTGTTGATTGATAATAGAATAAGAAGAAGAATACAGTTTATTTATATAGCACTTACCATAACTACCATTTACAAAGTGCTTTATAAGGCAAAAAAGAACAAAGGATAGAAGACAATGCCAGATACACATATACTCTCACATACATATCATTAAAATCAAATATAAAATAAAACATAATATATGATACTATGATATAATATTTACACCGATTTTATAGTTTATGCCTCTGAGTATTTCCATCATTAAACCTATGTGTTCTATCTACCATCTAGAATGTAACAATGTCAAGACATACAGTACCATGGCCACACATTTTAGTTGCCAAGTAATGTGGTACAAACACACCTTTGGACTAAACTTTCTATATTTTGTTGACACTCAAGTTGTAAAACTAGGTTTCCATTAATTGCACAGAATTTTCAATTAATGAAACCACTGATGTGTAAACTTTCATGCAACTGACTTGCTTTGACCATGGCCCATAATTGTATTTGTGTGTACGATGAGGTTTTAATGATCATTTGGCCCTCAATATCTAAGATAATTATGTGACTTCTGTAAGTGTGATTAAATCCATGCATTGTAACCTGTCCTTGGTCATGGCAAAGGACAGTATTTCCTAGGACAGACCAGATCAGACCAGTAAGTCAGGCTGTCATATGTGAGAGGCTGGTTCCAGAGACCACCGTCTGTCATCTGCTGTGTTAGCACTGCTCTGGTCCAGACCCATCTGCTCCTAAAACCGCTGACATCATCTCAGAGGAAAATATTTTTCATCCAAGCTGCACTCACAGATTGGGTTTTTTAATCCTTGTTTATTTTTCATTAAATACGTTCAGTTAAGTCCATTCAGAACCTGTTATATCTGAGACTCATATCACAAAGCACAAAAAGATTTAACATTCCCAGGACAGAGGTGACAAAATTCTCTCACAGTGTTCTCCTGACTTCCCGTACTGTATTACAGTCAAATTAAAGATCTTTATCTCGTTGAGCTGCAGCCTGCCGCCCTTTTTTTTTAGGAAATTAAGACAATAAATCAGCTCTCACATCTGTTGCAGAACTTCATAATATCTTAATTACTTTCCACTTTAACTATTTAGTATGGATTCACAAAATATTATAATATTGCATCAGTGTCTGTTCTTATTAAAAACAAGAATGGGACATCCAGTAATTTTCTCCTGATAGGCTGTGCCCCTAATGCACACTGACAAACTCTAACAGTATCTTCTCCTGACCTACATTAGATCTAAACAAAGGTGGGATTTTGAATGAAAGTGTCTATTTCATTTTTTTCTCCCTGTACTATTCAAACCAAACCTCTAGATGTCAGTCTTGCAACATTATAGGCAGCAGTGCATTAAAAAGTCATTCTGTTAAGAGATGGTGAAGTCATAACTAATGGTCTGTGTTGGCATCACACAGCATCTTGCAAGAGGCATGTGGTTCTAAATGAATCTTATAAACTTTGGCAAACATTTCACTGAGGCATGCAAAGATTTACATTTTTAGCCAAATTGGTAAATAATCAAATTTGCTTTCTAACTGGATTTCAACCAGAGGACACTCTCCTACTTCTGACCTTTCAAAAAAGCATCATATATTTCATATAAGCCAATCTTTAGGCATACAAAAAATTTTAAGCACACCTGGTTACAGCAACTACTTATTATGAAAAAATAAAGTCAACCATACTACTATAGTTTTATTTATGAGATTAAAGATCCTACCAACCCATAGTCTACTCACATAGGTTTTTTCACTTATGTTGTTTGATAAGACCTCTCCTTGTACTGTGTGACACCTGTTAGGGCAGGACAACATACCTTTGCTATCCCTTCTTATTGGTTCATAGACTTTGGTGACATCACTTTATTCCAAGCATAATTCCAATCAGATGGAGTAATTTAAAGTACCTGTAAGTGTGTGCAGGATCTTAAAGTGTCATAAAATTTTGTATTGTAAATTTCTAACTTCAATCACAGGCCTTTTTTACAAATCAGCTAACAACGACATCCTGTGTTTGGAGTGGGTTATGTTGTACTACACAGTAAAATAGCTGTGTCATCGGTTTAATTAAGGGTTATTGGATATTGTCGAATACATGAACAGTATCTAGAGGGACATACTATGTCTTTTATGTCATGCATCAGTTATCACAATTATTTGATCACTGTGGTTCTTGTCATTGTTCAACAGGTGTAATACAGACAGCGTGATGTCTGATGAGCAGCAAAAAAAAAAAAAAAAAAAAAAATACAACAACGTGAAGACAGGCACTGCAGGGCAATCTGTATACCCAAAACAGAGGAGGATCTATTTGTGTAAGACTGCGTAGGCAATTGTTATTGTCATGGTTACAGCACAAGGAGATTAAGCCAGTGTCTGTACCTACAAGTCACTAGCAAGAACATTGCATCGTCTAATCTGTTGTTGGCTTGATACATTGTATGTTTTTCATATCCCACTTATGATCATAGCAACGTAATTACAGCAAGCAACGTAGGCTAATTATCTACAGAGAGGTGCACAAAATTATCCCAAACTCAAAGTGAGCCCATAGGCTGTAGGAATTATAATTATAACTTTTGTTTATAGGTGTTCTTATGTCAATATCTGTAAGCCTTTTGATGGGTTTTAAGTGACTATTTGGTTTGGTACATTTCTGTGATGTCTGTTCTCAGTCACTGCCTAATGATAAAACACATAATTTGTTTAGTACAATAATTGGTGGTTTTACAGATATTGCTCAAGCCTATAGATTTAGGCTAAATAACTCTACTCAGTGGGGATCTCCAGTGAAAAAACAAACTTAAGCCATCAATGCAACTGGCCCTTGAGGCATTCAGTGGATGCCTTAAATGGCTTAATTCTTACATCATTTTTCATATCTTGCCAACAACAATAAAAGGGTTACAGGAAACATTGCTTATTGAAGGCCTCTGATGAGGTTTGACAGTGTGCATGAAACCTCATCTGAGGCCTGTTAAAGCCTGTAGAGGGTTTATAAAGGTAATTATTGTGTAAAAACACAATTCCTCAGCCAAGTTTGATACACACAGATGTTAACATATTACTGTTTTTCATAAATCTGTAAACATATTTGACCAAACTATTCTAATCTGCAGTCATTAGAGGTGGAAATAGTTTTGTAGAGGATGCTTTGACACAATGGATGGATGTCTTTGACACAATTATTATCCTGAACATGACAACACTTTGCAGTCTAGTGGTTTGTGTGGGTTCTTTTCAACCTTCTCAATCAAATATTTGTATGCCCAAATCATCCATGGTGTCCTGTCATATATGAAGCTCATCTGTTTCACAGATGTGAGCAGCAGCTTGCTATTCTGATTGAGTACCTCATTTGTGCACAGGCTTAAACTGGTACACACCTCTCTATATCCATATGTGTTTAATGTCTTCCTGAAAACCACTGATAACCCTTTTAACTTCAGAATACATTTAAATCAAGTGATCTTTATGACCTAACAAAAACTTTTAAGAAAACGATAAATAAGCTTAACAGTGATGTTGTACAACATGCACCTTCTGTTATGACACTAATAAAAATTTCAGTAACAGATAATGTACAGTACATTATATCAGGTTGGTAAATATCCTGGAAACATTTGTATAAAAGGGAGTTAAGCCTGTTTTTAGTATGATGATATTTATTTGTGCACAACAGCTTAAGACTGGATAGGTGGCTTGCATCAGTATTGGAGATTTGAGTTCATTTCTAATTTCCAATTTCTTATGATCTTTCCTCAGCAACTATTTTATTCATGACTGCAAGCATTGTTTTGTTGTAGATCGCAATGCCTCATGTAGAATTGACTGGTATTTACTTTGCTTGCCTTCAATAGTCTGTAATTCAACTGCAAGAGCAGTTCGTCATGGGATGCACTGTGGTATATTGATGTGAATATAGTGGTGTACTGAGTGGTACTTTGTTTAGTCTACATACTCAAAATGGGTTTGGGGTTGGATTAAAAAAGCATCACACTGTGAATATTCTTTTCCTGCAGGATTCCTGTGGGTTGTAGCTTTGGCAAAATGTGTTGCAATGACTCCCTCTGTTTATTTACTCTATTTAATAAAGACCCTATCCAGCATCTGTCTTCCAGCCTGTCCTCACAGGAAAGCTGACAGTATAGGTCTATTATAACTGGGAGAAGTGACGCAGTTCAGATGACAGACTACAAAGTGACAAATTTAGATGGACCATGGATTTAGATAGATAGATAGATAGATAGATAGATAGATAGATAGATAGATAGATAGATAGATAGATAGATAGATAGATAGATAGATAGATAGATAGATAGATAGATAGATAGATAGATAGATAAAGAGTGAAGAGTGGACCTAGTTGCAAGACATGGATGGCTGTTTGCTTCCTGCTTCTGACTGTAAATTAGCCACAGCATCGTCACATCATAAAACATCATTATTTTTTAACAGTGATCTGTAATGGTTTTGGAAAGCACTGACAAAGGTGACATATTAGAAAATGCTCCTGTGGGTCATTCTGGACTGGTACAATTGACATGTTTATTTGTGAGGATGTATTGCACTCTTCACACCAGAGCATGCCTGTTTTCTGCCTCCTCAAAGCAGCTGAAGTCAAGTTGAACAGATTAACTGAAGTTAGATGTTCAGATGTTCAAAGCATATACACATAAGTGATCCACACTGTTAAGGCTTCTCTACAATTTTCTTTGCAGCATAATTCTGACCATACAGTGTTGAACATATGATTCCTTCATATATAATATAACTCTGTGGTGTGTTTAACTATGATTTTCGCCCCTTTTTATAAAAGTAAACAAAAGAACATGACCAGAAAAGTTGAAATCTCTTTATTCAAAGTGTTTTAAAACAAATAAAATTATCATGTCTTCCCTCTGACTATGCCTATAGTCACAATACAGCATTACTCATCAAAAACATCTACCATGTCTGCCAGATGCCCAAGCATAATATCTGAGGAGAGATGAAATTCCACTGGAAAATGCTGTCACAGAAACTCTATTATAAACAATGTTGCTCACTGTCATCAGACGACCTGTTTTTCCTGTTTCTTACCTGTATAATTTATTTCTAAATAATTTGTTTCATTAACCAGTGAGTAGAATAAACTTTCCAGGAATGCATACTAGTTCCATATTTTCATTATAATGATGTAAGTCTATAGATTTTTTTCAAATGATATCTTAAAATATCATGACTTGTAGCACTCACACATAGAAATAAAACGTTAAGATATTTCATCTGAGGTTATGGAGCAACTTCGTAGCAACAATGTTGCTCACTTAAACTCACAAATAGCCTGAGTGAGTGTGAATTTGTCTCATGAAAAACTGGAGAGGGCCTCAGACGGCTCATGTCTGCCGTCTGTGTGGTCAACACAGATAACACATCTATTAAAACGGGACTGGCAGTTTTCCTCTGCACACCATTAACAACAGCAAGAACAAGTTTCCACAGAGATTTGATGGCATGCGATACTAAAGCCACCCCCTAAAGGCTAGCTGGCCCCTCTTCAGAGCTCTGCACCCTGGCCCCAACCCTCTCCCCATTAATTGCTCAACGGCACTCTTTCATCTCTGTTGACTTGATCCAAAGCAAACAACATTACCCTGCACATTATGATTAAAGAATGTCCTTGTTCTGGTCCACCCATATAACTTCTGCTTGGACCACAGACATAACAGAGTTTCAGAACTTGTTGATTTGTGATCATCGGGGGTTATTCTGCATATATATTTTTATATTAGTTGGTATAATTTAGTTGTTATAAATGTGGTACAGTATAGACCAATAGTAACTTAAATACAATTACCATTACTGACATCATACAAAAGTTTTACATCAAAAGTTTTTAAACTGTAAAGCTGCCTTTTTTATTACTGTCAGATAAGAAATATAGTAACCTATAGTAGCTATTAGTATTATAGTACTATTGGATGTCCATGAAATACTTTCCATTTATTCAAATAATAGTTTTTATGTCTTAGCAGAGCTTCATAAAATCTTTATGTATGTCCAACAATATTAACATTTTCTTTAAGTCATATCCTTTGCGGTTCACTTCTCTTTAACAGGCTGTAATGATGAAACATCTTCAGGTGAAAAGTTCTCTTACTGCATGATAATGACATTAAACCTGTGAAATTTAAGAGCAAATTGTAGTCACGAAGGCTATGTCCTTGTCTCTGTCCATTGCAATACTGAGTCATTCTTCACACTGAGGCAAGGACTGAATGTTTTTCTTCAAGGTTTAATTATCAGCTGCCTGACAGGCTCACAATTTTTTTGGAACAGAGATATCTTGGGAAAAGCACGTCCCATCCTTTCCCTACCTCCCCACTATTGTCCTGGAGAAAGCAAAGTGATTATTGTGAACTTGGATTTGCAGCTGTGGGACCAAAACTAGCACTAAAAATATCTCTTGAAGGATGGATGGCCTCTGATTAAAAGTTCTCAGTTGTCTAACTTGACACACAACTTGCAATTTATCCAGGGACGTGCAGCAAAACACAGCTAAAGAACACCATTATCTTAAAATCAGAAGTAACAATAACATAAACTGGTGCAATTGAAATTTAATGGTAATCAGTTATCAGGTGTTTTCAGTTCTCAAAGGAAACATGCACTGAACTGCTGGTTTTTTCTGATGGCTATTTTTTTCTATGGCTATTTTATTTTTATGGCAATTTTTTGTTTGCTTGTTTTGTTTTGTTTTTGTGTATATACAGAATATATTTTAAACATAGCTATGATAGAGTTTGGTGGCTTTTTGGCATTTGTTTTTATTTGACAATTTGTCAATGTACAGGGACAAATAAAAAGAAGGATGGCATGGCATGCATTAGCTGGACTCAAATCAGGAACATCACTGTTACATGGTACAAGTCTCAGACTGCAGGACTGTATGATACTCTGATAGAAGAACAGTTTTTCATTTAAAACATCTACAGTCACAGCTGTTGGTGTTACTGCATCAGAATCTGTTTTTTTTTAAAATTTGTTTCTTTGTTTTTTAGCACACAACCGATTGTTTTTGTTGTACAGTCTATTTCAGACAAACCCTTTTATAATATATTAGTTTAGTTCACATTAAAGAATGAAACTTTGAAAAAAAAATGCTGAACAATAATAAGATAAGATGATAAGATTGTGAATTCTGGAGAGCCCATTCCCTTGATTGAATTCACCAAATGAGCACGACAATTCAGCAGACCTCAGAAGATGCCCTGTACAATATGGCTCTATTGTGGATGGTTTGCATCTTTCTTTTTAAAATCTTTTTATTGAAATTTTCAACAAAAGTTTCCACAGTCGGGCGAACATATTCCACATTATTATAAATATACACCAATGTAATATAAATATCAATAACAATAATAACAATAATAAAATAAGACAATCCTACCCCCTTTGATTATCTAGAAAGGGTATAGCTATTTCCATGAAGTCAGGGGCTATTTTTTGTGTCAAGAGAATTGTTAGAATGCATGTCATGTTATGTCATTTAGGTATTATGAAAGTATGTCAAAAAGGGTCTCCAGGTCAAGTTTGCATCTTGAATAATCAAAATGAACATTTTAAAAAGCCAACAGTACTTGGAATACAACAATTGTTGTAAAAGGCTCTAGTCATTTTGTGTCTACCCATTTTGTGTCTACAAAACAGAAATCTAGATTTCTGTTTCAAATGAATAAAAATTGTTTTCACCTACAGTAGGCTATTTGTATTTTGAGTGTATTTTCCCACATGCATTATACATGTCAGCAGGATACAAACTAACAGCGCTATAAAAAAAATATTATTTTTTTTATTCTTTCCCTTTCATCAACATCTGAGTCTTTACTGTCAGTAAAGAGTTTTGTGCAGCATTCAAATGAAGTGTGTATTTCAGCCACGTGGGCCAATGTTTGGGCTGAACTCACTTCCTTAGCAACGTGTATCTGAACCAGGAAGTACTTTTAGACGCTTCAGCTAGCTCTCCGTAGCGAAGTGAAGTGAGTGTGTGTTGTGGCTGCAAAGTTTGTCTCAGTTACATTTATCAGTGAAACTACTGTCCATGTGTATTAAACATATGTCAGGTAACGTCGTGATTAGCATACAGTCCTGTCGCTAAAAGGGGAGGAGGAGTCCAATTTGTAAGTCGAGATATGTTTTGTTTTTGTGTTAGCGAGCTGTTAGCTATCAAGCTAACGAAAACACAATACTGCAAGCTTGCTTTGCCAGTTATTTTGTCTGTAATGTGCGAGGTTTTCCACGTTAATGTATTAAATAGACACGGAATGTAAACTAAATAAGGTGTGTTAAATAGTGCAAACTTTAAACTGACAGACGTAAGGCTACATGATAAACAGAAATTGTTTGGAGAGTTGATAACGTCTCAATGATACCCCAGATGGGTGATGATATCCTTGTGTTATGTACAAGCTTTGAAACTTTGGCTTCAAGTCTTATTGATCACAGGTAACAGCAGATATTTAAATATCTTTAAGTACAAAGTAGATGTTATTACTATGACGATCCACCGCTGACATACCACTTATAGTGGTGAACAGTAGCGCTAATTGTGATTCACATTCAGTATGATGAAGTGATTCACGTGTTGTACAGATGGAGAATGATCCATTAATCAACCAAAGAAGTAATTGTCAGTGCTGGTTCATGTGAAAGCCTGGTTGAGAGAGCCACCACACTCTTTTTATCTGCATGTCCAGTCAAAATGGTAAATCACATTGTCTTGTATCATCTCTGAATTTGTATTTCTTTATTCTTTCACAGTTGTGTCCTGAAAATGACTTTCTCACCACTGTGTGATAGGCCATGATAGGCTTGTCAAGTTATGCAGGGGTTATGGAAAGTCTAATCAATTCTGCTGAAGAGCAGCAACCCTCCTCTCCCCTGGAAAATTCATGGTCCAATAAACAGGAATCAAGCAAGAATCAGAAGCCAGGTGTTGGTGGATTTGTTTTGGTGCATGCAGGTTAGTGTATATGCTGTCATTTACCAGCATAATTAAGAGCCAAAAGAGGAATATCATGAGCTACAACCCATAATAAATCAACACTATGTAACACCAAAAAATACGGAGCTTGTAATTGGTTATCAAGATGGCTATTGTGCTCTTTTGATGGAGACTACACTTGTACATATTTTGTCTGTTGTTTTCCATGTCTTTTTAACATTTATTTATTTAGAAGTTAATTTAATAACTATTTCTGCAAGAGTGTTTAAAGTTTATTATTGAAATCTGTAATGCCCACAAATAAGTTACAGTTATTTTAATCACAGATGTGGTAAATGTCCTTGAACATACTGTAGTCATGTCATTAATAAGACTGACCATTGACCTGCATGTTTTGCATAATGAGCTGCTGCCGCATTAAACTAGAAACAAATTACAATCAGATTGCAGGTACAGACTCAGTGACAGTGGACAGACACACATTTACCCAGTGTTTTCATGTATGTGCCCCATATTTGAAATGCATATTGAGAAAGAGAAACAGCGCTGTACAAGTGATTAGAACATTAGTTTCAGCCTTGACCCAGACCATACAGAGAGGACATCACTCCCCATGTCTTCCTCAACTGATTAAGATGTGAATTTGTGCTACAGCATTGTGACAATGTTCTCTGTTATGTGACATCTCCTTTATATTGTTTCATTCTTTCAGCTATCATCTAATGAATGGTCAAGCCTTTCTTATCATTTGCTTTCACATTATTTGCTTTCAGGAGCAGGATACCATTCTGAATCAAAGGCGAAGGAGTACAAGCATGTGTGCAAAAGAGCCTGCCAGCGAGTAAGTTTACTTTATGGGTGTTACCATAGATTATACAGTATGTGTACAAACAGGCATGAACACACAAATCTTACTATGTGTGTACACAACTGGCCTGATTTATTATGAAATGTTTGTAAAAGTATTGCTATTTAGGATCTTACAAGATTCAGTCTCTTAAGTGCTTTCTAATTATAGAGCAACAGACCAGATCAACACATTATCATCCATTAAACAGAATCTCTGAGTTTTCCTTGAAGAGTCAAAGAATGATGCTACATCTAAATGCAATTTTAGGTTGCAGCTTACAAAATACAGTATATGTACTGTATTTATGACCAATAAATGTTTATTTATTTACAATATGTTAATGTGATAATTTCAGAATAAGTGTATTAATGCAATGAAGTCGACCTATTATAGTCATCCTAATGTGACTGTGTAAATGTTGGTTGGGTATAACAACAAATCAGGTAATTAAGTCAAGGCCCTAAATATCCAAATGTGCACAAATGTCCCCTGCTACATTTGTTCTGAATCATTCATAGTCTTGTAAAACAACATATTGTATGATTCATTTGCAAATTGATTTTAAAACTGGGGAATGCTTTTACAGATTTTTTCCAGAAAAATACTCAATGATGGAAATACATTTCTATCTAAACATTCACTTTTTGCAGTTATTTACAATTAAAACACCCAACATAGTACATATGTAGAACTTTTTGCAAGCTTTATTTCTCTTTTTTATTATTTGTCAGCTTAAAAAATCTTGGAAATATTGGAATTTTCTCTTAAGTTTTATTTGAAGTTTGGTCAGGTTGGATAGAAAGTATCTGTGAGCAGCTGTCTTTAAATCATTCCATTTTTCAGTGGTATTCCAATCTTTTCTTTGGCTGTACCACTGACGCACTTCAGTGTTCTTGTTTTGAAGTCATTCCAGTTTTCATTTGGCTGTATTAAGCGCATTATGTTGTTGGAAGGGAAGTCTTAGTTCTTTGGCACTCAAAAACAGGTTCCTCTCAAGAATTTCTCTGTATTTTGTTTCATTCATTGCTTCTTAGATCTTCTCTCAATTTGCTGCCGCTGAAAAACAATCCCATGGTGCCATCATTCTTGCTTTACAATAGAGATGGTGTTAGATGGATGATGTGCTGTGTTCACTTTCTGCCGGAAGTAGTGCTTTGCATTAAGGTCAAAATAGTTCAATTTCGAAAGGGGTCAGTTGCATTCATGTGTTCCAGTCATTCACATACCCTGTTCCAACCTATTAGCATGCTGCCATTTGTCTACACACACACGAATTCACAGCCAGCCTTTGTCAGCCTCTATTTTCTTACTAACAGATGGAGCTTACATGCAATCAGTGGCAGTAAAGTTAAAAAAAAACTGGGCAGATAACTGTAAAACAGGAGACAATGTACATGAACGTTCATATATCCCAGTAAATGCACTTTAGTATTATTAAGAGCAGGAAAGGAAACCAAACATGGGCTAAGTAAAATGATTTATTTCTGTACGTTTCTTATCATAATGGACTTTGAAGTATTGCACAATTAGTGAAATGAGCAGTGGCTGTATTTGGTGGTTTTACTGGAAACCTGTTGCTCTTTTGACAAGGTGTTCCTGTCTGTCTTTTCCAGGCTGTGGACCGGCTCAAAGCTGGGGCTCTTGCGGTGGAAGCAGTGGCTGCAGCACTGGTTGAGCTTGAGGTTGGTTGATTATGATCCAAGTTTGATTATATAAATTCATTACTCAACCATTATAAAGTCAGTATTTATTAACACGCTGCATACAACAATTATTTTTATGTCCAGATTGGCGTTAAATAAAAAACAACAACATCCAAAAAGCTTTCAGTGCAGATAAGAAACATAATTTGACATGTGTATGTGTTTATCCAAAACGGCTTTACTCTGTTCCAACCTCTGATGCATGTACGCACATCCTGTTGGATGACGTAAAGGATGATTTTCTTCAGGGCTAGGTTGGAAGAAAGAATGATTTTGATGAACTCTGCAGCTGCAAAAATGTACAGAGAAGTGCTGTGTTGCAGGCACTTTTGTTATTAAGCCTTCAATTTACATAAAATATTGCTTACCATTCACTTACTGACTTACTGTAAGAGGTAGTTCATATTGGCTTTGACAAAATATTAGGAAAAAAAAACCAGAATATAAACTTAAAAAACAATTAGGAACCAACATAATAAGATCAGTATCAGAGAACAGAGGGGCAGAAGCTAGCCAGCCATTTTGTCAAATCAATGTCAAGATCATTATCTTCGGTGTGCAGATTATACAGTATCTGCAGTCAGGCAGATTGGCAACAATCTGATTTACACAGCTCTTGGTTTTTTGTTCATTTTGTTGTAAAATATTTTTCACTACCTAGCTTTGATCTTAATTCTGTATTTGATTTTCAGTCTATGATGATAGTGTTTCTTTCATATAGCTGTGTCTGCACTAAGTAGTGTTTTCAGGTATTTAAGCAGTGATGCATGTTCAACCAGGGTATCATATAAGTTGGTATAATAAAACATATAACTACAGTACATATGAACTCTTAATTGTCTGGAAATATTGCTGTTACAGTAGGACTTAGAACCATAAAAAGAGGCACCCTTTTTTATCTTGGTTAAACTATCTATAAAAGAATGAGCTTCTTAAAACTTATTAACATTGACAGTGTGGCTCACAGTTAATATTTTTTATTCTAGACTCGGTTGTTTTAATTGTTCTCAGGACTCTCCTTTTACAAACGCTGGCATGGGCTCCAACCTTAACTTGTCAGGGCAAATTGAATGTGATGCGAGCATCATGGATGGGAAGTCACTGCATTATGGAGCCGTAGGCGCCATTAGTGGTGAGTTACTACATGTGTGTTGATATTTATGTAATTCTGCTATGTTGTTGTGGAACTAAAGTTCAGTCACCTGGAAGTATTGCAACAAATCAAGGCTCTTTTGCTGATTTAGTTTCTACCATCTCAGAGTTTTCAGAGATTACTGGAGAGTATTGGCATCATAAATTCTTACAATGGGGGACCACCCACATTATACCTGGAGGACAACCAAGAAATGCTGTTGATATGTATACATAAGCAATCTGACAAACAGTTTTCCTTGAAAGGCTTTCAACTAAAGCAATTTTTTTTAAGAACTCAAGATTTATTCCAAACAACAGCCCAGGGGTGAAAGCTGGCACTTTTTAGTCCAAAAAACAGCAGATTGTTTTTATTACCACGTCTGCATGAGGTAACAGTTAGGCATATAATTTGTACATGATGAATGAAATTTTCTTGGCTTTGATATAAAATATATACTTTCCAACCTGTGTTTTCGAAAGGTCGCAGCTTCAGTAAGCTGTTTTTTTTTTAAAGGCTGAATGTTTAAAAAGCAACCTAGCATTCATGAGTGTGCTTGTGTAACAAAAGCAACAAAGGAAAACATCCAATCCTGCACAGTAAACTCAGTGAATACATTGCCTGTGAAAAGAAACAAAAATATATTGAAAGCATGGGAAATCAACAGAGATATTACAGAAATCCAAACCATATTTACCTGTACTGTGAACCATTGCCTGCAGAGAAAGACTGACCTTTCAGTCTTTTGATGACACCTCCATTTCTATTATTTCAAAGAATTGCATATCACTTTTAGATTTCTCCAGTTTGTGACGGTCAAAATTAGTTATTTTTAAATTGTGACGATAACACTTAAATATTATCCTTAGTTGAAAGAAGAAAAATTGCATATTACATACAAACTTAATACAAGTATATTCACTACATTTACTGTTACAGCTATGCATTTGAACTATTTTGGATTTAAAGGTGCAGTGTGTAGAATTTAGTGGCATTTAGTAGAGCAGACTTGGCAGAAATGGAAAATAATATTCATTCAAGTATGTTTTCATTAGCGTATAATCACCTGAAAATAAGAATCACTTTCGTTACCTTAGAATGAGCCCTTTATATCTACATAGGGAGTGGGTCCTCTTCTATGGAGGCTGCCATGTTGCACCGCCTTGTTTCTACAGTAACCCTGAACGGACAAACTAAACACTGGTTCTAGAGAGGACCTTTCATGTTTTTTGTGAGTTTTGCAGCCACCATAGGTAGCTACATGCTTGGAAGGGCAGGAAGATGGGACAGTTATTTAGTTGGTTTTAGTTTGCAACTTCACAGCTAGATGCCACTAAATCCTACACACTGCACCTTTAAGATGGTAGCCATTACAGATAAACTGTCTGGAGTGCATTACAACTGCCTTTTTATGTCCAACTGGACACTTAATATACAGTAAGGAGTTGCTTAAAACTCCTTTCCGGTTCAGGCTATTTATCCAAGAGGAGCTGTTTTTTGTGTAGATTTGATTAAAGGATTATGTGTTTTCAAAATCTAACCATGATTTGCATTCACCATAATAAAATCAAGTAGTGTGAATTGCTAGCCCTGTGATAATTCTGCCTTTTCCTTCAGGTATTAAGAACCCAGTCTTAGTTGCAAATCGTCTACTGAATGAAGCACAGAAAGGGAAACTATCAGCTGGCAGAATACCCCCCTGGTGATTATCATGGTTATCAATTAATGTCTTTTTAATGTGACTACATTTCTACTTGTTAATGTTTTTTTGTTTGTTTTTTTCTTTCTGTTTTTTCACTTGTCAGCTTTTTAGTGGGGCGAGGAGCACACGATTGGGCCGTCAGCCACGGTATACCACCATGCCCCTCGGAGAAAATGGCTACCAGTGAGTATTTGAGCGAGGAGATTTGGAGGAGAAGTGCATCAACTTGAGTGGATCTCAGTTGAATGAGAATATTTTGTCACACACAGAGTTCAGTTTATCTGCCTACAAGAGAAACAAGAGAAAGATGGAACTGGCAGAGAAAATGGACACAGGACATAATCAGACAAAGAAAAGACGACAATCAAGTGAAAATGTGAGTAGTATTGTATCAGTAAATGTTAGATAAATTATTTTAATGGCTTTATGTGTAATTTCCCTCTAACCACTACCATGGTAATTTTCTGTGTAGGAAATATGACAGATTTAGACCTGACTATCTGACCAGGGACATCATTTGTGCCATACAAAATGTTGTAGATGAGATGTCGGCAAATAGTGGCCGATGAGCCAAATTTGGCCCTCTACCAAAATGTTTTGGCCACTCTGAGAGAGAATCCAAAGAGGTTTATTAAAAATAACAAAATAACCACTTCACTTTAATTAAACAGTAGAATTTCTCAGAATTATTAAACCAAAAGGGACTTCGGTTTCACCAACACAAATAACAAGATTATATTGTTTTCTCACAGCAACAGGTGTTGACAAATGATCACTATGGAACTTGTTTTGTTTTTTTTTTTTTAATTATGAGTGGGTTCTTGTTTTGTTTTACCATGAATGTAGCTGCATCACTTGGTCTATTGAGGTTACTATTAGTGAGGAAACTTGGATTTATTCCTTCTTTTTATTAAATATCGTTGTGCTTTTTATTCTAACTACATAAAAGTTTTAAAAAATTGCAGTGTGTGTAGTGTGCAGTTCCTGGACACAAGAAAACTGAATGAAACATGCCAAACATATCAAGTAGAATATGGTATTTTATACAAGGAAGAAATTAATAATTCTCCTTTACTGTATCCTGCCAGTTTTAATCTCAAGTTCTTCCAGGGTCATCGTAGGAAATGGCACTACCAGGTTGCAAAGACTTTTTCAATGAATTATTTAAGAAACTAATGAGCGAAAGGGCAAAGTTTCGGTGCCCTGAGCAGCAGCAGCAGTAGAGAGTGGCTTGATGATGAGTAGAAAGCAGCTGAGAGCAAATTAATTCTGCTCCCTACTCACCAGCAGTGGTGCCCCGCACAGAGGAGGGTGGGAGAGTTTATCTTGGTTCGGATGTTAATTGTGTTAAATGGACTAAAACGTGTAAATGCTGACAGCTCGATGTGCTCCATTGGATGTGTTTTTTGAACAGTATTATTGAATATTTAGTTCAGTCACATCAATCCTCAATATTAATGATACTGTACATCCATGAAAAGAAAGACTAACATCCAGGTTGAACTGTTTGTTGACATATGATCAAAAGATTGATTTAGGTGTCAAACGGCCAATTGGCCTAATGAGAGTTAAAGGTTTAAGTTGCCCTCTGTTGTCATCTATCTCTTACATGTTTACACAAACCTGCTAGACCTGTTAAAAGATTAATATGTGATCGTTTGGTGCAGTCTAGCTACCACAGAGCTGGACATAACAGACACTCAGACTGTGACTGCTCACATGCAAGTCAAGTCCACAGTTAAGTTTTGAGTATTTTACAGGAATTTGGCATCAGCCTTATCAAAAATTTTACTTCTGCCATTGTCATTCAAAGTCAATTAACATTAACATTAACATAATAACCTCCTTTTGTATCAGGAATGGTGACCATGAGAGACTTGTTTATTTAACAAAAAATGCAGCAGGCTTTAATTTTCCTGCACAATGTTCTTTCTATGTCTCTGTTTTTCTGCCAAGCAATAAAATCTTTCCATCCTTTTTTTCAGAGCAATATAGGCACCTGTCTCTTGATGGTGTATAGTTGCAGTGCAATCAAAAGCATATTGATGTAATTCCAAAAATGCCCTAAAGTCTCACAGTCCCTATTTACTGTGGATTTTTTTTCCTCATTTAAGGATCCTGATAAGGAATGACAAGATGCTCTTTGTAGCATTTCGAAATAGCTGGCTCTAGTTCTTTTTGGCCTCAAAAGCCTGGAGACAGGGCTGATTTAGGAGTGCATAAGAAAGATGAGACAGGCTTTTTTTACTCTGCCATTTCATGGGTTCAATGAATACTTTGGTTTCTGGTAAGAGTGGGCAGGGTTGGAATACACTTCCATAATGCCAATTAGCACATTCACACTGTAGGACTTTATTTATCTTGCAGTCTGACTCATGATGATTCGCAAACAAGTCACGTCC
Source organism: Euthynnus affinis (assembly GCA_029490765.1). Classification (NCBI taxonomy): domain Eukaryota; kingdom Metazoa; phylum Chordata; class Actinopteri; order Scombriformes; family Scombridae; genus Euthynnus; species Euthynnus affinis. Next base: position 10,013,156 of record CM055852.1, on the reverse strand, counting down.
AAAGCAAACTGCAATCAGGGAAGGAAAACAGCTGAGTGAAATCACAATACATTTTTGATGAAATTTGAAGGGCATGAAAGAGTGATTCATAAATTTGTCATGCAGTACATTCTTAATTTTGGAAATGTACTTTCTCAAAGATGATGGTTCTACTTCAAAATGTGGAAGTTTGCACAGAATTTCCTCCATAATCTCTCCTTCTTAACGTTGACTAAAATTCTCACTTGAAAATGTCAGTTTGTGTATATACATTACCATTCAAAAGTTTAGACACATCTACTTATTCAAGGGTTTACTGTTTTCTACATTGTAGAACAATAGTGAAGACATCAAAACTATAAAATAACACATATGGAATCATGTAGTAACCAAAAAGTGTTAAACCAAAATATGTTCCATATTTTAGATCTGTCAAAGTAGCCACCTTTTGATTGGATGACTGCTTTGCACACTCTTGGCATTCTCTCAACCTTTCAACTTTTGCATCAGACTTGAATAAGTTCCCACATATGCTGAGCACTTGTTTACTGCTTTCCCTTCACTCTATGGTCCGACTTATCCCAAACCATCTCAATTAGTTTTAGGTTTAGATGGCCAACAGTGTCACCAGCAAAGCCCCCCCACGCCCCACACCATCACACTTCCTCCTCCATGCTCCATGGTGGGAATCAAACATGCAGATACCATCCGTTCACTCTTTGCGTCTATGACACGCCTATGGGAACCAAAAATCTCAAACTTGGACTCAACAGACCAAAGCACAGATTTCCACTGGTCTAATATCCATTCTTTGTGTTTCTTGGCCTCAGCAATTCTCTTCTTTTATTGGTCTCCCTCAGTAGTGGTTTCTTTGCAGCAATTCAATCATGAAGGCCTGATTCATGCAGTCTCCTCCCAACATAAATGTGTCTGCTACTTGAACTTTGGGATGCATTGATGTGGGTTCTAATCTGAAGTACCATTAAATGGCGATTTCTGAGGCTTGTAATTCTAATGAATTTATCCTCTGCAGCGGAGGTAACTCTTGGTCTTTGTTTCCTGGGGCTGCTGACTGCACATGAAGAAACTTCTTGTTTCTTTCTTCTTATTGCTTCTTTTGAAATTTTCCATATTAACTGACCTTCATGACTTAAAGTAATGATGGACAGTCATTTCTCTTTACTTAGTTGAGCATTATTTGGATGACTACAGTAGTTGAATAGGGCTAATTGCTGTATACCAACCCTACCTCTGCACAACACAACTGATGGTCTCAAATGAATTAAGAAGACAAGAAATTCCATCAGTTAACTTTTGATAAGGCACACCTGTTAATTGAAAACCATTCCAAGTGACGACTTCATGGAGCTGGTTGAGAGAACCCCTGGAGTGTGCAAAACTGTCATCAAAGAAAAAGGTGGTTTGTTTAACTTTTTATTTTTTTACTAGATGATTCTATATATGTTGTTCCATAATTCTGATGTCTTCAGTATTTTTCTACAATATAGAAAATAGTAAAAATAAAGAAAAACCCTTGAATGAATAGGTGTAGCTAAGCTTTTGACTAGTACTGTGTATTTTTCTGTTCACTTGACTCTTGTCCTTATGGTGATGTAGGAAAATGGTTCAGGGTGCCTCGACACCGTGGGAGCCGTTGTGGTTGACCTGGAAGGGAATGTAGCTGCAGCAGTGTCCAGTGGCGGCTTGGCCATGAAACATCCCGGCAGGGTTGGTCAGGTAGTCAGGCCCTCTTCTCTTTTTTCTGTATCCATGTCTTAATCCACATTACAATTTAATATCATCAACCACAATCTACTATACATTTTCAAGTAATAACCAGAGCCTTTATTTAACTCAATGAAAGACTGAACCAGGCTTTTATTTGAGACAGACTACTGTTACATGCAGTCATTTCAATGTGTTCTTTTTAGTTGAAGATTTTAGTACCATAATATCTCATTTCTAATTTATCTTAACACATAGCCGAGACAGCACTATATTTAGAGAACAAAATTATCAGTGTAGTGTCACATTATAATACAGTGCTGAGAATAATTGCAGCTAAAAAAAAATCAGGGGTTTTCCTACCTATTCTGTCTGAAGCCAAGTCTTTAATTAGCTAATGCAACTTCTCATTGTAGCCTTAAAAAGACCGAAAGCCGGAGTGCCCCAGTAACCGAATGGTTACCGCGCATGCCACATAACTGCACTGTCCCTGGCTCAATTCCAGCCAGGGCCCCTTGATGCATGTCATAGCCATCTCTCTCTCCCCTTGTTTCCTGTCTGCCTCTTCACCGCCCACTATCCAATAAAAAAAAGAAGTTATGTGTTTGCATTAATGGCAACTTAATAGCATAAAAAACAAAAAACATCAAAATAAAATACTCCATACCACTAGAATTAATGAATCGGTATGATTTATTGTCTTATTGCCTCATTAACACCATTACTGTGGAAACATCATAACTCTTTTGCTTCTAAAATGTCTACATTTCCTCCCTTTTCTCAGGCTGCTCATTATGGATGTGGCTGCTGGGCTGAAAATGCCTGTAATATGAACCCTTATTCTACAGCAGTGAGTACCTCAGGTATACCAAAGCACACTTTATACAGCCTACGTTTCAGTTGTATGTGTGTGTGTGTGTGTGTAACTTTTCCTCTCATATTAAATGTTTACCATTAGCCTATGTTTTGTTTTGGAGATGATATGAATCAGAAACAGATATTTGATATGAGCCCCAGGGAGTCAAGCTTCAAAAAGCCCGATAATACTTTCCGATGACCTCCAACCATTCCCTCTGAGTGATTCTCATCTGTCACTTCCTCAGTTGATTGAGTCATCATTCTCTGCTCTTTGTTAGTCAGCTGCATGCCAGGTGCATTGCAAAGCTCTTTGGATTTGCAGTGACATTTGACATGGGACACCTGCTATGGACGTGCTAGAAAGAGAACCACTGTGGTGCAGTGGAAAGCTTTTGTCTGCAAACGTCAAGTACAATTTTCTAGAACAAATCAGCTTCAGATCATCATTTTGTTAGTATAAATGAGTGGTATTATACCTACAATTAAATCAGTCAAGTTTTCTATTGAGTTATTTTTAAATATTTAAGTTTATGTTACAACATCTCATGCAAGAGGGATCAAGGTAGTGATGGTATCAGGTTTCATTTTGCCTGTGAGCTATACAAAGCTATTTATTCACCGTATTTCACACTGTTTCTTTCTGATTTAAACTGAAAACAAAATGCAGCAGCATCTAAATGTTTAAATTCACAATAAACAGATACCTGTAGGTGATATGACAGTTCATGATAAACACCTGCTAATACAATGTGAAGAGAAGATGAGAGAAACCTTTATTAGACTATGTAGAAAATCTGCTATGCATCTTAGAAGTGCCTCAAAGATGATCAACTTAAATGCTTTCAAGTTTTATACACACTTAGGATTGCTAACATAATTTGCTGAACTCATAACTCATTTGTAGACAGCCTCCATCACTCACTCTAATACTCCCCCCCCCCCCCCCCCCCACACACACACACACACACACACACACACACACACACACACACACACACACACCCCACCCTACACTCTGCCATGGGAATAATTTATAGTCATCACCTGTCAAGCACCGCTTGTCCCTCTCCCTTTTTTCTCTTTGCTGTGCCTGCAGTGTCAGCATCAGGAGGAGGAGTGGGAGGAAGTAGGTGGTTGCTATTGTTTCTCGTAATACAGACGTGGAAAGTTGAACTATGCCAACTGGCAACCCTGCTGTGTTTCCATTGTGGATAATGGTGGTCATCAAGGTTTAAGGTCTGACAGTTTGTTAAAGGTTGTCAATAATTTATTAGAGGAAATCAGAGCTATTAAAACAGCTCTGGTTACCTCAGATGCTATCATAACACATTTATCACATAGAACAAAGCTGTTGAAATACATGTGCAATGATAAAAAGATTGCCAAGAGTGCAGTAGATAATTAAGTCCCCTAGAATATAAGCTCATATATAGCAGACAAGATTTTAATTTTATTGCATTAAAACCAATCTCTGTCCATTGTGTTCTTTATTTTAAATTAACATAAACAGTTCCAGTGCAGAACAACTTTAACTGAAACATAATGGTTGGATGGATGGTTAGATTGAAAGCATCTGACACTGCTGAGAAGTATTTTGGTCTTTGCATTGCCCACAGTAACTTAGACATTGCCCTTTAAAAGACACTTTGTTGTTCAGTTTTTCAAATGTAAATTTTTAATGCTCTGAGCACTCTACATGAAATTCCATTTACCACCATTACACTGGGATGGCAGAAGAAAACACAGCAGCAGATATCTGCATTCCCACCTCCACTCTTTCTCAGTCTCTGGAGTATGGAAGGACAAGTATAAGGAATATGGAGGTCAGGGTGGAAAGAAGGTGAAGCATACTCAGATACCTCATACTTTCATACATAAAAGGCAAATGCTTGTATGGACTGAACCCTGGCCTTCATTGCATTAACCTGTCTAGTGGAAGTGAACTTCTTATTGCAATAGGAGCCTTGGGAAGTTTGTGATCACCTTAACAGCTCTGCATGTAGAGAAACAATATCTGCCACCTTCCTGCTTCCACCCATCCTCTGCTGACAGGGCAAACACGGGAACAGAGAGGCAATCTTCTGAAGCTCTTTCAGGGTTTAAATTAATACAGCGTAGTAATTTGAACAAAGAAATCCTTCCATTTTTTGCCATTTTAAAAAAGGATGCATTTTTCCTTGACACATTTAACATATACAACCATATTAAAAGAGTGCATGCCTCTTGTAGCTGAAAGAAACATTTCTGGTTGTGAGATGTATGGTTTTGAATGTGAGGAAGAGAGGCTATATCAGCCCACTTCTTTAAGATGCATAGACATTTGTCTGCAACATAGCTTCTGGGGAGCATTAAAATCTTTTGATGTGGATCTGTAGCCTAATGCATCTCAGTGCAGAGAGCTGATTTGAGCAGACAGGCTGAAGCCGGAGTCATATGTACTTGGACCACTGAGATTGCTGGCATTTTCCACCCTTAAAGCGTGCTTGAATGAATGATCACCAGCTATATATGTTATGTTATATAATTCTTAGGACCTTATACACTAATCATAGACTAAGTTTTAAAAGATCCAAATACAGTGTACAGAAAAATTGTTGCAGTTGTTGAAAATTTCTGAAACATTTCTTTGAAGCCAAAAAATTTCTTAGGTGAGGTTTTATTATTTGATCAACTATGTTTGACATAGACACAGAAGGAAATACAGGAGTAAATTTTGATCCTGTTTTGTACATTTGTATCTATGATCACACAAGATGCCAGTTTGGTGTCCTGTTTAAGTCCTGTTACTTACTCGTGGTCTTCTACTTAAAGGTGATTTTTCCTTTTTTAAAATTAAATTACAAGCAATATAATATCTTGGTCAATCTATTATTCGAGTAGATGAGGTGTAGATGTTTTGCTCTGTATATATTTTCACCTCATCCTCTGTCTTCCTACAGTATATTGTGGCTCTGCCTTTGATGTTAGCAAAAAAATCTTTCCTTATGGGGATGGAGAGCATAATGTGTGTTCCAGTGCAACACCTGTTTTTAATTTCCTTACATGAAAGGCATTCCCATCAAAAGAAACAGAAAAACAATAATTTTCATTCTGACACGAGGACTATGATCCTCACCCTATATGTCACTCTTCCTTCCCGTCACCCCACCACCCCTTAACCCATCCACCCACCCGCCCACCACCTCCTCTACTCTAATTTGTTTTGCAATATGTGGCTCATGTGGGTCTCTTGTTTTATATGCGTTGGCTGCTCTGCCTGGCCTTTACTTTGCTGTGGCCAGTGAGAGTACAGCTCACAAACGTCACTGTTTACTCTTGCTGTTGTTGGCTGTCACGTACTGCATCTCAGTTTGTTGGCCTTTTTCTTTTTACATTTCTGTGGAGTTGTTGCTGTAGTGTGGGCTTCTTGCTGCAGCTCTACTTCAACTGTGTAAGTACTACCATAATATCCAGTTCCCCTGGGATGGAGCGGTTTACGGTAAACTCAGTACAAAAGGCACAGTACCTGGCCAATCCGACATTCTGCTCTCGTTAAAAAAGAACTTCAAATTGCTCCAGGCATCTGGTCTCCACAGTTACCGACCTGCATTCAGTTTTGTTGTAGTTACCTGATATTTTATGGGGACTTCATTTGTGTTTACAGAAACAACAAGGCTATATTCTTAAGTCTTTATGGGGTTTTACTGGAGCTTTTGCCAAATGTGTTTTGTTTTCACATTTAGATTTCTTTTGTTTTTCCTGAGCACAGGTAGACTTTACATTTGAGAAAGACCATATGTAAGAATTCAGTATGCAATAATATCATGTCTTTTTCTTGGCAATAACAAGATAATAGTGTTAGTTTTAGTCTTTTAAGCAATAAGTAGCATTTTATTTAAGATATAAAAAAGCACACCTGCTATGTTTTGACTTGGAATTTGTAGAGGGGAAGGTGAGACATTTGTACAGGCTGCCCATGCTTTTTATGGTTCCTGGTTTGCTTAAATGCCTAACAAAACACTTTGTTTCTCTCCTTGCAATATGACTGACGAGCACTGAATAAATTCAGAGGAACAGGTTTTGCCATGAATAAAATGTTTTTGTACTGTTTTACACACAACTTCTATGTATACTGCAGTTTTGTTTCTGTGAACTGAAAGAAAAGATACAGTGTGCAAAGCCCATACAGATAATTTTGTTAGTTTTGTTTTTGGCACATAGTCACTTATGACAGCTGTTTCATGTCTTAAGTCCCTATAATGATAATGATCATAATAAAAAATTCTTTCTTTATCCTACACATTAAAATGAATAATATTTTTGATATTTCGCCATTGAAACTGGGAAAATAATGTTTCTAAATGTAGATGATGGTAATATGTAAGTTGTTTACTAAGTAACATAAAAATGATGCACAGATTTATTTTACAAGTATGCATGCATGTACTACCTTACACAGCCCGCTAGAGTACACAGTTTACAGAAGTGGAATTAATACTGGGTGGTTGCAGTTTCAAATTCCCAGACCAGCTGTGAATCTGGGCAGGGGAAACTGAGGGAGAAACACGTTCTCCTTCAGCAATTATTGTCAGTGTGCCCTTGAGCAAGGCAGCTGTATTTGGCAGCCTCCAGGTGCTGTCAACTTTACCTGAAATAATACAGCTTAAAGGCGTCACACTGATGAGAACATGCCAAAATGACTGCGGTAGCACAAAATCTTTTGTACGGACTGAAAAAGCTAATCCTTTAATTCCGCAATATTTTCCATTACGTCACTTAATAACCAGATATACTGGCAAAATGTGATCTTCTTAACAAATTTTGAATATCAAAGCATAGTATTACAAATGGTAATCAAGAAGTGCTCTTACTGATCTCAACATTCACTTCAACATCAAGATGTGAAACATCAAGACATGATTAATACCATACACAACTGATGTTTTTAAAGTCCAATTTTTTATTTGCCGTAGACACTTGGGTGTAAGTTTGTGCTGCATGTGCTACTACTCTCTCAAAGTTGTCTCAGTGGAGACTTTGTACAAAACTGATTGGAGACAACAACAAATGGAGTTGATACAAGCTTACGATGCATTTTCAGCTGTGTCTGTCTGTGTTTTGCCAGGCTGTGGAGAGCATCTGATTCGCACCATGCTGGCACAGGAATGCTCTGCTGCCATGCAGTCTGAAGATGCCCACCAAGCACTGCTGGAGGCTATGCAAAACAAGTTCATCAGTGAGTCCCTCTCATGTAGCCTGATTCACACTCCTTTCCACACCCACTGATTTGTCAGCTAACAACATATTTGTGAAAAACCCAATTAGGCGCAGAGAGAATTAAACTAACAGACAGATGTTGCATAACATAAGGAAGAAACTAACAACTGGAAACATTGGAAATAATAGAATCAGAGGAGAAGTCTTTTGATTTATGGTTAGTTTTCACTGTTTAAACGGGGCTCTCAAATGTTCCACACATTATAGTTGAAAGCCACAGATAATTTTAGAAGACATAATTGTTTTGTTGAAAGTTCATGTGCAGATGTAATTTTTTTTTTTTTTTTTGCCATATTCTCAGAAGTGGGCAATTTTAGAAAGTCTTGTTAACTGTGTTTGCTACGCCTGTGAATGACCACTGGGACAGCTCCGAGAAGACAGAAGAAAGGACATGTGGAAACATGTGGTGGTTTCTGCCTTGTTCTGGCCTCCTTTAGAAGTCCGTCCCAGTTTGGCTTTGTCATAGACATCTGTAATACCAAGACGCTTTGGACAGGCTGGATGAAGTCAATTTGAAGTTAATTCTTTTGTTGTTTCCTTTCAAGGCACACATTAAGTTAAACAAAGCTCCATAAATCCTGATTTAGGAGGAGTAATGATAACAGTGTCTCAACTCAAGTTACATGATACATTTAAGTCAGGTTCTTTAAAGTGAATATATATAATAACCATACCATTAGTTTTTTTTTTTTTACATCTGCTTGTGTAATACAGTGAGTCTCACGGTATGCTAACCTGCCACACACACACACAAATACTCAAAAATGGTTTACACCCATACATTTAGGGACCTTTCACACCTACTTCATTTGGTCCAGACTTTCTGACTTTTCAGTTTGATCCAAACCAAAATTACAGGTGTGAAACCTTCTCCAGACCACATTCCCGACCAAACAGCCGAACCTCGGTTGGATGAAACTGAACCATGGTTCGGTTTGTTTGTAGTGTGAAAACATTTTTTGGATGGCTCTGACTTTTGGACCAATTAGAGAACGTTCCAGCAGGGTATCCTCATGGAAAAAGAAGAAGAAAAAAAAAAGCCGCGGTAGCACGATGGGAGTGGAGGAGACTGAGTTCTTACTTGAAATATGGTTCGACGATGTTATAAAAAGTCAACTAGAGCAAAATGCCGACACTTTTCAGATATTTTCGGAGATGATGAGAGAAAGAGGATATGAGAGGATGGGAGAGCAATGTCACCTGAAGATAAAGAAACTGTAGTATATATAGTATAATGATATAATATAGTGGCAAGAAAATGAATCTGTTCATTCATTTGTCATTTGTCTCCATTAATACAAACGGTGGTAGGCTACCCACCAAATTGACAACTCACCTACATCAGACACTCGCCTCTCTACAAACCAATCAATGTCAAGTATAGTGAGATGCAGTAGGTGATGACGACAGGATGTAGGTAGGTTCTTTAGTGTGCTCACATAATTGTAATGTGAAACCAAATCTAACCGGATCAAAAGTATACAAAATAACAAAAACATTAACCTTGGTTCGGACACTCAGGTGTGAGAAAGCCCTTAATCTTCTTTTAGTTGTTATACAGTACCAGTCAAAAGTTTGAACACACTTTCTTATCCAAACTTTTGACCGGTACTGTAGGTTAAATACTGGTGAACATTAAAGCAATAATTGTTTTGTTCTCATGTTGAAATGTCAGAGTTTAACATCATAAATTTTAAAAGCCTTTTCAATTGTACAACAAATACCAGGATTTTGTGTGAATGTTTCCTAGTTTTATACTAAAAAAAAGTTTATTTTTATTAGAGTGAGGGGAAGATTACAACATGGAACCAAAATCAGTGTGAAATGCAACAAAGAAATAATAGCATGCAGACACAACAATATTTTCATCAAAGGCACCAATTGGTCCTGTTTTCCTTCAACTTGTTGCTGTCTTGACATGCTGTAGCTGTTCTCAGTCTGCTCTTTTCCAAACCGAGCCCTCTTTTCTTTTATTGCCTTTATCTGCCAAGTTGTTTTTTTTTTGTCTACATGACATCTCATTCAAGCGTACCTGTGCTAAGTCAATTATTTTTTCAGTTTTGTTTTTAAAAATAAGCTCAAAGGTCTTTGGGGGTTATTTAACCGGATGTTTTTCTTTATATTAAATACTGTGTTAAAAAGTGAGTTAAACCTATTGACATATGACCTATTATGTGCTAAAAACATGCCCATACAAATGGGCTGAAATATTTTTTTTATTTAACAGTCTGCTAAATAAAAAAAATACATCAGGACAGAATAATTGCTTTCAGTTGTTTAACTTGGCCAGACAGGCAACTAGAACGGAGGGATTTTCTTCTCATAGATCACCCCGATTTGATTAAATAGGCTGTGTTTTGTCTCGTCCATACATGTGTTATTCTTGGTTGGATGTGTCGGAGTGGAGAGACTTTATTGACTGAGGTAAAACTTGTCATTTCGTACCATGTTTATGCCATGTTCATTCATCTCAAGTGTACTGTTTTCTTTGCATGTCCAGGCTCCCCCTTTCTGGCCAGCGAAGATCGTGTTTTGGGTGGAGTAATTGTCTTGCGGTGCTGTAGATGTGTGGAAGCTCAGCCATCTCAAAATATTCAGGGTATACTGGGTAAGACATTAATCATTTCAAGCATGACCATACTCAAACCCCACACCACAGCTGATGGTAGGCAAAAAAATTGGCTGCTAATATTTAAAAATCTATCATCAGATTGTTGGGAGGAGGGGGGAGGAGGCAATGTGGATTTCCTGGCGGGTGGTCTGTGTTTTAACTTGCACAATCAGGCTCTGGTTTCACACCCTTCATCTCAGATTCAAACAGAGACCTCCCACTATGGAATCAACCGCTAATCTTCAGACAAGTGGAGGCCTTCTGAATACTGCCCAGTTTGGCTGATTGTGTTGGTGGATCTGGTTTCTCTACCTGGAGCTTCTGAGAAAGCTCCTTTCTTTTTCGCAAAGCTACCGTCATGGAATGTGATTTAATCTCAGTTCTGAAAGAAAAAGTCAGAATCTGACAATTCACTGTGTGGCAAAACAAGACATCTGGGTTTTATCTTTGCCATTTGCCCTTTTTGTTGATGACATGATGTGTATTGAACCCTCAGTTCCAAAGAAACCAGTACCTGTAGATGAGTTTAAGTTCACTAAGTTTTTGATTTGAAATTTAAAATGATGGCAGACTGTGCTGTTAATGAAATATATTATCTCAGCTTAATTGGCAACATGTTCCAAAGTACTACTTGAACATTACTTGTCTTAGTCACACTGTTATTCTGCCCCTTTGGTTTTGTTAAATTAATACACTGTGTATTTCTGTTAATTATTTTTTCAGTTTTTTTATCTATGTACTTTCACAGTGGAGTTCCTATGGAGTCACACCACAGAGAGCATGTGTGTTGGCTACATGTCTGCCCAAGATAGCAAAGCAAAGGTAAGTTTTCCAATCAGCTTGACAAGCAACATTAACAAATCTTTAAGACAATACCGGTATGGGTGCTTGTTCATATTAGTGTTCGTAAGATTTAGAGTATCATAAAGCGGTGTCTTGAAGATAAATCAAGCATGCTTTTTAATAATTCATGCACTACATTGTCTCCTGTCTTGACTTCCAGTTTGAGACATAGACTTGAACTTGAGCACATGTCAGAGTCTAAGTTGATTTGACAAATAGTCCCTGATAATGTGTTGCGCCTGATTTGAATTTGGGATACTTGGAAAGCCTTTTCCACGTGTTTTTCCTTCACCTACTGGTGGGAGACTGCCATCTTTTTTTGCAGTTCTTCCCCATTTTTCTAACCTGACGCGCCAGATGGTTTGTTACACAGAACCATCTGAGAAGTCGTCCTTTAAAAAAATACTTGGCAGGTGATTGGATGAATCATCTGTCTATCACCATCTTACCTCGTGAGGCAGCTGGTTTTGCAAGATCACAAGATCACGCGAGCATCCTCATAGAACACTGATTGGTCGGTAACACTGGTGGTTCGCACACAAGTGCATAACTTGAAGCCTGACAAGATGGATTCTTGTGTGATTTGATTGCCAAATTCCCCATCAACTGCAGGCCCTGTCACTGCTTCCTCACTTCCTATTATGTACTACATTGTGTTGTCAGATTGTGTTTGTCACCTGCCAACGATGGGCTTCATCCAAAGGGTTTAATGCATAGGTTTGTACTATTTCCCCCAAATCCCACTCCCAGTTGAATTCCCAACCAGTAGAGCTTGCTTGTCCAGTGATGACTACATAATCCTTCCCCAGCTTCCCTCCTGCAACAAGCCAGAACCCAGGTCCCTGTGGTTGTAGACAAGAATTTTTCCCCTGCACCACCTGTGCATGCTGCCTTGTTTGGTATGTAGTCTGCTGATGACCTTGGCTGTTGTGTTATGGGACTTAAAATCTTAGCAGAACTCTTTTAACTACTCTTTTTTACATTTACAATTTTGTGGAAAGAAATTACTACCTTAATAAACCTTGAGATTAGCTTAATTTAATAAAACTCATTAGCATCATTAACAAATACATAAATTGCTTGATTTGAATCAGTGTGGCTTCATAAGCATCAGTGATTAATGCTCTGGTCTCCTGGCTCTGAGTGGAGTGCCGGCTCAGACTGATTTGTTTGGCTAATGTATCTCTGTCACTCTGTATGAAGAGAGGGCACTGTTATTCAAGCCTGGTTCAGATTTCAAAGTGTTTGTTCTCCCTGCCCCCTCACCCGTTGCTCTCTGTCTTTTGGTCTATCTCTTGTCACGCCCCCTCACTGGCCCTACCTGAACCTAAAGTACCATAAAGTTTACTGAAAGTCATGCACCACCGGGGATATCAGTATCAATCTGCATATTTGTGCTCTGTGTATTGGGCTTTGTTGTGGAATGTGAGCGTGCAAGCTCTCCTTTCACGCCTGTGCCAACGTAAAGAGGTGAGCTGAACACAGTGAACCCTGTATTGTTCAGGGGCCCTTCGAATCACCAAACTCTGCTGTTGTTTGTAGTTTTTTTTTGTTTGTTTTATCTGCATAATACATAATGTGTATACTTGGAGGTTTAGCAGACATCTGAGGAGGGCTGTATTACTGGTGGCATATATAACTAGAACCAGTTGCCCAGCATCAGTCCATTAATATATGCCTGAAAGATGTTGTCTATAAAATTAATGTGTTCAGTGGGCACAGATCCGGCAATGTTGTCTTGTCAGTAGTGGTTTCTGGTTGTTCTGGGAGAGGGTATCCGCTTCCTCTTGAGCAGCCATTGGTGACATAGTGATATTGTAGATTGCAGCTCAGAACACAGCTGCTCCACCAAACCTGCCTCTGCTCCATCAGAGACTGAACAGCTAGTTGCGGGGCAGAGGCTACGAACTCCCATGTGCCTCTGTGGCTCTCACCATCTGCATACCAGAGCAGCTGGCTGTTTTGTCCTTCAAGCCTCCAGTCTGGGTGCAAAAGTAACTTTTACCCCATTTTTCCTCCCAGAGTTGCTTCCCAGCTGAACCCAGAATTGGCCTCCTTTCACTGCTAACACATCGTCCATTGAGCGGATGGCATAGCGCGGGGCATCTGTTTTCCCTTCAGTCTTTATAGTTCAAAAAGTCGACTATGGGAACGTTAATGCGATCAGGCTCCAGTTATGATGCCTGCTGTCTGTAGACTCTGTCTAGAGCGTGATTGGTATGCCACAGAGGCCCAGGAGGTGGCACCTGGTCTTGATGTCAGACATCAGATCTGCGGGGAAGTCCTACTTAGTAGACGGAGCAGAGAGGAATGGAAGAAATGCACAATGCAGAGTCTAGAGAATTATACTACATTGCCAACCCTAACAGATGAGCATTGATGATAGTAACAAAGCTGGGGCCTGATGGGCAGTACTTGAATGACTGTGTTGTCATAGGTACTTGCTGAAGAAAAGATGCTGAGGACTGGTGTTCCTGCTGCACTTAGATAGGTTGACTGAATAATTAATCCTGATTTAAGCGTGTTCACATTGTGTTGCAAAGATAAGAGGTTAAATGTATAGAGCCAGAGACATCCACAGTCTCAGCTGCTATTGTACTGACATTCCTCCCATTCCTGTTAGCATCCCACTGGGCGTTGCTCACCATCCAGTCAGAGTCTGTCTTCCACTGACCTTCTGTGATAAGAACATGAAAGGGCTGATACACAGGAGTATTTAGTACAGAGGTCAGACTGGATTTGTATTGTAGAAGATTTACTTCTCTCACACTGTTTTTTATACACTCAGATTCGTATGTGTATATTTTTTCTGACAAATGACAGCTTCGTAAACCCAGGAGAGCAGTGAAGCATGCTATAGCTCAGTAAAAAATGTGTTTGACGTCAGGCCAGCTTCGCAGACATTGGGCTGGCAGCTCCTCTCAGGTTTTTCTTACTTTTCAATCAGATGTTTGTTTCTGGGGAAAGTTGAGTCTGTATCCTAATCATTTTGACATTGGACTGTAAAATAGCTATAAAACAGCAGCGCTGCACAGGGAGAGCATCTGGTTTCATTCAAACACTCACCTGTGTTTGCACTGGAGAGGACATCAAAACATCAGGCCGTGTATTAAAGAGCTCCACAAAGCCGCATGGACAGGCCGGTGGCGGCGCTTCTGAAACAGTTAGACTATTGTTTTATTGTTTGTCATGATTGGACAGATGAAAGAGAAGTGTAGGATCCACAGCACAACCAGCATGGCTCAGTTCCCTCCTCCTGGACGTCATTACCACTATAAAGCTTTCACTGCTCAAATTGTGTAAGGCCAGAGAAAATCAAATGGCATGCAATTCGGGCATCCTGGATATTGTCTGCTTTGTATATTACACGACAAATGTCTTTTATTATGGTACATTTTGTTTTTATTATCCATCTCGCATGGAGAATAAATAGCATATGTTTTTTTTTTTTTTTTTTTATTTCTAAAGAGAAGAATGTCAAAACCACAACACAAACACAGCGGCATAGTCATAAGGCTAAATTTATCCTTTGGCGTACACTGTGGTGTTAATGTGTGGCTTCTCTAGCTCCTAAACACATTCATATCACCAAAGAATGTTGTTTTTCTCCAACAGATACAATGAAACTGTGTTTTTCACGTTGTGTTTTGACTCAGCCATCGTCCTGTCATGTGGTCACTTCAGTCACTGGGTGACAAGCTGACAACAGGCTGACTGTAGGTTTGCGTGTCTTCATTTTCTTTTTTCTGTCTGTCTAGCATAGCTATCGTGTAATTCTACATTGGACACTGTCTGGATAATTATTACTCTGCCTTTGTAAACACGGATTCATTAAAAAAACGTACGTCAAAACATACATCATGATATGGTACCTTGTGAAGTTCTTGAGATTTAAGTCACTCCCACCAACAGATGAAATTAAAATCATTTTGAATCAGTGCTTTCAAATCGTGTCCGATCCTGAAACATCCTCCCCTCTAAGGCCATGTAACCTGGAGTTCTGCACTGGCACCATGGATTTGGAAAGACACGTGTTGCTTTCAGTACTATGTACTGAATCACTTGTTTGGCTTAGTAAGCTTTTGACTCTTCCTGCTTACTTACTCATGTTGACCATTGTCAGATTGAATCAATATGTGCTACAAAGGCTGCACATTGGGATGAGGTTTAGGAAGCATTGGGATCATTGTCATACACAGCTTTCCTGCAAATTATATGATGTCATACTGCTAATTCTCCGCTATGTGTTCAAGCTGGTTAGAATTTAAAAGAACATGGCAAAACTCTTTTCTTCTGACGTGCAAACATCAAAAGGAGAACATTCATCATGTCACTATTAGCTGATTATGACTCAGTTATGGACCTTCACTTGAAAACAGTTTTTAAAAGTCCTTTCTTTAACCCCACCCCTATAAGATGAAGGGAAGAAGATGAACATAGAAAAGGGGTATTGGAAGCATAATAGCCCCTGAGAGTGTTGCCATGTGTGCATGGCCTTGTCTGGCTGATGTCCCATTGTAGTGACAGTTGCCCTTAGGGTGCCAGGGGCCATAGTTCAGACCTACACAAAAAAAGGGTCTTGTTGAGATGGATGCTCCCTATGACTGGAGTAGTGATGTCAGGCCAATTCAGTGGCCTGCTCAACAAGTGGACGGACTCTTCCCCCAGGGCTGGGGCCAGTGCTAACCTCTGTGGAGAGAGGGGAAGGCGGATGACAGTCATTATTGGCACAGGGAGAGTCATACACCTTTGATCCCCCAGTGGAAGTATCACTCCCGTCTTCACAGCTGTGTTTGCCCCCTACCTCCTCCTCTTACTCCTCTCTGTTTCTGCTCAAACACAAAACACTAGGAGTCTGTTCCCTTTCTCCACTTACTCTGTCTATCTATTAATACTCACTTCACATCCTCAGACTTCAGGGGTACTTGCTGATGATGCAACAGTAGTAGTCATATGTTCTTGGAACACTGGAAATTACTTGTTAAAATTGTTTTCACTAAGACTATGCTTTAATCCCTTGTCAGCAACATATCTCTTCACCAAGCAATAAAATAAGGATTTTTAGTGTAGTCTAGAAGGTTCCTGACTGATATTTAGCATTTTTACTCCAAATTCCACTCCATGAATGGTAACCTAATTGTGATGGAGGATGTTCAGAAGTGTAGTTGGTTTCACAACACCATAGACCGACAAATAATGGTCAACTTTTAAGTTGATAGTATGTCTTGGACACTCAGGTGAAGAGAGACGCAAAGCTGTTGAGAGTTGGATTAGGTGGCATGTTGGCCTGCCCTACAGACCCACTAAACATCTGGCACAGACGCCTGTATGCAAAGTCTTCAAGTCCTATTCCTGAAGAATCTCCTGCATCCACTGACTTTGTTTCCATGGCTGTAGCAGCTGCTTAGAATTGTGGCAAGAAGGTCATCAATATGAAAAATGCCTTCAGGCACCAGTGGTGGAGGCCAGACAATAACACTGAATCAAAAAACAAGATGATCAATCTTGTCTCGTAGTATTATAATAAAATAATAAAGGCTGCAACTCATATACATATATATAAATAGATATATTTCTCAAACTGGACTTCATGGATCATATTTTCACCAGTACCTGGTAGCTCTTTATATTTAAGTGCTATTTTTGCTAACAATATGTATCAGATTTTATGTTAAAGAACATCTTACATCATCTACATCGAATGATCAAGACTGTTAGTGTGTCCTTTTCCCCAAGTATCCTTGCTCTGTATGTATATCTTTGCTTGGTTGTTTTTCTCAATATGTGTGTATCCTCATTTGTTGCCTACAGACACACATATCCAGACTACCACCTGGTACCGTTCCTGGCCAATCCCTGGCTATTGAGGGAGGTGTGTGTCGACTGATGAGTGTAGCGGAGTGAGCCGTATTCGCCTTTCTCCTGGGCTTCTTCAGCAATACTCAACAATATAAACCCTTCCAACCACCCACACCACACACACACACACACACACACAGACAGACAGACAGACAGACAGACAGACAGACAGACAGACAGACAGACAGACAGACAGACAGACAGACAGACAGACAGACATACCTTTGTGATGCTAGAAGTAATAAGCTTTAGCTGTTTTAACAGGTTTCCAGGAGGGAGGGGTGTTAGCTTCTAGTTAGTGCACTTACAGGACTTCCTGTTGCCACTGTCTGCCTACAGCATGTACTCTATGCCAATTTACACCCCCCCTAAGCTCTCCAGTGTCACCTGGATTAGACTTGATGCACCATTGCCTTGATGCACCATTTTTCTTTGTTACTCTTTTCCAACTAAAAGTGTCGTCCTTCCTTTTGTATATAAGCTATGATTTAGGTAAACAGGGTGGATGTTCATGTTATTTTGTATTGCTGAACAGATGTGACTATTTTCAAACTTTTAGGAATTTAAAATGCATACCTTATTTTGTCGTTAAAATACTTTTCAAGTATAAAGGATGTCAGTATGCACCTTGTGGAATGCCTGCTACTCAAGATAACTGTTGTGAATGGAGCATTTATAGCTGTGAGAGTTTGAACAGTGATGATAAAAGCAATTTATAATGTTGAACACGTACAGACCAACTTCCATGTACTCACACATATTAATCCTCCAGCATACTGTATAATGTAGCATTTATGTGCATCTTAGATCATGATGAGTTTTATAAATATTACAGCCATAGAATTTGCTTTGCTATCAGTGTTTTTAAAATGTGAACACAGCTATTGCATGTACAAAAAAAACCTCCAGTAAGCCACTTTCTGTTCTCTAACAGGTGTAGAGTTGATCAAGAAGCAGGAAGCTATGCACTTCCAGAGTGATGCTGATACTATAGCGCTCAGGTAGCAGTAATTGATCCCACCACCAAACATGACTGTTAGTCATCATTTAAAAACACAATTTATATTTGTAGAGTCACATTGACAGACATGTATTTTCTTGTTTAGAGAAAAAAGGACCGCTAAAAACTAATTTATGCATTTTTAAGCCCATCAAATGGTGCTGTTGAGAACTGTACTTGAAAAGAGTAAAGGTCTAACTAAATTGATACTTGTGTCGGGATAATCAGTTTCTCTGATTTTGCTGTTTAACTCAGTTACTAATAAGAATTCCAACAAAACCATAATAGAGCTTGTCTAATCTTTACTTGAAAATGCAACTAATATAAAATGTTATAAGCTATGGAAATGATTGCACAGCTCTCTACAGTGCTTGAAAAGTAAATAAAATCTATGTTGCTACATTTCTGTGTCTAACTGTCTTTAGTCTCTTGAACTTCACAACATGAGACATTTTCTTTGAATTGTACTGTTTCTTCTCCAAAAAAGACACACATTGCTACTGGGAGAGCCGTTTGTGTAAACCATAACAGACAGCATAAATATCATAATCTGAACTGTGGACTGCCAAAAATGTATAGTCTGGGAATAAATTACATACTAGACAGTAACTGATGTGGAAAAAAAAAGAATTCTGCAGGAGTCGTGAGCATTGAAACTTCTCGGCATGTGAAAAAAAATATTGAAGTCTATGTTTGTTGAGGAACTTTAATGACTATTACAAATGTGTGCCATTCTCCCACAAACACACAAGATATTCCTTTTCTTAGCCACTGTTGGATTACATAACCAAACTGCCATTCTCCAAAGATTCACAAAATGATTCATTTGATTCCTCTTAAATGTATATAAATTATGTATATATACTGTATATAATAAGTATGTACTGTAGGTTAATTCAGCGGTCTTGGCACTAACTAAAGAATGACATGTATTTATAACAGTTGTATCAGTCTCTAGGCATGAGTTGGTCCAGTTGCTGGTCTGGATCGTGGCCACTGTAGTGTCTGTGAGGAATGTGCAATAGAGATGTTCAAGAAGATAAATATATTCGCAGTATGAGGCGAGAGATGCCTCCCTGTCCGTGCACAGGGCCTGGTTGTGGGATAAGAGCACATATTGATTACGTCCACGGCTAGTTTGCCTTTCAGGTGTAAGATGTCACAGTCTTTGGACATCACGAAAATGTAGCTGACTGGTCGGGAGGAGCAGCAGAAGGTTGGTGCTGTGCTGTGCATATTTGTTTTTTATTCCACAGCCTCCTGACCCTGGTTTGATCTAGAGGGTCCATCTAAAAGGAGACGTATGTTACCTTGCCCCTCACCCACACTCACACCTCCATTAGCTTGATTATGTGTTATTACAGAGCACCCTCTTTTCATCTAGCTAATCTGTGTTGCTGGGAGACCCTCAGCCCTATTCAAGCACAGAACCTTCCCCTTCAAACATCATCCCTCTCTGTCCTGGATCCCCTTTTGCTTTGAAAAAGGATCCTGGGTCTTTAAAAAGTGGACGGGGTCCCTGAGCCATTCAAGGTGTATCCAATGCCTCGCGCTCAGCAAGGCTCTTAAATGCAAAACAGACGGTGGAGCAAATAAAGATCAAAGGCAGCAGCCTTGCCTGCCTGGCCCGCTGTCCTCACATGCCAAGCGGTGCTGTCACAGTGAATCACAGCCATGCAGCTTCCGTGCTCATGCTGCCCCCCCTCACTCACCACCTCAGGGCCACCAACCCCCTCAACACTGTTGCAGCCCCTGTGTGCCAGTGTCTAACATCCACACACACACACACACACAGGGTTAAAACCAGACAGTGTATGAGTTGCCTGCCTTTGTCAGATGAAGCCAGAACTGAGGAGGGTCAGACATCTCTCACCTTTATTCACATCAAGATCCTCTCTTAGCATGTTATGAGTAAACAGTTGAGCATTGCAAGTATGTCATAGTGCTTTATTCACTCTGCCAATGCTGTGCGTGTGCATGCTGACTCAAAATTAATATTGTTTTTCTTTGCAATGACCCGTTGGATTCAAAATAAAGTCTGCCTTTTAAAAGGCTGCCTCTTAAAAGTCAGTTTGCATTAGATTGAAACTTACTTCCCCTCACTTCTACCAGCATGTGATGCAAGCATAAGCATATAAAATGTGTGGTTGTACATTAGTCATAAGTTTAGCCCAATGAAAGGCATGGCTGAATATAATAACTCTTTTATAAGAGGGCAAAGCAGATTTGTTTTTCTCTGTTGTCCTCATTTATCCAACAGCTTTGTTTGTTTGAATTTATGAGTAGGCTCATGTTGCAGTATATTAGCTTTAGTATGAGCTGGTATAGAAGACACAGGCCAGAGTCAGATGACACTCAAGCCACTCAGCCCATCTACAACGATGATGTCCAGTGCATGGTGATGCTACTGTATATGTCCAAGTGAGTTAGAGCGTTTAGTTATGTGCTCTGCCATTGTTCTGTCATAGACAGTGCGACTGCAGCATCTCAGCGATCTCCTGGCAAGCAGGGGTTAAGTAAAGCACCCCACCCTCTCAGATGCTCAACAGCTACTTGACCTGTTTGTTCAGCTGTACACCCAGGCGCATGTTCACCCCCCCCTCCCACCTCCACCCCCAACCCTCACCCACTCCTCCCCTGGCTCACTGTGCCAGAGATGCAAGCCTATGGCAGGCGGAGTGCCAGCAGCCCCGCCTCTGTTTTGCTGCTAAGACAGAGGGGGTGAAGGTTGACGGGGAGGGATACAGCGGCTAGATAAGTAACCTCCTGGTGCAGGTCAGCTATTCCAGATTAGAAGACCAAAGACAAACCTTTTAATTAGGTTTGCTGTGCAGTAAGGGCTCTGCGGTATTGCGGCCCAGACACTTCCTGCATTGTGCTACACCACCCATAAAGTAGCAGAGCGAGGGAGCGAGTGAAAGAAAGTGAGGGCGAGAGGCTAAAAATGACTCTGCCACATCTGCGCCACACCACAAAACAAAGAGATGCCTGATTGCCACCGTGCAACCCCATCTTTTATGTTATGGTTATTCACCTACAGTACAAGAACCCCTACAGTGAGCGCTGGCATGCACAACAAAGCACATGAACCTGTTGTAATGGGAGATCTTTCTGCAAAGAGTTCATCATTTATTAAACATTAACCCATCCAATTTTCTTCTGCTTTCTTCTTCTTTTTAACTCTTCTTGTTTTTTCATTCCCACAGTTAGTGTTTGTGTGGAGACCCATTGAGAAATCCCAGAACCAACCCTGTCAAACTCGGTCTAAAACGGTGTAAGTACGTTGGACATAATTTCTTTCTCATAACAAAAATAGAGGCAAAATACCAACAATCATATCTTGGTAATGCTTAATGAGCCCTTTCGGATCCTTGACAATATACCACTAATATGGTGCTTTGCATCCTTTGAAACATACCAGAGTCCTGGAAATAGTAACACAAAAGCGAGGCCTCACTGACGCCCCACAGCCAACGCAACAAGTTCTCTCTGTACTCTCTGTACTCAATGGTCTATATCTGCCTTCGCACACATTTTCACACCAATTACAATGAGACTTCAAATCCCTCTAGGCTATTCCTACCTGCACCTTGGCACAGGAATCACAGTGCAAGTCGTGCTAGTGTTTGCAGGGAGGGGGAGAAGAAATGGAAGATGAAAAGTGAGGAGGGTGTACGAGTAATTGCCTGCTCTCGAGACGCGTGGAGCCTGTCTGGAGAAGAGATACTGGGGGAGGAGGAGGGGGTGGAGGTATGTCATCAATTTGAGCTCGGCCCTAATATTTCAAAATACAGACCAACACCTCGCTTTGATCTTCGTGGCCTGTGCAGCAGACGGTCTGCTAAGATGATCATCCATGCTGGTTACTGTAATCTAAACCTGGAACTACGCTTTTACTGAGGAGGGGGACAGAGGGCGGAAAAAAGAAAGGTTTACACGCTACGGGTCGGATAATGCAGAGAGAGAAGTTAGTCTGCATTGTAAAAGAATATATGTGAGTCATTTACAGCGAGTATTTAAAGGTGGGTTGTTGATAAAAGGCTGTGTTTGGGATAAATGGGTCGAAGTACGCGTGCGGAGGAATTTTGTATGAAAAGTGAAGCAACTAGGCGGTTGCAAGTAGCGCCTCAGGGGTGTGGAACGTGCTGAGGCCTGCTGCATTATAAAGACAAGCCCTGCACCCGGCCAGCTGTGCCGTACACAAGACTGGAGGAATGAGGGCACCATGAATGGCTTTCTCTGTGTGACAATGACTGCAGCACTCAGAGGAGAGAATGGTCAGAGGTCCCTGCTACGGACAGGCAACGTCGTGTGTGTGTGTGTGTGCGTATGTACACTGAGAAATTACTCAGGAATGTGAGGATACATGCCAAAGACAAAGAATTTGAGTCACATTCAAGGGAACCTTACCCTCCTCACCCTCTGAAGAAATATCGCAATCCCATCAAAAGGCCTGGCCTGAGAGCCACACTGGATGGAACTAATGGAAGTCTTGTGCACTGGCTTAAGCCTGTTGGATGAGTTTAATTGTTGAGATGAGATAGGGTTTTTTTTTTTCTCACAGATGAATTTCCTCTGACAGGAGGAAAAATCTAATAGCAGCTGATCCAACTGCTCTCGCAATATTGTTAATTTACCA
This sequence comes from Euthynnus affinis, assembly GCA_029490765.1. NCBI lineage: Eukaryota > Metazoa > Chordata > Actinopteri > Scombriformes > Scombridae > Euthynnus > Euthynnus affinis. The sequence continues at coordinate 9,990,386 of CM055852.1, read as the reverse complement.
CCTTTGGAGATCATAGATGCAAGGTGAACTTGGCAAATCAGAGCAAAAGTTTTTGTTTTCTAGCAACACATTTATTGGCTTTTTAAAAATTTATTTATAGATTTATATCTCAAAAATCTTTCCGTACAATTGTATTCACACATTCTTTACGCTCTACCATGGTTTAATCCTAACTTGAGACAGGGACACACACATTGATGGCAAAGTTTGAGCAAGAGAGGAGTCTCAAGTTAGCATTCAGCCATATGTGAATCAGAAACCACAGTCATAGACACCCAACTCAGACACAGCTACAACTTAATAAATACTTTACAAAAATAATGCAGGCTTTTTACAAGGAAGATCCGCCTCAGAGAGACAGGGAACACGGTTGTAAATTATTGGTAAAAAAAAAAAAAAAAAAAAATTAAATGTGCATGCTAAATAAACATACTCACAAGCTTACATGAGAACCTGGATATTGCAAACGGGAGACAAAATGGGAGAAAATGGTCAAAGTTTCGTACCCTGTCCTCTGTCCCCCTCCCCTCCCCCCAACCCCCAACACATTCCTGAAGGATCTCATTATTCTATTACCACAGGCCTCTCAGATTCACCAGACATAAACAATCTATGGAGACAAACATGGACACAATCTAAATGGACATACCTACTATAATAATTTTCCCTTTTTAAGAATAGAAACTCAGTTCTCCCTTTAGTGACCAAATCTGAAAGAGTTATGACTGGCGAGACAAATTACCGGCAAATATTTTCATGAATTTTTTTCATGTTTTATAAAAAAACATTTCAAAAAAACAAAGCATCGTTTTGTGCCTGGTTTTGGTGAAGTCAAGAGAAGTTCCTTGTGTCCAAGTAAGGGTTCTGACTCTGTTGGATTTTAAATCCTCTTGGTTCAAAAGAGCAGTAAGTCTTCTTCCTCAGAGCCTAAAAGTTCATGTGTTATTTGACCTAAAAGAGAATAAAAAATGGTTTCAGCACCATTTTTGAGGTTTAACTGAATATCTAAGTGTTTTTTTCTCCATTCGCTTTAAAGTGGGCTAGAATTCCCTTGCTTCTTCAAACTGTTTGTAGTAGTCCTCATCCTGAGGGTTGTCAGGACACTTCTGTCCATTGTTTGGCGGCCTGGCCTGGTTGTAGCGGCTCCAGTCTCCCTTGCAGATGATCCAAGGCAAGATGTCCACCTTATAGTGCAGGTCGGCTGAGAACTCTGTGCTGATGAGGTTGGGCGTGCCGGCTCCTTTGCCGCGAGTGATGAGCTTCATGTTGTCGTCGTAGCAGCAGTGCTGTGCGGCCAGTGTGGTGGACTCCAGCGTCAGCATGGAGCGGATGCAGTAACGTGCCGTGGGCTTGTAGATCTCCAGCTTTTCTTTTGGCCCGCTGGCGTCTTTCCAACGGAAATCTCTGCGCGTAGGAGCATCGTGTACATCGGCCGTGCTGTACGCCACCTCAGTCGGGTAAGAGCAAGGGCAGCTGGGAAGGTCGTTCGACACCTTGCTCATGTATTTCTTCAAGAAGTCGCTCTTGCAGTTCATCCATCGCTCACAGCTGTCCGTATCTGGAAGACATGAAGACACTTTTAAACGCTACATCTCCCTCCTAATATTCAAAGATGAAACCAGAAATGTGTGAAGGTGTAACATATGACATGAAGGTGTGTTTTCTGTGGGTTGATTGAGAACAGGCAGACACACAGAGAGAAAGAGGGAGCAGTGGCGTACTGTGCTCTTCCTGCCCTGCTGCACATTTCCATCTCCACGCTGTAATGGAGCGCAGCCCGAGCATGAGGAATGCCAAGTGTGTGCAGGAACGCTGCTGCCAGATGGATGAACTGCCTTTGATAGTGTAAGAACATCTAAATGAGGGATAGTCTGGAGTATGACAAGAGAAGACAAAACCTTACCGACACCAAAGAGCTCTGTGGCATTGAACTCATCTGTTCCAGCGAGCAGGCTTACTTCAGTAGCTGCTGTCTTGAAGGCATCTTCAATACCTTTAAAAAGATGAATGCACAGTGAAGGGTGGTCAAAAGATGAAGGCTTTACTGTTATAAAGCATCTTCTAATATCCTTAAACACTGTCTTTACTATTGGATTAATATGCTCTATGATCCAAAATCAAGACTTCACCTGGGCAGTTGGGCATATCACAGGTCCTGGACTCAGTGGCTGTACAGGCGTAACCACATGACCTGGTTCTCTTCTGGTTGCCATTTCCACAAGTGATACTGCAAGCTGACCAGTTACTCCAGTCTCCCTCTCCGTCCATGTAGTCTGGATCAGAGAGAAAGAGAAGAGAGAGATCCTCAGCTCTGATGCAGGCCACATGCTGAACTTACTCAGGCCTGTTAGCATGCCTCACTAATAATAAGTGGGGGGAGGACATGAAGGGAGAAGTGTGTGTGTGTGGGGGGTGGGGGGCTCAAAGTTCCTTTTGACTTTACCCCTCAAAGCAGATACCAGGCAAGCCTGTCTGCACACACACGCACATACACAATGCTATACATGCTAACAGAGTTGGTGAACAAATAACTCCGAGGCAATAGGAACAGCATGTGTGTGCTCAGCCAGTATGCAAAGTAACAGGGAAGCTTTTTTGCAAATTCCAACAAAGCTACAAGACATCCGGCAGGCAATTTACAAATAGAAATTTTCTCCGCTGCCTGAATATCTTTGGCACGGTGGCACTGGACATCGTTCAGTTGTTCTGTCCGTGATTCATTTGCTTGAAAATGGGAAGTGAAATGGCAAGAAATCCTCTTTAACTCCAATTATCATTGAGCAGATCACTGTAATGGGTATACATGGAAACAGTTACACTAGGCTCTACAAGCACCTCACCCCACCGCACGCAAACACACACACACACACACACACACACACACATCTTGAAAGCAGTACTCTATCAATGAGGAGAATTAATGTGGGCATGTTGGGATGGAAGTATTTCTGGCGGGGGTCCAAACCTTCCTATACACCCCACCACCCCCTCCCACTGCCATCTGCCCCTCATTATGACCATTTTGTATGAATACAGACCAGATAGCCATCTAGGGCTGCTTCCCTCCCCCATCCATAGATTATTAAGGCCAAAGAGCTGGTGGCAGCTCAGACCAAATTTTGAATTCAGAAAACGTGATAATAACCGGCCCTCAGACCACAGAAGAGACGACTGAATGCATTATCAATGGTCTGTGATGGATGGGCGCTCACTGCCCGTCCACAATTATGATGCTTAGGTTTAAAACCAGGACAGTAATGAAGATAAAACATTTCCTTGTCCATTAGTGTGGTATGAAATAAAGGATGAATGAGAGCTGACCACAGTGATAAGCCAGAAACATTAAACATGGGCTATGGTTTGACAGAAAAAGATTATAAAATCAAGTTCCTAACCACCATAGTGCAAGTGCAAGTGGATAAAATGACATTTTCCACAGCGCACACATTCCTGTTCACCCACGTTGGTTTGGGCATGCTACAACTCGGGCCGGTCGCATACTGTATGACAGCGAGTGTAAATTCTTCCACGGCAGATTTATCTGTGGGGTTACTTTTGGAGAGTGTTGTGAGAATGGTGTGGCAGCCGAACAGTGCTTCTGGCCCCATTCCTGCTGCTGAACTTTGATGTTGCGAGGCGTTTAAACTGTGTTACATAGCTAGCTCCACACCACAGAGGAATCCATCTCATAAAAGAGTGTTAAAGGCTTCAATCAGGGGCTCCCAAAGGCTCGCCTGGGATGACTGCACTTATTATGGTGACAGCTTAAATCAGCAAATCTGCAAATTACAGATTCCACATCAGAGTATGGCCATCTGTGGAAATGCTGAAGACCAGCACTCTAATAAGAGACTATGAATCCTGCTACATATCCTAGTGCGCATTGTGCGCTCATTTCCTTGTAAACACACACTCCTGTCATTCTCACCATATTCAGTTTGAGCTTTGCTTCCTCCTCCGGTGCCTCCTCTTCTGTCCCAGTCTACCGGCGGCCTGAGGAAGTTGCTGTCCTCACTTTTGCTTCCATAGGAGCGATCATCCTCTGTCTGATGTGTGGTGGAAGATGAGGTGGAGGAGGAAGAGGAGGAGGAAGTGTGAGGCCACCAATTTCTCCAGTTAGGAGAAGCCCAATTGGGTTTGCTCTCTTTACGGAGTCCTTTTTCTGGCTCGTGGCCTTCCAACCCATCCACCACCTCAATGGTCACCTGTATTAAAAAAACACAGAGAGGATAGTTTTTATTTTGGATTATTTAGGGTGTAGAGAGGTGACACTCTCTGATACCCCTCCACACAATATTACCCCCCTCCCCCTTTCTGTCCTAACACATGTGCTTCCCAGATGAGGGGGGACCACCACCCCTGCCCCACAGCCACCCTCCCACCTCTAGGGCTCTCTCCACCTAAACACAAAGTTCAAAGGGCTACTCAGCCTCCTCCAGACCATGAAAGCCAGATGAATCCCAGGATCAAAGACACCCCCCCTCCTCCTCCTCCTCCTCTTCTCCCACAGCCTCACGCCCTTGCTCAATTGGTTGCTCCGCTCTCTTCCCACATCTTGAGATGTTAATACACTTTGTTCGTGCTCGGATTTAGCAGTGATGCTCTCAGAGATGGAAAGACCCCCTTGCTGGATTAGACAGGAGAATGATTTAAACATGGCAGCGGTTACCCGGCCATCTGCACGCTGAGGGACTTATGGGCAATGGCTTGCCACACATTTACATAAGCTGCCGTCTGTCTTCCTGCACATGGGTTCGTAGCGAGGCATTGCTGGTTAGTGCCTGCCTTTCAGCTGTCATTATGATGGACGTGAGACCTCAGCGTCTATCTTAAGCTTCACTACGAGACAGGATGTGTGAAAGGGGACAGGGAGAAGGAAGGAGGAAAGGGGGAGAAAAAAGGGGGTAGTGATGTGCACCAAACTATTCTCCCTCTTCCTGTTTGCTCTTCCTGTGCTGTGTGCTTGAGTAACCATGTCTTACAAGTGGGTGAAAGCATGAAAGCATGCTGGCAGGTGCACAGACACACATGATCACCTGTATGTTGGGATTCTGTCCATTGATATCGGCTTTGGAGAGGTCGGGGAAATTGTGCAGATCTAGGAGGAAAGCTCCAGGGCCGTCCCTGTGTACGTTGCTGCCCGTGCCTTGTGCCCAGGGGAGGGTGGCAGGCCGGTGGGCCAACCGATGTTCAGGACCAGATCTCCGATCTTCAGTAGCCAGTTGGGCCGATGAGCTACTTTTTGCATTTATATTGTTCTGCTGAGGAGAGAGAGAGACGTGATATTAATTTATTGTTAGTTTGTGCAACCGTGATATAAGATTACTAAAATGTTTTTAAAATCATAAATAAAATAATTATTTATTGTCCTTTTAATTCAAACAACTGTGAATGTAAAGAATAAGAACCCTGTAGTCACTTGGCATCTACAGATACTGTGCACTTGGCAACGTTATATTGATCTCTCATGTTGACAAGGGGTTCATGTGGCCATGACCTCTGTCATAAATCCTGCAGACAGTGGATTCTTGACTGCTGGGAATCCAGAGAAAAAGCCATTGAAAGTCTGTACTCAGAGTCAGTGTCACAGTTGGACTGTATATTTTTCCATTTTTAACTGACAGACTACGCTGCCGCTTTACCATAGTAATATGATGTGGACATATATAGCATGTTCTGGTGCTGGCTGGGAGAAAAGAACTATGTGAGACTGATGGTTTTCCAGCACTGGGGCTATACAGAGAAAGCTAAGCAAACATTGCAAAAATAATTATGTCTGCCTTCTTGTAGACAGAAAAACATTTGGTCTTCTGACAGGGGGGTTGTAAATTTGCCCCAAACGGACAGTTGAAGCATATGTCCCCTGTCAGGTATGCACAGAGGGAACAATTATTCCTCAATTGGACAGACAGCCGTAAGTAGTCGGCAATCATCCATTCTGGGGTGGCAGAAAATAAGATCAAAGAAAGCCATCAATCATGCTCCTTGTTTTCTTTTTTCATGTCCCATTTCTTCCTCCCTAGTGTTTTTGTGGCTGGGTTGAGGCCTGAGAATATGGCTGCAGTGCTGTACGGTTGCGGTAGCTAATCACAGACAAAGTGTCAGCTCAGCCACATTGTGGTGGGCATAAAAACCCCCACTGGAGCTGTTTGCATCGAGACAAGGTGTGCCCCAGCACAATATAGGTGCAGTAAATGGAGCTGCGCAGCACAGCAGGAAGGATTACAAATGTACATGTAACTTTAATTCAACTGCAGAGGGGACAGCAGCTACACAGATAAAATTTCAAATCCATTTAGCTTTACTTTTCTTAATTCAGTCCCAGGGCCAGATGGAGTTAATATGATAATATGATCAAAGAATTCAAAATCCTTCACAGCACATTTCCTAATGTGAGCTACTGCCATAATTACAATGATTATACAATTGGCTATAATTTGGAGGAGGAGGAGGAGTAAATAGTTCTGCATTTTGCCTGTGACCACCAAATATAAAGAGGGAGAGGTTTTAGATAAGATGACGTGATTTGATGAGAATTTATGTTTAAAAACATAAAATTTGAGGATGGATGATTGTTAGAATACAGATTCCAATTAAAACCGCACTTTTCTTTTCCATGACCAAACAATTACGGTTGAGAGTTCGGAACAGAAAAAGGTCAATTCACTAGTGTAGTTTGTGCACGGGCTATCTGCCCTTTGTGTTAACATCACAGGATCCTCTTTGGTTCTATCACAAGTACTTCGGGCTTTGAGATGCCCATGTGATAACCCTGCCTTTCAAGTTCCCGGCCTTCAGAAGTCACTCACTGGCTGTAATTGAGCTCCACCGAGGGAGCAGGCCCAACACAACACTTACAGGTTCAGTCACGATGGTTAATACATACATAAAATAGAAAATAAACTAAAAAGCTGTGGTTGGTCTCTTCCTGGTGGATAGCATTTAACTGCAGACCACACAAGTGACTCCTGAGTTTAGACATTATTGCTTTATGATACAGATACTGTAAACAATCATTTAAATCCACTGCCAGAAAAAAACTGACTACCACACATTTCACAGCCACTGAGCACAGACTATTATAAGTCTGTAGGCAAATTCACCCAGAACATTTTTAATACTCGGCCTTTTGTTTAAATACATCAAATTCACCATTTCCCCATGAGGCTTGCTATCTTTGTCTATTAAAAGAGAACAAATGCCACCACAACTGTTTCAAAGTACACAAAGTGTTGGGTCATGAAACTCAATGACAGTGTTTGCAGGCATATTAATCTTCCATTACCCAGTCTAATCCTATCTGAATCTTCTGTTGTGTCATATTATGCTGTATTACACATGGAGCCAGATTATCTAATCCTGACACAAATTTGGTTTATTTAAAGTCAAACTTCAAAGTACTCTGATTAATCCCATGACAACACTTGTGATGATGTTTCACTCAGTATGGGAGGCCTTAGAGTTTAAGCCTCCTTGTAAACATTCACAGCTTCTCTGTTTAAGGGCAAATATTGGTATCTTAGCTCTAATACGATTTGAGTTATGTTTAGTCCATGTAGATTATTTTACAGACAGTAGATTAACAACGATCCATGTGGAAGAATTGCTGGTTGTGATTGCAAGAGTGCTGCAAGGTGGTAAGATTATTTGCCATCAAACTAATTAGGTTCCAAAAAATGAATAGGAAAGCCACCTAGTTATGTGCAAATTCTTGCAAGCCAGTGCGACCACCTTAAACTCAGTTTTTTTTAATAGCATGTCGCTCAAGCCTGATATGAAAGGATATTTCTCGATGTGGTATTTGGACAAAAGGTTGGTTCATTCGACAGTATTAGGTCAATGTCCGTTTTATCACCATGAAGTATCACTTTGCTAAGAGAAACTTCTTGTCTATCAGCTGTGAAAAGCTCTGAAATGAGACATGATGAGCCCAGGTAATATCTGCTGATATTCATGAAAACACCCAAGAAACAACTGCAATCATCAGGTGTCACTTCATAATATGGCACATAGCTTTTTTTTTTAATCCTATCCTAGATTTTCCTGGTTGATTTCAAACCAGCAATCCAGTTAAAAGCCATTTTCTCTCATCTATAAACTATTGTCATCCAAAAAGACTAAAGGAGGAACCATTTCAACTTGACTCCATTTACACAATTATTTTCCCTTTAAAACGTTTAACTTAATTTAACTTTACTGTCACGTTCAATTTTCATTTTTTGCCTTTGAACACTCCTCCAAAGACAATAGATGCCACTGGAATGTGTACACAGTGTTGACATTCAGTTTATTCTCACTCAAGTCTTACTTTCTTTGGTGCCAAGAGGACAAATTCTGATTCTCTCCACACAGTAAAATACAAGTCTTACATATCATGCAGCGGAATAAAGTCTTGAAGTGTAATGTCAATAAGGAAATTGTGAGATAATACTGCTGAAAACAGAAGGAAATCTAAGCTGCTTTTTCCTGCAATCACTGTAATTTCACTAAATCTGTATTTCCATCCGGGGGCTCAGCAGTGTGAAGGACAAACCAATGAAATTTTATACGTCAAAATTATAGGATTTTTTCTGACTAAATCAGTATTTTAGCAGAATGATCAGTAGAGCTGAAAATCATGGAAAAAATGAATAACAAGGGCATTAGTCATCAGAAAAGAATCGCAGTTGTGTAAAGTCCATCAATTCCTGATAATGTCGACATAAACACCTCTCAATCTTTTCCGGATGACTCTCAATGGAACCTAATGAGAAAAACATGCTGTTTTCTCATTTTTCTTTCATACAGTCCAGACTGTGACAGTGCGCAAGAATAACTGCTAAAAATGCTGTCAGCAGTGTTCCTCTTTTGATGGGCTGCTTTACAGTTCCTATCACTCATCTGTGAGCAACGAGCAACATGCTTTAATTTGGAGATCAAAAGTGACACACCATTCCTCAGTTCATCTGGGGCCTCCCAGGATGTCACCCCCTACTCTCAAAAGCCATGAATGAACACTTGCACACACAAGCCACCCCCTCTCCCTCCTCACAGTGTCTCCTCTTCTTTTCCCGCTTCCCCCCTTTTCACTTTGTGAGGGCTGCTTAAAGGGGCATGACTCCATTTTCAATTGGAAGCAACTCAGGGGTCCTTCCCCCAGGGAGGCTGGCAGGAAATGAAGGCAGTGCACATTGTGCCAGATGCTTTTCAGCGCTATACTTATGGAGGTGGAAGAGAAAACTATCCTTCCCCTGTCACTCGCCTTATACTGGGTGCACCAATGTGTTTATTTACATGATCAAGACCTCTTGAAAATAAAAGAAAAAAACAAGTTCAAGGGTAGAAGCCCAACCTTAATTATTCGGCACATTATTCATCACACGTTCTCACATCTGTCTTTGAATTGGTGAATGTTCTTAGCTGACAAATACTGTTTTTAAATCTGATATCACACTAAACTTCACCGTGCTCCAGTGGATGAATCTGCCATCGTGGGTCAGTGATGATAATGTGCCTTGGACCAAAGAGCTTTCTTTCTCCACTACAGGTGCACAGACCCGCATCCTGTCATTTGTGTTTCTGTGAATGCCATTTTAAATATGACACCTTGGAGTGACAATACACCCCCTGGGCCGTGACAAGCCCGGCCGAAAGATGACATCACCGTCTTCAGTGGCGGACCAGTGAGGCATATCCTCACATAGTCGGAGCATTCATGAGTCAAAAAAAAACCATTCAGCTTGTCTCAACATGGGGTATGAGTGGCAATGTTGGGCTCTTTCATCACAGGCCAGAGACTCTATGTAAATGTGGACAAATGACAAAAGGGATGTTGAGGTTTTGCTGTTTGGAATGGGCGGCATGTGTTTAGTATTTTTTACTGTGATTCCTCAGGAGGGTCCTGGTCCTGCCTGTCCAGTCCAGCATTTGGCTGTGTGTCAAATATTCGATAAATTCTTGGAATATTTCCTCAGCTTTGCATGCTCTAATATCCGACTGAACACAGGCTTGCCGTTGCATTTACACAGGTCAGTCTAAAGTGATGGCAGTGAGAGTGGAGATAAGAAGGAATTAACCTAACCTGCCTTTAGTCAAAGTAAAAATTCTTTCCTTTCATTTCCCCCAAGCCCTAATAAAGCATTTATGAAGGGACACCATTCCAGTGGGCATAAATACCCATTTATCACTGGAACATGAAGAAAATATCTCAGTAGCAGGCTAAATATACATCAAAAGGCAGCTGAAGGATGCTTAACACTCTCTAAAAAAGCCTGTTGATCCCAGACCCGTCTTAACCCTCAGGTCAGGATTTGGGGCTCTACTGGAGTCTGTGTGCTTTTTGCTGATGTTAAAATAGGCAGTAAAACTATTAAACCTGTCTTAAGTGGTGTCATGTTGACAAATGTCCCCCCTTGTGAAATTGAGGCACCACATTCTAAACTAGACCACAACCCAGTTGGTCAGGGTCAGGATTGCACGTGTGTCATCGGAAACTGTATTTCAGCCAGACAGAGACCAAACTTCAAACCTCATGAAGAGAAGAGAAAAGAAAAGGAAAGATCTACTTTTTATCTTTCCCTCAACACTGAATCTTTATCTGATCTTCTCATGTGACCTTATACACATGTAAATATATATAGTACAGAATAAAATAAATCAAGTTTGGCTTAAGGGTTGATCTGCTGAAAGCTAGAAGTCAGTTTGATGCCAGGCAGGGTGGTGGTGGTGGTGGTGGTGGCTGGGTGGGCGGGTGGGGAGGGGGTTCAGCTCTGAGCCCTCCGCCTCATCCTCGTCAACTGAACGCTTGGATGACAGTGATGAGTCCATGATGACAGAGAAGTGCCTGCAGCTAGCATTTAACCCCCGACAATAGGGCGGTGTGTCTGGTATGGGGGGCTGATCTCTGACCCTGCATCATCTTCCATCCCACCGCTGGCTGACTGACACTCCCGGGAGACACCCTGGGGAGACCACATCCGTGTGTATGTCAACAATCCCCAAAGAGTCACGGGATCCGCCGGAGGAAAGAAGGCTTTATTTTACCTGAGACATGTGAGCATTTCATCAAACCCATCTGTGACCAAAAAAAGAACACTCACTAGTTTTTTTTAGTTTGTTTGTTTTTTTGTTTTTAAGTTTTTGCATCAACCCCCCCTCAACCCCCACCCCACCCTCTCTCTCCAAGAAAGCACCACACTCCTAGATCCCCAGACTCACCTCTCTAAGTGCTGCGTCCAGGCTCAGAGTTGCATTTCCCTGCTGCAGCGGACTGCTCCGCAACACCGTGATGTGCAAGGTAAGGAGAAGAAGTCCCAGGAGCAACAGCAGTTCCGCCGCCAGTCGCACCATCCTTTTGACGCGGCCGCTCTTGGGAGCCTGCGGTGTGGCCGGAGCTCCGACTCCGCCTCCTCCCGGTGCAGAGACTCCAATCTCCGGATCCGCCGGGGACGAGGAGCCGCAACACCACTTCGGAGCCACTTCGGGAATCAGAATTTCAAAATTGAAGGGAAAAGGGATTGGAGGGGGGGCAGTCCAATAATTTGGGGAAAAAGTACTGCAGATGAATTTGGATGCAGTGGTTTTCTTTGGAAGCCGCGGGTTTGTCCCTAAATTAAGATTGATCCTCTTTTACTGATTGTTCATATACTTTGTTTTTAAAGTCAAATCTTTCAGGAGCTAATGCTTTTGATCAGCCAATTAACAGAGTGTATACTGGATACTGTGGGACTGATCCAGCGCGCAGCTTTAACACTTTCTGCTCTTGTTGCGCTCTAGTCAGATCTCCAAGCTCAGGAAACTTGCAGCCCAGTTGCCCCGTGGTGTCCCCGCCACATTCTCAGCCTCACACTTCAGTTTTCCTCAATTCCACTTCAGCCTCTTTACGCATCTCTTGTTTTGTCCACATTCTGCGCTATCCAGAGGATTATTCGACGAGAGTACCTTAAGATAAAAAAGTACAGGTAGTTCAAAATTGATCTTCCTTGGTAAGACTTCTCGGTGGAGTTCTGTGTGCTTCAAAAAGAATATTCATCCATTATGGAGCGGATAGTGAGCCCACAGGCTGGCGTGCGTCTCCAACGAGTCCTGCTGGAGGAAAACAAGTCAAACCATATCAAACTACGGTTTACAGAGTCACACACGCTGTTCTTGTTGTGCGCTCTTGAGGTGGTTTTATACTATACGCCCCTGTGCGGGCGCCCTCCCCCTGGTTAACTCTTTCGTCCCTCTCAACCGGTCCTCCCCAAACTGGAGTCTTGCCGGGTGTAACACCAAACACTACTGAGGAGGTGAAACCACCAAAAAAAAAGTTTATTTATGTTCCACTTCCCATGGCAGATTAGATACATTTAAATCCTTACTTGTCACAATAACAGAACTGTATCTTAAGTAACCACAAAATATATTTGGGATCATTTAGGCAGATTCCATTAAATATCCCGTTTCAGCAGACATTAAACAACGGATATGTATGCTGATGAAGTCATCCCTACATACTTAATTACTAAGAAACTTCCACTACACTGTCACAATAAGGACTCCCTGAAACAGCCTCAAGTAACCTTGGTGGTCCCCGGAGGCGCACTGGGCACGCAGCCGCGCCTTTGCGCAGAGGAAGACACCCGGAGGCGCTTTACAGGAGGTCTGAACTCTCCTGCTGTCATCAGTACAGCAGCGGCTTCGTCTCAGTCTGCGGTTAACACGCTGCTACGGAAGGTGCTGTAACACTTCACTTAAGCAAGACAAATGGTGCGTAATGTGATTAGCCTTTGTGAGACTTTGTTTTATTGTCCACTTCAAAGGACAGTTCGCTGTGTCAAATTATGCACCAAGCAGGGATGCTTCAGCTCCAGCATAGGTGACAGTTCACTGAACCACAAGGCGCAAGCAGAGACCTTGTGTTTAATAGCATTTGTCATCTTTGAAGTCAACTTATTTACATTCAGTTTGGGCACCAGTGGAGAAACAATGTTACTGAGGACGACCCGGATCAAATTATTACCCGGTATGTGTGATAGATTATCTGTCAGTGTTCTTACTGCTCGCATAAAATCATAAGTTAGGGCATTTTCCAATCGACCGTCATATTGATTATTGCGCATGCAGAATCCTTAATGTCGAGGACAAATGGCGCGTGACGCACAGATCCGGCTGAACTATGTTAATTAACTAACAGCTCAGTCAAAGGATCACTTAAATCACATCATATTTGTAACCAAGACACATTTGCATGTTAGAAATGTAGATACAAAACTGATACAAGTAGGTTGTCTTACAAGTGGTGTTATTGTCTCTGTGTGTTTTATTTTATTTTTTATTTTTTCCTGCAACACATAAACTGTACCAGCCACACAGTCACTGAAAGCCAGACCAAGAAAAACAACAAGACGTCATCATTAATTACAATTTATCACTCTGACTACGTCATTCGCTCTCAAGGGAGGACATCTGCTACCTGCAGTAGCAGAGTACATGTGTGATGTTTCATAAATAACTGTCAACCTTTCAGGATGATTCCCAGGAACTAATGGGAGATATTTGATAAACACGGACCCTGCACTTACATGAGCTAAGATATAACTATCTTGGTCAAATTTGCAGTTTACTTTTTATTCCAATGCTAGTGACCATGGGACTGAGCAAGATGGACTATAGCCTACCTAAATATTGGATGAATCTGATGATTAATGTTACATATAATAATTATTTTATTCAGTCATTGTCATATGTCTGAATTAGGCTAACAATATATACATAAACACACTTAGTTCTCTTCTGTCTTACTGAAATACACCACCTTGGCCTATTCCATTGTGCTCCCTGTTAACAAGTGCCTCCCAGTATGCAGCTTTACAACAATCTTCAGTTACAGTCTTACTTACTCCGGGCACAGCATAGCTGTCTGAACCATGTAAATCTGTCCTTTGTCTGCTTCACTTCAAAAAAAAAAATCCCTTTCCAGAATAGAAAAATCTCTTTCCAAATGGAAAACAGAGAGCAGCGAGAATGCCTCGCCTGCTTTGGACACAGTGGTGGACATCAAAGGCGTAGCAGAGGATCCCCCCTTCAGAATAGCAGCTACATGCCATTCCAATAAGTGCAGTGTATTTGGATCTGCAGTTCAAAAGAGGCTGGTGCAGGCAGGTCTCTGGGGCCTTGCCACCAGTAGTCTGGCTTCACAGATGTTTTGAATGCCAGCGCAGACCATTTGCCACTTTGGCTGACGCTGAGGGCAGTTAGAAGTGACTGCGGAGAAGTTTGGCAGGACACCTTACCTAACAGTCCCACTTGGAAATCTGAAATTGATGTTTTTGGTGTTGACTGTAATGATTTTTATCATAACAGGTATCATAGAGTACCTGAAGAACATTTTCTTTTCAATGCCCAAACAGGATTTAATAATTTTGATTTTTTTTGCCAGGAGGGTTCATCCAAATACATTATTTCAAAAAAGACTAATACAATGTGTTGACTGTCATTGTAATGGCTGTAATATGAAGGGTCTGTGCTTGCATTTAACCAAGCTTGTCAGTGTTGTATCTGCTAAGAGCCACAGTTTGCTTTCATTTCCTGCTATATCCAAAAAGGAACAAGTACACACTGAACAATGTATTACTATAAATCTCTTTCTCTCACACACACACATAACCATATTTTTTCAGGTTTAGTGTTACATATACAGTAAGACCTCCATCAGATGCACCATACAAATGTGTCCTCCAGAAGTTACTGTGATTCAGTTACTTGCATGATACAAATGAATATCGACTAAATCAAAAATGCTGTTCAGTACAAAAAAACATAGAAAACAATGTCTTCTTTGAGCTAAGCTTCATTATCAAATATGAGTTTCCTACAAGCATTTTTCCTGCTGTGCAAATGTTATGTGCAAAAATGTGACTGGTAAGTCTCTGCAAGTTAGAGTTTGCCTTTCTGCATAATCACAATAGAGCTCAGTGTTTGAACGCTCCATGTCTGTGACGAGTTATTTTTGAGAGAATTCAAGCTTTAAATGTCTCTCTACACACACCTGTTTTGTGCTGTAAATCCTCAATAAATTTAACAACGGTCACATTTAGACTAAAGGTGAAAGTAAATACAAATTAATAACAGATATCCCGGTGTAAAATCTGAGGCCCATCTCTTCCAGATCTTTATGAAACAGTACACTTGGTATGACATCACAGATTTGAGGATTAAAGAAACTGTTTTCTATTGTTTCTGGCTATAGGAGCCAGATGTGAATATTTACTTACAGAACAAAGTGATCCAGTATAGAGCAGATTTCAATTGCTTTCTCCTTTAGGGGGAAAGTGTTTTTTTCTTTACTTCTCTAAACTTTTTCTCTGCTGTGTCTGTTTGCAGTTCATGTTTTTTCCCCAAGGATTGAATATTGTATTTTTATTCCATCTTGTAAAACGTTATCACTATGTTGTTTATATGGAGGAAAAAACATAAACACAGCGATACCCCGAGGGTAAACAAGTGTCGACTAGACCCAATTTTGACACATTGTGAAAACACATTTATCATCCATCTATAATCCTTCCTGTGTTAATCAAATGATTACCCCATACCACGGGAATTTTGAGTTCAGTGCTAATTGCTGGGTTTGGTTTCTGTTGGCTCAGGTGCTGCATACTCTGCATGCTTACCTTCACAACTGTTATGCAGTTTGTGCGTGAAAGAGAACAGCAGGTCTTTAAAACATCAATAATTGAGCTGTTAAGACTTGGTGAATATGAGCTAGTCTCACCACAAAACAAGCCATAACACCTTTTTTATACTGCACGGGGTTTGTTGAGATTTAATTGCATGTCAAAGAAGTAATTGCTGCGTGATCTATTATTTACAGGAAGGTTATCATTTACTGTGGAGATGAAAGTACTATTAGACTGAGAAGATTTTTATAAGAACAGCTCACGATGGAACACAATCAAGGCATCTTTGTCATTTTTTGCTCAATCAGTTCAGCCATGAATACAGTGTAAATAATCATGTGTCAGTTTCAAAGGAAAGCTTCTGGAGCTTTAGAAGCCTACTCTTTAGATAATTAATGACCCTTCCTAATCCAAAACACATCCAGGAAGCTCCCATGTGCTGCATATGTGTTTTATTGGAAAAAAAATAAAGATATGGATCAGCACTCAAAATATTAGCAATGCATATGATATATTATATTCTTTTTAAAATTACTACAACCATTTTTTAAATAAATTGTGACTGATGTCGGTTTATGAGGCAAAAATGCTTTCATAAAAAAGTTTTGCATGACATTGTTTAGAATAAACAGTATTTAGAATAAAAGTATGAAATGATATGACCCCTTTTTTTTCCAAAAATGTCTTCAAGAGAGTGCAGAGGAACTGAACCTCCTAACTGAACTAACAATACATGACTTGTCTCACTATAAAAGGTTGTCTAACTCAGTATATTGTATTTTACAGCATACTTGAGTTTTAGACAAATCCAGCAAGGCATGTGTAATAACTCCATTTATGTATTCACAAATAAATTTATTTAGAAATAAAATATTTCATACTCTCAAGAGTTCATATAATTTCTCTTGTTAAGAAACACAAGTAAGTGTTCTATTAAATCACAATGTTTTACAAACATATAAAAAAAAGCAGCTGCCAAACATTTGGCCCTTCATTTGCTGTGAGACGTGGGTGTTACTCAACATTGTGCGTTTATGGGTCTGCTGTGGCGTGGACACTTAGACTTAGTTTTGACACTGTGAAGTGAAGGTGTCAAGGGTCATATCAGCTGTCGAGCTCAAAGTCTGTCTCGTCATAGAGGTCAGGACAGGAGGAATATTTCCGTCGTGAGAACTTCAGACAGAGAGCGTCTCCCACTTCGTTCAGATGGTTCAGCACCTGAGGACAAAAGAACAGTCTCAGAATGTGTGTTTGATTTAAATGAAAAAATTCTCTGTGAAGACTCAGAGAAGAATATGAAAAAAGTGAATGTTGGTAAATTTCTGTATCTGTACTGTGTGTGTACCTGGTCCAGCATGGCTCTGGTGTGTGCTGCAGACACACAGAAACGAGCTCGAGCTTCTGTAATCGGTGTGGCTGGAAAACCGACTACCACTACACCAATTTTCCTCTCCAGCATTTCTCGAGAGAAAGCCCTGGATGGTGAAAAAAAAAACAACTACCAGTTTTAACATAGAAGAAAAAACTATTGTTTTTTCTGTTGTTATCTTGTCACAATTACAAAACTTTAGGACAAAATTTCACCTCTCACCAACAACAGTGACACTATGAGCCTGTAAAATTGCTGGTGTGAATCACTGCACCAGTGCCTGTACAGTTCCAGTGTCCTGCTGTTCAAAAATGATCTATCAAATACAAAATATATTTAAAAATATATGCAAAATATACATTTTTTTTTACATTTTAAGGTCTGAAGACTCCAAAATTTGCAGTGATGTTAAAAGCCACATCAGAATGAGAAAGCATTTGCTGCTTATCCTCAGCAGTAAGTCACAAGAAATGTTGCTGCTCCTGGCCCTTCCAAACCCTTAATTATGTAGTTTGGATGTGTGGCATGAATGACGTGTGATAATTTCTGCAAAATATGATGAATTAAAAAGAACACATAACTCACAATTTTGAAAACAATGAAAACATGTCTGATGACTCTTACATTGATGAGGCCAAGTAGTAAATGATCCCCAATTTTGTGGGGAAGTGGACGGTTGGGAAAGTTCAGACCATAAACATATGTTCTAGAAAAGGTTTGGTGAATCTGACACAGCATTACAAAGAAGAAAAAACTTTTCTAAATATGAAATGTTTTGCATGTGTTAAATTATATTGATGTGTTCATTTAGTCCTATATCAAAGCACAGTGTGTATATTTTTTCACACGGATGATGCTGCTGCTGTCACAAGGACAAACAAGGAAGTAAGTATATGGACATATGTAGATTTAATACATACTTAATTTAGTATTTAAGAATAGAACAGTGAGTACCAGGCTGTCTTTAAAATGTGTTTTGAAAACTCAAAGAAAATAAAATTAGCCTTGGAATTCAGTTAGAAATGCATGTTTTAAAAAATGCCCGTTACAATAATTACTTGTAACTAATAATGTATTATTTATTGAACCCTACTGTACTGTTATGATATACTGTAGTTGCTCTGATTATGGCAGTTGCTGAATGGTTTGGCCTTTTCATGTGTATTAATAGTGATGAGCACTGAAAGACACTTAATACCCAATTGATTATACCTGAGTGGCTGAAACAGTCCTGGGTTATATGTAACCAGTACCTGATGTTCTCTCTTAAGTAGTCACAGATACCATTCTACACAGACAGTCTACAGCACTGATTAATGGAAACTTTGGAGTGTGTAATTTTACCAGCCATTCAAACCACTTAGACATGATACCATGGTGACCTGGCCTGAAATTGCTTGTGACAACGAGGGACAATGAAGTTAAAATTTATTGTTTCAAAATTTGGTTATGCACAATTAATATGACAATATTCATACTCTCCATCAAAAGAGGCAAATGTATCTGTCAATCCTGTGCCAGTGTGGTGAGAGTTTAAGTGTACTTACACCACTTTGCCTGGCATGTAGAGCAGGATTGGAACCACAGGTGAGTCATCATTGCCGTAGATGATGAAGCCCATCTCCTTCAGTCTGGCCCTGAAGTATCTGGTGTTCTCTGCCAGTTGGCAGACCCGTCTAATACCTACAGTTAAAACAAGGACACCACCAGATGTACATAAGTGAAGCACCAAGTCACTGCTTTTTTGCATATTTCGATTGCCCCCTGCAGAATGTAGTGTGAGTTCTTTAGAGGGCCATCTCATCCTGAGTCCTGCACCTCCATCTGGGCCATTCCAGCCTCCACTATGAGCTTGCTTATGATTACAACTCAGCTGCAGCAGCAGATGGTTCAGTTTTGTCCGCCTGACGGCATGGCGTACGCACTTGCATGTTGCCAAAATGAGGGCTCGCAAATTGGATACGATGGATTTCGCACAAAATGAGTGACTCTGGGTTGCCACTGGAGCGTAGCCATGACTGAAACTAATTACAAATCATGCTTAAGTATCACATGTATTTCAGATAAATGTATTAGAAAACTAATCAAAGGCAGCAAAGGCGGAGCACTCTGCTAACCCCCTGTGTGCCCTAACGATGTGAATCGCTGGGGAGCCAGGTTGCTCCGCGGCTGCAGCCGAGTTTGGCATGGCCCAGCCTTGGAACACAGCTCTGTTTCCCTCTGATTACCTGGGAACAGATTGGCAGTTCTTTCAAAGGGATGTAAGAGAGCACTTTAAATCCCCTTATCTCAGCAGAGAGAGAGAGAGAGCGAAGGAAAAAAAAAAACCCATAACATTCGGGCATCTGCCAAAAAGCACAAGCCCCATTTTGTAAATTGTTCCTCTCTGCAAAGAGAGAGGGCATGGAGGTCAAAAACATGCTGCCAGACACAGGAATCATAAGAGTAGGTGAGAATGTGTGGATGTTGCTGTCTGTCAGAGGTTTTCCCTATTTCAGAGCTGTTGCCACCAGTTTGCCTTAAAGTGCGAAATTCTACATTACAGAGAAAGATGAGGGAGGCAGAGAAAGACTGAGAGGAAGAGGAATAAAAACAAATATGACATATATACTAAGATCATTTGACGTTTCTTGCCACAGCGTGCGTTTATAGTGTTTTGATGGACACTGGAGCTGAAGTTTTGAAAGACTGCAGCGTTCCCTTCCTTCTATAAGACAGGTCAAAACTCATTTCTCCACAACACCTATTTCATTGGGCTACGTCAGACGCAAAGCATGTCTGGTTCAGAGCCAGATGAGGAAGTTACTCATCTCTGCATGAAAGTACAATATACCTCAACTGCCAACACAACAACACACCAGGCTTTAGACCTTGGAGTGATTATACCATTGCAGCACTCTAAGATAGACATGTTCTGTAATTTTGTATAATGCCACGTTTTACTGACAGTTTTTGCTTGTTTTCTTGTTGCATAGGCCTGTTGTTGCTCCTTAACTGTGACCTTTGCCCTTGGTGTGAATTTTCAGAGTCACTATTCTACTACTAACTCTACTTCCACAACCACCACAGCTACAAGTACAATAACTCAACAAGAATTGCTCTGGCGGTAGTGCGACTGGTCTGGTAATGACTACTTCCCTGCCCTAGTGTCTGATGCCATTAAAGCAGAAACTTCTCAGAGGTACACGGTTCCTCACAACACACATGAAAATGATTTCCTCCACGTTAGGGTCACGTGTGCTCAGGGACTGCACGTCCCCCCTCTTTCTACCGCTGCAGACCCCAGTAATTGTTACCATATTTTTTGACCAAGCAGCTGTTTGTCTTTCCCCGCAGGTCTGGAGTTACTCCTAATGTTAACATTGGTACTGTCCTCTGGATTTGGTTTGCTATTGTTTCCATAAAAATTATATAAAGGTGTAAAATTTTTTATAAGACAGACATAATATTTCTCTAAGCAGACAACGTCAGGTTTGATGAGTATATGGATAATGAGATTGAGATTGAGAGTGACGTTCACTTGGAAGGAGACCCGGTGCGCTGACATACTCACCCTCTGAGCTCCCGTCTTTTCCCATGATGCACTTCATGGCGCGTATGATCTGTTCAGTGACAGGAGGAGACATGGCTGAGGCGTATACTCCACTATGAGAATGGCTGCGCAGGTAGTCCACTAGCTCCTGTAACATAGGACACAGATAATCAACACAGATACTGTACACCATTTGTATACAATCGATAATAAATAGAAAACCGATATAACAATAAACTTTTGATTTCTGGGAGAGAAGTGAGGCCCTGCACATTTCTTCTAGGACCACTAGAGAGAGCTCATGTGTAGTCAACACCTGAGAATCAATTAAAATACCTCAAGTAATTTCTCTGTTACTATGACTATTTGGCATTGACTTTAGAATTGCTCTGGATCCTTTCCTGCTCTCTGCTCTGAAGGAGCCAGTGCACTAATTTGAGAAAGAACCCACACTGCAATGAGCCAGAATAAGGACTGTCATGCTCATTATTCCTAAATGTCAGCAGGAGATTAATTCTGCTAGTGGTTGTCAAGAGAAGAGCAAGATTTCAAGAAATTGATTCAGTCATGGGTCCCTAGAGCATGTGTGTGTGTATGAGCGTGTGTGTGTGCAAGTGGTCTGAGGTTGGAGCGGGCCTGGTGCTGTGATGGGCTGCTGCTCGGTGGCTGAGTGGTGGCCAGCGGGTGCGGGGTGATGATACGTAGCTGGAGATGCTGTCTGGCCACCATTTCCACTCACCGCCATCTGTCCCTACTGGGCGGTGGCTGTGGCTTCCTCACACACATACTGTAAGGGGAAGGGATTTTAGGAGAAATGCTTAAATGTAAGAGCCCTGAAACAACCTGACATCTGTTTTCACTTAAGGCGGGGGATTTTCACCGCTTTAGGGCCCCGCAGGATTTTGGTGCGACCAAGATAAACCAGTTAAGAGAACATGTCCGAAATCCATCTCACGTCTGGGGCGTGGAGTGACAGCTCAAAGTGTTTCCGCAGCCACATGGTGGCCGCAGTACTGATGTGGTGATACATGTCCACAATGCCACAGAGTAGGAGCAGTGCCAGTGCAGCACACTCAAACACATACACACTTGGTTTTAAAACAGATATATATGATAACCTAATTTGAATGCCATCCAAGTTTTTGGATAAAGGGTTAATGAACAAAACCTCCTTCATGCAAGGTTGAAGTGAATTAGAAGGAGCTTGGAGTGTATTTATTTTTGGTACACTCATAAAATAGCTATAACATGACTGTTTTCCAGAACACATCTGCAGAGTCTTTTGTCGGGCAATGCAAATCCATTTAATGTAGGATTTGGGGGCTTTCACCACAACAACAAATACATCAAATCTAAAGGCTTTCTCTCTTTTCCTGCCTGTTTCTTTCAGGAGTTTACTACAGCCAGCTGTCAAATCAGGCAGAGTGTTCATACTTCAGACATTATCATGCTTGTTAAAGGCCATCCTGTTAAATCTGGAGCACAGTTCCGACGCCTGCCACAAGAAGGGGCTGGCCCTCTGCCAGCTTTACCTTCTTATTATGGCAGAGCAGGGCCGAGCCAACATAAGGCAGGAAGGGTCCCTCTCTGAATACCTAATTCAAACAACATGGCCGTTTCCTCTGTTGCTTTCTAATCAACTGCCACAAAACCGGTGTGGTTATGTACTAAAGTGTACTTTTTAATGGAGTAAAAAGGAATTACAAAGGCCCAGAGTCACAGCCTGGTGAACATTTGTTGGACATGTGAGAGCTTCAAGGAAGACGTGATGGAGTGTGTATGGTTAATTCCATACGTCTTGAAAAACAGAGCTGGGTTAATTAGTTTTTAAATATAGTTTTCATGGTGTGTTTTAACCTGCTTTCGAGCAAAATGGGTTAATGTTGTTACACAGACAATCGTTGCCAGATTATTTGAACAATAACCAGAAAGTATCAAAGTCATCTTTTTTATTTGGTTTCCTCAGACTGACAACTTACTCAAGGCTATTAGAATCGATTCAGTGGGATTAATCCCATCTAAACACAGTATATCTTGACCCAGTTCAGGTCCAGGTGAATTACTTTTAATGAACCGCATAGCAACCAGACAAGTTTCTGCCTGACAGGAGAATCAACAGGTTGACAGCAGTGTTTGTAAGTTAAGTCTCTTATGTGTGTACTATGACCTGGTGATATGAAGGGAAATGAAAACAGTGATGATGGATGGTATTCTAATTTAAAACAGGCGGAGTTGTTATATGTAACAGAGCACTGCTGTTATAGTTGAAAAAAAGAATACAAAGCAAATACACTGCCTCTTCTATCAGCTGTTGTGCTGTTGCATCAAGACAGTGTATCTAGTGTGTTAAGTCATGCTGTGACTTTCCCAGTAGTGTTCCGGCTAAGGGCCTTTATTGCCTGTTAAACCCATGCATGTTTTATTTGATTTTAGAAGAAAATTAAGTACAGAATGAAATTCTTTGATTGAAAACAACATACTAATAAAAAGGGAGTTTAGATATTTGGATATGTTCAGTAAGATAAAATTATTATATTAGTGTATTAATACTGACTACAAATGAGAAAGAATATAGAGAAAACTGAAACACAGAATTCAAAGATCGACAGCAACCTTTTTCCCTGCGATGTAGCCTCCAGAAGCCCCAAAGCTCTTGGTGAAGGTGCCCATCATTACGTCCACATCAGCTGGGTTCACATCAAACAGCTCGGTCACGCCCCTCCCTGTAGGTCCCACTGCTCCAATGCTATGGGCCTCATCCAAGTACAGATATGCTTTATACTTTTTCTTCAGAGCAATGATCTCAGGAAGTCGCACCACTGAGCCCTCCATGCTAATGACAAAGAATCACACAAAGAAAGAATAAAATTACAACAAGAACAACATGAACACACGCATTTAATCAATTATAAACTAAACTCTTAAAGTGATTACTGTTAAAAGGAAAATAATCTGACCTCAACCTCACTTCATCCACTGCAGAGCATCTGTATGTCTGTAATTGCATATTACATAATTTCACATGCTCCAATCTTCCAAGAATCTTTTTGCGGGCCTCTTTCATTTTATCCCCACCTCTCTCCAATCTCTTCCTCCCTTCTGATGCAAGCCTTTTAAGGTTACAAATAGACAGCATGAGTGAGTATATGGCGGGAGGAATGGAGCAATCCCAGACCTGCTATCCTTGCTATGGATGAGAATGTCTGCAGTCCAAATGACATAAGACAGGGTTTCACCAGGACCGATGTGGACATCAAAGGCAGGCCCAGGATAATGCTAAAGCATGCTTACTCTTTATCCGAGCCTTTTGATGTTACCAGGGAGGCGATAGATGGAGCATTAGTTCTTTCAGTGCTGTACCAAAAGGCGGCATCTCGCTAATGTCTGAGCCTGACATTAGACATTATTGTCTGATAAAGCCAGTTTGATGATGTGCAATTAAGTTGTCTCTCACATTACCAGGATGGATGTGGAACTAATTATTATATTAATACCAACTGATGGCCATATTCAAGGTTTTCCTCTTTTTTTTGATAAGAGGGTTGTCATAAAACATCTAAGTAATTGAATAAATATGTTGAGGAAAAACATGTTTACTAAAAGCACTAAAAATATGTTATGTTTTAGTTCTGAAATGCAACTGAGGGCAAAAAGAGGCAAGAGAGGAGAAAGGAAAATGGCTGTGATAAACAGTTGGAGCTGGCGGTGTAGCCAAGTCAATCTCTGTGGCTCCATTTGGCCTTGATTTGGAGCTAATGAGCAGATGGAGAGGGTCACTAAGACTCAGGATAGCTCACTGCCAGGAGAGACACACAATACCTTTCTCCTCTCTCCAGTAATCAAACGGTACCCAAGCTCACTCACACACACACACACACTCTCTCTCTCTCTCACACACACACACACACACACTCTCTCTCTCTCACACACACACACACACACACCAATATTCAAGGGTAGTAAGGGAAGCAATTGAAACACAGACCCTTACAGGGATTGCTAAACACAGAGAAAGCTCTCCTCAGGTTACAAATTAAGATTCCTACCTGAGCAGAGTCTGAATCTAGCTGTTCAAACCTTTGCTAAAGACCACCTGGAAGCCCATACTTAAAAAGATTTATAGAATATATCTTCTGACCCAAGATATATGTGTGTGTGAGTGTGCGTGTTGTATCATGACAGCTGACCTATAGATGCCTTCCACCATGATGAGGATTTTCTTCCAGGGCCTGTGGGTCCGAGGCTGCCCTGAGCAAACCGCCTCTCTTAGCATCTTCTCCAGACTGTGCATGTCTGACACACATACACACAGACACAGATAAAAAAAAGAAAAAGACAGCAAGAGTGGTGAAGAAACTCAACAATCCAACCCAGAAACCTTATTAAGAGACAGATAAAGCTCATGGCACACATTGATGTTTATAATATTTTAGGTTTGCGTTATAAAAACACACAACACTTACCATTTATATGTTCATAAACAGTATACAGACTGTAGCAATAATAAAATCATGGCTTGTGAAAAACACTTGCTAAAAGCAAACAACAGTGAATAGAATCATTTCCACAGGGCAGGTCAATTCACAGAGTACACAAGGTACCATTTTATCTGCCAGAAACACCTTTCACAAACTACAGACTCTGCTGCCTGATGCTAATGAACACCTGCAAAGTCTGTATCAGAGGGGATTACTAACTGAGCTAAATATAAGTTTGGCCAAAGGTCTCTTCATTGCAGTCTGCATGGTTGCTTAAAATTCTGACTGAAATTTTGGCTTCAGAAAAGTCATTTCCCAGTAGCATTTATAGTTTTTAACAGGTTAAATGTGACACTATTAATGATCATTATCTTCCACTGCACACCAGATGGCAGTATTGAATAGCTTTAGTTAATGTGGAGCTTTATTCAAAGTATGACTGCAATCCAACCATTTTCAGCTGAGCAGCGAGTAAACCTGTCATAGCCAATAATCTGTCATAGATGATTGATATCTCTGCTGCAGCACAAAAACAGGTTTAGTTAAGAGGCAGCAGATGCTCATCTGATAAAAATCACTTCCTGGAGCTCAACAGTGCGAGAGTACATCTAATGTTACCAGTCTCAACAATAAGGAAGGCAGAGGAATTTACAGTGGCTTGCTGTGAGCACAGACAAGAATGGGGAAAAAAATTATTTCACAGTTAAGCGCTGATCTAAGATAAGCCACAGCCTGATAAGAGATACTGTATGACTGTGATGAGGAGGATGGTAGTCCTCAGGTGCTTCCTCATGAGAAGCATGCATGGTGGATATTCATACAATTAATATTATTATTATTGTAGTCATACAATTATCTTTGCACTGACCTCCAGTATGGAAAAACTTTACTAGCTTATAAACAAAAGCCTAACCTTCCAACAGAGACATGTTATCATTTGAAAGAAGAATGAAAACCTTCAAACTCAGCACCCTTTAGCTATGACTATTTGAAATATTTTCACCAGACAAGCCTGACAATGCTAGACTGGACAGACCAGTTTATCTTCTCTCTGGTATGGTAATTCCATCTCTATGCAAGATGAGCCACTTAACACCTCAAGCATGTCAAATACATACAAGGGATCTCAGAAAATTTAGATGGAGGTTACATCAATAAATATCACTATAAAACATCATGTTACTTATTTTTTTTAATTTATCTGTTTTTGTAGCTAGGGTAACTGGTATAACCCTCTTTGTAAACATTGGCCTTGTGCCAATAAAGGAGTGTATGAGCTGTCAGATTGTCTGGTGCACGAGGTATCAAGGCAGGGAGGGGTCAGCTTCTCAGGTGCCTGAGGGCTCTTTGCCTTTAGACTAGCCTCTGGGATTTGCTTGGAGGACCCATAACTGACTCTGCTTGTACCTGTCAGGACACATTTGCTACCAGAGGACTGGCTCATTTGTCCTGTCTCCTGAAAGAACAGGGGGTATTTCTAATGTAAGCAAAATGAACATTGTATCACTCATGCTTAATAATTCTCCTTCTTTGACAGTATATAATTTGACAGTGTAATAAAGGTAGATAGTTTAAATAAGATGACATTTTCATACAAATAAACTTCTGTTTTGCTGCTCTGCTGCTGATGGATAAACACAGTCATGACAGTAAACTGAACCCATTGCATTAAAGCTTTTACATTTGCTGCTCTAAACACAGAATGTTAAGTAGGTCGTTCCTAAGGCAAATCCTGTACCACACAGAAAGAAATGTGTTTCTCGCAGCACCAATAGTTTGGAATGAATAGAAGAAAAACTGGGTAGGGTGAGCAATGGTGGCTATATGCACAAACTCAAATCTAGATTTAGGCAATTCTTTATTACTTTATGTGTATTGTTATCAGCAGAATTGCTATGGCTCATGTTCAGATAAAATAGCAACTAGACTTACTGTTGTGTTTGAACACACGGATTGTTGCTCCTGACAGTCTAGCCCCTAAGATGAGAGAGGTGTGATTGAGCTCATCACTCAATATCAAACAGCCCTGGAAATCAGCAAAGAGAAAAGACATTATTCAAAATTTCAAATTCCAGTGTAATAGCTGACACATATGTACCTGTATTTTAAAAAGAAAAAACATCAAAAAACAAAACAGCAACACCCCACCCCACCCCCTACCCCACCAAAAAAAACTTAAGAGACTTCCACCAATTTAGCATTGTCCTCCTGTAACATTGTTGGAATCACGATGGGCCAAAAAAGGATCACAATCAAAGCAGCAGAACCAAACTTGTAGTTCCAGGCCAATGTGGAAGTGCCTTCAAAATGCATTCTCTCCAAAAAGAAGTCTTATCTTGATGAATTTATGGTTTCAAATCACTAGTTTCCAGTCTTTTTCAATACAACATAATGCTCATTTTGTAAATTATGGTCCTTTTTAATTTAAATTTGACGATAAAGCAGGATATGCTTTAGGGCATGGCTACATTGTGGTTGACAAGTTGTTACCACAGCGACAATGTTGGTTAGGTAACAAAATCATGGCAAGTATAGGCATTGCTGTCACTATTTCAGTATGTTTTCAGTTCATGAACCTTAACTGTATTTATCCCCTGCATTCTTCCTTCTTGTCAAAACCTGGCACCCACATCACCCAATGCAAGTCAACTTGATTCACTTGACTCTACAGATTCAGGTGTCATGCTAGTAGTGGCTAGCGTAGCCTCAGGCTGCTAGCCACAAGCAGAAACGAAGAGCAAGCTACGGATATTTGGTAACTTCTTTTCTAACTTTACGAACCCAGATTTTTGTCATTTTCATATTTGTAGACTTCAGCCTCAAGCCACACTAACTCATGTGACAACACTTGAGGCAGCTCATCAGATTTCGTGCAGCTCCTTCTGGAGGCACTAAAGGCTTTATACATTTTTTCTTAGTTTTTTTTTTTTTTTTTTTTACACATGCTGCAGTACTGTCAAAAATCTGTAAACCCTGATTTGTACAATTGGTGGAGTTCCTCTTTAAA
The DNA here is from genome assembly GCA_029490765.1 of Euthynnus affinis. Lineage (NCBI taxonomy): Eukaryota > Metazoa > Chordata > Actinopteri > Scombriformes > Scombridae > Euthynnus > Euthynnus affinis. The sequence continues at coordinate 9,962,362 of CM055852.1, read as the reverse complement.
ATATGAATGCATACAGTATATTAAGATAGATGGTATATGATCATGTTCTAGATTGAGTGGACCTCTCCCCGCCCCCATCCATGACTAATACATAATCACCTACGTCTAGAACCTCTGTGCATTAAATTGGCTGTATTTACTGTATATTTAAGTCCCCTTTCACCTGTTTCATATCCAACGAAGTTTTGACCAACACAAAAACCACAATTTTCTTAATGGAGAGCAGAGTCCTTCATATTCCATACAAATCAAAATGCAAATTAATTCAGCCGTTCCACGAAATTCTCTCCAGTACATTAGCATATTTAACACGGAAGCTCTAAGCGTTTGACTGCATTAGTTTGAATGAACTCTTGTAGAGGGTATGTTGACACCCTCTCACTGACAGATACCCTCGGTTTGGCCTGGGGTCCAGCTGGCCTGGTCCCTAGTCTACCAGCAGCTGTCACTCTAATGTAGCTCTGCCTTCACAGCAAGGCCTATCCTGGCACTGCCTGTCCCTGTAGGATAGAGTTGGCAGTGTGGGTTGACCCCCAGCCCCTACAGGGTTACTGAGGGGGCTCCAGCCTAAGGGGTTGCTGCACCTCTTGAGCTGCATAAACGACCCCAGTCTCATCACTTAAACAGTCAACCTCCCCTTCTTCCTGTCCAGTCCAATCACAGATATTCATGCTGTGTGTTGCCCCTGGTAACCCATGGCCGTCTGTGTGAGCTAGGCTGGTGTGCCGACAGGCCGGAGCAATCATACCCTTGAGTGGTGCTCTTAACAAAACCTGCCCTTCCTTGTCTATGTGTCTGAAAGCAGCTATGTATGCCCACAGTCTCAACCTCCTGGCTACTGTAATGTTTAATTATGATTTTAATTAACGAGGGTGGATCGGGAGTTGTTCGCAGCTGAGTTTACTTGACTGTTACTCATTAATTTAGGCCATATGCAAGAGAAGAACAAAAGCTAGGCTAATTAAATTAATTTTTCTACGCTGTGAAACATGCTCCCTTATAAAGTCGGATTCCTTTGTATGCTGTGTGGCATTTAGTGTGTTAAATCACGTACCTTCCCAACAAGTGCTGGGATGTTCATTGAGTTGGTGGCAAAACCCATCCCAAAAGTCATAGAGGACTCTACTCTCAGGAAACTGGCCACTAGTTGCTCCAGCTCTTCATGGATGTCAAGGTTACCTACAAGACAAGTTTTGACAGACATTAATACCTCCTGATGTAATGCAGCTGGGGGGGGGCGCCAGCACTCACAGTATCAGTGCTTCTGGGGATTTGAAGAGATTTATAAAGATTCAAGATATGATAAATGTGTAATTCTGTGCAACTACTCTTTTTCATCCCAGGTAATATCAAGGCAGAACCTGCAAGGTCTAAAATGCCTCTGCAGCACATTTTGGGACAGAGGCAGTTGGTTATAACACAATGTGACAGGCGGGGACCAGAATTCATTTAGAAAATTGATCAGATTGTAATCGGCCACCTGACATGGTGTTTTTCTATTTTGTGCAATAAAGGTGGGATTTTCGGGTATCTCTGGGGTGCTTTCGGTACTGCCCTTGTGGTTAGCTGATAAAAAAAAGAATTACTGGTATAATTGTGAGCTACAGCAAGAGAGACAGGCAGTGAAAAGTTCATATATATACAGTATTTTATTTCTACTGGCTCTGGGTGAAGTTATATGGTAGTGATATATCATAACATGAGTTCAATAAATTTTAATAAACTGTTGGGCAACAGTCACTCTATACTTACTATAGAGTAAGTATTCTATACTTTACTCATGCAATTAATGACTGCTAACAATTGTTTTAATAATACATATCACTTGAATTCATTTTTAATATTTTAGAAACTGTTATTGTAAAGACAAAATTGCCAACACCATGGTAAAAATACAAAAAAGGTCAGGAAAAAGATGTCTATTTACTTCTATTCATAGCCATTTCTGAAAAGAGGCTGAAAAGAAACATTAATTAATTTACCATTAACCCTAACCCTAACCCATTAACAATGTAAACAAAAATAAAAACGTGGTTTTGAGATGTGACAAGAAGTCATCCACATAAGGGAATTGTGTATCAATTGTCTATACACTGCAAACTAACCATTACAATCAAATTCAAGAACAATCAGTAACCACAGTGAGCAGGTATTAGAAAGTTCAAACGGACTGAATGTTTCAGGAAGGACTGGGAAATGGATATTGAGTGATGTGTATAAAAACCTAATGCAGTGAAGCAGCTCTGTCTTTATGGTGTTTCTCATTTGGTGCTTTCCATCAGGCCTTGCACCAAGTCAAATCGATTCATACATTTCCTCAACCACCCAGGCTTGCAGCCCCTGCTGGCATGTGCAGCTTTTCTAATCAGACTGCATTGGCTTTTGCTCTCTTTAAAGAACATTTTACTTTGCCATGGCTCCACAGGCATGTCCTGCCTCCTTATTGATATGCTTACCTCATAGGGCTGTTCTGGGTCTGGATACTCTTCAGGTAAAAGAGAGTGGAGACTTTATTAGATTTCACCCACTTTGCTTACTTGAGTTAACTGAAATAAAATATATTTACACTGTCATATGCATCTTATAAAACCTGCTCACCTGTCCTCTCAATTGCCAAGGCCATCTTGCCACCACAATCATCAAAACTTGCTGTCAAAAAAGCTATTTGACTATTCCCAAGGTTGGAAACTCGTATAGCGGTGAGAAAATAAAGATTGTCTTTGAAAATCTCCAAGCTAATTCAGTTCTTTCATAGTAAACCTGTGACTGAGGTTTTTCTTCAAAGATTTTACAACAAGAAAATAAAAACAGCCTAGAAGAGTTAATCATTTCTATCACTAACCTCAACTGCGGTCTCAACAGACAAGTACAGCATTTCTGGCTTAGTTTTAACATGTAAACATGTCAAAGAGCCCTATTATATTATTATATTACTACAAACATTGCAGTGAAATACCAACTGCTGTGTGCCTGGTAGCCGCACTTAGTATTTCTTGGTAATTTGTCATTCATTTGAATGCTTAACATCATTATCTAATTTACTGTATGTTAATGATTGCGAGAAAAGTGTGAACAGTGAGCTATCCATTAATACAAATCCATGAATGTTTGACATGTCTGTTTATTCACAGGGTGTGCTTTCAGTGCACTTTGTATCTACTTTCACAAGCCCGAAATAATCTATGGAAAAACACTTCAAATTGCACTCTCTGTGCACTTAAATACATGTAGTAGTTATGGGAGAATGCTTTACAATTTAGATTCATTTTATGAACTGATTTTTTAACTTTTTAACTGAAACATTTTAAAATGACCTGTGCATCAAAAATAGGTAACTTTAATCTTAAGAGAACTTCAGAGACACAGACAAGAGTGAAGTATGAAAAAAGTGCTCCAAATAAATTTAAATAAAAACACATCCAGGAAATTTTGATTTTTAAGATTTAAATGTAGATTCTGTGTATGACCAATTCAAATCCCTTGATGGGAAGTAAAACATTGGTGATAATGGCATCACTGCTCCTACAGAGACACTGGGTTTTTTTAATAATTGATGCTTTATAAGGTCTCATGGGAGAAAAGCTTGTTATTCCTTAACCCTCTCAGTGAGCCATCTGAAACACAGCTTACAAACTCTGTGAAAAATAGTCCCATTTTAAAAGAGAAATAAACACATAAATTAATCACATAAATGAATAATGGATAGTGTGGAGGAGCATGGGGGTGTGTACTTGCACTTTGACAAACATATGTATTACTAATAATCACATGCCCTTTAATTCCTCTGGTTTTCTTTGGTCTTGTCAAACTGCTGATATCATGCAACACTATGCAGCGCCTGCTCAGAACTTGCTCACCTTAGCCTGCTCTCAGTAGATAATATACAGCACAGTGCTGTCAGAAGTGTTGTAAACTAAACATCACTAACAGAGAAAATAAACTACGTTTCTCAAGAAGACTTGGTGCAACATGTGACCTGTTCGGTGAGTTCCGACATGTTTACCCATCAGAAGCAGGCTGATGGCCAATCATTAGATTTCACTACAGCAACATTGGGATGCTGGAACATCAGATCCTGGCACACATAGTCCACTTTGACCCCATCAGAAACCGGGTTGAAGTTCAGAGGATAAAACAGCATTCAAAATTCATCTGAAGCCAGGGATCCACTTTCTGATCCTTGCTGTTCTAACACTTCCATCACACATATTCCTTTTGCATCCAGCCTAATGTCCAGGGTGTTTCATAATGTTACATTTCACTATGATATCATTTCCCCACTGCTCAGTGTGGACCAGTGCGTAATGATCTCAGCTTATGCTCAGATTTTACATAATTTAACAAAGGGTGAATAATTCATATTACATTGCAGCCACTGAAAGATAATTAAACATGCAAGCAGTATAATTCACGAGAAAGATAATAAATGATGGCATATATGATGAGGAAGATGGAAAGTTTCCTTTCCAGTCTGATATTCGACCTATACAGGGTCTGACACAGACTTTTTAAATAGATGCACACTTAAGAATTGTGAATCACACATTAACCACAAACTTACCAATTTCCTGCCTTGTGCTGCAAACCCCAACCCCATACTGGTGCATTTTGTCTGCCACAGTTTTCAGGAAATCAGCATTGTTCTCAGCAAAACCAAGGTAGTTGTAGGAGCCCATGTTGATGACACTATGTATCGTCTTTCCGGTTAACCTGCAAGCAGGTAAACATTAGGAATCCTTTAGCCTTTCTAATTTTTTAGAGTTAATTACATAGTATAAAAAACAAATCAACATTCATTTAAATACAATAGCTAATTATAAACTTGTTAAGTCATCAGTGGTATTCTATGAGAATGAGAAGTGCAATTATAACAATGTTTATTTAAGGGGAACACCTGTGATTGACTGCAGTAGTTTGTTATTCTTATTGCCTATGAAGAACATAATGAAATATTCACAACTCATTTTAGCCAGAAATATATATAACTCTATAGAGAATACACTGGAGAAACAATTATGTAGTGAATATAGCGGCATCCAAAACTAATTTCTCAGGATAATGCAAGTTCAGGTAAAGTCAAGAGAGTACATCAGTATCACTGTTTTAATTGTTTTTCCATTTCATCAACTGACCTAGTTCTCCTCACAGCTCATGCAAACCTGTAAACCACAACAAAACCTATCTGCATGCCTCTTTAAACATTCACCACACTTCATCACAAAAGACAAGCTGACTGCCCCATTTCTACTTTTTTTTCCCAGTCACATTAAACCTCTTTAATCATGTAATCCATGCTTACCCCTCTTCCCTGATTCATAATGCCATATCCCCTGCCAATGGCTCTGTTCATATTCCTATTCATAGTATATTCCATGGCCCTGCTGCTCAGCACAGACATATCTCAACTGTATTCCAAAAACTGACATATCCTTGTTGAAGACATATACTCAGAGGCTGAAGTTTCAATCTTTGTCCATTAGCTGACAGAGATGGATCGAGTCAATTAAGTAACAGAGTCTGGTGGTCTAAATATACTTTCAGGATTCAAAAACATTTTAAAATGAATTAAATTCTTAACTTGAGTCTTATATATAGACATAAGCCTACAGTATGACTTGCCTAATCTATCAAAGCTTGTATTACCTGAATGTCCAGTTATAGTCATCAGAAACTCTCTCCATCAGGTCAAAGACAGGTCCTGGCAGGCTGCATATGGGACGGTTCCAGTTGTCTCGTACCCTCATGTACAGGTTTCGAGTATAGAAGTTCTCAAAATCCTGATAAAGTGGTACGAAATCCTGAAAGCAGAGACAAACATGTTCAACACACACAATAAGCTAGTAGAAGGACATAAAAGAGTGTTTGCAAAGTGGGTTGGTGATGAAACCTTGGGGACAATAAAAAGCAGGAAATGGGACTTTCTGGTTACATTAAAGTGTCTCCAAGGACTAGAGCAAAGAAACATCCCTGATTAAATGATGACAGATTTCACAAGTACAGCAGATTAAGCTGGAATTAAATGTAATGGCAACAACAAAACAGTAATATCATATAATATTCTTCAAGATTGCATTTTTCAAGCACAATGATGTGATTTTTTTTTTTCGTTAATGGACTGGTGTCAAGTATATCTTATTAATCAGATTTTTATATTGAGATGATATTCACCAACGGATGATTGTAGTCTTAAAAACCAAATGACTCTGCACATTCTTTATAGTAAGAGATGGCTTTGTCTGCTCTGGCTCCAATATAAATATGCAAAATAAATCTTCTTCCATGTTGAATCTGAAGTAATAAAGATTAAAAGTATTTGTTTTCTATCCCACCTTTTCGAAGTAGTTTTCAGTTAGGAGCTCTTGCATAAAAAACAGACCATATTGTATTGTATATATATATGTGTTTGATGCTCAAACCCTTCAAGACTGTACATGTGTTCATTTTATTGTGTCCCCCTCTGAACTATAGTGTAGAGTAGGTGACTTCAAAACACATTACTGTTATCTTGGTAGGAGAATTACATCTACTGTAGCCTTAATGCATACTATATGTTAATTAATATTATTATAATTATTCAAGAAATTATCCCTTAACAACAATGTTAACAATGCTGTTGTCCGATCCAGTGCAGTCACCACCATGACAGAGCCCTCATACAGTAAAACTTTCCATCCCTTGACTTGTGACTGTTCTCAAACACAGGAAGAAAACTGCCTACCTGCTAGAAACTGCTGTTGTTTTCTGATTGTACTGCCTTGCCTTACCAAAATGGCAACAAAAACATGCTCACAGCATTATTTAATTCAAGCAGTGCAGAACAAATCATTATCACAAACTTACACTATTTTAAGTGCAATTTTTTAGATTTAAGCACTTAACTATGGCAACACAATGGTTCTTATGTTGCAGTGTGCAGGCCTTGTGTAGAATCTGAAGCACAGTAACAAAGAAGGAACTTGAATCCTCTGAGATTTAATTAGGTCTTCAACAGATATTCTCTGTGGTGTCCTGTCTCACCCATGGCAACATTAAAGTGCAGAGGAGCACGGATGAAGAAGGCAGAGGGAGCGCTTAAGAGCAAAAATTGAAATAATTAGGGGAAAACAAAATGTGTTGACACCCAAGGCATGCATGCTCCTCTATTCCAACTGTCTGTGTGTGCAGTGTGTGTGTATGCCTACAATATGCCTAGGACTATGATGATTGGATGTTTTACCAACCTTCTGTTCCTCTCTTTCCTGGGCAACATGGCACTTCTCTAAGCCCACAGCTCTGAGGAAGTCTCTGAGGTAGCCAAACAGGGTGACAATACCAAAGCCCAGGTACGTCATGACAGCCACGTACATGGGCGCCTGTTCAAAGGACTCCTGCCTGTGCTGCCTGGAGGCGACTCCAGTCCCTGGGCCATTTTTCTAAACAACAAGAGGCCCACATAAGCTGTCTTACATTGCAACTGAGACAAGAGAAAACAATACCATTTGAATAAAGTGGCTCGATTTCAAACAAATAGCTGTAATAGCACCAATTAACTTGGATTAAAAGGAGACAGTCTACTGGTGTACTTACAGAGGTTACTGACTTGACTTAAAAATGAAGTAAAAGTTATAGTTAGTAGCTATGTTAAATTAAATGAATGCTGCAAAAATGTTGTCATATTATACTGTAAACAAATAAGTCCATTTCACAAGAGACATTTTGGCTTATCAGAGCAGAAAAAGCACAAGTGTTGGTATTACACAATTATGGCTCTGTTCTATTTGAGTGTCCTAGCTGGCATGCACAATATCAGGATCCTCAAAACCAAATCAGGTAAGTTAGTCATCGTCAATTTCATTATTTACACCTGTGTTACTCCTTCTGTCACATGTTAAAATGTCTTCCATGAAAAACATTGGAAAAACATTCACACTTAATCTATGTATGTGAACTCCCTTCATGTTGCACTTGATGGGGTAAGTGATGGGGAACTTGTGTAAAAATGTATTTAAATGTTTATCTGAAGCTAATATGAAGCTTCAGCCAAATAAGTCAAATCAAGCAGATATCTTTAAACTCTTTTTAGTGCGAAAGCCCCTCATTTTGTTACTATACTTCCAAAACAGCTAAACAGGAAAAAACTGTCTGAGGAAACACAAAGAGGGACTTTGGTGCTAAAAAGATTGAGCTTTGGCAAATATCCATTTGATATGACTAACTCAGATTGCTAAAGCTTCAAGCTTTAAATAAACTTTTAAATATATTTTTGCACATAATGACTGTGTAGAGACACTGGATTTTGGTCCCCACCTCTTACTCACCTTTGAAGGGGATTTTTTAATAGTCAGTATGAGCAGGAGGAATGATTACAGTGAGGAAAACCTCTTTCAGTGTTCATTTGGACACCTGACTGTTGATTTAAGACACACTTGAAAAATTTTGAACCTATCCTTTAAGAAATGATGTCTCTTGTGTAGGGTGTTTCCATGCCTGTAGTTGCAGTTGATGGGGACATTTTAAACCGAACTGATGGATGGATGCAAGTCAGTTATTACACAAGAAATTACAACAATGTCATGTATTCAACAGAATTTCAGTTCCTCACAAGGCCTAAGCATACTTGGGATTTTTGCACTGGTGTCAAATAGCTAATGCTAAACATAGGTTTTTACAAAAGATTAATTGCTGCATGATTCAGTAACACTTATGGTTCTTATGAAGGTATTTCCACAATTCAGTCATTTCTGTCCATCTGGAGCAACAAAAATACACCTACTGCTTGCACAATAACCAATATTTTAATCAATTCTCAAGCTAGGACTGTTATTATTTTTGGAATTGATATTTTGTTTTGTACGACTCAAGAAAAATATTAATTATTAAATGTGGAAATAAATATGGAATTTTGACCAGTAAAGAGATGTCACTTCCGGCTGCCATTTTTGTTTGATTTTTGTTTTTCAAGTAGCATTACATTTGCGGTGTTAAAAAAAAGCTTATGAAGTGCAGCAGACGGAACATTTATTGGTCCAGGTGCACAGAAAATGCCTCTTAGACGTGTGGAAATGTCTTTCAGCAGCGGTGAGTGTTGAACCACCTAACGGCTGTGATTAAACTGTTAGCTTCATGGATGTAAATTAGCTAACCCATCACTTGAGCCTCAAGGTAACAATATTTACTTATTCAAAAACTGGCTTATTTATTAAAAAGCACTTAATTTGTTGGACTAACTCAAGGAGAAAAAGATATAAATAGTTATTACAGTTACTTATGTGGGGTAGTAACGTTAAAATTTTGTGATACAAACAAACAAACAAACAAACAAACAAGAACTGGCGTTGTAGCCTCAAGTCAGAATAAGCCGGGTGAACAAAGACAAACTAAGTTAACGTTACATCTAACGCAAACAAAATTACACAATGTACAAAGAAAAAGTTAAACAAAATCGCATACCACTTGACTTCCTCACCTGGCCGAGAAAACCTGCTTTCAGGGCGGGGTCGCTCATGTATGGCTGTTTTCATACATTCTCCCTTTTGGAGGAAATGTAAGTTAACTAACCCCAAACAACGACAAAAGGCTAAAAAAAAAAGTCGTATATTTGTAAATATGTATATCCTGTAACTTTGCCGAAATAGCATTACAAAACAACTTCCATATTGAACGCTAAAATGAGTGCAAATATAGGAAATGACAAATTACATATTTACGTGCAAACACGCTTAGACAGTGCAAGTTATTTTAATGATTATGTTGATTTTTCTTGGTTTATATACAGTCTGTGAACCCGTCTCCATGGGTTACAAAGTTTGCCTACGTCACGGAGGTCGTTTCAGGTAAAGACCCCTGATAAAATACATGTGCACACATTCAAGGCTGTCTTTCCGGGAAAGTCATAAAATAAGCTACCTGACTCCAGCACCGTAAAGCAGGCGCACTTGCGGTGCATGATTTGGTGCACAGTGTTTTTTTGTATATAAATCTTATACCCTCCAGTCGCTGTCAGACATACCTCTTTCATGCAGTGATAGCCATTTTTCTTGATATCCTCACATCTCAGTCCATTCTGGTTTAAATGTGGTTTTAAGTTGCCGTCAGCAGCTATTCTTGCCATATTTCTTAAGGCACAGCAGCGACTGTCTCCTCTGTTTAACTGTCAGGTAATATAACCGCTGTGCTTTACTGAACTCACAAAGGTGACTTCCTCCTTTTCTGTTGCTGCGGTTCAGCCTCCAACCTATGAATTGTTGCAGTGTGTGAACATTGGTCTTGTTAAACGCTTCTCCAACAACGGTCACACTTCATTGTTTCGGTATCGTGTAAATGTGCTGACTTTTCTTCTTCTTTATCCCATAAGCGAAACTTTGCTTGGAGCATTGTGAACAGAAACAGCTCAGTTTCACATCCTACACATTGCATCTAGACTGAGTCTTAAAATACAATTTTCCTTTAAATCTCTTTTCTACTTTGTCTTATGATATTCTCATCTTTCCACATGTTACTTAAATAGAGTTTTGAGTACTTTACCTGAGTTAGTGCTACTTTATACTTTTACTCCACTTTATTTCAGAAGAAATTGTCCTTTATATTCCACTACATTTTAGCCTACTTGTTACTTCATAGAGCTCAACTACTACAACAGTAAAATGCTACTTACAAATGAACACATTACCAATCCAATAATATAATACATAATAATAAAGCCCTCACAGGAGCCATTTTCCTACATAACAGCTTCTTTTATTATTGATGCTTCATGCATTTTGTTAATATGTCTGTACTTTTAATTAAGTGGGATTTTGAATGTAGGACTTTTACCTCTAATGGAGTATTTTACACTGAGTTATTGCTGCTTTTACTCTTCCACCACCACCACCACAGCTTTCTAGAAAACTGTTGCACAGTAAAACTGTACTCAAATTACTTTGAGTACATATTATAATTTCCCCACCTAAGTCTAAATTAGTCAATACATCAAAAATGAGTTGAGACTGTTGAAAACAAGTCAAATTGCAAATTGGTTAAATTGCAGATGGCTGCTCAGTCCTGTGGAGAAATAGTAGTATATATGGTTTCATACTTGCAGTAATCTGATTACAGAGTGACACTAATGATCCTTACAGCCACATTACAGATGGTTTAAACTAATGCAATGACATTCAGATCACAAGGTTAAGACAGAAATGATCAAGTATATACATCTAATTTGACATGTTACTCAAAACTGAGCTATATAATAACTGGGAGTATGGATAAAATCAAAGTATATATATGTTTTATGATATTTCAATATTTATATAGCAAAATCTCTGGAAAGTCCATTTAGGAAAAAAAACCCAGACCGGAATGTTTGTTGTTGGCAAATCCAACATATTATAGACCTATCAGGTACTCATTTAAAAATCCAATACTGCTTTAAAGCATTCCTGGTCACTGATTTGCAGTATTGCCCACAATGGCCTGGTACAACCAGAGACAGATATTAAAGGAATAGATACCTCTGTCTAAATGATATAGCAATGTCTCTGAAAATTGCCAAATTTTATATTGTCTCACATTACATATTGTCATATTGCCTGACCCTTATATTAATATTTATAATGTGGTACTTGTCACGTTCTTGATACAAAACCTGTCCTCATGCTTGCACGGGTCAGAGGTCAGAGTCGGCTACATCTGGAGATGAGGTGGTGTCAGTATCTTGCTCAAGGACTCCCACAGAAGACAGATGCTACTAACACGGGGGCTTGAACTCCTGCTCACTCTGCTATACTGCTCCAAATGTACAGTAAGTAATAAGGAACTTGTATTCTGTAAATGTGGCCAAATAGATAATGTCGTAGATTACAGCTTTAAGCAATAAAGCCCAACCCAGTTCAGCCTAATGATATGCATTACATCCCTTACAGCCACTGTGGCATTGCTTTTGCAGGCACATAGACAACCCAGTAATTTGCAGCCACTGCAGTTCATCCTTCGAGCTGATGATTAACTGAAGTGTCATAAATCAGACACATTGTTATCGGCATAGGTCAAATCAAAAAAGCCTTGTAAACTCACTTCTGTATGCAGGCTGCTGACAATTCGGTGTCCGCCTGCATTGTTGAGATTTTCCCTTCTGGGGAAAAACAAAGAGATTGTTTGTTAGTAAAAGGTCAACGCCTATTCAGTGGTCCTGTGGTGCACTTAGTTTGTGGGTGCACAGTAAATCAGAACATGCTTGGTGTTGTGGCAGTAAGTGTAATGAAAGTTTTTCTGCATATTGACATTGAGCTGTTGCTATTTTGAAGAAATTGTCTCTTTGGAGATATGCACAAGCAGAATATGAGAAGCAGCAGACAGTCCAACTGGTAATGTTAAGGGAGACTTGGAATGTATATCTTAACATTGTGCCTTGAGATTAGGAAATGTTTAGATGACAGTATCTGCTATAGACTCTTACTTTATGTTGCAATATTCTACTGTGTACTATGTGTTTAGTCATGGTGCACATTTGATTAAGAACTGCAATATGGGATGTTTTACAGTCTGTCTGAAATCTTCCATTTCTATGTCAGTTAAACACACATCATTTATCACTATAGGTACGAGACTCTATCCTTCATTCACCATTTGACAGACATCATTTCCTCCTTTCCCAACCCACTACAGTCGGAAATTGTGCTGTCTCTTTGACATGTGTCTTGACTTCTTAAAGGTGCAGTGCATAGAATTTAGTGGCATCTAGCAGAATGGACTTGGAAGAAATGGAATATAATATTCATATGTATGTTTTAATTAATATATAATCACCAAATAAGAATTGTGTTTTTATTACCTTAGAATCAGGCCTTTATACCTACATATGGAGTGGGTCCTCTTCCACGGAGGCTGCCATGTAGCACCGCCTTGTTTCTACAGTAACTCAAAACGGACAAACCAAACACTGGCTCTAGAGAGGGCCTTTCACGTTTTTCACCAGTTTTGTGGCCACCACGGTGTTATTCATTTGGTTGCAATCTGCAACCTCACCGCTAGATCCCTCTAAACCCAAAACACTGGTCCTTCAAGTCTTCATTTAAATTGCAAAGCTGTAAGAATCAGGCCCTCTTTGAATGCACTGTGTGATGTTTTGGCTGAAAGCACTCAGGCCCTGTGGGATAACACGTGTCATCCGCCATCACTTCAGAGCTGCCTTCACTTCACACTAACTGATGAGGGTTGGTGTTGTCTCATAACTCAAGACCCTTGTCAGGGAGGGTGGGAGGAGGGTGACGCAGGCTGATACTTGCATGAGGGTAAACTGGAAAGGCTGACAGAAGAATGCTGGGAGATGATGGGTATTATAGTTTGAGTGAAACAGAGACAAAAGGACATATAGTTGGTCTGTATCCAGTTGTTACAGAGAGAGTGATTGAATGGAGGGTAGCATACCACAGTCTTAGTAAATTAAAGGTATCCACAGCTCTCACCTCCTCTTCACTCTTAGCTTGGAGTCTTGAATGGAGCTGTCACAGCGGCTGGTGCCTCCCTGCCTTCACTACAGGATTGCTTCCTACCAGTGGGACCAGATGTAACCTACATCTGTCAGGCTTCATTAGCTATGTCAATCTGGGTAGCACTGTTCATTTTGGCTTCACAAATGCTTTTTTTAAACTCAGTTTGCACATTTAGGCGATTTGCATTGTGAAGTTTGCAGCACTGAACTTTTAGTCATGCTTCATCTTGTTGCTGAACACACTGTCATCGTGAGTTTAACTAAAGTTAGTCAGTCTTTAAAGAGGATCATAAAATTAGGCTCATCTCCGCAGGGAAATTCTCAATTTTACACTTCAACAAGCATCTTTCATGTTTCTCAGTGCGACTGAAGATTGGACTTCATTTCTTCACTTGAAATGTATCCTGTTTTATATTGATTGATGTTTTAATTTCCTAATAGGATTGATCCTTGTATTTCTAACCTCAGCGCCTCTTCTCTGCATTTAAGATTATTAGATGCAGTTTTCCTTTTTAAGATGTGATGGAGGAAATTATTTTGAAGCTTCCATGAAAGAGATTCCCTACCTTGAATACTGATGAATGGTGAAACGGTGTATATAGGGAATGAGCTACCCACAGAGCCCAGTGGGATGTCTCACTCTACATGGCTTTCATGTGAGTGACATATAAAATGGGCTATTCTTAAATACATAATGAATACTAATCCATATTTGACCTGCTTGCATGTATTTAATAGACATATACACAATTTTACCAGCTTGACTAATTATACATTTTTCTGATGGATTTTAATTTTAATATGCTTTGTGAATTTATGTCTGTGTTGATGTTTGTGTTTTGAATGAAAATCAAGCTATTTATGATTATCAAACACTCCTGAGAGTTCAGTATGCTTTCACTATTAGGTTTTTGATGAGCTATGGAGAGTCCCTCCACCTAGTGGCAGTGTAGGGGACAGCAGCCCAGGCTACACCTATCACACACACAACCCCACTCCATACACTTCAGCTGTGTTTTTCCTACAAGGAAATTATAAATTATAATTGTATGTGTTTGCATAAACAGATGCACATGTCTTTTTTAGGTGACGTGCAGTATTTGCTCAGTGTAATGCTTGTGCTCAGAGCAAGACCTATCCAGGATTTTATTTTAAACAGTATGTTTATTCTTTTCACATTAAATGCATACAAGAAGTACACTATATCAGCAGTAGCATGTTGTCTTCTAAATTTTCCTATCTACTCAACCTCTTTGCTTGTAACAAGTACATTTGCAAAAAATATCTATAAATAAATAAAAAGGCATGCTTATAAATACACTATACATATACTTTAACAATGACAAATATATAATAAAGTAAAAAGGTGCCTAGAATAAATCCAAAGGTATTTCAATGACAATCCTATGCTGCTGTGACTCTCTCTTTTTAATTTAGTTTATTATTATTTTAGTCTTTTTCTTCTTTTTATACTGCTAACACTGCACTACCTCTGTGTTTTTAAGCCCTTTTATTTATTTAGACAGAAATATCTCTATTTTTATAACATCTCTATTTTATATCTCCCTTATATATTTTTTCAACTTCTTGGTCCTGTGTCTGTATGTATGTTGTCTACTTTTTGCACAAGTTGTATGTATGTTACTGCTGCAACACATGAATTTCCCCACTGTGGGATAATAAAGGGTATACTTACTTACAATTTCACAAGCTCAGACAAAGTTCATAATCTGTCATAAATCATCCAAGTGGTCTCCTTGTATCAGTACATTCTCCAAGTCACCATGTTTTACAAAATATATGAAAGGTCCCAAAATCTTTTCATACAAATTCAGTTTACCTTTGAGTACATATGTAATTTCTTCCATCGACATACATTGAATCATATTCTTTATGCAAGCCCCCATACTACGTTCTTTTTGTTTTCTTCCAATAAAGTCCTAAGAAGAAGCATTTTGTTTGCAGATTGCACATATTAATACATTTGAATTCTCCTTTCCTCCAAGGAAGATCAAGGAGTATACAGCCTCAGAATAATAGCCTTAGGTTCCATGGGTACCCTTACAGACATAATGTTTACCAGTTACAAATCATGTCCTTCCAAAAAGTTCTTATCTTGTTGCATTCCTTCATACACTGTATAAAAGTTCCTTGTTGAAGGTTACACTTCACACAAAGGTCTGGGATATTATCATTGACTGGGTATTTCGACTGGTGTCAAGTGTGCATCAACTAGTTGTGCTGACGAAATTTCAGGCTAGTATTGGGCTTATGTACAGTTGATATATCTACATCTAGATCCCCCCTCCAAATCTCTAGTGTTGATTCTGAGGTTACTATGGAACCTGATGTAAGCCAATTATACATCAATGAAATGAAACCCCTGTCATTGCAATTCCTATTCATTATCTTCACCAAAGGTGAAAGTTCTGGTTTCAACTATGAGTGCTGCTTAGAGGAAATAAAACTTCTTAGCTGTAAATACTTGAAAAAGGGTTTACTTGGGATGCTGTGTCTAGTTGATAATTCCTTGAATGTCATTAAGATGTTCCCTGTGTAAAGATCCTGAATTTTCCTGAGTCATTTTTTAACCCACAGTTGGAAGCCTGTATCAGATTTACTTGGTGCAAATGAAACATTTCCCCGGATTGAATAGAAACCAGATGGAAGGCTGTATATACACACATATTTTTTCACATCAAACCATACCTTGATCATGTTGGTTGACACAGTGTTAAGGGTATGTTTCCTTAAATATTTCAGCCCAGCTGAGTGTAGATACAGATGTGAAGGGAGATAAAATGGGAGATATAATTAAGAGATGAATTATAGGGTGCCTTGCATTCCATATGAATTTCATAAAAACTTTTCTCATCCTCAAAAATATATAGGTAGGTGGAAGCAGGGGAATGTTGAATGAAATGAAACAGGCAAATACATTTTGGCAATATGTTAATTTTTAGTATATTATAGTATATCCAATTTTGTCTAATCATCGGACAATGTTAATGCCAAGATAAGTGAAATTCTCTGAAAATATAAATTTAAGGGCATGTACACTTGGATTATGTTCCTCTTCCTCACTGAGTATCATAATTTAGAATTTTGAAGCATTTATTTTATAACCTGAGATCTTCCCAAAAAGGCTAATGAGTTCTAATAGAGCAGGGATAGAGGAATCTATTTTTAAAAAAACAAAAACAAAATTACATCATCTGAAAAAGGGAGATTTTGTTGTCTGTGGTTCAAATCTGAATTCCATGAATATGTTTGTGCATTCTGACTGCTATTGCCAAGGGTTCTATTGCCAGGACAAATAGAAGTGGTGATAAACGGAGCCCGATGGCAATCCCTGCTTATTTTAAAAGCCCTAGATACCACATAATTTGTTAGTACCTCTGCTGACAGTTGTTCATGTTCATGTAATAGCTTTGTCTAATTGTAAAACTTCTCTCCAATCCCAAAACAGGTGATGATGTTTAACAGATATGGCCATTTAACTCAGACCTTTTCTGCATCAATTGAAAGAAGTGCTGTATCTGGTGCCCTTTGCTGGCTATAAAATACTTTTAGTACCCTTCTGACAATGTGGAAGCCTTGTCTTCCCTATATAATCTTTCCCCACCATAGAGGGAAGTATACCCTCCAATCTTCTTGTTATAACTTTGCAGTGGATCTTTGTATCAGAATTCAGTAAACTGATTTGATGCAAATTTATTAAGGCCTCTTTCATTTAGGGTGGAAGACCCCCTTTGGAATAAGATTCTTAAAACATTTCATTTACTGGGTTGATTGTATGTCTAAATTGTTAGCATCTTCTGAGTCGTACAGATTTTCATAATAATGTCTAAATGCTCCATTAATTTCCACTGGGTCTGCTATCTTTTTTTTCTTCATCATCCTCAATGTGAGTTATTACTCTCTCTTCTTCTTACTGTTCATTCACCAAACAAGAAGTTAACTAGGTTTGTCTCTTTGGTCATAGTACAGATGTTTGAGTCTCAGCATATTGGCAACAGTCTTATTGGCACATAACCTGTTATACTCAGAACAAAGTGACAACAGTTAAAAATAAAAATAGCAAGTTATGTGATAACTCAATAACTACAGGATAGACTTGCCTAATTTCTACTGTTTTTCTAGTGAAGATGTCCATAAACAAATTTGAGTAGTGCTCTCAATATATGTTAACTGAAAATTCTTAGGTTACCTACATCACTGTTATCACATTAATTACTGGTATACCTTACTGTAAGGATATTGGTAATGGGTCAGAAGAGGTCACTTTAGCAAAAAGGAGAGCAAAAAGAACGTTGTCCTCCTGTGTCTAGTCTCCCATTCCAGCGATATAGTTGCTGACTGCTGCTGGTGAGTCGAAGGTCTAAGTGGTCTCTCCATAAGTCAAGAAAAGTCTGGCTGGAAATAGGATCTGATGCTTGGAGATGCCTTTCTCTTTCAGTTTTTTGCCGTATGCCGTCAAAGCCCCTTTGTTGTTTGTAGACTTCAGCTGACAGGTCTTGGTGGAATCTGATAACATTGTCCTTGTACATTACATGGCCTTTCAATCTTGCTGCCCTCCGGACCCTTTCTTTATCTCTGTAGATGAGAAACTTCACAATAAAGGTCTGCAGTGATTTAGAGTTGCGTTTTTGGCCAACGATACAGTGAGCTTGGTCCATTGCAGGTGAGAGTACGTAGAGAGGTTCTGAGAACCATTTTTCAAAGCACACAGACACAGCAGTTTGTTCCCTCTTACTTTTTCTGGTGTGCCTTTTATTCTCAAGTTGTTACGCCTCATTCTACACTCAAGTTCATCTGTTTTGGACACCAGTAACTCCAAGTCTTTAACATACATCTGCAGATTGTTGATTGTATCTTCTGCGTAGGAAGTGTGTTCTTCAGCCTTGTTCAGTTGGCTAGTGTGTTCCTCCATATTCACCTCAATAACTGATAGTACCCCATCGATTTTCTGATGAATGTCCCGTTTGAGGGGCTTGATAACTTTCATGATGTCTGTATTGGGCACTTCCTGTTCTTGTTCATGTTCTTGCCTCCATCATCTCACAAATTTTCATCATTCACTGTTTTAGCTCTCACCTTTTTTCCAGTTTTCAGCACATTTGTTCCTTCAAATTGCAAAATTAGATTAGTGCAAATTTTGCTCTATCTTTTTTTTTTTTTAAATTGTTGTTAGGCAACCTTTGAATCACCTGTTCTTAGCCTAAACCAGTACTTTGTTGTAAAGTAAGCTCACAGATCTGTACCTTTTATTTTTTTTTTTAGTTATTGATCATGGTAATTTCAGTTGGTAAAGTCATATAGCTCCAAGTATCTAGCAAAAGCGACCACTATAAGGCCCACCCCTCAATTCATCCAATTGGACAATGGAAAAAACGCAAATGACGTCAGGTTGAGGCATTCAGGGCACTCCTGCAAAAACATGAGGCGCTCAGCAATGCAAAAGCAGCTTAGCAAAAAGCTTCACTCTCATTGGAAGCAATTACAAAAAGCCACCCCAGGCTGCAAAAAAATGCTCTGTCTGATTGGGGCGTGCGTCTGTTCAGTCATGCCGCCATCCAGAAGTCTCGTCCAAAATGGGCAGTTCCATATCCAGGATTTAAGTGTTTATAGATGAACTCATGTCATGCTGTGCTGTTGGAGGCCAGTTGTAATGCAGAGCTATATTTAAACTTCCCCTGGGGTGCCATTAAATCATGTAATTTCTTCGTCAGGCCTGGCTGACCTCATTTTAATACCCACATCAGACGGCATTAAGAAAAAACATTAAAAAGAGGAATATTGAATTTTGTATCTACTGTGCTATCTTACGCCTACATTTTACATTTCATCCCTTTCTCAGACATGCTTATCATTTTAGACTTTAAATAAGCATGCCAGCAGAATAAGCTCAGATTCCTTACATTTGGGTAGGGGAATGGCAGGAGCGGGATATTACAGTATGTGTTGTGATATGATTGTGTGTTTGTTTGCGTTGACTGCCGGGAGGGAGACTTGAAAGCGTGGCTATATAGTCCTGCAAAATGCTCAATCCATTTGGACCACCAGGAGAAATGGGAACATCATAAAAGGTTGATGTATAAAATGGCTGAATTGTTCTTTTTTTTGCTATGCCGGGGATAAGAATACAGAATGTGTTTTTCACTCAGCTAAATAGGGTATAAAAGTTTAATTGTGTTTCTCTGTATTTTTTGGATGGAAGGAGGAACAGACTGAAATATCACTTTGTATTAGAGCTTTATAGACCGTAAAATTTAGTTTAGCTTTAGTTTTTGTAGCAGATAAGTCAAGTTATGTTTGACAGCATGGGCTATTAATGCTGTGGACTCACTGTACAAATTTCTTCAATTAGTCCCATGTGACTGTAGAAACCCTAGTCTGTTAGACTCCTGCAGCTGCAGCACTCCTAACCTTGAGTGGGTGTTCACATCCACGGGGGATGGAAGATTCCCCTGTTCTCTTCAGAAGCAAGCGGAAGGGGGGGTGAGGAGGGGAGGGGAGACAGATTCAGAGACAGATATTTATAGAGAGAGTGGGAGAAAGTGAGATTGTGGCTTGAAAGGTTAAAGTAAGAGGGAGCTGCAGAATGACAGAGAAGGGGAATGACAGAGTTGTCGGGTGAAACAGGGAGACGGTGGAGAATAAAGATGAAGCAAGAAGATTTAGAAATGGATGATGCTTCAGACATCACCAGAGGCTGCATGGACCCGGCTGTAAATTTCTGTGTCTCTGTGGATCAGGCTGGCACTTTATTGTCTGTGTTGACCCTAATTAAGTCCTGCAGATATTGTAAATGAGTCATTGAAGGGCTAGAGGGTATATCTCGGTGGGGTATGTCATGTATTTACGTCCACTGTTTCCCCACTGTGTCATCCCCTCCTCCAAGCTCCCCTGCTTTTAGTCTATAATCTTTATTTTGCTATGCCTATCCTAAAAGCAGATTGTTAATGCCATGAGAGACTTTGAAATATTTATATACTGCAGAAATAATATAGGTAGCTGAATTTATTAGCATTGTCAGCTGAAGTGAATTGGGCTTTGCTGAAGTGTTATTAATGTTGAATAGCTCATACATAAGTCAGAATGTGAACTCAAAGCCTTAATATTCCCATCTGGGTAGAATTATGTCACTAAGCAAACAGCTAAACCAGTAAATCACCTCCTCTGAAGTCAAATTTACCCAAATCTCAAATTTTTTTCTGCTCTGACAACTGAAGCAACCATTTGTTCCAGGCACCCAGGAATCTACTGGCCTTATGACATCAAATCTCTGCAAGGCTCCAGACTCTCAGTGTGCCGCCCTCCCAGCTGTAATTACTGTTTCCTATCTGCCGGGATTGTCCCGACCAGGCCCACTGAGACTCTGCACTAAATCTCCTTCATGTCGTCAGTCAGCATCCAGAGAGGTAAGCTGGACAGCCCCAAAATGCAGGGCCTCCTTGAAGTGAGGTCCTCTCCAGGGTGGTTGATGTATGTTCTGACATGGGCTTATTTTAACGGACGGTCTCTCCTCCCACACTGATAGGGAGGAGAAAATGTTGTCTTGTCGACACACTGATGAGACACACAGGGTGCTGCTATTTTCCTGCTGTAAAAGGAAGGAGTAGTTTATATAGCCTGGGCTGTCAAGAAACGAAATAAATGAGGATATATAGATGGATGGATGGATATGGATAGTGTTAGTTACAACTCAGATGTTCAGCATTTTACTTTTCTGTGTGTGTTTTGTGAGAGATGGCACTCAACATATATTAAAATTAGTTTGACCAATAATTCCTTTTATGGGAAGACATGGTGGAAACTGCAACAGTTTATGTAGTTTCAGGAAGAACAATAAAACCCGCTCCTGAAAAATTGTAATATTTCATGGGAGTCTTAGAAAAAGTGAGAAATAGGAACAAAGCAGAAAAGAGCTCAGAGCATCAACACAATGTCTATGATTGATGGGTGTGGATGTTTCACTTTTCATTTGTAGCCAGTTATTTAATATAACAAATGTTCAATCCGGTTTTGATGTAGAGGGCTGATTGACTGAGAGCACTGCTGAATTTTAGTAGCATACGTTTCAGTTGATTGTTATGAGGATGTTTGGGGCTTTGTTCTTCCTGTAAGTCTTTGCACAGGACATGAATTAGACTGAGATGTAAAACATTTCATTGAGCTTTGTCGCAGGCTGAGAGGGCCTAATGATGAAAGGAGTGGCTTTAGATTAAAATATTGATTTGTTTTTATGTTGTTGTCCAAAAATAAATTACATACACTTTTTTCAATCAATGCATGGCTGTTGTAACTAAGATTAAATAATCACTTTCTCAGGGGAACAAGTTGGAAGACAGCTTTGCAACATAATTATATGTAAATATAATGAAAATGACACCGCACATAATAGGGAAAACGTATGAAATGACAATGAAACAATGACAAAGAATGTACAGTTAAACTTATTATACTCAGTCATTCACAACCCTGCATATCAGCATGCCACTTCAGAAGAAAAGGGGGACCAGTTGTGCTTTGAGCTGGTCTGCCATGCCATCAAATTTGCATTAGTACGAAACAGAAATAAAAAGAGCAAGAGAGACAGATAGCTGAAGGGGCTTTTTTTTTGAAAGCCTGCTTAGTTGAGCACAGTTATTATGAGAGTATCAATCCACATTACGACACACTGCTGTTCCACTCATTTACAACATGCTGCCAGTCCTCAAATGGGAATATCACAGTTACTGTATTTAAAAGTCACATTCAATATTTGTTATTCTTCTAGCTTCTGCTGGAGATGAATGTTAATAAGCCTTATAAGCCATGCAGAGCTTTGACTCCTTGTCACTGCACTGCAGGTTTTATCCTGGCTTCTGTGAACACATGGCGAGAGCCTGACACTCATGCCTCTTATTTTCTTAAAACGGGGTGCAAACACAGTGGATAGTGCAAAGTGAGGGTGCAAGTGCACAAGCAAATAATTACTGCAATTTCTGAAATGAAATCAGCAGGTGGAGTTCTGTAGGATTTCAATAATGGCCAATCACATCAGCTTCTTATTTTCTTTAAAAACGAGTACAGATTCTTTTCTTTCTTTGAGGCTCTTGTGTCTACAGTTTCCCTCACTCTCTCACTTTGGAAACGTCCCAGAGAAGAATGGGTCAATAGAGGAAACTCCCAGAGCAAAGAAGGAAGTTAATGGTTCACTCTCACCCCATGAAAGAAGGATCAATAAAACAAACAGATGTATTTAACACGGTATTTCTCAAATGTCTGGCATGTCCTTTGAAAATAAAACACCATAGTTAGTGTAGTAGATGTTGGCTTGTTGCTGTTCATTAATGATGTAATTTTACCTGTTTGGCTTCAACTTTCAGACACACCACGCTCCACTACGCACCACACTCAGCTCCCACTGATCACGTCACTCCTCAGTGGTTTACAATGGTTCGTGTCACAGTTACAGTAGAACAAACTCACACCATTAGGTGACTTTTTTCAAAATCTTGACTCTGATTTGGTGCTAAAAGCTGGAGTGCTAAAACCTCACAATTTTATTGTGTATTGGCCCGCTTCATGCTCAGACTCGAGAAATTGCATTCCTGCAGTGTGTCTGCTCATGTTACCATCACTATGGGTAGCCACCAGACAACCACACACATAGTTTGTGGTTGAAGGTGCTGGTGGCCAATATTGTGTACTGATATTCCCTATATGAACTAATTTAGCCATTCTAATGCCAAAAACAGCATTTTTGTTATTATAAACAACTCCCTCATTAAAATCATACAAATGAAATTCATTTAAGATTACAGCCTATTTCGAACTGTCCCCACCTATTCATTGGTAAGACAAAACTGTGACCGAGAAGTATGATCGGCTTGTCTTTGATGTTAAATTAATTTAGCAAAAACATTACTGAACAATCTAATGAATTTTCCAGTAATGAAAAGCCTGCAGCCTGCAAGTCTCAGCCTGCAGTTGAAAAGGAAAAAGAGACATGAGAATGATGGCGGCTGGCTGTGACACTGGTGGCAACAGGCCTGTGTGTCTGGAGGCAAGGGGGGGAGGTTGCATGCAGGCAGAGGGTGGGGAAAAGAAGAGGTGAGTGACTGATGGGCATGTGTCAACCCTCCTCCTATAGTAAATGTTGTGGGGGGACAAGTATGGCTCGCTAATTGGGGCGAGATGTAAAAGTCCCTGTCACTCATCATCATCTTCACTAATATGTTTGGAGGCAAAAGCCAGCTGAAGCACTGAAGTGAATGATTAGTCACAAAACAGAAAACATCTTTTCTGGACGTCGCTCTTGTACTGCTTAGATTGGTACCACACTGTGCTGCTGAACACAAAGCTGTCCGCTTTAATTATTGAACATCTGTACATTTAATTTGCAAGACAATTTCAGAGAGAGACCCTGGGAGACAAAGCCTTGGACTAATTTTTTTCCCCCTCTTTTGCACAATCCATCCAACAGTGAATCACTCCCGTAATAACAGCAATATCATGGATTATCATGATGGTCATAATAGAGTACAGGTCTTGGCCTTCCAGCATCTATTTTTCTCTGACTTTGATTTGGTCCTTTCTTTCAGAACTCTTCATGCGACATCCTGAGGGAAATAACGCCAAATAGATGGGGGGCGGGTTGCAGCCTCTGGAATTTACTATGAAATTAATGGAAGACACGTTATTCCAGCGAGCTGCTTAGCCAGTGTGAAAAACAGATAGTGACAGCGATAACGAAGCAGGTAATGAAATAGTGAGTGTCTTCTTACTGTTTTATCTTATTACCACTTTCTTTACTGTCCTATAATCTTCCCTGACTAGAAGAGTGTGGCTGTTTCAGATCATAGTAGTAATTGTATACAAGTGAAAGGACTTCTGTTGATTTAATTTTCCATAATAGATTATTTTAGTTCTCCCACTAATTATACATTGCTTTTAATTTGTTGCAAAGCTAAACTCTAACAGGTATAATTGAGCTTAATTCACTATATAATTAGATTAATATGCTACCAAAATTTCCCAGTCTCTTTTTAAATGTCTGTTAAATACTAGTAGTTGGCAGTGTCTCGTCTTGGTAATTCCCTCTCTTGAATCTAACGATCCGAACAAAGTGAACCAGTATTATGGTCTAATTTGAGTGGCTTTTAAAACCTGCTAAGATCTCATTTCCATAACCCTCTAACTGGGAAAACAACAGCAATTAGGGGACTGGTATTAGCATGGAGTGACACCCCTGAGCTGCAGTCATGCAGCAGGTGGGTAATTGGCCCTGAGCTGTACAGTGAGCACTCTGTGGGACTGTCCTTGTCTCGTGATGGGGACACCATCCGCTCCACGGGCGGACTTATCAGCTCACTGCCCTCTGAGCCAGATGCAGCATTTCATAATTAACCAAGTGAGACGAGCAGGGTCAGAGAGAGACGCCACAGTTCTGTACAGTAACTAGCTCTGCAGAAGTTTGCTCTTGCTGTCTTTTGGATGTATAGTATATAGATTATTTGCATGCAGACAATGTGTTAGTGAGAAAGCCTGAGAATGAAACTGGACTCCAGGGACCTCCCTGGTGTTAATTGAGGTGTAATGTGATTTGTTTTGCTGGCCCTTCCAGCAGCCCTTCCCAGTCCATTGAATCAGATCCCCTGTGATTACTCTCTAATGGCCTCAGTTACATCTGGGTGCTTTAAACAACCCGCAACTGCAAATGATAAGGTTAATGTCGCAATGACACTATGTAAAGTGAATAACCATTTAAACACTCTGTCTTTGCAGCACCGCTGTGGTGTAGTTAAGAGAACTGTCCTTAAACACAAAGACTGTCTTTGAGCGGATGCAAAGCAAAAGGTCTCATGCGGGTGCAGTACCACTGAGGTGGGTGGAGTGTTTCAGGTCAGTTTTTGTGATATGCAGATCAAGTTGCACAATGGATTTTTCTAGTTGGTTTGGCATGAAACACTCCTTTTGTTTTCACCTGCCCAAACCATCTCTTGTTATCACAAATGCATAATGGAAAGAGAAAATGAGCAAGCAACAAAGAGATACAGTTGGCAGAAGTGCACACACAGACCTTTACGTGTAGAACATAGACTGTAAGAATCTTTCTGTTAATTAAATGTCGGTAGCCATCACTCAGCATTATATGCTGAACATAATTAGCAAAGTGACTAGGAAGAGTCTGTAGATATTAGAGGCACTTAATTCCAATATAATGTGCCGTCTGATACTCAAAGCACCAAAGAAATTAGTTGGAAAAAGTTAACATTCACGTCTCTTTTCAAATGTAAGGACACATTTTTTTGGTAATCTACAGACCTTGCTGTGTTTAAGTGGAAGCTACATCTCACCAAATCACACCTGCTACATCTAGATCTGCGACTTGTTGTGAGTAACTTTATCATTGTATCTGGAAAGGCACACTGATATTGAAATTTTCAAATGTATATTTTTGGATCTTTGATTGCTACACAAAAAAGCCACTGAGCCATGCTAAACAGTCAATATAATACCTCAGCAAATCGTACCAAAACCATCTAGATGGATAGATCACACTCTGCTTATAGTAAGAACAAAAAAAAATGATTCTCTTTTTGGTGAACTGCTCCTTTAAAGATGTAACCAGTAACCTCGTTATTCAAAGACACAAGTGTTAGAATGGAGAGGGTGACTTATATTTGGCTGTGTCAAATAATTTGCCTCTATACCATGTTCAGTAGCGAAAACATGCAACAACAGGATTTTCTTTTCTATTATGAAAGAAACGGGCTAGCAGGTGCAGGTCTATGGGGAACATATTTATTTATTATAGGCAGCTGTGTGTTGATGTGCAGAGCTATACCCGACTAAACCGATCATTCTTGAGTGACCTTTCTGCATTGGTGCCACTACACTGCAGTTCATGAATGTTTAATGGAAATGCTGGCTGTTTTGGGCCTGCCAAGCCGGGTTTGCTGCCTGACAGAAACATACTAACTCAAAGGCAGAGTGGAGGTTAAAAACGGTGGGTGCTACAAACAAAGGACACCAGACACCACCTTTGACAAGTAAACACCCCTCAGAGCCACAGAAAGCAGGTGAGTATCAAATGAGAGAGCTATGCAATTATGCACACAAAGACACACACAAATATCCACTCCCTCACACACTCACACATTTTGATCTCTCTTTATATTGGATGTCAGATCCTGTTCAGCCCTTATGGACATTGTGACCCACATCTTTTGCTGCAACAACCAGAGACCAATGAATGCTATCAGATATCACTCAAGAACATTTGATAGATAGATAGATAGATAGATAGATAGATAGATAGATAGATAGATAGATAGATAGATAGATAGATAGATAGATAGATGGATAGATAGATAGACTGACAAATAATAAGCTCAGGCACATTGAAAAAGCATGGCTGGGGACTAAGTAGACTATGAAAGGAGAAGTTAGTAAAGAGAACAGGAACAACAAGATGTACTGCTGCTGAGGTGTCGTTGCGACAATGTCTTCTTTACAGTCTTGCCCACAACCTGCATCCCCTGACACCTCTTCTGTCTCTTCTTATTTTCTATCTACCACCATGTACTCTGTCTAGTCACGAAACACTTTGAAATAAGTAAAAAAAAAAAAAAAAAAAAAAAAGACAATAGCAAGAAGCAGTGTGCAGAAAGAAGCGATAATATTAAAAGAAGATGGAAGAGATAATTGGGTTCGAGAGTGAAATGAGATTGTACATGAAATGGTGGTGAAATGTGTGGAGGAGAGATGCCGGTTTGGCAGGCAGGCAGTAATGCAGATAGCAATTACCTAATTTATTTTTAAAAAGCCCACACCATATCCCTGAAACAAAACCTCCACTGGTTTGTTGATGCCATGTTTGACTATAAAGGCACAAACAACATCAAATCAAATCAAAGTCTTTTACTCACTGTTTGCAAGATAAACACAATCAGGTTCTTATATCTGTCTGACAGCATCCCACTCTTCCAGATTTATGGAGGAGACAGCACAAAGGGAATACTAGTCAAATGTGTCATGGAGTGTGTGTGTGTGTGCGTGTGAGAGAGAGAGAGAGAGGGAGACTAAGGCTTCCTTCAGCACCATCGAAGTGTCAGGAAACTTTTACTCCAGAAAAGTCTTACAACATTTTACCACCAGGGTGGCAGATAATCAGCTCTGAGCTGAAATCTTAGGAAAAGAACAAGCAGATGAATCAGCTGCACTAACAGAGTGGATGGCATATGAATATGATTTCAATAAAAACTCTCTACTTTAGAACTCCTACATATTCAGTGAATCCAACTTTGGTCACTCAGTTTGACAAGCTTGCCACCACATGCATATTATATATCTAATTAAATAATGGGAAACAATGAAAAAGGGAAATGATTCACAAGGTCGTGTGCAGCTTCCTCTATGTTTTTCAATCAGTTGTTCATTTTTTTGATTATATAAATTATGCACCTTGTGAAAAGCATTGTTCTCTAATTACTATTTTTACTTTTCAACTTGCATAAACCTTAAATCACCTCAATGACACCTCACTAGTTAAAGATTCACACTTCACCTTGAGGTGTCTCTTTAAATTTCCATTGGTTGGTAGTTGAGAGAAGCACTGAAGAGGGAAATAGATGATAGAGGCCTTTCTGTCTGGGCCAGGGCTGTGATGCAGAGAGCTGGTCTCATTGATAATGCATCAGGAGAAGAAATCCATCAGGACCACATCCATTTAATGCATGAAGCAGACATTTATGTATGAAAGTGCACGTGGCCTCTTGCTCTGAACCTGTGGCCAGGCTAAGTGGGGGCTGTCCTCTCCAGGTTGTCACCGAGTACACTAGCTCAGGTCTCAGGGACACAGCGGCTCCCCCAGAGATCACTCCTGCCCACTTCCAGACAAAAGGATGAAACATTCATGAGGTTTCTTTTCCACAATGGCAGATCCGACATTGTTTGGTTATGGTGGCCATCACACCTCCTCTTCCTCACTCCTCTTCACTCCCCCCACCCTCGTGCACATCATCATATCTGTCGTACCACTTGATAGAGCTTTCAGGTGAAAACATAAACCCGGTGTGGAGTGATTACCAAATGTGCTGTTGCGGAGGAAGGACTGGCATTTCTCTCTCTTTGTTGTGCACCTGACCTTTGAAAATATCACAGATTAAATCTTTAATTATTTATGAAGGCTAGTGGTGGTGATGGGAGAAGGGGTGGGGTGGTGGTGGGGGTTGCCACATGTGACGGGGCATTCTTAATATTGGAGGAAAGACCAGTGTTTTGTTTGTTGTAGTAATCAGACCAGCACATATAAGATGTTTGCTATTTGCCATCATTGGAGGTTTTTGTTTGAGGACAGTCTCTTTTGTGTGATCTGCACTTTCAGTGTGTAATCTGTCCTTTCAGATATTATAATGTAGAATTTAAATTTTAACATTGGACTCAAGTAGGAACCTCTTCGCAACATGTGTTTCAGACTGTTTAGTGAACTTCAAAACAGCACCCCTCAGATCTTCCCAGCTCCACACATCACCTACCCTCCTGCTGTAAACATCCCTGACACATTCATTTTGAAATAATCAAATAATCATGATTCAAAAATATAATAGATAAACAAACAACAAAGGAAATAACTATGCTATATGGGAAAAAAAGTAGTTCCCGGGAGAATGGTTTAACTAGTGTTTGATATGCAAATTCTCCTTTTCATCGGAACCCCCAGTAAATGTCAGGAGGGGACACCGGGGAGGGGCTGAACATCTCAATTAAAGAGCGCTAACACGCATCATTCCAAACAACCCATGAAATGAAAGGCATCATTTAGATTGATCTACAGCATCAGTGAGAATAAATCAGAGCAGCAACCTAATAATGCAACACTCCAGGGTGCGTCTGAAAATTGCAGATAGGAATTCAGAACAGTATCTGCATAATGATGTTCCCCCTGATGAAATTGTTGATCAGTATTTGGGAAATGGGTACTGTCGCTGTAAAATTGCTAAAGCTAAAATGTTTCTGCAGTGTACCACTGTAGGTGCTCTAATGGCTGAATCATGCTAAAAGTTTGTTTTCTTTGGTTCAAACTGTGGTTAAAGACAATGAAATGATTTGTGTGCACTTCCAATTAACCTTCTCTGGTGTTGGTGCCAGTTAAGCACTTTCAAGGAATTTGTAAATGTGCTCCTTGGCATACTCGGCCTATACTGTATATTGAGAAGGCATTTCAAGGTGGCTCTTGGCAAATTTTGTAATTCTGTGTTTTCTGAGCATAGGAAACTGCTGACTGTCTGTCTATTGTTTCAGATTATCCATAACAGCCTGTGGTTAAAGTGATCACCTAATTAGCTAATTTCCTAATAGTTCTGATTGTGCTCAGACTTCTAACAAACTGCACCACAGATATTTTGGTATCTCTGAGACCTCTTTTTTAAGGCATTAGAAAACTTAGTTAAAAGAATGTACTCTGGTTAGTAGTAACGCTTACTTTCCTCATCCATTATGTTTTGTGTCTCAAAGTGAACACACAACCTCTCCCTTTCCTTCCATCAGTAAATGAATGTATGTTGGCATGGTCCCCTCGCACAGTTTGATGAGTGAAGGCTTTTCATGTCAGCTCAAGTTTTATAGATGGTTTCTATTTTGATCAGGTGCAGTCTAGAATAATTTGTCTTGCTACCCTAAAGGACACATCTTTGTACTCATTACTCTCATGTCTAAAAATTGCCCACTTACAAGTAGGGAGACATTCTTTAAAAATTACTCAAGTGAGCAGTAACTTTCATCAGTCAAACTCTGAATGTATTTGCCCAGTATGAAAAATGTACTGGGATTTATCTCTATGACATCAGTGCAGGAACATAGCGATAGCTCACGGTCTAATAAGACATATTTGTTTGTATTGTGTAGCAATAGCAGGACCACACATTTATCTCAAGAGGACAGTATAAGTTACACAGAGAAGACCATACATGTTTTCATCCAGTTTGTTCATTAAGGCAGCATTTAATGTGTACTACAAATGTGGGAGAATACAACTCACATCTAGATTTACATGTTCAACATAGAATTAATGTTGATAGCTAAGTGTTAGGCCCACAGTATATGACAGTATCAAGGGTTATATTAACAACCCCCGCTGAGAATGACCTAATTAGCTGACCAAGGAGGGGGTGAGATGTTGGAAGGCCACGCCATGAGGGGTCATACCACTAATGTCACCTCAGATTGCTCTGTTTGCCTTGTTTTATGAGCCGAGTACTCATGTAAAAAGATCCATTTGAGGTGGCAAAAATGTTAAAAGAGTTACTTTTGATATGTTTTTGTGTCCATGTAGAATATTTTAGGACCTATGTCTGTCAATAGATGCTCTTTATTTTCTACTAGATCTATTGTACATTGTGAACCACCCTTTTCTGGTAACATTTTGATCAGACTTTTGGCTGGTCAGAACGCTCTGTCTCACAGTACGACACTGTTGTGGGGCATGACCACCAGTTCTGTTCAGACTGTAATCTGGGACAGTCTTGCTTGTTAAACTGCTCAACATATTCTCCAGCATCCAATGCAAATGCAAATGCAAGATGTTGAAGATTAAAAGAATTACTTGGAATCTGAAAAAAAGAAGACTGCATTTAAGGCTTTAGATGACCCAGTTTCCAGGCATCCATCCAGTGGCTTAGTTGCTCTGGAGGCTTCTGAATATAGTGTTTGTGAATTCACTATGCAGTATGTAGTGTGTGTGTGTTTGTGCACATGTTTGTGAGTATGTGTCAGTAGTCCTGAGCATGCACACATACATGCAAATGTTTTGTGTGTGTATATGTGTGTGTGTGTGTGTGTGTGTGTTTCTTTTCTTGCTTATATGCAGTGTTTTATTTTGCTTGTGTTGGTTGGAACACATTCTTAGATCTCATCAAAAAACAGTGACCTAGATATAATTAACCCCCTCAAACCAGCAGAAAATTGTATTTAAAAGTAGCACAGCACCCATCAATCTGCTCTGCATGTCAGCACGGAGCAGCTCCCCATGTTAAAGTCGAGTTCCTAATAGAGGGAGATATCGTGGACTCCCTGCAGCATGCCGGGCTGGCAGTACACAAGGCAAGGGCTCAGAGAAATGTGGTAGACAGGTGATGGAATGAATAAGCTTGTCTTAAGGCAGTCTCCTGTCTGACAGGTACTCCACACGAAATACATGAATTCTAGAAAATAAAGGCTTCTGTTACTGCTAAAAATGAGTATCACTCACTGAATAGCAGAGAAACAATTAATGCCCTAAACCATGGATTTTGCTTCTGTGGCAGCATGACACAGAAATGCTTGAGAGGGATTCGATTTTCATTTATTCTTGCTGAGATACAAGAATAACATAGTGACTTGTAGGACGTTATAAGGTACAATTTCCCTCTGAGCTAAATGAACTTACACATCACACATGCTGCCTTAAAGTATCTTCACCAGTGTGTAAGATCCTAATTACACTTTGCTATTAATCTAATAATCTGATTTAATTTGACTGTTCATTGTTCATGCATGTCAATGTGAGGATACATTTCATGTTCACAACTATTTTCTTCAAAATGGAAGGGTGACTTATGGATTCTTTAGTTATTATGATAATAAGCCAACATTAACCCATGTGTATTCTATCTGATCAGATCAGTCATTTTTAGTGTTCACTTTCTTCACATTCTTAAGAGATTGATTTCCTCTGAAGACCTCTTAGAAGATCAAGATCCTCTTAGTAGCTCATGCATGTATCTGATTGCATAAATTAGATTGCACGAGTTAGATCAACTGTTTTTCACATGCTCACAGTATGTCATGAAGTCGATGCATAGTTGTAAAAGGGAAAATTAATTCAAAGATATGATATGTGGATTGATATGATTACAGACAGAGACGTAATGCTACTTTGAAAGGGAAATTATCCACTGCACATAATGATTAATCATACTTAAGAAGGTTGAATTCACTGGATTTCAAGAAGCACTATCAGTTGCCATTAGGCATCTCAAAATCTCACTCATAGTTTTACACAACAAGGTTAAAACGAATGCAGACTGGGGCTGATTGTCTGAACTTAAATATATTCTTGTCTTCACAGTAGGTGGAATAATACGGGTTTTTATAAGTACATTAATACAATCAGGTCTTTTAAAAGGCTTTCTTTCAAGAATTGAAATTAATTATACATTTGTATATACATTTGTTCATGTACATAAAATGTAGCATAAATTGCATGGCATATATTCGACAAGAAACTTTTCTACTAAGTTATTGTTGATATCATCCATGCTATAACTTAACCCTGTAGCTGATATTTTCTTAAAACCAAGTTTAACAATGACACTAAGAAGCAGATTTGTCCTTTTTTTTTGTCACAGGTTCTGCACAAAATAATGACTAACTCTTACAATGCTTATGTCTTACAAGACAGCTCTGCACAGAGTCTTTTTCCTCTTGCTTTTTTCCTGCACACTGCGGCAGTGCTGCTGATGCGTGGTTTCCACAACCTCCCTCTGGGAGGTGTGAACCAGGGGAAGGGAAAGGTAGAGACAGGAGAAAGAGGAGGCGGGGAACACAGAACGCAGTAAACTTCAATAAGCACAATGTCCTCATCTTCTTGTTCTGGAGATCAGAGCTTCCAGTTTTTGTAGAGGAAATGAAGCATTGGTAATCCAATACCCCTGATATTCTGAAAAGTATGTCTAGTAAGTTGATTAGATGATGGGGTTATCATGTATAGCTGCACACTGTGATTATGGTAGGATCTTTACACACAGTCATCAAACCTGCTGATTTTGTTTGATGAAATAAAGCAAACCCACTTGTAGGTTAAGATGCAAGCAGACAAACTGTGCCTCCATCCTCCAGGGATATTTTATGATAGAGCTAAGAGATATTGTCAGAACCCTCTGTCTTTTGGACTTTTTTGAAGACTGGTGCATCCCAGAATGTGAAGAATTAAATAAGTGAATATGTGTATGATAAAATATCTTTTCTCAGTCCTCGTCAGAATGGCAAGCACTACTTAGAATCCTACTGGCACATAGTCCTACCCCGGGGCTTGGGGATTACATGTGCTGCGTACACGTTAAAGCCTCTAAACCCTCGCCTCCGTAGAGCTGATCTGACTGCACAATCCCCCTCACTCCCAGCTCCACTCCACCGACCATTAGTCCTCCGTTCTCCCAGGATGCTGGCTGCTTACTTCCAGATCAGCAGAGCTCTGCAGTGCCCGCGAAGGTCGGACCATGAGTAAATTTGTCAGCTTGCCTCCGTGTACTCTGGATCACCGGGGAGTTGACCCTCTAGCTCACCATCAGTTCACTATGGACAGAGTCGGGCATTCTGACTAGAGTGAGGATTTTTTTCAAAATGAATGTATCTGTCTATTTATATATCAGTCTATTTTTAGAGGAAAAACAGGTCAGAAGAGTTGGAGTTAGCGTTTTGCTCATTGCACTTGAACTCCAACACACTTAGACAGGCACAAATGCAAACGCACACTTATTTATGATCACGTGTCTGCAAAATAGCACACACACACCTACACCCACCCACACATACACAACACATATGCAATTTCAAGGGGTGAATTGAGGACCTAGAGCCAAAGAATACCATGCAGAGCAGAACATATTCAATTAGCCGCCGGCAGTTCTTCACCCTTACCTATCGTCGTTGCATCACATTTCAATATTGCACAGAGGTGTGCCGCCAACGCACTGCTGACACATCAAAGGGCTGCGGCAAATCCACACTACTCCTCGGAGCCTCACAGCTATGTCACAGCCGTTCTTGGGGTAGGTCAGACAGGCGCAGGGAGAGGCCAGGCATGACTAAAGACCTTAGTAGACATATTAAAAAATGGATTCTCTATTTCCCACTTCGATGAGTTAAAGTTATCCAGGCAGCCTGTGGGCAGAGCTTGATGGTTTCCTGGTCCATCATGCCATGGTTAACTCTGAGGGTTAAGGAGAGATGATCTGGATCATAGGATGTGCATGACAGGGTAGATGTGATGAATGAATTTTAAGTACAGCACTTTCTCAGACTCTTTTTCTTACTATTTCTTACTTTGCTGAAAAAGCTAGCTTAACCATGTCCTCTATCAATGAACTTGAAGTTAATACCCAAGTACATCAGGGCAAGCCTAGTGCACAGCAGGTAGTCCATCCATTTAGCACAGTAATAAATGTGATATCCTCAGTTCTTACAAATAAAGGGAGGCAAGGGCATATGGGAGTCAAGAAATTTGTAATAACATTCCTTCAGTCTCTCCTCCATCCTTCTTCAGGCTACTGTAGACTGAGATCTTCATCAAGATGTAGCAGATACAACTATATTTGCAGAAGCAGCATTAACACAGCGAATTAAAGTTAAAACAGTGTGCACATTTGTTGCCTCTGGGTTTGCCTCCCTACCTTTTCCATGTCTCTTCCCCTCTCTCTGCTCCTCTACTGTTGGCCAAATGAGTTAGGGCTCCAAATTGAATTCTATCTTCATGTATTTCTTCCAGGGGGCTCACTAATGAAGAATTTAATTATGGCTGAGAGCAAAACACAGGCAACAAAACCCCCTCATGTTTAAAACATATTTGGACTCACTGTCTCTCTCTCTCTTATTCTCTCTCCCTCTCTCTCTCTCTCTCTCTCTCTCTCTCTCTCTCTCTCTCTCTCTCTGTGCTTACCTCTGTAAGTTTGTTTTCTGAAAGTTTTGAGGTGAACTGAAGGTAAGACGTACGTTAATATGGTAATCAGACAGGACTGTACCAGAAAATCTCAAGAGTGAGCATACGATGCATGCATGATCTTGATCAAAGAGAGTTAGGAGGTTCAACCATGTTACAGGCTTGTTTGCTCAGAATTTTAAAAAAAATCAGTGCCTAAATCCCCCAAAATAAGATTAAAATTTGATGACTGTAGCAATTGAAAAAGAAGCACAACTTCATTAGTGCTCTGTGTCTTTTTACTTCAACTCTCCCTGTGAACATTGCTCACCATGATATTCTACATATGATGTCTCTTTTAGCACTTTGTCCACAAGCTGCCTCAAATATCGTTCTGCTGCCTGGGGGTTTTCTCCCCTCTTCAGCCTGTCCTACTCACACACAGTACCTTTTCTCCCTCTCTCCATCATGCAGACCTTCTCATCTTGTCTCCATGGGCCAACCCTCCAGCAGCTATTTGTCACAAGCAGATGTTTCCGAGAACCATGACCTCCAAGTGTGGTTGCTGGGGAATGGGAGCTCGGCGCCAGGTCTGATTGGAAACCTGCAGAGCAGAGAGTGCATGGTCAAGGTGAGTAATACTAGCTCTTTGCAGGTCCTGAGGTCAGCTAATCTCCCATGGCAATCAAGAAGAAGTAACAGAACAAGTGAGAGGTCCCTGAATGGGGCCAACCAGGCCCTGACATAGAAGTGATGGGGCCAGACTGAGATAGACTTTCAGGGACGTTATTTAATGTCTCCTCTCTAACTGTCTTGCACATTGCTGTTATGTGATATGTTGGTAGATTTACATAACGGCATTAAAGGTGGCTACAGAAATCTACTCATGATTAAAAAAATATGCTGATCAATGTTATTATGGCTGTAGCTTGTAAGTAACTGGGAAACAGAGAAACTGTTGACTGTGTTGGATACAAGTTTCCAGAACAGCTTCAATGCTCCTTGCGTAGGTTCTTGAAGTCCCTTGAACTCTACAGGGGGAATCCAACACCATTAATCCATAAAATGTCCTTATTTGGTCTTTTGATGGTGGTGGTCACTGGTCTAATACCTTAGTCCAAAATTTCCCATTGGTTGTTGACTGTAAGCATCTTAATTTATGATTCACAGCATTTTCATAGTTATCAAACCATTCAGTGACTCCATCTGCATTCTCTATGTTATTCCATTTATTTACTGTTTTTAAATTAATTTCTAATCCGCATGTATCAGATGGCATTGGTCTTTCCCCCAAAAGCTAATCTGAGCTGTACTAATCTAATTTTGAGTAGGATGAGTTCGTTGCTGTTTTGGTTCTGCACATGAGATTCGTTGACAATAAGAAAATATTGAAAATCGCTATCCTTATCCTTTAATGTTTGTACTACCAGTGTGTTTACAAGGAAGCATGTGCACGCCATGCTATGCAAGCTATGATGTGATATGTAATGTGCTCTAAAATTAACAATAGAAAAACAAAAACAAAAGCTTTTTTTGTGGGGTAGGAAATGCATTAAGCATGTTTGTTTGGCATTAAAGATACAGATAGATTTAAAAAAAAAAACAAAAAAAAAACATTAAACGAAATCCAGGGTTGTTTACAATTAAAACTCCACATGGTACCTTTAAATTGACTCTCTATTGATCTCTCACTTTCACTCTCTCTCTCTTTATCTCTCCCTCATTCTTTCTCAAACACACACACATATGCATGCACCTGCTGATTTGGCTGAGGCTGGTCATCTTTGGCAAGGGTTTTGCTGTCACCTCACACCTTACAGGTCATGTGTTATTACAGGCCATTGTTGTGTTCCCACCGCCACAAGCGAAATGATTTCCCAGCGGCCTGTTGCATATAATAATTTTTAAATTGGAGAGAGGTAGAGAGAGGCAAGAAAGATATGAGGAAGTACTGTGGGCCAAAGAACTGTCATACAGAACATAATGAGCCATGTTCAAGCCAGTGTTCCTTGTGCTCAGTAGGCATCTTAGTCCACTTATTTAATGTGTGCGCTGTGAAAGTAACTCTACTAGTAAATCTTGTCTGTTTACAGTGAAACCGTGTTTGTTTCCAATTAAAAATACTCAATTTATCCTTGAAAATAACAGTGCTAATACAAGCTACAGATGTAAGTGCACTGAAGATAGACTTCCACAGCCTCAGCTGCTATTCTACTGACATTCCTTGATAATATAATCAAACATACTATATATCCAGAGATTTCACCAGGTAGCTCAAATACTAAAGCATTATATGTGTGTAGGGGAAGCAAGTGAAACAAAATCGTTGTTGTCAGTGTTAAAGGATTACATGCTCCAGAAGAAAGAGTGTAGCACTTAACGTTTATGAAGAGCATTTTAAGCATTTACAGTATAAAACAGATATTCTGTTATTGTTGGGTATGAATGTAATCCAGTGAAATCAGTAACACAGAATGTAGTTACATGCTAATGCCTGAGGATTAGGGCTGTACATGCATGTGCTGAATATATTCCAAATATGTCCACTTAATCTTGTCTATTATGAATATGACATTATATGTGATTTCTAATCACATGCAGTGTCATAGTGATATAAAATATCTATATATGATAGATAGTAACTCTGTAGTAACACCTCATTTAATTTTAATTCTCATCTTGTGTCCTACTTTTCAGACATTGGTATCCATATATAAGCTATAATATATTTAATAGTACCTGTCTGCATTACAAAGCTTTTGCATCACCTATCTGTTAGCAGCTGGAAAATAGCCGGATCAAATAAATTACATCATACATCTTAAGAAAATGTTTAATTTTTTTTTAGTTCAAATAGAACTAAATGAGAATATGTTACATATGTACATATATTGACAAAAAAATTGAGTTGCTCAGGATTTAATATCATGAAAACAAAACTTTCCAGTAGATGATGAGCTTCTCCTAAGCAAATTACTACCACCTCTGTGGCGAAAGCAACGCCATCTATATTATCAAAGAGGTGAGAGAATGTGGTGTGACAAATGCTCCTTAGGATATGATATACAGTACATACTGTAATTCATTAAAGGATGCATTTGTTGAATAATATCCTAACTACCATAATGAAGATGATAAAGAGCACTCATCCCTTTCTCCTCGAATTACCACGCAAGCAAGGACTGTGGTTGCATAATTAATATGTTCTGAAATCAGTAATTAATAGAAAGGTTGGCATGCACATAATTCTGTGATTTAATCTATTAAGCCATGGATTTCAGAGTCAAGTCACTCTGCCATGAAACCACTTGGAATTTTAATTTGTGCTTTCACAAGCTGTTGTTAGCCTTTACGTCTTCCCTTCTCCCTCACTTTATCTGTCTCACTTTGGTTAGATTTTTAATGAAGATTTTGAGGCTGGAGCTGATGACGAGTCTATTTCCCTGGACTTGATTCAGCTGTTTCTCCATCTGGCATTTGAGCACCTGGGGTAAGCCTTCCTCTACAAACTGCTTTTCCCCGCCTTTCCAACATCTCTCCCTGTTAACCAACTCTCCATTTTTGTACGCTTTGTTTTTCTTTGCTCTTCTTCTGTGACTCTACTATCCTGTAGTTCCTAACTCTCTTGTTTGCATTTTAAGCAAAACATTAACATTTTCACAAAAAAAGACAATTCTTGTCAACATTTGTATCTTTTTCCTGAAATAAGTTGCTAATTATACAGGCACAACACAGTTCTCACATTCAGGGAAATCTCATGCATTTGCATCATTGTGCATTTCCAAAACAACTCTTAAGGGTGAAAAAAATGAAATTTTTTAGTTCCCCAACATGAATGTGAGCACGGAGTAATATATAGTGAATCAGTCTTGCAATTTGCAAAGTGAACAGCCTGAGAGGCCAGATTTGATAACATGGTGTAGCACAGAGCTCCTCAGCCCTAATGAACACTACAGATGTGTCAAGAAGGGGAGGAGGGGTATGCCAACGGCAATGTAAACAGCAGCCAATTACCTGCCTGGATGACGATTCTTTACTCCTGCTTAGTGCATACACGTGAGGAGGCCAGCGCATCTGCTGCAAGGACTTGTACTGGTGTAGTACACACACCAATATCAACCAAGCAACTGCCATTAGACACACTGCATGTTGTCGAGTCTTTTTCACCTTCAGTTTGTGTATTCAGTAAATCTTGTAATAAATGTAAATATGAGAATACATGTAGTGAAAGTATGTGAAGCAGCTATTATCAGACATGTAGTGGGGAGTTGCATTCTAATTGATATGTTTCAGTTTTGACCAGTGTTAAAAAAACAAAAACCTTTCGTGGCACTGGTTTGCTATTTAGTTTTTTTTCTCACAGCATACGTAAACATTCTAGTTCACATTAGCATTACAATTATTCTTGTGGAATTATTATTAAGCAAGACAGACAAAATAGGATTCAAACAGCAGTAGAGAAGGAGAAGGAGAGCGCAAGAAAGAGCGAGAGAGGAAGACTTGCCATCTGGATGTTTCCTGATCTCAGCCGCAGGCAAGACTGGCCGATGTGAAGGGCTGTAATCTAGATGCTGTATAGTTTGGTTTTGTTCTTTATGTAAGAGTTATATAACAGATGCACTCAAGATGCTCATTGCCCCCACATTTTGGAACCAAGTTCTTTAACATATTTTCACCTTTTAAGAGTAGTTCCTTCTCCTAAACATACCTATACACTCTCTTGTGTACCAAATCATGTTCTTAAAAAACAAGATTTAAAAAGCTGGCTTCTCTTGCTTCAGTGACTTGCTTATGGAGAAATCTTTTTAGGCTGCATTTATTTATTCCTTTAGCTCTCATACTGAAAGATCATCACTCAAGTCTTTGAGAAACAAAAGGGCATTTATGCCCACTCACTAAAGAGAAAGGAGCTAAATTGAAAAAAAAAAGAATTAGTGAATCAGATTATTTTTTTAAAGAGTTTAATGTATTCAGTTCTGCAAAGTTTTATGCTGTTGCAGAGTGATTCACTGTGTTCAGTGAAAAGGCTCTGTCCTTCAAAATGTTGCGATATACTGTAAAAGATATCAGCATACATCTCACCCTAAGGTGATCCTTTAGGTCTGATTTATCTCAAAATAGTTCCTTGTTTGTTACGTATGGACCAAATTAAATTGAATAAACATTAGATCTTGATCTCAAATGCAAAACATTTGCACACACAATGCTTGTTTTCCAGCCTGTCTGCCTATAGTCATGTAGCCGATGCATTTAAGAGTGCCTGAAAGGCAGCATAGCTTTCATTTTGGTGTGGTTGGACAGTAATGCATGGTGACAGGTCTTGACTGAAAGTATCTCATTATACTGCACTATAAAATAAAAGAAATCAATGTTAGTGATGCCTGGCTTCCCACCAAAAGAGATACAATGCAGCATAAGTCGTCTTGCTTCTACATCCACAGCAATACCTTTAAAAATAGAGAATGTGACTATTTTTATTAAGAGATATTGCTGATGCATGCTCTTGAATTGAGTAAATAAGAACATCCTTATCAGAGAGGGCAGGGTGTTTGCAGAGATTCATTTCTTTGAATTCAGCGAGCTGTAAAAGTGGTATTCCTGCCCGCAAGTGGAAGTAGAGCTAGTAAATGCTCTGTTGAGAGATATACTGTGGGACAGCTACAATATCACTGACAGAAGGAACATGACTCTCTCGAGTCCATAATCATATTTCACTGTGGAATGTGGTGATTCTGATACGATGTAAGTCTGTTTTGTGCTCCAAGGCAGAACACAGGCACTATTGTCTCAAGGGTTTCACAAGGCCTAAATCTCATTACCTTTAAGTGCTATAATGCTGACATGCAAGTCCACAGTGTCGTTGCCGTTGTGAAGCACAACGCACCCAGAACTAAAATGGCCTGACTTAATTCTGCTGGGACAAAAGCCAGTGCCCATCCAGGCCTCCCATGGGTGTAAATTAGTTACACCCCTCTCTCTCTGAGGCCTCTGAAGCCCCCTCACTTCTACTGCATAGGGTTACACCATGTCTCTAGTGGCAGGGCTAACTTAAAGGTGCAGTGTGTAAGATTTAGTGGCATCTAGAATGAGAGCTGAATACCCCCTCTCTGCTTCCAAGCGTGTAGGAAAACCAGTGGTGGCTGTGAAACTCCAAAATGCGATAGACCCTCTCTAGAGCTAGTGTTTGGTTTGTCCTTTCTGGGCTACCGTAGAAACATGGTGGTGCAACATGGCGGCTCCATGGAAGAGAACCTGCTCCCTATGTAGATATAAAGGGTTCACTCTAAAGTAACGAAAACACAACAATTCTTATTTTTGCACACTAATTAAAACATACTTATGAATATTTTTTCCATTTCTGACAACACTAGATGCCATTAAATTTTACACACTGCACCTTTAAAGCCCAACCCACATACTGTACCAAGACATGAGCTATCTTTGAAAATAACCTTGAGAAAGTAGGGCTGGAGGGGAGGGTTTTGGTACACTTGATTTGTCTCCTCTATAATAAGACTACATGATTTGGCCTCTCCAGAGAGCCTGTCACAGTGCAGTCGATGCCGAGTGTTGCCCTCTAAAACTATTGGAAGGCCAACAATGCATTTAATGGTTTGGCTTAATGTGGTGCAGTTATGTAAGCTGTGTGTTTAAACAAAAATGAAAATGTGTGGGTGACAAAGAAATAGTACATAACCAAGCACCTTATTAACCAGATAAATATGGCACAATTTTGTGTTATACAACATTTAAACTGTATGCACTGCCTTCAAAACCCCACAAGAGCAGGCGTTCTTTTCAAGAGAAGCTTTTTAATAGGCCTATGGGGGGATTTTATTTATCGGTAAGTCACTGTTCTCTGTCTCAGCTGCCTAGTAAATCCAGGAGAGAAACTAAGTTGTCTGATATTGTTTGTACAATGTTAGATAGGTGAATATGTCTACCACATTTTGTACGCAGAGTTCACATGTGTTTTCATATACAGTACAGACCCATCCCTATGAATACTAATACACCAACACCCCGCAATACACACTTTCTTCTTTCAGAGCTGCCCTTTGGCCAGCACTACTGTCAGCTCTGTGACGCCTTCCATGAAATATTCACAATACCACAAGTCATGTTCAGACTGCAGGGAGATCTGTGCTTTACTATCCTGTTCCCAGATCAGACCTGGCTAAGAGGAGTCACTGTTCACTTTGATCCTCTGCTGGGCCTCTTGACTAAAAGCTGTCTCTCCCCATGCCAAGCCAGCTCATGTACTATACACCGCTCCTTGTTTTGTTGTACTACTACTACTGGCCTCGTCTTTCTGTCTTACTTCAACACTGACTAGTTGCTACCTAGTTTTAGATAAGTTCTGAATGGATAAGAGTTGCTGGATGAAAGAGAAAGACAGATAAAAAAGAAAGCGGGGAAAAAACAGCTTTGAGCACCTTTACTTTCATTGAAGCAACAGTGTGTTAGCCCTGATATCTTGTTTATGTACAACTCATTTTGTTGTCACTGTGAACATTTGCTAAAGAGGTGCCTCAGGAGCTGTCGATTAGTGGCAGAGTACGTACAGTATGTAATGTTGGTTCAGGGTCTCAGTTGTAGAGACCATAAATTAACAGAAACAAAGAATATTATCTCCCTCAGCAGCAGTGATTAATCTCACTTTGGGCTTTTAACTCTGTAGCCAGGTAGCAGCATGTTCCTAAATCAGGCAGCATTTGCCTGGCCATTTATTTATTAGAGAGCCCTCAAGAACATCCGTGGACACTTCAATTGCTGCTGAAAAAAAAAATGTGTCTCTTATGTTTTGCTACTCATTAAATCCAGTACCAAATGGCACTTCAGTTGTATCACATACTTGGCATTCACAGTGGAACCATTATATAGACAAACACAAGCTGTTTTTGAATGACAGTGCAATTTGATTTTCTTCTCAGGAAAAGGCCATACAGTATTTGTCAATGATTCTCATAAATCCTCAATACATATTGCACACTTATTGCGCACACCACGGCAATAGTTCATTTACTGTTGTTGCCCAAAAAGGCGTTTTCTCTATCTGCAGGGGAAATTAAGTACTCTCCTTTTGTTCTCAGTCACTACAACAGCATAATTGGGCTTTACACAACTGCTATTTTACTCATTATGTCCAAACTATGTCCTACTTTCTCAGACAAAAGTTCTCTCAAAGATTTAGATTTGTGTGACTTTCCTCAGAACTGGGAGCCAACTGTCAAAAAAAGGCCATGCTTTGATTGTGTTCCACCTCAAGTCAGTGTGGTCATTAGTGTATATGCCTGCTTAGAGTATTAACAGGTTACAGTTCATCCCTCCTAACTTAAGGTTTTCAGTACTTTTAAAACAATGTGAAGGGAAAGTCCTTCACGGTCAAATAGGGCTTTCCAGAGGCATCACAAACAGTGCAGGACATTAAAGTGTCCTTCAGCATCTGATACTAGAATATGTCCTCTGCCCTGTCAGTCCCCGGTGGTGAACCC
Organism: Euthynnus affinis; assembly: GCA_029490765.1. Taxonomy (NCBI): domain Eukaryota; kingdom Metazoa; phylum Chordata; class Actinopteri; order Scombriformes; family Scombridae; genus Euthynnus; species Euthynnus affinis. The sequence continues at coordinate 9,918,747 of CM055852.1, read as the reverse complement.
CAAACTGATCAATAGAAGTAGGGTCTGTCTAAAGATAAGCAGCTGTGTGTGCAGATATGCTTTCTCACTTGGCTATCACTATTCTGTCAGTCTGTTATTTCTGCAGTTGCAGAGTGTGGAATACAGGTTGTAGAGTGCAATGAAATTGACATTTCTTTTGTAGAAAGTACCAGTATCCTCTATTTTTTACCCTAGATTGTTAGGCAAGAGAAATCCTTAATGACAAGCACTGTTCAACTGCCTCAAAAGGCAAAACTTCTCAAGAACATTGTGTCCTTGCTTTTTTCTTTTCACCCACTAGACCTGTTCTGTACTTACGACTGAGTGAATAAGTGGCTGATATTGACTTTGGTACAAAAATGTCAATGAAGACTGAAAGACAATGCTTTGCATACTTGTGACAAGCAAAAAGTCACTCTGGGTATGAGAGCAGAGGGTGGTTATTGAACCTGGCACTCATCTCACCAGAGAATTGAAATGTTAGTGCATGCTGTTAACAGACCTCCTAATCAATGATGGACAAACACCAAGAATTCTCAGCGGGGACTTTGCTCTGCTTCACACAAAGGACCAAGCAAGGACATTCTGTGGCCCTTCTCCGAAGAGAAATGAAAACATACTACCAATGTTTTAAAGCTTATTGATGAATAAAAATCAAGAATGTAGCTTTGTCATCGAAGGGACAAATTAAAATCTTTCCCCAGCAATTAAAACTATATAGTCGCAGAGACTTGACTTGGTCTTTTTAAACCAATCTCAAACTTGTTTGAGTTCTTTAATGGCACATAATTATGTAAGTGTCCTTCTATTTGAATTGCCTTAATGAGTGCAATTTGGAGCAGTGTTTCTAGGATCTAGAGGCTGCGGTGTTGTTCTTTTGACACCTGCTGCCCTTTGGAGAAGCAGGAAGCCCTTTCAAGAAAATGTCTACTAATAGAACCAATTAACCAGTCTGACAAGTTCCCATAGTAATCACCATTGAAAGGAGATTGGGTTGCACTTAAGCCCAATCAAAGAGACAGGCAATCAGAAATTAAAAGACCATTAGGTTTTTAGCTTTTACTGTGACTTATGGCCATTGCAGAGTGGATAGGAGAGAGATTGAATGTCCATTATTTCCTACGGAAAATGTTGCTAAATGTATGTGAGAAAAATTCATTATTAATTGAAAATTTTGATTTTGATTTATCACATGCCACAAAGCTTTGCTGATATTTGTTGCTGATGTTTGATGGCAAACATCAGTTGATGATGATAAGCATACAACAACATACTGTAGAGGCCCTCTGTTACTGTTACAAGGCAGTCAAAAAAATCTGATTTGGGAAGAGTTGAATGAGGACACATCAAACATCAAAGCATAAAACAAGAAATGATAAGGCAGCTCTAACTGGACAAGATATAGATGATCAGGACAACAATTATTCTGATTGCAATTGGAGGTGACCTCTAATCAAAAAGGTCCAGTCTGACTCATCATATGTAGACAGCTGTGCCTTACACACCCATGACTGGTGTACTTTGTTACCCTCCACTTTCCCCTCTAATATTTTATAAGGCATATTCAAACTGTTTTTATGTATGAAATAATAGAAGTACCATTTTCTTTGGTCTAATGAATTCAAATACACTGCAATGTTATTTCCACCTTTTACAGACTGATTGCCAGTTCTACCAGACCTTTCTCCTGTAATGGCAAAGTGTAAGTGTTGAATGTGAATGGGTTTGGCAATGGAAGAGTGGATATCAGTATTATTTGCTGAATGAGGCTTGCAGGAAGTAGGAGCCAGGGTTTACATCAGCTGGCATATGCCAGCTTTTTGCAGGTATCACATATAGTATTCCGTCAAATGAAAATATCAACAGTCAAAATGTCTTGTGGGAAATCTGATTGCCAAATGAATGAATGAATTGATAAAGAGCCTAATATTGTGTGACCTATAGTATGTTACCAAGACAACTTGAATATAAAGATATTATGCAAAACTTTAGTTTTGTTAAGCCATTAAAAGAGTCACTGACTGGTCATGTGACTAAGCGTGTCACCAAGTTCAAAAACCGGCACACACTCCAGCAACAGTCCTGTGCTTTTGCTCAACAGCAGCTGGCATGACTCTGAAAAGTCTTACCATTTTCTCGCACAATGAAACAAATGGATCAGGAAATAACTTTTCCCCAGCTCTGGTGAGAGGTGGACTTCGGGAGACTGCAGCAGGTGGAGGTGATGGCAGTGCTGCAGCTACAGGCTGCCAGCATGGCTGCACTAAATTAACAATAGCAAGGTTATTTGTTTTATTCTATTGTTGTAATCTATATGCTCAGTTCTCAAAGTTTGTGAAGAGTTCATTCTGCTGACTACTGTTTTATTGCTGTTTAAATGTAGGATATTATATGGCTATTTAAAACATACATCTGGTAATTGTTATATATGGCTGGAAGTCTGGAATATTAACAATCATATTGGTAATCAAAACAAAAACAAAAACGTCTAGCTTAAACTCTGGTAGGAGCAGAGATATAGTAGGACCTAACAGCACTTAAGGTTGCTCATCATTTGAGTGGCATGAAAAAACATTTAGACCGTCTCTCCTGACATACTAGAATTTAATATTTATATATATATATTTTTTTATGAAATACAACACAAATAAAGCAGGATTGGTAGTCCAGAGAAAGAACTATGACAGAGAGATTAGTATGGAAGAGAGATGTATGGTGTGAATAAGTAATGTCAATTAATTTCCCTCAATATTTTTTCCCTTCATAGTTAAACAATGTTCCATAAAAACATTCTCATTTCATCAGGTTCTAAAAGAAAGCTGTAGCAAACTCATGAAATCTCATGCTTCTTTTGGCTAGCATGCAGTCTCAGCACAGTATCACAGTTGCTGTGATCAAGGTCAGCTTTCATCCTCCAGACCTGATTTTCCTTGTCAGTATTCCAAGCACCTCAAAAGACGCTGGCAACAGTTTTTACTTGGCAGATACCTCCCCGACCTGATAGGGCACATGGAAGAGACGCACTCTGAATAGTCGATTCTTCCAACCTGTGGTCAGCATTCCACATGCGTCCCTTGGAGCTAAACGCTCTTCCTCTGCTCTCCTTTTAAGCCCTCTGACAGGAAGGATGCGATATTGCACCTGGCCTCTTTCATGGCTCCCTCCCCCCTTCGCCTCTGCCTCGTGGTGGAACTGTTCCACCACTCCACACTAATTGTTCATTCCTTCTCTCCCTCTTATTTCGCTCTGACACCTCCTCCCGGTAGAGCTCCAGTGCTCACGCCTTGAGAAAAGAGGACAAGTCGTTATTCAAACTGTTGTCAAACTGAGTTCATAAGCAAGAACAGCTCTGCACCCCAGAATACAGACACAGTGAAATCCGTTTTGATCTGGGCAGAATTTCAGCACAGCAGACCTTTCTGATGCCAGAATGGTAAACATAACATCCTCCTGCTCAGTGTCAGTAAGTCTGTGCTATTTAATGAAGCCCAATCAGTGGGAACAACCTGGCAAAAGATCTCAATCAAACTTCATCTTCTTATCTAATGACTCCCTGTGGGACTTCCAGGTCCTGGCCTGATGCACCTCTGAGTCCAGCTCCAAGTCCAGCTTTTCTAATAAGAATCGTGGATCCAAGTGTGAGCTGGCAATCTGTTCTCATTAAAGTACACAAAATTAGAAGAAACACACAGGCATAGTGAAATGCACAAAAATAAGCTTAATTTGGTTACATAGTTTATACTTAAAGGATGATTTAAAATGTGTCTGTTGACCTCAAGGCTTTGCTTATTTCAGTTTATCTTCAAATAGTGTAGCTCATGCCAGTATTTATACTTACATTACAATACAGGCTATTCTTTTAATACTATTGTAGAATAAATAATGTTTTTGCACATTTTAATACTTGAGGGTCATGGATATTGAACATCCTAGTCCAACAATATTCCATATACAATTCCATAGAGTTACATCAGTGTTAAAAGAATGACACATGCACATGTTCAGTAAAGTATGCAAGTCTATGTAATGCAAGTATATGCTATGAATAATGAACCAAAAGAAATGGTACGTTAAAGGATTTGTTTGGTGATATTCTATATTTTTCTATTGTATTCCTCAGTGCTGTAGACCTCTGTTGTTGTCCCAAAACTATTAAAAACATGTCAATGAGCGACACTGATAAACTGTTTGACATGTTTCTTCAACTCTGAAGAGAGCGGCTAAGGTAGCTTCTTTACAAACGGCTCCATGGAGTAATAACAGTGATAAGATTGTAACTTTCAGCAGAGCGGTTCCTTGTACGGCGGATACCATTGTGCATGCACGTTTACAGAGCTTGGCTAACTTGTTGTGCTACATATTAACAACCTCTTGACTTGACCTCTGTGCTACATTGTACACTTGCAAAGAACTTCAAGAGGTTGTGATATATAGCAAAACAAGCTAACGAAGCTTTCCGCACATGTGCACTGGCATATGCTGTATCCGCTTCTCTCGCCTGAGAATTACAATCTTATCGCAGTTATTAGTCTCGGGAGCCGTTTCTAAACAAGCTACCATAATTACACTCATCAGGGGCCAAGGAACATGTGACCCAGTGCAGCGGTGTGGCTCACTGATGTGTTTTGGACAACAACAGAGGTCTACTGCACCAAGATATATCAGGCTTTGGATACTCACACGATGCTTCTTTATGTTACTCTACTTCTTTACTGTGTTTTTTCCATTAATTTCTAATCTGCACGTCAGATGGCATTGGCCATTCCCCCAGAAGCTAATCTGAGCTGTACCAATCTAATTTTGACTAGGATGAGTTCATTATTGATTTGGCTCTGCACTTTTTGAGATTTATTGACAGTAAAAAAAATATAGAAAATCGCCAGCCATCGTTGTTTGTTAATTAATTTTTAGATCATCATTCACATATGCCAGGGCCACATTACCACAAGCATTGTTCAAGAGGAACATGACGCTAGCTCCCTAGTTCCATATGCAACATTTGTGATATTATATGGAACCATGTAAATGTAAATTTCAAATGATTTTCAATATTTGTGTCTATTTATTGTATACAGCAGGTGGGAAATTAATTCAGAGTTTAGTTCACAATAAGTACTGTACTTGCTTCCTTCCTTCCTTGCTTTCTTCGTTTTTGGCCAATACTTATATAATCTGTCACATATCAGTTTCTTCATCACTTGAACCAAATGCATACATATAATTTGCAGAAAAATAATTAATTAAACAGCCAGCAAAACTTCTGTTGCAATGATATGATTGTATTACAATCAGTATTTGTATTCATTGTCCGTGAGCCTTTTGTCATATGTGAGAGTGATTAGGGATTCATTATAACATGGCCTGACAGTGCTTAGCCTGTGTAATGTGTGCAGTGGATCAATGGTGATTCTCCAGCATGGAGCCTGGCCTTGTCGTGTGGAGAGGGGGTGTGCAGGGAAGGAGCGGGCAGATTAAAGCAGCTTTGTCTGTACGTAAGTGGATTATCAGCAGGTAGAGTGCTCCCTGTGTTTCTGCAGCGATTGTGTTAGTGCACTTCCTGCCTGGCCACAGAGAGGACCATCTGCCATTTAGCTCTGATGGATGGTCCCAAACAGACGTCAGTCTCCTTTACGCAGAACACCTGCTGAATCCTGATCAGACTGTTGGCTGGTATTAGTAAAGCCCATCAGTTTGTCACAATAGCATCCGTGTCTTGCTCCTGAGGTTCAAACAGGAACACCCATGCATACACACACACACACACACTCCAAACTGTAAAACATGGTGAACAGATATGGGTGCTTAACCAATGTGGCATTGTTCCAGTACATACTGCTCCATGTAGACATATAAACAAGCCTCATTATGGGCTGTATTATGCCCACTGCTCATTATATCGGTGAACAGACTGTAATATTTTGACTGGCATCAAATGGATATAGCTGTGCCAATTCCTAACAGGATTGTGTGTCTTGAAGCGTAAGCTCACCCAGTGACAAAGTACAGTATGTCTACTTCATGTGCATGAGAGAGAAAAGAGAAACAGAGGGACAGACAAGAAAAGAAAACTCAGAAGAGGAAGATGAATATAAGCTGCAGTATATATAGAAAATCATAGCACATATGTCAGATTGTACAAAGGATATCAGAGTTCTTCTATAACCCCACGGATCAGACCAGTGAATCATTTAGACATTAGTCAGTAGAAACTTTAGAAGAGGAAGAGGGAACAGCCTTTTATGTGACAAGGTGGGAGACGTAAATCAAGAGAGAAAATTTCTCAAATTTCTCCTTTCATTATATTATAGGAGAAAAAAATCTTTGTGTGAAGAAAGCGGCATCTTTTGACAAATGACAAAAAGACATCTCAGGGTGTCAAGTGACCATCAACAACAGGGAGAGAATTCAGAAATGGAAATTTCATCCAGTAAAACAAATGTACAGGGGTATATTTGAATATTGAAATATGGTATGTGACAGGAGCTACCTCATGACAGCTTATTTAATATTTGGTAATCCAAAAAAAAAAAATGTTGACACATCTCGCTTTTGCCAGTATAGCAGTGTAGATTTTTTGATGATATTTAATACAAGCCTTGTACATAAGCCTTATTTAAGGGCCTGTCATACATGTACATGTGTTCCAAATCAGTGTCAGTAAGAGATAGTGGTGCATGTTTTATTTGACCTTTTTAACACTGATCATCATCACTTATTCCACATTATATATAATATAATACATTTCCAATTCATTGTGCTCTCGAAGTACTTTATTTCTTCTATGTTTCCACTAAGTGAAAGCGTTTTTTGTTATTAAGACATCTATACACTCAACAGGAACAATATGTGTGTGTGTGTGTGTGTGTCAGTCACAGAACAAAAACATGTTTTGTTGCAGTGTGAAGGCTATTGACCCTCTCAGTGTGGCACGGATGCTCTCAGCCAGATCAGAAGCCCTGATAGCCATCAAACGACAGCCAGAAGAAAGACCCTGTCTCCTCCTGACAACCATCTCCTACCACTCGTCACTTTATCTCATCAAGGCTGTCAAGAAATAAATTAGAATACAGCGAATGCAGGGTAAACAGAAGCAGTGTCCTCTGTGACACATATGACATTGGCTGACAATCTTATTTTGCCATTAGTGCCCATGTAATTTCATGCATGTGCATTTTGAGATTGATTACAGTTTGGTGCACAGCTCTGATTTGATAATGTATGCCGTTGACATTCAAAATATGAAAAATAAAATTCCATCATGTTGATGTGATGCACATTATAAATGTAATTGTCACTGAAATTTTAATTCTCAGAGCAAAATAACTTAATTTATAGGAAAACACATTTTGGATGATGGAATAAGATGAAATATTTCAAATTTTATAGTATTAATTGTAGGAAGTATAGTTGTACAGTGTATGTTAAAGAAACTTGTATAAATGGATTTTAAGTAGGAGTTTTTAAACATGAGTTTTGTGAAAATAGTCCAGTTGTAGTAAAATTGAAGACAAAAACAAACATTTTTTACCAGCATTTTAAGGTCTAGTGGTCCTCTGGAGTTAGAGCAAGTGTGGTTAAAAGTCTTGATCAGAAAAAAAGACCAGTCAGCAATGAGAAGGCAGGCAGGGGTTAAAAGGCAATGGGTCATTAGAAACCAACACCAGGTAATGAGCTTAGTAGTAGTAACGCTTTATGGACCGGTACAGTATAACAGATCCACTTGGTCAAATTTCATGGAAAGTGTGCCGTGTGAGTGCTTCCTGTCAGAGGGAAAGACATTCATTGTAGTTTACACCACCCATAGGTCTTCTGTTAGCCCAACCTTTGTTCTCTTAGATGTAGGAGTAAAAAAGATGCCTACAAATAAGGGTCAAGGGTAACATTCTCAGCTGGTATTTCAGAAAACAGGGTGCTTCATAAGTTAGAAAATTTGCTCACATAAAAATGTTGATCTGAAGAAAATGTTCTTGTCAGAAAGCTGAATTTCTCCATTACAGATGTCAAGAAGGTGAGAGTGCAGAGTCCATGATCTTTCATTGCTTCTAGTTGTTTCTGCAGCTCTGTGAACCTAGTCACCCATACTGTTGAACTCTTTTCTTCGAATTTCCATTTCCTGTTTATTCAGGCACACTGTGCGAGAGATGTGTTTTGTACAGTTCTCTAGAAAAACAAACAAAACAAGGTCCTTTATTCTTGAGGACAGGAACATCCAGACATTGACTCGAGCTTTCTAAGCATCAGCTAGTGGTTGCCGTCATCCAGTGTGAAATGAATGAAACTGTCCTGATGGGAATGTGAGCAGTAAACAGTACCATCAATCAAACTAAATAAGACAGGCAATGCAACAGCTGATGGTGTAATATGGCATGCAGATGAGAGGGCACTTCAGCATAATCAAAAACTCACTTGCCACTGTGCCTGTGACTACATGACCATGCCAGCGTTTGCATGCATGCCAAATTACCAATAATTTCTTATCATGCCAATCTCTCATGCTTATCTGCTTACAGCAAAGCAAGAGTGATCAAACATAATTTCTTCTCTGCATTCATTGTATAAAAATGATATTAAACACCTTTAATCTCAGTGTAGGCCAGATTTTTTTTTTTACTATGCTGTACTCATCTATTGCATGCTTTATGGTCCTCCAGACAAAGTAATCAGTCCTGGAGGGGACTATTCCTATCTCACCAATCTGATAAAGATATCAAGCCCATGCCTGTGTTCATCTTGGAGGGCTACACCATGCCTGCCTCTCAATAATAACCCTAAATCTTCGCTATAGCCCTCCATCCACTGCTCACTGCCTCAGGCCACTTATATTCTATCAAAACAACCAGCATGGCCATCTCAGTCTCACTACCTGCAGCGCCTTTTACTGCCCTTCCCATAAGCGGCAGGCCGCTGATGTAACTAAAATACACACCCACTCACCTAACTGCCGACAGGTGGATTGGTTTCCCCTGCAGCACTGAAAGCACTCAAGAGGGACGAACGGAAAAATACTGTTTTACTTTAGTGCCCCAGGATCCTGATTTCAAATCATCACAGAGAATCAAAGCAACTTTTAAAGTCAGTATTTAATCTTTGAGTGCTTGCTTAACCCAGAGAGTTCTCGGCACATGGTAACAGTCACACCCAGCCGGCATCTGACTGTCTGTCAAATAACCCCCCCCTCCCACCCCTCACCCCTCCCCGCATCTGCCTTTCCTCCCCCTCTCCTTCCATCCCTATTTGACCCAGCACTGCTTTCATCTTCCTCCTCTGAGTACAAAGTGAATGCTGTGCTGCTGCTGGGACCCAGCCAGCCAAAGAAGGAGTCTACCACTTAGACACTGACAACAACCTATAAAATCACCCTCCCTCAACTCTCTCTCACTCTCTCTTCTTTCATTCTCTGCCTCTCTCTCTCTCTCTCTCCAAGCTCATAAACGCCCAGGCTTCCATTTTGCAGAAAAGACATTTTGCTGTAACTGCTGTGCTGTTCGTTTTTCTGGGCTGCAGGATTACAGGTTATATCCAGGCCTTCAGATATACACTGGCAGACCAGTGTCCCACTGACCCTCCAAAGCCTGCAATTTAGCAGGGTTATTTATGGAGCGAGGAGAACACATCCTCCCTCCTGCTCTTCTCTGCTTTCATGATGCTGGACAGCCACAGAGGCCCCTTCACACTTGTGCCTCAGCCCTCCCCTGCTTGGTGAGCATGGCACTTTCTCTGTGAGTCACAATCCTATTACCCCTCTTCGGCCTCATGGTGGGGCGATAAGAGCAGCCTGGCGCCCTGCAAGAGGGGTAGTGCTGAGCCTCCTTTAGCTGCGGTAGGTGGCTTAACTGTAGGAAGAATGCTCCACAGAGCTTTTGGACTCATTTCAGTGGGAATTAGCTTTTGCAAAGAGGTGTGTATGTTTGTTAAAGATGAAATTGCCTTGGGAAAAATAAACCAGAATATGGCTGTCCAATCATTTGTAGCATAATAGACACTGAAATAGACATAAGATAAAATGGAGCTGGAAATGGACTTGTGACATTGGTAGAGAAAACAGGACTGTTTTAAATATGAGAACAAAAACAATGCATTTTCATACTGAAGAATGAAGGCTTGGATTGAAGCATATTTGTATCTATCTCTCAGTCAGCAGGGTGTCATCCTCTATATGTTTTCACTTTCAGGGACACTGCACACCCAATAGAAATACTGTCTTTACAAAAACATCGTTTGGGTTATTTATGCCCACAATTCAAATTGAGGTCCCTGCTTTTATGTACAATCAAAAGTGAAATTGCTTCTCCTCCTGACTCACTGAATTGTAGCAACAGTTGGTACATGCTGGTTGAGTCATATGGCAAAAGAAAATTTACACCCTGAATGTGATATTTGTCCACATTGTACAGTATGTAGATGCAAATAGCAACCATTTCTGTGCAGTGCTCTGACAAATACAGTACACATGACTACAGTGCAGTATATCTCTCTATGTACTTGCCTCTGCTGTGTGCTACCAGGAGCTCTGACACCGTTAGATATATTAAAAAGCAGACAGCCTTTCTTATCCTCCTCCTCCTCACCACCTGAAAGGAAATGAATGTCACCTCATTGAAATAGGGTTTCTTTCATTGCAAAGGAATAATTTTATTTCAGATGTCTATTTGCTATTTGGAGCTGCCTTTTCTTTTTTCCATTCTGATACTGCACTGGCCTTTAAATACATTCATGTCTGTTTAAATGCAGAAATGCATGATGTTAAGACCATATTCAGCAGCATGCTGCATGTTTAGTGTACACATTTTATTTTTAGCTGTGTATCCAAGTTTCATGTAAGGCAGCTTGGGTGTCAGCTGAAAGATTGTTTCATTGTAACATGTGTAAGAGTGAGTATGCTGACAGTGCTCTTAACCCTCTCATCAAAGCCCCAGCTTTCCTCTGAACCCCCTCCTCACTCAGGCCTTTATGTGAGCGTCAATCCCTGTTCAGCCCTGTACACTGTGCCTAATTATGCCAAAGCCAGCATGAGAAGTAGAAGGAGCATCCACTGTATGACTGGAACCCTGTCAGAGCAAGAAAGAGGGAATAGGAGAAAAGGGGCGGATAATTAGGAATCTGGTCCATTTCCCAGTTTTCGCTCCTCTCCTTCTCACCCTGCTTCATCTGCATGTTTCAGAAGGTTTCTCCAATTACCGAGGCAGCACCCCCGACCGCTTCTCCATCCGCCACCAGGGGGGAAAATAGGAGGGTGTGTGAGGAGATGGGAAAATGGAAAGGATTCTGAGAACAGTGTGAGTTTGAATTAATGGTTTAAATTAGCAGTACTACAGGATAGACTAAAATTGAAGATGAGGGATATCTGCATTGTAGTGGCTGCTAGAATGAGAGCTTATGTAGCTGTGTTCTTACTGCCAGTCTGAATCAAATGGACACACAGATGATACTTATTTCCCAAAAGGGACCTCTCACATGCACTGTAATGGCCGTGTGACGTCAGCCAGGATATGTGTGAATCAGTAGCCTTGAGGGAACATATAGATGTCATACATTCAAAGCGGATTTACACTACTCTATATGAGTCATTGAGTGCCTCATAGATCATCAGTCATCAGTAAGACAGCAGCCTTTAAACAGCAAAGCTCTAAGATCAATCTTATTGAAATATTGACTGATTAGTGACATCTGAGTTTGTAACATCCAATGCAACATACACAGTGTAGATAACAGCCACATGCAGGCACACACACATGCAGTAACACCACCCTCACTATCTATCTCATTTCTCAGTTTTGCAGAATCAGCTGTAACAGAGGTGACAATATGATGGTGCTGAGGGAAGGATGGTGAAGGTGAAAATGACTGAAACCAGGCAGGGAGAGTGGACTAGTGATTTGGATTTACTGTCACCTTCTCACATTGATTGGAGTTGAGGTTAATGTTCTGGAGAAGAGAAAAAAACATGATAGTATATGTATATTATATATTTGAGTAGCACATAGGATAGCAGCTCTGCTAGTAAGCAGTAATGTCACTTATGTATGAGGCAGACAGTTGACTACTGAAGATGTATTTTTGAGCAGAATGAGAGTACGAATAGCTATACCATGGTAACTGTAAAAATGAGGCTTTTAAGAGCAAAAAAAGTGATCGCTATTATAATAGATTTTCCATCAGGCCAATTTTTTTCATTATTTCCCTGCTTATGTAGCTAGCATGGAAGCTCTGGATGATTGTGGTCTCTGCACGCCTGCCGCGTGAAACCCTTTCACTGTGCCTGAACAGAGAAAAAGAGTTTTAAAACAGCCAATTATTACTCTCTATTAGTCCTGACTGCTTAAAATATCAGCTTTGATGGAAAAGGGCTCTTTGATGGAAAAGTTAGATGTTCTTGGCGTAATTCGAATAATGCATCCAGAGCAAGAATTATAGAGAGGAGCATTTGTAACAGTAACTACATGCATTATCTTACATTTTCACCTGGAAAGGTATTGAAAGAGGGACATTTACCCTCCAGGTACGCTTCAGCTACTTTGACTCCAGATCTGGAGTCATTGTTTCCCTTTTCACTTTCCATTAGTTTCACTAAAATAGCAGACAGCAGCAAAAACCTCTGTAGCTAATCTCCTCTTTCCTGGTTGGTCAGTATCGGCCCCTTCCTCGCTCTGCCGCTTACTTTCAGCAGAAATTAGGATGTATGAATTCATTGGACTGGCTGTGGCTGTAGTCGTATAAAATGAACACATGTGAGCCCCGTGTCAAGCCATGTGTGCGTGCTACACATCCACGGATACACTATCATTTTATATTTCTGTTGACCCCATAATTCTCAGTTGTCCATGATTTATAACCGAAAATTGCTACAAAATCCCCCCCTACTGCTCTGCATTCATACACAGAAACCAATGAGAGGCGTGTCATAGCTTCTTATGAATAAAAATGGATAATATTATAGGGGTGGGTCATTTCAACCATGTAATGTTGCTGTCATTTCTACTTTTCAGAGCCCAATGTATGCTACACTAGAGAAATATCCCCAGATCCCATGAGAGAAGTTTCATTCTCATACGGCCATAAGTCGTGCAACATCCTCAGAATATGAAATCAGCCAGCAGAAATAAATGGAAACAAAATTGCCAGAGGGTATAATAGGCAGCCCTATTAAAAAACATACTGTGGTCATAAGAGAAGTTAGTGTGGTTACAAGGTCATAGTGGGGAGCAACCTAATTTACTGAGGATGGTAATGTTTCCTAGAAATGATCTACAGTACTCACCTAGCAGTATTAAGATAGAAAACCTCTCCTCTAATGCATTAGTGTCATGGCTTTACTAATTAGTAAATGACCTCTCTGATATCAGTTTGGATAGTGCCTTGCCAGAGATTTGACCCTTTCAGCCAAATAGATTGGCACCAGAATATGCAGTGAAAAAAACCCCCAAAAAACAGAGAGAGAGAGAGAGTTAGTTTTAGCCAACACAACACTCAACAGATTAACAAAGCACCATATTAACCTTCAGGTGCATCTAATTGTTGGGAAATTGAATGCAGCTCTCTGTGAGGGGGGGATCAATATATCGAGCTGGCCTGGCTTACAACCTCTAATCCTGCAAATCTTCTTGAGGTCCTGAAGTGCTGTATTGAATATCTGAATGACTCGGATAGCACTGCTTAAGCATAATTTATGTAATGCGTCTGCCTGTGTCCAGATTCATTCCCGCTCGAGCTCGGTGATTTTTCAAGATCACTCGACCTTTGTCTCATCAAGATATATTTAGCTGCAGTGCCCATTGAAGCCTTGGCACAAAAACTTTGAACCTACGCTGCTTTATCTGCAGCTTGCCAAGACTATTGTGTCCATGCCCTCTTTGATCTGTTCAAACTTTATCAGGCTTTGGCTTGATCTAAATAGTAAAGATACACAACTACAGATAGAGAAACATCTGAAGCTATTGATCACAGTATAGCTGGTTCATCCTCTGACAAATCTAGTATGGCACAGGGAAAGTGAAATGTCTCTTGTTGAGAGCTGAGTGAAGGCTACACATATGCTCTACCTCCCAAATTCCTAATGTTTATCACAAAAACAAACTGCCACTTGTCTTTGTTTAGAAGCTGCACTATGCAAGTGCTAATTTCAAGGGAAATACCAAATGCACGCTCTCTTACTTGCTACATTTTGTCAAGCACAAATCTGTTCCTCTTAATCAGATTTTATATGTAATTTCTAATTATCCATATAAAAACACATTTAGTGTCTTTTGGGCTTTTTAATCCATTGAGTCCTGTCATTTGTGCAAGGCGGGTCTGCCCTAAAGCCTCCTGTCTGTCCCCTCAATCACAGGTTACTGTGCCACTTGTCATCTGCAGTCAGGCCTGTTATTGAGAGGCTTCCCTCAGGCCGCTTCTTTGTCTTTAGTGGCTCGATTAAATTAGAGTGACACCTGGCATGGATCCTCAGCTGTAATGGCCCTTTCATCCCATCCCTTTTATCAGCATAATAGACCTCTGATGAAATATTACAAACCCACAGATCCTACTCTGTGCTTCACTGAACTCCATGTGGGGTCGGAGGAAACAAGCCATTGGTTCATGAGACTTTAATGATACAGCAAATTAAAAGAGATGTATTCAAATAGGAGTGAATAACATCAGGAAACAGCCGACCGTTTGCATTTCTCATATATTGTAGTCACTGAAGAAATTACTTTTGAAATTACATGAGCACTCTAATCACATTAAACATATGGTTAGTGATTCGTGCACACTTGTCTTGTTGAAGTGGTAGTGGGCGGTGATATTTTTAACCTATCCAAGGCAATGGCTGAGATAGTGCACGAGAGTTTGCTACTGTTCCTGGAAATAGAGGATTGTGTTGAAAAGACAGCCTTCTTGTGTTGGTTTACAGCTACACATTGCCATATATAATACATTTTATGCACCTTTGTTATGCAAAAGAGGCATGATGAAAAGAATTTCATCATTGAGAAATGGAATTCTAGCTGCCCCTCCTCCTCCCAATGGTCATGAATGTTGCTGGAGGTGCAGCAGGAAAATCCCCTCCACTCCAATCTTGTTGAGCGCTGACGTACTTGGCCTTTTGATATTTCATGTGCCTCCTCTGTGCCACAGAGGGATCTGCAAAGAGATGTAGTGGGTGGGGGGAGTGGGGGCAGTCAAACCTGTATCTGACACTGTCAGATTCATAGTAGACTGAAAAGATGTGTAAGCGAGTACAGAAACTACGGGCTGCGCCTTTTCAGTGAACCCAGTGTTGGCACTCTGATGAAAGATATTAATTATTCACGTAGTATCTTGCTTACAGTATCAGTGCACATTTCCTGACTTTGCACATTTTGAACATATTTAACTACGTTCTATTGTCCCACTGTTATTCACAAATGCAAATGCCACAAAAAAAAGGATGCTCATGAATGTTCTGTTCTTGCTCTACTCACTCCCCATGCTGCCTTGGGTGACAACATAATTATTGATAGTGAAAGAAATTATGTCGGAATTAGATGCGCTACTGGTTGGTTAATATTACATCTCTCTGTTGAATCGTTGTTGCCTTGCGGTGGTCAAAATCTCACACAACACAAGTTATCTGTCGGAGAATCCAAAGATTCATCCTGTTTTTTATATCTCTAATTTTTTGCCATCAGCAATTAACTCACAAATTGTTTAAATATTAATCCAATTAAAGTTAAAATCTTAATACATCAACAGCATATATATCAAGCCAAGTTTTTTTATGGTTGAATTTTGAAAATATATTACCACTGAAATCTAATTCCCACATTTATGCTGTACTTCATAAACATGATTGTACATTTTCTCATTATTTTTTCCTTTGATTCCGCTTTTATTATTAACTACATAAACATGACAGCTGTGACGTCTGCCCACACATTGCACATTGACAACAATGTACATGTATGTATAGTACCCTCCCTCCTCCCTCCCTCCTTAACCACCATGTGAAAAAACACATGAAGCATATATTCCACCTCCTCTGAATGAATTCATAATGCTCATCCCACGCCTGTGTACATGTGTGACTGCCTGCCAGTATAAACACATATTACTCACAGTCATGCAGAGAATGGGGTCTGTTTGGGATGAGTGCTTCAAATAAAGGTCTGGTGCTCTCTTTATCTATCATTCACACATAATTTCATTATTTTCATAGGACCTACAGTATAGGAGGCTGCATTCATCAGAGCTGTCACATGTTAAAGCATGTACAACATGTTAATTTAGAGATACATGGCTTGCAGAAGAACACAAAACACACAAAGTCAGACAAGGAAAACTTGCACAAAATACTACACTTTTATTCATCTCATGTCCTGTGATTATTTCCAGCAGCTCAGAGCGAGAACAGCTTTGGTATCTCAAAGGGAAGTGGAAATAAGAGGAAGGTAAGGCACAGTAAAGCTTAAATTGAGGCCATTATTGAGGGCAGTGAGGGAATAGTTTGGGGCTCGACTCAAAAAAGCATAAGCAGGGAGAGTTTTAGGTAGGTCAGATGAACACTAATGGAAACTCCTATAAATCTCTCAAATAATCTAAAGGTACAACACATTGAATACTCACCCCCATCCTGACAATTAGAAAAGATATCTCTCTTACGTTTTACTGTTTAAAGTGAAATAATCTGATGTAACTCTGGATTTAAACTTTGACTGCCTTTATCTGATTCTTCATAAATAAATAACTCCTGACATTTTCTAGCAACTTTGAAAACTGGGTTTCTTTCTGACAGTTGAGGCAGCTGCAGCTAATTATCTGAGTTAATGGTAAGATGAGAAAGGATTCTTTGCTTCGCCAACATCAGATTCATCATCAGCTTGACAATTAGGCCGGGATCGTGCAGCTGTGAAGATGTTTGTGTAGACAGATGATAGAAATGTGATGGCACCGTGAATGTAAGAGTATTACTCTCAGTCTTTCTTTGATTGAACATTGAATCTCTGCTTCCCAAGATATAATGAATTGTGTGACACTTGCTTTTACTGTTCGTATTAAACTAGAATTGCCGAGATAATGCCTTTTTGAACGGTGCTAATTGCCTGGACTTTTTAGATACAGTAACTAGCTTTCCTTGTGGTAAGCAGGACATGAAAAAGGGCAGAAGAACAGGAGATAGCGCTCTACTTTTTAAATTGGGCCACAGTATCACTGCACAGTAGATGTTATTATACTCCTTGCAGTAATTCTGACAGAAATTGCCAGTGTGGGAAAATGTCCAGTCACTTTTAGGTTAAACGGGGGGGAAATGGGCATTCAGCAAATAAAATTCTCATTTTGAAATGTGTATTCAGGGACAATAAATGTATGCCTATAGCTGTAAAATTATGCTGACTCCCAGTCTAGTTGATTTGTTTGACAAAAGAAATACCTCATGTCCAGTATAATGTCTCTGTTGATTACCAGACTCTCCACTGCCAAGTGATAAGATTCTACAGCAGATAATGACCGAATATGAGAAACATCGCTGTTAAACCATTCTTCTGGCAATAACTGTAGGCCCACAGTACATTTCTGTTCATATTTGTATAAACTCTAACCATGAATGCAATCATTTAAAATCTGTCACTTCACATTCCTTTGTGCTTACCAGGAAATAATTAAACTGGAAAGCCAGTTTTCCTGGGTCTGAGTTCTGAATGAATACACACAAAGCTCTGCTCCTGTGCCTCTCTGTGCTCTTTCTCTACCTCTGTATCACTCTCTATTACACATTAAACCACATTAGCCACCCTTTATACGGCGCAGTAAGAGAGAGAGAGGGAGAGAGAGAGAGAGCATGTGTACAAATGAATCAGTGCTGTTTGTTGTTCTTTTTCAGGCTCGAGCTGTTTCAAGTATCTTTTTTGAGAGAGCCGCAGATCATGTTTAGTAAGCTCACTCTCATTATATCAGACCCTGGGGAGGGAAGGGCCCTCTCACTCCATACTATCAAAGCCATGGAGCTGCCTTAGAGGACATGCTTCAGTATGAATAGAGGCTCTAGAGTACATACAAAAAGTAGCATGCTCAGCCCTCATCACCTCTCTCAGCGGGAAGCTGCCAACATTCAAGGTTTTGATCAAACCTTGCTGTAATGGCTGTGGGTGACAGGTATACGAGACCATAGTTGTGGGAATAAATAGCTTGATTAGCATAATGCATCACCAACAAATTCAGCTTTCAGGGCATGTGAAAGAACTACTTTTTGCCTGAGTGCAGCAT
The DNA here is from genome assembly GCA_029490765.1 of Euthynnus affinis. Lineage (NCBI taxonomy): Eukaryota > Metazoa > Chordata > Actinopteri > Scombriformes > Scombridae > Euthynnus > Euthynnus affinis. The sequence goes on along the minus strand of CM055852.1, from coordinate 9,900,528 downwards.
TCATATACCTTCTGGGATCATATTTCATAGGACAAACACAATTATGTAAACAGCATATTTACCTCTGCACCATTGGAAGGTAATATAATTTACTTCCAGTGTGTGCCTGACACTCCGTCACTATGTTGTCTGTATTTTTTGGCTGCTTTGAATAGGCTCTGAAGCTCCCATTGTCCACCAAAAGTGTATTTCCCCTCTTTTCAGCAATCATAATTCACCTGATACACGGCGCGCTTACCTCCAGAAATCCTAGCCATATTGATCCATCTGGAGCCGAGCGACATCGCTATAAACAGGCTAATCTAACATAAAAGCTGGCCTCTCAATGCCCCAGCCTGTTGAAGCGATTTAGCTCTGCCTGGTAGCAATGAATAAATAAATAGATAAATGAGACACACAATTGCAGGGCCGATCCTGCAGTGAACCCCAACCACACGGTGACTGGAGGCAACAGCTCAGAGATGGGAGATTATTTGAAATAATATCGCTTACATTTTGCAGCTCTTTAGCACTGCAGGGTCAGGAATGGGGATGACAAAGAAGCGGTGGTGGCCCATCATCAGTCAAACCCCTGTCTCGCCTCCACCTGCACCTTGTGCAAACTTTGTGACCTTTTACCATTCTCACAGATGATTAATTGCTACTTTGACTGTCCACTAGTAATCTATGTGATAATTATCAAGGGAAAGACTACTTCACCTGAATACTAGTCAGGTCAGATTTGCCACCTACCTCTGTCCCTCTCTTTCTATTCTCCTCTCACCCCCTGTCTTGTACCTCCTTCACTGGCTGTCAGTAGGCTGAGGTTAGTGCAATAAGGGTAGTGGGGGGCTCAAATACCCTTACATCTGTCAGGATTACAGCAATTCATAGTAACCTTCAGTAGCCCTTGCAGATCTCATAACACTTACTGGGCAGTTTTTGCACTTAGAATTCACCAGTATAACCTGTGCTCCAAACACTGTTGCACAGATACATGTGTACCTCTGGAGAAAACATATGGTTTAAGGGGGCTGTAGGGGGAAAGAGCTTTGAGATTTCCTTTGTGATTTGCTGAATTAAAAAACATATTTTTAAATTATTTTCTTTGATGAATTCTTTAAGCCCACAGCTGTGTTCCCCCCCTCTCTTCAGCCATTATTAATTCATTGACATTTTGCTAGGATTGAAATTACCAGGATGTTGAGGGTTGGATATGTGATTGCCGGCAGTATGCAGACTGATGTTTGAAACAGTCAAATAACAGACCGCGGTTCTTTTGAGCAGGAGCTCTTCCACTCACCAGTTTGTTTACTGCTTATAGCGGTGAATTGTGGTGTTGTTGTTTTTTACGCAGATTTAGGAGACATTTCTATCCTCCACACCACATTAATATGCTCAGTAGTCAGTGATATGATTGTTTGTGCAGCATGTTAACCACGGTATAAGGAAACATCACTATCCCTCTTAGATACCAAAGGACCTTTTCTGTTCTGCTCACAGACTGATCTGCACTTGGAACAATCAATCTTAGAGAGCACGAAGAATGTTGATCAGTGGTAATCCACAGTCTTCCCTCAAGTCTCAAGTCAGACTGAATCTTTTCATCCTTAATTCGTATTGAACAGTAATTAAACCCTTAATAAGACTTTCCTGGGCAATATGTGCCCAGTCGGTGTCGGTATCCACCAAGTGCAATTTCCCTTTTCCCTTCCCCTGCTGAACCATATGTTTATTCCAAAGCAGAATTCCCAGTCACATTTATAGTTACAGATGAATAAACAGATATAAGACTGTAAACATGTTGAATTATTAAAATATCTTTGGTAAAGTTGAACAGGATGCGCACACTGTATATGTGAGTAAGCAATCCTCAGAATTGAGATTTTTATCCTTTACAGCTACTATTTGGAGGAAAATATTGTATCGCCACAGTGACTTCCTCATCAGTAATACATGGTGACTCTTTCATTTCCTTTACTGACAAACTAATTATAATTAGACGCCTAACCATGCATTTTATTCTTAGGCCTGTGGGATTTAATTGCATTTCATTCGTAGTATTAAAATGGTTACCCACAATAATTGTCATCTCTCATTAAATAAAAAATATTACGTTTTCACCAAGTATAGCCTGATCACATAATGAGTTTATGATAGATTTATATCTTAGAGGGTTTTGGAAGACTAATATCTACTTTGCACTAGCAAATAATTAGAGCTGCCAACACAACTGCTGATTGAAGTCTTGCTATTAATCAGTTGTTTTTGGGACTGTGCTTTTTACAGAGCAGCACTGGTCCCACCAAAGCTCTGGCAGTGAACTGGTTGCTTTTGGCAGCTTGTCTGCCTTTTTAGCTTACTGTTACCAACACCTTAAAAATAGCAAATCAAGAAACACTGTACCTGTACTGTAGCTGAACTGTAATTTCAGATCATTTATATTTGCAAAAAATAAAAACGTGAGTGTGTGTGTGGAAAGCAGGCTTGCTTCTGACTCCTGGCACATTCTAGTCCCCTGCCATCTCCGGTGCAATTAATGATCTTGCTTACAACATTAGCGCCACAATCATGAAAAATCACATTGAAGCACCGAGTCCCCCAACATATTGAGTTCAATTCATCAAGGGCTTCATGCTCATTGGCGATGTCAAACTTAGTCTCAGTGTTATTGAGTGCATTGGTAATCAAGTACCTGCCATAAGCTCCCAGGAGTGATTATCTTTTTGAACATACAGTTCACGAAGAGATATAATGCATCTTGAGATTTAGTAAATGACTCATCTTGATTTTGAGTTTTATTGAAAATCAGGTACTGCAAAAAACGAAACTCAATAATCTATATAGGGTCTTTGTTAATCCATTGTTTTGTCAGTTTACAGGAACTTGTACCTGTGATTGGGATTTTTAACTTCACATAAAACACAAGCGCAACACTTCTGACGAGTGTTCTAAAGACAAAGATATGTACAAGAGAAGAAATCCCCTTTTGAGACTTGCTGTCTTGCTATCTTTTTCTTTTTTTTTCAGCAGACAGATACATCAACATCAAGTGTGGGTCAAACAGCCAGGATGGTATCCTGGGAATTCAACACTTTAGAGTTTTCAAAGGTTTGAGATTGTAATATCATTCTCTCTCTATCTCTTGACACTTGAAAACATGTGATGGTCACATCAAGGTGGCTTTCTGTGACGAGACTGTAGCCTGTAAAAATCTGAGATTGTTAAGATGTTAAGACGCCTTTGCAGAAGTGATTGCGCATTAAAAAGCCATACTTAAGACTCGTTCTCATTAAAATTCATATTAAGGTGGGGTAGTATAATGTTGTGTTGTTCTGTACAATGCAGAATAGAGTTTGAAGGAAAGTGGTGTAAAGACAGGGACCATCAATCAACAGACAGCTCTCCTTGGCATTGTAAATCACTGCAGTGCCGAAGGGCATCATCTGTCCCCATCTCCTAATTTCAGACAAAGTATGAAGCATTATCAATTTGATAGCATCTCTTTTTACAGATGGGATGCACAGCCAATATGTACCACTCGTGTTGTTTATTTGCATCATCAACAATCATACACATTCGTTGGTCTCCCAGCGCTGTAGCACGTAAACACAGGGACATGAACACCAGTTTGCCCATCCAATGTCCTCACCAGACAAGCCTGTGTATGTTTATCTGACACCAGAAAAAAAAATATCCAGTAGCACAGGAAATCAAAAGAATCTGCCTCATTAAAAAGAACAAGTAAAATAAAAATAACAAATTTAATTACAAAACAACATCAGTACAGTTCTGAAGCATATAGCATATGCTTCTCCAAATACTGACACTGTATGATCACATTTGGAGGGAGTGCTCAGCAGTTCAGAGTGCACAGATTTTCAACAAAGAGAAGTCCATAAGATAAACAGCTTCTAACACAGAATCAATCATTGATCTTTTTGCTGTAAACAAAACCAAGGTGCCAGAACAATAAGTAGTACACATTAGGTGAAATGGAACCGGTCTGACCATACTGTGAGTACTGCAATGCAGACAGTTTGAGATAGAAAACCAAAGAAATCTTTCACTCTACCATGTAGTGGTGAATGGTGATCACTTCAAGTCCTAATTTTCACTGTAAACATAATGTCACTGATCTAACTGAATTATCACTGTAGTGACTGAGATGAGTGTAGGTGCAGAGCAACATGCTACAGAGAGATAGGGGTTATGTGTCTCATTATATCTAGTGTTCCCTAATCTAAGACCCCTCAAGCCCTCTCTAAGTGCCCCTTTACTAGATTCAAAGTATCAAAAAGCTGCAGATACAATTGCAACCACTCAAATACAAATGCCTAATGGGTTTTACACACTACAATAGGACAAACAGTGTTTTTGACTGTAATTTTACGTTGATATTGAGTATCATACAGCCTTTTTCACTTCCATTATAATGCCGATGGTCCAGACCAAGTAATGACATGAAATACTCATCATAGAATAGAGAATGTGAAGTATTGCTGCTATATATGTATGTGCATTCTATGCAAGCATAGAAATAATAAACATACTGTAGCATATTCATCATATAAGATATCTCTGTGGTCAGCATTGGCCACAAGTGTGGCATCATATACATTTCAGAATTTACATATATTCATATATACAGGCACATATAGTGCAATTTTTTATCTTTTAGGACTTTTGTTCATCTGCATATTTGTACAATCTAACATCTTGAGACATATTTCTGGTCCTACTCAAGTGAACCATGTACTAAAATCAGAACCACATAAAACCTTTTCTGAGGTCTGAGATCAGATTTTTTTTTTGAATAATGGTGACAAAAATAAATAACAGAAAGTGACACTTTGCACAAAGTGATAATTTTCTATTTTCCATAGGTGCACTGAAAATCAGTCAGCTGTGTGCACAGGGGTTGTCAAGCGTAGAAGATAAGCTCAGGAATCTGACCCCCCTGAACCCCTGTGCCGTTAGTGCTGTCCGAGGAGCACTGGAATTGAAATGTCACTTTCCCACACTGCACCTCTGTCATCCCTTCCTGTCCGAAGTAGCTTAGCTCATTCCCATCCAGAACCACACTGGCAGTGTAGAAGGTATCAGGCTCAATCTGGACTGGATACTCAAACCACACTGGGAAAGTGTTGCTGGAACCGTCAGAGAAGTATTTGCTGAGGTTTTGTCCCAGCAGAACTCCTTGACGTTTGAGCTCAATCTTGGCACTGTATTCTGCTGAGCCACAGCTAGATCCATACAGTCCAAACCCAGCGATGAAAACTCTTTTATCCACTGCAAACTGTATACTGTCACAGCGGCCTCGATAACGCCACTGATTGCTTCGGTAGGCACAGGACTGGAATCTGTGGCAGCGCTGGGGTGTCAGGCCCTTCCTAGGCTGGCTGGCAAACTGCAGCTCAGGCTTCTTGGCTGCTGTGTACCACAGGAAGATGTCATTGGTCTCGTTAAGAGTCAACACGCCCGACTGGGCTGCTCCATTGGCAAAATCATCCAGAGCCATTGTAGGGATGCGTATCAGGTACATGGCCTTGCCCAAAACCTTGCGCTTGTTATCAGTCGATGAGGTGAGCTCCTGTCTCTGGCACTCAGCATCAGCCCAGCTGAGCGCAGCCTCAAATACCACTATCTCTTTAGCGTTGAGTGTTTCCCGCTGTAGGATGCTCTCAAGGGTCTGGGCGTCGATGTCGCAGAAGCCCTCAGAGCGTAATGCCAGCTCAGCCTGGGCATCAATCACCTCCCAGCAGCGCTGTGTCAGCTCTGGCTCCTCAAACAGGCAGCTCTGGGAGAGTAACACGCAGGCATTCTTGGCACTCAGGCTGGTTTCCAGGAAGTTGACACAGGCACGTGCCAGGTGAGGGACAATGTACTTCTTGGCGGCATAAAGAGTGGCCAACACTGTGTCAGCACTAAGGTCAATCTCATCGCAGTAAATGTACCTGTTGACACAAAAATGGGACTCTCAGCTATATAGACATAAAAAAATGGGAAAGTGGTACACTCATAACTGATGAGTTTATTTCAACAAATTACGTTTTCAGCAAATGCCTTGATCGGGAACTCTATGGACATTAAACAGAGCAATGATGTGAGGGTATAATTAGAAGTTTTTAGACAATTATGGTTTAAACTGACTGACAATATTACAGTATTGAAAGCAATGGCATCACTGCATCTGTTCAAAAACAATCTGGGAAAATGTTGAAATGGGATTCTAAACAGAGTGAAATCATCATACAAACTAATCAAACCAGCCAACAAAATAGTTTTCTGTGGGCAGCAATATGTGCCACTAGAAACTGCATTTGAATCATTTATATTTGAATTTGAATTGCTCGACTTAAGATGAGATAAAATATACTTTAATGTCCCCACAGGGAAATTTGCTCTGGACTACATCCTGCAGTTCCACAGAAGATAAAATCATACATATTGCATAGTGAAAGAAAAAAACATCAGCATCTTAACAGCATGTGACTTCCATACACAAACACAGTTTGCACATACACTTGAATAAGTGCATTAAAAAAATGAATTTGAATTAAATTGAATTAATTAGTTTATAATTGAATTCCAATAAACTTGAAATTAAATGTAATATCATGAAATTGAATTTGGTTGCTTTGAAACTGTATATGATCCTCACTGAAAATTCAATTTCTACATACCTACACATTCAGTTCTCAGAATTTCAAATTCAGTATACTGACGTTGTCATTGAGGAATGCAGATTCACAAAATTCCTAAGTTCAAGTACCCAGTACCTCAATGGCAGGTGCTTTTCATTTAGCTAATGTGTCTCCTCGCTTCCTTCACTCATGTCTCTACCTCACATTTTAGCTCCTCCCAGTGAGGATGCGAGAGAGACACAATGATGAAGGAATTTAATTAATCAAATGGAACATCCTTGTGTATTCCATCACCTTATGTAGACATTTTTAAGTAACAGTTTGAACTTCAAAGTTTAAACTTAAAACTTAAGAATTACTTCATAATTTCTGGGCTGGCCTAAATATTGTTAGCTGGAAGGAAAACATCTGATAACTGCTCCAGTATTTATATTTCATTATAGATCTATAGCAGTGTCTGGATGTCACAGAATATGATACAAATAGACAATTTAAATCCATTAATTAACACAGACAAAAAGGAGCAGTAAAAACAGCTGCAGCCTGCAGAATATGTTTAAATAAAATATTACTTATTTAGTTTGTGAAAATCTGATGTCATTTTCAGGCTCAAGATGATTTTATAGGAGACACACAGCTCTGTGATGTCATATTTTCCTGAAGGAGCTGAGACGTACTGGAAACGGAAAAGAAGAAAGGAGAATCCTTTTGGCTTATGAAGAAAAATAATAAACTTACAAGAGTGTTTTATGATTGATTCATGATTCAATATTTTTTTATTTTATGAATAAATATGAAAAGCTGCTGTTGGTGCCGTCATTCCTGTTCCACTGGTACTTCTCCTGATCTGCTGTACTACAACAACAGCCTGATTGTTAACCGTTCCATCATATCAGGTGACCAGTCAATAAACACATTTGATCAAAGGTTTGTTCCTCACTCTAAGCTCCTCCAGGAGCCTCCTCTCTCCATGCTCCTTGTCTCCTTGAGGTGCATTTAAGGGATTGGAAGATCCTCGATGAGGAGGATGGAAGGAGATCAGCTTCCAGGTCACAGCCGGAGGATGGAGGAGGAAGGATGCAAGGATGCATAAATTGGCCAAATGAAAAGCTCCCCATGGATCAATGGGAGTGAAGGAAATCGTTAAAAATAGGTACTGATTGGCTGAAAAGGAGTTCTGTGAATCTGCACTTGATTGCTTTTCCTCAATGACCATATGTGTGTCTCAATAAACTGAAATTTAATTGTGAGAACCGAATATGGAAGTATACAGAGAGTTGAATTTTCAGTGAAGATCAAATACAGTACAATTCAATTCCATAGTATTACATTCAGTTTACTGGAATTCAGTTCCAAACTAATAAATTAAATTTCAAATGATGCTGTTCGGATTCAGTTTTAGGGTTAGGGTTAGGGTTAGGTTGCAATTACTCAAGTTAAACAATACAAATTCAAATTATGAAATTCAAATTCATTTTTTTAATGCAGTTATTCAAGTTGAGCAACTCAAAATCAAATATAAATGATTCAAATTCAGTTTCTAGTGACATATTTCTGCCCATAGTTTTCCACCTACAAACTTGTATACCACCTACTGTAGCTTGCCTCGCAAGGACAGAGAAAACAAAACTGAAATGAAAGTGATGGCGGAACAGCAAGAAGGAGGTATAGATGGAGCATAATATGAAGTGTAGGAGAATAATATGGAGTGATCCAGCATAAGAAGTAGAAAGTATAATGGAGTGAATGAAAATAAAATAGACATATAGATTCTGCCTCAGAGACAGAGGAAAAAACACTTAATTTCAGCAGTTATATACATAAAGAGGACATTAAAAAAAGAAAGCATTGCAAGAGCACTAAGAGCGAGGCCAGTCACAGGAAGTGCTGTATGTTGCAGAGTTTAGAAAGAGGAGAATCACTTACTTCAACATTGCCAGAAAGGCAGCTGGTTCCACATCTGGAATGTGGATTTCATCCTTGTTTTCAGCCAGTTCACCATAAAACATGGCATGGAACACTGAGCTGCCCACAGCCAAAACATACTGTTGGAGGAAGAAAAGAACACAGTGCGAGAGGCAAAAAAGAAATGAAAACATGTCCTAGTCAATCTGGAATTTCACTGGAAACTACAGTACATCATGTGTAGTAACATTCGGGAAAACACAAATCTGCTCATGGATATTGAATAGTGCCTCAATTCTAATCACTGAAGATTAAACCTGTTGAGTTTCTCACATAATGAGCATTGCTCAGCCAGATAGTATTTCCCCTAAGGACAGAGAGGCAGATTTCTAATGAACAAGATTGCCTCTGATAAAAAAAAAAGGAATTCCTACTAACACAACTGAACTGAGTGCAACAAAAGTTCAATTTACTGAAATTAATAACTTATGATGAAATCAGATGCAACACAATACAGCTAATAATTTCAGGAACAAGCACAGTATGTAAGGGTATGAATCCTGTAATTATACTCAAGCACATTCATGTTTTAGGTCTGTGTGTGCACGTCTGAGTTAGGTGTGTGTGAGTGTGCAGCACAAGTATATGTAGGTGGGTAAGTGGGTGGTATAAATTTCCCAAAAAAGGCACACAGTCTTGCTCTGAAGTGATTAAATTACAGTGAGCCCAATCTAAAATAAACCTTGCAAATAAGGGCTTTTCAAAAACAATGATGATGTTACACACTGAAATGTATGTTTCTTTTTCACGAAGACAGGTCAGCTGAGACACAGTTGCTCTCTCATGTGGATTTAGTCACCAGTATATGAATACTACATATAAGAATATGATTAGTCCCACCTCTTGACTCATTATAAGTTACAGATGTTCATTTGAAAGATATAGCTTTGTAAATAAAATCATACTGCATGTCTGAATTCCTGCCAAATGGACACAATAAAGATCGCTGTGCTGAACGTCAGAATGTCCCATTTGCATAATGTCTCAGCATAAAGTACAGCCCAGTCATCCTCAATGTCATTCCCTAACTGCTTTCGATAAATGCACAAAGTGCACTGCAGCTACCAATCATAGATAATACATTTGGGTCCCATATAAATACCAGAAAAGATGACCCTTGCTGGACTGACAGTGAATATGTGGAATGGACAGCAATGCCAAATTCATGGTTCTAAAACCCCTTAACAGACTTAATGTGAATTTTATAATCATATTCAAATGGAATCAGAATGATTATGTGCTTTTAGATTATGCTCATAGTCTAGGCAACTATAAACCCTGATCCATCATTTATGTGAACATCTTGAAAAAACAATGAGGTCAGAGGGCGGATTGAACAAAGAAGTCAGAGAATGTCAACCTGCAGCTTTCAACTTGCATAAACAGGATGAATATATAGGCCTAATTATGATCATTATAATCATAGCTGTTTAAAATACATTTCATTGTACTGCCATTCCAAAATCCAAAAGCTAATCAAGTCAATGAGTACAAAAGTGTTTATAGGATGTGAGGTGCAGAGTTGAATGCACCTAATTTTGTGTCTTATCATTGTAACCGCGTGCTGTTGAATGTATTCGATTAAAAGTTGAGTAATTGCGGAGCTGTTTCTGAAAAGCTGAGCTAAAGAAGAGACAAAGGCGATCCATTCTGTGTGAGATGACTGCTGGAGAGGATATCCCTTCCTCCTTCGCTCACTCACAGCTTCTATCCTTCAGCCTCATTTACATAAATAATTGAGGACTGTCTCGAAAAGACACATGGTGCGGAAGTGAGAGTGGAGCACAAAGGATTTCAGTTAAATTACTGCTGGCAATGAGGAAGATTATTTTTATGCTGATATGATGTGAACAACACTGGGTCGGCTGATTGCTTGTTTGTTCATTTCCTCCCTGCTAACTGTGATTTTACTGGTTAGGGAAATTCTTACTCGGTGTCCTGGCAGCCGCTGTGTCCTTCCAGGCTGACCCACCACAAAGTGAACATCTGCCATCAGCTCATTGTTGAACATTACTGAATTTCTGAAAAGGAGAAGATACAAAAATACAGAAGAAAACACATTTTATATACTTTATTACTTCATGTCCATTTGTTCTGGGGGAGAGGAAGAGGAGATGTTAAATGATGATCAGTGCATATAAACTTACATATACTGTATGTATTTTATGAGAATAATAAAACTCATGCCAACTACTTGCCAGAGTCTTTAGCAGAAGTTCAAGCAAAGTTGTAAATTACATGTATTTTTTTATCTTTCCTGTTACTCCTCTATAAACAAGACTTATATGATTGTATGAACTATCCCTATTGCTTCAGGCAAGACTGAAGATATTGATTTAAAAGTCTTACACTTCACACAAAAATGATTTCATGTCTCAATCATTTTTTAACTTAAAACTATGCAAAGAGGTAAATGAGACAATCAACTGAATGGAAAATCCCCATTGTGAAAGAATGGGACCAACAATAAAGCTGTGTTCATATATTATTGAGTAGTGGAACATGTCACAGGGGTGGATAAACAGCCCCATGATGTTCTGGAGAGACAACAAAGCCAGGTCGGAAAGCACACATTTTGCTCTGGACCAGCTGGGGTCTTTTACTGATAGGCCAAGGTAAATATTTAGATTTTAGTACAGAGCAACCTCTGCCTGTTGTGCATATCAAACGCACCTGCTGCCTGTCCACCCTCTGTTATGTCAGAGTGACAAAGTCTGCAAGAGCGGAGAGGGCGTAAACAGAGATACCCCCAGCAGATTGAGGGCAGGGCGGAGGGAACACCCACTCACACTTGAACCTGTATATATATATATATATTTATATACACACACACACACAGAGGAACACACACACACCTCGGTGTATGTTCAAGACTAGTTTTTTAGGACACATTTCAGTTTTATTAATAATATTGAGAAAACTGGCATTACAAATCCAGTGAAAACATGCCATTCTAATCTAACTGTATTAGAAAATTTCAAATAAATTCTCTGAAATGTTTATGAGAAATGTTGGGAGCAGCAGCAATGGTCCCTTGCTCAAGAAGAGGCTGGCTGTTGTACCTACCTTTCTCTTATAGTGGAGTACAGTCCCTGCCAGTTACAGTTCTGAATGGTGTTGTTGTTGTTGAGGTTCTGCTGCTGGTACTGTTGCACTGTGGTGGTGGATGCTGGCTTTTTGGTGGGAAAAATGTCAGCTGCCATTTTCTTCTTCTTCTTGCTCCTCAGAGTGATGATCTCATAACAGACTGGGGGCAGCTTAGAGCTGCCACTGGCATTCCCTTTCTTGGAGCTTTTACTTGACTTGCTTTTTACTGACTCAGGAAGCATTAAGAAGAAAGTCAGACATTTCATGTTCCTTCCCTTGGCATCGACCATGAGTGTGTTCAACTGCTGAGCAGTGGGAGTGCATGCAGAGAAGACATTCACCAGGAGCAGGCAGGTGCGAGGGAGGACTCGGGAAGAGGACAGCAGAGACTTGAGCTGTACTCAGCAGCAGATCCTGTCTGAGGTTTCACCTTTTGGGAACTACCAGGATAACTCTCGTGTTTTGCCCGTATTCTTCACTCTTCTGAAGAGTCAGGCTCAGACTGGTGATCCAAAGGCACTTTTGGTCTATGTGAAGTTTGATCTGTTGACGAAGAGGCTCCCGGGGTTCCCATGCCTGCTTGTCCAGAGTGATGAGATCACCTCTTCAAATCACTTCTTTCTCTCCTCTGTTTCCTCGCCTCTCTCACTCACTGCTCTGCTGAGGGTTGGCCTGACAGCCCCAGATTTAGTACAGCTGCAGTGGTCCTCAGGCAGGCAGCGGTGTTTACTCAATTCCTTTAATTTCCCACTTACTCCTTGTGTGCTTCTCTTCCCCTCTCAGTCTCTCTTCTTCTGTGGTTCTACCTTTTTCCTCTTCAACACTTTCTTTTTTTTCCTCCCTCTCCTCCACAGAGCATAGTCATCTGTAGGATGCTGTAGCGGTGGATGCTGTGTCGCTCTGCTCAGCCACTCGTTCTGCTGACTACAGAGGTTGAATGGGAAAGCGCAGAAGAGATAGAGAGCTCCCCCCTTCCCTCCCACCGACCCTCTCAGCACAGTACACGGCTCTCTTCGCAGCACAGCCAATGGCAGTGCACGGCTTTCATGATTGGCTAATGCAGCCTAGTGCAGTGCATACTTGAATATGCAATAGTCAACGTCTCTATTAAAGAGACAGCCATCCCCCATAAGAATGATATATTCATCCACAGATTTACTTCCCCTGTTTGCTTCACCTGGAGTCACTGTGTTCAGTTTGCACCACAGCAAACATAGACTCCGTGTTATAATTCAAAAGGGCAATGCAAATGCACAGGGGTCTTTTTAAGGGCAGAATTTGCTTAATTCATGCATCCTCTGACAGTCACATTTCTTTTTTTTAATAAGCTTTTCATAAATGTATACAAATACTTGAATTTGCAATTCATTGTTCCCTTTGCTGCTTTGACTAGACTTATGACCTTAACAGTTTTGTACATGCAAAACCTCTTTGGATTCAAACCTGTTTAAGACTTAAGACACAATATCAAAATGCACAAGCAGCGCTCATGCTACTGTAATTAGATCTTATACTGTAACATATTGCAGTGTGGTAATATTTCTGTATCTTTAAATGTGTCAAATTTGAATTAGCATCCTGTTTTTTGCCTTTTAAATACATGAAGTCAGCATGTAATACCACGGACGTTCTCTCATAGCCTGTCTTGTGAAAAGCTTACCGCTTCCAGTCCCAAACCTAGAAAGTGTTCTTGTGCTTAAGCTTTCTTGTTAAGTCATCTCTTCAGAAGAGTACATGGGGCTTTAAACGTAATGCAGTCTTTGCACAATGTATAATGCATACAGTTCTTTTGCTCTTCTTGTGTAGTTAGGCTTTTGCACAGTGGGTATTCTATTTAAAGCACCGGGATGATTTAGCTATTTGGTGGTAGTGGTGTAAAATATTATGAAATGCTGACATATTTGATATAATAATAATTTAGTATTTAATTTATTTTATTTTATTTCTCATTGGTAATATTAATAGTGTTATTATCTACCTTGCATAATACTAGTTTTGTCTTTAGTAGCACTATTACCACCAATAGTTGCCGCATCATATCATATTTCATTTGTAAGAAGGGAAGATGAAACTAACAAAAAGAGCAGGAAGATGTGAATAAATTTAATTGAGAAAGTCTGCCTTGAAACACTGTCACAATAATGATTTTTCCATAAACCCTAATTAACTGTGTTAGTATCTGCTGCTCAGAGGAGAATTAGCCCACAAAGCTCCCCTATACACTGTGTGGTGTCGAACAGAGAAATTTGCTATGGTAACATCGAACCAACATTACAGGGCACCATGCTCTCAAATTGCAGGCCACTAGAGATGTTACCTTGGTAACCACATCCACAAGCAACAGCGGGACAGACATGTAGTATACAGACAGAAAAACAATGGCTATGGTAAAGATAAAGTGCTTATGTAATTCTGCATCTTTTTACTTAACAAAATACCTTCAATTAGATTATATTTGTGCTGTGCTTCTTTTGTTTTTCCACTGTTTTAGTCAATCACTAAATACAAATTTTAATATTTAAGAAGCAACCTCAGTAACCGGTGACAGAATGCACATGTTAAACCAACAGTTTTGTGATTTATCTGGCACCATGGTCTAGTAGCCTATGTGACAAATATGATGTCGTTATATGCATATCACCCTAAATGGCTTCCTGCTTTCTTTAATTGCATTTTCTCTCCATTCATCAGCAGAAAATGTAATCTTGTTATTCACACATTCAGGTTGGAGTGAGAGGAGGAAGTAATGGTGTTATAGCAGCATCAACATCACCTTTGTCTCACACTATGTCATCACATAGTCACACATTTTCACAGAAAAGGAGAACATTAGTAGTAGCACAGCAATCAACATTGGGGCTGACATAGATTGCTGGTCCTCATTTAATCATTTATGGATAAATAATGTAAAAAATTAATATAAGACAGGCTAAAGTAAGTGTACAGAAAAATCTGTGTTCATCATATATGCCCGACATATCTCAACTATCATTCTTTTATGATTTTAAGATAAAATGTTTGAAGCAAGTACCCAGTTTAAACTTGTGCCTCAGTGCTTGGAAGAAGTCCAGCCTCAGTGTATTAACTTCAAAAGGTGAAGTTAAAAAGCATCAGAAGTCCAGCTGTGCCTTTGTTGATTGCGTCTTGATGACAATACTGAACGCAACAGCCTTATCTTCAAAATAGTCCTTCTAAGACACTTTCATCTCTTGAGAAGTAACCAGTGCAGCCAGTGTGAAATCCAGACAAGGTAGAGAAAGTAGAAGTAGTCAGGTACTTTAAACATTTCGATGATGCATCAATAAATTAGGCTGCTCTCTATTTCTGCTGTTGTTTCCACCGGCTAATATTCTTTTTTATCCTTTGTAAACAGGCTCAAGAAGTTTCCATGAAGCAAATGACTGTAAGATTCATCAGTATTGTGTCCAAAAAGATTACACATCTTATGAATACATAACGGCTTATCTGCAGTGTTTTGTAATCAGAATGAAAAAATATGCATTAGTGGCTTTCTGACAAAAAAATGAAGTGCTGGGGAGTAGATTTTCTGGATAAAAGTCCTATTAGTAATCAAATGAGTTGCTATCTTTACAGGGTTCATAGGAACGTCTGAAAACATAATTGCTCCAAAATCCACTGAATTATGAGGTCATTAGTTATGTCGTGGAGGGTGACTGCTTGCTAGTCTGAGTTTGAGCAAAGAGATGCGGCCCTTGGTAGTGGCAGGACTCTTCTGCAGAAAGACACCTGCTGTGAGGCTTGGCTGAGCACAGCGGAGGAGAGAGGAGGCTGGGAAATGAACTGTGATGCTGGCCTGGCACATGGAGGCAGGGACAGGATCCAGCAGCTCGTCCTGTTCACCCCCGCACCCCCCTCCACTACCACCACCACCACCACCGCCTGCCCTCTCCGTCGCCACCATTAAAGCAGGCAAGGGCACCTGACAGGTGGAAGGGGCGGAAGTGATGGCGTCTGCCCAGAGACTGGGCTTAGAACTCTTGAAAAAGAGAACTGTTAGTCAGCGGGGTCTGGGAGAGAGACGGCAGTCATGCAGAAGAACAGTGTGAGTGTTTGTTAGTTGTGTGTGTGTGTGTGTGTATGTGCGCACGCGTGTGTGTGTGTGTGTGTGTGTGTGTGTGTGTGTGCGTGCGTGTGCTGAAAGTGTCCATATGCGAGTTAATGTGTATTTATGAAACTGAAACTTGAGGTTTATCCAAACCCCCCTCCTGACACTGCTCTGTTTCTCCATTTTTCTTTTCTCCTTATTCACATTGTCTCGTAATCAGATTGTCAAAATTTGAGTAATATGTTTACAATCACAGGATAAACATATAATTAGATTATGCAGTCATGTATTTTCCAAGATGAATTTTTCAACAATTTCTTGTCCAACAAATGGCTTAACACACACTGACCAGTGAAGACAAAAACACCATAGATAAGATGATAGCCTCTCCTTTGGCTCACAATTAATATGTCACAGTCAGAAGATGTATGGAGGTAATTTTATGTGCCTGGAGAGCACAGAAAAGCCACAGACTGTAGGAAGGCCGTGAGATCCCCGAGCCTCTCTGGATTGCATGTGCATGAGCAACTATTTTCACACTTTCACCACACATACAGTAGCTATCTATCTTTCTGTCTGTCTGTCTGTCTTTCAGCTGTGTGTATGTGTGTGCTCGCTGCTGAGTGCGTGGACACAGTAATGACAGTGTAGAGATCACCTTATAACCCCGGCCCACCGCGTGTTCACACGCTGACTCCCACTCACTTTCTACAGCTGCTCACTCATCGCCTCTCTGCTCTGTCATATAAAACTTGACAGCCATAATTTTCATTCTGATTAAATGTTTTGCTCGTGGTACTGAGTAGTCGTTGCTGATCTGTAATGTATTCTGCCCTGTGGTTAATTTGGTTTACTTGTTTGAGTGTTGTTTGTTGCCCCCTTCAAGGAATTACAGGAGGGGTGGATGCACCAGTGACTGTGGGTGCTACATTGTCTGTTCTTGCTTTTTTTGTTCGTAGCTATATTGACAACTAGGAAAATTTAAAGAATATGATGCAGAGGAGCTGTACCTAGTAGGTAGCATTTTAAATATGATCCATAACAAATACCATGTTCAGATGCAAAGAGGTTCTTGACTTTGAAATTTAGCATTTTGGGCTCAAGGTTGATGATTCAACCTTTTTCATCAAAACTGAGCCCCCATTTTCTCAACACTCATCCAGTATGTGAGTACTTTAGGACATGACTCTGAATGAGCTCATCCTGTATCTTGACATTGGGTCAGAATGACTCTTTCTGAAATATCTGCCCTCAAAGTCTTCTCTTATGGAGGCTTTCCAGGTCTGGTTTGCATTGATTAAACACAGAGGCACAGGCAGGTTACAGAGACCGGAGCACCTGCTGTTAAAGAAGTGACAGCTCAGCTGTAGGAGGAGTTCAGGGGTAATGGAAAATGAGTCTGATTTCTGAACCTCAAAGAGGTTCTGGTAAACTATTGTGGGAGGCAGGATGTTGCTCAGTAGGGATGAGGAAGTGCTGGAATTTGTCAGGGGGCATTGTTGAAAGGTGAAATGAAAACTTTGAGCAAATCCTGACAAGCAGTACTATAGTCTAGAATATTAACAAGCCCCCTCTAAATGGCATTTAGTACGACCTTCTTCTTTTTTTTTTTTTTACATGTGTGATTCAGTGAATTATTTGTGATTAATACAAATTGCCTGTCCAATGCAGGATATACAGTACAGTTGCTAAGAAGTCTCTTATCCTCTGTCTAATTCTACTACCATCCAGATCAATATGTGATTCATAAATTACAAATATTTTTGGCAATAGAAGTGCTCTGGAGTCTGACTGGAAGGATATGCTTCTTCACTAATTTATGAGAGTAATAAAGTACTACTTTATGAGCCCATATCGTTCATTAAAATCACTGACGTAGAATCTACTAAATTACATAACCAACATTGATTTTCCCGCAATACTAATCCAGTCTGGACACAGTTTATCTCCTTTGCATAGATCACTGAGGCAGTTACAGAGCTCTGCAGTGGAAACGCTTAATGTTCTGTTATTTGAGTTTAGAAATCAGGCAAGGACTGTGTTCCCTGACATCTCCTTCAGGATATGCTATGGAAGTGTGGGTGCTAGGGCAGCCACAGGGACCTTACCAATTCATACACACTTGAAGTTAGAGCTGATTTGACATATTAAGCTTTTAGTAAAGCTTATTCAGATTTGGTGCCAGTTTCAGGACATAATATTCACAAACAGAAATCCAGGTGCAGCCATGGTTCAGAGAGCATCCGATTTACTGCAACCTCATTTGAATGTGATCTCAAATGTGCATAAGAGTATTGCATCATTGGGTGGTGTTAATACATTATAACCCTAACCCTAATCCTAACCCTAATACATAGTAATAGTAATAATAATACTACCTTCGGTTATTTTTAAATTAGTCACTATTATACCCTCTCTCTCAGGTTATAACACATATGTTCAGTCAATGCAATTCCAACGTTTCTGTGCTTACTCTCAAATAATCCGATTGCTTTTCTTGTTTTTATGACAACACTGAAAACCAATCATAACTTAGCTGTCAAATATTTATATTCTGTATCCAACACCTCCACTTCCCCACGCCCACCAGGGTCCAGGATGTCTACTGGTACAACATCAGGTTTTACAGACTCACAGACTCTCATCATCTCACATACATAAACTCACCTGCACCATCACTCAGTTGTTAAATGTAAAATGTTTCTGTCAGTGACAGGGTTCAAATTACCTTGCGTTGTAAAGTATGCAGGTTTTCATTCCAACCAAACAGCACAGCATTATAATTTGCATAATTTCAGACAGGAAACACCTATCAGTGAAATCAGCTGCTGTACTATTAGTGTATGTAGGTGCTAAAGCCTACATGCTTGTTACCCACACATGGGACATGGTTGCCTACTCCTGCAGCACAGCACCATGCTCTGCTAAAAGTAAAATATGGAAAGCGAGGTGTTGACGAAGCTGTTTCAGTGTTGGCAGGAGTCCCACCGATGCTGGAAAGGCTGACCATATGGTTCATTCTGTGATGTGATTTAACATGTCTGCATCTCATGCAGATGCAGGAACTGATGTATGAACACAAGAAGCCCAGTCATAATGTGCACTTTATCTTTACAGTAGCTTATACATTTTCAAATCACATATTACCATAGGAGTTATGCCGTCTTGGATTGTGATGAATATGTACATGATTATCTAAACAAACTCCTGATGTGTTCAAGCTGCATCAAAGGAGCCCCAAAGGAGTAGAGTGCTGACCAGGCACATACAGGCATGGTGGAAACAAAGAGAGCGAGAGAAAGAGAGAGAAAGCAGACAGATGGAAAAGAGATATGGAGACAGTTTGTGATGAGGGTCCTTTTGTCGAGGAGGAGGGGACGTCTCCTTACTGTCTTAATAAAGCAGGAGGAGAATGGCAGCGGGATAATAGCAATGATGTGCTCAGCTGTCTAGAACATATCCATGACATTTATACAGAGAACAATAACATGTTAATATACAAGAAACATGTTTAGTGAAAGAAGACTTATTATGTAGTTTATATAATATTAAGGATTAATATACTGGATATACTTCACACTGAGATCCCGCTATTAAGATGCCATAACATTGTGACCAGATGCTATAACTTGTTACAATATGGATGCTGTCAGATGACCCTATGTTCTATATTGCAACATGTAATTGTATATGTGTGTGACAGAGTGTGTGACAGTGTGCGTGTGTGTGTGTGTGTGTGTGTGTGCGTGCGTGTGTGTGTGTGTGTGTGTTTATCAACAGAAACCACTGGGCAAGAGAAGGTCAGAGAGGAGATTGGGTTTTCTGAACTGAAAGTGAAAACAGTCCCTATAGAAAGCCATGGAAAAGCAAAAAAGTGAGATATGGTTCTGTGGAGCACATGGGAAAAGCCCTTCAAAGCTGATTCTTAATCCTTTTCTACCCCAGACCTCCTCCCTTCTCCTTCCCTCAGTTTAATCTCTGACACTGCATTAACATTTAAATTTTTCACAGCAATTTGAATCCAGTGTATGCCACGACCACCTAGATTTATTCATTTACACTAATTACCTAGTGCTGCAATGGGAGTGGATGGTTTAACCTTCTCACTGCTAATTTCTCATGATTTCTCCACAGCCCCACAGGGGTAAAATATGACCTTTTCCAATTTTATTATCAGCAACACAAACAAGTGACACTAATCAGAATAATGTGGTAGCACCTTTAAAATGCATCTCATTCCGTTTCAATTTGTAGAAGATTGGCCATATGTGGAATGTTTTATCTTATTTGGCTTTACTTTCAGTACATGATTCGTGGTTCTGCTTTGTCGTAGAGATTTCTGTCCCAAACATATTCTCTGGCAGCCTGCCAGTTTGTTATATTCACTGGAGTTGAACAACTAAAGAGCTAGACCTGTTGCAGAGATTGCAATGGAAGATTGTGAGGTTTTGCTGATTTGTCTGTCTGTCCAGCCCCACACAGTGTTATCTTAGAGACAGCTTTTGGTTTGTTGCCCCTGGCGAAGACGAAATAATGGCTTTTTGAGACAAAAGGACTTGAACGCCCTTGAGAAAATGTGACTTGAACAATTTCACAAACCTGCCCAGGCACAAAGGTCCACATACATTTTATGAATTTGATTATTACCTGTAGCTAAAATACAGTAGTTATCATCCATGACTGTAAATTTAAGCTAAATAGTTGGTGGAGGCCTGGGAGAGGTAAGTAAAGCCACTTAAAAAGAGCCAATAAACACTGCTGTCATTTATCTGCTGAGGAAAGCCTCTTCCTTGCTCTTGTCTGTATATTATTTCCTGAGCCAGTAAGTCAAACCACCCACAACTACAGAGAGAGGGATGTCGCTATGGACAATATCAGACTAACCTTCACATTCATGCAAATCAAACATATGCACAGTGCCAATTAGACTGCCAACTGAAAGATTCTGTTTTGTCTCCTTTGTTGTGAGTACTAAGCCCCTGGGCATCTGGTAATTTCTCAGCACAATTAATTTGGGTAAAATTTATTAAAAGGTCAGCAGTGAATGATCGATTATGGCTTGTTGTAATTTGAATATTTTTGCCTGTGATGCGATTAGAAATGAGATAGTGAGTCAATACAAATGCAAAGCATCTTTCACTATCTTTTTTTACCTAGCAAGACATGTAGAACAGTTTGGATCTATAATAGTTTGCAGCTACACATACATCAGAGAGATGTATGTGTAGCTGCACTGATGCACATTTAACAATCCTGTATACTCTTGACTGCAGAAAGATTTAGACACAGCGGATAACAACTGATGTTACCCTGAAGCAATGTCATATTTGTGGTTTCAATAACTTTCATATTCTCAAAGGTGCTCATGTCAATCAAACGTTAATGTCACTAAAAGCCAAAGCTCACTATTTAAAACTTTCATATCTTAATTTCCTTCAAATGAGGAGCCAAAGCTGACTCATTAGAATGATGCTACTTTTGGGGCTGCATGCTACACTTATGCTTTCTAATTTCAGATTTGTCTGACAGTGGTGCAGCCCATGTGGGTGGTGTAAAAGCCTGGCAGCTCACCTTCAACATGCCAAGAGAAAAGACTGCACATACTTATTATAAGAGAAGAACATCGTTGTCACAGTATAAGGAGGAAGAAGATTTAGTTTTTGTCATTTTGTAGATGAAATCCTTTAAGATGAGCTTCACATTTCTTTTGCATGGCAGTCTTAAATGGTGCATATCCAGTAAAAAAAGGGACAGGATCATGTAGGATTATCACACAATAGTTTTGATTATAGAATATGTATTTACTGTTTTGGGCATGGTTTTTAAGAAAAGACAATTTAATATGTTTAATTTAATTCAAAAAGCAGGAAAGCACTTTTAAGTCAATTTAGTGTATTTTAACTGTCAGATTATAAAAACATCTGAACTACCCTGATGCAGTAAAACCAACATTTGCACACACTGTTTGCTGCAGGGTTTCTTGTACTGTACAGTAGGTGTGGTGCAGCCTGTCGCTGCTGTATTCCACCCCTGAGTGCTGTGAAGCTGATTTATAAGAGGGAGGGGCCCGTGAGCTGCAATCAGCCCATTTCCATCAGCATTATGGCTGCCTGACAACATCCAGCTGTCCCTGATGTGCCACCGTGGGCCAATGGTGCGCTTGTCAGCTCCGCTGTTTTAGTGCGGTGCTCACACAGACGAAAACATATACACACATGCATACTTGGCCACACAGTCACACATGCTGACATGCATGCTCCCACACATACAAAATCACAAATGAAATACATCGTTGTCTTCCCCAGCCTTGTCATAGAAATGAGATTTGTAGTCATGATGCATAAGTATAAGATTTTATATGTGACAAATACTGAATACATGTTAATTACTAATGGTTACTGTATGTCAGCCAGATATATATATAAAAAAATACAGATACGTGTGAAATACAGGTCAGCCCACAACATGTGGAATCACTGAATAAATTAGTTTCCATAAATAGGCTTACATGATTACTATAAACATTATACAATAATAATTATTGTATTGGTATAATTTCAAAGTGACAATTATAGCTTTGATCAGGCCAGGATGAAAATGAAAATAATTACAATTTGTATAAGCTTTGACAGTAATTTCCACGCTCCCTGCCTTCGTACTCTTTATACTGTAAATACAGTATTTAGTCTGTATGGACAAATTTTAAACAGCAAGTGATTTGATCCTGTGTTATGTCACACATTTCTTAACTATTTCTAACTATGGCTTTCTTCCAATTCACCATTGATACCCTGCAAGTTGTATGTAAAAGTTACAAGTAGTTTGTGGCAAAGGAAGAAGCTTCTCCAGTGAATGAGTTTTACAAGATGATGCTCTGTTCCACTTTCAGACCGAGAGCACAGATAATCAGAGCACTGACTCACAAAAACATCAGTGTTGTGCTTCATCAGTGCAACCGCTCTCTACCCTTTTCCTGATGTCGCCTCTCCAGCTGCTCCCACTAACTTATGATATAATGACATTATACTGTAACTCGATGAATTGTGAACCCAGCTGGCTAAACCTCATTTTGCTTTTACAACAGCTGGGATGCGATGCGCACTGGGCACCCACCATGCTGCTGGGGCAAAGTATGAAAACAGAAAAAAATCTACCTAACTGTCATTATTCTTGTCTGAGCTAATCACTTGAATTAAAACCAGAACACAATGATTAAATGACTAAATAACATCTTGAAGAAAAAAGTGTTCTTGATTGAATAACACACACTCTATCAGAACACTGAGTACTATTTCTGACTGCTGATTCTCTGCGATACATGATGCTCTTTGTCAGAGCTGCATAAGTACAAAATATGCCCTCATAGTTGCCACCATCTTCATGTTATTCAGATAATGTAACTAAGCTATTTCTGCTTAAAGATGCTGACTATATATTTATCAAATGGTAGAGCATGATACTGATACCCTTGGTGTTCGGTTGACAGTGGCCTCATTTTTTTAAAGCATGGATCCATAGTACTGGAAGGAGTTGTAGATACATTATGTCAAACAGTTGGAAAAGACTAGAAGTCTAGTCATGGTATCAGCCTCGAGACACTGTAGTGAATTCTTATCACACCAAAGAAAAATTTTGGCTCAATCAAAAATGTGGACAGCTTTGCTATTTTTAGCTTCTCATTCATATGAAGTCAAAAATGAAATTTTGGGCTGAATATTGACAGGTAAGATCCTGTTTTAACCTAAATCAAAAGAGTTCATATTCTGTGTAATGGACATTTATGGAATACAGAAAGATATTTCTCAGAGCTTGTCAGGCTACGTTTTCAAACTTGGCACAAATGTTTCAGTCTAAGGCCACCGGTCCACTAGAGGATACTGTGTCAGTGTCATGCTTTGCCTCGCCTAGGCGTGAAAAGTACACACATGTATGAAGGTGCAATACCAGCAGGGTTTGACGGTTTTATGATGTGACAATGCGTTGGTTAAGGTCTGGTTAGGTTTAGGCTTGGTTAGGATTAGAGAAAGATCATGGTTTGGGTTAAAATGATCACTTGAAATGTGGTGTGAGTTACTTAAAAAACTACTTACTTAAAGTTAGGTAACCTTCATCATCATGGCAACAGTTAACACCACAATAATTATAGTTACAGTTTTTAAAAAACTGTCCCGACACTGGTGTCCACCAATTTAAAAATGTAATGTACTACTAATAGATTACAAGCACATCTACATAAATATATGTATACATATTGCTTGAGCATTTCCAGTACACTATGAATGTAAGTTAATATTCCTAAAATCTATTATAGGTGAAGCATGTTATAAATATACTTACAATGTAAATTATGGTATTTATATACAGGGCAGAACAGGTAACCCAAGTGCAGACAGTCAAAGGTGAGGAGACAGGGATATAGTAGGAGCAATATATTTATTTTAAAAGGCAGGGGGAAAGGGAAGTGAATGCCTGGAGAAGCTTGGGTTGGAAGCTGGGAAGAGCAGGGGTCCAGGGCAAGGAAGCAAGGTTGATAAGATGAGGGGACAGGAGACAAGGACCGGAGCTAGAACAGACAGGACTGTAGGAGACAGGGCCAGGCAGGGGAAAACAGGGAACAACAAGAAAACAAGATAAATGTGTGAAGTGTGAAGTGGCTTGAAGCGTAGTAACACTGACAGGTAGCAGAGTCTACGATCTGGCAGAGTGGAAGTGGCAGGGCTGAGTATTTGTAGAGGGCTTGATTACTGAGATGAAGTGCATCTGGTGTGTCTCACACACACACACACACACACACACACACACACACACACACACACACACACACACATACAGGGAAAGGGAGAGAGAGAGGGAGAGAGCTACTCAGGGAGTGGCAACAGGTAGGAGACAAAGGATTGTGATAACACTCCTGTAATCTCATAGTAAGGGCTACTCTGTATTTAACATTAGTACATAACAGAGAGAGAAATTAGATGTAATTCTTTTTATATTACAAATACAAGTAATACTGGTAAAACACATTGTTAATATACATTGAATTCAGTCCAACTTATGAATAATAGATTTAAGAAGTATTGCTTAACATAAACAAGTATTTCCTTTCTTTATAAATTATAAAATATTCTCACCATACAAACAGCATCCAACTCTACATTCTTGTCCCACAATGCAGTGCATTGAAAAAAGATTACTGCATGTGTACGGTAAAAGTCTATTGAAAATGCTCAAGCAGTAAAGAAATATTCTACATTATAAGTGCAATGTAGTGGAGTATATTTAAGCACATTGGTAGTACACTTCAGAGTCTCTCTTGTAATACATTTGTGGGAGTTTTCAAGTATATTTAAAGTGTACTGGACATGCTCAAGCAGTATGTAAAAATATACTAGTAGACTAACGTGGATGCAAGTTTTTCCTTGCCACTGTCACAAAGTGCTTGCTCATGGGAGAATTGTTTGGTCTCTGTAAATTAAAGAGTACGGCCTTGACTTGCTCTATGTGAAAAGTGCCCTGATGTAACTTTGCTATGATTTGGTGCTGGTTAAATGAAATTGAATTGAATGTATTTGTAATGTATTAATGTCAGATTTTATGTACACTAAAAGCAGAGCCACCACTATGTACACACACATCACGCACTGTGCGTAGGGGACCAAGTGCTGGAGGGGGTACTAAACAGCACCTCGGTAAAGTTGGAAATATATTCACAGATTCGAACTTCCCGGATCAATAGTGAAACGCTGTTAAACACAAACAACGCCTCTCTCCTACCATAGTAAGGTAGACAACAAGCTACAATCTAATTTTCACCAAAACAAGCCATCGTCTGAGCTGGATTAATAACGTTGTTCTGTATGTACAGCCAGCTGGGAGATGAATGCACAGGGACTGTCTAAAAAGGGCAAAACTGAAAAGAGATACTAAAAAAATATTCAGTAACTTCACTCTTATACAGTGTAGTGTACCCAAAATCACATTAGAAGTGTATTTTTTTGGTTTATTTTATTGAAGACTATTGAGTATTTCAGGATAGCATAAAATTGATATACCTCCAGTCTATTTCCAATGAGTGCACATTTATATAAATATACTTGAAACATACTTTGCAGTATTTCAATGCTTTGTAAATACACTTAAGTACATTATTTTTTTCCCTTAGCAGGTACTGTACAGTGGGTTTTTAGAGCTTTTTTGCTGGAAACAGTTGCCTGCTGTGGCCGGAAAGGACACTATGAAAGCAGTGAGAGCAGAACCAGAACCAAAACAAAACAAAGTTGTTGGCTGGACAGCTAAAAAATGAGCTTAAATTTGTTATAAAGCTCCGTAAAACCGAGGGGAGCTGCAGAGTTGCTGATAATTCTCTGTAGGTTCATCATATGAGAGCTGCCTCCCACATTACACAGTCATTTTTATGTTGTTATTACAGGAAATATCAATTACAGCCACTTTAAAGTACAGCAGGAGCTCATACAAGTTTGGGCATTAGTTATTGAGATATCTTGAACTGTTACACAGGAGAAACTGTTACCTGCTGGTAGTGTTAAAGTACATGTTAAGTCAGGCCTGTCAAGTCAAATTTTATGGAAATTCACCAGATAGTTGCCAAAATATTTTATTCTGGACCAAGGAGATGAAGTGAGAGCAAGTGATACTAAGAGGCACAAATAATCTTACATATAGGAGTGGATGATTTCATTATTTCATCATGTCACATGATGACACTGTCACACTACCTGAAGGTTGGTTCTATTTAAGACTTTATCTTTCGTCCTCAGTATCATTTGATTGAAAGTCAGTGACCTCTTGACTTTTGGTCACTATGAATAAATGTGCTCCAATAATATTTTCACCCATATGATAAAATTATAGGATACAGCATCTATTATAATATACATTTGCAATGCATAGTTAATCAGTTGAAATTTTTGAAATTTTCTCCTCATTTCTCCTTCTAAGTTGGAGGCCATGATCAGAGGATTGGTGGGCAGAGATTGTGACCACACAGAGAAAGTAACCATTTCTAATGTCTTAATTTAACCATGGTTAAATTCTGTTCTCACAGCAATTTCATTTTTAGACAGAGCGTGAAATAAAAAATTTGTTTTCTGGTCTGGCAGGTTGACATTGCAGTGTTGCTGCTGTTGCTGACATTGCATTATAGTGAAGACATTTATTGATTTTGCCCACTTAATACATTCAAGATATAATACCACGGCTCCACTCAGCTGAGGAACCTGTCTATCTTTCTCTTATCAAGCATTACTAACAACTTACATTTCATTTGGAGGATTTCTTCACTGCGTAGAGATGCTAAAGAACCTGTTGGATTGTAAATGTGAGTGCTGCAGCCAATATATTACATTACATTTCATTTAAAACCTTGCATGCATCTGTATTCCTGTATTTGTTATTACATATGATTAATACTATTAGAATAGTAACTGAAGTACACATGTTTTAAACACATGTAATTCAAAAGCAATATACAGAAAGATGTGTAATTTGGCATACATTTAAAGCAATGGGTTTTAACCATGGGGGGGGGGGGGGGGGGGGGGGGGGGGTATGGTTGTAATTGAAATGCAGTGTCATTTGGCAAACTGCTGATGTGAGAAAAGTAATAAATGAAATAGTTCTTAACATCTTCCTCTCACTGTCATTTTATCTCTTTTCATATCATTCAAGAGGCAGTTATCGCTTAGATGCCTCCCAGAAGAAACCTTGTTTAAAAGTGAAGACACTTGTCCCAAGTGAGATCACAGTCTAATCAGATTAAATGGATATAAAAATGTAACAATGGAACCATAATATCAATCCTATCCTTTTCTTTCCACTAAAATACCACAGAAATTTTGCTCTGGTAGAAACACTCCGGTGCTGGTAAAACATCCAGACCCTTCAAATTCTACAAAATTTTAGCTGTTATCATGCCTAATTTCCAGGTGAAATTGGTTTGTGCATTCTACTTCTTACTACCGCACATCTCTCATTGTTGAAGCAGACAATAAAACAAACATCTCCATGATTTTCAGGATTTTCATAACCGCATTAAATTTGTCTCATCGAAAGATAAAACATCCTCTACCCCATCTTTACATTTGTTTAGCTTGTCTGTTTCAGAGTGCTCATTTGACTGAACCTCTATGTAAGTCTCAGTGGTGATGATGGGTATTGAAGACACAGACAGAGTGCCCTTTCTCCATTTCTCTTCAGTGATAGTTAGAAGAGTGGAAATGATAGAGCACGCTGTAGGAGGGAAAAGGCCAGTTACAGCCTCTGGGCTCCTTTATGCCTCCTAGAAATGGAGTTAGACTGATCAACACAAACACAGATCAAATAATGTGCAGTTGTGTCTCAAAATTGTGACAGCTCTGTAGAATTTAGCTGCATATACTGTAGCTTAGATGTAACCTGCTTGGCTTTTGGCCTCTGGCTGCTGTTATAGAGCAACATGTCCACCATGGAGCAAGAATCCTGGCTTTGCTAATCAACAAAAGTTGTAAGCAAAAGTTTCTGTCCTCTCTTCACCTTGAATATCATAGCACGCTCTTTGAAAAGAGGATGTTTAATCATGCCACAGCCGTATTAGCAGGGGTATTTCTAAATACCTCAGGCTTCTGAAAAGACAGCCTGCTCTGCTGTGCATTGTGTGTGTTGTTTATGCTTGATTCATACTCAGCGTCTGCGGCAGATTGGCTCACAGGGGCTGCTTGCAGACATTTGAATTAAAGCTGCAAAACTATTAAAAATGTATGGTCTGTATGAATGCGTGACCTATATTTTCCATGCAAATAAATAAATAAACAGGGGTTTAGGGAGGATGAGGCAAATCTTCAGAAGTGGGACACAGGATGAGCTAATGACATTATAACAATAAAGACTTTGGATTTCACACTGAGAGCGTAATGGAGAGCAATTCTATCTTACTCATTCCCTCCCCCCTCTCGCCTCTGCTTCCCCCATAGTCTATTCCACAATGCCGCCTGCAATATCTGAACCAGCATGACTGTGTTGTGAATTGGCCTCTCCTAGTTCAATTGTATATTGTGACTCACCTCTCTTTGCATGCATCAGGAGGGCACAGAGAACGCCTTGACTTTCATGTTTCGGTGTATTTTTCTAGAGCCAGGGCATTGACAAAAGGTGTTTTTTGGAGTCTTTCTCTTATTAACGGTGATGTGACCTGTCTCCTTCATTCTGTCCCAAGACCATGTTTGTCTATCTTCTTTTTTTCTGCTTCTCTCTGTGCTCCTTTCCCCTCCACTGTGTCTGCCTCCCTCTGTTGTCTCAGTAGATTTCTTCGTCACTCTGCCATTCAGACAATGTCAGGGACCATGGCAGTGAGAATAAAGGCCACTGGTTCCTCTCGCTGCATGATGAACTATTGTCGTTTGACTGAAGCAGCCTCTAAAATTCACTGAGAGAGAGAGAAAAAAAAGTGGAAAACAAACCCATCAACTATCAACAGCGGCTGATTTGTGTGGAACCTTCGCAGTCATTCCACAGTCGTTTTCGTGAAGAGAAATTAAACTGAAGTCTGATTAGAAGAAGACTAAAGGGGCTTTGAGTCAAGGCATTAACATCACTTTGTCATTTAGATCCTGTACATGAAAAGGTCACCTTGTTATCTCGCACATGGTCTCATGTGGCATTAGTTTTCAGCCTGAAATCTGTCTATAGACCACCGAACCAGGGACGTAACACTGACCCTTACTCTGTGACAGAAGAGTAACCTTTTACCTCGTGTTTTCTGCAAAGGCCATCCTGTCTCTGATGCAGCTCATAAACCAGTGTTTTTTACCCTCTGTATGTGTATATGCCTCAGTGTATCCATTTATGCGTGTGTGTCTAAGTTCAGGCAAGGCTGTTGGCTGCTTATATGAAGCAGAAGAGTGTATCCATGCTGAAATGACTAATTGGGAAATATAGTGTACAAGCTCATTTGATGCACTAAGCAACTTATTCCCTTTGCATGAATAACTGCAGGTTTATGCCCTAAATACAGTGCTCATCTGAAGCTTCTTACACCACTGCAGCCAGAATATTCTTGATTATAAACCCGGTGCTAGATTATGAGAATCTCTAAACATCATTATGCTGTTTTTGCCCTCATGTGTGTATTATGTTGTCTCCCCTGAGGGACTTCTTCCCTCTCCTTCTGCACCTCTGCTGTGGCCGCTGCCACAAGCTTGGCATCAAAGGGCCATTAAAGAGGCTTCTTCTAAATGAATTTGACAGCAAAGCCAAGGCGTGGTGATATGGGTGGACATGCAAATCAATATTTCACATCATCAACCACTGGTTGGTGGAGCATGGGGACAGGATGACGAGGTGCAGCCAATACTGTCAGTGATTTGGACCGCAAGAGAAGTCAAGTAAGGGCTCCATCTTATACTTGTGCAATAGGTACTGTAGAGGTAATTAAAAGCCTGATATATTTCTGTTTTATTGCCACATTCAGTCATCCTACTCTGCAGCAGTTAAGCTCTCAATTTACAGGAAGATGAGTTGGAGGTGGTTGATCACACTGAAATGGCATCTGCATTTGTTTATCCCCCCATACATGCCATAACTGTTTGCAGTCTCAATGTAGAAAGAAAGGATCAGTGTAAGCAAGGCAGATGGAAGGCATATGGAAGCAAAGACAATTCCCCCTCATTGAATTGTACCGTTTAGTGCTACAAACCGGCTAAGCAATGTGTCACAACACTAACACTGTTGATGCAGCTTGGCAGCACTATGAACAGCAAACATGTCATTCAATTGTAAATGATGTTACACGCAAGGTCACCTTGTGTAAAGGTTGGGAAGGAGGAAGAAATGAGCTGAGGGTGTAATTCATCTCTTCATGTCAGAGATATATATATCACGGTGCAAATCGAAACACGTGCAGTTAAACTCCCAGATAACACAAACACAAATACAGCGCAGATGTCTATATGTATGAGCACATTAAACCATGCATCTAAAGACTGTCAATTCTGTGTTTATTGCTGTAAATCATATATTGTCATAAATATTGCTGCATCACTGTAGAAAATATCATTTGGTATTGATTTGTTAATAAGGTGAAGCAATATCAACCTATGTAAATATCGCTATTCAAACCAATATATGCAGATGGGGCGCTGTAAGTCATGCAGTATCTTCTTATTGGCCATGCTAAATCTCCGTCCTTGTGTGACTTTCAACTCGAAGCCGTGCTCCCTCAAGGATACATGTCTTAGCATAATACAGACATCTTAGGAGTCATTGAGATGGTCCCTCAACTCTGACAGACAGACACTGCCAGGCAAGGAATCCCCCTCCCCCATACTAGCTCAGTGCCAGCACAATGCCATCTCTGTGCCTCTCCAGCTTTGGCACCCTTGACCGTTGACTCTGTCTCATTCACACCTCCCCTCCCCCAGACACACAGGATACAGTGAGGCACTGTATGGTTCACATCTACTTTAACTGTCCTGTCTGCTAACATTATATTTGGTGTCAATAGAGGAGGGCTGTGCAAGGGGACGTCTCACATTCTCAAATTGAGTTAGTCACATTTTTTTTCTTTTTTCCAATAAACCATATTTTTATCATAATCTGATATCAACCTTTTGCTGGGTACCGTGCCAGATATGGGGAGACTGGCAAGGTCAGATCCATCCCTACAGTCCCCAGCTGGCACTAACCCCAGTGACAAGGGTGTCTGGGAGAGGGAGACATTTTCATGCTGGATGCACAATTTGTCCAGTGTTTACTCTCCTGTCCATTTGCATCACTGACAGTAGACCTGAGTGACATCAACATGAAGCCGCAGTCACAAACGCTATTGCTTTTTTTTCTTGGTTTGCTTGGAAATCCTCCAAATTTAGCACATAATGCATGAATGATTTCATAAAATATCTGTATTGAGCAAGCATACATACACAGTATTTATAAAGATCTTTCATTGAATTATATTGTCACAACTTGCTGAATTACTGAAATGTATTTTTTTTTCCTTTTGACTTATGAATTGATTTATGTATTTCTTTTTTTTTGAGCAATTAGTTTTGGATATATCATGGTTAATTAGAGGATGATGATGACCTGTGATAGGAGGAAGTGCTGGAAAACGTGTGAGTCAAGAAGCAGAGCCCTGTTAAGGTTGCAGAGTTCTCCCACTCTCTAATTTTAAAGCATAGGTTCAGATTTTTTCAAGTCTGTCCTAATACAATACTGATGTGCCAGTATGTACATGGAAATGGATCTTGCTTGCTGTAACCATTTCTACTCTACATACTGGCCTTGAAGCTCTCTCAGAATGACTACACTGTAAGAAATGAGGGACTGAATCTAGAGCCCTTGTTCTGTGCAAAGATGTATTCCGAAGTGTGACTGAAGCCAAGCTGAGGCTTCAGCCTCAGAGTTAGCTAAATCGAGTCAATATATTCCAAAGTTACAGCCAGGTCGATACAAAATTCCCTTTTTGTTTCTGCGGACTGAAATTCAGTGGCAGCTGGTCAATAGAGGGCGCTAGGACACTGTCCCACCACTACCTACTTGAAGAAGGATCACATAGACCTTCAATGAATAAGACTTTTCAAAATTACTTTGAAATATATATACATATATATATTTTATGTTGCTCATTTAATATATATATGTATATATATATATATATATATATATATATATATAAAATGTATAAACGGCTTAGTCGACATTGTCTGGGTGACGAATTTCCAGCCCGTGGGCACATTTGTCCAGTGCCAAAATGGCATTTATCTGAATGCAGCTGATTTACACACCACCACACAACGGGTGGCAGGAGAGAGCGCGTGGCACATCGTGGTACACCCGGGTATATCTAAAACGTGTTTGTATCTCAGCAGCATCTGGCAAAGAAACGCCGCACACTGGGCCCAGGAGAATTTCAGAGGGTAGCCAAAGAGGTGAGACAGATGCTGAGTGTGTGGTGTTGGTCTTTATAATGGTTTTAATTGTGGTAATGCTGTATTGTGCAGAAAAGTGGGCAACACGCCTTAAAGTAGGCCCTATTTAATATAATAGTCTAGTTTTATAGTAGTGTTATGTTCATTTGCATTGTCCCTATTGAATAAATGCATACATTGATAAAATAATAACATCGCCCTTACCCTCCAAATAAAGTGCACCCTCCCACATAAAAATTTCACCAGCAGCCACTGCTGAAATTCCTAGCGGAGCTGTGGCGGAAGGAAAAACTATTCCTTCAATATTAAAAACCAAGTCCTAAACCAACAGAATGCCCTCACTTTACAAACCTATTTTCATGCTGAAGGTTTGAAAGACAAATCAGGAAATGAAAGTGCATGTATAAATGTTAGTTATTATCTTTTCTCTCGCCAAATACGTCAGTCCATCACAGCATTTTTGTACAGGATTGTTATCTGTGTACTCTGTGCTCCTACGTCACTCTGCATTGTTCCGCTCCTCACAGGCATCTTTGAAATAAACCCGTTAAATGTCAGTGAAATTAGCCAAGACTTACTATATGTAACCCATCTGAGCAGATTATCGAGATACAAAACTGTGAAATTAGCTCTCTGAAGATGCAGTTTTTCACACTAAATGCTTCCAAGAAAAGCCCTAATCTGATGATTTCAATCAGTTGGTGTACTGGGTTATAGTGTTTCAACATTTTATGTTAAACCAAGGTGTTTATTTATATTTTTTTACAAGATCAGGTCAACACAAAACAACAATTTGTGTGTATATCTTGGATGTGCTTATTGAATATTCAGGTACGCTACTGGAAATGTGGTCCTATATCATATATTACATAAGCACAACAGGGTTCCTCAGCCCTGCTCGCAAACGTATAGTCACACCTGATCATGAACAGAATGACCTGATTTCCTGTATCTCCAGAGACATCTGTGCAGATGAAGAAGCACGGTGCATCAGGCCTCCGTTTCCCTTCTTCCACAACCTGTCATGGAATCAATCCTTGCCTTTAGATGTGCCCTCCATAGGGAATGAATCAGAGAAGGTGCTGCGGTTTAACCTTCTCTGTCTTCCTCTCTCTCTCTCTCTCTCTCTCTGTTTCTATCTGTGAACGTATCCATCCATTCATCCATCCTTACATTTTGTCATCCTCTCTCTTCTTTTCCCGTGGAGATTAGCTCTCTCTTTCTCTTTTCTTCCTCTTATGCTGACTTTCTTTCCGCCTCTCTCTCTGTCTCTTTCTCTTTTTTTTTATCTCTCCTTGTCTTCCTCCCCCCCTCTCTCTTTCTCTCTCTTTCTCTCCTGTCTTGGTAGCACGGCAGCTCTTGGAGCTGAGGGACTATGATTAGGACAGAAGAGAACTGGCTGTAAGACAGAGACAAACCCAGAACTGGGTCATCATTGTTTCTGTGTGAGGGCCCGCTCTGCAGATGAAAAGCTTGAAGACAAGAGGAGCAAACGATGCTCAATACAGCACCAGGAGCCCTAGACATTTCTGGGCTACAGAAATACTCATACAACTGAGGAATCGGAACTGCAACACAGATTTTATGTAATAAGAGCTGAATAAAACATGCTACTGGCCCGGTTTTCTATCTCTGAACCCTTCAAGTTAGTAATCATTCGCTGGTCGACTATAGCTACACGGCAGAGATGAAGCGTAATCACAGAGAAGTGCAGTGATCCTGAAGCGCAAGACAGGAAAAACCTTGGTTGTCACAGGGTAATAGTATTTTGACATTGATCATCATTTTTCTCCTGTTCTTCCATGCTCTTCCTCTCTTTCTTGTCCTCTGCAGTCATCTCTCTCTCTGTCTTCCACCCCTTTAGCAAACAGTCTGACAGGGTCTGTCCCACTGGCCAACCATTCAGCACTCATCATGCGCATCATTTCCTCTCATCATTCCCCCCGGTGTGCTTCTTCCATCTCCTCTGGCCTGTTCACTTGCCATCAACCACTCCCCATAAACCCTTTCATTTGTGTGTGTGTGTATCAGTGTGTAGTGTGTAGAAATAGGTGTAGTACATGTATATCTAGGGATGCAAACTACTGCATGTAATCTGCGTCTACACGTCTTTTAAAGCGTGTTTTTGTGACTATTTACACAAACAAAATATGTCACTGTGTGAAATGGGTTGTGATATCAGTTTGAAGCAACCGCAGCTGGATAATACTGTAAAATCTACACATTATGTCAAAACAGCAAATGATGGTTTTATTTATATTTCCACACACGATATGTTTAAAGCAACAAGTTTTTCATGAATTTCTGTGACAACTTCATGGCCACGTTTCTATATTGAGCTGAGCAGGAGGGCGAAGACTCTTCATTCTTCACGTGACAGTCATCCTTGTTGATTTCTCAATTCCCCACAAATGTGACATCAAATGGTAAATTCTGCCTTTGTATTTCGTTCTTTTCCTCTTTTCTTCAGCACGGTATGTGTGATGTCTGTTTCTTGTGTCAAATCTTTATTGCAAATCAGAATCAATGGTGCCTTGGCCTACTTTCCTAAACCATCAAGGAGCAAATAATCAGCCCAAGCTGCGGATTTGCCTGGCAGTCTCTCAAACGTGGATGC
The DNA here is from genome assembly GCA_029490765.1 of Euthynnus affinis. Classification (NCBI taxonomy): domain Eukaryota; kingdom Metazoa; phylum Chordata; class Actinopteri; order Scombriformes; family Scombridae; genus Euthynnus; species Euthynnus affinis. Next base: position 9,865,248 of record CM055852.1, on the reverse strand, counting down.
TTGTGAAGCATCCTTTTCTGCAAGTGTTGGGTTTCACCGAGAGACTGTCAAGAGCGTTGAGTGTATTTCTTGTAGGTGCCAGGAAGAATACTGAGGCTTCTACTGCCATCTAGAGTGTAATCATAGGTGATTCATGGGAGAAAGCTGTGTGGTCAGAAAGGAATTCCAAAGATGTTTAAACTGATCTGCATGCAATACGTCAAATAAAATAGCTTTACTGTATTCGTGCACACGTCACAAGCCATTATTTAGACGTGCTACTTTTCTGCTACTTAGATAGTTTGATTATTTACTACAAGTCCAATATATATTGGACTTTTCTTTTGTGGACTTTCTCTTTCTCTGCTCTTGCCCCTTTGCCTCCTTCACAGACAAGCCTACTCCTCACAGCACAGAAGTAATTCCAGATCAGTTCCCACTGCCAGAAATTGCCCGGAGGTTTATAAATGAACTACTTGTTGTTCAGAGTGTGGGAAGATTTTTCTTTTTATTAGCCCAGCCACTTCTTGCTGATTTATTTTCCATGCTGATTTTTTCCAATCATAATTTTCATCTTGCTTTAATTAAACCTTTTACTGGACAGAAGTACGGGCCATTATACTCTCTATATTTCAGAGAGAATAGATTGGGAAATGACTAATACCTTATGCTGACCTTTCTCAATCACTGTCTGCTGGCAAGGCTATGGAAAGCAATTTCACTAACATATTTATCTCATCCTAAGCACACCTTAGACTTAATCCTAATGGCCTTTTCATTAGCCTTTTAATTGAGTGGCACGTAGACTGTTAAAATGCATCTCAGCAGCTTCTGAAAAGTAGCCTCACGTCTGATCCTGCCTATACACATTAATTTGGGGTAGTTAAACCCTCACTAACCTCCAAGTGTATTCATCAATCCTGCATCTTCTCCCTATTTTATTCCTGATCTGACTGTGTGACCTAATAAATTACCTGCTGAATGGAAAAAGTGCCTGACTCACCATTTACATATCAGCCATTTGTGTGACACAGTGTTGGGGGGAAAATGAATATAATTACATTAATGACAGGATTGTAATAATCCCATTACAAAATACTGGTGGCAATATATTAACTACTATAAAATATGTTTTATAGTCACATACAATAAATACAGTCCTGTACCTGGTCAGACATACAGTACATTGTTGACTTGAACGGTATTTTGTTTTAGATTTGAGGTTTTAAACAAAGATTTATTCATTTTGGTTGATACCGTTTTTAATGACAATGGTGACACTTCAAATTACTGTCAGTAGAATAAATAAATATCAGTATGAATATTTTATTTGTTAATTGATAACTGCATTTTGTATGGATATAAAAAATCAAGTTAACCAAGAATAATCAGATGTATCTGATTCTTCTGTACCTGTTTAAGAGAAGAAGAAAAAAAACATTATTTTCCTGATGTAATAAAATAGACATTGTAAAATTGTAAAATAGATGTTGTGAGTCCATCTGATCCGAAATTACAGTTACAGTTTGGACCCAGCATCTGGACAAAAAAGGTATTCATGTGTTTTGCACACTAATCAGATAAATCCGCCAGAGGGTTACATCACTGATTACAGTCTGGAACATGTGTTTTTTCCAACACTGGGTATTCATCCACACATGGTAGATAATTGTTATACACAGCCTGCTCAGTATGAATAATAGGATCTAATCAGAATCATTCATAATCAACCCCAAGAGGCCTTCTCATCTGTACACTAATTCTGACATTAGTGTGAAGTTTGTAACACTGCCAGTAGATGGCAGTACTTCCTAAGCTTGTCTGGGCTGGCAGTGTATGCAGTGAGAATATCCCAGGGACAAAGGTCAAATAACACAGCACTGTTGACCAAGAGTGGGTCAACACATAAATATCTCCAGGGACTTTCTCAAGTGCCTAGTGCAGCTACTTAGTGTGAGATTTGCCACAGGAAAAGGCAGAAGTCCCATTTCCACCTCTGCAAAATGAAATCAGAAGCCCCTGGGATTTGACTCTGACCGTCCGAGCCCTCACTGCTGCTGAGTGATTACTGGAATATAAGAGACTAGAAGGTGTAGAGCTGTATTAACTACATAATGCTATACAACACTAAGCTACACAAAAATCCAAATGTGAGACAATGTACATACAGTGTATTAATAATGATTATCCTCTAATTAACGTCATCAATCATTAAGTGCAATTTAGAGTCTCATGGAGCAGACAGGCAGTCACATACACGCAATAAAAACAAGAAGAACTTGAGCTTGTGCAACAAGCAGTAATACAGTACATACTGTAATTTAAGGCTTAATGCCAATCTTGTATGTTTAAACCTGCAGTACAGAACTCCTGTGTCCCCCTTCTGGCAGTGAAAGTAAATAGTAAGATAGTTAGTAGATATTTAGTGCAGGCTTGGCCGATGGAAGTCTTTGGTGCTCATGCTCTATGGGCGCCCGTCAGCTCTGGCAAACCAATCATTGGTTGACGTAAAACGCATCACTACCGGTGTGCCAGCGTGGGAAAGTCGCCACAGACACCAGATAAAGTTTGTATACTGTGAAATGCTGAGAGATTTGTCTGACATTGATGTGGCGGTGATAATCTGGTGGTGATAAGCTCAATCAGCATTGTGTACACTCGTTTGGAAAGCGCTTGAATGTAACGGACATTCATTTATATGTAAAAGTCCCGCACTCCACCTTTAACATTTAGTGGACAGGAATTCCTTTGGTTCTCCTCAGACCTGCATGCATTTTATTGGCTTGTGTGGGATTTGGGCAGGAAACCAGAGCTAATGCCCCCTCTCCCACTTCAAACAGATGCCAGGCACCCTTAAATGTCATGGGGTGGTTAGAGAGTTGAAGGAGGTGGGAGGGAGGGGGATTGAGGAGTGAGAAGCTGGGGCTGAGCGAAAGAGAGAAATCCAGTCTCACTGGGCTCTCCTCAGAGCTTATCAGTGTATGCTGGATGTAGTCTTACTCAGGCTGCTAAGGCAAACCAGATGCAGTTAAGGTTGCTCTGTGCCACTACGTGTCAGGTACAGCCTGGGTCAACCTGAGGCGCCTTGGCTGTATAGGAGGAGGCCATTGTACAGTTCAAATTTGCTGCAGATGTTCCTGACTAGCGTACAGTACAGTCTTAGGTCCTGTGGTTCATCCTCCTGACTTGACAGCATCCCAAAAAAGTTTTGAAATTTTCATGGTGTCACTTCAATTACTCACCCCGATGGATTTCTTCTGCTTTTTAGATTGACAGCTTGCAGCGGTTTATAGCTAGAGTATCAAAGCCTTGCGAGTGTGTGTTTTGGGGTGTGTTGGTCACTGGGAATCCCACGGTGTCTTTCTACTCTTGCCAGCAGCAGTGTTTATAGGATTTTGTCTCATTTTCTCCAGTGTTAATTTATTTCCATAAAGGCAGCCATGACACATTCTCTCCTTTGCTTTCTGTCTCTGTGTGGCTTTACTTTACAGAGCTATGAATTTTTCTCCCCGTCTCTGTGCTGAATGAAAGAATAGACCGGATTGACCTCTACTGCGTGGTTATTTTGACAATGAGCATCATCATCATTGTCAATTTCTCTCTGTCTCTTCCTCACTTTGTCCCCCCTCTCTATCTCCCCCCCAGTCTACATGTCTACAAACTGCTATTGCATTGTTTTGCGGTTTTGGATAACTTCTCACCATATTGTTATGCTTCCAGAGGTATGTCATTATGGTTCATCTGTGTCAGAGGGTAAATGAACATGTTGTGGCATGGTCGACTTCAATTTCCCATGTCTGTGACTAAGTCTCTCAAATCTCCAGCTTGCCAGATTCATACTCCTCCCTCCTTGTGGGTCTGTTTGGCAACCAGCAAATGCCATCTCTCTCATCATTGGATTATACTAGTGCAGCGCCCGTTCAAAACACGACTGTTCGGAACCTTCCGATTTGCTTGGCCTCCGTTATTGCTGCTTCAACGCATATAAAAAAGAATACTGTTGATGTGAGGTGTGAATGAGTACCAACAACATGAAAGAAACTAGCAGGGAGCTTTTGAAAAAATGTGCATCCTAAAATAAAGTGGATGGATCATATTGGGTTCTTAGATGGTTTATTTTCTGTGGCTTCAGTTCAGATCATTTGAGTGGGTATGTTTGCTCAAAAGATTTGTGCTTGTATGAGACATACTGGTTTTGAACTGCCCGTGGGAAGTAGCCTAAGAGTCTGTTCATTCTTGATTAAAAGCTCTGTTGTTGCTGTCTTCATTTTTCAGAACACCCCATGTGAAATTAATTTTCTCGAGCTGAGCTGATACTAAAAGGTGACGTGAAAACACTGCGGATCACTGATTGGTCAGTCATTCACAGGCTTTCTGTTTCAGAGAAAGCTTTCCACCGCTCCCTCTCCTCACTCTGCCGCTCACTCTCTCTCTCTTTCTCTTTCTTTCTCACTCTCTTTTCAATTCATTGGGCTTTTATTGGCATGAAAGTTTAATCTTAATATTCATATTAGTTATATATATACAGTATATCCTATGCGTGTGTGTGTGTGTGTGCATACATATGTGAATTCATGCTTGTGCTGTGTCTAGATCATTCACTGTCCCTCAGGTTGATACGTATTGGGCAGCAAGATATGTCCTGTTTCCTTCTCCTTGGAGTATTTCTGATTTTGAGATGTTATTAAGCTCTTTGAAATCTGAAATTGGAGTTGAACTTGTTAAAGTAAATGTTCCTTATTTCATTGAATGTTTTACATTGTAGGAGGAAATAGAAGTCGAGTAATCTCTCTCTGTCTCTCTTTCTCTCTCTCTGTCTCTCTCTCTGTCAGCTGCTGTGCTTTCACGCATGAGGAAAAAACAACACAGATTTGTCCTCTTGTTCTTTACTGCTGCACTAGTTGGATGTAATGAATGAATGAAAAGGAGAAATGCAGAGGTGGAAATGAAACAGAATCTAAGAGCGTCTGTCTCCACAGTAAATCATCTGTTGAGTGTTTGATGGTTGTTTATTTGTGCTTTAGAACGTAACCGCCGTGAAACAATCAGAAAATAAGGTATTTCTGTCACATGCTTTCTCTCTCTCTCTCTCTCTCTGAGAAAGCTCGCTCATGCTGTCAGTTCACTCACCCTCTGTCTCTCTTTTTCTTGTCTTTTTTAAAATGAGTCAACAAGCTGACAACAAAGCCTAACTTTTAATGTTATAAAACGAAGAGAGATGTCCTCCCCTCCTCTCTCTCATGGCAGGGTTGTGCTGCTCTGATCTCCGCCTGTGCTCATGATTGTGATATGCAGTTGCAGAGCCCAGCAGCCCTGCCCCACTGCTGCAGAGCGGAGCGGCTCTCTGGTCGCTTGTTTATTCAAGATTTATTAATATTGATCATACTCTAATTGCACCAAATTTGACAGCACACTTCCTTGGATCCACAGCCATGCACCCTCCAAGTGTGGAGTAGATTGGACGAACGGTTCTCGAGATATGAGAGGGACAAACATACATACAGACAGACAGAGATTCTCTCCTTTATTTGTGAGATAGAGCTCATTTGCTTTTGATTGCAAAACCATTAACATGCAAATGTATTAGTGACTGACCTGTGACCTTTCACATGACAAGCAAAACTAGTCTCATCACTTTGCCTCTCAGGCTCTTTGGACCCCAGGGGCCTGGGTCAGGGTTTGGTAGTGTTTGCACTGTCTCTCTGTCAGACTTGCATGATCCACTGCCACTTAAGGAAGGAGAACAAGGCTGAGAAATGAGGCATTTCCGGGCCCAAGGGTTTATTCCTACAACACAGTGGATTACATTACAACAGACACAGTGGAGACGCAACCCATTTTTTAAAGAAATCTTCTGCTCTGAACACTGAACACCAGATCATCTTAGTGTCTAATCTGCAAAGAGAAAGCTTGCGAACAGAATACAAAGCTTCCACATGTCTTCTATATCAAATATTCTACCCAGTTCTACCTGTACTTTGAAAAGGTGAATCATGCAGTCCTCATCAGGCTTGCATTGTTGTACCCTCAGGATTTACACTGCTAGATGCTAAAAAAAGAAATGCTTATCACATATACAGAGGAGCAAAAGCTCTATCTGCCTTTGTGTTTCTTTATTTGTACTTTCCAGCTCTCCCTCATCCCACAAATATGATGTAGAACAAGGAGAGATCCAAATAGGGGAAAAAAACAGTGAATATAGGCTTTGTGGTCTTTGTTTTTGTTGGAAATATGTTTTTCATAGGGAGTGTTCTGCACATACACTGAAAGAATATTGATTATACATTTCTCTCTTAAGAACAAAGTTCAGTAAAGTTAAGTAAATAAATTTGGAAACTAAAATTTTATCAATACAATAACAATGTTCAATTATGAGGGTAAATAACTAACAAAAGATGACATGTCATTTCACATTAGGGGGAATTCTACAGATGGACATTGATCTAATAAAATGAAAAACACTTTGCATCATCTTCATCAGCATTGTTTATCTCAGTCAGACTGTATTTGTCTCTATTTCTCTCTCTCTACCCCTCCTCATCAGATGGTCATCAGCTTCCGCTGTGATGGGGTTTCCGTAGTGACCACATCCTTCTCTGGGCAGATTGCTTGTGGGGGATCAGGGTTAACCATGTGCTGCAGGAGCAGAGGGTGCTGCTGGGAGGTGGGGGTGGTTGGGGGCTGGCGCAGCACAACAATCTGAGCACTTGGTCTCTGGAGGAGGAGGTCACTCAACTCTTCCTCTGTAGAGTTGACCACCAATACACCATTCACTTCCATCAGCCTATGGGAGGGGAAACAAAGAGACAAAACAAAGAAATGTATTAATGTGATTAATTCCAATTCATAAATTAAGACAAAGAAAATACTAAAGTTTTTGATTAAATACAGAATGTAATCTACTTAACACTGATCAACTAAAGGGGGCATTCTCCCTCAACTCTTAAATATTGAAATAACAAGAAACAAATTATATCCACTTCACAAATAACTGACTATAAAATATTAAAAAACATCACCTTTACACAGAGCTCATAAAAAAATCCCTTCATTAGTTTTTATTTATAGCCACCAGCATCAAACTGACAGGGAAATAGCAGCCCCTTGTATTTTTTCATTGGCTGTGTAAAGAGCATTGGCACAGATGCTGTGATCAGTGAGCACACACGGTGAGGCTCAAAGGCTTTTCGGCTTCTGTGGTTTTGTCTCTGCACTGTCATGCAGACTTCTGTTTCTTTTGCTGTACAGTCTCAAAGGGGGATGTCAACAGCACGGTGTGTGTGTATGTGTGTGTGTGTGGGGGGTGCTCATGAATTTGGGAGTGCAGTGGATCGAAGTATGTGCTTATTGTAATGCAGTAATCGCTTAATTATATGAAATTCTTTTATCTGCTCCTTTTCACTCTCTTCTACATCCAAGATATTACATTACAGTGTTTTTTTGTTTTGGAGCCAATATCTGCTGGGTTTCCATAGCTACCAAGCATAGAAAAATAGAGTGATGAAAGAAATGGGTGGGATGAGAGAGATACTAAATACTACTCTGACTAAATAGGTGGCCTCTGTGAACATCAACCAAGTATGTGTCATTAATTCTGGCTAAATATCATTGAAATTCTTTAGTGTGTGTTACCTGTCATCCACGCATAGGTGCGAGTCGTCCACCTTGACCACCACTAGGCCACTGCCATCTTTGTAGTGACATGTAAAGCCATAGCAGCCATCAGGTCCCTGGCTTTCCTGGACAACCAGCAGCATGGCTGGAGACTGCGGCGACACCAGCTGGCTCAGGCTACCGATGGCCAAACTCTTTCTCCGAGCTTTCTCCTGAATGCAGAAACCACATATTTACAGCAAAAACACATACAAACAGAAGTAGAAATATGCTTAAATGCAAATGGTTCAGGATTTAAGACATTCCACATACACGTTTGCTGTAAATTAATGCTAAATGTACTGCAAGACACAAGAAGTCATTTAATCCGACTTGAATCAGATAAACCTATGAAAGACAATTATACTTACAATATATTTGCAGGAAATAAAATTATATGAATAGTTGGACATTTTAGGAAGTAAGCTCTATTGCTTTATCACTTAGGATTTGATGAGACTGTTATGCATGTTCATTAAATATGAAGCTACAACCAGCAGTTACCATAGTTTAGTTTTGCATAGTTTCTGCAAGGAAACAAATACACTATATCATGTCAGTATATGTGTGCTTCAGAGGTTTTTTTTGCCAGGCTAGTTGTTTCCTCTGATTCAAGTCTTTATGCTAAAGTAAGCTAACCATGTCCTGGTTGTTTTTACCAACAGGAGAGTGGGGTTGATCGTCTCATCTAAATCTTAGCAAGATAATTAAAATGAAAAGCATTTTTAATCCATCTCTTATCATTGTCTTTATCACAACCCAATTAAGCCAAAGAATAATTTAAAAGTTTTGCCTCTGGATATAAAACTAACTTAGTAATAATGATTATGTAACTTTATTTCTTAGAATGAAGCTTTTAAGATTTTGAATACCACTAAGTGGAGGCCCCTAAGTGATAAGATTGAGGGTGCATCAAAGCCAGGAGACCACCAAGATGCAATGATTAGCTGTGCAAGAGATCACACCACAAGTAGCTTGCAGGGATCAGAAATAACTTGTGAGTCTGACCACTGAATTCCAATGCTCCCTTATCCAGCCTCTTGGCATACTCCCCCTCCCCCCGTATGGCGTGTGAATGCCTTGCAGCAATAGATGTCGCCTTGCCAGGGTCAAGGGTCAAAGCTAAGGCTTCTCTCTCCTCAGACAAGTGAGCCAGACAGGATATATCCACGGAAACGCAGCCCAAGCCCCTTGAGAAGCACACTCTAATGCGCATCATTTTCCCTTTTCCCTCAATATTGGACATACACCAAGAGACCAAGGAATTTTCTCTTCATATTCTTCTTGTTTATCCACAAGATTTGATCAAATCCTAAGCTACCTAGGCCAGACACAGGCCATTCCACACACCCCATATACACTCCAGACAAAACCAATGTCTAGTTAGGCAATTAAAACGCTACCCTTTGAGATCACAAAGCTGGCACAAAAGAGAAATAATAGCTCATTTCACCCACCCACTTACAAATTTCATAAAGACAATAATTTGCCTCCATCATTGGAAGCTACAACATGAACTGTTAAAGGACTATGTTTCCCCTCATGTGAGAAGTGATTCTTTGACAGGCCAGGCAATACTGTAGATGATAAGTGGAAGGGATTGCATATCATTTATAATGATGGGTGTAGTAGTAGTTCTAAATTCAGTCCTGTCATTCTGAATGTGGATGCCTTGGCTGCTCCAACAGCAGAGATCTTTAGCACAATCAACCTTGGGGTGGAAAACGGAGGACAGAGTAATGAGAGACAATCTGACCACTTTGAGCAACCACAGCTTGTAATATGGCTTTTTCTATATAAAAACTGGAGACAAACTAACCATTTCTTAAATCCAGAGATATGCCAGAGCAAAGAGGTGGCAAATTTTTCTCAAAACTCAATCTATCCTCAAAGACCATGTGAGACTAAAGAGCGCGGGAATCAGTAATTCTCCCAATTTCCCCTCTTTAATAGTCTGTCTGAAGTTTTTTGAGTTGTCCAAGCTAAACTGCTTATTTAAAATCATTTCCGCCATTTGTTTTCCTTCCTATCCTCCCTTCGCTCTCTCCCTCTGTTTCTTTTTGTCCTTCCCTCTCGGCTGCTTTATTGATGCTCTCCAGTTGCAATAGATCCTGGAGATTAGACTGCCGATGATGAAATATTTCCTTATTGTCTGTAATGCGGGGCAGCCTACAAGACCAAACACGGGGCGGTCTGCTCCTTATTAGAGCAGCGGCTCCATCAGTTCCCAGGCTGCTCCTCAGCTCTGACCTGTGTGTTAACTCTGATTAGGTCATATGATAAACATTAGCGCTGCTGCTTTTCCCACAAACTCAGCACCTAAAAAAGCGTGGCCCCGGGGCGGCAACGTGACACGGGGCACCTTTCAAAGCCAAAGCCGCGTGTGTCCTTTCATGGCACCTCGTTAGGGCTTCTCCAACGGGATAAAAGACCCACATTAAAAAAGAAGTGGGCTCCTCCGGGGATAGATGGAGATAGTTTTACACATGCTGGCCCATTTCTCCATTGCACTCTCCCAGTGGCTTTTGTCAGACACATTCCTTTGTTGGTATGGTCACAGGCTCTCGGATGTCAGCGCTAAACATCGTTTTCTCAGAAAAAGTGCATGTTCATCCAAAGGACTTCACTCTGCCTTGTATACCCACTCTGAAAATGGGACTAACTGCACAGCTTAACGAAACAGAGTGGGTTGAATGCAGCATTGTGCTGTCACTCAGGAGAAAAGTGACGAGAAGATCAAAGATGGTGGACATAATAGTGTCAAGTACTGGGCCTGTTACATCAGGAAGCTGCTAATACCTTTTCTGGTCTCAGATCTGATCTATTGTTAGCTAATGCAATGAGATGACACTTACCGTGTTTACTGTGTATATTGCAAAAAAAAGTTCTGATATGCCCAAAGAAAGAGAAAGTAGACGGCCTTCACTACATTATGGTCCATAAAACACCAAATTTGACTCTGTTTTTTTTTTAAGCCAAAGTTTGATTTTAGTACCCCATTCCGCAAATGCTTTTCCCAGTAACTATTATTGTTTTGGTACAAATCTCAGTTGCTCATTGTTTATTTTTAGCAATCAAAACATTCTCTGACTCAAACCATGCAACTCTCCCACATATCCATGTAAGCGTGTTTCACATGCTGTCAATTAAACTTTACTGAATGAGCTCCAGACCTTCAACTTTCACTTTCACAGTAGTGCTAATCCATGAAAGGTGCAAGTAATCTTTATTTGATCGATAGTACCTTAATATAGCTTTCTTGTAGAGCATTTTGGAGGTGAGCCACCTGTCGGTTCAGATGTACCATGGAAATTTCCTCCTTGAACACCTGGCAGTTCAGTTTCATCTTTTCCAAAAGGCGAACATCCAACTGTCTGGTTGGCAAGACAACATAATGTACTGTTATAACAAACAAGGTCACATTGTACAGTCACAAAAATACACATACATGTCTCATGAGGTTTGTTGTGACATGTAAAAGTTTTTAAATCTACTTTAACAGAGTCAAGCAAACATAGCAGATGGTTTATTTAATGCGGAGTAGCAGTGCTTTCTGATTGTGACCTGCAGTATGTCAAATGTAGTTGATGTAGTTGCTATATCTCTGCCATGTTACCCATCCATCCTGCTGGACATGGTTAAGATTTGCAGGTGGGACTACTTCAAGAAGCATATGTCTCTTAAGATTTGATGACTGTTATCTATGCATTCATTCTTTAATTCTTTCCGCCACCTGATTACATTGTACCATCACATATAGTTTATTGGGTAGTTTGCTGTCAAACACTGCTTAAGACACAAACAACTAGACGATAGACAGACAGTTGCTCTCATTTATATTCACAACAATGGACTTTTTTGGAGTCTCTAACTGCATTTTCTGACTTGAATGGTTGGTGGAAAGTTGAGTTTATGGATTGTTGAATAAGCTACTACTGTAATGAATGGGGACAGTCCACTTACTTCTTCTTGTGAGCAGCAGCATTGTTAATGTTGTCTCTAAGGGCCTGCAGTCTCTGCCTCTTGTCGTTCAGTCGGCTTTTGACCAACTCCAGCTTCTGTTTCAGCTCAGCAGAGCCAAGTCGGTCCACATTCACATCTCCATCCATGTTCTTTAACTCTGTGCAGAATTCCACCAGGCCGTGGTGAAGCTCATGGACCTTGGGGTCAAAAGAATTCAGCTTTCAGTGGTGATTGTGATTATACTCACTGCTTGGTGAATAAATCCATTATGTTCTCCCCTAATATTGCACCATTAGTTGTAGAGCAAATGCTTATCTGTTACGTATTTTCAAAAATATAGTTGAACAGAGATGGTGACCTGAAGGATGACATTTTGTAGAGAGTCCACCTGTTGGTTTAACTCCCTGATCCTCTCCTCTTTAGCTGCCTGGACATTTTTGTCTGTGTCGCTGTTCTCGTTAGAGCTGTTGACTTCTGGGCTGTTTTGGGAAGCAGGACTTGGTGGTTTCTCCTATTATGCAAAAACATAGAGAAGGCGTCTTTGGCATAGGGGTTCATAGCTGACATATCAATATTGACAAAATGACCAACATTACCATTTTACACAAGTGCAGTTCCAGTTGCCTGTTTCCTGATGGTGACGTCAGCAGAGTCTTAATCTGCTGATCTTGTGAGAGCTCCTCGGATGAATCTTGAAATCAAAGCATATGGAAAATGTATATATATACTGTATGTCTTTGTGTTTTTGTGATAAAGACTATGTTATGTAATGTGCCTCATGTACTGTATTGTGCACCTGGCTTGTCTTTCATTATGAACAGGCTTCTATCTTCTGTCATTCCCAGCGTTTTGATACACAAATCCATTATTTTTCCCACGGTTGTTTCCTTTGGGGTTCTGAGATGAACTATCCGCTCTGATGCTGCAACACAACATGACACTGCAATCAGATGTAATACAGAGGCCTTCTTTATCCTTATATAAGTGTGCATCATAGATATGACAACCACACACTGCCCAACAGGCTGGAAGCTGCATCATGTGACCATAACTGAATATTTTTAATTTATTTTGAACATAGTCCCATTATGTTTTTTTTTCATATCTTCTCAATTATCATACACTTTGTATATTTAACCTCTTAACCTATTCAATTACTCACCATTAATAGTGATTTCTATCAGCTGAGAATTCCTCTGTGCCAGGTAGAGTTGGCTATTGTTTCTACAATGGAAAAAAAAGAGATTTTGTCATTTGTCATTTGCTTTGTTTCAAACAAGCTATGAGGTGTTCAGTGTAAGTGTTGTGAGCAGTATAAGTTATATCAGGGCAGACTGTACCTTAGCTTGAGGGAACGCCGATTCATGGCCAGGCAGCTCACATGAGGAGAAGACTTTGACTTACTCAACGACACTAATGCTGCAGTGAATGTCTCAGCATTATTAGGCCCTACAGATTCTGTAGAAAATAGAAACATCAGTCTACCCGACATGCTCAATTTGCAAAGTGCCGAGTTAAGTGTTTATTTGTCATGTTGTAATGGTAAAAATGTACCAAGTAGAGAGTCGCGTCTCTGGGTCATGGCATTGGGAGGATGCAGCTCTTTATAAATAGCAGACAGTAAATGCTCCCTATCTTCCAGTGTGGCAATATGGAGGATGTCCAGAGTGTTCATATCTACTGAAGCTAAGTCTGCTCCACACAGTTTTGCTTCTGCAAGAGGAACATATAGTAACACACCTATATTATACAACAAATCTGGGAGATGTACTACAGTCAATATATAATCCACCACAATTACATTTGAAAAAGAACTGAGAAACACAAAGAAGAAAAACATTTGTTTGTTGTTTTTTTGCTCTTTTTTTGTTAAAGGGGAACAAATGTGAACATTAAAATATGGCTGTTAAAAAAATTACATTTTACAGGTGGATATTAGCTTTTAGCTACTAGCAGCTTTACAAAGTGATCTCGGTTTGTTACATTTGTACAGTGACGGGCTACCTTTATCATCCAACTTAGACAACTCAGATTTGGTCTTTGATGCCACGGTAGAAAGTGAATTTGTGTGTAGTGAGTGAATTTATTTCTGATCACAAACTTTTGTACATGCTTGTGTCAGAATTAATATTTCAGGGATGTAACTGAAGATAATAGAGTTACATATAGAGTTTTCTTTAGGTAGAAAGGAAACTCTAATGACACAAATACCCATTTTTGAACCCAAAGCATAGATTGTATATTAAGATATTAAGGATAGTAAGACAAGTTTATTCACATACAACTCTCTTGACGCTTTGATTTGTGGAGTAACGGTGTCAGGTTTAATCTAGCCTTATCCTAATGTCCTTTTCCTCTTAATTTATTAATGTTCATAAAGAAAAACTATTTATTTGTTTTGCAGTAAAGATAAAACAAACTGGCAATGTCTGCCTTTATTATGCAGCTACAGGGCTGGGAGAGGAGACAGTCAGAAGAACGTGTTTCACCTCTGATGAAAGGGAGACATTTCTGCAGTCCAATACTGGTAAACCACTGGCAGACTTCATCTGTGTTCAGCTCCCTGAGACATTTGGCCACTTGCCTGTCCACGTCCTGGGGAGAAGGAGAAGTTGCATACCTGCTGCTAATAGAGCTATGTGGAAAACGGCTTTTTTAAACACCACATTGCAAAAAAACAAACCTGTGTGTAATGCAATAGATAGTTATATATATATATGTGTGTGTGTGTGTGTGTGTGTGTGTGTGTATATGGATTATATAGAAAATTAAACTCCAAGGCACTTTGTCATTGTATGTCACTGATTCATCAAGTGTGCTGGAATCCATGTTTCAGCATATTACAGCAAATAAACACATATGTGTGTTTAACCATAAACAACTGTTTAAAAAGGACAAAGAAATGTTTACTTAGCAGGGAACCTAAACACAGGTTTCTATGTAATTGTTGCCTTAGTCACAGTTTCGCTGTTTATGGCGTTCCTGGGAAGAAAACTACAGTGTTCCCTGTTGCCAGTAGAGGCTTTACAAGGTAACTGTGGGCAGATTCGATAAATTGAGGTGAGAGGTCTGCCTTGTCTTAGGGATATCACTATTATGTTGTAAGACGGAGAGACTTTCAGTAAAAAGAACCCCATTAGATCATAATTTACCAAAAGCAGTTATTTCGTATAATTTGGGGTCCCTATGAGAGGCTCTAGTGTGAGCCGTGGCTGCTTAAGAGACATGTTGCATACTGTAAATGACTCATATGAAATTCATGAGGCACTAGAGGAAAATTAAACAGCTGATAATGCATGTAGATAATAAGTTCAGGACACGAGCAATTAGCCTTAAAAAAAAATGACTTTCTTTTTTCTGTCCATTTTGTGTTTTAGCTAACACACGGATTGCTAAGGATACAAGCAATCTTGCTTGGCAAATCCTGGACACAAAGAATAAAATCCTGAGACTATTTGCAGAGTCATTGCTTTGACAGATCAAGGGAGCTGGGAAATATAAACAGAGCATATTCTGTAATTGCAGCAGCTCTGGGCTGTGTGCTGATGCCACCCTGAAGGCCTTGCTTTGATGGTTTACAGTACCTTCTCAGGGAAGTTTCCATTCTGATCCTTAGACTGAGGCATATATGATGCTGCATGAAAGGCATGGAGAAAAACAAAAGAGTTGAAAGGTTGCATTTTAATATATATCAGTTGGAACAGTAAGGTTGTCCATAATATAACAACACCAGACTCACCAACAGTTATGCGTCGTTGTCGTGGCAACCCCTCCTTTTCCTGTTGTTGGTTTGTGGCCTGGGTTAAAGCGTGGAAAGTGGTGCTCCTGCTAAGTGTGTCCCCAACACTGCAGGAGCGAGTCAACGGTTTCTGTCACGTAATACAGATTGCAGTTAACACTGGACTGAAAATGCAACCCACTCTAATCAATTTACCATCAGTAAGTATTTTTAACTTCACGAGTAGTAATACACAGTCACAGTCTAAATCAGATAAAGCACATTTCTCCCAGGAATGTGTAGTGACTCTCTGTACATACCTTTAAATACATTAAAGGTGCATATGTGGGCCTTGTTGGCTGCAGATAGAACATGTGATATACAGGGCGAAGAGATCATGAGAAGAGCTTTTGAGTAAGAGGTTCACTGCATATCCTTCATACCTTTTGGTGAGTAAATGTGTCCATCGTGCTGGTTTGAGGAAGCAGACAAAGTTCAGCCTTCAGCATGTCAGAGCAGCTCACATCTCTATTGCTCAGTTCATCTGTGTAGAAATATAGACAACATGTCAATAAATGCCTACAGTATGAACACATCCTAGTTAGTCACCATATTGGAAACAAACTATGTCCTTGTTTTCCCCTTTTCAAGTCATTCTGTTCTCGCAGGCCTGCTCAGACTTTTATTTTTGTACAGGTCACCAAGTCCATTTGCAGTGCATTAGCCGGTGCTGATACTGGACACAGCTAGATGGGGTTGCTTAGCAACCTGTCAGACACACTAACGTCTGTCTGGTTGATGACATACTTTTCTGACAACTCAAGTTCTTTCCCACAGAAAGCACATATTCTTACATTTTCCAAATGTCACTTGGTCAGTGAGCAGATATCTTTTTTTTCTGCTATCATAACAAGCAAGACGAATGAGGCTGAGAATATGGCATCCAGGCTAGGCCCGGCTTTCTCAGGCAAACACAACGCTATGATGTGATTTTGATAGATGGTGGAATGTTTACAGTTCAAACTTGTAACTACTTTAACTTTTATACCTTCGCTGATTGAAACGTCAAGAAACCTTTTACCAGTTAAAAAACAGTAGTCTTTTCAAATAGTTCACCCATCAAAAAATTCAGCCTAATTTCTTAAACACATGTTTTTCATTTCAGGGGCCTTCTTCTGAAAGGCTGGTTTGACATGGACAGGAGTTTAGATGGAGTCAGAATCAGATAAGACAGTGTAATTGGTTTATGTGTGTCAGCAGTGGAATCTTGTCTGGGTCCTGGTGAGACAGTGGAGTACAGGGAAGGGGGGCAACAAGCAGGCACTCTCTCCATCACCTGGCTGCCCTGTGAGTCACTCTGAAGAGGATCATAATGTCTGGCCCACAGCTAAGCAAAATCAAAAGACTGTCCATGCAAAACACAACTGCTAAGGAAGCTAAGGAAGAACAGCGAGGAGCACCCTCTTTTAGCTGACCTCAGACATAACAGTGTGTCTTTGAAATTCTGTGAAAATGACTTCCATTCTTGTACTGTGACTTCTTTTCACCGAAAGGACTCAGGGTGGCGAGCTGTCTGAGAATGCTAATGGAGGGCAGTAGTACACCCACCCTACCACAGCCATACCCAGACTTCACACAGTCTGCATCTTCCAGGAAAAGTCTAATCAAAACAAAAAAGGACAGGAAATTTTAGGCAGACTCAAGGACACAGCCTGATGCTGGCTAAGTCAGGACAAGTAAAAGCATGAGTGAGCTCCCGCACCCTTGACTGGTTAGCATAGACAAACACATTGCATCCTTGCACGCACACACAGACACAATGAGCAATCAGGTGCGTGACAAAGTTTGACAACCACTCACACACAGACACACACAGGATTAATCATGAAGTAAAGCTCTAGAGTCAGAACTTTTCAGCACATTTGTGTAATGGATAGGCAAAAGTGATGCTTATCGTTTCAAGTATTATTGTCCTCTTGGTTTGAAAAGAAAGTAAGCTCTTTGAGAGACGACTGAGGGAGTATGCTGAGTCACAGGAACCCAAAACCTGGGAACCGCCTGCCCAGCCATGCACTGGGAATAAACACACAATGGCTAAAAAGGGAGTTCCAACAAAGGGGAACTTCTGCAACTCCCAAAGGAGGCGTTGGAGGTACTGTAGCCATGTCACATAATGACCGCAATTTCATCTGAATGGGGAGCTGAGATCAAAACGTAGAGGCAACATATGAGCTCAACAGCTGGATGAAGCGAAGCATCATCTGGTGCCATTTACGTCTCACCTATAGTTCCCTTAAATGGAAACAGAAAGATTTAAATACAAACACTTATTAACCCAAATTCACCTCAAGTTGTGCTCAAAGAATTAAAGGGACTTTTTTTTTTTAGTTTATCGTTCAGTAACGAGTTAGCTCCTTTGCACAGCAGACATTTTGACTTGTCATAGTAGGAAAAGCACAGTTGTTACCAAGAACAATAACGTAACGATGACTCAGTTATATTCAAGTGTCCCAGTAAACCATGATAGTGTGCCAGCATGTTCAATACCCAGAAACTGAAGCAGCTAAATGGAATTCAGGCTTCATTAATTTTATTATTTACTCAATTGCTTTTCCCACTGTGACATGTTAAATTGTGTAAAAGCCCTGTTGTTCCAGGGTGTGGTTAGCCTAACTTAGCAGTTAGCATCATCAAAAAAAGTTCTCATTGATATATTTTGTTTTGTTAGTTCACAAGCTAGACACCAATACAGAATTACCTGGGTTATGTTCAGCATTAGAAAAATGTATCATTAATTGTTGAGGATAAGAGTTGTCATTGGCAACAGTTGCTGCGTGTTAATTGCTTATTAAACCACACTGTCTCTTTTTTGATTTCTATCAGAGTTAAAGATAAAAACCTGTACATAAGAGATCTTTTGGAGTTGTTGGAGCTAGCTGGCTTCCAGTCTTTGTGCCTATGTAGCAAAACTAAACGTCTCGCTACCTTGCCACTGAACACAGAGATTAAATTGATATTGATCTTTCCATCTATCTTCTCACAAGAAAGCAAACAACCATATTTCTCAAAATATCAGAGTTTGCTTTAAGTGTGAATTGCAGTGTAAAAGCAGTGTAGATGTTATCACTGCTGGACTCACTTTTCTGCGGGTACTCAGGGAGAGGAGCCACCTGGTAGGCACAACGTAAGAACCTGGGCTTTGATTTTTCTTTATCCCCTTCTTTGGTTGGTACAGCCCCCCTTTCTTCTCCGAACTGATCACTTATGACCTCCTCAGGCTTAGCTGCAGTGTCAGTACCAAACTGATTCTCAGAGAATCTCTCTTTTGACTCCTCTGGCTCCACACTCTCCATCTTCTCCTCATAGCTCTCCTGATCACCAGTAGCAAAGCTTCCCTCACTTCCCGAAGTATATGCCAAACTTTCCTCTGAATTAATGTCAAAGAGCTGATCATCATCAACAACATCAGAGGGAGAGGGTGGAATCAAGTTGATGACTGGTGGTGTCAGGAGGCTCCCTGAAGCTGGTGTGCTATCAGTACCACTTTCAAACAGCAATGGGTCTTCCTCCTCTTCTTCATCATCTTCCCCACTGGTAGAAGTGATGGCCTGTTCAGATTGGGGCTGAATAGGCAGTGAAGACAGAGGCATCAGTTGTTTCATTTTCAGAGCTTTCCGGCAGGCGGACACAGAACTGGCTGAGCGAGCCATGTTGCTCCTCGGGGTCACAGGGTCTTCCTCAAACAGACTGAAGCTGGTGTTAACTATCCCCAGATCCTCCACTGTAATCTGGATAGCCTCCTTCTCACCTGATCCCTGTTGATCCATGTTTGGATGCTGAAGGCCCCCATTTATCTTCTTTTCCTGCTCCTGCAGAGGATCCTTCTCCTCGTCTTGCAAACATGACCAGCAGAACAGCCTGCATGAAAAACACCAGGGGCGCCTATGAGGCCGCAGTTTCTCTGAGTCTGCATTTGTGCTAGCCATGGCAGCAGCCACCTGACTATAAACTGGCTATACTGCTAAACAGGCCATTCTTCAGTTTCATCAGATAATCCTGTGCAGACTGAAGAGGAGACAAACAACCATCCACACCTCTAGGACAAAATACAGCCCTGTGATAGAAGCCGCAGCATCTGCACAAAACACAAGCACTCATCTGGAACATGTGTTGCTAAGGAGAGGAGTAGAAAAAATAGTCCAATTCATGCTCTCAGGGTCAGGTGAACACTTGAAATGAATGCTGGGTTTCATCAGCGTGCTTTGATATGTTAAGCAGCAACATTGTAGATACAGCTCTTGTTTCAAAGAGCTCTAACACGACAACAATATCCAACGAGAAAAAAATCTTGGCATAATATATATGTAATGTAGATAATAACAAGAAAAGTAAATTGCTAAAATATAATCAGCCATGCATTTGTATGATTGTACAGGGTGTGTCTATGTTATAGTACATGTGCATGAATGATTCTGCATGTGTCAGGGCACGTGATTATATTCAATTTCTCAGTGGGTCATCTGTCAGGAGCTTAAAGCATGTTTGGAAACAGGTGAGAATATGGGTTAGCGGATGCTTGGCTCATACAACCCTTATGGCATCAGATGACATTTCCTTCATTCCACAGGCCCAGTCCTGTTCCCTGCTACAAGATAAGTCTTCCAGCATCAGCGTAAAACCATTTTGCCACACCACCCACATTGAAGGCTTGTATGAAAAGATGATATCAGTGTTTTTTTCTCACGCCCATGAAGTGACAGTAGACTGATGGGAGTAATTACTCTTCTCCAGTATCCACCTCTCACACTGCATTCTCACTTTGTAGTGAAAGGAAGCTGCTACTGTTTGTTTCTTAAATCATTTCTATTCAGTTTCTACTGTTTCTACCCCCAACAATGTTTATTTCTCCCCTTACAGAAATTGAGCTCCTGTGTAACAATTTTTTTTTCTAAGTTTACCATTTGTTTTTTCCTACAGTGTGTATAATCCGGATTAACTTCTGTAAGTATTCTACATATCTTTCTTCTGTCATAAAAGTGCCAGTGCATTACATTACTTACGTTCATATGGAAAACTCAGCCCCATGTTTAAATTAAAATTTACCACCCTAATTAAGGTTGCCTTAATTAGGGTTTTAACAACACTGACATTTTCCCCCAAATAAAAGCTAACCTCAGACACAGTAACTATTCTCAAATTAGACTAAACAATTTGTTGGCATGCAGAAGTATAATTTCTGCATGCTGGCATCAGATATCAGCAAAAGTTATTTGTTCTGTTTTTCTAGATACCCTGAGCTTTTCAGGTAATGAAGTTCCAGAGATAGGCCAGCTGGCTATTAATGGACTTCCAAGGCTGGAGACTGCAAGGCTTTTATACTCATGTCACTCAGAGACCCGCATGATAGTTTCTGCTGTGAGAGAAGGTGATCTTTTCTCCAACAACATAACTTTAGAATGAGTGGCAGATGAGAAACTATTTGGGTTCAGTTTACCTCAGATTGGAGCATGACGCAGAAAAGGTAAAAGGTCAAGAAACAAACAGAGAGTTAATGTACACTTGGAGATGTGAGGAGGACATGCCTTAGCAAAAGGAAACATGCCCTCCACTTAAAAGCAGCTGCAAACCATTTTAGGAACTGAGCATTCAAGAGAAAAAAGTCTAATATATGTATATATTAGGTCAGAGCAAACTTGTGCAATGTTGAGAACAAGCATGCATTGTTAAAACATTGTACAGTACATGGGGGAATTTGAATGTAGGGGTCTGTGACATAATCCTAGTCAATACTGCGTGCCCAACAAAGGGGGGCAGTAGAGAGCAGATGCACAATACTGACAGGACATAAAACAGAACCCACCACTTCTTAGAACGACCTCCTCTGGTATTCACAAGTCTGGATAAAGTTAAACCACACAAGTGCTTTTCATTCGCAGCACAGTGAGGCCGCCTTTCATGATATCTTGATCTGGTATTTGCAAGAATATCAAGTTTTGTCATAATCCTTTTTACATGTTGTTTGAATATACATAAGCGGCAGGGGAACCAAAAGATATATGTAAGATTAATGTTCCGTCTCCTTTATATGGGTTGTGTTTGAAATTAGCTGAAAATCTGCAACCATACTGGCAGATTTATGAAAAATGAGTTCCTTATGATAAAGGTTGAGAGACAGTGTAAGTGACAGAGCAGACAAAGATGAATGCCTCACAGCTGCCATCGCCTGGGGCCGTTTCTGGGAGAAATGACTGAGAAAGACATGGAAAGCCACTGGTCTCCACTCTCCAAGTGACGATGTCAATTTTAAACTTTTCTAATTAATTGTCTTTGACTTAGCCTCTTGGATTTGTTTGACTTTCCCTTTGCATTCATGAAGTTACATCACTGGACATCATTGCATTAGGAAAGCTAGTCTACATGTCCAGACATAGATCCGTGAGTATCTGAGCATGCTCTGAGAGTGTTTTTACTGGTCTCACAACCAGAGAGTGGTAGATTCTGGACAGCCCCCAGACGTCCACGCAGCCAACATCAACACCAGCCCTCAGCTCTGTGAGGGCTCCTCTTTAAGACGCCCTCACCTCTTGTTCGGTTGCAGCACTGTGAAACATGTTGAACATTTCCTGTGACAGTCATGTTTCCAAAGGCATCAAGACTCTGGGTCCGCAGTTAGTTAAGAGTAGTCAGGGGCCGGTTCTGTGGTGTACGTGACCCTGTTTGGCCTTACAGAGAACTCACACAGGCACTCGCACACACAAAAAAGAAAAAAATAGAGGGTTTTTCTCCGCTCTAATTCACAGAAGAGACGAATGCTTCAACCAGTCTGTAATTGCATTTTACTTCAGAATAACATCTACAACCTTTTCATGTTGTTGAGGATGTTGAGCAACCCAGCACGGCCAAACAACGTGGCGGCATTCTTAGAGCATCGAGGGGGGTCTACAAAAATAAGCATATTCAACCAAAGATGTTGAGCTCCCGATTCAACAGATAAATCAACACACCACGAGCTGAGTTCTTTCACCACTGAGTTTCTCTTAAACAGATGCATCCATTTTGCTTACACAGATCTTCCTGTTTGTGCTTGCCACCACCAAACCTCTTGGAAGTCAGACCAAGTGTGCCAAATATTTGCAGTTTCCCTTGTGGCTGATACCTAATAGCATGAGAAAAGGAGTTCAGCAGGGGGAAGGAGAGGGCAGTGACCTTGAGAACTTCTGGGTTGAACTCCCCCCCCAAAAAAACCCCACCCCACCCCTTACTCACCCGCCAGTACTCCGCTGCTCCCTAATCAATTACTGTTGGCAGTCAGGAGACCACCAATGATTAGCAGCAGCAAGGCAGACGTGGTTTGGGGGTTGGAGTGTGGGAGGCTGGGCGGGGGCGTGTGGGGGAAAAGGAGAGGAAAGAGGTCCTGCAAACGGCTTTGATCAAAACGCTGCCTCGAGAAAAGTGGAATGCAACAGGACCCCCCTGGCTTAAATGACCCTTGAACAGTTTTATTTATCTATGAAAATGAAAGATTGCATCCTTTTGCATTTCGTCTCTCAGACTGTCGCACGTGAGCGGACAGCTGTAGATGCCAAATATTGTTTACACTTGCACATGCACAGTAAAAACCAGCCAAGACTGACAGGCTCAAAGACAACAACACAGAAACACCGCACATAAACACAAACCTTTTTGTTGTGCAGGTCTTTGAAGGAGGAAGGGAAATAACTTACAGGCTCTTTTTTATGAGAATCTGTGCTGTTCCCACGCCCAGTGTGGCAAGAAAGCTCAACAAAATCATTTGTCTTAGATTGGCTGATTGGCTGGCTGGAATTTGGGTATGTCTTTAACTGTGATGGAAGTTTAATTTGATGAGAGGAACTCTCCCACCACACCCACCCACAATTGCTCTCCTCTCAATTTTCTTCTTTTTCTCTCTATCTCTGATTCTTCCTTCTCTCACCTTTAGGTTTATAGGTTTATCTTTTTTATAGAGTGAGAGTGAGGCTGACAGAGAAAAAGGGGCCCACACTCCTGCAGACGTCAGAAATGTTTGTGTCAGTAATTCTCCCCTCTTGTTTTATGGTCGGGGGCAAGACAGCAAGAGACAGTTAGTGTGTGAGGGAGAGAGAGTGAGAGAGATATACACAGAGAGAAAGATTAAATAAAGAAAGATAAAAGAGGAAGACAGTAAAAGGCATAAGATATGAGCCAGAGAAACAGTGAAACAGCTCTCGACTCCATACTATACAGCACATAGAGCAGAAACCTGCTTTACAAGACGTGCCTTCCTCCAGGGCTCTCCGTGGCTAGCCCTTTATCCAACTCTCCCAGCACACAATTAATGGCATTATGAGTACCACTGGAAAACTTCAGCTACACAGTTGTGTCTACAATTTTCCCATGGGAACACCATTTTGTGTAGATGCCAAGCACTCTGATACGGTTATCTCTTTTCACTGATGTTCTCCTTCGGGACTTGCGCTGTTGAGATAGCTTTGAGGAAATAAAGTAAAATCAAATTAGGTTTTATCTGTAATTTCAGAGCCATCAAGGATTATCATGATACATCACTGAGCAATGCAGGCTGGACTCTGACTCGGGCAGTTTTGGAATTTAGTCTGTGGTATTGTTTGCTGTGCTGGGTTTGTCTTTGTCATGAGATGTTTTTCACAGCCAGACAAGTATGGTCACTGTGATGTCCGCAGCCAGAGCATCTGAGCCTCATCAGCCAGGCATTTCAAAGCTGCTGTCATGGGTATTTAGAAAGGGGCAGACGAAGGACAAAGGCCCACTATTGGCAACTTGTCCATTTTGTAGCCCCTTTGAGGTTTCCTAACGATGCCTGTGCCCTCATAGAAATCACTGCAAATTAATTTTAACACTCAGTGAAAAGACAGATTAGTGCCGAGAGGATGGCACAAAGGGTGTTAAATATGGCGAGCAGCATGCTGGACCACAGGCCAGGCTTGGGACACATTACCCACAGCTGCCAACAATGACCTATTTTCACCAAACCAGCTTAAAGATTTTTAGCATCCTCTATTGTGCAAAGGCCCTGCAAAGCACACCATTGAAGTCTTATCTGCAAGACCCCCTTTGGGCACGGTGCCCTTTGATGCCTCTCATAAAGGCAGTGATTGGGTTTTAATTAAGTGTGGCAGGTGATTAGATGGTCCGTATTGATCTGAAGGACTAGGGGCAGATGTTGCAAGAGACAACCAGAGGAAATAGCTCTATAAAGACTACAAACAAGGGCCCAAACTATTGTGGTGGAGGCTTCAGTGCCAGACATGACCCTCACTCTTAAACCAAGAGAGAAAAGTGATTTCAGATTCAATTATCTTCTTTGCTGGAGGAACTAGTGAGCAGATGGTAACAATAGTCTCGGGCCTCAGCACGATCAGCACTGTTCACGGACATCTTTTCTTTGGGACAAATTTACCGTGACTTCATGAGGTTTTCATTGAAGTGTTAGCACTAGGAGGTGAAGCTTGCCAACAGGTCAATGGCATTAGAGACATGACAGAGGTCCCAAGCACCAGATATATTTATGTAAACTCCTTTTGACACCATACCTCTTCCACAAAAAAGCTTTTGCTTTGTTTGCTTGCATTTTGTCAGTTCAATTCTCAGGGGGGAGATTGATTTTTTTTTGTACAGGAAAGGTGCCTGACGTCCTTTAACTTCCTTTTTCATACGCATATTATTTTATGTAAGACAGCATGTACGTCAGTTGGGAAAAATGATCTTCTCTCGTGTCATAAATCATGAGCTGAAAGAATGTAAATACAGCCCAACCAGTTACAAGTCACACAGCTTTGTGATTGTTTTTGATTGGGTCATGAGATTACTAATTTGTAGTTTATGCAGTTCATGGGAGAAATTTATGAAGACAAAGATTTGGAGGAAAGTCTGAGTTTGTCTGCTGGCTGCCATCATGGGAGCAGAGTGAGAATCATATTTGAATGACTACCAAGTTTTTTTTTTAACACAAATAAATTACCTCCATTTAAGGGTACATAAATCTGATCTTTTGGAAGGGCAGTGACCCTTTGGAGGGAGCGCTGGCTGAGCGTTTGATCAGATTCATACCATGGCTGAATGAGAAGGGAATGTGTTTACTTTTTGGAAATAGCCATGGGTAAAACAAATGGGACCTGGGAATTATCGACGAAGAAGTAAAGAAAGATTCGGAGGGTTCAAAACAAACAAGTCGTCTAAAAGACTTTAAAGTCAGTTTCTCAGCTTTATAAATGAGCCATTAGTTATGTTGCATTTACCCATGCTGTAACACTGTAGTTCCCATTGTCTTTGGCATGTCTTTTACATGAAAACTTCAGTCATAAACAGTGGTTGAAATAAAAACAGTAGCCCTTGCAATAGTCTTATCATCATCTTGTGCTTATCACAGATTATCACTCAATATTTGGCAATGTATCTGCCCCGCCATATGTCCATAGATTGGTGGTGAGGGGTTTGAGATGTACTTGCTGGGTTCTTCTCGATGCCTGCAGTTATTGGCAGTTGATTTAATGGAGAAGGTTTTGTATCTGTGGGAAAAAGTGGTTTTGGAGATATAATTAAATATGATTTAGTATTTATGTTATGCAGGTAGGTTTCATTATGTAAATATTAAGAACACTGTTAAAATGTGTGTGCGTGTGGAACACAACAGTGTGAAAGGAGTGATTACAGTTGAAGTGAGGAATGAAGTATAGGCTGATTTTTCTTTGTCACTGTTTAGTTCACATGTAAGGGTTATCAGGCAAGATTTAAAAATAAATTCATCATGTCATGAAAGACATTTGAGCCTATTTATCCACTTCATCGTAGCAACTTAGTCTGATTGGTACTTTATGCTACAAACGCTAAATACAGTGTGTGCTGGGACAGTTGTTGATTTGATTTCGTGACTATGGTACTGCTTTTAAAGTGTAGCCTAATCTTTTAAATCCAACAGATAAAGAATGTACCTTTTTGTTGCAGTGTGTGCATGTTTGCATAGTTATTTGCATATGCCTCAGGGTGAGGGAAACCCATTCATAGCTTACAAAAACCCGAAAAACTGGACAAAATCTGTTTCTGAAAGGGCACACACAAATGTCTCTCTCTCTCTCTCCTCCCTCCATCTCTCACTGAAAACTATTTATGAAGGTCTGGCAATGCCTATGCAGAATGGCACAAAGGCCCCCTTTGAGAACATAATATCACCAGTAATCAACACCTAGAGTGGCTTCAACAAAACCTGGAAACACAATCATATCAAATGTACTGTACCCTCATTGATCACCTGTGGCATTAGTCAGTGTTCATGCAGATCGCCAACATTTGAGGATTCAAAGCAATGATCCTTTAATTTCAAGGCAATAATCCTTTAATTTCAAGGCAATGATCCTTTAATTTCAAGGCAATGATCCTTTAATTTCACAGAATGAAGTGTTGACAGAAACCTGAGTCTTCTCAGCAGCTAAATTAGAGAAAGCCAGCGCAATAGTTGCTCATTTCCTGAGCTGAAAAGACTTGTGAAATGACCACAAGCTTATTCATCCTCTTACTATCATCAGAATTTGAATGACTCAAAGAGGAACTTGTAATGCACTTTTTGTCGAAATGACACTCAGGAAATTACAATCCCTACAAACACATTGCCTAATTTAAAAATACCATTAACTCTGTTTTGTGTTAGCAACCATGTAAATTATACCACAAGTTACAATACATACTAACTCTTCCCTTGCCCGCCAAAAAAAATGTCCCTTAAGTGTTAGACTGGAGCATCCAGGCCAGTGATCTGCTGGGGACACATCAATCATTTGTTTTAATCTAATCTGGTTTAGTCTAATTTGAATAATGCATTGACCAGTATGCTAAAACCTTGGTATAATCCTTTAAACAACATGCCTGTGGTGTGACATCACTAACATATAATTTCCTCTGTCCTCTGTGCTGCTGGGGTGTGAGTGAGGAGTATTTGTGTTTTTTCCTCCTGTACCGAGGGCCCTCTCAGGAGGCCATTAATGCCGAATGTCTAGTCACGCTAGGCAGCAGTAGGCTGTTTTAGCGCTCAGGTTGCTGAAGGTTGCTGTTCCTCTCTCACCTTGACCCCACTGAAACAGGAGAGCTTCAATGCTGTCTTCCCCCATTTCTTCAAATAGCAACATCAGGGTGTTTTTTTACACCAGCGGAGTATAGTCAAAGCAGCTGGAACTTGAATACCTTTAATAAAGCAACAGTTTTGGTGTATTTAATGTAACTATTAATCACACTATATCAGCTTTTGTATCATTTTCCGTTATTTGTTGTTCTTTCCCTTTTTTATCCTATGCCTCCTCTCTCTGTTTTCCCTCGATGTTATTGAGAGCAATATGGGGTTAAGCCTTTTGCTCGGTGCAGACGTCTTATATTCCACTGTTTGTTGTATCAGCGATATACCAAAGGGTCATTAGGACCTACTAGAAGCATGTACTCATTACCACCCACACATTATTGCATCACAACTGGAAAAAAAGATCATATAATCTCAGTGCATCCTCACAACAATAATCTTATGAACAAATAATATTTGTTTTGTTTTATTCATTTGAGTATCCATTAAAATAAATCTAAATACATCAAAATGAACATAAATATATTATGAACTAATATAAGCATTCAATTGTGTACAATATATATACAACATTTGTGATTCAGATATACATTTACATGAAGTTTAATTTAATCTCACTATAAATACCATTATGCTGTACAGTAACAACCATTTTGCAACAAGACTGGGTGCACAGCCTTTATAGAAATGCTGGTCTCAGCACTGTGAAACGGGGTGTTGACAGTCAGGTCCAGCCTTTCCCTAAGGCCATCTCTTCGCATCTGTTTAAGCACAGGAAACCAACCTCGCTACAGCTTCAGCAAATCACAGCCTGTTGCAGCTCCCTGATAGACGGCAACTCAGGCTGAAGGTTGAAAGAAGGGAACAGGCCCATATTGTCAGTTTGATTAGGACTTGTACTCTTTCACAAAACCACATCCCCAGCAGCCCCCTCGCCTCATCCCCAGCCTGGATGGAATGCAGGGGAATCTGGTGGCAGACAGGAAGTCCTTATTGTACTGGTACAGAGATCCCGGAGCCAGACAGCATACGGGAGCGATGTCATCCCTGGCCGGGCCAGGCATATCTTTGTGCTTGCTCACCGCGTAACAAAGACGTAAATAAACACTGTTACCCCCACTGGTCTTCAACTGTCATTTCAATTAGGCAGAGAAGTGATCGAAAGCCACGGCCTGTGTTTTTCCCAGCCATGCTGTTACCTCTGACCCCTGCGGCTCGTGCCTGAGGTGATTTTCTTTATTAGTCCACAGGGTCAGTATTTAGCCCCATAGCCATCAGTAGCTGGCTTAAATCTGCAGAGTCAACACTCTGCCTTCCTGGCTGTTAGCTGCATTAGCACACTGAAGCCCCAGAGCCCTTCCACTCCCACTCCCCAAACATCCTCCCTAAGGCCAGATAACATCTCTGTCCCGTCCATTCATGAGCCAGCCAAAAGCCCATGTTCTGAAGCTGGGAAAGGCTTTCTAGGAAGTCTATTCAATTTAAATATGTGACACCAGCATACAGTTTCATGTATAGTAACAAGTTTATAGCTGTGAAACCATCAGTGATAAAACAAAAACCTTGACAGCTTGTGATGAACTCAATGGCCGTTTAAACTGGTCTTGGCTGCCTTTGGTTACTGATTGATTTCTTTGCCTTGAATTGTTTTTTTGACATCTAAACACAATCTAAGGATAAACAAAAAGTTATTAATAGACAAAGGCCAAAAGTGTACCTGAGGGCCATAATCTATCACATATAATGTGTTCTGCTTAAATAAATACATGGAGGTCCCCTGACACAAGCCTTGTAATATCGGAGGCCTTTGACTTTTTTTCGAAACCCTCGGTTACAACCAGAAGTGAACCGAAAAAGTTAACTCAGCTATGACCCAATGATACATTTTCCAAGAAGCCAAGCCTTTGGATTGAAACAGTAAATGTTTTGTTACTGACAATAAATCATGACATTGTTTAATTAGCATCCTCAAATTCTCATTCATTGTGGTGCGCCTCTGAGTTGTTTTCCCCTTTGGCCTCTCCTTGCATATTTCCCAAGATATTCCACCCATCAGTTTTGCCACAGAGAGAGATAGAGGCAAATGGTAATTACACAGGAGGGAAATCTGGTGAAGAAATAAATGGGCCATTGTGATAATCCTCTGAGAGGGATTTACTGTCCCTATCAGATAAAGAAACAGCCATTTGCTTATCTGGCTCTTTCCGATTACACACATTTTTTTTTACTGTCTAACAAAACAGTAATTACAACTCTTGTTGCAAACACTATAAAACTCAAAATCCATCATTTAAACCAGTGCAGCTTCCCTAAACCATCTTCTATTCTTGCAGAAACAATGATGTGATACTGTTCCTCCCACTCTGCTCTAACCCTGGGCTACCTGAACCTAATCTCACAGGGCATCTTAGCTATACAAAACCCTGTCAACCTGAGTAAGATGATGCCTTGTTGGTGGTGGTCTCTAAAGACCAGCAAGGACAATGGATCAAATACAAACGGCGAGGCTTTGAACTATTGTTGTTACTCTCTTTTCCCTCTATTGCTCATGCCCACCATGACCCTCCTCTGCTCCTCCTTTGCTCCTGATATCAGGCTTTGCTATCCGTCTGAGTGAAAGTGCCTTTTAGATGAGGAGAGAATTTCTGATTTGCCTATTTCATCTGCCTATGACCCAGATAACAGTGTCTATTCAATGAATACATGTAGCTTCAACAGCTTTTGTACTGGCTCACTATTGTTTTTAATCTGATAAAACTCTACTTGGAATTCCCCTACATCTGACTGTCGTAAAACAAATGCAGTTTGGAAACCATGGGTGGGTAGGTAGATCATATTCACTTCAGGGGAAGAAGCAGGATTTGGGAATAACAGATGACATGATACAGGCTTACATGTAATCCAAATTATTATCAATTACGATGTAAAGAAAATCCTATACATTTATCTTTTTCTGCATGCCTTTTATAGTTCAGTTGTCTTTTCTCCTTGCTTCTTGTCACCCATTAAACATGAGCCATGAAACATGAGACAATTAGTCATCCACACACAGCTTAGATACAAGTGTACTCAGGAGAAAATCTTGGCAAATATAATCACAATGTTTAACAATAACTGCATGGTCAAAAAAAAAGGCATACAAATTTCATTATGCATTTTCAGAAATAAGACATGCACTGACAGCTGTTGAAATGAAAAGCAACTTGGATAAGCGGGAGCTTGTTTGTGTGTAGATATTGCAGAGTTCTGCCAGCTTTCATGAATAACACAATAAAACAGTCAGACAAACGCTAAGTCTTTCAAGTTTCCAAATGTTTGAAAAATGGGACGTTCTTTCGCAAGAGGAATCCAGAGGAATCTGATCCTCGGATATCAATCTCTGTCTGCGTGATAAAGACACTGATGACAGAGGAGTTGATCACTAGCCGAGGGTGGGGTCCATGCATATTTGTCTGCAGTTCTACAGTAAATGCTGCTGTCTCCACCCAAACTCAAACCACTCCACAGACTTGTCTCTCTTCCCGAGCTGTCTGCAGACATCAAGTCTAACATATTGTACAGACTGCGTTTACCTTCATTCCATCAACCATTTCCACAAGACAGGACCACGAGGAGCCTCGGCTAATGAGAAAACAACATGTATGTAATCAGCTAGAGAGAACGGGGGGAATTCTGCAAACCTCAGTAAAGCTATCTCTGGCAGAGGCTGCTTATGATACAGACTTATCCGATTCTGCCAGCTGGCACAGGCACCCTGGCAAAACCATGCCTGGTGGGTAATGGATCATAAAGGTTTGCTGGGAGCCGCTTCACAGCTCGAGTTGATTTAGCAATGTAACACAAACCCATTAGTGTGTTGAGTTTCTGTGTAAGCAAGCATGGCATTCAAACTTCATGCACCATGCAGGCTCCATGCAGCAAAACACAGACTTATAGCCCTCGTAAATCATCAGGTCTGGGCAACTCTCACAAAAGGCAGTTACACATTTCATCAAAAGAAATGATACAGCTTATCACATAATCACTGTAAAATTATTGGCATGCCCAAGGCAATTATTTTCAACTGCTTCATGTTAAACTGTAGGAGCAATTTCCTAACAATTCTGTCCACAAAAACGATCCATTAAACTCAAAATTATGCAAGTTTTTGTAACTTATTATAAGGAGAAGTGTTCTGCCTTCACCCCTCTTTAGAAAGCTGGCTTCGTTGTTTAGCCTCAGGTTCTACTAGCAGTCGACTTTGAGTCATTATGAATCTCAAGGCTGGATTACAGCGTCATTACAGCATGAGTGTGTAATTAAAATGTGAAAAAGAAGGTTCACTCTTACCTTAACACAAGAGGGCCCATCTACGAGCACTAGAACATAATTATTCCATGAGTGTGCGGTTAAACTGAAGTCATTATTTGACGCTCACTTTCTCTGTTTGAAGATAAGTGACACTGTATAGTGCATTGGTGTGAGGACAAGCGTGACTGGCTGACAGAAAGGGCTTAAACAGTATTAAGAGTGTCCAGATGCAAGACCACATGCACATTCATTCAAACTAATACTTTCAACATACTGATACACTGTGTTAGAGGATAAACAGTGATCAAAACCATTGCCATCATCTCAACACCATCCTCCTACTGTATCATATCAAGTGTTTGCACATTGGATTTTCACAAGCCAAAGTGTGTAAATAAAGAGAGTTAGATGCTGGCAGTGTGTTTCTGTTTTTACACATGCGCCTTGTTTTGTTTGGTTGTCTTTAGCTCTGTTGTTTAAAGCTGATTATAGTGGACCAGATGGACCCCAGTGCCCACGCTTAGTCCGTCTGTGCTACAGCTCCTCCCCCTCAGTGAAAGATACACATCTGTATGACAAAGAGACACAAACTGGGTCATCCACCCGCATCTATATTCAAAGATAGTTTCAGTTTTTCTACACTGTAGTTTTTGTTGTATTTTGATCAAAGCTGTCTCATTATTAGAATCAACACAAAACTCTACACAGGGACACCCACAAGATGATTTAAGTTTTCTCTACTGGCCAGTTAAATGTCAGCTTTTCTGTATAATGTCTATTTCCTCTCAGGTCATTACAGAAAGGCAGAGTTTATGAACCTGTAGTAACAAAGGCCAGAAATTCCCTAGCTGCAGCTCTGGGGCAGACCCTGCTCCCTGGACGGCCTCCCATGGAAGTCTCCTGTGACCCTTCAGACTTTCCATAAATCTGCTGAGTGATTGCGGTGGTCAATTAACACTCTGTGAATTGCTCCCGGTGGAGAGAACGGTCACATCCGTAACAGCAAGAAACCAAAGCCGCGGGTTCACTCTGAGTTCTGCTATAATAATACGGTGGACCTGGTACAATGAAAAATGGGTTGAGGGCCCAAAACTATAATAGCAGCTATTGTGCTGGTGGTCACACAGTCACTCAAGTGCAATATTCAGGAAGGCCATTTCATTACATCCAATAGAGCCTCAATCATGTGTAAAATTTGCAGTTTGAATGGGCTTGCTATCATATCAATCATCAGCGGCCACAGTGAAGGCTAATGGAGGCCCTTTCTTCCTGCTCACTCTTTGTGTTTTTCATTCCCATTTACAGCATCAGAATTTGGCTTAATTTAGTCTTTTTTTAATCAAGACAGGCCTCTCAGAGATTATCGTTGTGTTGAACAGGGTGTTCGTACTAATATGTTTCCTCAAGATTAGGACAAAATAGAATTTGTGCTGCTAAAGGAAAGAAATCAGTCAAAGCACACAGTGTGGTTGATGTGGCATTAAAAAGGAAGGAGACTAGCGAACAATTTGTTTCATGTTCTATGTTTGGACAACAATGGTTGGGCCTTATAAATATAGAAAAAGCAAAAAATTTATTGTTATTTATTTATATATATTTATTTATTGTTATAAAATTATTTAAGAGAATTAAAAACTAAAAAACAAATTTCCAAAAAATGTGGAACAATGTTTTTTTTTTTAATTTAACCACAAAACTTCCTGTAAAAAATAAGGGAGGAAGTGTTACTTAGATCTGAGAGTGATGTAACTCAGTTGCACAATTGTTGGCTTTTTTACTTTTCAATGTGTACCAAGAAAACCCTTATGTATACAGTTTATCTTTTCATTTGCATTTATGTTACCATTAAAATGCTCACATCTGTGATTGAAGCTTGTGCTGATGGTATTCACTTGTTCATATGTGTGATTGTTTGACCTCGAGGGAGCCTGGTGTGTGGTTGATACATGTTGGTCTTGTTTTTTAGCCAAGTTAGCGGCATGCCACTAGTGATGGCAATGTAAGTTGGTTGGTGAGTCAGTCCACCACTTTGGTCTAAACTAAAATATCTCAGCAACTGTTGAATTGAATGAATTGAATTGCTGTGAAATCTTGTACACACATTTGTGGTACCAAGAGGATGAAACCTACTTACATTGGTGATCCCCGGACATTTCCTCTAGAGCCACCAGCATAGTCAAAATCTGTCAACAACTATTGGAGGGATTGCTATAAAATTTGCTACTGGCACTCATGTCCCCCTCAGGAGGACTTTTCATCTATCATCATCTTCAGGTCAAAATTTCACTTGGTCCAATATTTTGGTTTTGACCAAATGCCAGCAAACTAATGACATTCCCATCAGTCTCAACTGTACTTTGTGTTTTCTGCTAATTTGTGAACATTAGCATGCTAACTCCCTAAACTAAAACTATGAACATGGTAAACATATCTACTAAACATCAGCAGGTTACATTGTTAGCTCACAAAGAAACAAAGGTGGCTAGTTTTAGACATCATGTAGCTGTGATAATAATACATAGCTTTTCGACTTTTGTACTTTAACAAAGTAGTGTGTTTGACATTTTTCTGGTTAGGAGTGCAAAACGTACATGCCCCATGCCCCTCCCTTCTTTAATGGGCATCGGTCATGAATGGCACCACTTAGATGGGGAATTCTACATAGAATATCAGAGAATGTTAACATTTTAGATTCACTCCACAGCTGCAGGAAGCCAAAAGGGAAGTGATGCAGTCGGAAATAATCGCAATAGTGCTTCACAAAGGCTGTTGAAAAAAAGCACCAGAACTACAGTATCTCATCATCACTGAGAGATTAACTTTTAACTGTGTAGATCAGTTTTTAAAAATAGTTGTGTGCTGCTCATTGTCATCCTGCCAGTTCAGGTGTAAATTAGAGAAGTTACAGTAGGAGTTTGTTTGTGTATCACAAATATGAAACATTGCATACACTACAATTACATGTTAAATGACTGTTGTTACCCTGAAGACATCTTGAGGGGACAAAAAGTTTTATATGAAACTAATAAGCAACCTCATTTTTAATAAAATGCACAGCTTGTTTCTGGACTCTGAATGTTCATTACCCTGGAATGACATCATCTGTGGTGACACTTTTGGGTGTGTGTTGACAGTTGAACACATTTTCTTTGTTTACAGATGTTGTGACTTGGAGTGTGGAAAATAGGTGGTCAGTACCCCCACAAACCCATTAATTTGCACTTTGTTAGTCTTGTTTTTTATAATGCTGTGAACAATTATATATACAAGGAACATCCCATAAAAGACACTAATATAAACATTTTATGACTGCAGACAATCTTTTCTCCAGCACAAAGACATTATAGGACGTACACGCATGACTTCATCAACTATATTTTATCTCTGGAGTTAAAATATACACCCTGCAAGGTGCTTGGCAGGAAATCAATTACAGACACTTGCTTTGTCCTAACATGTAGCTCTGCGTTTTCTGGCAGTCGTGTCTAGGCCAGTCCAAGTCAAGTCCAGCTTTGCATAACCCAAATGTGGCTTTTGGTCCCTTGTAAAATGTTTTTACGTCTAGACTTTCGCACCAAAATAGACATACTGAGTGGATTTAGCTGTGTGTCAACTCTGCCCTACCCACAGGATCAGCGTACTTTCTCATGAGTGAAAAAAGGTCTCTTCCGTTCTGTTATTTGACTTCACAGTCAACTAGACCCGTCAGCTGGAATAGGAATGTTGATATAGCAATAAGAACGGGCGAGATAACCATGATATCTGATCTAGATTTGAGAACTTGCATGGAACACTGAACTGAGATATTAATGGATGGAAATAGATTGTTGTTGTTTTAAATTGAAACATTTAAGCAAAGAAAAAGTGTCATTTTTCTTGCATAATCAAAGTCAAATGGTATGTCACCACAAAATTTGAAATAAACATGTGGTGACTTACAGATGACTTTGACATTGTAATTTATTTTTCCGCACACACACACACACACACACACACACACACACACACACACACACACACACACACACACACACACACATACACACACACACTCACACAAAAACAAAACAAACAAAAAAAACAGTGACTTTGTTAGGGAACAGTAGTTGGAAAACAACTGATTTCATAAACAAGTAAAAGAAGCAAACTAAAGTGAGCGTTCTTTGCTTCTCCGGGTGATGAAAAGCAGGGAGTGCATACATTTGAAGAACTGCCCAAAATCTATTATTTTATTGGTCCTTCAACAGTCTATTTCTTTTAACTGCTGACACATTGTTTGCCCAAAATGCCTCTGGCTTTTGTTTTTCACTCAAACTTTGGAAAAAATATCAAACATTCTAAATGGGTGTACAATTTACATTTCCAGTCGACTGTTCCTTGCTAAATTTTATTTGAAAGGTGCTTGCCCAGGCAGCTTACATGAGTCAGGGTTCAGGAATCCCCTCACTCATCGCTAATGCACAGCGACAAACAGGGAGGATGGATCGGGATCTCCAAACATTCTCCACAGGCTTCATAGAGCAATCAATTTATCACAGGCCTGGTAAAGCAGTGCCAAGGCTTTTAACTGCAACACAAGACGCGGTCTGTGCTGCTCGCAAGGGGAGAGCACGAAGATTGATGGCCAGATGAAGCTCTATTATGACTAACCCCAATTGGTGGTTTTCAGACGGTGCCGCCGGGCCGCTTAAGGAGTGCCAGTGGTGCTGGGGGAGCAGCATGACCCTGCCAGTACGAGTGACAGGGAAGACTTGTGAGTGGCATATCGACTCGCATACTGTGGATGTTTTGTGGAGTCTGAATTATCTGATCTGTATTGTGTTGATCTGCAGTCAACAGACAGTGGCCCAGCTCTGGCAGTGGTCCACGCTAACAAATACCAGCTTTAACTGTGGAGAGCAGATAGTCTCCAGTCTTATTCTGAGTAATGTCTGCCTCTCATTCATTGGGGCGGCGCATGAAAAGTTTTCAGACACCAGGGCTGTGCCAGAGGTGACATCACACCATATTTTCTCCTCCTATGAAGGAGACTGCAGCAGGATGTTGAAGGAGGGTGACATGACAAAACCACCTCTGCTTACGAACATGTACGTGTCAGTGCCCTTTTTATGTGTGTGGTGTGAGAGTGTGTGTGTGCGTGCCTTTACTTGTGCCAGATTTTAAGTGTTTATGATCATGTGTGTTCGCCGTTTGATGATGGTGCAGGTCTGTAAAGACATTTTCCTCTGTAGTGAAGTTAAATGGGGTAGGGGTGAATTGCATGAATAAAAAAGAGATTTATTGGACCACTGAGGCATTATTCTATTTTCTCTGAACTCTTTTAAAGAGGTAGAATAACTCATATTTCTGAGATCTATGTCCAAGAAAAAGGCATGGATGGTTAGGGTTATGCCTGATGTGCTTGCAAATTACATACATTCAATATTAGTGGATAAAATTCGCCCCCCTTTTAAGATAATATCCTTCACCCCCTGTCTTTAGGATGCTCGATTAATCTTGTTGAAACTGAAGAATGCACTGGTCGCGGCCATTAAAGAATACTATTATATCCTTATCGTTTTTAAGGCCTTTGTAGACCACATGTTTTCTTAACTCAGTATTGGCAGGGATTTTGATTACACACTTTTATGTTCCATCCATTGTAAGCTTACTTTTGCCTGAGCCACTCCACAGTCTAATTTATATTTCAGCACTGACTGCAGATAAAGACAAGGGTCTTTGTGTCTGTGACAGATGGAATGTAACTAGGAATTAACCGAGCTTCAAATGGCCTAATACAGCTAAATAATTACCCACGATGATTGCAGTTTGTTTAAGCACTAGATAGAGAGCGCTTCAGAGGTCTCATGTTACAAAACACTGTTTTACATCACGTGTTCTTGTTCAGATCATCACTTCGGCTAGACTTGTGGTAGTCCCTGTGGCTGATATATGGAAACATAAAACAGGCATCACACCTACAACTTCCCCCTGTGCAATCAGGGCTTGTCTCTGTGGTCGTCACGGTGGTTGACTTTCAAGTTCATTGTTTTAAATTCCCCTCCTCACTGCACATCATTTAGTTATTAGAGGGAGAAACACAGAGGGAGGGAGAGAGTGATGTAGGAAGAGAGACTGTGGGGAAGGAGGAGAGTTTTTTTTCCCCCTTCAACTTAGCCTCTCTCCCTTGCTTTTTCTGCTGCATTCTCCTGTCCTCACTCTGCAGTCTTCTAACAGAAGAGGGCTTCAAGGAGAGGCTGGTCGAAGTCAGACAGGGATGGGCCTGAAAGAGGCGTATTGTGAGGTCACATTCTTCCCAAATGCAGGCAGGAGCCAAGTCAGTAGCTGGCGGAATTACCCCCATGAATCATGCCCATTGTGATGCCTACCCAGGATGAGAACATGGAAAGGAATTAGGTATGGCAGAGTCTTATCAGCTTCCCATTCGGAACCGGCCGGCAGCTCGGCGCGAGCAACCCGGACAGCCTTTCCATCCCATCCTCGCTCATGTAGAGTGTCCGTGAATGTGGAATTCCTCCACTGCCATGTGTTGTTACTTAAGGGTGTGCTGCAGCCAAGTTACTGCGCACTTTTCCATCCACGCCCGTCCTCCTGTCTGTGCACTTCCTTCCCTCCCATTTACCCAGAGATCTTTGTGGTAGGTCCTGGAGTTCAGGCAATATTAGGTTGCACCTCTTAAAACATGTCAGGCTTTGTGGTGAAAATTAAAGAATGGAAAAATGATGAAATGTAACATTTTGCTTAAGGCTTTTTCACATTCAAGCTGTTAGAGAAGGGAGAGAAGATGAGACCGATGGAAACACATTTGACAACTTTTATCATACCGGGTTTATTTTTCATGTACAGCCCAATTTTTCCTTCTTAAACAGCTCAATGCAGTTTACTGTGATAAGTAGTATGTCTTGGGTGGCAACTTTGGTTTTCAGATCAACCGGTTGTCTTACGAGTAAAGTGAAGCAGACGTGAGAAACTAAATATTTTTACAGCACAATCTTGGGGGATTTAATATATCATTATTTCAACCCAACTTTCCATGTGAATCCATTCACAAGAGGCTGCGTACAAAGACCAGAAATCCCCCTTGCCTTCACTCTTTGTGTCTTGGGGTGAGAGATTCTTACATGATATGACAAATGTAGTGAATTTCACGGTGAACAAGGAAATGTGTTTGTCATTTTTGTCAAGGAGGATGAAAGAGATCTTGAATGAAACACTAATAGAAGACACTCCACAGTGGAAGCGTACGTTCCTACTCAAAAATAACCCACTGGTGATTCCAAAAAAAAAAAAAAGTCAGCAGAGGATAAATGAGTCTGCTGCATGATAAACTATGCTATGTGGCTATTGAGCCTTACGTGACTTCAGCTAAAGGTTTTAGCCCTTCGGGATTTTGTGATGGATGGTAAACAATCCCGGACCATTCTGAAGTTTGTATGAATGAGGTAATAGCAGCGAGACAGGAAAATGGACTGTGTCAGGAAGTCTCATGTCAGCATTTTCAACTGTCCATAAGAACAAAAGAGAAAGAAAAAAAAAATCATCTTACTGCATGAATCTATAAGCTATACTTTATTATGCGGTTGTGTGTGTGAAATTTCTATCAACGCCAAGTAGGACAGGACAGGGTGTGGGCAGGAGTCACCCCCTCCACCCTACTCCAGCCCCTCCTCCCAGCCCTCTCTGCCTGGAAAAGGGCAAGCCGGGTGGGGCTGGCAGAGCTGTGAGGGCCCCCATACCTCATAAGGGCATGACACAAGCACTGACTGCATACATCCGGGGAGTGAAGTCTTTGTCATAACACAGCTCTCCGCAAAATAAAATAAACACACGAGAGGGAGAAAGGCGGGGGGGTGGGGGGAGAGATAAGGATAGGGTGGGAGCCAGGAAGAGCAGGTAAGAGGGAAAAGTGGAAAAGAGGGAGAAAAGTTGTGAAAGACAAAGAAAGGGAGTGCTGGAGGAAGGTGGCGCAGGAAACAAAGCGACAAGCCCCCCCAAGTTGATTACTATTGAGTAAGCCCCGAGTCCATTAGCCTAAATAACATCCAGGTGCTGCTGTGGCTATGGTGGCTTTTTTCACTGGGGTGTAAACGACCTGCTTCTTTTCATGCTCCAACACGGGAGGCCGGGAAACAGGCCAGACAAGCACCATGTCTCCTTGGGCTATTCCTCTCTCCTTCTCCCCTCCATCACCTGAGTCCCATCAGGAGTCCCGCTGCTCCTCGAAACATGTTCTGTTCATCTGCCGCCTTTGACATCACCCGAAAAACATTGTTGCTCTCTGATCTGTGTGTGTGTTGAATGTGGGTGTCTCCTCTCTCCTCGGGTGAGACCTCCCTCCATTAACCGTTACAGTTCCCTTCCCACAACTGAGCCGGGGGGCCCCTGAGCTCACACTAAACATGCTTTCTTCTTCGCGAGTTTAATGAGGAATAGGAGAAAGAGAGGGAGAAAGAATGTTTGGCAGAAAAAAAAGGTGAAGGGATTTTTCAAAACAGCCGCAGAGGATTTATTTGACAGAGGGAGAAAGGAGAGAGAAAGGGAAAGTCAAGAGACGTTCTGGATGTGTAGACAAATACGTGCGCATGGAGCCGCATTACACCCATGTTACCTCTCATTACCTCCAGATAAGCAACAGTACACCACAGCTGGCTGCTGTCTCTCAGTAATGACCACTACACTACAAATTAGTGGCTGTTGCCGAGCCAGTCTCTTTGGTTATTAGCCCTGGACTCTGCATCCCAGTCTGGGACTGTGTTTCAAAACTGGGAGTGTTTGTCATCACATCCCATTTCAGGCCGCTAATCATTCGGGCCCCTTTAATTCTTATTCTCAGAGCTGTGGAGTTAAAGTAACTGGATTAAAGTAACCTAGTTATCAAACATAATAACTGCAATCCATTAGCTACAGAATCTGAATCACATTTAAGTGAAAAGGGGCTCTCTGCACATCTCCTAGCAATGTGCAGCTGAATCAGGTGGCACTCAGATCAGGGACAGCAAACTTCTTTTTTTTTCCGAGTGCACTTTTACAAGCAATGTGATTTAGTGACTTTACATATATAATAGCAGATGCATATAGAACAGGACAGTGCCCAAGTGCTAAGGGAGCAGTGCAGGCTGTATGCATATATATATATATATATATATATATATATATATATATATATGATATACAGATATAATACTTTACATTCATTATTATCAAAAGCATAACGGTAACTGTGTTGCTGCTGCAATGTATACAACAACAGACAGTTACTATAGTACAGACATTTGGCAGATACAGATGGGTGACGAAAGAAAAAGCCAACATGAAGTGTCTTAGTAATGTTTTGGGCCAACATGAGCCTCCAGAGCAGCTTCAGTGCTGCTTGTTATACATTTTCCAAGTATGTGAACTCTACTGGAAGCAAGAACACCATTTTTATAAAAGATATTCCCTTATTCTGTGTTTTATGGTAGTGGTAGAGAGCACTGTCGAACATAACACTCCAAAAGTCTCCCATAGGTGTTCAACTGGGTTGAGATTTGATGACTACGAAGGGTGTAGCATATGATTCACATTATTCATGTACTCATCAAACCCTTCAGTGCTCTGTATGGAAGCATCTGCATGCATTGTTTCTACATTCATTTATTCAGATTTTTCCTTTACCCCTCAACATACATTTTTTTCCCTCTTGTACTCCAACTCCTTCCCCTCAAGTAGCTTTAAGGTTGGAAAAATCATCTAATCCCTCACTGTTTGACTTTGTCATATATATTCAGTTTCAGCTCGTTCCAGCTTTTCGTTGAAGCTTCGTGATGTTTACACAAGAATGCACCATTCCATCAAATGGATTTTTCTAGATGTCTTACGCATCATTTTATACATATTTCCACAAAATTCATCCTGACATAATTGGCATGTTTGAGCACTTTGCAATCTCCATTAGAATTTAAAATTAAAGTTGCGTATGTTTGATTGACGTTTGGCTGCATAGCACAAGTCTGTAATGTCCAACCCGCCTGTGGGTCTGAGAGGTTTTAATGTTACCAGTTTATTTATACTGTTCACACATTTTATGCTGTTTAGACTACACTGTTGCCTTACATGACAATGCTTCTCTCTATAATTTAAAGTGAGTATTAAGTCATGTTTTACACAAATGGATAAAATGTCCCTTTATGACCTAAGATGTTTTAGCCTTTTCTTTTTGTGCTTTTTAAACAGATAAAGAATCTCAGATAAAATCAACTTCTCCACCAATAATGCACACAAGTATACACATATATCCTGTACTACTTTTCATCGTAGCACAGAACCTTCACTTGTACAATTGGTCTACAAAGTACAAGACAGACAATTAACAGAAAATAGATGACTCCTGTGTTCTACATAAGGCTTTACATGTATGCTCAGGTGACTGTACACAGTATGGAGGTGCTCAATAACTCCAGCATTTGCCCTCATGTCTCCAGTACTCCTTTCTGGGGTTTGTATTTCCATGCGTGTCAAAACAAGAATTTCAATCCTTGCAGGTAATGATCCTGCGAACCTCCTCTCCTTCTAACAGCAGTATTTGCACTGCTAGCTGCTGCTTTGTGTCCTTTATTTACCCCTATTGCTTTGAGCTGCACTTCACCTCTGGTTCGCCCTTTCTTGTAAAACAGTTTGCGTTGTGGTGCAGGCTCTGTGTCAACTCCCCGTGAGGATGTCTGTGAAACATTCACTCAGCGGGGATACAAGCAGTTACAGGAGGCTGCATTGGGGACAAACCAGGCAGAAAATCCACTCATCCTTGGGGTGACCATTAGATGTGGTATGTTGACACGATATGGAACTGAGTGACGTTTGAGGTGAGGAGGCCTTGTCCAAAGATTCAGCTCACAGTCTTGAGGATTTCAACCTTAAAACACCATGACAAGGGAACAAAGCCAATGCTCTGATCCTTAAGCTACATAATGACTGGGTGCATGTCATCCATAGGGACTGATCTAACTTATGTTTGCAGTGTTTAGGTCTGTGATCCTCATGATCTCAACTGCTCTCTATAGTAGTGCTGAGTACAATATCAAGCATTGTTGAAGGAGTGTCTGGAATCTTTCCAGCTTCATTATCGCTACTATGCAGACATGAGAAGAAGGGTGTAGCTAGATTTGTGAGCACATGGAGTGAAATGTGCACATTGACCAGGTGAAAGTAAAGTACATATGTGTGTCCATACAGTATGTGTGTGCTCATGTTTGTGTTTATACATGCCATTGTTTGGTTCGTACATTTGTGTGAGGTATTTAAGGAAACTTCCGAGAGGAAAAGCCATTTCAGCACTGAATAAATGTTATTTATGGCTAGTTTGACAGATGCTCATACAGGAACTGTGCACACGGAAGCCAGCGCCAAGTACTTGGCATAAACATACCAAGAGGATAAATCCTAGTTCAAAAAGCTGCTTAACATTGCAGTGAGAGAGGATTTTTCTTACGCAGAGAGATTGAGAAACATGTTTTGGAATATTTCAAGGAACTCGCTTTAACAAAAGGTTTGTGAATGAGCAGTTTTTTAGAGACATGCAGTAATGGAAAAAGTAGACGGAAGGATTTCAAAACTAAGAACAAATTCAGTATGCACAGAAAT
The DNA here is from genome assembly GCA_029490765.1 of Euthynnus affinis. Lineage (NCBI taxonomy): Eukaryota > Metazoa > Chordata > Actinopteri > Scombriformes > Scombridae > Euthynnus > Euthynnus affinis. The sequence goes on along the minus strand of CM055852.1, from coordinate 9,821,929 downwards.
ATCAGAGGTGACAATGAGCACCCTTGAACCTAAATCTCCCCAGCTCACACTGCCATCCTGCTGCATATGAGGCAATGAGACAGTAAATCCACTGATTCAGTGGAAAATCGAGCATGTATTGACAGGTCAAAAATGATTGCATATCAACTTTTGCCAAAACCAAGAGTCACTACTGGCATGACAATATTACCCCAGGGACAAGACTGAATACCAGATGATCATTATATTATGTGATTAATTTCCTTCAGCGTCCTTTTTATTGTAGCGTTTGCGTCATATGTTCAGTGTCATACTTCTCATACAACATAATTGGAGGTTTTGAGAAGTGTTCTCACAGAGCTGATTACTTTCACAGTGCAAGATTTCAACATAAATGCAACTGAATAGCGAGTTGGTTGCGCCCATGTTTAGGCAGGTGTGACACCTACAGAGTTATGCAAACAGATTTTTAAATTAATAGAAATTTTTCAACTTGTCAGCTACTGATAATAATCTTAAGAGGCCTCATCTTGGAGTGAGGTCACTGTGACTATATGGCTGTCTTTGCCCCCTGTTTGCCCTGCTCTGTTGCACTCTGGTGTGCCGCAATACTGTACATTTGTATTACCCCACTTTATTATACTTTATTATGTTTGATTTGCACAGTAAAACACACAGTTCCCATGGCAATGGAGAGGCTCTACAGTGAAAGCCTTATTTGTTTGCCGGATGGTTTCAGTGGTTCACTGCCTTGGGTTGGACTCACATGTTTGGAGGATTTGATGAGCGAACAGCAAATGTTCACTGCGTTTTGGAAACAGTCCATTTCTGACCCAATTCTCCGCTCTACAGTGTAAGCTAAAATGGCATATTAAAAACAACATATTGTAGCTGGTGTGGCAGGGTCATTGGAGACAAATGGAAAAAAAGAAGTGTGTGACATTTTTGCGTTCACTGAGTGCATTCCATTTAATTTCCAAGATGCTAAATTCCCCAGCCTTGAGCACATAGCAATGATAGGTACTGTAATATACTGATGCATGTTCTGAGTACCACGCAGCCCATAATTAAGGCCATATGTGCCATTGTGCACTAGATATTGAAAAAAAAAGCAAAACAACAATTCAAGGTATCAGATCTGAATCTGCCCAAAATGACAGTACATTCTGTACTCAACCATTTAAAATTAAAAATACAACATAGGTGACCTGCAGATTCCTCATGGGCATTTTTTTTTTTTGTCATTACAGTCAGTGAGAATGCATCATCCTGTTTAACTGCTCAAAGAAATACATCATTAGCTGGAGGTTCTCAACCAAACTACAGGGCATTTTTACAGTGGGATTGGCTGAATAAATCAGCTCTCTTGGAGTTCGCAAACTAAGTAGGTTTTACTTCACCTCTTTGATCTCGGTGGAGCACCTGCATCCGATGTCTCAGGGAAAATCCTTTAAAAAGTCAGAGGCATGTTTATGTGGCTGCCACAGAGACCTGCTTTCTCATCACTTTATTATCAAGTCTTTTAACTCTGTCTGTAAGAAACCAGACTGAAGCTCCTGAGTATGAGCATGAGGAAATACCTAAAGACATAATAATCATTAAATGATTAAACCGGGAAAGCGGGCACTGAGTCATCTCATGTGTATTTGGCGTAAGTGTTCCACTGCTGCAACTCTCAGGAGGCACCTGTGTTCCATCAGGATGCCATTAGAGTCTAAAAAGATCACGTCCAGGATCCTGCTCAAACATCCTGTTTCTCCTGACTGTGTGTGTGTATGTGTGTGTGGAGGGAGTTTGGGGGGGGGGGGGGGGTCCACAGTCCATGTGTACTGTATATGTGTGCAGGAGAAGGGGGGAAGGGGGTACTCAGCTAAGTTGTTTTGTTTTAATCAGTTTCGCCTGTAATCACACTACTCAAAGTTGGCAGGCGATGAGACTGGAGATGGGCCCGATGCGGGTAAAATGACTTCCTGTCTCTCGCTCTCCCTCTTGCTCTCTCACTCTCCATGGGCTGACTCATAGCTGGGGAGCGGCCGTGCATGTGAGTGTGAAGACGAAGGGAAGTGAGCTCACTGGTGGGCCGACTTGGCCCTCTTGGGGCCAAATCACTGCCCGCTAATTAACCACAGAGTGGCCCCTTCCCAACAGCACCCAGCAGGGAGTCCGCTCACCATAGCCACAGAACTAAAAGACTCAGCAGTGGCTACAATATGCAACTGTGCAGTAATTTCATGCTTTCACTGTATGAGCGTGTAGCAGATAACACTGTTCACAAGTGTTGATCCTCTCATTCAGTCACTCGCCAATCTAAAATGTATCTGGCATCTCCACTCGACACTTTGAGTGACATCAGTTGTTTTCTTTGAGACCTAAATGATCTGGCTGTGGACCTGGGACCCTGTTGCCCATGTTGCCATGACAGTGTGTACCCTGTGTTGTGTAATGTGTTCCAGATGGATAGGTAAAGCCAAACATACTACATTACACTAGCGTCTGGTAGAATAATCTCCTGCCACCTCCAAACTGCTTTACTTGGATAAAGAAAGGAAGTGATGATCACGATTTACAACAATCTGCTTTGATTTCTGGAAATCTAGACCACCACCTTGTCTTGGCTGGCTGTGACTTATAAACTGGCAAGGTTGTTCAGTCTGTGGCTTGAAGCTAATAGGCTGAAGAACAGCCAAGCCCACCCACACCTGACAATCCAGGGTAATATCCAATAAAAAGGGAGGCATTAAGCGAACAGGGATTTGCTTTTTGATTTTTACTCACTCTTGAAAAGTCAGGGTAACTATTTAACAACTTGCAGCCGAGTTTGAGAGATATTTTTGTTCTAACAATAGTAAACAATCTATGGCGGTCTGGCTCACAAGGGAAGCAAAATGCTGATCAACAGATAGTTTCCAGGAGAATAAATCCAACAAGGACTCAAACATGATTAATGTGGTCAAGTAAATAGAATCATCTTCTTTTTTCATAGATCTTCTGGGGTGGGACAAGACCTTGAATAAACTTTCGTCAAGACTGATTCTGTTTACCAGTGTTACAGCAGTACAGTTATTGTACAAAAAAGAGCAAAGGATGTTTTCTGTTTGCTTGTTTTTTTTTAATCTGCGAAAGAGTGATAGTTATTAGTAATAGCTACAAGTATTTTAAAATGGGTTAATCCAAGTTTAGAGGCAGGTCAGAGGACGTAGTTTGGCATGCAGCAACAGAAATCAAAAATACATCATCTTACACTGAATCATAAAGTAGGAGCATGGAAAAAAGGAAATTTCTGAAACTGATATATTAATATTGATATGTTTTAATAAAGATAAATATACATTAAATGGATAATAATGTCTCTATAGTCCATTTAGAGCTCCCTCTGTGCACTCATCATTGTGTAACTATCTGTTACAACATGCGACACCGCTTGAGAAATAACTAATATTGAGGGCCGTATGACAACCATTGACGGGAAGCACATTAAAGCTTTGCATCATGGGATGTGTCATCAGTTGAGCAGTTGGCATGGCACTATGTTGATGTAATATGGCAGTCATTATCTTCCACAGTCCCTGCCAAAGGAGGAATACCCTCTCAAATGTCAAGTCAGATCAGCTCTGTGGAAAACCGCACTGACTACGAGAGCCAATTTGTCACATTCGCTGCATGTGGCACCACACCAGTAACATTCATTATTGCCCTGATTGGCCCTTATTAGGAGAGCAATAAAAATGAACAGACTCCCTACAATCCCACTAATCATACAGATATTGCGTTTTAGTTTCATTATCAAATTCAATTGTTGGCCAGAGGATTGATTCCATTTTTGGCCTGCACCGCAATGACTTTCACTTTCTGAATAAGGGAGCAAATGCGCTTTAATTGCCAAGACAAATAAATGTACATGAATTTATCTTGGCACTATTAGTGCAGATTCAGATGGACAATATACAGAGTTTAACAGAACATACTGACAGACATACAGTAGAACAAGGACAACAGGACCTCACATACTGTGTGCAGGGATATGGAAGACATACTACGCACCACACTCTACATAAACAGTATGTGTGTGTATATATTTATATATATTATATATATATACATACACACACACACACACACACACACACACACAATGCTTAAACATAATATTATACAGATAAACCGCCTGCTCTGAAGTTTGTTTTTAATTTGAATGCAAATGGCATGACTTCCTTCCATGTGTGCAGCATTCATAAAACCCCTGCTACTCAAAACATTCTGTACATTGTTTTCTTTAACATAAAGACATTATCCCTGTGCCATATGGACACTTTTTCAGATTGCAAACCATAACTGCTCTGAAGTTGTCATCTTTATGTTTTAAACAATTTCATATTTCAGTGTTCTGCTTTGCTCACATGTAAAAACAGTGTAAGAGTTGTTTAGTGTGTGTGTGTGTGTGTGTGTGAGTGTGTGTTCACGGTGATGGGTGCTGATGATTATGCTGTGTCAGACTGAGTAATGCTATATAATGTGTAGGCATGTGAGAATATAGCTAGTCTCTTATATCCAGAGGGCAGGGATGGGATCACTCTCAGACGCATCCGGAACATACCTTTCTGTTGTGATTGGGCTGAGATTAAACTTCTGAGGCTACAAACACAAATGTGGACCACATATGAATTAATGCAAACTACAACCATATGAAGCTGATGGCAGACAAATGAAAGAAAGAGAAAATAGACAATGACTGCAAGGTCTATTGTAATTAGAAGCAGTGGGCTTGCTGGAAATACCCCACTAAATTGATGAGATTGATTTTGTCTCTGTCTGCACACACACATGTATAAGTACACACTTCTGCGTGTGCAGACGTACGCGCACACGCTTACATGTGCATGCACAGAGCTCTGGAGGATTTACTTTTCCTGGCATGACTACCATACTAATACTTTTATACACTGAAGTGAAAAAAAGCTTGTAGTCAGGCTCTTTTGCCAATAACTGTTGCAATACTTCTCTCATGCAGAGTGAAAATTTGGGGTTGGGAATATGAATCCACAGTGTTACAGATATACACTTAAGTAGGCAAGCCAAAAGTTTTCTGCAAAACCACGTCTCCATTTCTGGTCTTATTTAACTCACTGAGCAGCTTTAAGCATTGATACATATTTTGTGGAAAAGTATAACACAATTGGATCATTTTTCAGGAGAAACTGCTTGAATGAATTGAAACTATGATCAGTTGTGTCTCTCCTGTGAATATTTTGGAAGCAGCCTGTGCTCATGCTTCTTAGTAAGACCAAAAGGACTGTAATTCCTTCTGTAATATACATATCTAAATCATCTCAACTGTGGAAAATTTTCTTTAGTGAGATAAGGAAAGGTAGGACTACGGGAAAGCAGAGCACGGGTTCTAAGGAAAGTGTGTTTCTAAGGCAGACCTCAGCCTTTATTTGCCTTCAAAAAATAATAAACTGTAAGCATTGCCGGGAAAAATTTGGACCTATTATATCTCACTCTATCCAAACATGGCAGCAGGCTGAAAAATGTGGAAATTGGGATGTGAATTGGCATACACATATACCCATTTTCAAAAATAAGTTACTTTGTTTAGGGCGTAAACCAGGGCTATTCAATTGCAAATTCAATTGGGCCAGATTTTAAAAGTAGGAAATGTAGATGGGCTAGACAATGTCAGCAGCCTATTTAAAAATCTGTTTATTAGCTTTTTGGTAATGACAAATTTTTAACGAACACAAACAAATGTAGTGAAAACAAGCAGTGTTTATTGTTTCATTTTTGAAATAAAAAAATATTTTTGGTCGCATATCTGACTCAGACACATCACAAAGTGCAGAAACAGAATAAAAAAGAGCTATCAGTGCACAGAATTATATAAATCATAACAAATAGCAACGGCACTAACCAATAACACACTCTATCTCTCTCTACCACTATCTCCATTACGCTCAAGTGCTTGTTTCTGCTACAGTAGGAAGCCTGTGAGTGGCAAAAACAAGCAATTTTAGTGGACGTTATGGAAATACTGGTAGAGCGAGATAGAGTGTGTTATTGGTTACTGTCATTGCCACTTGTTATGATTGATATAATTCTGCGTATTGATAACGTTAGCTCATTTTTTTTCTGTTTCTGCACTTTGCGATATGTCTGGGTCAGATATGTGAACCGAAACATTTTTCCATTTCAAAAGTGAAAAAATAAACATTGCTGTTTTTTTTTATTACATCCATTTGCATTTGTTTAAAATTTGTCACTAGATTTTACATAGGCTGCTGAAAATGTCTGGCCCATCTACATTTCCTGGTTTTAAAATCTGGCCCAATTGAATTTGTAATTGAATAGCCCTGCTCTACAGCTCAAATCAGCGGTGTGAAAGGAAATACAATTGGCACTGGAGAAAGTTAAATTAGGTTATATAAGCCAGGTTGTGAAATAACGTCTGTATGCAAATGTTCATACAATTTCCAAGATAAGGTCTACATTGTTTTCTTGTGGCAGTTTTTGACATTTATAACTGATGTTTCATTTATTTATTGCAGTTTATATGTTTTTTATTTATCTATTTATTTATTTTATTTATTTACTTATTTAATTTTCAGTCTTGTTTTGGGGTTGTCTTACCAGTGTGCCATCCAGGGTGGGAGAAGGGAAGGAAACTTTGTAGACTGGAGGGGTCCTTTGTCAGGCAGTTGATGCATATCATAATATACATGGATAAACAAGAGCACCATGTTTGCATGCTTATGTTAAAATGCTGTTATTTTCAATCTAGCCTCCAGTACTGAAAAATAAAAATTTGATCACAAAAATAATAATAATAATAATAAACCAAGCCATTTTTATAAAGAACACACTCTTCTTGCTCAGGTTTGTACATACAGCTAAGCTTTCAGTCTGCTTTCAATATTGTTCCACAGCAGCTGGCAAGCTACAACACACACCTGGGTAAACACACTTTGCTCTAGCTCTTGTCCTGTCCGCTCTCTTTATAACAGATGAAGATCAGTGGCTGTTGTAGGGGCCTTCGTTTGTCTTCATTCAGACACAGGGCTTGGCTCCAACCGCAGATCAATCTCACTTCAACAGCACTGTCCATCTAGACACCAGAGGGACGCCACTGCGAAAGGCCCACCCAAAATCCCTCCAAATCCTCCTGGTGCAGAGCAAGCAGGACTCACAGCAATGCGCATTACCTCAGGAGGCTGACATAGCCCAGCCCCTCCGCTCTGGACTGGAGGGCCCGTTTACAACCAGAACTTTGATTGTATCAGCTCTGATGATGTCAGCCTGCTCTGCTGCTAACAGCTTTTTGCCACTCTCTCCCAATTCCGCCTCTCACTCTCTATGTCAACTCTGCCAGCAGATTAATCCATGGCTCCCCACCACACACTCATCACTTGCTCTGCAACAGGCACAACCTCATACTGCCAAGAGCAGGGTATAAGCTATTAATGTCGCACCTAGATGAAATTTACATTGTGTAAGCTGCCCAACATCCCTGTTTGGTTCAGCAATTTATTTCACAGTATTGAAAAGGCCTGCTCCTGCTTTGACCTTCCCTCAATTGCAGCATGGGCATCCAGATGCTGGTGACTTAACCCCTCGCCTGTAAAACAAGAGTAAGAAAAACACCCTGGTTATGATGACTATAATGGTCTCGTTCTCCAAGGGAGCAGAGGCTTGGCTGAGGCTCTTTGTGACTACAGTGGGCCAGCGGGTATTAGCGGTTACTGTAAAGTTTTTTTGGGGTCCATTTAGTTTGGTATCAGACCAGTATGCCTCCACTGACCCTTCCTTCTCTGTCGTACCCCTTGCGGTCCCCCCTGCTGTTACCCCTCAGAGTGGGGAACTCCATGTTAGGGGTTTGTAGATCTCACCGTTATTTATTTATGAGTGTTTAAATGCCACAGCACCCTGGCAGGGACTTTAATGGAGGTGAGACACTCCCATGTTGCACTACTCCCCTCAGTAAAGTTTTACAGCGTCCCACCACACTCTCCAGAGAGTCCAGGGGAAAGTGACGCCATAGCCTAAGAAAATACTCTGTACTTATGCCTGGGCTGACACTGGTGTAGCTGAGTTGGGGGCTGTTAGGTATCTTGAAACTGTGAAAGTGTGCTTTTTGATATTGCTTTTCTTTCAAGCAGCTCCAAATGCTGCTGTAGTCAGATATCACACCATTACAGCAAAAGTAAGCTGCTAAAATGCAGTCAAAACAAAGGATTGAACCCTCCGTTTGATAGTAATTATCACAACATAATGTCACTCGTGTAACGTTTCTCTCTCGACTCGTGCTAATCAGCCCAGCAAGCCAGTTGTATCTGTCAGGCTTCACCACCACTGCAGCTAATGGATCCACACTTTATCACATTGATTCTCCATGTAAAGCCGTCCCCCTGTCAACCCACCCACCTTTCCCCCTTTCCTCATATGGTCTTGATGAGATCCAGACCCAGTGTGGAAGCATATTAAAGTGGCCCAACAGTGTCAGCAGGAGAGCTAAATGGAAGGTAGTGAAATCTTTTGAACCTCTGTTACATTATAACAGTTCTAAACACATCCAGCTGGGTCCAAAGTTCAGGGAAGACATAAAAGCACCGTTGCATGTTACCTTGGAGGATGATAATAGCCGAGCACCACTAAAACTACTAAGACAGTCCACAATCAAAGGGCCCAGAGGAAGGACTCCCCGCACTTCTTACTGGCTGCTAATGGCCTGTGTGTGTCAGAGACAACTGATCTGACAATCGTTATATCTCCTATAACACACACTCTGTGCATTATTAAGAGAGGGAACTTTTTCGGTGTTAGTGATTAAACTCCATTAACTTTGGGTTAATTAAAATACAAAAGACTTAGAAGAACAGTAATTACCCTGTACCAGCCCGGTAGGTCACCCTTAAAGCAAGTTACAGCACACTGATCTTGATGGGAGGCTTGTTGTATCGTGACTTCATGGCTGCCAGACGTCTTTGCATACTTGTTTTACAGGAGTTGGACTGCTGACATCGACAATATTCCTGATTCTGTCTATATTACGGAGGAGAGGAGCAACAGAGCTGGACAGATATAGTAGAGTAGGGCCAGACAGTATACGCTGTGTGTGTATGTGTGTGAGTGTGTGTGTGTGTATGTGTGTGTGTGTGGGCTCCTCTGTGGCGTTTCAACCACACACGATAAATATGAGCTTGTGGCGAGGCCGTGGTGCCCCAGGAATGCTCACATGTGGTCGAGCGGCTCTCACCACCATTGACAAGAGAGTTAGATGGCTTTTGGTCATCAAGATTCCTGGTGGGGAGAGCTACATAGGAGGCCATTTGACTTCAAGACTTGAGGCCGTGGTTGCCGATGCCAGTTTCCTTTCTGGCTCAAGTCTCTTACTGAAGCGTGTTATTTGTTTACTCCAAACTCTGACGAAGAAACCAATCACACTATTGTTTACTGGCTGACTGATCTCGGTCAGGGCCAAAAATGCACTTAATCACCAGTTACCAGCATCTGAAACAAACATGGAATGACATGGCAGACAGCAACATTTCCCAGATCAAGTGTAATTCTATGAACGTCTTTTCATATTTATTTATACAACTTCGAAATGCTCTCACAGCCTCCACGAGGCCGAAGTTAGCTCTGACATAGCTATCTTGGCCCAAAAAGTAGGATTTAGGCAAAAAATGAACAAGTAAGGAAGTTTGGGAATCTGAGTGAGATGCCAAACAAAATATGAGCTCCGATAAGATCAGTCATAGCAGTAAGAACATTAATCAATAAGACATTCAAACCCAGAACCAGCTAGACTCACCACGCCAGCTATCTGTAGACACTCCTCAGTAGTTTGCTGGTATTTTGATGTAACTGGACAGGACATGACCTGCCCCTCCCAAGCCATAAAAGGATTGAACATGTCCAAACCCATCTACTCCATCAAACTGGCCAAGCCAGACAATACTAACAATATGTACAATGTGTGAATTGATGCACAGCAGAAAGTGTTTTGTAGCTGTCATCCTTCAAAAAAAGAGAAACATTCATCCTGATTGATGTTGCAGTGATTGTGCCGTCTGTTATTTTAATATCAATGGTCTAGAGAGATAAAGACAAAGTAATTTGTTACCCTCAGCAATTGTGCCAAAAGATTTATATGGATCTATTATTCATACTGTAAGCGGACATTTTCAAAATGATGCCTGCTCCTTAAATAGCTATTCGAATCAGAGCTCATAAATAATACACCGACTGGAATTTGAAAATTGCTCCACAGTGCTTCACAAGCAGCAACAAGAAAATAATTACCAACTAATTGAGTCACTTATGCTGTGTTCAAGCTATTAAACCCTTTTCTACCAAACCGCAAGAGTTTAAGGAAGGAGTCAATGTAAATCACGAGACTATGAAACGCTCACTCCTTCCACACATCCGTCATCGGAGACCAATCTGTTGTCTCCCATAACTTCATGGCTGACAAGGGTCATTCGCCTGAGGCCACGACAGAGACTATATCCCCTCTCTGGACAGATGCAGTGGCATAAGGGGGGCCCGGATGCCCCCCTCTCCTCCTGCTGACCTCTCCCTCTCTTCCAGAGTCTGAGAAAGGGTCCCGAGGTTGAGAAGGTCCTGGGGACTGGACACATTGCGGCATTAATTACACACTCAGTTACCATTGAGCCTAATGTTTGGCCTCCCCCCCTGGGGTTAACTCCTTCCTGACAAGCGGGGAAAGTAATGGGGCCTCCGTGGCTCGTTTGCCAGCAGTCAGCCAAGACAGCTCCTCTATGTCCTCTTCCGCGCCCCTGTTCTCGCTGACTGACAGCAGCTAAATGCTTCAGTCCTGCGTTGCTGTGCGCGGGGATCACACACACAGGGAGGAGGAGACGGAGATAATGGGAGGTGTGAGGCGGTGGGTGACAGGCGGGGACACTTCATCCCATCAAAGGCTTTTGCTGGTCGTCTTGCGCAAACAAAGAGGCTTTTTTGGAGCGTTATCTATCAGAGGCTTCTCCTGCTGACATCCTTACTGCAGCCGTCACTGTGATTGGCTGAGGAGACGGAGAAAGAAGAAAGAGCGTGCAGCGACAGGATATCCCCCCCAGTTAACAGCAAAGTAAACACAGTAGAAAGAGAGAGAAGGAAGTCTACCTCTGTCACACAGACTCGAGGTGAGCTGCTTGCAGATGTCCTTCAATGTATAAAAGATTACTTCCCCTGAACTTTGGCAGGGCTGGCGTTCTTCTCCAAAGCGCTGCTGGCTACAACTATAATCACAAATGTCTCTGCCTATTGCTGAAGTAATCCGATTTCTGTTGACAGGGGCTGTAGTCGGTAATCTGAGAGGAGAGTACTTACAATATCAAGGCTTGTGTTTCGTTTGATTAATTCATAGCCTACAGGATCTGTGAGATAGAGGGAGAGCGCAGCATGAGATCATGACCCTGGAATCCTAAACAATAACCATCTGTGGTGAACCGTGTTGAGCTCTACACGACTCTCGCTTTTTCCTCCCTCACTTCCTTTTACTTCCCTCATTCTGTCTTGCAAGCTAACACATTAAAACCCACACACACTCACACACCTGCAACAGCAGTTTTGCATGTACAACCAACCAGCCATGTACTAAAAATATGTCATGACATGCACACTGTTGAAAATAGCATACTTCTGGGCCCGAGGCACATATCACCATAACACCTGAGCTAAAACAGAACCTCCCTGAAACTCCTGTGTACACAGTTCTCTGCCTGAATCATCCTACAAGCAAAGTCAAGGACAAAAATGGTCCTGATTCACTTTTCCTTTTAGAATATCATCTAATTTAACAGTTACTTAAGTATAATCAGCTTGGCAGCAGTGGTTTACCCTGCGAGCTATTAGTGTTAACAGCAAAGAAAAATAATCCCAGTCCCATGTCGGATTTAATGAATGCGCTCACTGTACTGGGAAAATGTTTCTACATTCTACAAGCTTGAATCTGACATTTTAAAAGAAAGATGGTCTGAATTAGGCGTTTGAAGAATTTCTCTTCTTTGCTCCACACAAAGAAAAACAACATCTCTGTAAATGTCAGAGCTCTTCCAGCATCTCCTTCATTGTTGAGAAAAAGTGACGTGGTTTGTTCTCTTTCAGCTGGTTGCCACAGGGCCGAGAATGATATATGAAGTGTTACTTTGCGGACTATTTTTAACTTTTCCGAACTAATGTTCAGACGTCCCATCTGGACAGGGTTAGGGGCAAGGCAGTACATGTTCTTTGCCATTAGTTACAGTAACAGACACCGTGAGCTCTCCTCGAAGGTCAGAAAACAAACATTTTACTTGTTTATGTGCCATGGCACGATGAGCACAGCTCGGTTAACAATTTTGAAGAGGTGACGCATGACTGTTTAATAAGCTTGGACAAAGTTATGTTAAATGTAGAAGATAGTTTTAAAAGCCACAAACAGCACTTTCTGTCCATAAAAATGTAGTGAAGCCTCAGCAAGCCAAGACTGTCTGTTAGATTATCAGCTGAGAATAAACCATGTTGTGTTTATGTCCAATAAAATATCATATCTGGCTGTGCAACAGGTCTTCCAAACTGTGTCACATTTACATGCTTAATGCTATAACTCCCTATGAGCCAGAGATTTTGTATTTACAGTATGTTAACTATATGCCAATAAAAGATTTTATATCAAAAATAAGTAGACAAAGATTAATTATACTTTATAGCAGTTTCAAAATATAGTACCCTTTTTAATAAACCAGAAGAAAAGAAAATGACACAGTTCATAGAAAGATAAGGGTCAAAGTCAATGTTTACACCACTGGGGACAAGAATATTCAAAAGATACACCCAGCATGTTTTTCTGTTTAACAATAATGCATTTGATTACTCCAAATCTTGGTATAATCATTCTATTTGTACAGGAATGAAATGGCTTGGTCAGCATTAATGATGTGTGATGTCAAAGGACAGGTGACATTTTTACATGGAGCTGTTTTGTATGCCTTTAGAGCATGCTTCTGTTTGACTACATAGTAATTGTTATGTGGTCATACAGGAATATAAATGATATGTTCAGTGCTGCTTGAAGTAATGCCGTTGACAACTTTTTTTTCTTGATCTGTGGTGCTTTAATGTTTTATAAGCTATATTACATTGTACAGAATTGTAATTTCCATCTTGGGCGTAGGCACTTTTGAGCAGGGTTTAGATGGTATGGAGAGGAAAGTTTGAATGGAACAGGAGATGCCTACAATTCTGCTTGAGAAAAAATACACTAGGATCACCATAGATGGATAATGCAAATTTTAAATGTGTCACTGTTTGTAGACAATAGTCTTTCTTACATTTTTATAGATATATAGATATATTATGTAAAGTCTTAGTCTCTTAGTTCTTATATATTTTCCCAAAAGCAAAATTTTCTATACTTCTTTATATCTCTGAATTCAGCTGTCATGAGTGCATTCTCAGTGAAATCAGAGAGGTCTTTATGTGTGTATATGTTAAGTCTATTTCACTAAACAGGGTTGGCAACTATGGGGTGTTGTCCTCCCTGGGTATAATAAATATAGCTCAATGTATAATCTTTGCTAATAATCAAGAAAATATGTTTTTTTTGTCTGATAAAAATGAATATTTTTATGTCTGGAGACCAAATTAAAAAGTACTGAAAGATCATAATTGATCAGCAGTAATATACCTTCTGCATGCTTCTGGTACAGTGAAATATTTGACAGAATGAGATTAAATGAGTAATTAAGGGTTTTTTCTCTCCTGAGCACCTCACATACAGATTTCTAAAATTATGTGACCTTCAGCTGGCGCCCAAAAGCTTTGTATTGGCCTTCGACTGAACAGGATGAATGACCCATGTAGGATGGCCTTTACATAGCGGGACTGTCCAGCTATCAGCCTGGGATCTCCAAATGTTTATGCTTCAAGGGGTGTGTCAGGATGAGAGTGTATGGCGGAGATTCCTTGAGAGAAAGGGAGGTACACCCTGCCTCATGGCTAGAGTTGAATACTTATGTCAAGTGAAGATACACTGCTGAACAATGCAGCAGCAACACCGGCTCTAATGAAAAATGTCCTCCTGTCTGCAGCTGGAGCAGAAGTGGCCCCTCAGAACTACTCTAATACACTAGATTTCCATTCTGGTTTTTTTTGTTTCCAGGCTAACCACAAAATCCACAAATAACTCTATATTGCACGTAATGCATTTTATCAGCACAATATTCTCACTTCATACCTCTATTTTTGACTTTATAGTGAAAAAGGGTGTTCCCTTGATTATGGTTATACAGCGAACAATAACTGGAGTTAAGTTTCCCTCTGTGCCCTTTGAGTCTCAAATACCGTGTCCACCGCAGAGAAAGCCTTAGGTTTTCAATTACACTCTCAAAGTGGTCCCTGATCGCTCCCCCTGACACAGGTGGTGGGATGTAGTATGTGGAGGGGCAAACCTGGTGTTCCATTTAAGAAATATGTGGGAAAAACACACTCTGCGCCCTATTTGTTTTGAATGTTTTATGGTTACAGATGTGACTCATACTGCACCAACGTCACTCCAAACTAACAATGTCTCTGCTCCTCTAACCACTAATTACAGCAGCTAAGCTCCTCGTCAGAAGTAGGACTAATTAACATGTAGCGTAACCAAAGAATACAGTTGGCCGTCATTACACTGTGCTTCACACATTATATTGTAAATATAGAACTTGGTGCGAAGACTTATTAGGCTTATTTTCATGATGTGTCTCTAAAAGCTTTACAATATCTCAAATGACGAGACAATTAATGAATAGTTCTTCAATAATATCACCTACTTTTTCTGTCACCTTGCGGTTGGCACTTGCCCGGGTGGCCCCACATTACTTTGGGGGGTCTTGGGGTACACAATATTATAAGGTCCCACCCACCCTTCTCTCACTCCAAACTCATCTGTATTACATGTGTTATTTGGGGGTGCAGTGAGCCACCAAAGTAGAGCACAAACCTCCCTCTCAAGGAGCTTTGTGTTGAATAGAAAAAGAGTAAGAGACACAGAGAGAGAGAGAGAGAGCATTGTGTCTGGACTCCTAAACCAGAGAACCATGCTGCTCCACCAGGGGACTCTGAAGGGGAAGCCCACACAGCAGGAACAACAGTGCAGTACAGCATGATGGGAAAACATCCACAGATTGATTTTCATCAGTTATAACAGACACCCAGAAAAAAAAAGAGAAAGAAAAACACTGACATGCATATCATACTTAAATCTGGCTGGCTTCCTTTGCGATATGTCATGTGTAAAGCTATATCCTGTGGTTCTGCCTGGTGGTCAGGCTGAGTGTCTGTGGGGGCCCCCAAGTCCCTCACCAAGACTTGGAAGCAGACTACACACTTTACCTTGGACAAGCAAAGGTCAGTGGACAGAGAAGGGATCGTCCCTTTGGCTGAGAAATCATTTCCGTACTTGAGGCCTTGATCTACTTTTCAAAACCTGAGGGAATGTGTGACGAAATTTGCTTTGCCATTAACATGCATACAGTGAGCATCTACTGCATGCATACACTTGGTCTAGACTTAAATAAGCAATATAATGTGCGAGAATTTATGGCTCACTACCAATTTTGTGGTCCGCTCCTCTTTTTTTGTCAACATTTGAATATCCTCCTTCACCTTCACATGCAGATAAGATTTTAAGCCGAAGATCCAAAGATATATATGTATTCAGGAATAAACCCATAAATCTTACACATTTGTCCAGATGAACAGCACATAGTATAAAAACAGTGAAAACTGCCTCAGAAACTGACCCCTTAAATAGCAGCAGCGCCCTTTGACCCCTTCCATCCTGACACAGGAACACACTTCTAGACGCGCACAGAAATGCTCACTTCTTAACCTCGTTAGTAATTAGGATTCATTAGAAATTGGAAATTTAATTAGTGGTTTAAGTTTGTCATTGGGGAGCATTTCCTCTGCTTGAAAGCCAACTGCACAGCCAATGTGGTGTCTTGACGCCTGTTAGCAGAAAGGATTTTGAAATGGAAATGCTGTTACGGTCGTCTTCCACACCCTTCTGTCATTTGTCTTAACCAAACCCGCCCAGAAATAAAATTACCCAAATGCAAGGGGATTTTCTTTTTTTTTTTTTTTACCTTTTCTCTCTTATACTCTTGTACTTCTTTTTTGCAAGTGGAAAAGCAGCACGCTTTGCGGAATTCAGTCGCCCACGCACTCTGTCAGGACACTTAATTCCAATTAGATATTTTTCTTTGCTTTCTTGTTCTAGCCTGTCTGGGCCTCCTGCTTTTATCCCTCCCTCTGCCCTCCCTGCTAACTCCCTCACTGTTGAACTCTCCCCTCCTCTCTCCCGTTTCCTCGCTTGTGTCCTCATTCTCTCAATCTCTATCACAATATGTAGTTTTGTGGACCACAGTTCCACTGCTTTGCTTTCATGTGTTCTCTCATACGCAGATTTCTCACAGCCAGACATCCTGTGGCCGATTTTAAACTTTGACACTGTCACACACAAGACATAATGGCTGTAAAAATGCTGTGGCAAAAACTATTACCGCAGACAAAGCCAAACTGTGTCCATAATGATAAAGCAGGGACTTAGAGGTGGCTTTAGAAGTTTGCAAACCGCTTTTGTTTTGCTCCTAGGGAGTGAATATTTATTAACCTATGGATCCATTTGATTACAGTGTGAGGTCAGCACCGTGCTGTGAAGGTCCTCCTACGCATTCACTAATAATAGCCCAGCTATAGAGTACATACAATACATTTCACCCAGAGCGCAGTAGCCACATGTAATTCTTCATCCAAATTACTGTAATTAAAACATTCCATGATCTTTTATATGTTATTTCTTCCTTTATGTGCTGTTATTTCTTGCCTCTGCTTTCTTTTCATTCAACAAATCAAATAGAGGCTATTAGTGTCACGTATTTGCATTCTGTTTTTGGAAATACTTGCACAGTCTAGCGACATGAATATTTATGCTGACTCATACAGACTACACACAGCCTTATGAGAGTCCAAAAACAGGAAAGCAAAATCCCTCTGTGTTATTATTAGCTTAAGACAGAAAGTCAGTCACATTTCAGTAGAGACGAGAGGGTTAGTTCCCTGAAAGGCTATCGCTGCTAATGCTGAATCCATTTCTCTTTTGTTGCAGGCCCCGGACAGATGATTTAGAGTGCATCTCTTCAGCTTAAATTGCTTCCAAGCAGGGGGTTCCTCTGCAGCGTCCAGCCCATCACTTCACAACTGAGGCCTCAAGTTTCTGCTTCATGTTGCATGGAAGTTTCCAAGAGCCAAGCTATTGTGTGTGTCAGCCACATTTATCATGTACTTGTAGAACTCTGGAAACTTCTGTGTTACAGTTGGCAATTTCACGGCTAACCAATAGAAAATAGAATAACGACAAAATCTAGTATATTCAACATTTTCAGAGATGTATCTTTTGGAGATGGAGAGCTTGCAATTGAATTTGTTATTGAGCAGGCAAGGTTGTGTTTCTTACTATGCAATTGCCTGATGGTGAGCTAAATTAATTTCTATTGGAAAAGCTGAGCACCTCTGGTCAAACACCATCAATTAATCATGTTTCTGGATGGGATTATGTTACTGATGTTCCAGCTGAGGTAGTGAGCTCTGATTAGGACTGATACTCTGGGGACAGATTAGTTCTGAAAATGCATGAGGGTAAAGGTATATTTGCGCTTGTTCATCCTCCAGCTTCAGCTCCACACACAGACTGCCAAATAGTTGGTGTTGAGCAATAGCAGCTACATCGTGCTGTAGGTACCGTGCACCGCCTTCAGCTATGAAAACTACTTACTGCTCACTCGGGGCCAAACCATTCATCGCAGGGAAAAGAGGGATGGATGAAAACATACCCCCTGGTCAAGGAGAGAATACATTCAGTAAGTCAAAAAATCATCAGATTGCCTCCAAACAGAAAACACATCCAGCTCATCCGGAAGATAAAATCTAATGTCGTGCATAGACTGAATGTAGATAGCAGATGGACCTACAGATGGACCTCTATTATGAACTTTCCAGATGACGAAATTTAACCTACAGATTCAAAACTCTCAATTTCAATGTAAAGCAACCTATGTTTAGTGAAATTGCACTGCAGAACATTCATAACGAACATATGCAGGGAAATTTGAACTAGAAATTAAAGAAACCTATGCAATACTTTTTTTTGGTTTCAGCTTGTTAAAAAAAATCATAACAAACTAGAACTAGGAACAATTAAATATAAATGTCCTCCTGCAGCTCTTTATGCAAATAAATGAAGCTAAAAAGGAAATAAGAATGTTTCCAAGGTCCTCTAAGAAGTCTTTCAGGATTTCGGAAGTGCCAGCAGGTGGGATTTTGACTATCATCTCATCTAAATGAGGAACACATGCCTTTATCCAACCATTAGTCTAAAATTGTTTTTGAAAAATGCCCCAAAGAAACTTGTCTCAATACACTTCAAGGAACCAAGAGGAATTGTTGCATTGACAGACGTGTCATCAGAGAAAGTTGGGACCACACAGAATAATCTTTCATGGCTCTTCAAGGACAAAACCATGCGGGCAGGAAAGATCTACAACTGGAAGAGAAGCCTAGCCTTGCCCCCTGCCTTTTAAAAAGCACTCGCTCTCCTTGAGTGTCTCCAGAGTGGGACAGATGCAACAAGGCAAGGCGACCTCTTGGAAGGGTCAAGGAAAAAACACAGGGATGCTTACGGGGGGTGAGTGTTGACCTTACTGGAGGCATCTATCATTCACTGAAGATGTTGGCACTTTACCAGACACACGAATGCACATGCCCCAACATGCATAAAGAAATTACACACACACACTCACACACACACACATACACACTTGTCTATCCTCTTCATGACAGGAGATCTCTAATGAATGTGGCTCTCAGAAGACCCTTGAGAGGAAGCAAGGCCACTCTCACTCCTACCAGTGACTCTGCAGGGCACAGAGAGGCCCTCGCACGTCTGCATTTCACAAGATAACCAGATTGAAAAGCCGTCCCCAGACAAGTGTGCTCTGTCAAAGGCTGAGGGCCGTTTTTATGTCTCCCTGTCGCTGTCTGACGGAAGACGCGGAAGGTTGGCTCTGAAGGAGCGCTTGTTCGCGGCTGTTACAGTCGCTGGTACAGTGATGGGGCCCTTCATCTCGACAATACCCACATTATCCTTCTCTCCCTTTCTCTGCCTCTACTGATGTGCACCAGGCACTCTGTCTTGATATCCAACACACACTGTCAGCGTGTTATGGCCCCACTCAAGTGACTGTATAAATTCAGATTATGGAAGAATTATTCTGGTCTGTCTGGCAATTAAATACGCTCATGTGTGGCTTTCCAGGGCAGCCAGCCAAGCTCTCATCGGCACCAGTCCCAGTCCGATCTAATTCTACAAGCTCCTCCCTTTGTCTGTGGTAATAAAATTTTATCAGAAGGGAATGTGTCTCATAGGATTGAAACATCTCTTTCCATTCATGCTTCCTGCAACCTTCAGCACAACAGCAAAGGCAGCGAGGATCTCTTTTGGTCCGTGTGGCTGTGTTGGTAAATCCAAACAAAATGAGACCATCTCACAATCACACAAAAAATGATGTCCAATTCATATAATTGTTATTTAATACTCATAGTGGCTTATTCTCCTGAGAGATATAACGTTAAATTCTCTGTCCTGACTCCTCTCTCAGAGAGAACTTTCTGGTGAGTGTAATGAGCGGCTGGCGGTGGATGAAACACAGTAAGAATCTATTAAAGGGCCAAGTGGATATTCTGAGACATGGTGCAGGTTACCCATGGTCTCTGGGTGTGTAGAAGATACATGTTTATTTTGGAGTTGAGTGACAGTGAGCGCAGCGCAAGGCAGAGACTTCAGAGACGAGAGACATCACGTCAGAGCTCTCTTCACCACAGTGGGAGCCACTAACGAAGGCTCGCCCCAGCCGACACCAACTGCTCACAACGTGCACACACACACACACTCGCACACCGTCGCCTTCAGAGGGGACCCACCACCCTACAGCGGAGCCTGGCACCTCGCCAGCAGAGAGGGAAAAGAGGGTTTTAAGTGCGGAGCCTGGCCCGGCCTCATCCAAAACGCAGAGACCACTTAAAACACATTCCTCCAGCTCTTTAACACAGCGGCTCAACAGCTGAGGTCCTCCAAACTCTGTTAAGCTGGTTGGGGTCGGTGTGCTGAAGGCTGATACAGCATGGGGGGCTTTGGGAATAAGCTATTACCTTAACCACAGGAAGTAGGTGAAATATGATACTCAGTCATTTCACCAAACCTCCTGATGTACATGTTCATGCAGGAGATTTTTTTTTTTTTTTTGCTAAAACTTGATCTATCACTGTCACCTCGTTAACAACACTGGCAACGAATCATCAGAAGAATAAAATTTGACAGATGATTAACAGTAGGACATAGAAAGAGAGTGACTTGTAATCTCAAGAGACTGATTACAAAGCAAGACGCCACCCCTCTGGCACACAATGTCCTCATGCTTTTTATTTATATACATGACAAGTAGAAGCTTGCCATGTACATATGGATCCATATGTACTTACCTTGCAGCCATCAGATTTGGTACACCAACATAAAAATATCACGCAAGCATTTATACTGTAGGTGCCTCTCTATTACACGTGATATTCAGTCTTGCGTTGTACAAATGAAATGTTTTGTACGTCATTCATTCCACAATGAAAATGTGGATGATGATTATTGTAGGCTATTTAGTTAGCAATAAAAAAGTAATACATGTCACTTAAAAGGCTAAAAGTTGGATAATGTTTTAGTTTTTAGTTTCTGTGCTTCCGCTGTGATGATAATAAATGTCTAGAGAGGACATTTTTTTAGGTTCAACATCTAATGAGCTATTACTTTTGGCCAGATAGATTCCTTCAAGACTAAATCCTTCCTCTGAATGTTTTTTTTTCTTCAGTAAAGACACCAGTGCTCCATTTGTAAAGTAAAGTACACAACATACACATAGTTACAGCAAGTTTGGACTGTAAATGATTGTGATCATAAAAGAAAGTACCCTTGTGAAGGCTTCAAATAGAACATTCCAGTGAAACACCTCTATCGCCACTGTTATTTTACTTCCTTATAAAACATCTGGTCTCACTTTGCGGTTGATTATTACAGAGCCTTACTTGTAGTGTCATGTCAGACTATTTAGTCACATGAGGACAAACAGAGAGGACAGCAAATTTCCATCTTGTTAAGGAACCAATCTAATGATCTAAGGTGACCACGGGGTATAAATAGCCTCTTCCATTGCTCACATGAACTCATAGTACATTGACTATATGAAGGAACCGTTTCGTGGTGAGCACGTTGATGTTCGGTGAAAAAAAAGGAATAACTGAGGTCGCTATCTAAAAGAAAAAAAAAAAGAGTCCCTCTGGTTAATCTGACAGAGGTGGTGGTTATTATGAAGAGGACAGATAACACATGGGAGCATGTGGAAAGAATCACAATCACAGACTCATACACACGCAAGCACAGGCACACAAACTTCCTGTCACAAACACTTATTCCACACACTTAAACACATGCGATATGAAATTTAACCCATCCAAACACATCCATACACATCAGCACTTTTATATCCAGCTTTACCGCACAACTCGCCTCTTACACAAACAAACTCTGTTAACTCTTTCTCCAAGATACATACTGTATGGTCATTTGCGCGCACACACACTGACACACTGGCCAGTTTTTTTTTTTTTCTCTCCTGCACTAGAGCATGGACAGGCCAAAGCTCACTTTTCAAGAGGGGATGCTTTGAGTTCCAGAGGGGTGCACATGAAAGAGCAGCAGAATATAAAGGAGTGCCCAAGGATACACTGCAGCGCTCAATGTGAGGACAATTTAGCCCTGATGGAAAACCTGGATCAAAGGCCTGGCCTCCATAATTGCACATTCCCCAACAAACACTGTGCCATTTGAAGAGTGGGCCAGACCTCCGGACTCCTGAGACCTGTTCCTGTGCGCAGACACAGGCAGCCCCATTCCTTTCACCTTGCTATGTTCTCTATCTCAATGTCTCGCTAAAAGATTAGAGAAATGCTTTCATTCCAAAAGTGCTCACAATTTCTCTTTGAATGTCAAGATACTGACCGAGGCTGAGGCAAACAGCCCTCCAGGTTTCTTCCACATTTTGTTAAAGGTCAGCAAGTCATGGTTACCATTGCGGTGAGTCATGGTGAAAAATGAAAAGACTCATATTTATTTTTACTTGATGCACTTTTACTTGGTGTACAGTCTGTATTGCTCTTTTGTGGGGTGAACTTTAGGTTGTAATGTGCATCACCAAAAAGGACATCTAAGTGTTTTGGTTACATAAGAAGCTTAAATTAATGACTGCTCTCCTCTGCTGAGTCTCCAAAATAAGCTCCTGTTTTCCTGACTAATTCTAATGATATTAGGATGATCTGTTTAAAATCATGGGTTTATCTTTATGAAGGAATCCGTTGTGCGGAGGGTATAGCTTTGCTAGCTCCCTGTCCTTACCTGTAGGAGATGGTGGGACAGGAAATTGTTTTAAAACCAAAAGTTTCTTCCTCCCTTGAGCCCTGTCCACACGTTTATTTTCTTCCGCATGCAAGTTCAGCCACCAGAATGCAGTTTCAGAGCTTGTAAATCTAACTTGGATATCTTCACTCTGCTGCAGGTGGGAGACCTCTGGATATTGTGGAATGTCTTGGCGCTGCTGCGAAGGAAACCATCAGTAAAAAAAACAACTATCTCTTTGAGTTGTAAATATTACAAGTCAGCTCGGGTAATAGTCAAGAAAAAATGACAAGTTTTCATGCTTTAGGACTGATAGATTTTGTGTTGTTTCTTAAACCCTTTTGGTGTAAGACATTTTCAGTATGTTTATCACCACAAATGGTAGAGAAGTCATTGACCTGGGTTTTTGTTTGGTCTATTGTTGTCCTACTATGATGCATTCCATAAAGAACTTCCTTTTGCGCTGTCACTATCCATTAGGATGGATGCACTGATGTATGCACCAAATCTCTCCTAACACTACACAGACAGCGGCAGAAAACCAGCGTGGTTGAGCAGACACTGACAGTTCTGTACAAGAGAGCCTGTGAGTGCTTACTCTAGGACTTCTGATGGTTTTATGTTGCGTCTAGACTTTAATAAGTGGTTGTGTTTTCCTGAAAGCACACCCCAAATCTCCCCTGAAAGTCCTATGGCGATGCTTTAGTAATAAAATACTATATGCATGTGTTGTTGAGCTGGACTCAAATAAACATGCTCCTAATAGACCCAGCTGTGGTCAACCTACAGAAAGAGCCTTGTCATCACAAATATCACCCCATTTCTATGCTTTTTTCTGAATTTTTCTGTCTGTCACTACATTCTTGTGCATACTTTGAAGAGGTTTCTATTAAGTGGGTGTCACATTTGGAAATACTAAATGTAGAAAACATATAGAACATAACTGCTTTCATCCAAACCTATGTTTTTAACTTTTCAATCCTGATCTGGACCACATGGCTGTATACAAACCTGCAATTAATATTGGGCAACTGAAATCTGACCTTAGTAGCTCTGGTCTGTTGTTTTTTAGATTTAAAAGGAGATTGTGTAATTTTTGAAAGAAGAAACAACACTTTCTTCTTCTTATAGACAAAATCTTTAACTTATAACTTATAACTTAACTTATAAACAATAAAACACAACCTTTGCTAAACTGAATTCAGGTGTCAGCTTTAGTGGAACAGCCTTCTTTGGTCTTGAATGACCAGTAGGTTATGGTGGCTAATATTAGCAAACGTTTGTTACATCTTACCATTCACTGGCTTTGTCACTCTTATCCACTTGTGCTACTGTTACATCAGGTTTAGCATTTATTGTTATCCCACAATTGTCACTTGTATCCATCGCAGCCACTGTTCAGCTGGCTTTAATGATCATTTCAGTGGTGTTCAGCTTTGGAAGAAGAATTATGCAGATTTTTGATGACAAGGACAAAGGTCAGAATACAGCTTTTTTCTGTCAAAGTTCTTGTAAAACACAAATGTGATTAAGTGTTTTTGTTGCTCCTATTGTTCAAGGACAACAAATGCTGTTTCTATTTAAAATTGTGTATGTAAAAAAAGCTAGTAAAATACTAGCTGACTCTTCCATTGAATTATAACCCTCCAACGGTAGTTTATGAATCACTTGGGCCATTAAGATCTAGACACACTGATACACATACATTTACCATCTGTGGCTCACCTGTGATCCGCTCCGATTATACCTGCTAACCAGATGGACCATCAGATAGCTCCTCTCCTGGGACTCTGTAAGCATATAGGCCTAAGTCCCCCATTCAGTATTGACCTATCGTTAACCCGAGAGGATTTTCTCCAGTTGTCAGTGAAAAGCATTCGAGTGGGTCAGATTGAATTTCTCCTTTGCTGACATTCAAGTTCAAAGCAATCATGTCAAGTATGCAGAAAGGTCCAAGAAAATAACCAAATTTAAGAGCTGGTTTGAGCATTTTTCAAAAGAACCATGATGGGGATATGATGAAGCATAATGATCATTTCCTTGCCGCTCTATGCTTTGAGGAGAAAAGGAAAAAAAACATAGACGACTAAGCATGTCCAAGTTTTATTCCTTCTTGGCTTCAGTAAAACCTGTTGAGGTGCTAATAATAAGACACAGACTGTCCACAGACTCGGTTTTGACAAGTCCACAGTCTCCATTTCACTCAGAGGGTAGATCACTGTGGAGATGAAAGCAGGGAGGGGAAAGGGGGGGCCTTTGGTGTTAATCAGGTGCTGATTGGCAGCATGGGAGCCTTTAAGAGGTTGGAAAACCAGTGGAAAGGATTATTATCCCTGAACACCACAGCATTTCCTCCTGATTGTTCAGTGGTGGCACTTAGATCAGGTCAAAGATCTGGTTTCACCTTCATTCTCGTTTGTTCAGGGGTGTACTGGGAAGGAAATTCACTCCTGGTCTTATCCGCTGGGACTGACCCAGGGTGGGTTTGCTCGGATTGGTTGTGATTGGCCAGTATGCAGCACGCTCTCTTGCACACCCCGAATGACAGGCACACAGAGAGGACTGATAAAGAGACAGACAGGGCTGGTAAAAATTGATTTTTTGACAGTCCACCGACCCAAAAACGGATCTTTTGACATACCTCTGTCTCAGTATGCCCAATGGCCAGTACACTACTGCCTTCTTTGAGAGATCACTCTTTCTACATTTCTTTACAGTCAGACCGATGTGAAAATTAATTTTTGCTAAGAAATTTTTAAATTTCAAATTTTGAACTCACAAAAAGAGGAAATTTAAATTTTATTTATTTCTCAGCAGTGATAGTCCCCATATTTTACCATTCTCCATGGGGCAGGAACTTATGGCTTCAACTGACGGTGGTGCTACTGGTAATTTGGTTGTGGTTGGCGTATCTGTGCGGCTAGGCTCTAAAACTTTCTTATCTCTTCAGTTAATAACCACATAAGCAGTTAACCTTTGAGGCCAACGTTGCATCCATTGCTTAGCCCCAGCTGCGATTTTAGTTTTACTACCTGTGTTTCTCCCTGACTCTATATGTTACTCAGTGTCATTATATGAATCACGGGTTACCATCACACCTGAACCCATGAAAGAGAGGCACCTAACACTAGCTAAATCCCTGCTATTGTATGATGTGGAAATAACAACACTGAGCGCGCAGAAACTGCCAATGACAGGTGTTGAAAAAACAGGAACGTAGAGTAATGTCTGGCAATCAGTCAATACAGACTTAACAACACAATGGGTCCTTCCAAATGTTGAATGTTATAAAGGAACAGATGGCATTCCTGGTTTCAGTCAAAAATAATGTCAATGTATTTTTTAAATGTATTTGTAATTAAAAGGAAAAAATCACTAATAGAAAGAAAAAAGGACTCAGGGGAAATGTCATAAATGCTCTGTGTGTGTGAGTTGTGGCGAAGGAGAGAAAAAGTATAAAAACTTGCACTGTAGCTTACATGCAATGGGCAGACAGTGTGTTGTTAGCAGTGGTACAGAGTAAAGACCACACCAGCATCAAAACAGACGAAAGTGACGTTTGCAGGTAACTTTAAATCCTAAAAACTGATGCTAACAGCGAATCAGCTATGTAGCCTGCGAACTGATGTTAACTGTGTACCTTTCCTCAGTGAATTTTTGTCTGGTGGCATGTTTTTTGTTCAAAGTTGCATTGCGTGTTCTGACTATGATAGAATGGTGATTTTACTGCAAGTGCGATTTGATTGGCTGTATGGTTCAATTCTGAAGAATTAATGCAAAGTAAGGGGGCGCCACCACGAAAACCAAAAAATGTTAAATATAAATTTCCCTTTTGGGTTCTGATTTTTTTTTCCTTAAAGGAGAAAACAAGACATGTTTTACAGAGCATACATGAATGCTGCAGCTTGAAAAACATGCAATTTAATTTCAGATGGACTTTAACAGTTAATAGCCACTGCTATGCAGGCTTGTTGAAAAGGGGGGAAAATGTCTTGTATCAGCATTTGTAGGATATACAGTTTAACAGGCCACAAAACAGTGCATCTCCTTGCAACGCTGGCTCTCAGTTGTCACTTAACTGCTGCCATGGGAAACACTGACCCAGAGGCTTGAAGCTTAGACACTGTTTCCACAAATATGTTTTATCCTCTTTTGGAAAATCATGTACAACAGCTCATTATTTCCAGCACAAAAAGTAAGGAGAATTCTTCAGTTTGACTTTAAAATCCTGTCTTCAATACCTGCTGGTAAACAATTTTTTTTGCTAACATAATCCTACTGTAAAGACTTATATATCTTCCTCTGCTAATTATCGGTGGGGACAGGAGGATCTCACTCTTTCATACTCAGTCAAAGTCCCTCTCCAATAAATGTGTTCTCAAGATCTTTTAGGAAATGGGACACAAGTTGGCTAATTGGAGGGGCTGTAGGGGTTAAACACTTCCCTCAACGTTACAATCTGTCAGTCCACACCACTGCATGCTGGGACTAAAGCCTGGGCGTGAATGTGGGAGTCCAGCTGAGCCTTCCCAAGGACACTAAACTGTAGACACCCCAGAGAGGCTGCCTCTGCCGCCTCAGAAACTCACAAACCAGCTGTGTGCTGTTAGCCACACACACACATCCATCTTCACACTCCTGTGGCTCTCACTGATGCCTTTTGAATTTATCGTGACTTTACTATACTAAAATCTTATATAAAAATGTGATTTCCCAATCACAACACCTCTCAAATGTAAAATCCCATAAATTCTAGCAAACACATTTCCTCAATAATCGCTGCTCCATTTTCATCTAAACTAATGTCATTCAAGATAGACTGCCAGCAGTGAATTTTCCTCTTCATCCTGTTGGGGCCTCACAGTGATTGAACTCTCATTCGTGTAGCTTAAGTCTGCCTGTTTAACCCCAGGCCCTTACAGGATATGGCATGAATTACATGCACACACCACACTGCTTAGATAGTAATCTTCTGATAATATACAGCCAATTTCCACCCTGTTACATATAGCTGATTGGTGCAGAGTTAGTGGAGTAGTCCACGCCTCTCTCAGTCCCAACGGTACAATACATACAACTATAGCCTTTCATCAAGACACTCTGCATAGTTGCACCTCCCCGCTAATCTGTTTCCCACCCTAATCATTGTTTCTTTTTTAATTAGGCAAACACAGTCCTTTGTATACATAACTGGTTCATTTGTAAATTACACTTTGATTAGTTTACCATTTGCAAGATAGCAATGAAGATGGCTAAGCAGGGAGGGGGCTGTTACATATTTGCTGCTGTCTTTCAACACAAAATGAGGGGTGTTTTCTGCTTTTGGCAGTTTGTTTAACCACTTATATGATTGGATTGCTCATTAATTCACATTCTGTCACATCCCAGCATTAATCTTGTTTTAACTGGGCTTTTAAACTGCCACCCTCAACATCTGTCTAATGATTTAACTTTGACATATTACACAGTGAGTTGTTTTTCTGCCACTGATATATTCTGATACTTTGATGCAATGAATCGTTGTAATTCATTTAAACCAAATTAGTGCTACATGTCATATTAAATTTGATATGGGGAGGCTTGGGCACATTCAATGAGGAGTATGTCTGGGAAGTCAGGCCATAAAAATGTGCATATACTATTTTTTGTGTCTTTTTGAAACCTTAAATTATGGGAGTAAAATGTTTTTTATGTGTAGGAAACCCCAATGATAAGCCAGACTGTTGAGTAAGCCCAACTTTTCACTGTCAGTCAGCAAGATCCTTATCGTTATTATCATTAGTTCCCCCCTGCCCTTTTCCCACCCTAACACACCACTCATCTTGATAAGCTGTCAACTTTGAATCAGCATCCAGCATCAGGCTGATGTAAAGAAATGTCAATCTTTGCTGCTTTTTTGCTTCGCACTGCTTTCTGTGTATGTTATTGTGCTATGATTTTGCAATGCTGCGACCACTAGCCTCAATAGCCACAACGCAGCTGACTGCTGGTCACCACACCTATAGGACACTAATCCACAGGACATGGTTTATGCCACAAAATATTGCAAACATTATCCACATCCGTGTGTTGGGTAAACAAATATTTGAGTGGCCAAAAAAATCCATAAACTATACAGTTAAATATTCAGAGTAGGTTGCAACAAAATTGCAAAAGAGCGCCACTAGCTTTTCTGAAACTCGGGTTCATTATGATATACTGTTTCTGCTCTCCATTTGTCTATATGTTACCCTTATGAAATCATTTCTAATTTTAGTACTTTCTGGTAATACACCAGAACAAAACAAGAGAATGTCTTGCCAATCTGTAAATCTTAGAGAAGGTTAAAAAAAATGAAAAATGCACATAGAAACAGGTGGAAACTCCCTCATTCAAAAGAGATTTTATGGCCGACAGGGGAGTTAGAAATATACACACAGAGTCACAGAGGCACAGATCGTTAATGTCAACTTAAAATTATGTTCATAATCAACTAACTTGCATTGACATTTTGTGGGAAGCTTAACGCTATGATTACATGTTTTATTGTCATGCTGAATTCTCAGTTGTTTAAGAATGTAACTTTTCCTGCATCGGAACGAAACATAGCCAATAAATATAAATCAGATAGTAAATACATTTGGCAATAGAAACAAGTGAATTAAAAATAATTCTTCCTTGAGGGTTGATGTCATATAATGTGTAGTAGTCCTGTTTATTTCTTTTACTTTTTCATTCTTTTATGGTTTTCTTTCTTTGAGTATATGAATAGTTTGACACAGTGGAAGGATGTAGGCCAGCTGTGGTTCTGATCCAGCCGTTCACTTGTGTGGGTCCAGACAGATCAGTGTGAGGGAGGCTTTGCTGCTGAAAGGCTGCTCCACCTAATCCCAGGCTGCATTACTCAACCGGTCCAGTCAAACAGCACACAGACGTGGGGACTTCCCCTTTCCTCTAAAGACGTAGAGGAATACTGTATTGCCTCATACACCACTGAGGTAATATCATTACTTCAACCAAATGCTGCAAAATCTAACCTGAATATCGTCTTAACAGCCCAAACCACATTGTGTGAGAATATATGCAAAGTCAAATTTCTCCTAAGAAATTTTAAAGCATTACCATAATACTTGGACTATTGTAGCATCTGAATAAGTCTCACAGTGGAATGTAACAATGTTTTTCCTGATTGTAACATTAGTCACCAACAGAGCATACTATCTTGATTCTTGCCAAGAGCACTGAACAATGCTTTGAGTCATCTTCATGTTTTTCATCCTGATAGATACCAATCAGACTTTCTTGAGGGGAATCCATCCATCCATCACATGGGTGTGCAGCAGCTCCAGGAGGTATTGTCTCTTGCACGCAACTCTAAAATTACTGCTATCCACAGTTACTGGCACTCTTTCAACAGCTTCAAGGTGTTGAGGGGTGTCATTTATAAAAGGCCCAGAACATTGTGGGTAACAATCTCCATATCTGTTGAAACATGGCTCAGAAAATGCAACACCTGTCATCATATGCAATTCACAGATGGTTAATTGAATGCAAGTGCGGTTCATTTACTCTATTTTTAGGATAAGTAACTTGAGAAAAGAGGTGAGAAGTCACAGTTTGAACACTAATCCTGATGATTTGGACATATCCTTTTCTTCAAGAAGTGTGATTGGATGTGGCTGTATGTACAGAAATAAGGACACATGCAGGTTAATTGTCCTTCAGTAGCTGTATGAGGAGAAGAGAGTGTGTAAAAGTACAAACTGGATCTGCGTTGACATATTTCCCTCGATAGATAAATATGAACTTGAAGCAAAGCGTTGGGTCTATCTCTGAAAACAAACAGGGCCATATATTTCACTTGGAATAACAGAGATCAGCTGTATCAACACTGGTCCTCCTACTGCAGCCAGCCACCTCAAGTGAGAAACCATCGAGTCTGAGAACCGTCCTCTGACCACGTTTGAACAGACATGAGGCAAAGCCATTGTCATTCAGTTGAGTGGAATATTGAACTAATCAGGGTTTGATACCAAGAACTGCAATCTAATCTAATCACCATGATCTCAGCAAAATACTGTTTACTGGAGGAAAATGTTCTGACAAAATTAAAAAAAAGTAAATCTACAAACAGACACAGCTGAAAAGCACTTTATGGCTGCTGTGATTTGATGGCAGTATTATGTTAGCAAGGCCTGCCTAACTTTGCACTCACAAATAATCTAACTGCCTGTTTGCACTGGCACAGCTGTTTGTATTGCCTTTGTTCAGCTGTCTGTGCACTCCCTCCCTTTTCCCAGTCTGATAACATAATACTCTGGGTATGTTTCTAAAGGGTCATAAAATAAGAAGGAGCCGCTATCTACTCTTTGATTGAGCAACACCAGATTTAAACACATCCCATGAACCTGGAACATTTTACTATCCAGTGTTTTCTCTCTCTCATACATCCTGAAGACATGGAGCGTGCAGCAGAGTTGAAAGGCTCAGAGAATTATTTTCTTTTTAAGGCAAAACTCACCCTCTAAGACATTTAAATTTGTTGAGCCTTTGATGTTTAAGATTTGTCACTGAATAACAGTGAGTAGAGACAGCAACCGTGTAAGAGAGCTATAATCTAAAAACACACCTCAGCTCACAGCTATAGCTCACACCTCAAGAATGTTGTCCATAAAATTAATTTACATTATCAAACACATGTTGGAGGAAACTTAAGGCTGCCCAGATTATGTTTTTTGTAACCTTATCTCCAGACAAGAACATTGATGTTGGACGATTTGCTTTTCCCCCCTTTAAATCCATTGCAATGTTTTTAAAGTTCTTGCTTTCTCCAATATCAAGGCATGGGAACTACACTGGTTACAACAGTCTTTGGAAAGATTAAAAATATAGAAATATGATTGAGGTATGTTAAAAGTTAGGCAACTAAATCACTTTGTTTGTGATTGACCAACTCAACCACACATATTATCCACCTCTCTATACTTCTCCCTGTGTTGCCACTGGATGTTTGCAATTGATGTAAAGCATGAGGTGTGGTATCGTCCAATATGGATGTAATTTTTAGGGATGGGGGCTCTTTTTTTTTTAATCCTTTAAACATGTCGAGTAGATGTTTACATTGGGCGTATTGTTCAAGTGTTCACTGCCAATTCAAAAATAGTTCATGCTGAACATGTCTGCAAAACATTAATTGTCAAAGTGTTTTGTTTTCCTTACAATATCCAATAAAATTATGTCAACTAGGGTATGATTAACCTTTTTATGGTTACGTTAAGAGAACTCTAAGCACTCGGATGTGAGCACAGGTGGGTCCATCTGCTGGGCATTTCTGCCTGATGCGCCTCCAACGGTGCCATTGTGCCAGCTGCAGGGTTGTCAGCTGAGAGGTACCCTTCACCAATGTTTCGCTCCTCCTTGTAGGATACTGCAAGGACGTCTCCCTACCGCCCCCTGCACCCAGCCCTAGGATCCTTGCTTTCCCTACAACTTGTTCTTTCTATGGAGCCAAAGCCAGAAACTCCCTTGTTCTGCCTCCCCTTTGAGAGCCTTCCTCAGCTTGGAGCCTGTGGTACCAAGAGACTTCAGGAACTAGCTGGATGTTCCAGTGTAGCTTCTGCAACCAACTTCCACTGGATAGGCGAACACCCTTCACCTTTCTTGTGAGCACACAGCTGCCAGCTCTGTGTACTTTTCCTTCTCTCTCTTACCATAAAAGAGTCAAGCCAGCCATAATGACTGTCCTAGTAGAAGTGGACCAGAGCAACAACTGACAGCAACTGACAGTCGAGGTCACCTCTCATGTTCCCCTCACCTTCAGGTGATAGGAGGGACCACTCCCTCATGCTGCTGCTCTGAGCCTCACCCTCTTGCCTGACAAACTGGTCAGTCACTGTGATGTTACTGGGCTGGCCCCGTTTGCTTCCAGTCTGTGTGCCTCCTGGATTTCGGCTAGCTTACGCAGGACCTGATCATGGCGCCATCCGTACCAGCCCTGATTCAGTGCTGCCTTGCAGCCAGAAAGGATGTGCTGCAAGCTCAGGTTCTGGGAGTTGCAGAGTTGGCAGGTCTCCTCTGAGCTCCTCTGAGAGAGGTGCAGGTTCAGGGTCTGAGAAGAGTATTGTTTGTGGCCCTGATAAGGAAGCTCAGCTTTGCTTGGGGCATCCTCCACATATCCGCCCACGTAACAGCCCTGTTGATCACAGCCTCCCAGGTTGTCCAGCTCCCTTGTTGCTGTTGGCTCACAGCTCTGATTTTATAGCTCTCCCCTTCCATCTTCACAACTTCAGAGATTACAAGGTCTTTCCTTTCCTTCTTTGTGGCTTTGGACTTCATCTTGGGTGTTGTTCCCCATCCAAAACCAGCCCTGCCTGGCTACAGCAATCCAACAATCTCCTGGTGTTTCAGTCGGATAAGGTTAAGGTTAGGGAGAGATCATGGTCTTGGTTAAAAATTTAATAAGTCAAAGCTGACTTGAAGCACAAGAGAAGAACCAGTGAGTTTTCTATTTTTAACCAAACCTAACAACATGTGCAAAACAGAAAGCAAACTCCAGTCTCTGTTGTCTGTGTTTTGCACCAACCCCTATGATTTCTGCACAGTACCTGGATTGGAAAAAGCATTGCCAGAGAATGGAATCTTGGCAACAATTACTTTTCCTACAAAACATGTTTTGAAGAGTAAATTAGCAGTATGTAGTAGAGTTTTTAGATTCACAAAAATTACTTTTTATTTCATGAAAGGTCAAAGAATTATGTCCCGGCAGATGCACCTTTGACTTCACGAAATCAATGTCATTGTCAACACTGTCTGGTCGTCTGTGCCCCATCAGTGAAGCAGCTGCATGAAGTGTTGATTGATGACAGTAAACTCTATATTAGAGCCTGTCTTGTTTCAAGCTTTGGGAGCGAGTTGATAACGTACACACATCTAGACTAAACACATACAGTAAAAGGAAAGGGCACAGATACTCAAACTTAGGGAGCTGTAACCCTCATGCAAGCATTACAGCGTGCTTAGTCACAGACCTGCAGGCTGTCGTCTGGGGGACTCTGTGTTTTGTTTCCATCATCAAAGCTATTGGGTTTGGGGTCTCCTCTCTCCGCCTATCACTCAGCAACACTCATGGCCACTCGGACCCTGAAATTTTACCCCGGGGTGCTGAGAGGAGCGGGCGGAGGGGCTAAAGAAACGCATGTCTCCCTGGCCTTGCTCTGCACTGCCGGGGGTCACTCTGCCATTCTTCTGTTACACAAAAGACTTCTTCAAGTGCCTGTGCGACAATGGCCTTTAGATCACTGGAGCGTAATGATTACTGGTTAACGTGAATGCACTCTGTATTAATTGAGCCAGAATTAATATGAAGTTTTTAGTATTTTTTATAAGTTGGCAAGGAAACTTGTTAGTAATGGCCAGTAACCGTGACTTAACGTTCATGTTGTCCTTTATTAATTCATTTTTTACAGAGCAGACATCATTGTAGAGAAGTATAGCTAAGACCGAAAAGACTAGGACTCATTCTGAGCCCGTTAATGAGCACAACCTCTCACTTTCAACCCTAAGAGCCAACATAATGTCATTTGCAAGCTCCTCATAATGAACATGCACAAACCACATGTCCACAATAGCACTGAAGCCTGATTTCACAAGACAAGCCTTTAACTTAGCACAAAGGAATGTCAGATGTGCTGACACAAAAGATCTCCCTTTTTTCTCCTTGATTTACATAAAGCATAATGCACTGAGGGAGATGGGACATTCAAGTATTTGCACACCACATTAAAATGCATTCAGGAATTCTGATTAGGCCAGAATGAAAAACATTATTTATCAAATAAAAAGAATTAAAACAAGGTTTGGATTCTATGGTTTCCAGACTGTTTTTGTTTAGCCTTCATCATAAACAGAGTTAGCTGTGTCTGTCAGTGAATTAAGAAAACACTGGGCCCCTTCTGCTGTGCCGACCCCGTTTCACAGATCCTGTGAGACTTGCCAGCGGTTCGCTCTCTTTCAGCACAAGTCGACTCGGCCAGTGACAGACAGGCACCCTCATGTCAAAACACTGTCTGCTGCTGCCAGCCTATAGCCAGCCCCAAGACAGCATGCAGCGAGGCGCAGTTACACCGTCACCCTCGACATCAGCAACGTATTTAAGCACACTTCTCATGTATCACAACACATGCAATTTATTAAAAGAACATGATGTCTCATAAATGTTAGCAACAGTCCAGTTAACTGTTTCACATTCATACTGTTAAATGCTTCATGAAGATCCTCCATTCACTTTCATCCACCACCTTCTACTACTCTGTCCAAAAAATACTTTCACTTTGTGCATTTTAAAACATTAAGTCATTTCATCAACAGGTCTGACCATGTTTTTCCTTTGCTGACTGTTAACTTTGCTAATCAATATTTTAATCAGATTTTTTTTCCCTCACATTTTTTACTAATGGGAAGACTCTGCATTGGTGTTTTGGACCATTTAGTATGGTGTAACCACAAGAGGACAGGACTAGGCAGGGATGCCAGTTTGTCGCAAACTGACACCTCTTCAAAGGGCTGCGAGTCTGCCAACCATGCAGAGGTATCTTCTTTCTGAGCTGAGTTCAAAAAGCAAGACTCGCACTCACACTTAAAGCTGATCAGACATTTTGCCTGACAGTGCTATATATAATGAAATTGCAAGATGTTTTTAGGCCTTTAGATACTTTAAAGAGTCGATGCTTGGCATAATTTCAGATAGATTAATAAAGCAGGACACTGCTGACAGTTTGAAGCTCTTCTCCTGGTATTTTCTTTGTACCTGTGTACTTTGAAAGCAACAAAATAGATGCAGCTTTTTCCCTGGGTGTCTGTTTTATTCCCACTTAAACCACTGGAATGCTCTGAGGTAGAAAGAAGGAAATTATGTGCCTGAACGTTCCCATTTCTCACTTTTCATGATGTCTTGGATGCGGCGCGGTGGTGCACAGAATTTTCCTGCCTTCACAGGATGTAGGAAACAAAACTTAAGAAGCCAACATGTTCAACTGCAGAAACATGAAGGATTTCTAGAATATAAAGAAGTTCGCCATTTTTTATCTTGAAAAAACTTCAACAGTGAGAGTAAAAAGTAGATATAAAAAAGTCAAAAACTATGTCAACTGAGTTATGTTAAGGTATTATTTGTTCTTTGACTAAGCGCTTCTTTCACTGAATGTCTATGATTAAATGACATTCAAATGCATTTAGGTTTAGCTCAGCCAATAAGATTAGCAAGAACAAGAAAGCAATACCAAAAAAAAACTCTAGTAATCTAATATTCGAGATAGTCTAACCAGTTAATTGTTTGTTATTTTCTGCCACAAAAACAAAACAAGCAGCATTCAGACTACAACCCAAAAAACAAAATTGATAATTAGAAAAAAAAATTAAATTACATCTTACAGTATGTTGTCTGTATGACACCCACGCATGCATTGCCTACATGCTATTTGTCATCATGCTGTGTGGAAAATATTGCTCTACTGACAGCTTTATGACTACTTCACACAGCATATTGAGAGTCATGGCCAAGAAAAAAAGAGAGAGAAAGATGGCAATAAAACCCTCCTGTTGCATATTAAGCCATAGTGAAACCTAACCATACTGAGGTTTACTATTGATCGTGTGTCGCTACTCTTATTGTACAGACTGAAGAAGCGTGACTGCTTTTTTGTCTTCACAAACTGTCTGAACAATATCTAGTTTGTCTACAGATCAGATGGTAACGACATATAAAGTTTAGGTCTGTCAGCTCAAGTAAAAAAAAAAAAATTAACAGTCAGATGTTGGTATTGCAGCTTCCAAAACTTGGCTGGGGAAGCACATTATTCAGTTGCAAGTTTGTTTAATAGCCTTCTTCAGTCTGCAAACAGTTTAAAATAAATTTCCTTACTGGCCTGTTTATCGTGTCTAGCTGTCAGAAGTATATAAAAAGCAGATTATTATTGTATGAATAGTTTAATCAATACATTGGGAAACTATGGTCCCTGTATCCTGTTTAAGTGTTTAAGTGAGACTGTAAACAGCTACATATTTAGTGTACAGACATCTTCTCATCTAACTAAAAAAAAGCACGTATTTTCCAAAATAGCAAACTATGTCTTTAAAGTTACCATGATACAAAGCAAACTGAGGATCCAACACATACAGCTACAGTCAAGTCTGGTCTACCATTACACTTGTACACAGTGATTTACATCATGAGTCAGACTTTTTAATCTAGCAGCCTGATCAGAATGGGAAAGAAAGTAGGCTCATTAGTTTAACATTAACAGGTTGACGTGCTCCAGTGGAGTGGACCCGTCCAGTATTCAGCTTTGGCGTGTTTCTTGTAAGTGAGTTGTTCCCACATATTTCCATGTTCTTTGTGACTGCTCCACTTCTCCTGCGGCGCAGTCACACACACACACACACACACACACACACACACACACGTCAATAAACAAACTGAATATTGTCCTTCCCTTGTTAGTTGACACTGTATAATCTAATTGTCAGTATATTGACTCACTAAATGTTGGCATTGGGTCTGAGCCCAGCACTAAATATGACAAGAAATGAGTTTATTGTCGTAAAAAATTAACAAAGCCCACTTGGACAGATATTTTAATTTATTACTGCGAGGAAAAGTGTAAAGTAAACACTCTGACAGGCATTTCTATTACATTTAAATTTCTGATTTTTAATTTTTTTTTTTTTTTACTTCCTAACACCACCCAGTCATTTTTAATGTCATATCATGGACTCACATCCAGTTTCCTAAAATAACATTGTGGCTTTCAATCTGCAAACTTACAAAAACAACATCAATTCATACTGGCTCACTTGAGAGTGAGAAGATTGAACATGAAAACATATTTCAGTTCTCAAAGGCCTGTTCTATCTCAAGACCCATTCCTAGTGTGTGATCACACTTTCTGTACGTGTGTGTGGGGGTGTGTTTGTGTGTGTGTGTGTGTGTGGGAGAGCCGGTGGATTTTGTTTACTTTAGAGGAAAGTGAAATGCTGGTGTCGCCTGTATTAAAACTGACAGGCCCATTTGGAAGCAATCATCAAATGTGTCATGGAAAAAACACTACGTCATGGTGCAAGGGACGTCAAGATGTTGCCAGCATCAATATTTTCCTCCAAGACTGGCAATAGCTGTCGTTTTGACTGGGCTTATGTACTTGTGTCAAGTTCCTCTCGACAAGTCTATATGTCATTATTTTCAGAGTTTACAATAAGAAGAATAACTGACTGTCTCTGGCTCCCTTCTCTCCTTGACACACACAATCCATAGTGTACTGTGATCGAACAAACAGGGACAAAAGAGAGGAAGGGTTTTATCAGTGTCACCTCCTCCAGATAGGAAGTTCAGGTAATTAGCTGCACTCACCTCAAGCGAGGCCCAATATCCTGTTTGAAGAGAGCACTGTTCTGACTCACTGATCCTCAAGCCAACACACACAGGCCCTCCTAACTCTGGGAGACCACCTTGGATGGTGTGACGAGCATAGGATCTAATCTCCCTGCCTGAATAGTTTGTATCCTCCCACCTCAGACATTGTCACATTGATCAATGATTTAAGCCATAAAGATTCCTCTGCATTCCAGCTTATTCTACAACCAGCTTTTAAACTACAGGGACAAATCCAATCACTCATTTGACTCCTCACAACTGTGCTATGACATACTACGCACACACAAATCGCCTAATCACATGATCACAAGGGTCAGCAAAGCAGTATGGGACCTGGTATTGTTAGCCAGGTGGAAATGCTACGTTGGTGAGTAGTAGGCTACTAGCCTAAGCAGGGATAATCTGATTTGTTTCACTGACTGCAGCCCTCCGGCCTCCCCTCCCCTCCGAGGATCAAACACCTCCCTGACCATTAAGGATGTGCGAGGACACACACAGACTGATGGTCCATTCACAGGTTCTTAACCTGACACGTGTGCTCACGCAATGCCGATCCATCTCTTATGAAGCGTTGTATGCTGACGTGCATGCTCAAAAAGTAACCATCTGAGGCCTTGTGGTTTCTAAGTATCACTGACATAAACACCAACCTTCTGAGAAGAAAAAAAAATCAGGGAAAGACAAGAGCAAACACGATGTAAATGAGTCACCCACAGCAGCACCACAGTAATTAAGAGCAGTTTGTACCAATGAAAATGAATACCTCTGCTTTCAACCTAACCCTCTATAATGCAATTTTTTTCTAAACCTTCGCATAGCAGCTGGACTCCCCGTGCACCAACCGCATGAAGGTACTTAAAAACTCAGACGTCAAAATACTATCACCTCACAGAATGGCCTTTTCGGATAAACGTTGAAAATAACAAAGCAGCCACCTTTAACGATGGAGAATAATATTTATCTGAGCGTCAATTGCTGATACCATCTGTAACACGTTCTGTAAAAGCAGCTCCCATAAACACACCATGTAAACACTGCAGTACTTTTAAATGGGCCGAACACTAAACTGCAGAGAGACCTTCCCTGTTTCACTCAGATGTGCTGCTTCAACTCACACATCTTTAACTCGCACGCAGATAAACTAACATCACTAAGTAAATTCACTATTTAACTACATGTTTGATGCTTGCATGTCTCTGACTTTCCCCACTATGATTCATTGAATTCAGTTATAGATCAGTGGGTTTGGCTGTTGACTGTTAGTAGCAGCTAGATGAGTGTACAAGTGCCAAACCATGTTGTGTAATCTCTACAAACCTGAACAGAACTGAAGTGATTCATTGATTACTATTTCGATAATCCATTCATTTTTCAAGCAAAATTGCCAAAAATGTTATGGTTCCAGCTTCTGAAATGTGAGTATTTGCTACTTTTCTTTGAGTTATGTGATATTTTATTTCATATCTCTGCGTTTTGGACTGTTGGTCAGACAAAACAAACAATTTGAATGAGACATCTTTAGGTTTTTGGACACAAAAACATTTTTCACCATTTCCTGACATATAATAGACCAAAGGATTAGCTGAGAAAACAGCCCTAAACCAGAAGTAATCATGTTTGTATTATTTAATTCACTTTTATGATAGAAAGTGAAAATCAATGTGAGGAAAGAGTTTGCACTGAAACACTTGGTGAGATTTGCCAGGCGTTACCGAAAAGTAGAAGACCGTTAAAACTTTTTTTCCCCAACTTGCGTCACCTTGTCTTCATTATAAACATTCTTTATCAGAGGCAGAGAGATGTAGGAGAAAACACAAGCTGCTCCAGCTGACCTATCACAGTTCTTATGACCTAAAAATAGCATCATGCTAGCTCATGACATGTAGGTACATTTTTAAGAGGTGTGATGGTGTGGCCACTACGTTGTCATGCAGAAGAGTAAATTTGCCTATACTGTGCAACATTTCCATGTCACTTTTGGCTTTGAGGGGAAATTATTCTGATCTATGTCTTTAAGAGCTGGACAATAATTACATTAAAATAAATAGGATAAAATTTAGCAGAGAGGCCTGTTAGCTCTAAATCTTTTTAGGAGAGAGTGCACTGCAGATTTTGGTAAAGGTAGGGGGGAAGGGAATGCTCACTAAGCACCTAATCCACCACATTCTTGTTAGGGGTCCGAGGCTGAATTCAGGCAGGCTTCAATGCCATGCACTGCGACAGGAGGGTTTGCAAAAGGCTGAGGTAATTGGATTGGAATACGGCATTGAGTGTCAGACAACAAAAGATATCCATCTCTCTCATGGCCGTTCAGCTCTTTTGTTGCTGGCTGGAATTTATTTGGTCATTCACTCTACTCTTCCAAGCTCAGCAAGGACAGAGGAACAGGAGCAGGCCACCGGGTCTGGCTCAGTCTGGTGGTCTCCTATGCGGGCCAGTGGAGTCACAGCGCCTGTGCAGCCTGTGTGAGGATGTGTGAACCACGGATCCCCCAAAGCCCAGGGGTCATTTGTGTGATCATTACCATAATCACATTAAGGCTGCAGGAGATTAGCACCATGGCCTCAGAGGAGAAACCCTGTCTGTGCTCCATGATGACTACAGACCATGCTTAGGGAACAGTAAATGTGCTGCCAAGATACCTATTAGCTGTATGATAGATGAGCAATGTCATTAAAGTGGAAGAGATGGATAAACCAAGGAAGCATCCTTCCTTCTTTATCCTAGATAACAGAGGATCATACTTATCAGATAAGTATATTTATAGGACATCTCTCGTAGGAACACCTTTGTGTAAGCACATTTTTGACATCTCGTAAATGTGTGACATGAAAACATCCTGACACATTTTGATGCTGAAAGTAACTGTTATCCCCCTCCCCTAGAAGAGCACACAATCCAAATCATTTGTTCTCTCATTGGCCAACAGAATAATAGTCATGTTCTTTTTTTTCATAGTTAAGT
The DNA here is from genome assembly GCA_029490765.1 of Euthynnus affinis. Classification (NCBI taxonomy): domain Eukaryota; kingdom Metazoa; phylum Chordata; class Actinopteri; order Scombriformes; family Scombridae; genus Euthynnus; species Euthynnus affinis. The sequence continues at coordinate 9,781,046 of CM055852.1, read as the reverse complement.
ACCACCATCACTCTGCCGCACCCCTGCCATCATCCCAGCACAAGCATCACCTCTGGGCAGGTCACGGGTGCACGACAGACATCCCCCTCCCAAAACCCTCTACATTTTCTAGACTCAATTTAGCTTTTGCCTTCAAGGGAAAAAAGCTCCCTAGGGTTAAAAAATTCTCCAATTAACCCTAATTACTCAGAGAGAGCATTTCAATGAGGCCTGTAACCTGAGATGTCTATCAGTCTGGTGACTGAAGCAGGCGGGGAGGAAGCCATACCTTTCATCTTGAAGTTCAACCACAGGAAATGTGACATTTGAATATTGACAGCAGTGATTTAATATGGTGGAAAGGATACTTAAATTATAAATTCATATTACTCCAATACTATGTCTATTAATTAATAATAAAGAAGGTATTTCAAGACATTTGGTGCTCTCTCCACAGAAGCTACTGTCCACAAATCTGTGTGTGACTCAGGCATCTAAACTATAGATAAGATGTTTGCTTTGCTGCTTCAGTGATAACACTGAACTCAACCTTGTTTACTTGTAGGATTTCTTTCTAAAATAGTGAGAAAATTCCAGATCTTTCTGTTTATCAGGTCCAAACACATACAGGTGGGACATATGACGGCCTCATAAACAGCTATAAAGTGTGATGGTGAAACATTGTGTAGTTACTGATTGATCCGCTCTTCTCTCTCTCTCTGCATCGCCACAGTTCCCAACTGTGTTTCCTTGATTGTGACCCATTGAGTGACCTGTGTAATTGGTCCACACAAATCACTAACCACAGGAGCAGAGGGGGGTTCCCATCCTCTCATATGAATGTGTGTATTGGTGTGTGTATATGTGTAGTCTTAGTCACTGATCCACTTCACAGATTACCTTCTTCTAGAGATACACCTGGCGGCAATTGCCCTTCGACACCACTGTGGGCAGAAAGGATACAGGGGCAATAATATCTTTCAGCAATCTGTCAACCTTTTCCTCTCTCGCAACTTTGGTTTAAGTTTAACTGACAGTTGAAGCTATAAATCTGATTAATATCTAGCTTTATGTTTGGGTCATAAACTAGAGGTTGATTGTTGGAAACAACCACAGATTGCAAGTCATTTCAAGTGGGTGACATTTCACAGCACGGGCATAAAACCTGCAGGTCTGCCACTCTGGGGCACTGTTGTGTGCCGTCCTGATACCATCATGTTGTAAGCAATCACATTCTGAAAATACTCAGATATAAAAACAAGACGAAAATGTGAAGATATTGAGCATTTTTTCCTACTATGGAATCTAATGCTCTTTCTCCAAGGCTTGCATTCACCGAGGAAAGCGGTCTTACATACCATGCATTTATCGAAATGCCCTTGACTCAGCTACTGGCCTTGGTGCAAGCTCATTTTGCAGTCCAGATGATTTACTGTGTTACCTAATGGTGCAAATGTAGAGGAGAGTAAAACCAGCTAAACTCTGCCTACCCACCTTTTAAGCAGACATAAATCTTCATGAGGTAAAATAATAGTATAAATTGTGGCGAGTATAGTATGCAACTAATGCAGGATGCAGGAAGATAAGACCTCTTAAAGGAGCAGAGGGGTATGAATTGATGCTTGTCTGAAACTGTAATTCATTTATGTTTAGGTTTGTGGTTGTGATGAGTTATGATTATCAATATGGCTGCAGGTCACAGTTTATTTCCACTTTTATTTTCCACCACATCACTGCCAGACAGTCCTCAGAAGCAGTCTTGAGTGCATGATTATCCTCATGATGTGAAAGGGGCGGGCTCTCTGTGTCCTCTGCTCATGAATATGGAGGCATGGGGCTCCAGAGACACTCCCTCCCTGTTGAACTTGTGCAGCCAGCTCCACTTCGGACCAGCAGTCAGTCAGTCAGTCAGTCAGCAGTGGGCTCGGCTGCCGCATGGCTACTGTGTAAACTTTCTTCAACAACAAAGTGGAAACTGTCTGATAACGAAGACGAGCAGACGCCTGGGCAGGGACATAACGAGGAAAGAGGTCTTCTGTGAATCGGGAACCTGAGCTCTGCTGATCAGAAAGTGTCGTTTCCCCCCACTCGTGCATGTTTAAACCAGAGGAGAGCTCTGGTGCCGTGTGTCGGCCAGACGACTAGTAACAAACGAGTGGCAACAGCAGTCCGGAGGCATGATTTTGAGACGGGGCTCAGTCGTTGCTGCCTTTTTGCTCTGCTTTCTCGCGAAGGTATGTGGACTACTTCAGGGAGAAACTGAAGAGGAAAAAAGGGGGTCACTCAGTTCAGCTGTGTGGATGTGATTGCATGTGTGTCGCCTTTAAAAAAAAAAAAAAAAAAAAAAAAAATTATGAGCACGGCTATGCTAACATTACATACCTCATGCAGACAGATAGTCCCCGCTGCAAGAACAACACATGCAGACAAACTTTTTTTTAAAAAAAAAAAGAAAGAAGAAGAAGCAAAGTTTAGTTAGTGTTGCATTTCTCGCTAACTCTTCTCTTTTTATATAATGAGGTTAAAGTTTTCCATTGCATTCACTGTTCTGTCTTCAACAGGTGTCAGAGGGATCGGGACAATTCGAGTTGCAAATCTTATCGATGCACAATGTGAACGGAGAGTTGCTGAACGGCATGTGTTGCGACGGCACACGGAACACGGCGGATAGAAAATGCACACGGGACGAGTGCGATGCGTTTTTTAAAGTTTGCCTGAAGGAATACCAGTCGAGAGTTTCTGCTGCAGGGCCCTGCAGCTTCGGAATGGGATCTACGCCTGTCCTCGGAGGGAATACCTTTTCTTTCAAGAGCTCTGTCAGGAATGACAAATCCCGGATAGTTTTGCCCTTCAGTTTTGCCTGGCCGGTGAGTTGGAGACTTTAAAAAAAAAAAACTTCTGTGCTTCCCGCCGCGCTTCTTCAAACGAAAAAAAAGGGGGGGAGAAAATGTGTGTTTGCAGGGCAATTCTGTGCAATTACTGTCCGTCAGTCATACACCCTCCTCCTAAAAAAAAAAAAAAAAAAGTTGAATAGAAAGCACAACAAACACAGGCTGAATTTTCTCTTTTGGTAATTAGCTTTGTGAATTATCCTTTTGAGGAGGTCTCCTCATTATCTGCGCCAATTAACCAGGTGCAGGTATTTTTCTCCCATCAGGGTTCGAGTTTTAAAACTAAGTTGCATGTCAGGTAATCATAAACACCTTAGTTCTCAGAATTGGCTTAAGGGCACACCCATACCGTGGGAAGTGAAGAAAAGTAGGTAAACTATGACCTACTGATCAGTTAAACCTGCAGATAGCCATCAATATGAGCAAACATCAAAGATTTCAAGAGAATGTTGATCTTTACTTTATTCCCTTCACCATCTAGCACAATTTACATTGGTTGGTACATTTTTTTTTCTCTTCTACAACGCCTTTTCAGATGTTCCTCATAAATATTTTCCCCAGCCTGGTTGAATTCTACAAATAAAAGCTTCAGAACTAGAGCGATTTCCCCTCCCCTGCCTCTCTGGCAGCTGGTCCTGTTGCTCAGTACAGTGAAAACCCACTTTCTGGTTTCCTCAAGTGTCAGCTCTTCTTCATAGAGTAAATAAATGGGCCTGACAGGCCTGTGGGAGTGTTGTAGGTCTGTGTGAGAGATGATTTGCCATGCTGGAGCACATTTCGATGTAGTGAAGAGAGAGAGAGAGAGAGAGAGAAAAAAACAAAAAAACAAGGTCTCCGCACAGACTGACTGGCCCCACAGCTTGGCCCGCAAACTCCTCCGCTGTGCCTGATGGGTGAAAGGCACTGTCCTGTTGGTATGTGTGTGTCCAATTACACCGAGGCTATTTTTATCTCAATCTTGATGGAAGTTTGTAATTTCAAGCATTGTATGGCCCCACACAAGCAGAATAAGTGAAAGAATTGGAAGATCATGTGTTGATTTCCTTTCATGTCATACATTTTTCATGTGCTTTTCACCCAGTGGTTACCTGTGGGGCAGAACAGATCATTTAGGTTTGTGTTTTCTATGATCTGATAGCCAGTTAAACAATGTCCTCAGCAGGGTAGCATGCAATTTGATATGGTCTCTGTTTTTTATGTGTTTTCCACTTAGACACTGGTGCATCATACCTTTTTTTTTTTTTTTTTTTTTTTTTTTATAAAGACAAAGGTTTCTGTTTATGCTCACACTATAGCAACACTAAATTGGCATGGACGCTCAGTGCCAGATTAGTTTCATCTTACTGGCTGAAAACATTCCTTTTTGAAAACAGCACTTGTTGACATTGAAATGAAACCTGGTACCATTTCAAGCTTCAGGACTCTATTTGCTCTGCTCATATTGCTCTTTAGAGAACAGAGGTCTACATGTCCTACATTTGTTGTCCAAAGCACGTAATGGAGGATGTTCTTGTAATGTTCAGAGCATATTGTCTGCGAATCATGTAGACAATGGGTTTTAATGGTTTTGCAGCGTTGCCATTTTGTTTTTTTTTAACTTCTGTGTGTGTGTGTGTGTGTTAAAGGTTCAGTTAAGCAATCTAAGGTTTCGATAAATGTATTCTAACACAACTCTGCTGTAGAAAAGAGGAGTTTGGAGCACACCAGCTGAGCTTTGGGAAAGAACAGAGCTGCTCGTTAGATTCTCTCATCCTTCACTTCAAGTGCTTTACTTGAGTGCACATTAACAATCGTCAGGTTAGGTATGATATCACTCTTTGTCCTTTTCATCAGTTGATTGGCTGCTGTGGACAGATGGCAGTGTGGTGCAATTGGGTTGTTGGGTACTCTGAGTTCATGAAGCTTTTTTTTTCTCTCGCTCCCCCCCCCCCCCCCCCCCCCCTTCATCCTCTCTTGTGAGCTGCATGAAGTTGGCCTCTTGTCCAGGCCAAGGGCTTTGTTTAAGTCACGCTCGGTTGGACCCCAGGCATTTCATCGCTTTAACCTTGCCACCCACGGTAACTGCTGCACTTAATGAGGCTACACACATGTGCTTAGATCAGGTAGGGCGAGAGCCTGGCGTCCAGCTGAATGCCGACGGCTGGACATCTTTAACATGAAGCGCATCTGTGCTTTAGAGCCCTGTATGGATTCACCGTTTGCTTCACGCTTTTATTCCAAGTGTGGGCCCAGCTACCCGGGCCCTCACAGTGTATCAAGCAGGGACAATAGTGTGCCCTCAGTGACTACAGTGAGGATTACAGAGAATAATAGAGGCAGTGCAGCTGTAATGCCAGTGCAGGGCAAGCAACAGGAAGCAGTTGTGGTAGACTCAGCAGTGATGAAGTTGGCTCTCAGGCAAACTGTGACCTTGCCTCTGTGGCCATTTCAGCACATTGACCCATGTTACACCTAAGCCCTGTGGATACAATGAAAGAGAAGACCTTTTTTAATTGGATTGGTTCTAATGGTTAGATTGGGCTTGTTCCAAGCAACTTCTTCTAGCTATGCTTCTTGAGCAATCTCTTGCCTTTCATCTCCAGTCCTAATTGGTCTGGCGCCTTAATTACGCTGAGATTTGATGTAATTATGCCTGTATAGTGTAATTCTTTCACTAAACACAATGCCCCTCAGGCCTGCGACATGCTGATCGCCATGATTGATTTTGTTGACGAATCAGAGCGGTCTGAAAACCGGGATCAGGTGAGTCGTAGTCAGCTCAGCCTTGAGGGTAAGCACTGCCGGCAGCTGTTAGAGTAATGACATGTTTGTTTTATACAGTCTGCTCTGATGTGGCAGTTAAGTGCAAATTACTCAAGTAAGAGAGTGAAAAGAAATGTGCTTGTTCTTTTTTTTTTTTTTTCTCCCCCCTCTCTACCTGACCCTGTTCTCTGTTTAACGAGGACTTTTCAAGCATACTTGCGGTGTTGTGTCAGTACGTCGTTACATAATCTTATCAGAGTCGCTTCAAGCTGTATGGAATCATGACAAATGCATGGACAACAACATTTAATTGGGATCACCTGTTGCCCCTGTTTTTTGGTTCTGTAAATACTTGGTGACCCATCCAAAAAAGACAGATGACTGGCTGCTTGTTTAGTTAAACAGTTGATATGACTTTCATTCCCAGTCCCAGCTTCGTGTTTTGATCTTGTTTAACTTGCGAGAGATCCAAAATCTGTTTGCTGTGTCTTTTTTGTTTTAGTTGGCAAAAGTGGCGTTTCTTTCGGGCGGAGGGGGTGAGGTCCTGTCGTATCCCGGCTGACGTACCTTTTCAGGATATTTAATAAGCTGCTGATTGTACAACAGTCTTTCCCCAACTCTTGTTATGATAAAAAAAAACCCTCTTGGCAAACAATGCATTCTTTCCTTCCAATCCATCAGTGCAGTCTTTTGGCTTTGAAGGTGATAAGTGGAGGTGTGTTTTCGTGACTGAACTCCGAGTTTAATGGCAAACAGGGTGTGTTACTTAGCAGTCCCAATCATTGGTTAGATCTCAGGTTGATACTCTTGAAGTGATTGACTCAGGAAAACTGATACAGAGGGTCAACATCCCGTTGACTAGGCTGTTTACATTTCCTCTGTGCCGAGTGTAGGCCTAGACCGGCCTCATCTGTTGTGCCTTGCCTTTATTTAGACCTTTGGCTGTTGCTTTTGTGAGACATACCTTTTTTATTTTGTTAGATTACCTTGGAATGGTACATTAGATGGCTCCATTTTCAGTCATGGGCAGGATGTAAGCCTTGTCTCGGTGTGTGTGTGTGTGCGTGCGTGTGTGTTTGGAAAATTCCCCTAGTGAGGGGATTCAGTAGTGTTCTTTGGCAAGTCAGTGTGATCCGAACTGGAATGATCTTTATCACTTATGTTGCTTGTCTGTTGGACAGTGTCTGCTTGGCCAGGAAAGATAAGAAGACATATGGCCACACTTATTGCACTTGGACGTGTGTGTGTGTTTGTGTGTGTATGTGTGTATGAGAGAGAGAGAGAGAGAGAGAGAGAGAGAGAGAGTGCTCTGTAGTTCAAAGAGAAGTTGTGAGTCAGCTGGGAGCCTGGGAAAAGTGAACCTGGCAGTGGCAGACGGTTCCAAGCTGATAACCGCCGAGGAGTTATGGAGTGTTAGTGAATGAGGAGTCAGGCGGTATCTCACTTTTCTGGAAGCAGTTATTTGCTCTGGAGTTAAACATTTCAATAATGGTGAGGCTGCTTGTTAGATCAAGGCACTAGTGGTGTGCCATATCGTACCGTTCATGATAATATTGGTACAATTTTTGATATGCTGGAGAAAAAAAAATGTGATAATGGCAGTGTCACAACTGGTTGAGGTAATGATGTCATACCCTTATGCAGAGCAACAGCAAACATGGCTGAAAGCCAGAGTAACACTGCTACCAGCTCCACAGTGGAGGAGTTGGACCTAGAAAGGAGGCTGAAGTCGTTTGGTTACAAAAGATATACAACAAACCACAGTAATATGTAAGAAATGCAAGAAGACTGAAACAACAAAAGGGGAAATATGACAAGCAGAAGCACCCAGTTGACTATGAGGAGAGCCAAAAATCCTGCCAGGAGTATTTTGTCATATTATCAAGAATTTCAGTATTGCAGAAATACCCTGAAATATAGTGATAGTAATTTTAGGGCCATACTGTCCACCCCTACAAGGTGTTACAACACTGTTGTTGGATGACGTAAATCCTCTTGGATCTTCATCTGCACTTGATGTGAACTCAGTGATACCACAACATGATTAAAGTGTCAAAACATTAAGACAAGTAGGTGAATAGTGAACATCATGTGTTTTACCAACATTGATCCCATTTTTTTTTTTTTTTTTTTTTTTTCTCCATGGTGGATTAATGAGCAGTGATTATGATCACAATGCTGCAATAACTCCCATGTTGAGGCAAGTCTAAATCGCACAAGATATGGGTGTGTTTCCATGTTGTTGATCTGTCAATTATGCTTAAAACTTAAGGCTTCTTGACAACAGTGCCACCTTTTTAAGGAGATAATGATTTTTTGGGACACAATTGGAGGTTTCGGCATACGGCAGGTGAACCAAGCTCGAGGAGGTTTTCGGTTGGTAGGGATTCATTGTTGCTTCTAATTTAACCTCCTGTAAAATAATAATGTGCTTCCGAAGCCAGAGTGACTTAAACTATAGTGAATACAAGATGTCATGCAAGGTTTTTTCCCCTACTTCTGGTTTCTTATATACCCACGTCAATTTAATTTTGCAATCATGACTAAAATGCATATTTTAGGAGACTGATGATATTCTGAGGATACGTCTGTCTAGTGATGGTGCAGTTCCCGTTTCAGCATGAATCATCACATTTACTGCACTGTGTCACATAAGTGGGATTTATAATGGATAATAATAATAACTTTATTTGTATAGTCCCTTTTCATACAAAAAAAAATGTAGCTCAAAGTGCTTGACTCTCCCAAACATATTAACCCCAACGCAAAATGTTTTAAAAATGTGTGTGGATAGAGAAGACAAATGAGAGGTCTATTGGAATGATGCATTCATGTTCAGTTGTACAGACTGGAAAATTACTCCCCTAATGGGAAATGAATGCAAAAGCTCTTCTCAAGTGTAGGATAAGTGTGAACACATGAGGTGAAAGCAATAACATGATACCGCTTAACGCTTGAAGAGGAGCCAGAGGACTCTTGTTAGTGTTAATATAGCTAGCTGTAGGTTGGGTAGCAAGATTGAATGATTAGGTATCACGTTACCACTGAGTCACTTTACTCGAGTTCTGTGTCAAGTGATTGCAACCATTTGTGAGTCAGAATATACTGTACGGCCTGTGTCGCTGATGAGCACAGCATTTCAAATAATCGCTGCTCTGATTACAGTGAGATGCTGGCACAGGATGAGACAAATGCGCTTCCCTGGGAAGATGGAAAGTTGAATGTCTGTCTGACAAAACAAGGTAAAGCCATGAAGAGAAAAAAAAAACTCAGGAGTGAGTCATAGCCTATTCTTTTTGTGGAAAGACAACAGGGGTTTTCCTTCAAGCAGGTTTGTTTACCATGAAGTCATCACGGCAAAAAAAAAAAGCCACAGTGGCAATGTAGAATTTCTGAAATGCCTCCCAGCAGCGCCGTTAGGGGTAAGCGTGTGTGCGAATATAACAAGTAGGTGTTTCTAGTGGATGCTCGAGCACTGTAAGTGGATTACACTTTCTCACAACCACATACTTTCTCTCTGACTCTGTTGTGCACGCTTGCAGGCACATTGTTCGTTCCCCCATGACTGTGGCACAGGGCAGCGTGAATGTGTAAGCTGATATTGGTGTGAGCGCTACCGACCCCGAATCAGACAAAGCGTTTCGGGAGTGCTGAAATCAAGACAGGCCCTCCAGAGTGTAGCAGTCTTTCAGTCTCTCTCGCTCTCCCTCTCTCTCTCTTTCTCTACCCCCGCTGTCTCTCCTTTCCTGCAATTTTTTTTTCTCCTGTCACACCATCCGTCACTTACACTTCTTTTTTCTTTTTTTTTTTTTTGTCCCCGCATTTTTTTCTCCCTGTGTTGAATTTACCTAAAAAGCAGTCAAATCTGGATCGTTCACAGCATTCATAGCACTCTGTTAGAGGTCTAAAAATTAGCATGAAATTGAAAATCCCATATACATTGCAAAACAGGACTGACTGTGTGCTTTCTCAGAACTTTGGAACTCATCCACTGACTTCTCTCGCCACATTTTATAAACATGTGGAGAACTGTGTTTTGGGAAAAAACGGTTTCTAAAGTGAGCAAGGTTACCGTGGCTGAGATGAAGACATATTTTTGGCATTGCAGGATGAAGTATCCTTTTCTGTGTGCTATTTTTTTTTTTCTTTTCTTTTGACTTATTCTAATCATTACTCAAGAGTCTGTCCTGTGCAGCCCAGCTCGATGGGCTGGGTTTGTTTTCGGTGCATCAGACACCCTCCTGCTGGGTGGGTGTCCAGCTAGACCAGACCACTTGCCCATTTGTCTGTCATCCTAATCGTTGCAATGCAGAGATCTCCACCACTGCAAGCTTATCCTCTCTTAATCAGATCAACAAGACTGTTGTTACATGTCTCAGTAGTAGTAGTAGTAGTAGTAGTAGTAGTAGTAGTAGTAGTAGTAGTGGTAATAGTAGTAGGTCTCATCATGAGTCAACCAGAGGGAGATGAAGCTACAAAGTTTGGTTGGCAAAGTTCCTGAAGTCATGAGAGACCTGAAAAACTCGTGGATGTGATTTATTTTTTCTGCCTAAGTCTTCAAATACAGAAACCAATACATGAAAATATAATGAAAGGAAAATAAACTGGTAAATGTTGTTTATGCTTTTGCTCATTTTAATGTCAAACATGACCACTGGTATGGTTTTTTTAACCTAATGATTACAAGTGAATAGATGTATGTATAAAAACTGTGTGGGGAAAAATAGTTTGCATGGTTACTAACAGACAAAAGTTGTGTGGGTGGCTGCATGGCCAGTAGGTTTACCAGTAGGTTTATGATGATGCTATGAATTTTAATGTTTGATAATCCTGATCTTGGCTAACACTCGTTATATCTCTGTCTTGTCTTCCTCAGAGGTCCTACACTTTGATAGTGGAAGCCTTGGACTTCAACAATGAAACCGGTGGTGAGTATTTGTTCTTGTCTGGTATCTCCATCTTGTCTCCCCCTCTCTCTTTTTTTTTTTTTATTTTTTTTTTTTTTGCCTCTTCCCCCTCCTCCTCCTCCTCCTCCTCCCTCACGGCAGCGTCTGGGAGGAGTCGTGTTGAAGGTCAGAAAAGGAAGTTTATTCTTCCTGAACCCCCTGCCCTCTTCCACATGGTCCACTGGGTGTGCGTGTGTGTCTGAAAGAAGAAAGTGTGTTGACAGGTGCCTGTAAGGAGGGAGAGCAGGGCACAGGAGAGAGGGGGGAGGAAAGAAGAAGAAGAAGAAGAAAAAACAGGGATAGTGCAGACTGGGGGGCTGCACACAGACAGACAGACAGACAGACAGAGAGAGGGATGTGTGGTGAGGTAGAGAGGGGGCCACTCTGCCCCCCTATGAAAATGTTTTCATTTGGCCGATGACTGATGGCAGGTGCTGCCAGCCAGGGTCGGGGTCACACTGTCTCACTGTCACTGAGGCGTGAAACACAGAGTTCATCCGGCCACTGCGACCAGCCGACAGTCACAACGCAGGGGGCTGAGGCCTCTGATATATGCTGTGATACTGTAGGTTAAAAGTTACCTCTGGCAAAGGTGCACTACAGACTGAGCTCAGGCCTTTTTAGTGTACAACTTAAAAACTGTGGGCATACTTCTCATGAACATGGGGAGAACACTGCGGTAGCAAGCTGAATATACATTCTGGCTGCCAGCTTTGGTTTCTGTCATTAACTATCCTGGCATTTCAGCTGATTGGCGGTTAGATCGGGGACAGCATGGTGATTCCAGCCGAGGGTGGGCCTTATCCCATGCTTGTTTATGCAGGTCTGTCCGAGGTCAACAAGGTTTCGGTCTTTTCTGCTGTATTTGCCGCTCCCCAGAGAGCTATTAGGGCATCAGTGTGAAAAGCCCCCTGAATGTACACACTCAATGCTGGTTAAGCCCCCTCTGAGCTTCACCAGGCTAGCTCGCGGCTCTGTTAGCTTCATGTACTGTGATTAGCCTAACTGATATATTTAAATGCCAACTTATTCCTATTGAAATTAAGATTCCTTTTAGTTTGACGCACAATGTTTTTTTTTTTCTTATTTCAAATTCCTACTTTAGAGGATTTTATATAGATTTTCTATCAAGTATGTTGGGGGGGGGGGGAGGGGGGGGAATAAACCTCTTTTCCCTTTTTAAAAGTTTGGATTTTCTGTATGTGAAATTAATTTCATGCTTGAGTATGGCCTTTATATGCTCTATAAAGCTTGTCTGATTTATGTTTAACTCCGAGCCAGGCAGCAGGTAGAGAGGATGTGCTACTCCTGACACTGCAGGCCAGCGGTCGGTAGAGAAATGCCACACAGCAGAGCTCTGGATTCCAGACTGCTGCGAAATGTTACCGGGCACTGTGATTTCAGTACCCACCCCACCCTGCCCTCCCACCCAACCCCCCCTGCCCTCCCACCCAACCCCCCCCCATACACACCACCAGCACAGTAAATAAATGACAACAGGCCATCCCCCTACTCAGTGGCATTGCATCATACTACACAGAGGAGCGATTCACCCGGCGGTCAGCCACCTCTGCTCGTGTTAGCGCAGTAAATAACAACCGTGACACATTTTTCATTCTCTCCCAGGTGGAAGATTTAGATATCAAGTAGCGAGGACTACTTATGTGAGCGAGCGGTGTGAGAGTTTGTATGTATGTGTACAGTGTTGCGTCTGGAGAGTCGGGGGGGCTGAGCGTGTTTGCTCTGTTCGAGTGTGTTTGCTCTGTGTGTGTGAAGCTCATTACAGCCTTGGCTCCCAGGTTAGTCCTTGCCCATTTGACAGAGCCGTGACCCCATCATGTTTGACATGGAGAGAGAGAAAAAAAAATAACAAGTGTGTTCCTCTATGTCTACGTCTGATAACAACATAAACTGTGCCTCTCCATCTGAAGTGTAGAAAGATAGTTGTAAGTGTGTGAAAAAGAGTTGGATGGAGACCTCTCTCTGACTGCTGTTTACAAGAATGTATGTGAGAAAGGCAGCCTGGAAAAAGTGCTGATGGCACACTGGCAGGCTTCGCAGCAGTGACTGTGGCATTGGTGTCCTAACGCTGTAATTTATGGCGGCTGCGGTTCTGTCTTCGCCTGAGCAGATGCAGAGGGCAGCATCTGAGAGCAGTCATATCCTCAAGCTGTAAACCTGAGAATCAGAAACCAACTGGGGAGAGTTGGAGAGGGAGCGTGAGAAAAAAAGCAGTTAAGAGTGCTCATTAAAGTCAGCCTTTTCCTTTTTTCTGCATTTCCTCCTCGTATTTTCCTCCTCTCCAGCACACATAGTTGCTTTAATTACATATAATCTGCTATCTAAGAGATCTTCTGCAATTTGTGTCAGGATTCAGGCCTTTTTTTTTTTTTTTTTTTATGGTTCCCACTGTATGATGACAGTAAACATTGCAAGTCAACGTTGTACGCATTCCATTACTCACTCCCTCGCTCATACATTTAATGAATACTGACTTGACATTCAATTTTTAACAAGAATCTTGCAGTGGGCCTTAACGGTGTTGACCTTGTTTAGGTGCAGACGGGAGGTTGATAGAGAAAGCCTCTCACTCCGGCATGATCAACCCCAGCCCGCATTGGCAGAAGCTGACTCACAACGGGCCCGTAGCCCAGTTCGAATATCAGATCAGAGTCAGCTGTGATGAGCACTACTACGGCTTCGGCTGCAACAAGTTTTGTCGGCCCAGGGATGAGTTCTTCGGGCATTACACATGCGACTACAATGGAAACAAGACCTGTCTGGAAGGCTGGTCTGGACCTGACTGCAACACAGGTAAGCAGAAACGGCAGTCTGGACTAATGGGTTACATCACTGTAAAAAATGGAAAGACTGCTCAAGGCGGCAGCGGCAGCTCGAGACAGTCAGATTAGTATGTAGACTATGAATGACTCTTCTAAAACTAGCAGCCAGACTGTAATCTGTGATTCATGCTGATACACTGTCTGCTGCATTGTTGGCGTTGAATGGGGGACTTTGTTTCTGAACTCTTACTCTGTTTTCCCCCTTTTCCTCTTCACTTCAAATGAGCTTTTCATTGCCTCCATGACCAGGAATAAACTTTTACCCCACCGGAAATCAGAATGTGTGGTAGTCCATTTGTGAATCATATCTTATGATGTAGGGCAAGCCTCGGTTGTTTGTCGACAACAGTGTTTATTCTCACAGGCTGAAATGCCATAGTGGGTTGTAATTATATAATTTACTGCTATAATTAAAATGTGCAAAAAAAAAAAAAAAGTTTGAGCTAAGTTTGAATCTAGTTTCCAGGCAGTTAAACAGTTTTTCTTCTTCCTCCTCCAGCTATATGCCGACAAGGCTGCAGCACTGAACATGGATCATGTAAGGAGCCAGGTGGATGCAAGTAAGTCACCGAGGCTGCTCTGTATGATTTATCATCAACGGTTTGACTAGATTTTTACTATGTGAAATGTCAAACATAGTTTGTTCAAGTGCCTGTACTTATTATGGAGGCCCGTGCCAGAAGCCTGTGGTGTGGATCATTCAGATATGTAGGGATTTTGTTCAAGCACCAGTGCTGTCATGGCATGGATTTTTCTCGTACGTGCTTCATTTTTCGGCCAAGAGACTATCTGTACCAGGGCTTTAGCAAAGATACAGACTGAGCTGCTTGTAAATCTCTCGCGGAGCTTTGGACCGGAGCTGCCAGTCTGAGGAAACTGCCAAGACTCCATGTTGGAAACGTAGCCTATGTGTTTCCCTCTAATGAGGCAAAGTGTTATCAGTCAAATCGTGTGTAACATTCGGATGAGCTTTAAAGTGTATTGTTTGTGTAGCTAATGGCTTCCTAATGCTGTTTATGCACACAGCTAGAGGAAAAGCCAGGCGCAGATGGATATCAGAGCTGGGGCATTGTGTGCAGTAACGGTTGTATCTCATCCTCATCCTGGAGGAGGCCCTGCACTGCCTGACTCTTCCCAGAGCCCAGGCATTGGTTGCTTTCTTAGTTGTCTGATTTGGCCATAAATCAAGCACAAGGACGATCAGGTTTGTTCATTTTCTGCAGGAGCTTTGTTGTTTTTCCCATGCTTTTGACATCATCAGGTTTCTTGTAAGTGCTTGTGTGGCCACTGGCAGAACAAGAGGTTGAATTGCTTTAGTCTCCACACAGGTGTGGCTATATATAAAGCTCTGGGTTTAACTTTGTTTATATCTACTCTGCCAACAAACTCTCCAAGCAAGCTCTACTACTGTTGTAGAGAGTGAGTAGTTTCCCATCGTTGGGCTCTTCAGTGTTGTTCAACAGCAGTACATAGCAACACTGGCTGCAGGCTAGGGCAGCCTCCTTGTCACTAACTTTATGTCAGCACAGTCACAGCTAATGACGCTCCGTGGGATTTTCTTTTAGGCTGGAATTTTTAATGATAGCCTCAGTCAGGTTTCATTGTTACTAATAGAGTAATAACAGTGCACCTGTGGGACGGTGGAGCCGCAGTAGAGAACCGGTTTGAAAAGCATTAACTGCGAAGCCACAACATACCGATTCTTAAAAGAGGTCTACGTTCATGTTGAGGGTTAAAATCTTAATGTGCATCAGCAGTGCTGCACAATGTAATGTCACATTCCCCAGTAATTTGGCTGTGTAATAACTGTAAATAATTTGGGATCCTGCTGAGGAATCCTGCTCCGCTTCTCATGGAGAGGATTAGCACACTTTTAAGAATAGCCTCTTTAATCACAGACTGAGGTTTACTTAACCACCGCGTTTATTTTTACAGTCCGTCCGTTTCTCGGGGCTAATCAGCGCGCCGCTCCCCCAGAGGGACACTCTGTTTCCTGTCGCTAGACTCCACAGCAACTGTATCGCCACTTCGCCACCTTTTAAAGAGCGGACTTATCAGTCAGGCTGGATTGCGGTCTTAATTATGGAGCCCAGGAGGAAAAAGGCAGCATTATCAGCGTAATTATGGACATGGACATTTCAGTGGTCAACAAGCTGAATTCCCCCTCCTTGAGTCCTGGGGCACAAGTCTGACTCCTGACTCATGGGAACCAGGATGAGCAGCACTGTAACAGCAGAGAGGAGGGCTGAACACTCCTCTCTGCAAGGATGTCGCTACTGCCAAGCCACAGGCACAGTGTTGTTAAAGAGAGCGTCTGGCCGCATGCTAATGTTAGCCGTGCTAAAGGTCCCATTGGAACTGTAATTTAGTGTTTTTGGGGTTTTTTTTCTGTTTGGTAAAATGCTAAATACTCCTCTTTTTCCCTGTCCCCAAGTACTGTTTAAAAGCTGTTGCATAAACACTCTGCTACTTAAGATTAATTTGTGGTCTTTTAAGACGTAGCCCGGTTGTGAGGGTGGGAATACTGCCTCTTTGTTTGTTTCATTTGTGCAGCTCCATGTTGTATATGCTAATGTGTAGTTCATTAAGTTCAGATTATCGCTGTATTGCTTGTGAAGGAATTTAGGATAAACAAAAGATTAAGATATTAGCATTTTCAGATACCGTAGGGATTATCTGACTGTGCTGTGATTATTATTTCTTTTTTTTTTTTTTTTTTGAATTTCCTGAATGTCCTGCATGTGTCGCTGTGGTGTGTGCGTGTGTGTGTGTGTGCGTGTGTGTGCTGATTTTTATTTTATGTCCCTATTCTCAGGCTGATTGCATGGCTCTGTGTGTGTCTTGCAGGTGTCTGTATGGCTGGCAGGGTCAGTACTGTGACAAGTGCATCCCCCACCCTGGCTGTGTACATGGCACCTGTGTAGAACCCTGGCAGTGCCTGTGCGACACCAACTGGGGCGGCCATCTTTGCGATAAAGGTTAATTACCTCCTCTTATTTCAGTTGCAGTCGCTGCAGGAGCGGCCCATGTTGTGTCATAACAAACTAAAGCCCTGTGAAACACTCCTTTTTTTTTTTCCCTCCCAGATCTGAACTACTGTGGCACTCACCAGCCATGCCTGAACGGAGGGACGTGTATCAACACAGGACCTGACAAGTACCAGTGCACTTGTGCTGAGGGCTACTCTGGAGCCAACTGTGAGAGAGGTGAGTAATGATGGTCAGCACATAACATTAACGGTCTTTTTTTTTTTTTTTTTTTTTTTGCTAAATTACTGCTAGTTAGGTTTAAAAAGTCAGCTGACTGACAGATAAAGTTCAGTGTGTTCATCACGAGGAGTAGTACTCAGCCTGTGGAAAACAGTTGGATAATGTCTCGTGTGGCTCTGGAGGGAGCTTTCGAAAGTCTGAGAAAATAACTGTGATGATGTCATCGGGGTAATCTTGAGCTTCAAACTTTATTCATTATTATGATTAATTTTTACCATAAAGCCTGTGTTATGAACTGTGGTTGTGGCGTTTTAAAGACATGGGACTTAACCAGAAGTGAAGGGTCCAATGGAAGATGCTATCAAGTTGCATTGTGGGAAATTTAGTGTTTTTAAAGCTTGACTCATAAGAGGGACTAAAAGTCAGGATATCTCGGCCTCAGCTGCTTCAATTTGGATCTTTTTTTTTTTTCAGAAACTGTCTTTCACAAGTCCCTAAATACTCCTAAAGCCGGACTGTCCCTTAAGACTACATTAATTAGAAGAGGAAGAAGAAAGTCATGCTGCTGTGGCTAAATCTTATAATATATTTGGCAAACATAATGGATCAAAGCAACTTCAAGATTCCAACTTTTTTTTGTTACAAGTATAATATAATCCACATTTGGAACCTAAAAGTGAAATGAAAGATTTCATCTCATGGGGTTTCAAACTCCTGCTTGCAGTTATAATAAGTTGGAAAGTTCTGTGTTCGCTGAGCCTGCAGACTAAAGGTCAAAGGTGCCTTGAGTTTGTAATCAGAGGAGGTGGTAACTCGGCAATAATCTGTTTCCACTCCAGCATAAGTGGCCCCCAAGTCAGGTAATCCACCAGTTTGATGTTCAGGGGGCCGATCATCCCTTCGCTCCTCAGGCCCTCCAGACAGATGGGTGTGGTGCTAAGGTTCAGCTGCTGTGAACACTTACCATGGAGATGATGGTTTTTTCCTCATTAAATCTGAGACTCTCGGGGTGCTGACAGCTTAACTGCGGAGATGTCAGGAAACCGTGCCCTTCGTAACAGGAGGTCCACAGGCGAGGGGATACGTCAGGCTATTGTAGCAGAGAGGCCCCAGGGTGCAGCGCCGCATCCTCTCCCCTCCTCCCCACGGCATACCAAGAGCCGTCCACTGATCACCTCAGACCGCCTAGTTATTCCCCGAGTGAATCATTCATTTTTGATTCATTTGGGACTCACTCATCCTTAATTCACCCATAAAGGAGAAACTACAGGGCCGATGCTCCCCCTTTCCCGCTCTCCCCCTTGCCCTCCCGCCACTCTCTCATCTTGTGCCGCCACACTGAAGAAGAATGGCGGGGAGTCAGAGGGAAGTCACGGTGCGTTGGTCAGGTCAACTTAGCATGAAAGATGATTTCCTGGTGGTGGGCTCTGCCGGGCGGGTAATGAGAGTGAGATGTGGGGAGGGAGGGAGGGATGGGGAGATTTGAGCGGGCTTTTGGGGCAGGAGGAGGAGGAGGAGGGTAGGTGATGGGTGACGGAAGGAGTCAACCCCTGGGTGCGTTCCACTGACAGAGTGGTCCTGGGTGGGAGGGATGACAGGCAGAAGCTGAAATGCATTTTTTACATCTGATTTTGTTTCCTTGTGGGTAACGAAGAAAATGTCGACCACATGATGTCACAGTGAGATATTTTCATGGCAGCTACAACATGAGCAAAATGTCAATGTATATATAAGCTTTTGGCACCCGCCAAAGAAGGCGGGTTTGTAAAAAACAGTATAAATTCAAGAGTGTCATAAATTGAGGATAAGAGTATCCAAGGGTGGAATTTCCCTTTTTTGAAATGAGTCACAGGGGCGTGTGCGTAACCTGTCTGCACCACTGTCCTTTTCTTTCTAGCGGAACATGCCTGTCTGTCCAATCCATGCTCTAATGGAGGGAGCTGCTCAGAGACCAGTCAAGGCTACGAATGTCAGTGTGCATCAGGCTGGAGCGGCTCCTCCTGCACCATCAGTAAGATTGCACTCAACCCGCACTTTTTCACACGTCAACACCCCTCATAAGAAATATCTTGTTGAATAACCAGAATTGACTTCTTCTCACGCAGACATTGACGATTGTTCTCCAAACCCCTGTAATCACGGAGGTACCTGTCAGGATCTGGTCAACGGCTACAAGTGTCACTGTCCTTCACAGTGGACGGGGAAGACATGTTTGATAGGTGAGCCGCCCTGTCTCTTTTGCTCTTTCCAACCACTTCAAGGCTGTCAACCGCACATGCAAATGCCACCAACCGCCTCCCTTCCTCCCTCCCTCCCTCCCCCCCGCCCACTCTTCTCTCCCTTTCTAGATGCCAACGAATGCGACAGCAAGCCTTGTTTCAATGCCAACTCATGCCGCAACCTGATTGGCGGATACTTCTGCGAGTGCGTCCCTGGTTGGACGGGGCAGAACTGCGACATCAGTGAGTTGAAGGCTGTCAGCTGCAGCTGTGGAACAGGACACCTGTCCAGCTTCTGCCTCCTTTATTTCCTTCTGCTCACTCAGCACAGGCTGAATTTAAAAAAAAAAAAAAAAAAAACTATTCACTGCTATAATATGAAGGCATAAAAGCAAACAGTTGGACAAGTGCAATGTAAATGAATATGCTGTATCATTATTAGCCCTGTGTGTGGCCAAGGCTGTGGTGATTAGAGGTGGCTCAAAACAATCCCAGGACTAGTTTCACTTGGCAGCAGACGGTATTGCTCAATACTGTGTTGCACTGGTTCTGCAGACATGTTATCCAACTCTTGCAGAGTTCTCTCTAACCTCTACAGTGTTTTTAAAGGCCTCTAGCATGGGAAACATAAAGCACAAACTTGTTTTCAAAGACAGACTATTTAGTTAAGCTGCTCAGAACGAATCCTCACATTTGTTTTTCTCCCCCCTCGTAGATATCAACGACTGCAAGGACCAGTGCCAGAATGGGGGAACTTGTAAGGTACGTGTTGTGTCAGAACCCCGTCTAGTTTTATCTGGTATCGCCGCTTTTATTTGCCAGCTTGTGTTTGTTTTAGTGTCTTTTTGTCGAAGCCCAGGACATTTACAGTGGTTATATAAATAGCTGCTGTAAATTGTTCTCTCCAAACCGACTGTGGAATTGTTGTGGAATTCCTCTCCGAAATCAAATCTGAGGGGAGTGGGTTCAGAGGGGTTTCTAAGGGAGGGACACACAAGTTCCTTGACCACACTAGATTGAATTACCATAAACATTATTGTGTTGAGCCTGTGCCAGGAAAATGTGTTGAAATAATTGCAGAGCTGTGATAATGTTCCTCCAAACTTGTCGCTGCCCCCCTCCCCCCATTCCCCCACTCCTTCCCCCCCAACCCCACTCTTAGCCTCGCTCTTCATTCTGTTCACTGGTTTGACAGTTTTTGTTTGGACCCCACCCTGTCAAAGCAGCTAATCAAATCCGTGGCAACATGAGGTTTAACCCTGCTTTCTCTCTCTCCTCTCAGGATTTGGTAAACAGCTATCGTTGCGTGTGCCCCCCTGGCTTCACCGGCGAGCACTGCGAGAGGGACATCGACGAGTGCTCGAGCTCGCCGTGTCTGAACGGCGGGCGCTGTCAGGACGAAGTGAACGGCTTCCAGTGCCTGTGTCTGGCTGGCTTCTCAGGAAATCTCTGCCAGGTGAGACACGACTCCTACCGCTGCCCCCTCATACAATTAAGCGCACATGCGTGAAATCCTCCCTGCTATCGTTTAGCATCTTAAGCTTCTTCTTTCCCCCCCTTTTGCCCCCTTTCTGCCAGCATTGCTGTATCTTCGAGTTCGTTGTAAAGTTTTCCTGCCCCACCCTCTTAAATGGCTGTTGTTCCACAGTCCTCCTTTTTAAAAGGGAGTGCTTTGTTGAAGCTGCTCCTGGCTACAGCGGGATACATTCCTCAGCGCTGAAGCCCAGACTCAGAGGACGGCTCCTATGTCTCTGCCTTGTTTTTCCCCTTCCTCCAAGTGCTGTGCGTGTGTTGTTTCCTGGCACAGCCTGTAGGGAGGATGCTGTGGGTTTTGCTCTGTTTAGTGTAGCAGAAACTATGTCAGCTATCAGGTTCACCGCTCTCTATTCAATACCTTTCTACCCTAGCTGGATATCGATTACTGCTCGCCCAACCCATGTCAGAACGGAGCGCCCTGTTTCAACCTGGCCACAGACTACTACTGCGCTTGCCCGGAGGACTATGAGGGCAAAAACTGCTCTCACCTCAAAGACCACTGTCGCACCACCACGTGTAAAGGTACGTCTCTCCGGCCTCCAACAACCACAAGCTTTTTCGCTCTTTGTCTTTTTCCAGAACGTTTCTGAAAGGCGATCTGTGTAGCGTGCTGTAGTGAAATGCTGAATAAGACCAGGTCTCCGCCATTTGCCTGAACACTTTGCCCACATTATTCCCATGAGGGCAATACCTATATTTTAGTTTCGTGTGCTTAAGTTTCTTGGCCAAGGTGAGCAATTTTTGTTTTGAGTATAGCTCCCTTGATGAATGCCCCCCTCCATCTCCTCAGCAAAGCTTTTCCAATGATTCTCCCCTCCTCTGAGTTCCCTGAAAATCTGGCAAAAGGTTGATAGCACTGTGTGTGTTCCTGGTAACGACTTGGTGGGCTACCTCTTCTTTTTTCCCCCTCAATGAATGTGCACATTTTTCTGTGTGTGTGCGCAAGTGTGCGTGTGTAATTGAGTGAGTGGACCAACCACGGAGTCAGATAGCAGACGGTGAGATTCTCTCAGCTCTTGGCAAGAATCAAGTGATTACAGGGGAGCAAATTCACCCCGCTCTCCTAACCTGATCAGACAGGGGGAAAGGAAGGGATTTCAGTGCAAAGTGAACAGGATCACTCTGAATTGCTTATGAAAGCATAACAGCTTATCGCTGTTTCTCCTATCATTTGATTTTTTTCTTTTTTCACATTATTGCAGAGATATACTGTTTTTCACAGGGGAAGGGAAATTTTAACAGACTAGTCAGCATTTTTGTGTGTGAGGGGCCATTACCCCGATGATCTCTTGCTTAATCTCTTCTCACTCTTTCTCTGGGTCACTTGTTGGCTCTCTTAGCATAGACCAGTGGACAGCTGCATACCTCATTTAAATATCAGCAATAAACTAAATTCCCATCCCTCCATATCACTCGCAAGACACAACCCACGTTTTATGATTTGGAATGAACAGTTTGTACAAACAGGCTGCATCAGTTGTTTCTGTCTAACAGCAAGTGTCCCTGTTTCACCTCCTCTGCAGTGATTGACAGCTGCACTGTCGCCGTGGCATCCAACAGCACGCCAGGAGGAGAGCGCTACATTTCGTCGAATGTGTGTGGACCTCACGGCCGCTGCCGGAGTCAGGCTGGGGGCCAGTTCAGCTGCGAGTGCCAGGAGGGCTTCAGAGGCACCTACTGCCACGAGAGTAAGACCAGTTCACACACACACACACACACACACACACAGAGACAAACAAGATCTTTCAGACCAATGAAATGCAATGCAAAATTAATCATGATACATCAGATTGATCTCTGCAGGGAAAAAAAACCCAGTCTCACATCTCTCTGGTCTTTTTCTTTGTTTTTTTGTTTTTTTTTTTGTAGACATCAACGACTGCGAGAGCAACCCATGCCGCAACGGAGGCACCTGCATCGACAAAGTCAGCGTGTACCAATGCATCTGCGGTGACGGCTGGGAGGGCGACCACTGCGAGATCAGTAAGTAGAACTTCAACAAACGATCCCACACCTCACCCACGTGACTCCTCAACACATGTTTCGACATAAAAAAGCTGTTTGATGATCCGCTCGATATGCCGCGCATAAATCACACCCCTCTCCGACGTCTCCACCAGACATCGATGACTGCAGCACCAACCCCTGTCATAATGGAGGGACATGTCGAGACCTGGTGACTGATTTCTTCTGCGAGTGCAAGAATGGCTGGAAGGGAAAGACGTGCCACTCCCGTAAGATCCATTCGTTTGTTTTTTCCACAACCGTGCAGTCTGTCTGTGCAGGCTCATGGTATGTGCTTATGGCTGTATATAATTACCCGATATTCTATACAGTGTGTTTGTTTATTCAGGCTTGTGTGAGTGCACATCTTAAGCAACCCCTAAGATTTAAATACTCCCTCCAGGCGAAAGTCAGTGCGATGAAGCCACTTGCAACAACGGTGGCACCTGCCATGACGAGGGCGACACGTTCCAGTGCAAGTGTTCACCAGGATGGGAAGGGACAACATGCAACATAGGTGAGTCACACGGTCACGGCGGTTTGGGTTGTTATTATTTCATATTTACATTCTCTCACACACACACACACACACACAAAGAGGAATGCTCTGTGGGAGAGCTCCGTCTTGTCTCGGATATTAATCAGATCCGTCAGACCCGTGAGGTTTTTATCCCTTCACTCTGTCAACGTTCCCTCTCTTCCCATCTCCCTCGCCCATTTCTCCCTCTCCTCTGAGTGCCGACAGACATCCGCTTAAAATCCCTGATTGCACTGACAATACACTTCAAAGTCGTGGAATGTAGATTCCCTCAGAGAAAAACGGAAACTCGACCAAAAAAAAAAGACAAAATAACAGCAGTCTCTTGTGACTCTTTAAGGTTTTGGGGCTCTGATTGCACTGATAATCCTCTTTTTAAAAAAAAAAAAAAAAGTTGGGGCATGTTTACTGACAAAACTAAACT
Source organism: Euthynnus affinis (assembly GCA_029490765.1). NCBI lineage: Eukaryota > Metazoa > Chordata > Actinopteri > Scombriformes > Scombridae > Euthynnus > Euthynnus affinis. The sequence continues at coordinate 9,757,715 of CM055852.1, read as the reverse complement.
TCTCTGTTAATTTTTTCCTCACAGCCAAGAACTCGAGTTGTCTTCCAAACCCGTGTGAGAACGGAGGTACCTGTGTGGTGACAGGGGAGTCGTTCACCTGCGTCTGCAAGGAAGGCTGGGAAGGTCCCACATGCACACAGAGTAAGTGCTCTTTAAAGGGGAGTGGTGGATGTGATAAAGGTGGACAGTTATTACCATTTAATGATGATAAACCTCCAGCTACCTAGTGCAGAGGTCCAGTCCTGCATCTGATTTAAATCTGACTTTTGTTCCTCTCCCATCCCCTCCTGATGTATACCTTTTTTCTTTTCTTTTTTTTTTTATTAAAAAAAAAAAAAAAAAAATCTCTTTCCTCTCTCCCTGGCTGCTGCCCGCCATGAGAGGAGAAAGAGGAGTAGGAGGAGGAGGGAGAAAGGGGCTCAAACTCAGGAAAGTGGAGACAGATGTTTCTCCCCCTCGTCCAACACACACCCCTCTCTCTCTCCCCTCTCGTCGTTGCATTCCTGTCCGAACAGTGACATGTCGGCTTGTTCTACAGCCCTCCTCCATTTCCCTGGCTTCCCTGCCCTGAGCACATGTACTCTAAAACATAAATTCCCCGACATTTGTAAAGGGAGGGAGAAACAGCCGGGGTGGGAATCTGGGTGTGGAGGTGTTGTCGGTGGCAGTAGGGGGGGAGCTGGAACTCATTTTGACGGCGAGAACCTACTCGCTTGTTTGCTCTGTGTTGTTAATAAGGCAGAGTAACCAGGCGGCACGGCGTCCAGGGCCAGGCCCGACCGGCCCAACACGCCTCTGCACACACAAGCTCAGACGTGCTCTTTGCTGTCATGTACACAAAACACTCATACATGAGAGAGAGAGAAAAGGAAAACACCACGCTCACTACTTTCTGTCTCTATCCACCACCCCCCCCCCTCTTTTTTTTTTTCTCTTTCAGATACCAACGACTGCAGTCCCCACCCATGGTAAGTGGAAGCCAAACATTTCCTGTATATTTAGACAGATGTAAACAGGGTGCTCCTTCTGTATCGTAGTTTCTCACCTGCAGGCTTTCTCTCTCGCCGCCTCTCTGCTGAGAACCAGGCATACACCCTTTCCCTGTCATTCCTGGGATGCAATCAGCTAACCCTCCCTTTGTGAACTCCCAGGCGCGACTGTATTTAACCACACACCACTGGAGCTAACTCCCAAACCCATGTACACTTGTCCAATAAAAAGAACAAGTCTGACTGCCTAAATTGCCTATGAAAAATGGTTATTATAAGTTTAATGTTCAGAAAACGTCAGCCTGAAATAGATAGATCTGCGCCTGTAAAAATAGCCAGGGGGTACCCAAGGGGGCAAGTCTCACCCCCCCTGTTTTTTTTTTTTTTTTGTTTGTTTTCTGCAGCTACAACAGCGGAACCTGTGTCGACGGGGATAACTGGTACCGATGCGAGTGCGCCCCGGGCTTCGCGGGTCCAGACTGTCGGATCAGTGAGTATTAACCCTGACTCCCGCTCCTCCCTGATCCCTGGTTGAGCCGTCGGTTAGAGCAGGCCCGGGCCGCGGGAAGGTCTAGCCGGCCAATTATCTGTGCATTGGGCTGTAGGCCAGCCTGAGCCATGTCGGTGTCACTCCACCGGGCCCTGCTGCTGTCCCCAGGGGAAACCGGCTTAGCAGGCCAACAGCTAATCAGCCATGCTCTCTGACACTGATTACACAGATTGTTTTCCCTCTTAAAGGCTTTCAGATGGCCACATTCTTTCCCATTGCAAACCCTTTGTTCTGTTAAGTCCAGCCTTTAGCTCCTGCATACCTGCTAATGATGCTGCTTTTAATAAAGCTGCATGGGGCAAAAATGTCCAGGGTTGATTTAAAGCAAGTTTGCTTGTTTTTTATTAACTGCTGTGTATGTGTGTGTACTGTTCAAATGACACATGACCTCTGTGAATTTAGCTTAGGAATTATATTTGTGTGCCGACTGCTTAATCCAATATTTGTGTGCTGTCTGGCTGTGCTCTTTATTATGCAAGGGAGCCATTTCTTACCTCTTGCTCATCCCTCTGTGGCAGATATTAATGAGTGCCAGTCCTCTCCATGTGCCTTTGGCTCAACCTGTGTAGACGAGATCAACGGATACCGCTGCCTGTGCCCACCAGACAGGACTGGACCACACTGTCAAGAAGGTATTAGACTTTACAAGAAGCTCAACCCACATATTAAACACACTATTTGGAACATGTATCTAATGCTGTGGTTGTATTTAACACAGTGACGAGAAAACCTTGCTCTGTTAACGGACACGTCACCCCTGACGGAGCCAAATGGGACGAAGACTGCAACACTTGCCACTGTTCCAATGGGAAAGTTGCGTGTACAAAGGTATGACAGGAAATATAAACTAAATGTAAACATGTATCTTTGCACAGCTCCTTAGCACATTATTTATCAACGGTAGATGAGATATGAAGAATAACCACGCAATAGTTTCAGATTCAAAGCTTGCGTGGGTGGTTGAGTCTTGTGAGAACTCAGGTAGAGCCAAGTTGGGCCACAACAACTCTCTGTGTCATGGGGTGGAGTTGGCTTGGGAGTGTCAAATTCTATACAGAGATGATGCAATTTGTTTTGAAAAGAAACACAATGGCACTGTTAGAAATGGGTGTCAGATGCCAGTTTCGATCTCCCAAAGTCACACTTGGTGAACATTCAGTTAATATACAGTAGGGGCTCGAAGTACTGCTATCATAATCATGCTCGTCTAACCGTTAGGTGAACAATGGTTCCTTTCTGATACTGCTCCCCTCAGGAGGAAAATCAGCATCGGGTGAAAGTGATCTAGGGATGTGAGGTATAGGCTACCATGTTCATATATAGCCTGATAATGTCTGAAACATAGTCTGATGGGAAAAGGTGTGTGTTTTTTTTTTTTGTTTTTTTTTTTACTGTATTATATGTTGATTACAGAAGTATATGACTAATGTGCGTGTGGGACAGAATCAAACCACTACAAAGTTACTAATAATAAAGAACGGGATCTTCATTTGCTTAAAATCCTGGTAACAGCCAAAATGCTGGTGCCTGAGTAGAGCTGCAACAATTGGTCGATGAGTCAATCAACAACTATTTGAATTGTTTATTAATCATTTTCATTTTAAAGATAAAAAAACACATGATCTAATTCCATTTATTTAGTCATCTTTGATAGTGAACTGAATATCTTTGGGTTATAGTTGTTGTTGGGGACAAAAGTAGAGATTTAAGGACGTCACTTCGGGCTGTGAGATGGCGATCAACATTTCTCACCATTTTCAGCCATTTTATAAACCAATCAATTGATCCATAATGAAAAATAATCATCCGTTGCAACCTTGTACCAGAGTATTGTCAAATAACAAAAATCTTTGGTCATCAAAATGATTATAATTCATCCTGACGGGGACATGAATGTCTGTACTAAATTTTATGGCAGTGCATTCAGTAGTTATCAAGACATTTCACTCAAAACCACACAATGTCGATAGGAAAGTTGGGATCACCAAATTATATGGTAAATCCATCCAATAGTTGTTGAGATATTTCAGCCTGGACCAAAGTGGTAGACCGACCGACCAACCAACAGACATTGCCATCCATAAAGCTACGCCATGGGTTTTGTAGAAAGTCATGATCAAAGTAAAGTATTTAAAAAATTTGTTTTGGTATTGGTACCCAATAATCATACCCAGCCTAGTCCTATTTACCATATATTCCACGGTATATAAATGTCTTTGTAATTGTACATGAATATCTCAATGAAAGAAATATGACATTATCTGAACATTGTCCCGTTGTCATATTTTTCTCTCCAGATGTGGTGTGGCCCTATGTCGTGCCACCTGGGTGCTAAAGGTCGAGGTGGGTGTCCTTCAGGCCAGAGCTGCATCCCCATCAGGGAGAACCACTGCTTTGTGAAGCCCTGTCTCGGCCTCGGAGAGTGCTGGCGCTCCAACCCTCCCCCGACTCCTACCAAATGCCACCCCAGCTCCAGTTACCAGGACAACAGCTGCGCCAACATCACCTTCACCTTCAACAAGGAGACCATGCCTCAAGTGAGTTACCTAGGCACTGAGAGATTGAATTAAAGGGTTTTGGGGTCATTTTTCATGCCTCTTCTCCTTCACCGCCCTTAATTGAATGGGAGCAGCAAACTGTGAAAGATCAGGTTTTCAAAAGTGCTCAACCATCCCTCCCGGGCAGAAAGATTCCCAGTCAAGAACCCTGAACAATTCAGTCATGTATTAAAATGTGTTCCAGGAAGAAAATTGTGGGGATATTTCTCTCTCTCCTCATTGTATCCAAGTTTTTGGTGTTCCTAAGAATCAGGCACTTGCGACTCATGCCAGTCCCCTCTTAACCCAACCGCACTGTATGATTAATTTCAGGATCATATGGATTTGAGCTAAACAGGACCACTGGCGACTCTGTCACCACACAGGATCATCACTCGCCAGTTGCCTAACAAGCATGACAGCAGATAGTGACAAGCATATGGTTTTTAATCTAAACGAGGGGGATCCCACCCAGATAGCATGTTGAACCTACTGCCAAAATGGAGGTCCTTTCTTTTTTTTTCCCCCTCTTGATTGCCCTCTATTTTCCATGTGCATTAACATTTGCTTCATTTCTTTCCCCCTCGTCTAGAGCTTGACTGTAGAGGATGTGTGTAAGCAGCTGAGGCGCTTGTACGTAGTGAAGAATTTCTCCTTGGAGCATTCTGTGTCCATAACCTGTGACCCCTCATACTCAGCCAGCAACGAGATCCACGTCTGCATCGTAAGTACCTCATCCCACTGTCATCCAAGTCAGCCATATGTTTGTCTGCCTCTACTAATGCTTACTCAAAAAAAAGCCCTCTTTGATTTATAGCTGGCAGCATGCACTCCTAGCAGCATTAAGACATACTCTAATGGGATATGTGGCGTGTATATATATTTATATATACTGAGCAAGCGAACGCAACCAATGGCAGACAAACTTAAACCTGAACCAACAGATTCAAACCTCACTTTCTTCTTGGCACCTTCTAGTCTACTGAGGACCATCGTTTGGATCGGAGCCCCATTAAAGAGATCACAGACCGAATAATCGACCTGGTTAGCAAACGCAACGGCAACAACAACACCATCATCACCGCCATCGCAGAAGTGCGCGTGCCAAGCCCCAGCAAAACTGGTATGAACTGCCTCCAATCTCTTGCAAAGCTTTCCAGACTTGCACACACTTGTATGTGGGGAAAAAAATGGGTGGGAGGAAGGTTTTTTTTATGTGTGTATGTGTGTGTGTGTGTGTGAAGAGATCAGATGAGATAGAGCCAAGCCCTGAATATGACAGCACTATAGTGCACCAAAGAATGCATGTACATGTATGAAAAATAATTCCTAAACCTCCCACACAACTTGGGCCGCCCATGTCTGCCATCTGATGGCAGTTGTAATGGAGCTTAAAGAGAATCTAGCCAGGATTTCAATGGAAAGAGCAGAGCTGCTTGGCTACGTGGCTTTAGATTGGCTCGTACTGTGACTGGCTGGACCCGTAGTAAGACTCCTGCATGTGTCTACCATTCATCAACACGGTGACAGCAGACTGCCGCCACAGCCAAATAGAAGCCTTCTCCTCCCCTGTGTAAGGGCTCAGAGGTCAGGTTGCACTGGCAAAAGCATGTTAATGGTTTAGCAAGCTTGGCGTGGTAATGTAATAAAACCTGTTGTTTATGATTTAACTGGGACTTCTTTTTTTCTTTTTTTTTTAATATCTGTGGTGCAACTCATTTACCTTTTTTAACCGTCTTGTTTTCTTTTCTCAGACTACCTAGTGCCCCTCCTCAGCTCCATCTTCATTGTCATCTGGGTCCTCGTGCTGGTCTCCATCTTGCTATGGTGCATGCGTCGCCGGCGGAAACAGAGCAACCACAACGGCACGACGGCCGCCGGCTCCGAGGACAACACGACCAACAACGTGCGGGAGCAACTGAACCAGATCAAGAACCCTATAGAGAAGCATGTGGGCCTCACGGTGGCCATCAAAGACTACGAAAACAAGAACTCCATCATTGCCAAAATAAGGACAAATCATCCCGAGGGGGATGAGGACGACAAGGAGAGGCACTTACAGAAGGGCCGCTTTGCCAAACAGCCAGCATACACACTGGTGGAGAGGGACGAGAAGACGCCCATCTCCAACCCCAACTCCACATCCAAACATCCAAATTGGACTAATAAACAGGACAACAGAGACTTGGAGACAGCAAACAGCATAAACAGGATGGACTACATTGTATAGCAGACAGCTGTGTTGCTGTGCAACCAAGCCTTATGCCTTCACACCCCGGTGGTGGGTGAAACGGGGGAGCTTTGGCATGTTTAGTTAGTAAACTGTCGTGTCAGTCGTGACCCCACAGTATTTTCAGATATTCCCCGTGTTAATTTAAGTTTTGACAAGCTGGCTTACACTGGCAGTGACAGTTGCTTTGGTTGGCTGGAAACACAAGGCACTGGTATACATTTCACTGTAGAACTAGTTGCAAAAGTGTCCTATGCATTTCACCTCCCTTTTTTTTTTTCTTCTTTTTTTTTTCTTTTTCATTTAGTGGACACATGGAAGGGGCTCCTGGTGTAATTGTTGTACAATGACTAAAACTACCCGACGTGTTCAGCACTAGAGCTAATTATTTTTAGTATGTGTTTGAATTCTTTCTAGTTCCGTTTGGAGAAAGTGCCTTTTCAGTTTTAGACTTCAGCAACTGTCAAATAAGAAAAAAAGATCAACTTTATTATTTATTTTTATTTTTGGGGAAGGGGGAGGGGAGGGGGGGTGGAGAGAGGGAGGGATGGGTTCAATGTCAGCAGTTGCTGCCAATATGAAGAATTTATGTGTCGATTTAGAACATGTAGATATGTACATTTTTTTTATTAATCATTGTGTATATTTGATTTATTAACTTAATAATCAAGAGCCTTAAGATATCATTCCTTTTTATTTATATGTTCTGTCTAGTTTGAAGGTTTTGATAGCTGTGGAAGCCTACCATTTCTTTCAATGACTTAATTTTTTTTTTTCCTCTCCAACGCATTCTATAAAGCCAAATTTCAAAGAAGACAAAGGATGGGCACTTTTGGCCTGAAAGAAATTTTTTGTTTGTTTGTTTTTCCTCACATTTGACATTTCATTATTTGTTGCCAGGACCTTGATTGAAGGCAAGTGAGGTTAGGACAACAAAAGATCACCGGCTGCTTTGAGGGATGGACATGGTGGCAGACATATTGCTTGCCACTAATGGATTAAGGGAACAAAATCCTTTAGCAGCTTCAGTTTAACCCGTTGACATATTTCAAAGGCTGTCAAAATCCACCAACGTGCGAGGCGAGTCACATCAAAACGACACGCCAGAATTCCCATCTGCTTTAGTCAGCATAATATCATAAGCTAGACCACGAGTACTTGAACAGTAGGGGGGCAATGGGAACACTGTAGAATCAGATAAAATACACTGCCTTGCTCCGCAAGAGTCTGCTTTGTTTCTGTGCACATTTGTTTCTTTTTAAAATAAGGCTCTTAAAGACAAACATGTTTTATCTCATTTGTTTAACCCTTTGAGATCATGGCAACATTTTGTCCTATTTTTGACTTGTTATGAACTTGAGAATTATGTGTTGATCTGGCAATATATTTTTGAAAGTCATATTTATTAAATATTTTGTATGAAAAGAGAATTAAAGTTGTCTTTGTTCTGGAGAGCGAGTGAAGAGTCTCTGTGATGCATCAAGCCAAACATGTCGGAGCACTATGAAAGGTTTCTCAGCAGCTGGCATGGGAACCGCTGCTGGAAAGACATCTTAGACTTCAGAAAGGTCCCTGTCCAAATGTGTTTACAGATGATTACGTTGTAGCAAGCCATCGTTGTATTAAGTCAATCCTTAAGACAAAAATACCCTCCCTCCCTCCCTTATGATCCTCAGACAATGTCCTTGTTGGGCTGGTTTAAGAAGCAGACTTAACTAAAAACCTTTTCAAACTTAGCAGGCTTGAGAAGCCTTGTGGAGTAGAGTTGAGCTGATCTTAAGTCCTACTTTTGTACAGAATCTGTTTAAAAGGATTAAAGCCGAGGCAAAAGATTATCAACACCTCTCGAGAACGACCTTAAACATATTAGGACTTAAAACACTTGGGTCAGTTTCACTATCGTCTCCTCCTTGATAAGAACGGAATTGGCTGCTGCGAGTGACTCGTCTCAGATTACACCCGCTAATACCGAGGGAGAATGGGAACAGAGAAGCAGGCACTGGTTTATTAGTAACATCACTGTTGTTGGACAGAATTTCCCTGTCAAATTGCCATGACCATCATTCAGTCTGGACTGTGTGTGAGCAAAACATTGTGCAGAGATCTACTTGGTATTTCATGCTGGTTGCTTCCCCAAAATTATCAGCCTATTTACATATTTCCACAGAGATTCAGAGACTTTTTTTTCCTGGGAAAAACAAATTTATTTATATCATAAAATGTCTTTCCAGTAGAATAAAAATAAATCAAGAGTAATGTAATGAGACAACATTAAATCATCAAGTGAAACATCTTGGGCTTTGAATAGGGGCACAGTATGAGTGACTGTTGGCCCCTGGTTACCCCACACTCTCTCTGGGCCTGAGCCAATGGGGTGAAAACTCTGACAGAGACTCTCTGAATCCTGACAGTGTCAGGGTGTCGACAGAAGCTACATTTTAACCTGTGTAACTGTAGATGTCCTGCTATTCCCAAATAAAACCACTAATATTTCAATACTGATCATGTACCAACACATAGTTGGTTGAAGTTCAACATACAAGCTGTATAATACGCTCAAATTTAGAGATACATTTCAGGTGCTTAGCATTTAAGTACTGAGAAAATTGTCTATGAATGAAATCTAACTACGAGAATACATTTTTGAAAACAGGGTGATGAAATAAATCTGGAAACAGCAATCAATCAGACCAGAGCTTCAGCAGGGAAACTGGACAGTTTTCAGACATGTAGGAGCCAGTGTTTCAGACTGAAAGCCATGACGTACTGCATGGCTCCTGCCTGTCTGAAATCCCCAATCTTTAACACAAAACCAAATCTAAACTCCAATTAAAGGTTTTTGACTTTCATTTGCAAGCCTCTCTTGACCACCACTACTTATGGGTGGAGGCAAAGTCTGTTTCAAGTATTTGACAAAGTGTAACTCAAACGCTCGTGTATCAGTTGCCATAATGTGTTCAGCATTTCAGCTGTGTCTGTGTGTGCTGCATGTACAGCATATGTGAGAAGAATACATAGTAAAATGTGACGTGTGTACAAATACAAGGCATCTGAGGAGACTGCAAGGGGTAAACATGTAGCCTGACACAATATCATCTCTATCTCTGTGGCGTCAGGCATCTTTACTGTAGCTTGTCTCTCCCCCTCAGGACCTCTTCAGTCGTCGTAATCTGGAGGTTCTGGGCACATTTTCACTCCCCTCCTCTCCGAGTGTGGATCTGGAACTAATAGAGGAGCCTGAGGATGCAGGCTTGACAGATAGGCCCCTCAGACTTGCGGCCAGCCTGTTTTGGTTTGTCTGTGCCGTGTTATTGCTTGTGAGGGGGAGCCTCTGGGCCCGTTTCCCTGGAGTAAGCAGCTCTACTTCCAGTGTGGTTTTCTTGCACTCGGAGACTGGGAAAGCCTTGGACTCTGCCTTGGCTTCGACTGGAGGAAGGGGCGGCAGAAGAAGAAGGTCATGCTTGGATGTTTGTGTGGAGCACTCAGTGAAGTGAGTTTGCATTGTGGCTGGAGGTCTTCCAAGGCATGTCCTCTTGGACCTCTGTGGGTGAGGGTCTTCCCCTGCATCGCTCGGCTTATACCTCTTGCTCTTACTGGTCTCCTGACTGATTTCATGTTGGCAGAAAACTACTGAGGCTCCATTTGGATTGAGGCTGTCTGGAGGACAATTCTCAGCCTGCTGCTGCTGCTGCTGCTGCTGCTGGGTCAGACCTTGCTTTTGAGTTGTCTCAATCTGAGCCACGACCTCACTGGCACCGGGGCAAGACACCTGGTGCTCTGCCTCTGGGAGGAACTCCTGTCCAGAGCTGGACACAGTCTCTTTTGGACTTGATTCCGATTCTCCAGCTCCATGTTCCCCTCTTTGGTCTTTGGGAAAGGCTCTCTGGTCAATTTGCTGCTCCCCCAAACTGGAACCATAGAGCTCTCGCTGGACACCAGCTTGTTTGGCTCTGAAAAAGTTAAAAGGATGAGAGGATATGAACAGATACTTGAGTGTCCTGTCTGACTGGCGGGGTTGGAAAGTTCTGCATTAGATCATACTTACATCTTTTGAAGCACAGTCTTCTTTGTTTTTGTGGGGCTGTTTAAAGGCTCTTGGGTTTCTCCCACTCTGGAAAAATATTCAGATCGGCTTTGTTCACTCAGCTCAGTCTAGAGAGGACAAACAGAATCGGTGTAAACAAAAAATATTATTCCTGGCATCCCGTGGAAAGGTTTGGCTGCACAGCAGACTGCTGTCATCATCTGGCATTGTTGGACATTAACAAACATTCACTAGACTGCTGTAAAAATGATAATATAATGAGTACAATTAAAACACAAAACAATCCAATATGATAAAGGGAATTTTACAGGAAGTTTATACAATGTGATTTTTTAATTCTCCTAAATTCCAAATACATTGTCCTCTATTCATGCCACTCACTGTTTAATCATCTAACTTCAAGCAGACTGTTACAATGAACTATGATACAGTCGAATAAGAATGTTTGCTATTATGCCTTTAGAGACACTTAGTAACACCCCAGCTGGCACAAAGAATTAGTTCCCCACTTAAATCTGTCCAAAGGAACCACCTCAAAGGCTTCAGAAAATAATCACCAGGTTGTCATAGTGTGACGTGCGTTTCATAGGCTCCACTGTCTGAGGCTCATAGTGATGCTTAGTGCCTGAGGCAGAAATGCTAGAGTGAAACCATGTTGACAAGTTAAAACGACGATTAAATAAGGCTCATTATTAGGATGATAGAGCGAGGCAGAGGAAAAATACAAGGGAAACAGAGTGATGGAAAAATGCAAATATTGGGTAAAAAGCATCTAAGAGGCCAGAGGATAATAGTTAAAAATGTTAGAAGTACCCTCATGGTTAGTAGACTGTAGCAGCACTTTGACTTGTGGGTTCACTGGATTTAATGCAAACAGGCTGGAAAAATCTGGACAGGAAGGGGCTCTTTACTCTCAATAACTACTATTTTTGAAACTGTCGTTGAACAAGGCAGTATGACTGTGGAAGGCTTCATGTATGAATCCTTATTTGTGTAAAACCTTTACTTCATATGCCACTACACACATGAGCTCCTGCAAAAAAAACCTATTTTTAGTTGGTTAAAATGGTTAACTATGGGTTAAAAGTTCAATATAACCACATATTTTGAAGTCTTCAGTATCAATGATGTGCAAGGCACCCTCTGAGGCAGAACACAGAGCAAGCCAAAGATTGGATCTCACCAACGTGTGCCCTCAACAGGCCACTAATTAAGGGTAATCACTGGTCTTTTCCTTGGCTGAGCCAGAACAGACTGTGGATTTATGGGTGGACAAGAGACGCTGGTGGTAAATTGAGCAGAACTTAAAGGTTGAGAGCCTGTCAATTTATTGTATAAAAAAAAAAAAAAAAAAAGTTGGTGGGAGAGAGTAGCTCTGGTTTAGAAAAGGAGCCAATATATACATGTTTCATCAGAATAAGCATTGAGTTTCAAGATTTGAGTGGCATTAGTGCTAAAAATACTAAGTCTACAGCCATGCAACTCTATGACTCTACACTCAGTGGTACTTTGAGCTAAATGCTAACACCAGCATGCTACCATGCTCACAGTGACAATGTTTAGCAAATAATGCTTACCTTGTATCATCATAGCTTAACATGGTAGCATTAGCAGTAAAAACAAAGTACTATGGCTGATGTGAATGTTAGTTCTTCAGACATTTAGTTATGTAAGATTCTTGGAAATCATCATGATTGGAATCATTTCACTCAAAAGCACAAATGTTATCCTCATAATGGTGCTGGAGGAAAAAGTCAAGGGATCAAAAAGTCAATGGGATTCATTCTTTGGGGACCATGAATGTCTGCACAAACCCATAGACCTTGTGCCAATCCATAAAGTAGATGTTTACATATTTCAGTGGATAAGTTACAACTTTGACCTGCTGGTGGCACTAGGTGTAAGCCAGGGGATCAGTGACAAACATTTAACTAAAAAACAAAAATGTCAACTGCATGGTGACACAACAGGAACAGTCTGGGTAAACCAAAGCCAGATGGCTTCATACAGTGGGGAACATGCGTGTCTGTACAATTTCATGGCAATCCATCCAATTTTTGAGATATTTCAGTCTGGACCAAAGTGGTGGATCGATGACCAACAAACAAACCGGCAATACCGTCCCTAAAGCCACACTACTAGCACGGCTAAAAACACTCTATAGACTATAGCAGTGGGAAAATACTACCAGACAGAAGTTAAATCTGGGAAAATTCTAGGTTGTGGCCACTATGTTTATTTAATATCAGCCATTTTTCAGATCATTACTATTCCATAAACTGGTTGGTAAAATGATCAATGTGCACTCTAAGAAGGGGGAAAGCCAATGCGGTGAGCTCTGGCATGCGACGGTCGCTGTATACACAGAGAAAAAATCATTAATGTCCTCTCCCACATGTCATGATACCAGTGACAAAATATGACCCGATACACAAGGGGAAAAAGTAATTGTCCCAAGCTGCGGCATTGTGGCTTTGCACTGGCTGTTGAGACCTAGCAACTGCACTATGGTGTGTGGTGTGGTGTAGTGGACGGAATAAAGAGGCCAGACTGAGGGAGGGGAGTGAATGGAGGGGCTGGACAACAGGGAAGTAGGCGGAGACGACAAGAAACAAGGGACAAGATACTACAGAATGAATAAGAAAAAGAGAGAGCGTTCACAGGGGAACACAACAAAGGAAGAGGCACCCCCCAGAGTCCTATCGCCTGACCTCAACAGTCTCTCCAGCATGCCCACAAACGCAAGAATCCTCACACAGGAAGTTCTCCACAGGCTGCCCTTTGTGTACAGATGGAGTCATGCTAGAGTGTGGGTAGAAATTCAGTCTTTACGCACTGTTGTATACAGAGCTACAGCTAGCCTTGGATTTAGGACAGTGGCACACATACAAACACATCCACACACAAACTTGCATTTGCCCACACACTCGCACACCCACCCCAACAACAACAATTCTGAGAAAGATGTGGGTGCCATCATTTGCATTGTAATGCCTTGATATGTATTCTCATCTGTTTAATATGAATAAATGCTGCTGTTTGAAAATGAACTTGAAAGAAAAATCAACAAGAAGCCAATGGGAGGCTCTCTGGGAAAGTTTAGTGCCTTTCTGTTCCTGTCGGCACGACTTCAAAAGAGTACGAGAGAGAGTGAAAGAACAGAGTGATGGGGAGGAAGGAGGACGAAGGGAGGAAGAGGTTGGATATACATAGAAAGTAGAGAAAAAGAGAGATGGGGATAGATAGAAAGTCAGGCAGTGAGAGGAATGGCAGATGAACGATTACCACCAGGGGTCCAGGGGTCTTTATATAGCAACAGAAGAAGAAAGTTGTGGGATTTCAGATGGAGAGGGGGTGAGAAAACGAGAGAGATGGTGCATGAACAACATTATAATTATCACAAGCTATGTGGATAAAACAGTAAGTATTGTGTGGGAACCGAGGTGGCCTAATCTTGTTCGGAATGATGCAAACTCCCAGTAAGCTGGAGAGCGTCCCATGAAAAAGGAGGGAGGGATGGTGGTAAATAAGAACATCTACCCGCCGCCACCAGCAACAAGGATTTAACCCCGCCACTGCCAGCCAGTCTGCTCACCCGCGCACAAAGCTGCAAAATACTTCTCGTGATGCAACACTGAGAGTAGACCAACAGTGCCCTCCCCGGCCCTGGAGCCTCCAAAACAACGCAGCTCCATCTCAGGAGCAGCTACAAGACAGCACATCTGGATGTCAGATTATAGAGATAAGCCTGGCAAAAGGGCATGGAAAGCAGAGAGCATGAATCACTTGGTTTAAAAGGATACCAGTCCAGATTCTCATAGCTTGTCCTGACTCCTGGAAACAACTTCAAAAAGATAACCAACTACAGGCTCCATAAAATACGGGGAATGAACAGTTTCTCCTCTGCCATCTAAGATAAGGCAGGAACACAGATAGGAAGATTATGCTGGTTATCTCTTAATGCAGCTGCACTTAAAAGTAAAACACTGATCCAGCCAAATAGTCTTTGAATGGTTTAAAATACTCCAGTGCTGCATAGAATGACAAAATGCCTCTTGGTAGACAAAGACATTGCTTATTTAGTATTCCCAAGCAACAGTCCTCTATAATTGTCCTATATAATCTACATAAATGTCCATGTGCATCTGTACAATGCATGAAGAAAAAACAGGCTCAGCTATGACCATGCATTGTCAGTTCATCCAGTGGGTTTTGCAAGGTTTTCCAAAATCCCAAGAGGTCAGAGACATTTCTCAACCCGTCGTGAAGTACTGCAAACTCTCAGTTGCAGTTAAAATGTGAAAAATACCAGAAAAAACAAGATAACTGGTCAGAACACAAAGACAAGCAAGCATGGAAAGCTCAAACCAACCATCAACTCATATTTACTTGAGATAAAGGCTACAGTGGAAACCACATTGTTTGTTCTTGGATTACGCTAATGTCTCTGTATCTCACCTTACACACACACAAAGCAAGATGCCATCATAAAAAGCCAGTTCTACACTCGTCTCTTGCAATGTAATGATTCGTACTACTTTGAAACGCTTGAATCCCTCAAACTAATGGAGTTATAAAAATGGAATTATTCTTTACAATGGAAAACCTTTGAACAGCTTTATGGTGGCAAGACTAAGTATACAAAATCCCTATACTGGCACCAGGAAACAACAACACTATTTAACTGTCAGGGTAGAAATGCCTCCTGCAGAGATGTTCGTGAAACTAGTCCACAAATTTCATCCCTTACCCTCCACCCACCCTGCTCCCACTGAGGAAACATGCTCTGTTTGTCTAAGCTCACCACATCTTCCCTGCAACAAAGTCAACAAACATGCATGGGCACATACTTGACTAAAATAGAGGACGGTTCTTATCCCTTAACAATGACAAATGTTTCTGGATCCACCCATCTTGTAAGGATAAAGATGAGCAGTTAACTGTCCTGCAAATCAGTGAAAGTAAATGATAGGGTGAAATGAAGGGACATGACCATGTATCGTAAGAGATTTGGCCCGGGTGGAGAGAAGATCTGCAGACACTGGACGCTTGGGAAAGCTCTGCTGCTAGCTGTTGCGAGCTGTGAAGAACAGAGGCGTGCTGAGGTCATGAGTAAACACACAGGCTCTTCCAGAGCTCAGAAGAGGGGGGGACTGGAAACACATCTGCTCTGCCTTTGATCCAAACTTCTGCGGCCCAGCACGCCACTCACCTCGGCTGCCCACTCTGTGCCTGACTAGAAAACAACGGCCACAATCCTAAACACTAAGCTCTTCCTTCCCATGCTGCCCTCCTCACTGCTGGTGCTGACTCACAATGGGAGCAACTTTTTATAAAGTACTTGAATCTTGAAATGTCAAGGGGGGGATAAAAAAAAAAAAACGCAATGTCGCAAGAGATGGCTTTTGTTGCTTCCCACGGTTTATGCAAACGTAGCAGTTTCGATAGCTATACCTCTGTAGTGCATCAATCACTTCTAGGTCTCTAGGTCATTACAGACCAAAGAGGTCAGGCATTTTAATAGATCAAATATCAGTAAGTATTCCCTCCACAAATGCGGTGGAAGGATTCATTTTATTCAACAACTCAGTCATGACAGTCGTGACAGTAATGCCATCAATCTGCTCAAACCAAAATGCTTCTTGGATGGTCAAACGTCTGAAACCCCTTCAACCCACACTATTCAGATGTCAGTATTGAGGGGACTGCGTCCAACAATCTTTGTCTTAAACTTTCAGTCAGTGTTAATCTGATTCTGACTGTTGTTGCTTGGTGAGAAAGTAAGCAGGGTTGGAACTTCTTTCTCAACCTCTCTTGTTTCAGTCTTTACGCAACTATTACTGTCACTTTTCATGTGTACAAGTCAAGTCAAGTCCAGTTTTATTTTATAACCCCATATTACAAATCACAAATTTGCCCGTAGAGCATACATCATCATCTGTCCTTGATTCATGATAGATAAGGAAAAACTCCCTAAAAAATGTAAATGGATAAAAAAAAAAAAAAAAAAAAAATGGAAGAAACCTCAGGAAGAGCAACAGAGGAAGGATTCCTCTTTCAGGACGGATGGACAGACATGCAATAGATAGTTGTGTGTAGAGAATAGACCAAGAAAGCTAAATTACAAAAATACAGCATGGAAAAATAAGATGACAAAGTTATCTCCATTTGAACCATTATCGTGTCTCGGCCCTCTATGTGACCACAAGCTTTTCACTCCACCTTCGAGTGCGGTCGTCCAATACTGAGTCACTTTTTTTAGCTCTGTTTTGCTCCCCACCCCACTCCCCACCACCTGAGGGAAACATCTGGCCTTTTAGCTGCTACTAGATGCTCCACTATGTTCACGAGCTAGTCGCTAACTTTTTCTGTCTGCTGTTTCAGAGCTGAGTGCTGGAAACAGCTGCCTGCTGCTGGAAACGTCATTGATCGGAGCGTTGAGAGTGAAACCAAACAGAAAAATTGTGGGCTGTAAAACCAACATTGAGCTGAAAGACGCAGAAACGCTCAGCAAAGCTGATGGGAACTGCAGAGTTGGATGATAATTACGTATGGGTTTGTCACTATGAGCGACCACATTCACATGCATATAGTAAGTTGATCCACTGTTAATATAAAATTATTGATTATGGCAGCTTTAGTTTTACTGTCTCTTTATGGTCCTAAATGCTTCGATAATACGATGTGGTGATTCTGCGCACAACATTTCAAACTGTAGCCAAAAATGTTTAAGTATTGACCTTGAGTACCAAAAATCAATAACAACTGGTATCCCACGGTAATAATTGATATTCTACACTACTGGAAATGACTAAAGCTCACCATTCGCTCCTTGAACCGAACCACAGCTGAGAATATGACTAATAGGGGAACACAGTATACAAGAGACATACTGCATGCTCAAGTGTGGGAGTGAGTTGCTGGCTTTCACAGGACAAAAGGCCAACAATGATGTCACCTTAGTTCCCTCACAACATAACCCCCTGACCTTATGAGAAGTGCTAATTTGATGAGTCTACATTTCCACTGCGGTCAAGGATTTTTTTGTTCAACAAGTCACACAAACTAAATCCTAACAACAAAACCGAAACCTCCCTAAATACAGGGAAACGTGGCATTTTTTTGGGACCAGCAGAGCTCATGCTGTCAAAAGTTGCGGGATAAAAGACCCCCACTTAAACGTATGACTAACTTTGACATAGAACTCCAAAGGTCTCATTATTTTTAGACAGCAACATTACGATGCCTTACATCAGTTGTGACTCACTGTGTAAACTTTTTTCATGTAAATTTTCAACTTTCTTGGCAATGTCGAAATTCCAAAAACTCTGACAAATTAGAACAGAGCAAAGGACGTAAACAAATAATTGTTTTTGTCATGTGAAAAACTTCAGCCTCGCTGTCTGGTATCTTTCCCTAGCAAACCACGCTTGAGGTTGGGCTAGTGAGAGCTCTACCACAAGACTCCCACCCTCCAATTCCCTCTGCTTGTACTGTATGAGCCCAGAGAACCACATCCTGAGGAGAGGAACGCAATCGACAGCAATGCCTCCTTGAACTGGAAAATTGGTTACACAATCTGAACTTTTCACTGACGACTGTGTTGCCACTAAAAATATTACAATCGCTGCTTTCATTGGAAGCCAAACTGTGGAGAGTGCAGAGACGTTTCAAAGGGAAACAATAGCAAAAAGCACATAGAAAAACAGCGGGCCACTGATCATGGGATGTGATGGGAGAGATGTCTGTCCTTGATGTGAGTGCCAAGGTGAGAGGCTCCACCACGATTTCCCAGAATACTCTGGGGAGTTTGGGATCAAATGAGCACAGGCCAACGGATAGTTGCCTGCAATATGAATGGACAAGACAGAACTGCAGTAGTAGGGCTTATGACATGGGCAAGAGTGCAACATGGGACATATAGCATGGACTCTTTCAGGGAAATACCCACTTTAACCAACTTTATCTGTGTCCAATCAATCAGGGCACATGATATCTCACTGCAGGCAATCATGTTAACTGAATTCTCCCTTAAGACCAAAACAATGTATGTGTAACAGGAGTGTTGCTATAGTTCCAGTAACCTTTACAGTATATCATGAATAAAATGCTGCATAATAGATATAAAGACTGTGAATATTAAGTGTTTACACTAAGAGCAAGGTGGTAGGAAGTAGAAGTAAATCTTGATATTTACATCAGATGTTCTTACAATGTCAACATGGTCTCAAGTCCCACAAAGTTAAAAAATAATGTTCCCTGCCACAATATTTCCAAAACAGATCGCAAGTTTGAGAAAATTCTAGACACATATAAACTTTCTCAGGAAATGTTGAAATGTGCAAAATTCATTTTGGCTTCATTTTTTGACTACCCGATAATGTTGAGGTTTTCAACAACCCCATGTCTGACTTTGACAAAAATGAATTAAACTGTACAGCTGGGTTGAATTGGCACGATGTGAAATTGAACCGATGTGGGAATTTTTAAAGATGGGGTGGCTCTGTAGCTTCGGTCCCCATCTTGTTCCCCCTCAGTATGTCTCCCCACAGCCCCTGCAGGTTCAGAACCCCACATCCCCCACGTGAAGAGGCTCAGCATATATATAAAGCGAGAGCATAATTTGGCAACACATCCCTATAATAACACACAGACCCTTGCAGGATTTTTTGCCAGGCGACTGGAAGAGGAAATAGAGGAGTATAAACAGTTCTCACCGCGGCCAGGCTCGGGTTTCCATGGTGCGCTGAGGCATCCTCTGGACAGCTTACACACACAACATAGCGCTCAGGAAACACACGCAAATCTGAAAGCAGGCAAAGAAACAATACAGACCATGTTAGTTAATAACGTGGGCTCACCTCTAATTATGAGTCAAAGTCAGACAGTGGGAATTGTGGTGGAAGCTTGTAAGGACATTTACAAACACCAAGTATTTATTATCCCTCAAACCAAGTAGAAAATGGCAGTGTACACATAATTGCTAAGCTTTATGAACCACGTAAACTACATGAAATATTAGGAAAGTTTATATTAACAGTGGCTCTTGGGAATAATATCAGTAATATTACATTTACATCAGCTTCAGAGGAAAAAAAACATTTATAGCAACAATACTATTGCAGTCATTAGTTTATTTATTATATTATTAAAATAAATCTAATTGTCCTTTAGTATTTTTATAGAAGACATGAACTCATTGTACTACCTCAACTGGACAACCGATATCTGACCTACTGCCTGTTATGTAGCCTACAAAAAAAACAAACTTTAAAGCAAATCAAAAAAGTTGTTACACAACTCTAACTCATCTGCTTAGTCTGCCATCTTCTGTTCAAATGTCTCTTTTTGCAGCAGTGGTGAATTTAATACATATAAACTCATATTCCTCCTTAGTGGCCATTTCTAAATACATTGGTTTTTGCTTCACTTGTGTGGATTAGTGGTTTATAAACATAAACTAGTTCCCCGGGAAGCCAGTGTACAGACATGTTAAGCAGGCAGAGAACTTCTACCGCATCCTGCATTAGTGTAAGCATATTTTGTTTATGCTTTGCGTTGAGGTTCTAACAAGCCTAAGGAGCACTATGTCAGTCAGTAGGTCAGCTGATCAACCAACACTTGAGAGGGTAAGTGGAGTTTACTGTGGATGTTCATGGCCTTTGAAAATCAATTCTCCAAAACTCAAATTCACTAGCGCACTTTGAAGATTAAAAAAAATCTTTTAGAAAGATTGCAATGAAATTTACAGAACAATTTCATGCTTCACAGAGGATAAACAGTTCCATTTTGGATATTACATCGTTTTTTCTATTTAACCGGCCTCAAATTAAAAGATTGCCATGACAAAACTAGCTTTTTTTAAATATGTAATTAGCCAGAATAACAGATGTTTGTGTTTTTAAACATCTGTTTTATAGCTAATGGGCATTTTTACATGACCACTATGTACTGCTAACACAGTGGACTGAATTACACAACCTTTGACCCCAGGAGACTGGGTCTAATTTGATGTGTAACGGACCTGCTGAGAGAAGCAGTCATCTCAGTCTGCAGCAGGTCAGTGCTGCTTTAACATCCAGGCCCCTAGGGAGCAGATATTAACTTTACTGACAGGAAGAGAGCCATGTTGGTCCCATGAAAAGGTGGCCAAGGGTCACAGGCACTAGATGAGCCATGGAGATAGATCCTCACTGCCCTCCATAGACAGCCCTCCAATCTTTCTCTCCCACTCTCAGTAGCCTCTCAAGGGAAACACTTAATGGCTGCCTGTTCTCAACAACACCCCAAGCAGGTAGGGACAGGACATAAAAACAAGTGAGGGGGAGAAAAATCAACATGCAGAGTACAGATGACTTGATCTTTCTGTGGGAAATTTGGCTGAGTATGAGTCATTGAGATGTCTATTTCTGATTCATTTAACTGGGAATTGATTCATGAAAACATGTAGGTTACATACCCCCATAGAGCTGCTTGACAATACATCTGAGGCTTGAGTGGCGCTTCAGAAAATTGGCAACTAGGTTGAAGTTTTTCCCTATAAAAAAAAAACAACAAACAAACAAAATCACAATTAATAGCAAAAAGGAGCAACCAGACACAAAGCTATTTTACATACATATGGCACCATTTCCAAGGCTGGAAAAGTGCAACTACTGAGACATGCGGGTTAATTCTGGGTGGGACTTTCTAGAAGGGTGCGTGCTAGCATTGTTGTCCTTCCCTGATACGCTGATAACTTTTATTAAATTTACCATCATGACACAAAACAACCTCAGTTGGCATTCAAATCATTCTGCTGGTCAGACAAATGACAATGAGATAAAGTGCTTAATCAAAGGACACGCTATGCAAATGGTTTTGATCCAATATAAAGCCCTGCATATGATGAGTTTCACAACTACTTCCGTCACATACTGTGCATTAGAGGCGAGCTAGGCTTACTGACTGCTGAAATAAACCCATGAAGTTTCTTTTAAAGTGAATACAAGACAGGGAAACTGGAAGCTCTACTTCCGCAATGCAAAGTGTTTTTCATTTCAGCACAGTGTTGTACTGTTAGCTCTACATGCAGCAAGCCAAGTCTGGATGGCATTCTCTTACTCTTCAATTCCACTCTAACTTTAATCTTATGCTCAGTCAGAGGCCCAGAATACTCCCAAACGAGCTAATCTATTAATGGAGAGAGACCCTATTCATTCTGTTGTAATTTAACTGACCTCCCAGTCTGGCAGGAGCAGAGAAACCATGTCCTGGGCCTCTGCTCTATTTGTCATGGAATGTTTGTCATGGTATGTAAGATGTGCTGGGTAGAAACAGTGGCCTGTTGCCTAATCTGGTAGGAATTTGTTGACTAAAAGCAAGGGTCTGGCTAACACGCTATCCAGTTGTTCTTTGTAAACAAGACAACAGTGCTGAGAAGCTGACAGAGGCTGCTCATACTTTGGGACAGCCACACAATATAACCTGACTCTCCACTTTTATGCTTTTCTTTACATGCTGACTATAAAGCTACACCCTTCTTGACTTCACCACCACCTTTCTATTCTTCCTATTCTTATTCGTAATCTGCATTCTCATATTGCAGTTGCCGTGTGAAAACCTAATTAACAGCTAACTTTGGGACTTTAGTACTTTCACTTCAATTAAAGGATTACATGTCCTCCATAGTTTGAGAAAATTCTGACCTCTTGCACTCAAAGCTCTTTCAGAGCTCCCTGGATAATGTCAAATGTGCACTGTCATCAAGCTAAAAACGAGGCTGTCTTTGTCTCTGAAAAGCTGACATTTGGAAGTGGGGAGGTTTTTACCCGTCGGCAAAAACACTGACAGTCATTCACCAACAAAAGCAGTCCCTACACTTCGTAAAAAAAACTTGGACAAGTCTCCTCGAGAAGTTGACCAACAACAAGGGGGAATTATTTCCCACATGGTGCATTGGCATGAACATATAACACAAAGAGCAGACAGCATATTAACAGCACTGGCCCACACGCAAGTGTGCAGGCGCCAGTGTGAACATTTCCCCTTTCTCTGTTTGCTGATGTCATCTCAGCTCCAGCTCAAAGCATCTACTTATCGTCTTCAAAAAGAAACTGTCTTACAATTCTTTAGATAATGACATGCAATTACTGAGACAGTTTGCCACAAAACTGCCACAGGTATACGGTTAAGTCCACCGGCCAGTGATTAATGGCACCACCTCTGCTTTCTTTTTCTTTTTGCTAGTGCCTGAAATAGCTACCAGGGTAAATACTGTATATTAGTGAGCACAATTCATATGCAAACACAAATAAATCAAGGAATGAATGAAACTGTCAATCTAATCTATTTCAAACAAACTTCAGCCTGTCATATTTACCATTCTAAACTCCAATTAAAATGAAACCAAAATAAGAAATCAAAGAGCTATTAAGGCTTTTGAAATATGGATGTTTACTACTATGATACTGAGCAATTACAATCAATATTTTTCCAAAGATAAAAGGGTAAAATTATTACTTAGGTGACAGGCTAAAACACTTGTCAGGTTATCTCCTATAGGAATGTGTTTGCACCTCCAAAGCTCTTAAATAGAAATTTAGCCTACAGCAAAGTTCACCTGTAGGCAGTTTAGTCATGATTTGTGAACATACATTAAAACCTGTCAGAGACAGAACGATTTCTAACCTGCACAATTAAAATGAGATTTCTGGTGACATCTTTGAAGACAGCAGGAGGGAAGCTTTATCAAAAATTAGCCTTAATTGAAGAATCGATCTCTAAATATGCTTGTTTGTCCCATTCCTATGTATCAGCTTCATAAAGTGTCAGTTTCAGATACAGTTACAGCTAGAGCTTTAATAATTTTCATTTAGCTTCAAACAGAAGTAATTTGTCTTCATAAAAGCCATAATATACATTTCATTTTTGAGGTAGGCTTTTCTTTTATGTGACTTTGGGCAGATGAGTTGAAAGAGGCTCATCTTACCAGCTTTTCTTGGGTCAGCATTGGTGATCATTACTCTTGCTCTTTGGTCCCAATTATTTTTCATTCTACCCATCTAATCAGTTGTTCTCAAAGCATTTGCTTAACTGTGAAGATAGAAAAACCATTAAGGCTCTAGGACCTGCACACTGGGATTGAGAAAACTCGTCATGAATCAAGGGTCATAGAGAGGGGCCATGTGACAGCTTTAAGTGGAAATTTATAGGAATAATTTTACAACTTGTTTTTTTTTTCAATTCAAGGCTCAGGTAGCCCAATAACTCTTATATACAGCAGTATGTAATTTTTGTTTTATTGGATCTGCACCTCACAACATTTGATTTGCAATAAAACAATGACGGTGGGGTTAAATTCCCAACTTTCAGCTTTAATTTAAAGGTTGTGTATATGTTTGAATAGTGTAGAAAATTTTTATATACAGTATAGTGTCCGAATTTTAGAGAACCAATGCAATTGGAAAAATAACCATAAATTGACATTTCACTCAGGACAGTCGCATCAATGTTTTTTACCATTTATTTCAACCATATGCGTTTTATTATGGTGATGTGTCTCTGCTCATGTGATGCCCTGGAAAAAATCTTAGCAAGCTTGACACAGACAGTCCTTGAGCTCACAGACCCCCCCCTGACAGAGCCCAAGACACACAACATTTGATGACCATGAACACATAAAATATTAAAATCTTGTTTGATTAATATTAGCTGACAGGCTCTCAGTGTTAGACCGTACAGAACAGAAGTGAACAAACAGCTGTAGCTACAAGTCATGGACAAACAGTGTGTTGCTAACAGGGATTTTGAGCAGTAATGACCAAACCAGCATCTAACATTTGTGACATTTTCAGGTATGTTTACATGCTGTTTAGTGTGCTGGAGCTGAACTAATTAGCTAACTAGCATGCTAACTGACGACAGCAGTGCACTTTTCCCCACTTTTCCCCCAGTTTGGTGGCTTGTCCAACAAGCTAAGGTGCAGGACAAGACCTGTGTTCATGTTTGTGAGTTAGATAAGAAGGAGACTTTAGCAGGAAAGCTAATTTGTTTTACTGAAATGTGGACTCCAGCTTATGCAATTGGAGGGTGGGACATTTAATCTCTTCAAAGGAGAACATGGGGCAAGTGAGAAGATATGTATGCTGTAGTAGACCAAAAAAAGGCAATTTAATTTTAGCCAGACTTTAAATGAAACATTCAAAATTCATGAAAAACTAAATGCTAATTCAGGAGGTACAGTATATGACTATACAAAGACTTCTGCGCTTGCCAGAACTACCACAAGGCATAAAGTTAAATGTTAAGTATTTTGGTTGCAAATCCATTGCAATCAATGGCTGCCTGAAGTGTATGAGCCATCAACATGGCGGTCACCCAGGCCTCTAATGCAGCCCTCTTCAGGTTGTGGTTGTTTAGAGGGCTTGTGGGGCTTAAATCTGAGCTCCAGCAAGTGAAACACATGCTAAAGTTGGACTGGGGTCAGGTGATTAACATGGCCACTCAAAAACATTCCTCTGTTAAGCCCTAAAAAACTCCATGGTTGTTTGGCTGTGAGTTTAGGATCATTGTCCTGCAGCAACAACAACAACAGACTCCAAAATGAATCAAGATCTTTGTGCATAAACAATGAAATGAAACGCACCTACTCAAAACACACTGAAGCAGCCAATTATTAAAGAAGTTTTATCTCCTAAAACTGAGGGAGACTATGTATAAAGCAGCTACAATTCCTACACAGTTCATCTGTTGTGGATTTAAACTAAATTTAAAGCTGTAAGTTGGTACTTTAACCTTAAACTCATTTTTCATTTCAAATATGATTACAGAGACTAAACAAAACATGAGTCACTGCCCAAATTCCTATGGACTATGGTAATATATATATATATATATATATATATATATATATATACGAGACGGACATCTTTGCAAAGCACACATGTTAATGTTAGATGCCATTGTAGTCCCTCCTTCACTAAGTTGTCTCTTGAGTTGAGGTCCCTGTAAGTCTGCCCCTTTAATACTGGATGCACATAAAGTATGTAATAATACTAGATAAGCCAACAAGATCTAAATAGATAGAATACTTTATAATTCCCAAAGGGAAATTGCATAAACACTCTGTATGGTATGTTGTATGTGTTTGTAGTTAACAATAGCAACATTCCTTTATTGGAAAAAATTTTGATATTTTGTTATTCTTTAAATAGAAAACCATTGGTCATCTATTGCCCGTTCTGGATGTCTAACCGGAGAGGAATGCAGATCTGTATCTCTGTTTTGTTTTTTCTGCCCATTCTGGGTCCAGGACGGACCAGGAAGCAAGCATCTTTCATTGCACATTCAAGGCCTTCTATGTTTTTAAAAGCTTTGATTTAGTCCGTTAGACTCTTTAGCCTCATGTCTAGCTCTACAACTATTCTCATTGCTTTCCCTGGTGGGTTGAGCTTGCCAATTCCCAGGGCAAGCTTGACAGGGACGTCTGGACACAGAGTTGGGAACCAGTGAAACGGCATGGCCCGAGACATCAGCTGTTGCTCCAACTTTATAACGTCCTGCACAGCGCAGAGTTGCTCTTGGCCCTCTGCCCAGGTTCTCTCGTGCTAAGCTTACATTCATGTTTCTCTCTCACAAACAGTTTGCTGGTGCCTCCTCTGGGAATGAGTGGCCCCTTTCTGTGGCAACTGTGGCCCACAGTGGTGCAATACACAAATCTGCGGAGTAGAAACTTTAAAGGGTTTCATTTGTACTTCCTTCAAGAGAAGATGGTCTTGCTTAATTGTTTTGAAACCCAGTGCACAACAATATTATGACAGGTCAAATCAAACAGTAAACAAGCCAGCACGCCATGTTTTCAGAAATGTGGTAGATAATATCGTAACCGCTTGTATGGAGAGACTCCTACATCTTGTAATATACCACAGGACAACTGCAGAAAAAAAAAAAGACACAGACTCCACAAGGCTGGTGCCAAGGCTAGAAAACTGTACTTTCGAGTCACACACACACACACACACGCATGCACACACACACATCCCTGCAGCTTTCACCGCTTCCTGGGAAAACAATGAGAGGAAAGAAAAGTCAACAAACCAAAAGGCAACCAGAGTGACTGGGACTGTAAAATGGAACAGACAGGGGTGAGAGGCATTCGTACCAGGGTCAAAGGTAAGCCCCCATGGTACAGACTTCATTAACTTCAGTCATATCCTGAGGAGATCATTAAAACAGCCATAGAAAACATAGCCTACTTCTCCTCACCATCCGCATTCCTGGCAGCCCATGTTGTTGTGACTCATGCAGGAATCCATAAGCATTTCTGCTCTGATATGGAGGATTTTCTGGGGTAGCTTGGTAGCTTGCAAGTTCTGGCCATGCATTAGTTTGGACCACAGTGAGCCCAGGGGCCTTTACCGAAATACATCAGTGGGTGTCGGTGCATTTCCGTGCACTTAAGTAAGAGTTTTGCGGTAACCTGATTTCTTTGACGTCAAGTAAACATGAAACCGTGCTTTCATAATTAAGTTATTGAGAGAAATCTGATTAGCACAGCTTAATTTCTGTCGGAGGAAACTGATTTCTTGGCTATGTATATGCTTAACTGGGTTTCTAACAGGATTTTTTACAAGAGCAGATGTGCATGACAATACTTCTGACTTTTCAGTAGACTACCAACACAGCAGCAGTGTTGAGGGATGGAAGGAAAGATGATAACTTGTAGAGATGCACCCTTGCCTGACTAAAATTTAAACTTAAATAAGTAAGTAAAATGTATTTTCCACAGGTGAACACATTTATACATGCACAAGAAAGAAAAAACTGAGGAGCTCGGTCCAAATGTTCCCATCAAAAAATGAAAAAACTATTCAAGCTGAAACATTTTTATCATTAATAGAATTAAATTATGCCAGCCTTGCTTCACAAACATGGCAGTGAGAAGGAGAGAAATCTGATTACCCACCAGCTGCATATAAATGCAGGTTTTACAGTAACCTGGTTATTGCAGTACATGTAAACGCATTCTCCGATTTCTTCCCGTAACCTGATTTCTCCCGTTAACCGTGTTTCTAGTGTGCATGTACAGTAAATGTAATGACTGTATGTCAGGAAAACTGCAATTCCCACGCAATCCCTTTATGAACAGGAGTTGGATCAGCAGGACAGTCAGACATCAGTGCCTGAGAATCCTGCTCTTTTGACATCTCTGCTTTGATGTGGACCCCCTCCCTCTGTCCTCAAGTGTGGGTGGACTGTTGGGGCTTAGAGCGAGAGAGAGGGGTGGAGTGGTGAAGGATGAGAGAGCATGAGGAAGTTACCCATATGTAAGTGGGGGCTTTCCTGGAAGGACATCACTCTCTGTGTGTAACTGTAACTACGGCTGTAGCAGAGCACTGTGCCTTATCATCCTGCACAACGTCCACCTGAAACAATATTTGCACATGAGTGTTCAATTTAACATTTGGGTGACCCCTTCATCGCAGTTACAAAATACGCCGCAGCATGGTAGCTCAGGCCAACCCATAATGCAGCATGTGACTAAAGTGGTGGGGAGCATTTTGGAGCACAGAACAATTATCAAGGGAAGAAAATCTATTTCTCAGAAACAATCTGATGAGAGAAATGCAGTCACAATACAAAATGTCATATTCAATCATCATTATATCTTAATTAGCCTGTGAGGCCACAAATCTCTCAAAGCTCTGCCACTGTTTATATTAAAGAGCATTCAGAATAAGGAGGATGCAAACTGCTTATTTTGCATTTATGTTGTGCAAAGCAGTTTGTGGACTTGAGTTATGCACTGTGCTGGCCCTTTAAAACTCAGATCAAGGTCTCATTGGAAGCAGACTCCCTGCTTGCTTGTCTGTAAATCTGCAAGCCTGTGTTTATAAATCCAAATAGATGAACCATGGCACACATGGTTGGGTGTCTTTGAATTTTATCGATTCTGCTTAGAGATTGATTCCGGCTCTGAACAATTGCCAGTTTCGATTTCGACATAAAAAAAATAAAAAAAAAGAGGTCAAATGTTTAGATAACAAAAATATCTATTCGTTTATTTTGACTTTTATTGTTTCTTTAAAATAAGTCAATTCAAAGTCTTTTTAACAGAACATTCACAAAGTAAATACATAGAATACAAAAAAGCATCATCCAGTCAGAACATATATTTTCTTGTGGGTACTTGTGGTATTAGCACACTTCTGTGAAAAATAACTGAAAAGGATAGCAGTAGGGTTCCTATCTGATGCCAATGCTCAACAACCTCAAGTTTTGTCTTTCTATAAAGCATTGCCAATGTGAAAGTGAAATAAACTAACCATGTTTGTCAGTCACCACAGCCCTAAAGAACATTCCAGAAAAATAGGGCTATAGAAAAACTAGTTTTTTCCTTGCTAGTGTATCCTTGCAATGAAATCGAAAAGCACAAAAGACATTGCGGCTGGCTGCTGTGTGTTCCACATGAAGTACTAAAAGCAGCGAAATAATGAAATAATACAGCAGAGTTAGAAATGTTCAAAGCAATAGGGGCAAAATGCTAGAACTAAAATGCATTCAGTGCACAACACCTAGCTGCAAACAAATAACCAAAGTCAACAAATAAAAACAGAGGGTATGTTACGGTGTGTTGGAGCTAGGTATCCCTGGCTCTAGTGGAGATGCGAGCACTAGCTGAAGACACACTCAGGCTAGAAGACCACAAGACATCAAACACTGAACATTCTTTCAGATTGATGCCGTGCTGCCTTAAAT
Organism: Euthynnus affinis; assembly: GCA_029490765.1. NCBI lineage: Eukaryota > Metazoa > Chordata > Actinopteri > Scombriformes > Scombridae > Euthynnus > Euthynnus affinis. The sequence goes on along the minus strand of CM055852.1, from coordinate 9,728,626 downwards.
GTTTGGTCAAATTTGATGTGCAACCTGACTTACAGCTAATTAGCTTCCCACATGCATTGCACTTTGTCTTGTCGTTTTCTTTAATAAACTGAAGCCACACACTTTCGTCACACTAAACACATTAAAGCACATTAAACAGCATGTAGTCACACTTTTTAACCGCGGTCCATCTTTCACTACTGTTGTGACATTAGCCATGCACGCTCATATCTAAACAAATCGACATGATGTTGCACTAATCCATGACACAAACAGGTCCTGGCAGATAGCCACGTCCTTGCAGATATGTAGCCTTTGTTTGCAATAATAAAAGGGTTACTGCGCTTTGAAACCAATAAGCAGAACCAAAATATTATAATAATAATAATTATAATAATAGTTCTAAATTTCAATGTCACTTTAAAAAAATGTAATACACCAACTTTACATGATCAGAAATCCTTATGGTCTACAAGTAAACTGTGTGATAGTGCACTTTGTACTGCTGCCATCAAGCTGTTCCTGACAACACAAGGCAAATTTAGCACACTGCACCACTATGACACCTGTCCACAGGAAAAGCCACAGAGCTAACAAGAGCACATGACACAGTCCCATTTCTCTCAAAGTGAAGTGGGGCAGAGAAAAACAACAAGATCTTCTGAAATGAATTCCTGAAACAAGGCGCTCTGGTCAGGCTGAACACTTAGCATGAGTTCAAGAGAGTGTGTGCCGTCTCCCAGACCAGATTGTGGTAAAGGGGAACAGTCACATGAATGTGATCCGTGCTTAGGCTCAGGCCCTAATTATATGGGAAAAGAGTGTGGTGTGACAGCTATGGCAGGGATTGCGGTTGTGTCCTAAGAGACTGCAGCTGACCCTGTGGAGAGGGAAAAGAGGAGAAAGTGAGAAAACATAAAGTGCAGACATTAGAGGAGCATGGAAGAGCAGTGGTGAGAGGAGAGGAGGGGAGATGGGAGAGGAAAGGAGAGGACAGGAGAGGAAAGGAAAGGAGAGGAGAGGAGATGAGAGGAGAGGAGAGGAGAGGAGAGGAGAGGAGAGGAGAGGAGAGGAGAGGAGAGGAGAGGAGAGGAGAGGAGAGGAGAGGAGAGGAGAGGAAAGGAACGTGTAAAAATACAAAAGACAGGAAAAGAAAAAAGTATGTGTCCGTGTGTGTGCAATAATGGGTGGGGGTGGGGGGGCTGACTGTGGAGTCAGACTGTCCTATGCATTGCTGCTGAGTAAGGCCGGGGGCTTACAGGAGGGATTTAAAGAGCCACAGCAACACCACAAAGCACCAAGGGGAGGGGGGTTGCCCAGCAGGGGCCAGAGGAGGGAGGGCGAGAGGGGAGAGGGGCAGGCTGGCTGGAGCGGCTACTCTGATCGGGATCCATTTCCAGCCTGGGCCTTGGAATTCCTTTGTTCCTGTCACAGGTCTCCGTTTCCCCCTAGCCTTAATCCCAGCCTGCCTCACGCCCAGTAACACAGAGCAGGGCAGGTAACTCTGCCACAGGCATGCCTCTCTATTTACAGACCAGTCCCTCACATGGCAGCCACTCATATAAATAGTAATAGCTGTGGTTGCACCGTGAAGAAACAAGGTTGGTTAAGACAGGTTGTGTGTGTTTCCAGAGAACTGCTTTGATCTGTCACAGTAGAAGGCTGAATGGTTGACATGTATTGCTTCTCCCAACTATGGACATCTGACACACAAGTAACGGTTTACATGTTCGTGCATTTTGCTCGCTCACTTTTTGTCTGAACAGTTTCGGTTCATTTGATAAGTGCTCCAGCGTGGGGCTGTAGGCCTTCAAAGGGCCAGAGAAGCCAAGCAAAGCTAAATCTATGACAGGGCAGAGCAAAAAGTTAACCATCTCCCTTTTAGTGTCTACACATCCTCCGCATTCTTCTTTGGGAGGGAGATGGTCATTCGTAAACACATTCTCAAACAGTAAAGCTATCCAGCAACACTTGTGCTTTTCCCGCAATGACTGTGGCCAGGCTGCCTTAAGCCCCCTTCATAGGGCTGCCAAGAGGAGTCAGTGGTACACTGTGCAGTACTCGCAAAGCCCTCTCCCACGGCTATTAGTGACCATTCATCTGGGGAGCCTGGGAAAATGCCTCTCCAGCCTGCTGTGGCCATGGGGAAACAGGCTGGCAGGTGTTCCCTCCCCCTAAGCCCTGGCACCTGTGCAGGGAGAGGAAGAGGGACCCAGTTCTGCCATGGGCTAAAAAGGTACCACTGGGCTTTGCCAGGGCTACTCTACCTCTTCTCACTGATAGGAAGACTCTCAAACACAAGGCTAACCTACAGAAAGGTGCTCTGCCTCACATGAAGAGATCAATGTGCCTCTATCAATACTAATAGTAGACAAAAGACATCTGGTAATGAGCTTTGGCAGTTTGAAATGGCATGTTAACTAAATCCGTGTAAAATGGGACTTCTCAGTTTACACTCGAGACATACACACAAATATATACACCATTACAAGGTACAAAATCAATTTCCCATTGAGGTGCTAACCTAAGACCCAGTGAAAATCAAGATAGCACATAAGTCAACAGTGTGGGTAAACAAAATCTAATCTGATGTAAAAAGTGAAAGTATGTTGGTGAAGCCCGGACAACAATCTCTTGAAGAGTCTGTACAGCAAGCAAGCTGTATTGTCAAACAGTGCTGTGTCTGATATAAATAGGTTTTCTACACAGTAGTAGCATCTCCATGAAGGTAACTGTGACACTCTTACTGTCATACAGAATAACCACCAGTTTCCTTGCTCAAATATCATATCAAATGACAAAAATGTATTCCTCAAAGCACAGAGAACCTATTATCCACTCATTTTCAATCTGTAATTACTCTGAGAAATGTGGGTGTGTTCAACACGGTCTACCAGGGAGAATGCGAGAGGCCTCTCCCAAACTCCCCTTTCCCTGGGCTTCTAAAGTCTAGCATGTCCATTCCGCTTGTCCAGAGCCAAAATGTTTGGTGGGAAAAGTTCCCTCTGTTCATCTCTCTAAAAACATAAATAAATCACATCACTATGAGCTAATCATGAAGTCTCAAGTAGCCTGGGTAAAAAAAAAAAAAAAAAAAAAAAAAGAAAATGAGGGGAATGGTGGGGGTTGACAGTTGGAAATTGGCCTCTGCAGCTGAGATTTGAAGAAATGGCTTGGATTTATGTTGGCAGAAGACATGGGATAAGCCTCCTTTCTGACATATTCACTGGGTGCTATACTCACACATATACACCCAACACAGCATACAGCACATACATAAATACAATAACCCATAGAGATAACTCAGATACAAACACTTGCACTGAAAGGCCTTGGAATGTTAAAAGCTGTTGATGGCTCATTTGAAGTGCCAACAGCTGAGGCTGTTACGCTGTCCTTATTGCTGTCTGTTGGCGGAAGCCCCTGCGATTTCACACTGGCACCAGCTCAAACACCGCCTCATACAAGACTCATAGTCCCCCTCCCATACCATCCCACACATAGCACCACACTCCATCTGCCTATTCTTGGCGCAGACATCAGTACGGCCCCGCCCGACACCTTTTCCTATATGCAACAACACACATATTCACGTGTTCCAGCACATCCACATGACTCACTCCAGGATACCCAGCTTAATTCTGCTCTCAAATAACATAATGCTGAACACAGAGACACATGGATGCAAATAGGTCATACAGATACACGCAGAAAACCAACTTCCACTCCCTGCTACAGACAGTCTGAAAGTCCTGTGAAGATTAGCAGGTTAGCGTTTGACCTGCCTGCAGAATAGACGACCCCAATACTTAATACCCGCCCTGAGGTTTGCTGGGCTTCCTTCCCTAAGCCTATAGTCTGTCCTCCCCTTTTATTGGCTCCTGCCTGCCTGTTCACTTCTCATAGTCACAGTCTCCACCTTTACTGTTCTGCCGCCTCCCGCGCATGGGACAATGAAAAGACCAAGAATCTCATTACACTCACTTAAGACCTATAATAGGACTAGAGCACATGAACTGTGCAGGCCTGTTTGAGGCACTGTACCTTTTCATGTTCTGAGAGGGGAAAATTCTCCGATATGGTATGGAGTCATGTTCCACTGGTTACATTCTTCTTGGCAAAGCTGCAAGGAGCTTAATCATTTTTACATGCATATTTCACTGCTGGAATACTGATAGTCCCCTTGTTCACACAGTGGAGTGAGTGCGTGCGCGTAAGTGTGTGTGTGTGGAACCTCAGTCTGTGATCTCCATCATTAGAGATGTCTGTCTCTCCTCAGTCTGTCATGGGGAATATGAGTCAGGCCCTTCAGAAACTTTACACTGTCAGCCTGTTCACACCTAGCCCAGGGGGAGGATACAGTATATCTCTCCAATACACTGTCGCTCCTTCTGATTCTCACTGGTTCTGACGTGTGTATGTGTGTGAGTGTCTGTGTGCTCCCATACATGCACACATACAGGCAAATCCATATTAACTAGTATACCCATACATATTTACTGCCTGCATACCAACAAAATGCCAAAAGTTGAGTAACATGTTCACTCATTCTACAAAAGTTAATGCACACACAGATGCGCGCACACAAATGAATATACAGTTTTAGTGGGGGAGAGGACTAAACTAGTGGGGAGTCGCGTGAGAGGCAGAGCTACAGCCACAGGACAAACTTTATGGGGCCGACTGCCCTGTAATCCCACTCTCACAGTCAGGCCTGCCCTGCTGAGTGAGCCCAGTTTAACTGCTACCTGTGACAAACCTGTCTGCCTTACAACACACAGCTGGGGGTTCCTCTGAAGCTAGGCTTACAGTGCTTCAAAGGCATGTGCGTGGGTGGCTGGGGGAATGTGCTCACATTGAATAAACAGGGATGAATTGAATTGGTTTATACACATTGACACATATTTTCTATATTTCTCAATCGGTGTGTATATGGTTGTATGTTTACCGTATATGTGTCAGGGCAACTGTCTTTGGTGTCATCCACTTAACTACAACTACAGATAAACACAGGTGTGCCAACACCATATTGAACAGAGGGGTAACAAACATTGGCCATTTTAATGGACTTATGTTTTCATGTACATATGTGTCTAAGACATGCCAAGTTAAACAGTGCAACATAAAAACTCCTATCAGCTCTTGCCTCCACAGGTCACACCCTGGGTGTAGAGAGCCACCATGTCCCAACTAGTTCTGACTGAATTTCCACCCACACTCGACTAAAAAAGGTGGCCATGAAATATTTTTTAGTGTTTTGCAACTCCATTCCCACCTCAATGGCCCACTTCCATGCATAGAGCCATATCTCTGCACTGAGATCCAAGCGAATAAATAATGGTTGTGAGTTCATGGCCAAAGTAAACCCTCTCACTTATTCAAGAGTTGATGATAGACACACCTAAGACAAGGAAAGGGAAGACAAAGATGACTAAATTCCAGAGGAATGAGTAACAGTGAAATCAAAACAATATAAATAGAAGTTGTACTCATTATCGTGAAACGATTAAAACAAATGCTCTAAGTAAACACATAAAGAAGCCAATGATATGAACAATAATGGACTATAAAGCAATAAATCATAAACACAGGCTATTTGACCATATTGCAGTGTAATGAGGGTCACAAGATGGTGTGTTACCTTTCGCAACAAAGGCTGAAGCAGGTGCCAGCTCCTTTTTCTGTTTAGGCTGTCTTCTATTGTGGAGGGCCTCTGTGTACTGCTTAACCCTTTGGTCCACAGAATCTCGAACTAGAGTTGTGACGTCCTATAAACAACATGAAGATAATTCAATATGGCAACATGTTTTTGAACTACTGAGACATAGAAGGTTGTGATTGCTCTTTCAAAGTAAAGCTTAGTGCACAGTCAAACAACAGGACAGTAACGGTTTCCAGTGGAAGGCAAGCAAGGCGACTCCACAGGTGGCTAGGTGAAGAGATGGGAACAGTTAACATTCTGCAACAATGAAAACCCCTAGGAAGAAAAGACAGAAGGCTCAAAGTCATTTTAGATTCCACGCTGTTGCTTTCTTTTGAAAAGGCCCCCAGCAGAAAAGAAGCCATATATTCACTCGCACACTTATTCACACGCACGCCCTTCTCACTGTGTCTGTACCTCGATGTGGTTCGTAGTAAACCAGCTGGTGTCCTCTTGGTCGCCCAGGGGCAGAACGTGGAGATCCACCAGCACAGCAAAGTTCCCACACTGTAACACAAAGAGGAAGGACAGCCACAGGTTGCTGAGGGGCATTGAGCTCACAGACAACAAAGGAAATCAGAGTGTGGGTGATTGACAGCGAGACAAACCACAACGACCCCCTATGTCCTCAAACATCACCCCAGGCCTCTCACAGCAGTCCCCTCCCTCCTGTTTCTCTGTCTAGCCATCTCACTACCAATCTCCTCACATAAAAAAACTACGGTCCTGTCTGTCACCTCATATTTCCCCTCTCACAGCGTAAAAAGTATCTTCCTGTTCTATAAGTTTTGCTTTACAGTCATTGTCTCCAGTCACAATAGGCTGCACATAAAGCCTCAAGATCTACCATATAAATGAGGATTATCCTAAACTGTAGCAAAGTGGTGATAAAACTCCACAGATCCAACCTAAAGCACTCCGTGTTTCTGCACTTTTGCACTACAACTTTTGAGTGCTGTAGAAAGCTAAGTACAGGGCTGCAGAGTGGATTCCTGAAGCAATACGTCATTGTGTCAATGACAATAAGCTACAAGGGACAGGGAGGCCAGAAACGCCGCGGCTGGTTAAGTTGCTGTTACATCTCTCTCAAGCCAGCCTGATTATGGTTTACACATGAGTGCAAAAGCTGCCCACTGCAGAGAGCAAATGGATGTGGGTCTCGTGTGAACTTCGCCTCTCCCTGGACGAGGAAGTAATGGATGGACTGAGACCACCCACAACATGACAAAGAGGAGCAACAAGTACTGCCCTAAAATCCAAAGTGATGATGATGCACTAGAAAGCATTGAACTGAACAGGGCAGCAAAAACAGAGTCATATAAAGACAAAACCAGGCACAGATTTTAGGCACACAGTGTATAACTGGGAAAGACTGTGTACACAAGAGGTTACTCATTTAGTAACAGGGAATACTAATGCACACTAAAAGCTTTGTAGTGAGCCAGGCTGGTCCCTTGGGCTGAAGAATCACAGACAGGATGACTAAACTCTACAACCCAGACTTGAGGGATCTTCCTACGGCCTTGCTCTCAGGATGATATGAGAGAATGAATTAACAGGGTGTGTAGGGGAAGGCCCCTGCCACTTAGGTCCTAATTCTGGAGACAAGCCTACACTCCACAACTCCAAACTCTCTCCAGTTTTCCCCTCCTCTTCTTTAAAATGAACTAGGTTAGCTCCTTCCTCAAAGAGGGACACTGAGACTTTCACACACAGTTCAAAAGTGAAGTTCGAATCTTTTGTCAAGAGACATTAAAAAGCTAAATACCAGAAATTTGGTTCTTCAAATCAAATCAGAGTGCCAATATTTTTCATATTTTTTTCCCCATGAGCGCTTTTTCTTTTTAGTTGTCTCTCTGTAGAAGCTCCTTCTTTACTCCTGCTTGCAGGTCAACTAGAGGAGAGGGCGCCCCCATATGACTAATAGGTGAATTTTTCTGGTAGTGCTTAATATCAACTGTCTTGCACTGTGCTTCTGCAGAGGTTCTAAAGCCCTAAAGTGCACTAACCTGTACTGAAGTATGTGTCATCATCAGTGTTGCAAAGACTGACGCAAGATTAATGTGGTTTGAAATTTCTTATGACGACAGCTAATTAATCCGTGTTCCTCTGACTCAGAACATTAAAGAATACCAAAATCCAAACACAAAGATGTGATAGCCCTAAAATGAGAAATTGTGAAATACTAAATAGTCTCTGTGCAAACACATTACTTTTCAAAGACACACAAAAATGGTTAAACAAAAACAAGCTTTCACAAAGACAAGAATACCGTAGACTAGAACAGAGCAACCTTTATGTGCCAGCTCTTCTTGTATAAAATGTGTGCATGTTTCCTGTCAGTATGAGCTCTTCCCTACAGATCAGTATTCTCTCCATCCCTTGCCTTTTGTCTCGCGGCGGTCCACGGATGACTGGTGGCCTCAGCTGACTGCCTCCAACAATTACCAGTGCGTGGGAAAGCCTAGCAACCGAGGGTCAGACCTTGTCAATCAAAACAGAGGGACAGACGAGTGGCCGAGTCCCATAGTGGTTTCTTAAGCTGGACTTGACACACGCTGGACTGGTTTTGGTAGCCTGCCTTTAGTTTCTGTCTTTCGAGACCTAAGATGAGTGTAGAAACTCTGCCGTTATACACCAGTTAGGAGTTTATCAGGTATGACCCTGCAATAAATCATGTGAAACTTGTGTTCCGTTTTTGTTCACACTGTCAGAGAGATGTTAATTGTAATGTTCCGGTCATAGTTAATGGTGCTGCAATGGATTGCATTATATTGAAAGGTGGTGCACGTAAATTCTGACAGGGACCAGAAGATCAATCTTCTAGGGTGCTTGGCTTAAAATCAGTTAATTTGATCAATATCTCGGAAGGAAGAGAGCAGTACAGGGTTTAGAGTGCAGTCCTTATGGAGAGGCACAGCAGGGTGAATCCCCTAAAGTGGTTTCTAAGCTTGTGATTGAGTCTGTGTTTTGGGCTGAAAGCCAGACATCTAGCAAGCCTTAGACTAACTTCCTTTTATCACATTAGAGCAGCAGACAAGGCTCGACTGAGAACTGGACATTAATGATAAACATTGGTCTGCCCCTCACACAAAAACAGCATGTGATTCGTGGGGCTTCTCAGAAATGGGGGATGTCAGGAATGCAAACTAATGCAATCACACTAATGAGAAAACAATTAATTTGTCCAGCAAAACTGAAGGTTTCAGCAGAGGGCCAAAAAATTCCCCCTCAAGTGTCAATGTTTGCGTCCAGGCTGCAATGTTTAGGTGCGGCTAGCAGAGCCGTTACAAAGGATATTTGTGTTGATTGTGGCAGATAGTGTCAGACGAGATGAGGAGGGACAAAAAAAAAAAGGGGCAGAATCTAATTTTCCACAAAGGATCTGACTACAATCACATCATGTGGCCTAAATTTGTCAACTCCGAACACAATGAGTGACCAGTGGATCTCTAAGGTGAACTCTGCCATGAACTATGACCTCCATGTCCCCCCTGCCCCCCTAACAAAGCCCAGCTATAGCCCCTCTTTAGTGAGATCTCTGCAAGTAGCATAAGACTTTGAGGATGCAGTAATACCGACCGCAAGGACCTTGTCTTCTTGTCTCTCTTGAGTAAAGCTGGAATCTATTCTCAATCAGTCTGAAAGACCATTAAAAGAGTCAGTATGCTCGTTAAAACGGCCCTTTCAGCAAATACTACCACATGCCTTTCTCTACTGTATCATAAGAAAGGCCCTGACGAATTTTATTAACCTGACTTATTCATTTATCAAATTCATGTACTTTGCTTTGACACATTTAAGGCAATACTGAGCAACTGTTACTGTTGTTGGAAAAAGTTGTTGATAAAGGGCCAAGTTCTAGAGGAAGTTACTCTTTTCATACATACTAAAATGGGCCAGCGCTGTTTTGTTCTCTGTCTTGCACAGGCCTTTTAGAGTTATGAACAGAGGCCGATGACTGAATGAGAAGCGGCAAGGAGTGCTACTTAATACCAAATCCTTTATTGTGCCATCTTTTGTGTGCTGTCACACAGTGAATGAATAGGACTCTTCCTGCAGGCTAAGCTCAACTTCTTCTATCCTAATTCTCCCCACTGGCAATCTGATAACCTGCAGGAAAAAAAAAGGGCTAGGCAAGGATGAAAAACATAATAAACATTTGAGATATAAACTGCCTACCATCCACAACACAACATGAGACAACTCCATTATACTTTCTGTCTGTAAACAAACAAATCCTGCTCCAAACCCACTGACGGCTCCTTTCCCTTTTCTGGTCTTCAAGGGCTCTGGTCTATATCACTCTCAGTTCCCAAAACACTCTCTACCTTCCCTTATCTCTCTCCCAGACCCGGCTCTCCATCCTCCCGCCTGTGCTACTCCAAGTTGGGCACTGGGCCCAAACTCTATGAGTAGCTTCACCCACCTCCCCACCTCGCTGCCCTTTGCCATTGCTATCGCGCCGTATAAGAACCAGACCTTCTCGGACTGCACTTAGCTCAGAGGCTAACACTAACCAGCCACAGATGTTTACATTGGGAGAGAAGGGGCAGCAGATGCGGTCTCACTCAATAAAACTTGCATCTCTCCCACTCTCCCTTTGTCTCTCTCTTTTTTAGGACTTTCTCTCTCTCCTTCTGCAGTCTGCAAAGAACCCAGGGGAGCTCTTTAGATCTGTGGGTGTGACAACTTTGCTCTCAGGCTTTATTTGCCTCGTTCCCAGCTCTTTCTCTGTTGTGAGTTACCTGGGTTTCCCCTACTGGAAAATAAAAAAAAAAAAAGAGAGAAATTTCTCTATTCCGATTTTTCAGACTGCCAGATACTGAGCTGTGAGGCTTCAGACTTGATTATTACTGAGGTGAATGTTATTTACAGATAGTGTGTGGAAGTGTTTTTTGTGCAAAGCTCCCTTCATTCAGGTGAATGTTAGCACACCTGAGTCCTCTATTTGATGATAAAAAGAGACACAACCCAGCAGTGGAATTCCAGCAGCAAGAACAGACAGGAATATCTCCAGGTAACACTTCAGCAAACAAAACTCAGGCAGACACATCCTTGAGAAATTGGTAGATAGACAGAAATAGCAGGCTGAGAAGTGTTTGGCCTCATTAAGAAATTTGAATTTTGGCAATGTAGGATAATGCTGAGATGAAAGGTTTTGTTTTTTTTTTTAAACCCGTGTTTAAAACCCTTCTTTTTTTTTTAAGAGATTCCCCATGTTGGAAAGTGTCAAAATGTTTCTAATCAGACTGCAATGATTTTGCACAGAGGCATGATGTGTGGTCTGATATGATCTCATCTACAGAGTGACAACATTAAACAGCACATAAACCTCTGACATTAAACTGCTCTGTGGTACCTCAAACCTTTTATTTTTAAAAAACACTTTGGTCTCTGTCTCAACCTACTACATTAGATGGTTAGAAGTCAGCAGTGCATATTGCTAATAGAAGGCAGATTGCAGGGCTCTGGAGCAGTAATGTCCTGGCAGACAGCAATCGCTTCAGTGGATTGGTGTTTTAGCCTGCAGGCCCTTTTCAGGAGGTCTACGAAGTGGCAGGTCACTATATAGTCTAAGCCTATTTAAGAGGGAGCATACCAGCACCTCCTGCAGCTCCACAGACCAGGGAGGGAGCCGCTTTGAAAACATTTGAGGAGAAAGGATCGTAAAACACACTGCTGAACAGCTTACTAAACATGGCATGATGAATCCAAGAACATAACTCGTAATTACTTCAATAATCCTTGCACTGTGCAACTGGCAAACACAGTTTGCAACATGCCTTTGTGAAAACAATGATTCATTCATTAAAAAACATGGCGGTAGTGGTGTTTGTTTTGCGAAAGAGGAGCCCAGTGCAGCGCCTTGAATGCTATTGTTTGACCTGATCCTTTCTAACATACTTGTTTGTGGTTAGTTGGTTAAGCATGGTAGAGGCTCTGTGCATTTTCTCAGGCAGAGTAACACAACAGTATCATTATGTGCCCAGTGGGAAGGAACCTTTCGTGAACCTCCAGGGTTTTACTCTCCCACAACCAGCTAAGGGGGGCGGTGGGGTGGCCTGTATGCAGGCATGCATATGAAACAAATAAAGGGAGCCAATGCAATATCTGGTCAACTAGGCACACATGGCATTATGGAGGATGTGAGAGATCAGTGCAAATTTCTGAATCCCTCATTCAAAACTCTCAATAAATGAAACATCAACAAAAGAGAGATCAGCGGCTTTCCCTGCACTTAACAAAAACATCTGATGTGCATTATTCCTGACAGAGCATCAGACTGAGGATGAACAGCTTGGCTTTTTAATAGAATGAGTTTCCTCTGTCCTGTATTGCTGTGTCCATTAACAAACAGCTCTCAGGGAGGCAGTCCGTTTTGAGATTTGCAAAAGGTAACCAGGAACTGTTCTGAAGGATGAGCAACAACATCAGACAGTTGAAATATGTATCTTTACTTCCCTCTAGTGGCCAAAGAATTATCTACTGGTGAAGGGCAAACTCATTAAAAAGGCAACATAAAAGGCATTGCAACAGAATATTAATACTGTGTTCATTCTATAAATGTCAGAAAAGCAAAAATATATCCCCGTGTTGCTTTATAAAAACTTAGGAACAGCTTCCCACTGCTGAACAACAGCTTTTCGGTGGTTTAACATTGACCATAATAACTCAAGCTGTTTGCTGGAAGTTGTGTCTGTAGTAGGTTCCACTGTTTGGCAATGACGCGAACATAGTCGTTTTATCATGAAAGCTGGCAATAAAAACAGAAAGGCTTTAATCAAATGCAGATTTGTTTTATTCTTTAGTACCTTGTGTGCACTTTATGTGGGAAAACATTTCACTTCTGGGAAGAAATGACAGTAAGAATGAGGCTTTGTGGTCGGTGAGAAGCAAAAGCAGAACCCAAAAGCTCTCTTGCTTGAAAACAATAGATTTTCCAATATCTAACATACAGTAAGTAAATGTTCACAAGATACTAAAGAATGTGATTGTGTTTAGATGATGACCTTTTACTTTTGGTCACCATTTTTTTCTTGATTGGATCTTAGATATTACTTTGTTATATATATATATATATATATATATATATACACACTTTGTGTAAGTTATTTGTGTTTCAATTATACACTTACCTCTAACATCCATGGACAGTCATGCACTTTATCATAGAAATATCCACCTGACTTGCACCAATGTACAGTGTATTATAGCATATTAAAATCATTGAAGAGTGCATACTCAGCACACAGTATATTATAGTTATACTTATGGTTATATCTTCATCTCTAGTCTCTATATCTATGTTTATTTATTCTATTTGCTTTTTTATATTTGTTTACCCTTATTTGTACCCTGTATTTGTTTCTTTTACCTACCTCATTGTTTTTGAATTTCGATTTACATCAAGTGGCTGCTGTAACACTTTGAAATTATTTTAAGCTTTTATGCATGCCCTCTATGAATGTTATTTATGTACTGTATTTTCAGTCACTGCTCCATTTTAAATGGTACGCTCACAAAACAAAGGTCAAACTTTTTAAAATTTTCTTTTTTTTAGAAGTTGCAGCACACCAATGTTGAACATTTTGATATAAAACAATATTATTTAACATAAAAATATAATATACAGTGTATTATTTTAACACGGAAGTGCAGTATAAGGGTCTGTGTATACTGATTATTCCATTTTCACTTACCTTAATTACAAATTTGAGAGGAGCCATTGCAGTGAATACAGCAGTCAGTCAGAACACCTGAAAGTGCATGCATATATATTATTATTGTATATATATTTTTATATACAGTCTATAGATTAACATTACACACGGTAATGTTAGCCTAATAACAACACGCTCCAATGATCATGCATTGTGGGCAACATGTAATACTAGCAGGCTATTATTTAGCCACTTCCCTAGGAAAATAATACCAACTATCTTGTGATAGACGCTTATTGAGTGTCTGTGATGAGCTAACTAGTATTCTTGTGCTCGGTTTCTTACACACATATGCATTAGGCTTCTAAACGTAATACACTGTAATATTAATCCTAAACCCCCCAAAACGACTTTTGACGGTGTAACAGTAAAAAGCCCACAAGACGAATAATTATCGCTAGAAGCAGCATTGCTATAACATTAAACTATCATTACAAAAATGACGCTGCAAACATGTAATAACAAATGTGTTTGGTACAACACTGTGTAACAACATGAACAGATTTCATACCGCCAACAGTTTTTGAATGTTTGTCAAACGACGACCAGGCTGCGGAAAGATGACGTCACATTTCGTTTGTAGTCCTATTTGTAGTCCTGCAACCGTGAAGCCAGTATGAGTGAGAGCTTTTCAGTGGATTTCTTTGGCAAAAATATTCCTCTGGAATACTGAGTAAGATAGTAAAATCGACTGTCTGTCTCTGTTATCAAGCGGGGTGGTGGAGTGGTGTTTTAAGTTGACAGCAAAAATGTCTACGGACTTTTTTTTTTATCGAATAGGATCCCAACAACGCTCTGACCGCTACCATGGAAACGAGTGGCATATATTTAAAAGCCTGTATTAATATCGAAATTATACGTCGCTGAGTTGTATGAATATATTTTTAATTTACCACATAGACGCCACTGTCACATAAAATCAACATCGTTTGCTTTTTTAATATACTATGACAAAGAGGTCACCCAAAAATAGTTTAATTATGATCAGGCAATGCGTCGAGCTTCACTATCCTTGTCGTTGCGGACAACAGTGCTTAACAACGAATTTCGTTCAACAGATAGTTTTAAAGGACATTTCTAACCCGTCTTATCTTCACTACTCAAATTCAACTTACTGTCTAAGTGACTTCAGTAACGTAAGGTTGTCGACAATGATCCTAAATTGAAATAACTGCTGTAGTGATGTCTCGAGTCGCCAAGAAAGCTCCATCTCTTTGCACGGATTTACCACTGGACAACACTGACATTTGTAACAAGCTTCATATCCTGGAGCAGCTTCTGAGATCTTGTTTTGGTCCCACAGGTAGACTGAAACAAGTTCATAACAACATTGGAGGGCACGTTGTCACCACCTCATCTTCCTCAGTTCTGCTTCCAGCCATTTCTTCGCCACAGCCTTTTATTAATCTAATAATAACCTCCATTCGCAACCACGTTTCTCGTTTCAGTGACTGTGGTTTGTTTGCTGCCATCCTTTGTTTGGCTCTTCTTGAACAAGCAAAGCAGTCTGGTGTCAGAAGAAATGTGGCTATCAGACTGAACAAGCACTTTCTGGGTTTGTGCACCAGTTACCTTCATCAAGAAGACTGCGCATGTAAAGTAAAGCTCGACTTCTGCAGCAGCCACAACTTGATCACATTAGCTCACAGTGTTATTTCCAGCAAACCAGCCAGTGTGCTAACAGAGCCAGAGACACTTCACATCAGCAAGCTGTCAGTGCAAGCTTTTTTGCTGACTGTTCCTTGTAACAGACCAGGTATAGTCAATCTTGGCAGGATAGTGACTGTCTCTGTTGAAGGTCAGTCTGTGCTGGACTCTGCAGTGTTTCCAGGCTTACTGGTGGACATACCTGATGTCTTTGGCATCTTCAAGGTGGAGAATCTTCCTTCTAATCCACTGCGTATGGTATTGTTTAGTGTATCTCTTGCTGGGGATCTTTCTGAACTAGGAAACGGGACAATTGAGGTGCACCCTGGTGCAGACACAGACTCTCAAATCCTGGATCAGCTCCTGGAGATTGGCAAACAAGTGGTTAAAGATGAGGTGAAGCTCTTTGTGTGCCAGAAGGTCATCCATCCAGTCCTGCAGCAATACCTGAGGAGTCATGGTATCATAGTTATGGAGAGACTGGGGATCACTCTCATGGAGCCACTTATTCAGCTGACAGGTAGGCCTCTAAATGTTGGTCCATCATGGCAAACTCATTTTGCCCAGATAAGCACAATTTTTAGTCACAGAACTTAATTTTACATTACATGAAATTGAATTATAGGGAAATTAGTATAAAACGATGCACAACATATCTTTGTGTGTGTGTCATGCACAGTAGCTCTAGCTCCAGAGCTGAAACTGAAACTTTTTTTTCATTATTGATTAGTCATCCCATTATTTTCTCAATTTAATGGTGAATCATCTTGTCTATACGATGTAAGAAAATAGTGACAATGGTCATTATAAATTCCCACAGCCCAAAATGATGTATTCAAATAGCTTGTTTTATTCCACCAACAGTCTGAAAAGAAAAGAAAAACACCAAATCCTTACATTAAAGAAGCTGGAACTAGGAAAGAATTGGTATTTTTGCTTGAAAAATAACTGAAATAAATCAAACTAGTAGCTTTAGTTATATGAATGTAAACATAAATAAACTTAAGCTACTACTTCAACTGGAAGCTGTGACATTTCTTCATTCTTTTGGGTGTGATATTGTGAACAAACATAAGTATACTGCCTTGAATATCCAGTCGGAATTGATCCCATACTGTAACTCTGCTCTGTATCTAAGCTCCTGTTTCATCTTTGTCTCCTTTAACAACTAGGTGCTCAACCTGTGGCCACATTACACACCACAATCCCACCTAAGGCCTACGGAAACGTGAGGGATCTCAGTTTTAGGCAGTTTGGATCCAAGACAATGCTGCATTTACACCCTCCTAGGGAGTCAGTGATCTGCACGATGGTCCTCTGCCACAGGAATGAGACGATGTTAAGTGAGTTGAAGGTAAGATAGAGTTAAAAGTGTTGGAACTGTACTGGCTTGAGTTTTACTTGGCTTTGGTTTTAGAGATGTGTCAGCCTGAAAGGTCCATTAATAGGAGGCAAATGTGACAGATGGACTGATGTATTCATTTCCATCTGTGCGACTATTAAAGGTGGCGTGCCAGAAGACAGAACATGTGTTGAGGCTCACCCTGAGGGAACCATCTGCCTTACTTGGAGCTGGGTGCACTGAGACCCACTTAGCTGCTTACATCAGACACAAGGTGAGATCCAATATTTAGTCTTGAACCAGTGAGCTGAATAAAACATTTGAGTGATTTCACATATTTTAAGGGGAGCATGTCTTATTTATGTTATATTTCATCCTAGAGCATGAATGATGTCATTGAGACAGCGTCAGTGTTGGGATGCTCACAGTCAGAGTACCTGCTTGGTGTGGACGCATTCTGCCGCTCTCTGGAGTCTGTGGCTGTAGCACTGGAGCACGATGGTGGGAATTCTCTTATTGGTCTGACTTGTGCTCATCACTGGACTCTCCCTGCAGATGTGATGCAAGAACACATGGAGGATAGCTTGGGCCTTTGTGGCTGTGGACTGGTGGAAAGTAGCCCAAGTATGAAGTGGAGTTATCTTAACACTAAATATCCAGAATTCTCACCTGCACCCTTGTCTAGAGACATGACTCTGCAGCCACGTGTGCTGGACTCCTTCACAGCTAAGCTCAATGCGTTGCAGGTTGCTGTAGAAACTGCTAATATTGCTCTGGATGTGCGATATATTATTCAGGATATGAACTAGCGGATGGATGAATATATTTTATCCAGTGAGGGATTCTGGTTTGTGGTGACCAAAATGAGGAATAAATGCTCTTTTTATTTTTCAAAAGTGTATATATATATTTTTTATGTTAGCACTCACTGTAGTCAAAATCTGAATGAACCCTGGAGTCAGTCAGAAGGATTGTTGACCCTCTGTCCTGTTGTTTCCAGCTTTTGAAAGTATTGTGTATTGTTTAGTTATTGTCTTATTATCATATTTGTCCATATTTTCTTTTATAGATATAAACTGTCACTCTTATTCTTAATTGTGTGGACTACTGGCTATAATCTACCAGCCTTGTTCTCAGCCCAAATATGGTGTATGTGTTTACTCTTAATTAGGTGTTAAAGCTGGTAGGAAGCAACCTTTTGTCCACATTGTTCAAAATTTAGAATGTACAATTTATCTCAGCCACATTTCTAGCCAATGAAACTTGGAGTTTGCATTACGCACAGTTAGAAAGTTAAGATTATTGACAATCTAATGAATTCAGCTTATTTTAATCCAACCTTAACAAACTGGCTATTTACAAACTGGCATTTTTCTGTTGCAATTGTCTTTGGTCAGCACTAGGAGGAGCTGCAAGGACACTGATTTTGTTATTTACCAGCATAGTACCAAAAAACAAAACAAACAAAAAAAAGCCCTACCAGCTCTTGGCCTGTGGTAATTTTCCACCAAATTTCATTGACACTGTGTTACATTCAAAACGTTACCAGTCTTAACCTCCTGACTGGTACTGGTGCTGTTCCTTGACTCTACTGTTCAGTGTCTCATGCCATGTGGCAGACAGTCATAACCATCTCATGTGATAGGACAGTGAGCTCACATTATGACAAATGAATGTTTATTTCTTGTCACAAAATATCTTACAATCTGAAACTGTTAATTCCATGAAGTTTCACTTAATAATGTCTTTATGTTTCAGTCATAGCAGTGTGTACAGGCAGAATTTTAACAGAGTTTTGTATAAGAGTTAAAAATTAAAATGTAGCAGAAGTTGGGTGAGCATTCTAGTTAATCACTAGGCCCTGCAGTGGTTATCAGGTTTTGCCATTATAAATCTACTGATCCAGGTGACACCATTGTCTATCCTGACCTAAAATCTAAGTTGCCTCTAATCCTGCCTTCACCAAACAAATATCTACACTGCATCTGCTTAGGCTAAACTACAATGACTGGCTCAAGTGGCTTCATAGGCAGTTTCATCTGAATTCCATGACCCGCTCAGTTGTCTACTAGCAACCCTTTTGGTATGAGTCATTTTTCCATAAATGAATCATGTCCCTTGACCTGTCTTACCAAAGAAAAAATAACATGGTATCAATGCGAAGTTGAGTGTAAGAGCATATGAAAGTCTATTCAGTAACGACAAGCAAAATCATCACAGATTCTTGTGCAGTAAAATGATTGTGATGTCTGATTAAAAATACAACAATAGGAGAGTCACTAGTCTTCTGCTGTTAGGTCCACAGGGTACTCAGTTATTGTCTGTCCTTAGAAGATTATGTCAAGGTGCTTTTTCTCAAAGGATGAATGGAATCAACGCCTTTCGTAACTTGGGATAGTCCTTGAATTTCTCCTGGTAAAACCTGTAACAACGAAACAAAGGATAACAGCTTCCAGTCAGAAATGGGATATGGTAATGCCAGTGGTTTCAAACTGTGCCTGCACTGCCTATTTATGCTTTTTCATAAATGTTAGAGGCACCTGTGATGGTAATAGGCTCTTGGTCCAATGAAACAGAGGCTAAAAACAGCAAATGAGAGTGCTGGAAGGGCCCAGGTGGCTACTGCATAGCCAAACCACTCCACAATCTCTCCTAAGTAGTTGGCACCAGACACATATTCAAAAAGACCTCCTGCAGGAAAATAAAAAGACCACAGGTCGCCACAAACACAGGATGGATTTGAGTTAATGAATGTGCAATCTTTGTGTCTTACCTGTAGGAATCTTGTATATTACTTCTCCTGGTTTCCTCAGGTTACGTAGAATATAGTCACTGTGTATATTGATGGCCATTCCGACGTAAAACAGGACTAAACCTAGAAGAAATTTTTCCTTGTGTATTATTGACTTCTCCAAAGAGTCATAAAGCCTTTCATGTTTTAAATATGTAAGAATAAAGATTGCACCTACCGGTTTTATAGCGATAGTCAGATGACCACTCATCATCAAACTGAGCACAGTGCAGCAGGTAGTGTCCCTGCAGGAAACCATTCAGAGAGCAGAAGAAACCCGCTGCCATCATCACACTCAGTGGGAAAGGCTTTCCTCTGGTCCGTAGTGAATAGACAAATGTCCTGTGGTTGGTGAAGAAATAGATACAGCAGGTAAAAAGATGAAGGGATAATCTTTTTATCCACGCTGCAAAAAACCTTTTATAGTCAGGTGGAAAAAGGCCCTGTTCTTCATGGGAGGTTACTAAAGCATTCCTCACACTGCTCTAGACTTCAGATTATAACAGCAGGAGATCTCCTTTTCAAAGCTCCTTTTTTGCTTTCTCCATCTGAAAATGTTTGTAATATTCATCTTGCATAAAATGACTGAATACATGCATCTAGTATAGTACAATGTAAAAGCACAATGGCAAATATGCTTTTTAATACCACATTGTTGTTAGTTATAGGATGTTAACATTATTACTATATATTAAGAATAGGAGGTCAACCTTTTAAATGATACAAAGAAAATTTTGAATTTGGTTTAGTTATTGTAAAACATGATCCATGATGAATACAATCTTAAAGAACATCTTTCACAATTCCCTTCACAGACAGATCAAATGGCCATAACCAACATCTGTCTCTGCTTTTACCTTTGAAAGTAGTGCATGCAAAAAGTCCCAAGCAGTAGTGTCTTCCCCATGCTGGAGGGTTTGTGCGAGGTGTGTGTCAGAAGTAGTGGGATCAGGAGAGCCGGCATCTCCTGGAGGAACCAGGCTAGTCTAGCTGGGACCATCTTAGTCAGAGGAGAGAGTCTCATATGGCGCCCATAGGAAGTCTGGGTTTTCCTGTGATGCACCAGATGCACCACTCCTGTCAGGATCAACCCACAGCTGAGATAGTTGATCAGATCTCCATAGCAGTGCATCTCGCAGCAGTATTGGTGAGTGTTGCAATAATCCACGCTTCTAATCTAAAGTGTCTGCGTCAAGTTAAAAGGATGTAAACAGCGACTCCGACTCCTCCCAAAGGCAAATGAAGAGGTGTGTCAGCCAGCTGAAACACGAGTGTGCTCCTTTTTTCACAGAGTGGGTACAAACATTGCTAGAGGTGAGGTTATTATTATCCTTTCCAGCTTGGAACGGGCTTTGAAAGTGCTGACGTTAAAATGCTGAATTTCCCATAGCTACAACAGAATTGCATGGAGTATTATAATCACCATGCAAGTCAGCTGCTGGAAATCTGTTTTGGTCTGAAGTCAACCAAAGTCTCTTGCAGACAACCATCTCTGCCTGTCCATCCTGTTTACAGACACACAGCAACATCTGCACCAATCTGAAATGATGTAGCTCTGTTTATATTTATATGATTTTACCCAAGTGGGAGAGTAAATTTGCTACTGACCAATCATATTTATATGAAGCTTTGTCTTTCCTCATCATGGGAATAAGTGTGAAGTTTAGTGATGAGGCACTTAAACAGGATGACTGACTAAAGCAGACAAGAAAGAACGCACAGTTTAGGCAAAAATATTTTTACGACTGTGGATCATAAATATATTTCTGTGCCAGAGACAGCCTCACTAAGGATTACCTGTCCTTCCTGATCTGAGTTCTGACTCACTTTATTGCCTGATGACAACATAGAGCAACTGAATATTGCCAAAAAGATACCTTTTACCTCATATTCTGGTATTTCTGCTATTACCTGTCAGTGACATTTGAGTGGCCTTAATATATGACATCAAGCACATTTTCCCTGCATCTAAATCAACCGATCAGGTGTCAGTTGTAGTATTTTCTTAAAGTTACACAAAATCAAATATTCTGGTTGTAATTTGATGTCAGTGGTTGGAATCTAAGTGATAAATGGTGTTTAAAAAAAAAACACTGGAAATTATTTAGGTTAAATTCACACCATCTGTAGTCACCGTGTGTGAATAGATAAATAATTATACGTTAGTAATAGATTTATAAACACATACATCCTACAGTGTAAGAACAGTGTTGTTAGTAGATTCCTCAAAACATCTGGCTCCCCCTGCTGGTGACATTTGCCTAAACATCTGTATTGTAAAAATGACACTGAATAAACACAGGCCATATTTATATTACCCACGATGGAAGCACTGCATTGAGGACCTGTTACCATACATGTTTGACAATTTTGGCAAATGGCTATATAACAAAAAAAAAGATTCATAAGTGAAATGCATATACCATGTGAATCATTTTCTGTGTGATTGTAAACACTTGAAGAACAAGACACCAGAGCAGACATGCTTTTCAGTATATTTTACTTGTTTTGTAACATGAATCCGCGGCCTTATCTGAAGAGCCTTTTGGGATGCTTTGTCAGTGGAACCTGAGATCAAAAAAACTCCATTTCAGGGAGTAGTTAAGTAGTATATTTTAGGTTTATGACGTGTAAGTTCCCATTCTCTAAGCAAGAACAAAAAAAAAATAATAATAATACAAAAACCATTTCTAAAAGACAAAGATCCATAAAAAGAAAATGAACAGTGTTGAGGTTCAGCCTTTGTCTCTCTCTACAGGAATGAGGTGAGGTGGAGAAAACAAAACACCACTCCCTGCTGGAGAAAGGAGATAACAGTTGGTGCCATTTTAGACCAACAGATGGGGGGTAGGGGGGGGACAGGTCACACACTCCCGGAGTGCTCGGTGAGCTGGAGACATTGCTGGGCACTAGGCAAGGGGGGGGGGGGGGGGGGGTACATGTGGAGAAACAAAACCTTAAAGTACACATTCTAAAATAAGACCAAAAGTGAGAATACGCTTTATATGTATATGTGCAACAGTGATAAAAAGGCACAATAGCACAGTGTGTCATGCTTTACTAGTTTCCCTTAAAATTAACGTTAGAAGTCAAGTGAGTCTGGGGATTCATGTGCCCACTTAGTGTGACCACATATTGTAGCTAAATGTTAAGACTGCATCATCTAAAAAGGGGAATACTTGACTTCAGCAACAAGAGTCTCTCAGTAAAAAGTAGTAATCAAAGGTCAAACAGCAGGATGGCAGACATCATGTGCTGCCTGTATAATATTGTCATTGAGCCTACAGTGTACTGCCACTATGAATCATCAGGATTTGGATCCAGCTTTTGTGGTTAGTTTCTTCATTTACAAGCAAATTGCTTTTAATTTTGTTTTCTTAATAATTGTGATCCCCCTGCTTAACATTTTAGAATGCAGATATTCATTTTTTGTTTAACAGATTCAGTAAATCCACAGCAGGGAGCAGCAATTATCAGTTGTTTTTTTGCACAAATGATTAAACCTTAAAACAAAGCATTATGGCTTTGTTCTGATCTTAAAACTCCCATCTGTTACTGGTTTCAGCCAACCTCTTCCAATTGTTACTCCTACTGCCTCAAGAGCAATTCTGAAGTGAAATCATAAGTGATTTCTCATCATCATACACTGAAAGGCAACAAAGCTGGAAAGCAAACCTTTAACATAAAGACGAAGACTTGAAACTTCCCAATAACTTTTGGCTTTCTTAAATCAAAACGTATTAACAAAAAAAAAATAGTTGTAAATTGCTACCTATTCAGCTAATGTAATAACAGTTCCTACAACTTAAGCAGACCATCTAGGCCTTAATATTTGTGTTATTTTGCTCAGAGCAAAACAAAAGCTCTGACAGAGCTCAATATGTAACAAAAGACATTTTCTACAAATCTAGTAAAAGAAAAACTCACTCCAAGTCTGACATTTCAATAACTACAGAGATTCAAGGTGGCAGTGTAAACAAAAACTAGAGGTGTCAGTGTTTATATCCAGCTTTGATTACATTTTGTAGCACCCACAACTGCAGCCTGGCCCTAGCAAAACATATCTATAATGCTACAAGCGTATAGTTGGAATCTGGGAGCAGTGTTGCACAAACTAATTTATTGGGCAAACTATGTTGATGACTTTAAAGCATAAATGACAACACTACTTGAGTAAATACCATCACGTCTAATAAAAGTACTAAAATAGGGAGAAATAAAAAGGAATGAAATATGAATAAAAGATAATATTTAATAAACTATTATAAGAGTAATAACGTTTTTGGTTTTGTACAGTAGGGGGTTAGTGAACTTTGTTGGATGCAGCCCTTTGTTAGCAACTAGAACATACTGTATGATGAGCAACGGTAGTAATTACCTATGACACTGGGTTCAAAGTTTAAGTTGCATGTAGCTTGAAGCAGTCAGTCAGAACACTCATTTCATTTTCATCTGGCAACATTTCAATATTCTTGATTTCCATTAACATCTGCAGTTTTATTTTCGTTCCGTTTTCTGAGGCAAATTACATGAGCACACACCGCCAAGAGTCCAAATGTAAAGATTGCATTAGTACAACTCAAATCCATCGTTTTTCTCTGGAAAATAAAAAAAGGGACTAAGAGGACAACTACAGTCCTTGTAAGAACCCAAAGAAGATTTCCACCTCCCCACGCTTACTCCGAGCCGAGATAATACGCAACCCTCCCGTCCCCTCTAACCACATTTGCTCCTTCATATTCTCAAAACTGCACTTCAACACAAAAAGTTTCAACCTAAAGCTCTGAGACACACTTCAAACTGAGAGGAGGGTGGAGAAAGGCGGGAGAGCTGAGTGGGAGCCGGGGGGAGGGAGGGGGTAGGAGACTGTATTGGCTTGGAGTGTCTAGGTCCATCCTGCAAATAGTGGGTGTAATTGGGGGGGAGGGGAAGGGGTGGGTGGTGGGGTGAGAGGGAGGGTGTGTGGGTCAGGTTATGGCGATAGATAATAAGGGCAGGGCGGCGGCGCTGCTGTGGCCCCTGCGAAAGTTGACCTCAATGAACGATGAGTCCCCCGGCAGCGTAACTCACGGAGCTGTCCTGCCAGTTCCTGCACTCGCTTGACTGGGCGTAGTTCAGGAAAGTGAAGTTCATTTCTAAACCAGTCTTCCTCAGCTCAGCCACAGCCTGCAAAACACACACATAAGTTTAAGTGTCTCATCATGACAGGACGTATATTTCTTAACCAAGAACATTTTTTTAAATATTATTTATTGTCAACCCTTTGCTAAGCCCCTCCCTCAAACAGCAATTGTCCAATCATACCTTAGTAACCATAACCAGGTGTGGCAGGCCTGTCAAACTTTTTTTTCAACATGCGGCTCAAATAATACTAATACTTGGTGTTTAAAGGGTTTGCAGGGTAGTGTAAGGAATGAACTAAACTGTATTTATCTGCTCTCTCAGAAGCCGTAACTTTTAGCATGTCCAGCTAATTAGCTTACTTACAGTAGTAAACAGCAGTCACTATTCTCTAGGCTGCAGTACATTAACAAGGCTGTTTCATGGGAAGACAGCTTTTTCAACAAACACACCTTACTAAATATTTCAATGGTGAATCTTCCTTTTATCATTGCAAAAGAAATATATTGACAACAGTACCTCAGGGAGGTGGTGGGGCTTAGCGAACAGTCAACTGAACCGCCATCAGAAGCTCTACAGAGTGTCGAGAATGACAGGTGAGTCTTTGTTTTTGTAGTACTCACATTTAGCAGCACTCCAATAGGGTGACGTCCACAGATGGTGTTGCGGTACTTCTTCAAGTAGTTGGTGAAAGACATGGGATCCAGCTGCTCTATAATGCCCATCCCCTTCACACACAAAGAAAAGAAACAAAAACAATGAAATTTCAACGTACCCTCATGTTTTGCACTTTTTCCAACAAAAAAAAAATGCAAAAAGAGTACAGACTGTTGATTTTTGGGAGTAGGTTAATTTTTAGAGAAGTGACAACATTTTCAACCTACTTTCCCATGACATAGTGAATACACAGATAATTATGGGTTGTTTTGTTTGGGTTTGTGTCAAATTCAAACAAAATCAGTTTATACTTAGTTATCTCTAGAGAGCTTTCTTATCTTAAAACAGCAGCAACTCCTGTTTGCTGAACTCAAGAAAACAAGCTTCCTTATCAAGAAAACAAAAGAAAAATCTACATCCATATCCTCTTTGCATTTCAGTATTTTAACTTTGAGTTTCACTATGACATTACTGTGTATTTAATATGTGCTTTATTACAATTACAGCTGTGCGTGTGGCTGATGACAAAAATGTTTCTTTAAATATTTAATTCCACACATATTTGAATCAAATATATTCTCAGTAGTTACCATTTTATCAAGATGCTCAATAGACCTGTAGATCTCCCCTTGAGATTCATCGTAGTATGTATAACGGAACCGTTGACCTTCATAAAAGAAATGGACATCAATACAAAGCTGAATTCAGTCATGTCACATTTTAGAACTTTTTTTTTTTTATTGGTGTAAACACAATACAAGCACAGAACACAACATAACACATACACATTAACACAATAACAGAGCAAAACTGCACATTTTAAAAGGCAGAATAACAGCACAGAATGAATGTAGTGCTTTGGTTATTTTGGCACCTACCCCAGTGGCAGAAGTCAGATGAGATGATGAAAAGGTTGGAAGGATCTGCCAGGTACTTGCTGAGCAGCTTCCCATACTCCTGTTCCTTAGACTCACTCAGGGCACCCACAAGCACAGGGACGATGCTAAACTCATCTTTGTGGCTGCAAAATTAAAATATGCAATTAAAAGAAGAAAAAAAATCACAGTACAATAACTGCACCTCAATGTCAACTTTTAAGAAGATATGGTGGACAAATAGTGAAAGCTTCAAACATACTTGAAATGTGGCAGACTACTGCATAATAAGCTGACACTGGTGAGTGCTGAATTGTCTCTTTAATACCTTACATGACACTTGAATGTTTATATTTTCTCTTGTGTAGTCAACACCACAGGTTTATGGTAAACTTGTAGGGATTATATGCATTGATCTAATGTGCTCGATTCTCTCCATACTAGACTCCTGCCAACCTAACAGAAGGCCTTATCAATAATGCATGTTATACTTTCCATCTATCACTGCACCAATGTGATTCTTGTTTACAGTATGTATAGAAAATCAAAGAATGAACAGAACTAATAGAGACCTTGTGGTGTCTTCTCGTTTAATCAATAACAGTTCAGAAAAGGTTTCATTCTGTCAGACATTTCCCTCTCGACGTGTATAATGTCGATTCTTTTGTTTACTGAATGCCATTCAGATGTGCATTACCTCTCCATGGCTTTAGCAGTGTAAGGCAAGTGCATCTCAATACTGTGCTCATCTTCGTCTGTCTGCATACTCATCCGCTCAAACAACCCAGTTTTCCAGAGGTCAGCGTAAACTGTAAAACAGAGGTGAGTTTCACTTTAATTTGTGCATGTTATCATGAATATAATACCTACTTATTAAGTAGTTTCTGGAGCTGAACGCTCATTTAAATTGGCTGAGCAAAATCTCATCATTAAGAAAGCCTTTATGCTTCAGAGTCAGGGAGCTATCTGGTCCCTGGAGGATGATTAAAAGTGTATCACCTCCCGAGACTGCTTGAGGTCTGCATGTTGGAGCTCTGTTCTGGCTAGACTAGAGCAATTACAATAGGAAAAGGCCTCATTTAGCTGTATTTGTACCCACAGTTTTTTTTTTTCTACAAGTAAAATGATCCAGAATGACTGAAAACAAATTTGTTTATATCATTTATTTTTTTGGAATGAAACAAGCACTACATTCAACATATTTAAACTGCAATTCAAACTCTTCCCTTACAATAACCTTACTATTACAACCTAAATCATTTACCAGTTAGCATGTATGAACATGTGAGATTGAGCGACAAACACCCAAAAAAAAAGGTGACAGAATCATAATGTCATGAGTAAAAACAGTGAATACCCTTCTGGTCGATTCTCAGGTCATAGAGGGGTGTTCTATAGATGTCTGCAGGTGACAGGGCACAGCGGGAGAGGGGCACGTGGTGTGAAGGTCCCAGGATGAACACCCTACGACTGAAGGTCAACAGGACTTTATCTTACTCACTCTGTTCACCAAAGGCATACCACCAGCGCTATATTCTACTATCTAAACTAACATCTGTTCACTATGGGGGGAAATTCAAGATTTGAAAAAAAAAACAAAACATACAAAGCATTTTCTTTAAATAAGGAATGGAGATTGAAAACTGAATCACTTACGTAATAGAGGGATCAACCTGCTTGTAGGCATGTGCTGCACAAGCACCACAGTAGGTATACCCGGCATGCCTGAAAACAAATGAAAATGACGTGGCACCATTTCACATGTTCAGATGATTTTTTTTTTTCCCTCTATTTGTCATTGTGTGCTTACGGCGCTATGATGGCTCTAGCAGGTCTGATTGTGGATTGTGCTTGGGACAGCCAGCCTTCTAGTTGTGCGTTCAGCTGGGATCCTGAAAAGGCAGAAGTAAAAGAAATATATATATATATATGTGTGTGTGTGTGTGTGTGTGTGTGTGTATTATGCCAGATCACTGGATTAAAGAGAACCTTCCACCTGATACAAGGTATTTTTTGATATCACTGTATGGTTCCTCAGGGGGTGACAGCAGCTTGTTTAGCCTAATCAAGTGTATGCTATTTTGGGTGAGAAATAGTAGTGACTTTGACATATCCACCCAGTATTATATACATATAGTAACCCATCTCTGATGATGACACCCAATATCTTTCAGACCCTGGACCTTTGAGGTGAAGCAGCAGACCATACTGTCCTCTGGTCTAGATTAAACAATAAAAAATAAGCTGCTAACGTTATGTCAACGTCAATCAAACATTAGCTGACTGAGTTATATAATTAAGTTCGCACGAAGAACAAACAAACCAGTATAATTTGTTTGTAAAAACGGACAAGGACATCTGGATCTGGGTGGATTAACGTCAGATCTTTGGACACATTGTTGTTTACATGCAATATAAATGGGGGGGGGGGGGTTGTGTTAAGCTACTATATACGCTCTGTGGAAAACGGGTATTACTACAATGCAGTAAGGCAGGCTTTAAAGGGATAAACAGGCAGCAGCTAGCTGGTGAAATGGGGGAAGGGGTGCAACATGAACCTTCATTTTTTTTCTGCCCTGCCCTGCCCAGTCCTTTGTTTCACGGCAGGGAGTATTTTTGCACTTAACTTGGTCAGGGTCAGGCACCAACAAGACCACAACAACACTAAAAGCTTGGCCTAAGTGAAATAGTTGCTAGCAGGCTGTTTCGGGAAATGTCTAATCTAGCCAGATGGCTGGTAGGCCAGGAAGTTCTGCAATATTAGCCAAGTTAGCCTTTCTTTACATTTGATAACTTTGATTGCTTGGTAGAAAAAAATGAGCAGCAGATGTCCGTTTATTTTTTAAACGCTTCCATCGACTATCCGAGGAAGGAAAGTGCTGAATAAGCTCAAACCAACCATGCACCAAAATGTGATAGCAGAGACGAGGTTGTCAATATCAGCTAAGTGTTAGCTCGCCGACTTTTCATCAGCTGAATTCACAACCCTGACGTTAGCTGTCATCGTCTGTTTTGGCAAGCAATGTATTCAACAGTTTTTAATGTCAAGATATTGAAAGCCAACCAAACTAATAATACGCTGCCATGACAGAAGAAAAACAACAACAGCCAGCTACCACGCAGAGTGCTAACGGTGGTGTGTTGACAGTTACCCGAAGCAGAGTACCAGCTCCCGGCGTGACTTGCTTCTCTGCACACCACTCGGTTCGACATCTTGGTTCCCAAGCCGCCTATCTTGGTTTACTTAACTCTTGTCAGGTGAAAAAATAAAATAAAATAGCAAATGCCGGTGTTAGTTAACCCAGATGAGAAACAACGGCTACTAGAGTAGAGTAGAGACAAAGGGCAGAGACAGCTGGGTTAGCTGCTATCAAGCTGCTGGCCGCTGTGTTGTTACCCGGAGACAGCAGCTAACGACAACTAGTTAGCCAGTCTGGGGATATTACTGAGCGAATTCGGAAAGGCACAAAGTAAAAAATCTTTGTGATGTGTCAAGCTGAGGCAATCAGCAGGGAAATACCGACACCAGGATGTATCCCAGCCGAAATCTGAGGATTAACTGTTACTGAGTACGTCTGTCGGCTCAGGTGAGGGGCGTCACTGAAACGCGTCTCACGATGACGTCGGAGCACGTTGATTGGCTGTTTGACAAGATAGCATAAAAATGATTGGTGAAAAACTCTAGTAGGCGTGACCTCTGCTTCTATGCTTGTTTGATTATGAAGTTGTTCTGTCCGTCAGGTGAGCGGGTACAGTGTGTTAATGCTGGCAGCATCTGACTTTCCTACCAGAAGAAAATATTCAACACTGGCTGTCTGTGATGCATTTAATTAACTCATAACTGGTTAAGAATTGCATCCTATAATTATTATCGTTCTGCACAATGTATAATAACAATGATTCTATTAGAAATTACACAATGTATAATAATAATAGTTCCACTCTTTATTTTATTTTTAGCATTAGCATTGAACAATGGATAAAACCTTTTTTTTCACCTATCTTAATACTCTCATTTTATTATATATTATGTATATAATTACTGCACAATATATATTAATATCCTTTTCCATTTAACTATTTTATTATATTCTATTGTTGTGTGTCATGTGGGCCTTAGGATTAATTTAGTATTTTGTTTTATTCTTATTTGTTTGAGAAAATGTGGTGTTCAGAATCAGAAACATCTTTATCAGAATCAGAATCATCTTCAATCATCTCATTGGTCCATTATGTTTACACATACAAAGAATTTGACTCCAGTTTAATTGCTCTCAATGTACTTAGACAGAATAACAACACAACAATCTTCAGAAATAAACACAAGGAATGACTATGATATACAGGTGATATCATTTCTGTGAACTGTAAACAAGATATATTATGAGAATAAATGTTTTAGCTATAAATTCATCAACAAAACATTTATCATCTAGTTTTATTTTTGTTGAAGAATTGTTGATGAAAGATCTGGCCATGTAGCAATTAAAAAGTGTAACTGACAAATGAAAAAAGTCTTAGTGTAGCTGACTTTGAGGGAACAACATGACTGTTCATATGCGTTTGTGTTTGTGTGTTATAAAAATTGTAACAGTTGAGCATATTGTATTGTTAAATTTGCACGGGACTGCAGCAAATCTAATAATATCACGTGATGACTTCTCAGCAGAATACGTTGTTGTGAATGTTTTTTTTTTCAGCTAGTCTTGGGGAGAGGACACACACTCGCAGGGGTTCTCAAAATGGGGCCCAGGGACCATGAGGGGTACTTGCAGAGGTTAAAGGGGGTCCCCAGCAAAAGGGGGAATAATTTATTTTCACAAAAATTCCATCCATAAATAACATAATGACTGAATGATTGATTATGTGAGTCGTGGGTTTCAAACACTTCAAGCACAAGAAGAAATCTTGTCAGATGACCTTGGGATAAAATCTTATTCAATTTGCATCAAGTGTGCACATATTAAACACAGTGTGTTCACATTATTATATTGTATTTGAATTATATCTTATTTATTGCCATGCTTCATCACCTCCATAAGTTACAAAGACAATAGCCTACAATATGGGCAATGTGGCTAAAACCATTTGGCATGATTTTTATGCAAAGGGTCTAAACTCTAAAGAGGTCTAAATTAGAATTTATTGCTGAACCACATGGCTGAAAAGATTGTTCCTTTTTAAGAGAGCGAATTTTATCACATAATAAATTTTAAACAACATATATTTGCATGTATTTGATTTTTGTGCAAACAGTATGGGTTTCTGGAAATTTGCAGAAATTACGGTTTCATTCTGAAAATCTACCGGAAGTCATTCTCTTTGTTTTTGTCATTGGGACGGAACAGGAGGGCGGGGGCTGCTGTGTAGCCTAGCGTGCAGCACACGCGAAAGCGGAAGTCAGCGGTAGAAATGTTTGTGTTGTGATGAGGCACCAAAATTTCTGTCACATATGTAGCAAAACTGTTGTTTTACAAACCTCAAACTGAGGCTCGACCGGGCTATAAAAGCGAGTGAAGAGCTTAGTTTCACCTTATCGTATTTCATAACTTGGCTAACTCTTAGCTGCAACTAACGTTACTAACGTTAGGAGCAAGAAGACAAACGAAAGAGCGATGTCGATGAAAACAAACGCAAGTAAAGGCAAAGACAACTGCGAAGTTATTAAAAACCACCATAAACTGGCGTTTGAGCATATATCCAAGGCACTGAAAATCGACGAAGATGATACAGGTTTGTTTCTTGTGCATATAAGCTATAAACGTGTGTGTGACAGCTGGTCATAGTAACCCCACTCCTCTCTGCGGTGACAGGAGACAAGGAGGCGGCTGCGCAGTGGTACAAGAAAGGGATTGCTGAGCTTGAAAGGGGAATAGCAGTGGAGATCACGGGACAAGGTAACATCCAAACAAACAGTCACATGGACATGGAGTTCAGTGTTGACATGTTGTAGTCTAACTCCCATGTTTTGTTCACAGGAGAGCACCATGACCGGGCAAAGAGACTTCGAGATAAAATGGTCAACAATCTCACCATGGCAAAAGACAGGCTTGCTCTTTTAGGTAAATGACACCTTCGTCGTCTGAGTCTGACATAACTGGTGGCCCCGGGCCATGGATGTAATATGCCTGGGGCCAGTAAAAGTTTATGCAGGGCAAGTTAATAGACCAGTCAGAGTCATCCATCATACTTGTCTTTACCGCCCTCCAGGAACAGCGCAGTTTTGACGCCAATTTGAGTCAGTGGCCAAACCATGTAATTACAACTTCCTTGTGCATCACGTGATTCACACTGACTCCAAAAGACCTTTTTTCCATAGACTTACTTTGTGAAAGCAACATCTATAAAAACGAAGCCCTGCACGATTGAATTATTTTAATCCGTTCAAGTTAGCGGAAGGCTAAATTAGAAGTTAGCCAGCTTGGCCAGCAGAAGTTGAACTTCTTTGGCTTCGTGCGGCACTTAGCAACTTTCATAAGAGTGAACGGAGCCCCACCTCAAACGCTGTATCCCATTCTCTTTATACATCCATGGTCTTGGCCAGTGGAAATATACAAGGGGCCAGTAAAACTTGGATCTATCGGCCAAGTAGGCCAGTAGGGAAAAAATGTTACTAGTTTACTAGTTTTACCGAAATAAATATTATTTCCTATGAGAAACTCAATACTGAAGGTCAACACTGCTCTTGTTTTACAGAGGCAACATTAGCATCTAAAAGGAGGAGTGATCCCCAGAAGGCATCACATCACGTCCCCCCTCAGCCAAAGCCTGTTCCCAAAAGCCAGCCTGCAGTGCGAGGTGTGGCCGGTAACATCAGACCCTCCACTGCTGTCAGACCGCCGTCTCGGCCCGCTGATCTGAGGGTGATTTGTTTAATCAAGTGCAGATGCTGTTTCAAGATCTCTGATGATGATTAAGGGTGTAATGTTTTCCGCCATGTTTTGATTGCTGCGTAGGTGACCCCACGGGTGGGAAAAGCCCAAAATGGAAAACAGCCCAGAAAGACAGATATGAAAAACTTTAAGAATGTGGACAGCAAACTGGCCAACTTGATTCTGAATGAAATTGTTGACAGGTCAGTTAAATTTTTGTGTCAGTTAAATGCACATGAAAAACAAACCTGCGCTGCATTTAAAGTATCTTGCTCTTGTTCATTGCAGTGGTTCGTCTGTGTCCTTTGAAGACATTGCGGGACAGGATCTGGCCAAGCAAGCACTCCAAGAGATCGTCATCCTTCCCGCCTTAAGACCAGAGGTGATCACTTACCGTATAAACATTTGGTTTCTGGTTTCAGTGTTTCATTCTTACTATAATTCTGCTGTTACAGTTTTACATTTATTTCTTTTTCACATTATTAGCTCTTTACTGGCCTGAGAGCTCCGGCACGTGGTTTGCTCTTATTTGGCCCTCCTGGAAATGGGAAAACCATGCTGGTGAGTTAAATGTTCTCTCTGACCCAAAAAACCAGATGAATTCAGATCAAACCCTAATTCATAATTTGCATGTAGCTGTTGATAGTCTAGCTCAGTTTTTATCACTCGAATCACAGCCTTTACTTCCTCTTACAGGCCAAAGCAGTCGCAGCGGAGTCCAATGCCACATTTTTCAACATCAGTGCTGCCAGTTTGACCTCAAAATATGTAAGTTGATGCCGTAACACTGAATGTACACAGCCTCCAGCTATGCTCTGACTCAGTCAAGGCTCTGTCGCGGTTTAAGTTTCCACTGGAAATGTTTCAGAAAAGGATATATATCATATGATATTGTTGTTTTCTGGACATTTTTGTATTTTACAAGCATAAATACATGTTTGCAGCTTGTCAAGATGTGGTTACAGATGCTTTGTGGCTATACTTGAATGACGGCCTTTTGTTGCTTCTAACCTTCTCAGTCATCACTCATTTTAAATGTCATGTTCCTGTGTACATTAGCTGTGTTCTCTTTGTTGGCGTACGTCTCCTCAATGCACCAAATTTAGTGTGTAGGTAACCTGCTGATTCCAATTTTCTTTCTTAGTAAGAATTTAATAAGAAAGGAAGATTTTCTATCTTTCTTTATATATTTCCTTTCCTTCTAAGAACTGTAATTGACAGCATACACCAACATTTTAATGAACTGACATTTATTGAAATTCAATTGTATGTTACTTACATTTCTCTTCTTGAACTTGGGCCTGTTCACCAGGGTGATGTTTTTTTACGTGTCTGATTAAGTTAGTTGTTCTAAATGTTTTCAAGCCTGCTCGTCTACGGCTTATTTTGGACTTAAAGGTATTACCTATTGCGAGCTTTGTGTCTTCTTCCTTCCACACCAGCGACAAACGTGCGAGTGGCTACACTGTCTTTGAGCCATGTGCGTGATGTGCACGTGGCTGTCACACTGTGTGCACACTGTGCACTTTGTGTGCATGTGTGTATGTCTGCGCGTGGCTATGGCTGTTTGTGAGCTGCGTGCACAACATGCACGTTGTGTGTGTGTGTGTGTGGTTACACTGCCTGTGCCGCAGCTGCTTCTGTGTGCTTGACATGTACCGTATTGCAGCTATTTGCAGAAAATAAGGGACTGATCAGGGCTGGTCACCAGTCACGGCCGATCAGCTGAAAACTGGTCAATTTCTATCGGTGGCCGATTGATTGATGCATCTCTACTATCTGTCATCTCCATAACAGGTGGGAGAGGGTGAGAAGCTTGTCCGAGCGTTGTTTGCGGTCGCCAGAGAACTGCAGCCCTCCGTCATCTTCATTGGTTTGTATTACTCTATTTATAGACCAGATGTGTCCCAAACACCGCATTTGACCCCTTAACTAACTATCAAATGAATTTGAGAGTAAATATCTGTCATGTTGTTTTCATTTTGCATTCAGACGAAGTTGACAGCTTGCTTTGTGAACGGAGGGAGGGAGAACACGATGCCTCTCGTCGATTAAAAACTGAGTTCCTCATTGAATTCGATGGGGTAAGAGCAGCAATGCTGTCCTGAAATTTGATCAGGAGCCATCTTCATGCTGGTCACGTCACCGCTATCTCAGAGAGCACTGGTGTTATTTACACAACGATGCTTTTTGGTTTCAGGTGCAGTCAGGAGGGGATGACAGGGTACTTGTAATGGGAGCAACCAACAGGCCTCAGGAACTTGATGAAGCAGTTCTGAGGTATATTATGTAACCCGACATCCAGTACAACTATTGTTCTTGTTTCGTTTTGGTTTTAGTTTTTGGTACAAGGTCACCACCATATTTCTCATGTTTTATCTTACAGGCGATTTGCAAAAAGAGTCTATGTGACATTGCCTGATGAGGAGGTATTTGCTGTGTAAACTTCATCACAGTTCATTACTATGATCAGTGTCTTTTGTCAACTTTGAGATGTGAGTTTATTTTTTTTGGTTCACTGAGTTATAGATGCAACTTTCATCCTTCTAGACGAGATTCACGCTGCTGAAAAATCTTTTGGGAAAACATGGTAATCCACTGAATAAAAATGAACTGACCTATCTTGCAAAGTGAGTTTCATATTTACACGACATTCAACCTTTTCACCTCAATTTTTATGCTGACTTGCACTAATTTCCGAATGTGTAACTCAACAGAGCGTCTGCAGGATATTCAGGAAGTGATCTGACATCATTAGCCAAAGATGCTGCACTCGGGCCGATTAGAGGTAAGACCCCTTGATAACCTTTTTATTTATGTGTTTATATTTAGCTTCATGGTGGGCTTGATCAGCTTCATTTTAATGTGAAAACTGTTTCTCGTACAGAGTTGGGACCAGACCAAGTCCGAAGTATGGCTGCTAGTGAGGTGAGATAATGCTGTTAAAATACTCAACAGTATTGCAGATGTCTCCTTTACACCTGTTTGCCATAATGCAATAGTACTTACCTATGAAAATATTCTCTTGTGTGTATTCACAGATGCGCAACATCAAGAAGAAGGACTTTGAGGATTCCCTGAAACGCATTAAGCCCAGTGTTAGCCCAGCGACTCTTAATATGTATGCTAAATGGAACAAAGATTTTGGTGACACAACAGCTTTTTGAACCTAGTAGTTCATTTACACTCCTAAAAAAAACTGGAAAGAAAGTAACAGCAAATTCCTCTGTTTTATTCTACGGGTATAAGACGTCATTAACATTATGGCACACAGATCTCCTACTGTACTTAACTTCCCTGTTTTAATAATGCTAGTAATAACAATAAATAATAAAATAAATGCTCTAAGATTTTTATCTACTGTATTATTACTCTCCTTAAATATTGTCTTACGACATAATTTTCAAGAATGCCTTGCAAAATGACAAGCGATCTTTCTCTTGTCGCATGTTTCTGTAAATCCTGACAAATCCTGACATAGTCTGACATAATTGGATGATTTTTTCACATCCATTAATTGCCTGATGTATTGACATGTTGATGGTATAGATTATCAAGTGCTCTCTGTACAGGTACACATGCAAGAATGATAATTGGAAAAAGTTTCCAAAACAGCTGCGTTTGTATTATAAGACACGTGAAAGAATCAACCTGTAGATACAAATACTTATATTGTATTTGAAAACAGAAAATGAATTGTTGTGTTGTCCCCAAAAACATTTATGATATTTAGCTGAAAAGTATCAGAACTGTAATGGCGTCCTCCTTTTTATCATGCATGAATAAATCCATTCAAGAAGTTTCTCCAGCTTCATTTTTCCTCTGATTACACCATTCACAGATGAATCCAGTGCTGCAGTCTTGTAGGTAGATGGTGCTGCAGTTCTGCTTTTGCCTTTTCCACGACTCTTCTCTCTGTGGTCTTGAAGCTGCGTCTAGGATCAGCAGATATTTTGCCTGCAAGCAGTGACGTGTGGAATGCAGTAAATTGCTATAAATGAAAATAAAGACCTTGTTCTGCTGTGTTGACTGTCATTTTGAATGACAGATTGGATCAAGCTTGCAGTTTTGGATATGTCAGATAGTTACAACTCTTTAAGTAGGAAACTCGATATGTTCATGTACATGTAGGTTGAGGTGATTCATAGAGAAGGTCAAAATGTTAATACATGACGTTACATTATGCAGTCAAGATCCTGTAACTAGCCGACAGCTAATAATAAGACTAGTGGCTGAACATGCACAGGGGTCACC
Organism: Euthynnus affinis; assembly: GCA_029490765.1. Lineage (NCBI taxonomy): Eukaryota > Metazoa > Chordata > Actinopteri > Scombriformes > Scombridae > Euthynnus > Euthynnus affinis. The sequence goes on along the minus strand of CM055852.1, from coordinate 9,691,663 downwards.
AGCTGTCTGGCAATAAGCTGACTTGGCTTTAGTAAATGCGTGTGGCCAGTGAGATCTCTCAGTGCTCTCCAAACTCTTCCGCTAAAAATTCAACTTAAATACAACCTCCTTCCCAACGGGCCTCCTATGGTCAGCTGGTGGTGTTGCCTGTGGTCTATGCGGCGCAGCAGCTGCATAATCTGTTCCTGTCGATGTTTACAGACTCTGCAAATGCAAACATTTTATGCAATTAATTTAGTTTTTCAAGGTTGTCCTCAGACCTTTATTTTTTCCACACTGCTCAAGGCCATCAAAAGAAGGAATAAGGCATGCAAAACACTCACTTCCAGAGCTGCACACCACACCTAGGACTACTCTCTTTCCCCCAGGGGAGAGATGTTGGATGGAGTGTTTTTTTTTTTTTTAACTTGTCATGACTGAAGAGCTTCTTTCATGACGCTAGACAGGAATGGAGAGTGTTGGGAGTTAGAGTTTAGTCATCACCTTTTTTTTTCTGTTTACTCTTCACTGAGAGCATCCTGCACAGTAAACAAATGGTCTTTATGACGGACTAGTTGCACAACTTTTTGCTCCTGTTATTTCCCCCACCTTTCAGCTTACATATGTGAGTATAAAATAAATGCCTACAGGTGATGAAATTAGCTAATCCTCTCATATCAACATTCTTACAAGGGATTACTTTTTGATCTGTAATTACAGTAAAGAGCAATTATGAGATGTACATAATGTGTATTAAATACATTTTCAAACTGACAGAAGATAGATTGAAGTATTTTAAACCTTGCAGATGATTGACAGTTTCCCTTTTTGGTTGCATGTCAGAGGCTCACACCTCCACAGTGGCTCATTGATGCTTTGACCACTACATCCACTCAAGGGAAAACAGAATAGGTGATCATTTGATACCTCTAGTGAAATAGCCCACCCTGTAGAAAGCTGAATAATAGTCAACACAGGGAGGACCTCTCACTGACTGAGCAAACAGTCTGTGAGTGTTTCTTCAAGTGGCCCATTATGAAAACAGTATGTGGATGGGAGGGTTTTGTTATAGTGTGCGCACGTGTCTCGCTTTAAGGTGTCTGGAGCTGCAGGAATTATTCTTTGAGTTTGTGGAGATATTAATTAAAACCCAGACATGATTTGTCAATAGTCCTGCCTTAGGGTAGTATATCAGACAGTAAAAAGTCAAAAGACAGTACACTGACTGTGTGCAGCACTATTCTGGAGAGTGGTTGAGAGTGTTTTTAAGAAAAGCCTGATTGTAAATTGTTGAGCTGGTGGAACGGGATTTCCTTCAAAATTTGGGATTTGGCCCTTTCATCACCCTTGGTTTAAAGATGTGATTCAGGGCTTTGCACAGTGGAAAGCCTTCAGGACTGAGTTGTGTCCACTTTCCAGTACTGGCTGCTACTGTTCAAGTGGCCTGCACACCCAATACATAACTTCATTTACCATGGGAGTGTTATCTTTCTGCCTCATGGGAGGCTAGAAGCCGAGTCTAATCTTGTATCCAATGGCAACATCTGTCTTTTATGAGGAAATTTATTTTTCCTGCTCTCTGTTTATTTATGGTATGTATGTATCTGCGGGTGTGTGAGAGTGGAAAAATGAGATATATTTCCAGATCAGCCTTAGCTTGGAGAAAAAAAGGAAAACTGGACTCATGTAAAGTTTATATTTTAAAATACTTCAAGGATTATTTCAATATTTTGGGAAATATGCATATTCATTTTCTTGCTGAGAGTTAGATAAGACTGATAGCACTCTCATGTCTATGAAAAACATAAAGCTACCATCAACAGCTGGTTAGCTTAGCTTAGCATGTGGAAACAGCCTGGCTCTGTGCAGAGTGAACAAAATCCACCTATCAGCAACTCTACAGCTCACTATATCATAATATTTTGTTTGTTTAATCCGTACAAACACTGAAATGTAAAAAATACACATGGTTTTACGGTGGGTTACATTCCAGACTATGTCTACCCAGGACCAGTTGCCACTTATATTCAGCAGACTGACCAGCACATAATCTTGTAAAACCATAACATGTCATTTCTATACTTCCATTTTTGGGTTTCCAATCTTTTTGCCAAGCTAAGGTATCCAGCTAACACTACAGACATCGCTCTTCTCATCTAACCCTGGGCAAGAAAGCAAATCAGCATATTTCCCAAAATGTCAAACTATTATGTTATTATGTCTCAATCTGAAATCACAGACATCATTATTATATTTCAAAGGAAGCTTTTTTTATTGTAACCCTTCAAATCAGACAGCTTATTCACTAAAATAGTGGTTTTAGTGGTGCGTTGGTTGCGCTCACGGCAGGCTATGCTTTTTTAAATCTAAATGATTGTCAGATATGACAGATATGAACTCTGGGAATTGTTTCAAATAACGTTAACATGAATGATAATTGTGAAACCCATCCACTCTAAGTTCAAGTTCCCATTGCACTATAACCAAAATAAGACACATGGTCTTCAGGAGCCATGGTGACTTAAGCTTGTTTATGCTCCCTGATTTGTGCTTTACAGTAACCACTGACTGTGTGTCTGTTAAATTTTCACTTCAGCAGAGAGATAGGTCTGTGGTGAGGTCAGTAATAATTACACCCTCACTATCTAATTGTAGAGGGCAAACAGCTTGTGCAACAACGTTTTTTTTTTTAAACGTATTCAGATGACTCATCAGCAGAGGGAGGAGATATTGTTTAAGGTCACTGAACAGTGTTTTTTAAAACTTGTTTGAGTGATTATATCCTATGTCTGCATGCCTTGAAGTTCATGTATTTTCTCTCCCACTGCAGCCTGCAGCCACAAAGCTGTAAAAGATTGTGGTGGACAGAGGGGAGTGAACTCTTTGTCATGCCTGCACATGACCTGCAAAGCCATTAATCTCAATAACCTTTGTGAGGCCATCAGGAGCCAAACCCTTGCTTCTGACTTCATAGAACCTGTGCAGATGTATCTCATGTATCACTGATGACTTCACATCAGTCAGTGCGGCTTGTCAACACATCACTACAAAAGTCTGTTTTCAATCTGTCATCTTGATCATTCTCTGTCAAATAGGATACCATTTTGTAAAAGCTACACGTCTGTATTTACTGGAGGAGAATAGTGATTTCTTTCCTTTGTGTCCTAACCTTCCTAAACGATGCTCAGGATACATACTGGACTTGGACTAAAGTGGACATGTCGAGACATGGGTTTGATGCAGGGAGGGGAGGGGGGACGATGCTGAGGGGAATGGTGCACTCTGAGGGTGAGCTGCAGGCTGCCCCGCGGTGCATTCCTTCAGCTCTTGTGCAGCCAAAACACTTGATGAAAAGTGAAAGTGCAGAGCATTTTCACAAGAATAATTCTCTGTTTGTCTGTCATTCTGCTTTTCCCACTCCCCTTGTCCTCCCCTTTTTATCTCTTTGTTGCCCCTTCCCTCGAGTCATTCATGTGAGGACAGGAGCGGTGAGTTCAGCTTCACCTCTGACCCCGGTCAGGTTCACTGCGCAGCTATTACACTATAAGTCCATTCCCATCTCACACTTTAGTGTGGATCATGCTCCCCAGCTCAGGAATTAAATACACATAATGTTTTTAAAAAGGTGATATGATGATGGCGATCAAATGATATCATATTACAGGTGATGGTGGTCATATGTGATAGTCACTTAATAGCTTGACAGTGATGATGAACTTCAGCTGCACTTTTAGTGAACTCACACAGGGCAAGACAGAGGGTCCTCTGCATTTTTACACCATTTAGGGCATTGGAAGACCTGACCGAGAAACTAAAAGACTGAAATTATCTGAGCTCATATTGTGACATTGATCAGTCATAACTTAAAGGACCAATGTGTAAGATTTAGTGGCATTTAGTGGTGACGTTGCAGATTCCAACCAAATATGAATTCCCCTAACCTAGGATAGCCTACAGTGGCCACGAAAAACACGAAAGGCTCTCTCTAGAGCCAGTGTTTAGTTTGTCCGTTCTGGGCTACTGTAGAAACATGGCGGTGCAACATGGCATCAGCGTACCAACATTTGATCGAGCCCCAATGACAGTACAGCTGAGCCTGATAGTGATGGACAGACTAACCAACATTGCCGTCCATTGATGCCAATCAAATTTGATCACAGGAAACAGACTGAATTGACACAGAGAAAGAATATCAATCAGTAAAGATGTTCTTCTTCTTGGTAAAATAAATTATTACACTTCTTGCTGATTGATTTTTTAAATTTTTACCTTTATTTTACCTAGTAGTCCCATTGAGATAAAAAGTCTCTTTTACAAAAGAGACCTGACCAAGGTAGCAGCCGTACAAAATCACAACATAATGGCTTTCTAAAAATCTTTAAAATCCAGCTGCTCTTTTTCAAACACTCTTTTGTATGTGGTGGAATAGGCATGTACAAAGATTAAAGCAATTAAATGTAGGTCTTTTGAATATGATTTGCTTTGGCAGGTTTTGAGAGAGTTACGCAAAACACACATTCCTGCACTGGCATTAGCAACAGACCTGAAAGGACTGGAGCAGTTTGCAGAGTCACAGGTTTGCAGATCTGAACATGTTGGCATGCTCTGTTTGCAGGTTACCACACTGTAAGCCTCCTGTGATCTGAATAACAATATATAAAACAGTTCCATGAAACAAAAACGCAAAAAAGTGGATATAGAAGTTCAAACGTTTTGCTGTCTGCATCCCCTCATGATAGAGACCTGTCATTCGGTATATTCCATGTGTATCTATTTATCACAATGCATGCGACATACTGTGTTCTGACCCATTTGATCACACATTCCTGTCCATTCGTGCAGGACATCAAAATCTATCAAAGACGTCCCGGTGAAACAAGCCTACGGTGAGGTTTAGTGTCATCAGGATGTTTCAAAGCAGACTGTCTTGGCCACATGCCCAGGAACAGGCCTGGTGCTCTTTCATCTCTCCGTGTCCTACAGCATCTCACAGTGTCTCACAGCGCCACTCACAACACGACAAACACTTGTCACACAGTTTTGTGGTATTTTGTGGATATTTACCTTGTGGTAGTTTGTGGTACAATGTGTTGCTTTGTGGCTCTGTGGGTGAGCTTGATTACGAAGATTCCCTTAGGGTCAAAGTCCTGGAAATTTTCAACAACAGCAACAATGGTTTGTGGTACAAAGCACTCTGTGTTTTGTATCACCAGAAATGGCTCATTTTCTGCTTTCTTTAATCGCAACAAGTGGCGGATACAGTGTCTGTGTCTGGATCAGACTTTGCAATGTAACCTGGACCTTGAAACTGGACCTGCTGTCCAGGAGTACTGGGCCATGGAGCAGACCTTGACCTCTGTCACGTGACCTCTTTAACAGATGTCTCCCTATCCACAGCATAGGACCATGAGGTGCAGTCTGCTGGGGGATGGGACAGGGGGAATGAGGTCACTCTGAGGATGTTGTTTTTAAAATATATCACTTTGGCTTTCATGGTGATTTCCTAGGAAACCTGAACTTTACAGCACAGTAAACATTGTCTGAAAGTGTCAAGGAGCAAATTGAACTTTAAATTAGACGTCACTGAGGAGGAATACATTAGGACTGAGTCAAAGGAGACGCTGCATTTGCCAAGTGCTTTTAAACTGATGCTGTTTGAGACACTCCCTCAAATGGAACAGTAAGAAAACCTGAGCCAGTGAATGTCTGCAGTGATTATTAGATGTATCATAGGGTAGCACAGCACCAAAGGTTAGAAAGTTTAATGTGCACTATCGCAGCATCCTGTGTAAATCACTGTATAATTACAATAAAGTGTGATTTAACCTCTGGTGGTAATACCCATAACTGACATCACATTGTATATATAGCCACAGAGCTTATTACTACAGTCAAACCTGTATTTAAACACCCTGAAAGAGCATTAATGAGCATGAAGCAAAGAGCATTTAAGTCATATGTGGCATTTTTATATAATTTTGAGGATATTTATCACATGCAGCTAAGAAACTGCTGCAGCTACTTGGTTTCTATTTGTACCCAAGCTCTAGCTGTTAGCATCCTGCTAGCTTTCACATGCTGGGAGTGCGAAAGACATTACTGTGATCAAATTATTAGCTAAGCTGATGTAGTATCCGGAGGCATTATTTATGGAACATATCCACTGCGATCCTTGGAGGTCCAGTAAATTTATTGTATCCTTCATCACTCTTCCTTTCATCACTTAGATTTTCAGTAGAAGTAGATTTTCTGAGCAGATTTTAATTGAGACACTGTTAACATACAATTCCATGTGGCTGGTATTTTAAGTGGAAGCCCAGATCTTACCAGGTGTTCTACAGCTGGGCGTTGAAGGCTTAAGTGAGTCACTCTGTGGACTGTCTGGTATGTTATCCAGGTGGTCAGGAAAACGCTTCCTTTTAAGTGAGGCCAGGCTTCGGAAGGTTGTGGCTTCCCATATGGAAATTAGTTATAGAAAGTAGCTTTCAAGAACTTGTTTATCTACTTCCGCTATGTAGAGTGTGCATCTATACATCTCTGTACATTGATGATGTGTCTTCATGCACCTGATCTGAACACATTTCTGCACATATTATTATGAGCCAGTGCATACGCTACTTAGGAATGAAAAGTGATCTGATAACAAGAGCTGACAATGTACCCACCATCTTACAAAGAGCACTTTCAAACATATTATATTCATATATATACATGTATGTCTCATGCTTTACAAAATCCCATACAATTAACTATATGATCTTTTATAATTATACTTAACAATATGAACAGCTACATTTGAGTTTCTACTAGCCTCAGTATGTCCATTTGTTGAAATAAGTTTTACATTATTGTCACTGCTCTGTATTTGTCTATCTGTCTCTGTCACTACAGTGACCTAATTTCTTCCACAGGCATCAGTAGAGCTTTGTGTAATCAATTAACAGTATGCAACATGTATTGGGTTTTCCATGATGTTGCACTAAGGCCTTTTTGTTTGCATGTTCTGCCAGATTCCTAAAATATAAAAATCAGGAGAGATCAGACACTTTGAAATACTCAAAACACTTAAGAGCATTTCACTGCCTTCTATTCTGGGCCTTCTCTGTGGCCTCAAATATAAATAATACAATGTGTCAATGAATAGATTTTCCATTAGCATGCAGATAATACTTAAGATTGTGTTGTAAATGTATGGTACTATACTTTTCTACATCCTCTGAGTAGCTTAGAGCATCTCAACCATTAGAACTACATCTGAAACTCAGTAATTGATTACTTGACCAGAGGCTTAAAAGGGGCCTTGAAGGGGCCACATTCACCCAGCGGTCAGCGGGTCAGTTTGAAACTTGTCTGGTTCCTTCTTAATTAGGCCCAAACAGGCATGTGTCATGGGTCATCAGGTGTAGTAAGAGTGTCATCTTTAAGCATAACAAGTTTTTGCCGAGGGAGAGGATAATGACCCCGTAACCTGCTGTCACACATGGGTCAACTCATCGACCCTGATGGGGCATCGGGACAGCTGAGAACATCTATGCTGTTAATGGGGTCATGCTTTTTTAAGGAGATTTGAAATGCTTGTTTGATGTGACTTTGATCCTGACTGACAGTTTCAAGCTTGTTGACTTCTTTCCACCATCGACCGAGGCGCCCATGTGTTGCAACACATTGGGCTGGGGGACAGGTGGGCTACCCTCAAGATGTCCATAGAGATCTGCGACGTGATAGATTGTTAGTTTGTCAGGATTCTGCAGCTGTGGCTCCTCTGAGGAGCAAGGTCACTAATCTCCTCAATCCCTGAAGGCCCGAAGAGAGTATCCAGGGTCCAGTGACAGAGCACAAACCTTTCATTCAGACCAGGCAGCAGGCTGAAGCAAAGAGCCATCCTTAGTCTCTCTACAGTGCCAAGCAGGGTTGCAACACTGCCAACTACTCCAGGTAAGCTTCAGTGGAAGCAGAGGGTTCAGTCTGCCAGACATCAGGCAGTGAGGGTGTCAATTAAGGTTTCCTGGAAATTATTACTTTTTTGTGTGTAAAAAATGCTGCATCTGGTCGTGTCCATATCCCAGCAGGATGTGAAGTTTCATTTGCGGATTCACATTTCCACATGGAAATCACTCCATATTTTGGCAAAATATCCTCTCATGTCAAAAGTGATGTGTAGATTGTGTCCGGAGAGACGTGTATTCAAACCTAAATCAGACCTACTTACTTACATAAGTTACCTGCTTAAACAAACAGACTCAGGAGGAGAAATTGCAAACTGTACCCTGTGCCCAAATAAATGTTTGCATGTGGCTCACAGCCAAAGTTCTTGAGCCACAAAACCAATCCACATTGCCCCTTGGGCTCGACACAGAGGCTGTTTTCACACGCTTTCAACCGCATACTGAACAATTAATATATTCTTTTCCTATGGTGTATATTACAAGGTATTATGCAGTAAGTACTTTAAACAACAGTGCAGCCCTATTCTCTTGAATATAATTATTTCAGATAAGACCAATAATACAAAGTACTCTTTTCCTGTATGCAATTACATGAAACTCAACTGGACAGCAAAACTAAAGATCTGTAACACCATGCACATGTTTTTAAGTAATTGTATTTTAAGGAGCAAGCTCTCCCTCTGCTCCCCTGCCTCGTCAAGGCAGGGAACTGTTTTGGTGCAGGGGGGAAAGGAAAAACAGTCCAGCCTTTGTACCTGTGGTAAAGTCACTGCACGAACTGTGGGCTTCACTGAGGGGATTTCAGAAACTAACTTTATGAGAGTAAAACTTCTCTCATGTATCATGGTTAATATCCATATTTTGTCCTGATTATGTCAGCAGGCCCAGTGATGGGAGCATGGGTATTTCACATGACTATTGAAAGAAACACCATGTGTAGTATTGCTTTACTGTATCAAATTTATAATTACTCGAAAAATACGATGAAGATGCCCACTTCTGTGATCCAGTGTTACTCCTAAGAGACTGGAGGTGTGAACATTGAGTGGGCCGGCGTTAGTGGTTTATAGGTTTTTGTTACTGGACTCGTGCCATCTTCACCTGTAAGCCAGCTGGATGTTCCTTTAAATTAGCATTTCTGTCTCTGATGGACAGTGGGAGAGAAGAATTTTTCCACATTTTTTTCTGATTTAGATTATCTTATATCCCTGCATTTGGCTGAAAATGAAGGCTGATTGTTGGAAGCTCTGTCCTGGTTCCTTGAGCAACAATGTGTTTAAAAAAAGCCAGACTCTGACAAACCTTCTTGAGCAGACACACATCACAACTTTCCTCCTTACTGGCCAAAAATGTGCATCAATACATAGCTGTAACTTAAATGACTTAAATAAAGTCCAGGATATTTTATTGCTGTGAAGGATCCATTAATACTTCACCAATATCATGCACAGACTGACCCAAAAAAATGACAGGCAAGCCATTTACCTCCATACCGTGTGGAGCCTTCATACAAGCAGTCCCTGTGTCGGAGCGCTCTGGTTTAGTGACATGGAGAGAGAAAGTGTGTAGACCTTTTTAAGGGAGATCCTGTATTGGTCTCTTGACCTGGTGTATGTCCTCTGTGAAGAGAAGCTTTGTTGCCCTCAGACAGCTCGTACCCTTTAACACACGCCTCCATAATAGTATCTGTGTCTGTGATTTTCCATTTGGAAAATTGTGAGCTTTTAACCTCACATCCCAGGCTTCATTCGACAGAGAGAGCGAGGGAGAGAGAGCGTAATCATCATAAGCCTAATGATACAGTGGCCTACTGTGGCTCCACTATGATCGCCAAGCTTCACACACACACACATGCCAAAGCATACAGGCAAGAGTTAAGCTGATCTTGATGTCTTTAACATGCTAACACCTGAGCATTGTGCAGTGTACAGTGCATGTCACTACTTTGTGCTTAGCTTTGCAAACCCAACATAAATGCATAAAAGCCTGCATGTCACTCGACTGATTGTAGGATCCTGCATGCAAACACTTGTCTCGTGTCTGCTGATGACAGTAACAGGTTTTTGTTCTTGGCACTTGCTGAATGCAGGTTCTTCCTTGACCTTTAACCTTTTCTTAGCAACAGTGTAATCTCAGTAGCAGCTGTCCTCAACACTGACAGCATGACAAGTGTTGTTCACTTGTTGCCAGGCGATCCAATCTCCTCACTTTCACTGTAAGAGGATGACATTCCCAACTACTGTAGGTGTCACGATCATTCATGAAAATTATGTAAACAATAATGCTATGACCTGTCATTGGAAACTTTCAACCTGTCATGCAGTGAGCACAATTCTGTAATATAGAAAACAAAACCTAGCACATTAGCATGACATAGCTGGTCATATCGGCTATGAGCTGCTATGTTGCATCGTGACGTATCTGTATGATGCCTCCTACAGCCATTATCACATTATCCACTTTAACCAAAAGACTCATACCACAGAGGCATCAGAAAACCTCTGTGACTCCATGGGCTCTGCACACACAGGGATCACTGCAGAGCTTGTCGTGCTACGTCTCTGGGGGAAGGTGGGGGTGAGCGATGACTGGGTTCAGTGTTTGCTGCTGGATGGGTGACAGTTGGGGTCAGAGGTTCACTTTCCCTTCAGCTCCGTCTCTCGCTCCAGACTGGCTTTCAGAGGCTCAAAGAAAGGGTTTGATGAGGAGGACTCGGAAGCACCGAGGCATCTGGCAGCAGCAGCCCTTCCCTCCACATCCTGCGGGCCGGCAGAACTGCACTGTGGCGGCCAGAGGAGGGAAACAAGGTGCACACTGTGATCTAAACACAGATGAGGAGGAGGGGGGTGGTTCAGGTTACCCCTTCGGTAGGTGTTTTGCCACAGAGAAGCTCACTGTGAAGAGGAGAAGGGTGGAGGCGGGTAGCTGTGGTGCAATTGTAAGTTTACACAGAACAAAAGGATTTTAATCGATGAAATTGCACCAGCATGTTGGAGCAATCCTCAAACGCTCCCTCTCTCCCTGATAGACAGCTTTTTGTGTCTGACTACAATACTGTAAAAGTGCCAGATGCTCTCACACTGACATCAGAGTCTGTGAATTTGTCAGGTACGCATTATCTCACTCTAACTCAATTATACTTCATATGATACCTCTGGCCTCAGTGTACATTTAGATCAATGTACTGTACATTTTAGTTAAGTGCAGTCATGCAGAGAAGACTGAAGCAATCACCTGCATAACCCTTCCTAAATGGAAATGATTAGTGAAAACTAGAACATGCCTGTGGAGATAAGGCAATGACTTGTAGTCATTGTAGCATGATTTATGGACAGCATACAGAGGGTTTTTTTGATGGTTAGAATGATGTAAATTGTTGCCAGACCATACAGTACAGTACAGCACCTTGTTTCCATAATTCTGTTACACACTTTCTCGGTAGTAAGACGATGTAAACTGGCGATAATGACCTAATGCTGGTGTGTAGGGTGTTTATTATTGTATTGCAACGTGTAGTGTTGGTGAAACTAAAGGAATTGTTCTACATTTGGGTAAATACACTTATTTACTTTCTTGTATCTAACTCTTGGCAAGAAATGTTGAACATTCCTCAAACATTTGGACAGCTTGTACAAAGTGAAACTGTGTGTTTTATTATCAAAAATATATCTTCATTGTTCACATTTTAAATCAGTTTTTTATGAAGTGTATCCATTAAAATGAATTCAAACCAAAGTATCACTTTTTTATAAGAAAGATTGCAGAAAGACAGTTGGACATTTCACTTGCCACAAATGGATTAAGGGGGCATTTATAGAGTTAATGATTAATTAAGTTGAAGGAGTGTTTTCATCAATATTTGTGTGTTTGGTAGTTAGATCTCTTGGACCTAGCGTATCATTTTAATGTTGCATTGATGTCTTGGTGGAAAAGTATCCATCATCAACATCATGTACTTCCAAATTGGCTGCTAAACAGGTTTTGCATTCACATAAGATTTTCTCAGAAAACAGCAGCAGGAAGATAAATAATAAACACATACAACCAATTGCAGAAGTGGCAGTGTGTAATTTGGCGAACTGTGAAGCATTGGTGAAGGTTTGAACTCTCCTGAAGGCCTTAGGGTGTCTTCATGGGAGATGAGTATTAGGACTGCAAATTAGTTTAAGATAAATGAAAGCCCTCGAAATATTTTTTCATCTATAAGACAACTGACTAGACATTTCCCTGTTGGCTAGGATTTCCCCCAAAAATCTCTATCTGCTTAGTTGTTAAGAAATAGATGGGATTACAGCTGCAATCATTTGGACAGTAAGTGGTGAGGAATTAGTGACTACGTCTAAGCTGGATTTAAAATGAACATACCAGTCATCCTCACTGGTGTAAGACAGGAGTGTCTACTGAAAGCAGAAGAGAGAGCACAGCTACTGTAGAGGACAGGAAGAATTCATGCCTTGGCATCAACACTCAGGTCATGGAAATAACGCTGAAGGGTTTTCCTCTGAAGGTTGTCAATATTCCATGGAGGAATAATAACCTTAGCAGTCTGCATACAGACCCTCCTCTGTCTGAACAAGGAGAGACTATCATTGGAGTCTACCTGTTAGTGTTAGGTAAGTCTACTGTCAATTACTGGGGAATTATTTCAGTGAAAAAATTATTTGTATTGTGCATTATGCAACAGAAGAAACACAACAGATTCAGACTGTTAATTGGTATATAGGGCCTGCTGACAAGTTGTTTACATTTTTCCTGTCAGTGTCATGGTTATTATTATGATGTTTACAGGTCAGACTTATTTCACTCTGTTTAACAAAACTTATAACTTCTAGAAATTGTTTTGTCCATCAATGTTTTTTCAGTCAAAGTATTAGAAAGAGAGAGTCACGTGTTATTGTAAGTGTCAACAACAAAAAAATAACTGTTTGTTGTAATAACTGTGTCTTCAAAGGCCAGTCCACCATTTGACACAGTGGCTGATACAGCCTGACACTGTCTGTTGGTCAATGCCAACTAATGCAGACGAAGGATTTAGTGCTACACACAGACTGAGTTATAAAAAGACAAGGATTCTCAGCACTGTTATCTAACCTTGGAGTAAAATGATTTAACCCTGAACTTCCACTATTCTGTCCACTATTGTAATCTCTGTGATATAAAATTTAAGTTAAAGAGTAGTTAAGTAGCTAACACAATGATTCAGATCAGGAACTATAAACAACCAAATTCAACACATTACAACCCTTTACTCTGTTCTTATCATTTCTACTCTTCCGTGCTGTGCTCTACTTTACTCTACTGCATTCTAGTACACTATGCACTACTCTACTGTGCTCTACTATGCTACTTTGTGCTGTACTTTCCTCTACTATATTCTCAACTACTTGACTCCATTGTGCTATTTTATCCACTCTATTATACTCTAATCTATTCTATATGCTATAATTATACTATAGTATGCTATGCTATATTATACCATATAATTCTCAACTCAGTTAATAATGTGGTTTATTCTGCTCCACTCTACTATACAATACTATACAATACAATACTATACTATACTATACTATACTATACTATACTATACTATACTACACTATACAGTTCTCAACTTAGCTACACTAGAGAGAGACTCTACTACACTATACTGTGTAATGTACTCTATTCTACTCTACTCTATTATTATACTGTACACTTCTCTGCTCAGCTATACTAAAATTTTAAATCATGCTGCTCTCTGCTAATATTACTCTACTGCACTCTATTGTATGTGAAATGTGTGTTCCACTCAGTATGCACTGAATATACTGTACTGTTTGTCTTTCCCTAGGATGGCTGTCCTGGTTTGGAAACAGTTTAGTGATATTTGTCCTGTACAGACAAAGGGCCTCGCTTCAACCAACAGATTTCCTCACTTTAAATCTCGCCATCTCTGATGCCAGCATCTCAGTATTTGGCTACTCCAGAGGGATTCTAGAAATATTCAATATCTTCAAGGATAATGGGTATCTGATTACCTGGATTTGGACCTGCCAGGTAAAAGCCACACAAAGACAAAGCATTACATTTAAAAGAGGCTGTTTTTGTTTTTTTATTCATACTATGATACATCTGATCAAATTTGACAACAATTATTATATTGATGTGCAAGTTACAGCCTCAACAATTATTCAAATCTCAGGAACATTGATTTGAAATGTCCTTCACCCTATTTAAGTGATGACAGTGCACAGCTTGCAAAAAAACACGTGTGTTTGCATCTGCTTTCTTGGCCAATCCCAATTAATGAAGTGCATTAAAGGAATCTGTCCATTAGTGTGTTAAAATGTGAATGTGTGTAAGTGTGTGTGTGTGTGTGTGTGTGTGTGTGTGTGTGTGTGTGTGTGTGTGTGTGTGTGTGTGTGTGTGTGTAGAGGGAATTATGCTAGTAGCCATGTGGGCTGGAGGTTAAATCTGTAATGAGATTACCTCTGTGGAGGCCTTTAAATGGGGGAAACTCTTCGAGCAGCGTGGCACCTGTCAACAACCAAACAGGAAACCAATTCAGTCAAAGCTGCAGGGTGGGTATATGTTGTACAATTTAATTATGTGCTTTTATGCTGCTGAATTATGACAAGTAATTTGTGTGAAATTAAAAAATATGTTGTTGTTTGTAATGTAAGTTGCACCATTCATTCATGTTTGCCTCCTCCCACAGCCTCTGCTTGAAATGAAATAGTTGTCATACTTTAGGTTGGAATTCATCCAGGGTATTTTTCTTGCTCAAGGCTAGCTGTGGTGGAAACCGTGATATCCGTGCTGCAGAGAGTGAACTCACTAAGGAATCATACAAAAACAAGCTGGTGTAACAAGAACACTTTCAGTCTCAAAGGCATAAACCTCCAAATTTGACTGAAAGAGATACTGTAAATAGAGGGCTGCTGCTCTTAGCCACTGAGGTGATCTCATCTCTCCGACATCCAATCGCAGGTTTTCAGGTGAAGGAGAAATATTGGGATAGGAGTACGCCCCTCTCCATTTCACCTTCCCCTGAGAGTGGTGGGCTGAGAGGTGGAGCGTCAGGGAGTAAACAAGGGAAAAGTAAGAAGTGACACAAATAGAGGAGGGAAGGAACAGGAAGGTGAAGGAGACAGGCATGTGAGAAGCATTAGCAGATTACTGCATGGAGCATGATGGGACATGAACAGTTGCAAGCTGAGCCAGATCCCTGTGTTTTGCACCCTATGGGACAGGACATTTTTGAATAAGATGGAGCCTTACGGATCTCTTTGATGTTGAAAAAGAGAAATTTGGAGAAAAGATTGTTCAAGCAGTGAATATGAACATAAAACATTTAGCCAAGTTATTACTTTTTGAATACTTGTCCTGTGATCCAAAATGTCCAGATTCACAACATCTTTTCTTGTCAGTCAGGGCAGAGACTGAGGTGAAACACAGTGGAATGAGCAGGGAACACAAGGCCACCATCCTAATGTACCTGGTCCTGAATTCTTTAAAAGTACTAGATGTACAATGGCCCAGTTTCAAGATAAAACCGAGACAGTCAAGAGGCTGACAGTCCAGTAATCTGCAGAATGTAAGGGTGAAAAAACGTGATGACGGACAGTAATAGGATTAGAAGTAAGGAAGATCAAGGACCTAATCAGTGAGACCTTAACTGATCCATGTCACCTGGAAATGGCACAGCAGGGAGTTTGAGCCAGACTGAAACACAGTAGCATAATTCCCTTTAAGAAGAGCTGTGATTAAAAGATTAGTCTCATCATTTATCTTTCCAAACAATGGACTGAATCTTAAAATGCTTTATTCTTTGCTTTATTGAGCAGTTATTCAGCTTGTTCTCGTACCTGCTTGTTTTTTGGGGGTTTTTTTTGTTTTTGTTTTTTACAGAAATCAAGATGAATTTCTTAGATGTCTCATAGTGAAGCTTTTCATTTTAATTTCCCAGTGCTGCATGTTAAAAAAGCCTGCAGCGCACATCAGAGGAAATGCTCAGCGTCTGGAACATATTGACCAACAGGCAGGAAAAGATCTTTGACTCAATGTGATAAAGTCCAAAGAAAACAAACTCAACAGACAAAGGTCTGGAACAATTACACAGGCAATGGATCCACACCCTGAGGCTCAAGTGACCAGCCAAAGATGTTTTGAAGACGCGATATCATTCACCGACCTCACTTTCTGTCTCCTTCCAGGTAGACGGCTTCTTCACATTACTCTTTGGCCTCGCGAGCATCAACACCTTGACCGTAATTAGTGTCACCAGATACATCAAGGGATGCCACCCAAACAAAGGTTAGACCCCGAAATGAGAAAACATTTTTAAAAAAAGCTTCTTACAAGCGTCTCTCACATTCCTGTAGTTCTTATCTGACAGAAAGTGTGTTTTTCAAATTTAATGAAACCTTATTACCATCAGCTGTGCAAACCGCTACCACTTGTCTCCAGCAATTCCATTTACATTTTGCCAACATGTCATTAAGTTAATTTGAGGTGACATTTTCTATTTTCGGGTGTAATTGATGCTGAAGAATGTCTTAATTACGTCTGTGTTTGGGGTTGTTCATAAAACACAAGACATAAAAACTTGTGTGTGTGTGTGTGTGTGTGTGTGTGTGTGTGTTTGTTTTTTTTTACATTGGTGGTTAAACTGTCAACATTGGTGGTATATGTGGGATAACATCTACTGAATTATATATTTCATGTGCCAGAGTAGAGCCTGAGTATTTTCTTACTTTGATAGTGAAAGTGCAACTAAACCCAACAAATGCAATGTGGTTTAAGTGAAAGTGAAAAGAATTAAGGCCAGTAAAACATGGAGGTACCTAGCAGTGCATGCCTTAACATAAGCTAATATGGCAGGTAACCCATAGCAACAAAGGTATAGTATATTACACACTGTACTGCTCAACATATGGTGTATTGACATAAGATATGCGAGCACTGCTTGGAAACAGGCTGATTGATTTTTTTTGCTTCCATTGAATAGAAAGTGTGTGTACTTTTACAACAGAGGTCCTTTTCAGCCGCAGATGTTTACAAAGGCTTATATAAGAAAAGACCTCATTGTTCAATAAATGTCACAATCTGACATTCATAACAAGGCAAGAATGTTGCATCTCACTTTTTCTGTCCTGTGTTTTCCGAAGTTGGAACATAACCTTTCTAAACTGCATGCAAACAAACAATTGCTCAATTATTTGGAGATTTCTGGGAGGCAGGGTTGCATATTATAGTGTGTTCATTGTTTTACATTGCTTTGTTCTGTGTTTTTTCAGGTTACTGTATCAGCATAAACACAATCGCAGTATCCCTCATCTGCATTTGGACTGGAGCAATGTTTTGGTCTGTTGCTCCACTGTTGGGCTGGGGCAGTTACACAGGTCTGGTCACGCACCTGTCTCATAAAAAGAAGAAGGCAATAGAAGACTTTTGTTTTAAGAGCCATAATCTGATCTCCATGTCTTATGTTCCATAGATCGTGGATATGGTACCTGTGAGGTGGACTGGTCAAAAGCCAATTACTCCACCATCTACAAGTCCTACATCATCTCCATCCTCATCTTCTGCTTTTTCATCCCTGTGATGATCATGCTCTTCTCCTACATCTCCATCATCAACACAGTGAAAAGCACTAATGCCATGTCAGCCGATGGTTTCCTCACCACCCGCCAGAGGAAGGTGGAGAGAGATGTCACAAGGGTAGGTGAATATAGCGCAGAGTTGGTTGGAAAGACTTGATTGCTACAGTAGAATGAGACTCTTTAAAGTGTCCTCTCAGTAATAAACCTCATCTCACGTTATTCCAGTCCTGACAATTGTTCCCTCGTGTTCCTCCCCTAGATTTCCATTGTAATCTGCACCGCTTTCATCATGGCCTGGTCACCATATGCAGTGGTGTCTATGTGGTCAGCCTGGGGCTTCCATGTGCCAAGCACAACCAGCATCATCACCCGTCTCTTTGCCAAGTCTGCCAGCTTCTACAACCCGCTCATCTACTTTGGCATGAGCTCCAAGTTTCGCAAGGACGTCTCTGTTCTGCTGCCATGCGCACGAGAGCACAGAGAGGTCGTCCGTCTGCAACACTTCAAAAACATCAAGCCCAAAGCTGAAGCCCCGCCCCCACCCGCATTACTTCCTGTCCAGAACTTTGAGGCGAAATACACACCGAAACAGTCCAATCATGACAGCGACTCAGGGGTCAACAGTCCTCCTCAGACTCCTCCGTCTGACCCACAGGAGGTCTTCCACATCGATGTGCCCTCGCACATTGAAACATCAGAGTACTGGTGTGACAGGCTCTGAAGACTGTTCCAATTTTACCTGAACTAATACTTGAATTGTAAGGGGAGATTGAGAGTATTTTTGTATTTTTTGGTCTTGCCCGTGTTAATAAACTGTATAAAATGTCTAACTACTGTCAATAAATTATTTTCTGAATCTCAAGTGGGATGTCACACCTGTTTGTTTTGTTTTGTTTTTTAGCCATCATCCAGTCCAAATTGGTAATGGCAACATACAGTGTAGATCAATATTTACTGGTTTTCCTGAATC
This sequence comes from Euthynnus affinis, assembly GCA_029490765.1. NCBI lineage: Eukaryota > Metazoa > Chordata > Actinopteri > Scombriformes > Scombridae > Euthynnus > Euthynnus affinis. Next base: position 9,673,184 of record CM055852.1, on the reverse strand, counting down.
TCCTCATAACGTATGCTGCTCATGAATTGTGGAGTCAGAGATGCACGAAAACATCTGGAAACATTGAACTGTCCTCAACTCAATTCAAGCGTGTGATGGCACAGTATTCCGCATTTTCCCCTGCTGCCCCCAGGGGCCCTCATGCCATCAGATCTATATATCTCACATTCCCTAGTAGGGAGATGCTAGACTACATTATCTTAAGTAGCATCTGCAATTTGGAGAAGAGCCTCTCATGAAAGGGACCAGGTTAGCTCTATTTTTACAGAAAGAAACCTTCACTGGTCCATGGTGATGAGATGAATTAGCATATTTTCTGCTGACAAGCTTCCAATGAACAGAACCATTGAATGAACCACTGGTATAGCACTTGATCTTTTTTTTCTACAGTAGCAACACCAATGGGCAATTATCTACTTGAGCCATGAAGGTTTAATATTTTTTTTGTAAAAAAGGTTCCTGAGTTGGTTTCTGCATTTCTGCAAAGACCATAATCACAGGCACAATGAGGTCTTTTACAGCAGCCCTTAAGACCTTTAAATCGAAATAAGAGGCAGTTTCAGCATAACTATCCATATAGCAGAACTGCATTAACCAACAGGCTTTCCCTGTTGGTACAGCAACCATCTCTGTGGTTTACATAGGGCTGTGTGTGTGTGTGTGTGTGTGTGTGTGTGTGTGTGTGTGTGTGTGTGTGTGTGTGTGTGTGTGTGTGTGTAATGGGGGAAGTGGGGCACAAACCCCATAGTGACAGTAAATGTGACTTGAAGTGTCTCTGTCTCCCAAACAAGTGTTGATTGGTTTGTTTAATGGAGGGGGAGTGATTGCTCTGGTGAGAGTTTACACACTCGTCTTGGTTATTTTGTGTGGCGAGATGAGTCAGTTGCAAAACAGATGATCAGAATCATCAATAGATCGTTTCCCATTACAGAACAGACGCAGCTTAAAGTGCCAATGTAAAACAAATCCTCAATATGTGTGTCATACAAACGAAAAAGATGCTTGCACTGATCTGCTGCAGGGTGCCAGCTCCTCTCATCCTCCCCTGATGGTTACAGCTCTTCTTCTGCCTGGGTGAAGAGCTGAGAGCCTGAAGTGGGACGGGCAAAGGGGTGGAGGTGGGGGGGGGGGTGACTCTGGCCCCATCCCGTTCTCCACTTTTAATGAGCGCTCCGATCATGCAGGAGTAAAAGTCCAGGTGGAACAGTTCAGTGCTTGCACACACCAAAGCGCCTCTCAATGAACGCGTAAGGATTAGGGAAAAGTGCGCAGGGAATTACGTTTTTAACTCCTTGAGGATTATTTGACCATAGGTAAGTTTTTCCTTCATTGATCTGTGGATCTGAGTGAATTTTGAACAGAGAGCTAACAAGCAGCTCCACATATGAAATGGAGATTTTGTGTTTTGCTGTTTCGTGGCGTGAATCAATTATGCACTTTCTCCATGACGCGTAGCCAAATTGTGCGCAATTTATGTGTATTGCGTTCAAGATCATTTTAATAGAACATCACATGAGGTTTTGACTTGTTTTCACTTTTTTATTGACCTTTTTCCTCTGCAATTTATAGGTCTGGTTCATTTTAACAAACCTGTTGACTTGACAGGCTGCTCAAATTAAATTCAGCTTCAGTTCAGAGTTTGTTTATTTGTTTCTTTTTTTCTTTTCTCTCTCTCTCTCTCTCTCATTTTTTTTTTAAACGCCCCTTTGCTGTTTTCTGGTGAGTGTTTTTTAGCTGAATGAATTCAGACATGTCATAATCATTCACACTGCACTGCTTCTCAGGCTGATGATAAAATATGATATGTGGAAAATCAGTGAGCCTAAACCTCATTTTAAACGCTCATGTTTATCTCATAAGCAGCAAGCCTGAGAGGTAAATTCCTCAGCTTTTGTTTTAATTTTTCATACATGATGTTTGACATTTCTTTGTTTATTCTTCCTTACATGTCTGTAAAGTTTGAAGCAGCCTGATTAAGCACAGGTGGTCTCTATACAATATGTCCAGCAGCAGACTGCAGGCTCTGGCTTGCACTGAAGCTGGTGCCAAGAATTAAAGTAATTCAGCCTGTGCTGTGCTCGATAAACAAATAGTGCCCAGCAGCAGCCCAAAAGGCTACAGAAATGACCTTGTAGAGACTTGTTGGCTTTCCTGTGTGTCTGATCTCTCTCTTGTGTTTCTCAGTCGGCTTGTTGCTACAACACTTGGTACCTCTAACATGCTTACAGTACATTTCTGACACCTTTGAATGCTGGGATTTAACACTCCTTGGTACTGGGTGTGTAAATACTGCCTCTCTTTAGGCATGCCATCACTCAGGAACAGCGTGAAACCAGATTCACAGCCAGTCATCATACTCAAATAAGCCTCAGTCCCATCCGCTGCTTATCCTCATTGTATTTACAGCCCATCCACCTCAGACAAGGAGTGTGGGTGCTGCTGAAATGGAGTTAAAAATACAGTCTTTGTGTTTTGGAATGACACTGCATGGCACTTAAGTTCACCATTACTGACAGAAATAGAACATTTTAGGGGTGAAAATGTGAAAACAAAAGTCATTTTCAGCGTATTATCAGTGCTCATCAGCAACTGCCTTCAAGCACCTCTGAGGTTGTGGTGCACCAGTCACAGGTGTGTGTGGTCTGCCCATGCTTTGAGAACCCATTGTGTGCTGGCCTTTGAAATATGCACACATGGCTACTGTACATCCTGTTTGCATTATAGATACTGTATATGTGACACTCCCGCCAGGTGTGATTTTTGGCCTACATTATCAGATTCCTGATGTTTATGCATCAAAAATCACTGGAAATGTGCCCTGCAGGAACTGAATATGCTCATTTAACTGCTGCAGGCTTTGTGCAAAACAGCTTGGCCTTGTCTAATCCTGGTAAAGGTTGTGCACGTAATCCACATTGTAGTGAGAATGTTGAGTGAATTGTTCTTTAATTCCTCAAACTATGTGACCTGTCTGAGCTGTGGAGGTTTTCTACAAATGGACTGAGGCCCCCGCACAGAACCTTTCATCTTCTTGCAGCGGATGTGAAAATGGGTTTGTGTATTTTGTCATTTTTAATTGTCAGCACATCGACAGACTGTTTTATTTGCATCCCCACCCAGAAGAAATGAGATGCAGGAGATGCTGAGTGGTTAAAGAATAACAGAATTGCGGAAGCAAGCCAAAGCCGTGTCATAGGTCAGCTCATGCCTTATCTATAGTTTAACACAGGTGTAAGATCACCTACACAGTATGTTTGTGATTTATAGTGGTAGTAAGTGTTGAGTCTGAAAGCCCTCACATACCGTGACCGTACTCCAAAACGATCGGGGCATTTGATAAGTTATCCCAGATCTCATTCTCTGTTTGTGTATTTTTGATCCTTTGGTTGAATGGGTGTGTGTGCGTCTCTGCAAGTCCCCTCAGGATCTATTATCTGCTGTACAGGAAACTCCCCACAGTGTTTGTCAAAGCATATCATTTGCGCTCTGTTTCATTGCTTAGAGAAGGAGCCATTTAGAGGCTCACGCTGAGAACACAAATTAAGAGGTCTCAAATTATTGTCATTTTTTGCACATTTTGTTTTTTTTCCCCCTGCAATGATGTCATGCATGCATGAGTCACAAAATGGAGGTTTCTTTTGAAGTGTATGTTCACTGAAATATAGCTGTGCTTTAGGGAATATGGAGCTCACAGTTCAGATGTCCTCGCAGGTGTACAGACAGATCAGTCCTGGAGTTTGCTTTATCCAGTGAAGCGCGTTGACTCACCTCTCCCGTGCTGCAGGTCTTCTGTACTGTTGATGTACATATCTGTCCCGGCTTGTTCCCAGCCTCAGTTTTCTTTCCCCGCAAGGACAAATTGTAGTCCTGACTGTGCAGCGGTGATCTACCTGCCTGTCAAAGCACAACACTGTGGAAAAATCATGTCAGTGCTCATGAATGTCAGATAAAAATGCAGCAATGCATTAGGGAAAATCCTATTACTGCATGTGGTAGTAATAGGATTTCCCCTAATGCTTTTTATTTTATGCTTTGACAAAATATGTTTCCGATGTGTATTTGCTTTAAAGCGATTATGGATGATAAATCATGAGCTTAAGCCCACAACAAGTACATCATGCACACTTTAGGTTGAAGTTACAATATACACACACACATACACGCACAGAAATAGCTGATAGAGGTAACTGTGAAAGTTATGAACTCCAACACCCCAAAATCCTATAAAGTGACTACGCAGCACGCTTATGTTCACCAAAGTAATACATGTATTTTCCAAAATGTTGCATTATTTATGAGTCTGATTCTGTGGACATGCAAGTGTTTCAGACAGAGAGCAGAATTACGTTTTTTTTTTTTTAACTTATGGCTTTTTTGGCATTTATTCATTTAAGAAAGGTTTGGATTCTTTTTATTTTTGGAACGTGCACACTCACACACATTTAAACCTGAAAGCTGCCCAGTACAACCACAGTCTGATCTACTGGCCACTGATCAGCTCTACTGGAGCACTTTAAGGTTAAGGGTCTTGCAGTGGTGGTAATGTTACCACACCTACATTTATCCTCCAGGGATCCAATCTGCGATCTTCTGGCCATAAAACCATCTCTCTGACAAGACAAGTGTATTTTTATGAAGCGTTTTCACTACTACATATTGCTAACAGTATCTGAACAGCATCACATTTGACCTTGCCTCAGAGGTCGCTGTATGATTACATGTTCCCACTTGATCACATTGAACCCGTCGGTGTGTGGCGGCAGTAACAGACATGATGCCGCCCTCGTGGGAGGTACGGCATTCCTCTGTTAACAGGGAGACCTCAGTCATCACCTCCACAGTAAGGAGGTCAGTCCCGCTGCCTCAGCGCACAGCGGGGACTGAGGCGGCTCTCATGTTTAATTCCTCCTCCAGCGTAAGTATAAATGACACTGAAGACAAGAGAAAGAAGCTCTGAGGCTCTTCCTGGGTAATCATCACAAGTGTGATCATTACTACAAAAAACCTGCAGTCTGTAGTCCCACTTCTGTTCTTGTTCACACAGGCTTTGACTTTGATTGATGTCGCTAATATGGGTGTCAGTTTTGAATCTGAATGAAAGACGGAGAGAGATGTTTTGTGTCTGTCTGTGTTTCAAACTTGGATCGAGCTTCAATGTGGTTGTCAAACAAAGAAAGGCAGCTGATTGAACGCAGTTCCTCATTCCTTAAACATTAACATATGTCTATGTGTATTCTGTAATTGAGTCTGACTCCATAGATATTAATGGGAGGAATCCTACAAAGAGTTTTGTCTCGGAGCCCAGATGTTTTCTGTGTGGAGCTTCTGACGAGTTCTTTCAGCCCATTGTAACTTAAACGAATGTAACTTAAAGAAAACTTAAAGAAGAAACACTGACCCAAGCTGAAATACAATCCTTATTTGATGTGACTGATCTTAGGAGTAGGTGTGCCTACTTGTGTTATCATAATTGTTTTCAGTGTGTTTGATTTACCCCATTTGCTTAACTGATGGTAGATGAGTCATCCAGCTTTTTGTTTAGTTACAGTTCACAGAGTCTACCGGATATTTATCCAAAAAGCTCTGGAAAGTGTAGCTCAGTGGCACAAGTTTACTCTGCCTTGTTTCCAGCCGACACAAACCAACACTCAGAAATGTTGGCCAAAAGTGTCCAAAGTTACTCTTGGTGTGTGTGCAGGAAACAGGAAATGGGTTGCAGAAGATTACAGTAAAATGCTGTTTCATCTCGTTTCTCCATATAAGGTTGGGAGGTTATACGAGGACACCCGGCTGCCCTGCTGAACCAGCACACCACCCATCATGATCAGAGCATCACTCACTGCCATCTGCCTCGGTGAGCAACTAGTCTATGTCTCCACAGGAGTACGCTGGTTTTAAATATATCATCCTTGACTACAACGTTTTATATTTCCAAATGTGTGGTTTCTATCTCCATCAGCATCTGGTTTCTGCACAGTAATATCTTCAAACGGCAGCATCCTCTTTCATAGAAGTCGTCTGTGTACAATAAACACACTGATGATTATGTTACTTTGTCTGCTATTATGTGAAAGTCCCTCTGCTTCACCCGCAGCGCTCCTCCTGTCCTGCGTTTGCTGGGCCAAGCCTAACGGATCAAAGAACAAGAAACCAAAGCAAGGTAAACATCATCAACAAGCAAGCCTGTAATCTCTACGTCAGTCCCAGTATTACTGTCTCCACTGCAATCAACTGTCTTTTACAATCATTCAGAAAATGCTGAATTTCTAAATCACTTCAAAATGTAAAAGCTTGTGTTATCTATAATTAATTCATAGGCTGGAAATAAAAAAGATTCCCATGATACAAAATTATATTTTTATCATTTATTAATATCATTTTATTTTTAGTAACTGGAATTCTGCGAAAACAATGGCTATATGTTACCTTGATTTCCTCTTCCCCCAACAGTTGTTCCAGCCATAGAGTGCGATGTCAGAGCAGGAAAGATCAATCTCCCAGAATTCATAGTCAAATGTCCTGCACACTGTAAGGAGACCAAGCAGCAAGTTTATGGGACAGGCGTGTTCGCCTCCATCTCCAGCATCTGCAATGCAGCCATCCACAGGTAGACAGTGAACCGCAGTGATGAATGTGAAATAAATCTTGTGTGGGATGTCTTTTCGGTACTTTATGTGCACTGCAATTGCTGCTGTATGATATTTATAACTGTGCTTCAGTCTAAAATGTCTTCTAACTAAAAAATGTGTATCTACCAACAGCGGTATCATCACCAACTCAGGAGGAAAGGTGATTGTGAGGAAAATGGCTGGGCAGAACATTTATAAAGGCAGCAACTCCTTTGGCGTGCGCTCTCTGTCTCTTCCTAAATGGAGAGAGTCGTTTGTTGTCTCAGGTATTTACATTGTGGAAAACGATGTGAAGCACAGTTCCTCAGAGTTAGCCCACAACCATCAACTGGCTTTGTTGTATTTCAGTGGGCAAGCCCAAGAAAGGAGTGATCTACCCATCTACCCTCGACTACGTCCCTTCAAGACCAACATATGTGAAAACAAGTGAGAGGAGGGTTATTTTTACATCACGTCTTGTATGTGATTATGATTTTGGAGCATTACATTCATTGTCATCTTATGGTTTGACAGATGCTTAGAGTTTCACAATGATACAGTAATCTGAGGAGGACCTAAGCATTGATTTGATGATTTGCAAGCCAAAAAACGTCAAGGCGTTTAGGCTGTATGGGCTGAATTTGGTTGAAAAGATTACATTTTTTTTACATCTAGGTTACATATAATCATTGTTTCAACTGCATGTTTAATTGCAATGGTTTTATGTAACCTAGACTTATAAAAACCTTAACCTTCTATCCAAATGTAGCACAGTTTAGAAATCTAGATATCTTTTGGCCCACAAATCACAAAATCAGTGCTTACTGGGGACAAAAGGTTACTAGGTAGATGTCCTGCGCTTGACTCCAGTGTGTTGAACTTCACTCAGGTTGAATGAAGAGTCAGAGTACTGCAGTCTGGTGAAGAATGCCAAGAATGCATTACAACACAGTAACTATAGACGCTCTTCCTCCCCATCCATCCATCCATCTTGTACACGTCCGCCTTCATCTGTCGTTTCCTTTTAGGCCAAAAGGACAAATTCTCTGCCGTTACCACGCCATTGCCTACGACAGCGGCACCTGAACCCACAACTACAGCACCTGAACCTACCACCACAACCACAACCACACTGGCTCCCACCACCACCACGACCACCACTACACCTCCACCACCACCCACTACTGCCAAGGCTCGCGCTGCTCTCCACAAAGTCAGGGACGCAGGTGAATTATGTTTCATTTTGCATACAAAAGCTGTTTTATTTCCTCAAAAGCTATGGATCCATATACTGTATGTTATGTGGAGGATTGTGTATTTACTTGGATCCAGTAAAACCAATCCACACAGAACATCCACAGCGGTTGGAGTGCTGCCTATCGCTGACGTCTGACTAACAGCTGTAGCAGCTTATGACTAGACTTGCTCTTTTTGCCAGAACAAGCTTTCATTTGTGCGAAACTGAGTGATGAAGACGAATGATTGCAGCTGGTAATTGCAAGTCACAACTGCAATTATGACAAATCACAGCAGGTCTGTGATGAAGTTAGAGCGCCGCTGCTCAGTCGCTTGACTGACTGCCTTAACTGTACATTTGATCACCGGAGCTTTCATCACTCTTATTACATGAAAACATTATCAGATGGTAATCACTGTGAGTCGTCTTCTCCATTTGGACAGAAATGCAGCTACAGTGAGTAGACAATGCTGCAGTATCTTAAGGTATGTGTGCAAATGAGACGGGGCGGTGTGCCAGAAAACCTCCCAACCATTTCTCTTTCCTTCATCTTCTGTAACATTATCTCTCTCTTCTCCATATTGCAACCCTATGTCTCTTTCTTCTATGTAGGCAGCAGTCACCCGTACCTTGCCTCTGTGGCAGCTGCAAAGTCGAGTAAGTAAAAAAAAAGGCTAAGAGAGGTTGAGGTTGTTTTTTTTTTTTTGGTGGCATGAAGGGGTGCATTGGTGTTGCTTAACACAGGGGTGCGCAGGAACATGTGTTTACAAGAAGCATGGGGTCCTCTGGGAATTTGTGTGCATTAGGATTCATTATGTATTGCGTATTTAGGGTATCAACCCCGTTAACAAAGCAAGTTTGTCATAATCAACGGCATAACTTGTGTATTTAAGGTGAAATCAGCTTAGATCACTTGTTTTAAGCTAGAACTTAAAACAGTAGGGCTATTGGCTTATGCTAAAACCAGAATTACCTTAATTTTGCAACTTTTGCAGGTAACTTACATTTAAAAATTACAGAGATTTTTGTCTAAATTCGTCCACATTGTGTTATTCTCAACACTGGTGTAGGACAGTCACAGAACGGCCAAGGAAAGAGTCCCGGCCAAGGTACAGTATGTCAATACTCTCACTGATTCTGTAGCTCTTGGAAAGTCCTTTTACTGTACGCCAAATACAACAATTCAAGTTTGACTAAATCATGACATTTCTTCAAAGTATTCAGAGGAAGTGGCAATCCGAATAGATTCCCACATCGTGCCAGTGCAGGTAAACCAAGCATTTGTTGTCCTGATGTGTCTGTTTTTCATTTTACATTTGGAAAGACAGAAATTGTCTCCACATTTGCTCTTTCTTCTTTTTCTTCTATACTGATATACATAAACGTTGCATGGCATGTCTGTTCTGTATGTGGACTGCTTTTAAGACAACTAGTGTGCTAACACAGGTTCGGACCAGAATGTTCTGCTGCAGCCCTGCTTCTGTTCTGTTATCTTTCAAGTACTGAAATACAGTTTTCAACTATGTTCATGCTGTATTAGTGAGTGTTTATCCACTGTAATATGATGTAATTTTTGAATGACAATGGGAAATCTGAGAATCTAACACAATTTTATGTATATATACTATATGTATATGAGAATATTTCTGTCTGTTCAACTACCAATGTAAAAGTTTTTTTTGTCCACAGCTGTTGTTTCTAGTTTTTGTCCAGAAATGGTCATATTTACAAATTAGTGAATCATCTTGCCTGCCCGCCACTTTCAATAATATGTCACAGTGTCATATATTTAAAACAGTAAAAAAAAAGTAGATCGTTTACTACATTTTTATTTGTGGGTGCAATAGATTAATAGTATTTCACTTGAGATCTCATTATATTTGTTTTGCATTCTTGGTCACAGGTCCGCGCCGACCAGAGGCAGGGTCCGCTATCAGGAGACAGCCAGGTCAGCCTTATCACACACACACACACACAGAGAGAGAGAGAGAGAGAGAAAGAAACAAACAGGTAGACACAGTAGGATTGACAGTGATTGCAGGTCAAGGACAGCAGGGGGGACAGATGTCTTTGTTGGAACAAGAATCCTGGAGATGTAGACCGTCTCGTAAGTCTGACCCTCCTGTCCACACCCATAAGCCGCTGTGATCTTCACCTAGAGGTCACCGCTAATCCACTCCATCAAGCATCTCAGCTAACATTCCTTTTCACGATAGCTGCTGTTCTCTGTCATCAGGCACATCCTCTTATTGGTGTTTTCATTTTCTCAGATGAAAAGAGGCATATGAAGCCGAGTTAAGGCCTGTAAATACACCCAGCATATATCCTTTTGTTTTTGGTATCATGCTGCGGAGAAAATGCCTTCGACTATGCTCAAACCAAAACAGCTGGGCTGCATTTGTGGATGGAGCCCCAGACCTGACGCTGTCTTCCCTTCCTTTTTCCACTCTTATTCTATCTGCCTGTTTCTCATTGCTACAAACAGCTTTTAACAGGGTTCAGCCGGCCCCACCCGAGCGGACTCCAACCATGAGCCAGTCCAACCCTGGTAAGTATCTCCAGACCCTGAGCGGGAGTCCTCAAAACTGCACAAGCAGACACACTCATTGACATAGAGACACAGACAGGCCTGATCAAACAGTGGAATAACTGGGGTAATAAAACCGGTGTTGAAATGTTTTATAAAGCAGCACTAATGTTTACCCTCTGTGGGATGCTGTGGTTCAATGCGTGGCCAGTCTTCTATAAACAACAAGTAGAAGTACAAGCACGTCCTCAACTGTTACAGTGGCCAACATGAAAAAATGAGCAGTGAGTATAATACGCCACATAGATGAGTGACGATGTGATAGCATTGTCCTGAACTCATCTTGTGCCATATCTCTGCTGTATCTGAGACAGCAGTGAACTTTCACTTTTAGATAAGACCACGATGAGAAATGCACTCTGTCACTACTCTAATAACATCTTATGACAGATCCCATCCGGTCTGGCCTCTTCACCTCTCTTGTAAATGCTTGCAGAAAGGGAGAGAAACATGAAAGCAGCAGCACCAAGTGGCCCGTTGGTGCTCCCAGAGAGATGTATGACCCAATTCATAGGTCTGCAGGATCTGGGTCCACTCTCTGGCTTGTCAAGAATAGAAAGCTCTCGCCATTCAAACCAGTCTAGGTTTGGCTCATGGAGGAATGTGCTTCTGTTTTTGCTTCTATGGAATGCAAAACCATGGATCCCTACAATTAGACAGGACTATAACCATTTTAATGATGGTGGATCCTATGATATAATTTCTAAAAGGCAGTGTTGGATGTTTCAAACCAGTGCATCATACACTGTATCTGACTACCATGCTGCTTGTCAAGTACCAGAAATGTCTAATCATGCAAAGAACAGCTACAGACATTTGTCGGTTTGTGTATAATAACGTAATACTTTATTGATACCCTTAGGGAAATTCTTTATGCTTGAGGTCAGGGGTCAGAGGTCAGGATCAGGCACTGGAGCCGGCAGGAATTCACCGTCTTTCTCAAGGACACTCCAGCAGGGTGGATGCTTGCAGACACTGCAGCTTTGAACTGTGATTTATGAGTTGAAGGGTTTTCTCCCCAGTCGCTTTGCCACCCGGCTGCCCCTAACAGATGTGCGAATTTATTGCCCAGCTTTCTGGAGTGTTACGATTCAGTTTAGAGTAGCAATGGTAATGAGATATGCCCACAGTGATGCAGGAAATACTTCGGCAAAAGACGTCAAAGTTAGATTTAATAACAATTTACTACAAATCACACTATTTAGCATTTGTAAGCAGTATATAAACATCTAATAAATGATAATATAGTTATTAATTAATTAATTCTTACAACACCCAGTTGTAATAATTCATAGGAGAATTGTCCTTATATCTGCTTATTATAGTGTCTTATAAACCAGTTATTCAGTGTTTTTATATGCTGCTTATAAAAATAGGAAGACAAAGTGTTGCCAATTTAGCCCCTCTGATATGCTTTCTGACCTTCTCGCAGCAGTGATCAGTGAAGTGGTGATGATCGGGAGAGTTAAACTCAATCCTTTTAAAGCACCTGTTTCACAAGAAAAAATAACATTACTGTCTGCTGTATAGCTCCGTGCCTTTGAACAGCAGCAGATTAAGCTAATCTCGGCGTCCTACTATCTACACTGTCCCTGGTTTGACACCAACTTTAGAATAATACTCCCACGTTTTGCTGGGCTGCTGGCTGGGCTCTCCCAGCCCATCCCCGTCAACAAAGACCCTGCTCACTAGCTGTCACTGGATGGGAACCCAGAGCCCAGGCTGTGTGTTTATGTAAGCTACCCATCACAGTGAGGGGTAAACTGAAGTGTGTTGTCACGACTAAGTCAGGTTAGACAGATGCCATGCACTGTTGTGGTTTTGCTCAGCTGTTTGGGCTTCTAGTGTTTAGTCACATTTCAATTAACCTTCACTTTGCCATGCAGGAGTCGAGTCTGCCCGGTTAAACTGCCTGTCTGTGCCTTGCTATAAGTTGAAACTTTGAATCTGTGTGAAGAAATTGTGATGCCAAGAGCAGCAGGTAGAAAACAGAAAGATGCTGCTTCCTCTGTCTCTCTAGCCTGCAGGTAGAAAGAGAAAGGTTAAACATCATGAAAACAACCTTTAGTTGCTCAGTAACTGTCTGTCTGAGTGACTACTGTATGTTTAGTGTCTGACTCAAGGCTGAACATCTTGTGCATACCCCACTAATAACGTAGCAGCTTTAGAGGAGGTCACAGGTATATTCCTCCTTGCAATGACACCGGCTGATGCTTGTCCTGAACGCAGCTTTCTAATCTTCCCTGCACAGCTTTTCCCAGAAGGGAGTGGGCGCCCCCGTCCTTCCCTCGTCCTGATTGGTTCCCTGGGGTTAGACGACCAGCAGGTATCAGAAAATAGCTCATCCTTTTTTTTTGGTTTAGCAAATCATTAACTTGTCCTATTTTAAATGTATTTTTTTTTAATTCATGTTTAAACTAACCAAGGTAAGACTGGTATGGGTGCAGGTAGGTGTGTGTCCATGATCTAAATGCTTTTTGTATTTCACAGAATATAAGCTTTTAATATATTAATCCAGTGCTAAATATGTAGCTTTCTAAATACAGTACAGTTTTAGAATCTTCTTACTTATTATCAGAGACAATTTTGTTCTGCCATATAGCCTACTTCATGATGATCAATAGATGTGGACTTCCCTCCAAACGTGCTTACTATGTAAGTGATAGGTGCCAAAATCCACAGTCCTCATTTTGTGCAAAAATATATCTAACAATTTATCTGAAGCTAATATGAAGCTTCAGCCATCTGAGTTATATATAATATATATAATAAAATTCCCTCATTGTGTTATCTTGAACACTGTTTTCCTGTTGAGCTGTGGTGGAAGTATAGTAACAAAAAGAGGGACCTTGGCACTTGAACCTTCATATTAGCTTCAGATAAGCTTTTAAATATATTTTTGCACAGAATGAGGACTGTGGATTTTGGTGTGTATCACTTACATTGTAAGTGCATTATAAAGAGATCTTCTAATGGCCAGTATGAACAAGAGGAATGATCACAGCAAGAAAAATGTGTTCAATTGGGCACATGACTGTTGTTTTAAGACAGATTTTAAAAATTGTGAAACAGCCCTTTAAGTAAGAAAACAAAGCAATGGACAAATTGAAATTTTGACCTTATGATGGCACTAGAGAAAATGTCCGGGGATCTCCACAATTATTAGAATACATTATCTAGGGACCACAATGTCTGTATGAAATTCTATGTCCACTCAATAGTTATTGAGATATTTCAGTCATGAACAAAGTGGTAGCCAGACCATCATTGCTATTCCTACAGCTAAGCTGCTAGCATTGCTAAAAACATAGCCCTCGCCACTGACTAACAAACTTTATTTTTATTTCTTCTCTGCCTCACATAGTGTAGTCGCTCAAAATGTGATGTACTATTCCTCAGATATAAAAGGTTTACCTACTGTGATTGTTGTGTCTTCTTCCACAATAATCACCATGTATTTAATATCTATAGCAATAATCTATATGTAGATTTTTACATACTGGAGCTTTAAAGCAACATTAAGCGCCCTTCATTGTAACCCTTGTAGTTGCTGATGCCTCCACCTTCTCTGCTGTACATTCAGATGTTAGTTATGCAGTTCCAGACTCTGGATACACATGGAGTGAGACGGACACACCTGAGATGACAGGTAAGTCAACTTCTCTCTGGCAGACAACATGTCAGTTTTGGTGTGTACTGCCCCCCCTTCACAGCAGCAGGTTACTACATCTTGTATCCATATATGTTGCATGTGCATGACTGATACAGTTAAGTATCTGCTGACCATGAACAGTATGTGTTGAATTGGTTCCATGTGTAAGTACATGCCATTGTCTCTCAGGACATTGTGTTTACATGTTTACATCTGCCTGCCATATGAGAGATTCTTGTGATGTGTGGAAAAAAGATCAATGGGCAGGTGTAATGTTGGTGCATGTCAAAGAGTAAAAGAGACACTGTGAGGTGATAATTCTGCACAAAGCAGTTGTTTTCACTGGTCTGGGATTGGTTGAGAAGAATACGTGACCAATCACAACCATGGGTATTACTAACTAGTACTAATACTAACGGGTCTCACAACATCCTCCTCTAGCTCGGGATCACAGGCCTGATATCTCAGAGTTTGAGCGCTGGTATTATAGCTTTGGACCGTACCGTAAGTGTTTTTCTATTCTATTTAATGGGGACTAACTGATCTTTGGGCTCAGGTTTTATATTGTCATATGTACAGATTGTGATTCTGTAAATGTAAAACCTGTTTGTTTGCCAGACATGAATACACCCTCATGTTCTCTATGATTTGATTTTGAAACAAAGCTACTTTAATTTCTTTTGTTTCATCTAGTGTCTACATGAAATACTGTATGTTGTCTGTACCATTTTGACTTTTAAGGTGAGATATCCATAGTATTTCTTTAACTAACTTGTCCTGTCTTCACTAAGTTACATGGATGTCCTAAGGTAAAACATCTGTCATGTCATTATTATATTAATAAAATTAAATTTATCCATACAAGCTAGCTGAGAATGGGGCCATGACACTTTAAGTAATAGTTTGACATTTTGGGAAACAGACTGGTTCACTTTTTGCTGAGAGTTAACTAAAGGAGAAGATAGAAACCACTTGCATGTATGTCTGTTAAATATGAAGCTAACGTTACAGGCGGGAAGTGATTAGCTTGGCCTAGCATAAAGACTGGAGACAGGAGGAAACAGCTGGCCTGGCTTTGTTTGAACACAAAATCTACCTAATGGAACAATGAAAGCTTCCTAATTAACATGTAATATTTTGTTTGTTAAATCTGTACAAAATAAACCCCAAATTGTAAAAATGTAAAATATGTTGATACTGTAGATTTCCTAACATTTGTCCAAATCCTTTCCCGCCTTCAGGCTAACTTACTTGTCATTTTTAAAATTTGGTGTTTAAATGGATTATACAAACAAGATAATTAGTGAGCTTTAGAGGTGGTGGTAGGTGGATTTTGTTTACCTTTGGGCAGAGCCAGGCTAGCCTTTCCCCAGTTTCTAGTTTCATGCTAAGCTAAGCTAACCAGCTGCTGAGTGTAGCTTCATATTTAAAGAACAGATATTTTATCAATTCTTATCCTCTCTATCCCTCGACAAGAACGCAAACAAGAGTATTTCCCCAAATGTAAAACTATCCCTTCAAATGCTTCGAAAACAAACTCATTTCATTTGTTTTTAGTCGCAGCCTTCACACCAAAAAATACAAACCACTTACAATGTGGCCCACTGACAAGACACAAAAAGCCCTCACTTTCAGATTATAGGCCACGGTTCCATCTGTTTGATGACACAGCTGAGCATCTAAATCTAAGTACAAGGGCCATAGTTTGGAAAACTGAATGCCTGAGCCATTTCCAGTGCGCACCACAAAAATGCCACCACACTTCCTACCAAATGAAACATGGAGCCGATGGGAATAGGCCGACTTGCCACAGCTGTTTACAGTTGCTTCACATGTGTCGCGTGTCACAGTCTGTCATGACTGATAATGTCTTTAATTTTAGTGCCCCGTTCAACTGACTCAGATGGCAACCGTAAAGCACCATTGGATACAACCCATACTAGAGGTGAGCTGTGGTTACCATGGCTACGAACACCTGTTGGTATCCAGTAAGGCACCAGCTTGGACACAGTATATAGCATCTATAAAGCAATCTTTTTTTTTTTTTTCTGTCTTTTGCTGTGCTATTCATTAAATAATAGTTTTCTCTAACTTCTGCTGCTTTAGCTTTAGCTAACTACAAGTAGACCTGACATAAAGAGATGCAATATTTTTCATTCATGATGAAGAAACCAACCTTTTTGACAGCTAAGATGGTGAGTTATGTTAATTCGCTGCTTTGTGGTAGAAATGTGCTAACGCTGAGCTTGTATGATATCGTCTATGCAGTGGAGCCAGTGGACGCCTGGAAACCAGAAGCAAACCTTTATGAATCAGGTGAGATAGTTTGCAATGCTCGTATCTGTGTCCAAAAAGAGTCGCTTTGCCAGTAAGTTCTCAGTGCTGACTGTAAGTACAAACCAAACCGATGCTAACCAAGGAAAAAGCATCTGGGTTTCTGCTCAGCCTGTAATTGAAGGGATTTGGAGTCAAATGGTATGGTTGCTGGAGGATAAAATCAGTTCCTGTTTGGTGTCATTTTTGCCACAACAAATACCAGGACTAAGGTTCTGGATTTCTGGAACGTGGACAGCTGCAAATATGCCGTGTTTAGGGGACATTCCACCAAAACTGGTTGGTTTAGGTTGAGGTTCTGAGATAAACTTGTTCTTTCACTTTGTATGAGTGTTCAAAATTGAGGAAGATGTATTTTTCATGAAAAAACATGTTTGAATTGTATTAGCTAGTAAAAAGGTAATGACTGTCAATTGAATTTTACTTCAGTCATCCAAAATAAATGTTATGATGTGCTAAGACGTCTACTTAACAGTATGGAGCCTAGAGAGTATATTTTAGCAGTTTTCCTTTAAAGACCTTTGTGTTTCTTCATTTTCAGGCTTCAACGTGAGAGAGCAAGAACCTGTACCCAGAGCACCTGAGCCTGTGTCACAGGGAGACCCAAGTATGTCATCATATGTCTTTAAAGCCACAATTTTCTTGTAATGGACAACTTTTGAAATTCCACACATAGTGGCTTTAACTAATACGAAATGTATTACTAAACATGGTATCGAATCTGCTGTAACTGTGTGGTGATTCCTTTTCCTGCAGATTGTAAGGTGGACCTAGCTTTCTTGATGGATGGGAGCTGGAGCATTGGGAAGCGGCGCTTTAAGATCCAGAAGGACTTCCTGGCTGAGGTGGCTCAGGTCATCAACGTAGGCGTCATTGGACCCATGATGGGTATCATCCAATACGGGTAATCTAACTGCTCTTGTTGTATCATTACGAATAATTTTTAGATAAGAAAATATAATGTGATTGCCTCTGTGTTATTGATTTGTCTGAAGGGACGACCCTGTGACAGAGATCAGTCTGAAGAGTTACTCCAACTCTAGAGATGTGAAGTCTGCCATAGATAAGATTGTGCAGAAGGGAGGCCTCTCCAATGTGGGTGAGTGACTCGCCGCTCACTGCCAGCTACAGTAAATGCCTACAAACACAAGTGTGAAAATGAAAGGGGGTGCAATTATCGCATGGTTTACTACCCAGGCACATTTTCACATGCAAGGATAGAATTAAATCTAAATTTGCTGCGAGACACTGTTAGCTAAATTACAGTCCTGTTTCTGTAAGTTGTGTTTTTCTTCTGCTCTGACCAGAAAACATTTGGTTTTACCAGCACATGGGGGTCAGTATTCAGCAAGCAAGTGCTGTTTTTCTGCTTTGGTTAGTGCGTCAGCACGAGCCCACTGCCACATGGGTCTTTATGACTTGCTAAATATTGCATACTGATACAAATAGTGTTGTTTGTGTTTGCCGACTCTTTAATCATACAAAAGTGCGAGTGGTAGTAAAAGCTTCTATAGTCCCCAACGGAGCTTCTCTTGTTCTGACCACCAAACAGCCTATGACAGCTAAATGATAGAATATCACTGTTTTTGTGAACATATACAGTTAAAGTAATGAACTTCACAGAAACAGTTGTGTATTTTTGTAAACTACACAGACTAAGTAAAGTTTTTTATGTGGCATACAGTATGCATGTTGTTTTTTTAGAAGGTTGTTTCTGTACATATCCATAAACAGAAACATAGAGTTCCCAAAACATCTCAGCCTTGGAAATAGATGCAACTGGTCTATATAATGCACATAATGAGCACTTTTGAAAAGTATTTTTCTCAGGTTTCATTTTGTTGCATTTGATATTCTACAACCCATATATCTTTTCTCTATGTTGAGCAACAACCTCGTGAACAATAGATAAGTATTTTTCCCAAATCCATGCCTCAAAATTGACCTCTGACTGTGTGTAGATGTGGCAACACTTTGACTGTTTCCCTGCTGCCCCCTGGTGCCCTGACAGGGAAGGCCCTCTCCTACATCAACAAGCAGTACTTCAGTGATGCCAATGGAAACCGAGGAGGAGCTCCTAACGTGGCCGTGGTGCTGGTGGACGGCTGGCCCACAGACAAGGTGGAGGAGGCCTCTCGGCTCGCTCGGGAGTCTGGCATCAACATATTTTTTGTCACCATCGAGGGCCCTGATGACAGCGAGAAGCACCAACTGGTAGAGGCCAACTTTGTAGACAAGGTAGGGTGCTGTCACAAAGGTGTATCACTTCATTAAAACATGCCACTTTGAAACACTGTGTCATGTTGTACCACAGGCTGTGTGTCGGACAAACGGCTTCTACTCCTTGCCGGTGTCCAGCTGGTTTTCTCTGAGGAAAGCTGTGCAGCCTCTGGTGAAACGAGTGTGTGACACAGACCGGCTGATGTGCAGCAAAACCTGCCTCAACGCCAATGACATTGCTTTTGTCATCGACGGGTCCAGCAGCGTGGGGACCGGCAACTTCCGCACGGTGCTGCAGTTTGTGGCCAACGTCACGCGTGAGTTTGAGATCTCTGACACGGACACACGGGTCGGGGCTGTGCAGTACACCTACGAGCAGAGGTTGGAGTTTAACCTTGGACAGTACAACAACAAGGTCGAGCTGCTGAATGCCATCAAACGCATCAACTACTGGAGCGGCGGGACCAGCACTGGTGCTGCCATCACCTACACCGCCGAGCAGCTCTTCAGCAAATCCAAACCCAACAAACGCAAGATCATGATTGTTATTACAGATGGGCGATCCTATGATGACGTCAGAGCGCCTGCACTGGCTGTCCATCGCCAAGGTGAGGGGTCAGAATCAGAGAAATAAGAGATTTTGGGCAGTTAAGGTCAAATTAAGCAATAATTATATCCTTGCATCTATCAAAATTCACTAAATAACACAACAACCAACCCAAAAAAACATAATTATCTAAAAACTGGAGTCTGGAGAATCAAACTTCCAGAGTCCATAATACAATTATACAAAGAGCCGTTTCCTCTGGTGTGTGTCAGTCCACAGTGAGGTGTCATGCAGTGTGTGTTTGATGTGTCAGGCATGTGCGAGGCCTGCGTGTGATAATCTGTTGTCCACTCCTGTGTACCAGGTGTCATCGCCTACTCTATCGGGATCGCCTGGGCAGCCCAGGACGAGCTGGAGTACATCGCCACAGACCCCGACAAGGAGCACTCCTTCTTCGTGGACGAGTTTGACAACCTTTACAAGTTTGTGCCCAAGATCATCCACAACATCTGCCACGAGTTCAACTCCCAGCCCAGAAACTGAGGACTCAAGGATGGAGGGGAGGAGGGAGGTGTCGAGCGGGACATCTTCATCCTGGGCTGTCTTTAGCGGAACACTGATTGTAAATTTACTCTTTCTGTTGCCCAGATGGTGCAGGATTTGGCTGCAGTGCCCCGTATTTGAACAGGGAGGTTGGTTAATTTAGGTGAGGATTGTGGGTTCGGACAAAAACAAATCTTAAAGCGAATCAGCATTCAGTCCCAAATATACAGATGGTGCTAATGGTAAAGGGTCTGCATACACAGTGCCATACTGACATCTGATGTACACTGTGGTGCCATGAAGAGAGAGCAGTATATTCCTAATGAAAATGATAGCACCACTTTATAATTACTTCCCCCGTTATAAAGGGTTTATAAGCTGTAACTAAGGGCTTTTATTAGTGTTAATAAACCATTTAGTAACCCTTTATAGAGCTGTTATAAGCCATTAATAAGAGCAAAATTTGGGTTGATGGGTTGTGGCAAATTCCCTGAACTTTATCCTCCTCTAGCATAAAACTTAATTTGTCTTTGTAGTTTTGTTTTTTTTAGTTTTTTAGTTGATCATCAAACTGCTTCTGGAAAAGAACATAATTTGTAAGTGCCAGTCTGTAAAATAAAAGCAAGTGTCATGACAGAGGAGGATTATCACCAGCCAAATAGATTTTTCACAACCTGGCAACCCAAAAGTTGTTGTTATTAATGGCTTAATTAGTTTATCATCTATAGAGCATTAGTAAATGATTTGGTAACTATTAATAAAGCCGTCAGGAGAACTTATAGAGCTTTTATAAAGGATGCCTTATTAGGAAATAGCACCAAAGCTAACTTATTGGGATATGGTGCTTGCAGAAAGAAAATGTAGATTTTAAGCATACCTAGCACTTCCTCTTATGGCTTAACATACTTCATAACCTTAACACGGTGCTTTGTTATATTCTCTGTAAAGAGGACATACTTTCTTAGAATTGGTGCATTTTGATCTTCCTAATAGGAGAGATTTGATAGTAGGGACATTGTTTAAGTTCCTCTCAGAGACTTTGGTGCTGACATTGCCGTGTTGGTACTTGTGCAACCAACACTAAATGTTTAACACATGGATGCGAAAGTTAAATCAACGGCATGGAACAAAGAAGTGGACTTGTGTGAGTGTGTGTGAGAAGTGAGGAAAGAGGAGCTTGTATATCTTTGTATGAAGTGATGGCAGATCATAAATTTGCTTCTCAGGAATGAAAGCAATTCATCTCATCGCTCTTACTTTCTAAATAGTGTGGTTGCTTCTAACATAGCAGGCATTTCTCAGATTTGTTGAAAGAGTATTTATGATTTTCTCCCTGTTATGTCCTGTTTGTACATATGCATATTAAAAGCCTTTGGCTAATTATGTTCAAATTATTGATCCATATTTTTTGCAATTTTTAATAAAATGAAGATAACTTAAAGTGGCTGTTTTCTACTGAATCTTTTTTTTTTTTTTCTCCTCGCAAGCAATGTTCACTTTCAGGAAATGATCAACATCGGAGCCCGTTTAACAGTTTACAGCAGGTTTTATTTTGAACATACTTTGATATACAAACCAGTGACTGAGAAAATGGCTCATTTGACGCTGTACTCAACATGTACAACATCTTGATTGATTTATTTTTACCCAGGATCGTTTCCTCCTCACGCAGTTTACAGTAAACTGGAAATTGCAGGACATTCCTCCTCCCTCAGTGTTGGATGGTTAATTCATTATTTCAAATAGTCCTACAGTACTGCACTAATTTCCTGCTAAAACACTGGACTACTGTAAATATCTGGACATGATACATCACATTGTAGTCAAGCATGTCCACACAATTGGGGAAAACTACATACAGTACAAGCCATTCAATTCAAACAAGAGCAAACTGGCCAAAATCAGTTAGTTATTTCCTAAAATGGACATCTATAACCAAGTTTGAATTGTAATTATAGAACCAAAATGGTTTACTTTGGACACACGTTTGTAAATCTTACTTCTGTGTACAGTTACTTGTATCTAACAAACAGGCAATATATTTAATGGTCTGTATCACTCTACCAGCTTTGCCTTGAAATGCACAAAATTGATTCCCCAACCACACTTATCAAAAAGGAGCACTCAAACTCACGCTGCACAGTAAATTTTAAGACTGAATATATATTTTGTTTATTATAAGCATTTGTAATTTTACATCCAATGTTAAAATCGACAACATTGTGACAACCAGCTCCGTTTTTCTCCGCCGTCCCCTCCCTCCCATTCCCCGAAACAAGCTTGTTAAAATAACATTTTTCAAGACCTTTTTAAAGCAAAGGCACGTTTGTCAAATAAGTGTTTTAAAAAGGAAAAATAAAGGCAGGCCAGCAAGCAGAGTCAGTCTGGGAAGCGAAGGAGGAGTGAGAGGCTTCCATGACAGCTCCAGCGAGCCTTCAGTACCCCACGTTTCTGGAACAACACAACACAAAACCTGACTTGGAGTAAAGGGCCTGGACCTCGTATGTCTGAGAGGGAAGGTCGTGGGCCCGAGGGATTTGGGGGTGAGCGTGAAGTCACGGGAGCAGAATTTCTCAGTTCTCCGCTCCACACTCTTTAATACTTGTCCTGAGCCTCCTAGTTGTGGAGGTTAACTTTTAGTCTGTCTGTGTGTAGGTGCTGAGGGGGGAGGGTGGGGAGGCGCGGGAGGCGCTGTGGCCGGTCACACCCAGGCCTGCCTGGATGGTAGATGGGGGGGGGGGGGGGGGGGGGGGGGGGGGGGACTAGAGAGCAGTTCTCCTCCCGACTGGCCTCCCTGCCGGCCCTTTTCTGTAGGAAAGTCACGGCCAGTTTGAGGCTTGCGGCTACATAGTCTGCCGGTCTGACAGGAAACCAGTGGGCTGTGTGAGGTGGGACTGGACCCATGCCTGAAGGTCCTTCCCCTCTTGTGTCTCTATTGGTCCCTGATCATGGGAGGCTGAGTCAGAGAGCGGGGCTGCAGGGAGAGACGCAGCTCCGCGTCATACGAACACCTTGGCGAGAGCGTCTGCCCCGGCGCTGGCGATGTAGCATTTAGACGGGTGAAACGCCACATCGTGGATCGACTCCTCGGACTTCTTTCGGTGAGCTGTGAACTCCTGGATGCAGGTTTTACTCTCCAGGTTCCACAGACGGATGGAGCAGTCATGACCTGCAAAGGAGAGAAAGTGTTAAAAGTTGACGAGGTGAGAGTTGAAGCAGTTTGAAGAAGTTTTTATGTAAAAGAGTGGTAGTTTGTAATAATAGAATTCAGGAGATAGATGCACAAGCGGACCTAAACACTGGTATTAAACATTCAGTTTAGACAAAACCTGCTTTAACAGATCAGAGCGAGACATGAAAGTACTACAACTTTTTTGTCCTTTACAAAGAAGTGTCTTTCCAAGATTCTGGAAAGTGTATTTTCTGATTCGTTCAGATGCAGTAGTTAGAAACACTCAACACATTAAAATAACAATGACATTATTAAGGAAATACAATGATACCAATCTATCAATAAAATAACATATGAGAGGAAACCATTATGCTAGATGTAACACTGGGAGCCACTGGTGAAGAGACACTTACTGCCAGACATGAGATAAAGTCCATTAGGGTCCACAGCTAAACTGGTGACAGCATCCAGGTGGGCCACCATGGAGTGAATCAGCTTCCCGCTGTTGTTGTCAAAGAACTTGATGTGTCTGTCCTCCTGCGCAGTGATGGTGATGGGAAGGGTGGGGTGGCTGAGGACCTTATTGATCTGACAGGGAGTTCCTGGTTTAAAAACATACAAGCACATTAGATTTCACACAGCAGGAGAGAATTTAGACTAAATGAACTGACAGTCAAATGGCAGCAATCATTAAAAAGATTAAAAAGATAACTCTTAAAAGAAAGTGCGACACAGGCTTCAATGTAGATCTGCAATGATTAGACGATGTATCGCTAGTTGATGAACAGAAATCAAATAATGGTCATTTCTTAACAAATATGGCAGAAACTTGCTGGTTTCAGCTTCTCATATGAGATGATTTAATGATTTTCTTTGTTAGTTCATGATAGTAAACTGATTATTTTGGAGGTTTGGAATGTTGGTCAAACAAAATAAAAGACATTAAGATATCACCTTTAAGTCTGGGAAATTATAACAGACATTTTTCATTATTTTCTGGCATTATATTGACAAACTATTAATCAATTAATCAACAAAATAATCTGCAGATGAATCCATAATGAAAATAATGGTTAGTTACAACCCTAATTATTATTGATGGTTTGATGGTGAGTGACTAAAAAGAAAATTTATTTTAGCAATTATGCAAAATATATTTAAAGTTAACATTGGATGTACTGAATACACTTAACACTAGTATGACACGCAGTCATTTCTAAACTTATCTGACTTCAGTTATCTAACAGGCAGAAAGCTTCATTTTGATGCACCTGATTGTAGAGAACATGCGCTTGATGATGCTTTACTTTCCTACAGCTGCCACTAGATGTTAGTAAAGAGCTGTACTTCTGATACCTCTTTTGTGTGAGCGCTTCCAACAGGCAGTGAATGTGTTTCATTATCAAGACTTTTCAGCTCAAGCAGCTTTCCAGTCTTTTAAAACCCTCTCAGTCAAACCCTCAAAACCACTGTTGGTGATGGAGTTATTGTTTGCCACACAAGCTGCTTTATGTTCAAACTCATCAGTCACCATGAGTGACCCACAGCTCAAAACCCACCTGGATCCAAAACTGATTCCAGATTGAGGACTAGCTGACGGGTCTCCATGTTAAAGAGGCCGATCTCCCCACTGGTGAAGGATGTGACCAGGTGAGCTGGTTCACTGCACACCAGGTCAACCGAGGAGGGAATTCCTAGCTCTGAAGCAGAGACAAACACAGAAATATAACTACTGTTTTAAAGGAAATGTTATAAGTAGAAAGATAACAAGTCATGATGCAAGAGTCAAGTGAGTACTTTTATTTTCATTGAATACTGCGAGGGCGGGGGAGGTGCTGTTAGCATCCCACAGTCTCACGGTCCCGTCTGCAGAGCACGAGAGGAGGCGCTGGTGAGCGCTGCTGTACACCAAACCCCAAACAGAGTCAGTGTGTCCACACAACTCTCCACGCAGCACCGATGGGTCTGTCACAGAAAGACGAAACCAAGTCAGTCACCTAGTTCTGATTTTAAAATACTCCTATTCAAACAAAAAACACATGACATTGTTACCGTAGGAGTCATAGGGGTCAATGTTGGGATTGGGGGTGTTCCAGCACTGGATGGTCCCGTCGACCCCTCCGCTGAAACACTGCTCTCCTGTGCTGCTCATCACAACACTCAGTACAGCCCCCCTGTGGGATGAGTAATGATGATGTTTAAAACTTCTTGGCTATGAAAACAACACTAAAAACAGAAAAAGTGTTTGTGCTTTTCTTTTTTTTTTTTTACCTGTGGGCCCTGAAAGTGTAGATTGGTTCCACATCTAAAGACGCGCTCCTGTGGAGAAATTTTTTATCAGTGTAATGCACAATAAAAACCCCAAACAGCACTACCCACTTATTTTGTGTTAATAATTCCATATGAAATCATTTGCATTAAATTCTATAAGGACATAAATGGATGTACAATTTGCTGCTTGATCCAATACCCTCAACTCTATAATGACTTCAGCCTCTAAAAATAAACATCACATCACTATGGGGTGTGTGTGGGATGCAGAGTTGTGACATAATGAGCCTCGCAGAGCGGAGTCGTCAGTTCTTTGTCACATGGGGACAGTTTCCTGTAGCTGCATTGTGTAACAGTGTATCAACAAAGGCGAGCTATCCCACTTATGGGAGCGTAATCACACAGTAGAGCTTTTTCTTTATATTGCTGTCATGTTCACTCTGCCGATTCAGGTAAAAGAGGAGACTGAACCCAACAACACGAAACTGTTCTTTTTGTAAGATGAGTTGAACTGACAGTAGGATTCAACAAGGAATCAATTTTGTTTAACTTGAATGAAGACATTCTTACTTTTTGGCGGGAGCGGTCTTTTGAAGGTTCCACATCTTAAGTGTGTGATCCTCTGAGGCGGTGACCAGGACGGGCTCCACAGGGTGGAAGGCCAGAGCTCGAATCCCATCAAAATGGCTCCGCAGAGTTAATTTGGGGTTCCATGTCTTTCTCATGGCATCCTTATTGTTGCCAATCTGAGGAGAGAGCATCTAATCAGAACTCAACATCCAATTAATGCTGTTATTATATGTAATCAATTAGTCTAAACTGAGCTACAAGTGCAGCAGATCTGTGGAATTTTGTTTAAGTTACACTTTCGACAATGTAGTGCGAGCATGTTTCTGTAGTTTTTAAAGAGTAGTCAGCTACTGTAAATAAAAAAAATAAAATCATTAAATAGAAAACTGTTTTAAATGCCACTCTGCATGTCATAATAAAACATCCATAAACCATTTTTTTCTTTGATGCAAAGCTTGTGAATAACCGCATATGGCACTAAATTGCTAACCAACTACTCAGAGTTCATTTTCAGAGACATTACTGTAAATGTGATCTAAACTTCTGCCAATGAAACAAACAAACTGACAGCTTTCAACACTACACTTTGAAAGAAGCTTCTCTGACACAATCTATAAAAATAGCTGCTTGAGACATATATGCTGAAGTTTCAGCATGTGACTTGTAAATTAGGAAGTAGCAGGTAGGGAGGCTGTTTCTCTTAAGGCTGCAATGATAACATGAACAGAAATAGTTTCTTCCCAGAGAGATGGTCTCATGGCTCTTGAAATCCATTTCGCTCCTTCCTACTCACATCATATGCCAGACTGTCAGCCTCGTTGGCCACGGTGAGCCCGGCCAGCTCCCCCAGGCCCAGCTCGCTCTCCATGGCCTCGTCTGTGCCCATAATGAACGACTTCCCTGAGGTGGGCGGGAAGGTCATCGCCTCAACTACGGGGAAAATGAATGAATAAATATAAAACTAATGTGATCACAGTTGATAACGGGGATCAAAGCCAGTCTAAGAAAGAGTTAAGAGTGCTATAATCTGCTGGTATTTTTGTTTAAAATGAGACACATAACGGTTAAATCTCTGTTGTCGGTGCTAATCTTATCTGGCATACCTTCATCTGTTCGGTTCCCTTCATGCTCGTTGAACCGGGCCACGTTGGGCCGGGATTGGGGGGTGGATGGTGGCTGCATGTGGGACAAGTCCTCTGTTTCTCTCAGGTTAGCCAGCATGTCCTGCAGCTTGGACCGGTTGGGCCCTGTTTAACAAGCCAGGTGAAGAGTGTTACCAAAGACACAGATGTAATAAACAGGGAGCGGAGAAAAAAACAAACAAAAAAACAATGAAATATTTAATTAAAAACTGTGAGTACAAGCTGAAAAAAAGAACAGAATGAATATGAAAGGAAAGCAGCACTGAAAGGGAAGAAAAGAAATTAATAAATTATAAAGAAGAGAAAATGAAGGGAAGTCAGCAGCAGAGTCCTTGTTAGATGAATTCAAGAGGCAGAAAAGGGGTTAAGGCACATTTATCTTAAATGTGGGCTGTGTGGATGGAATAATATACAGCTGGATGTGATGAGATCAATTATGAATATTTATTGTTTTGATTGCTAGCATTTAGCACAAGTAAGACCTTAACCTAATGCCAAGTAAGTAAATACAGTATATCTGAGGTTAAAAATTTCCTCATAATCTCCTCCACACTCCCACAAAAGTGATAAATCACTGACAGTGTGAAGAAAAAAAAAAAAAACGTGCTAAAACCAGAGGAAAAGAGAGCTAAGTGTGAGGTGCGGTGTTGCCATCAAATATAGAAGAAAGCGAGCTAAAGTGCGAGTTGTCGATCTCATGATTCAATCACAGTAAAAGAAACGGAGCTCGGGTCTTGTACATGTAAAATCTAAAAAGGGCTCTCAGCAACTGAATGAGTCTGAAGTGGGCTGTTATTCTGAGAGCAGTAGTATTCAGCTGAGTCACTTCACTGAGTCACAGAAAAAGCTTTTAATTGCTATCAATTTACAAAAGCAACAACATGACTGTACAGTATCAACATGACCGACAGATGAGGATGATGATGATGATGGTGATTATCATGTTATTATGACTGTAGAATTCTGGTATAGGAAACAGATGACTGCGGAGACGAGTGTGAGCCCAGATGGGTCACAGATGGACTAACTTTCACATCAAATCTCTGATATTCGAGCGTGCGGACGACGGTGATGATGATGACGTGGATATAAATCAAAACATTTAAAAAACAGGACAGAAAAAAAAACAAAGCATGCGTCAGGCATTGCAGTTTATACGAGTAGGAAAATAATAGTGACAGTGAAGAAGACGGAGGAAACATTCAGTATGAAATGACAGAAAAGGAGGACGTAGCAACGCCAAATAGAAGGCATACATAAGAAGGAGCGGCTAGAGAAGGAGATGAGAAAAAACAGTGAAGATGTTTTTTATTTTTTATTTTATTTTTTTTTATTTGAGGCTTCTTGGCTGAACTCAGGAGGAAAAGTCAGGCTCTACAAAGAGAGGAGAGGGAGGGAGGCAGCAACGCCTGACAGGACTTACTCTTCACCCCCTTTTTCCCCTTGCGTTCCTTTCTGTACTGCTCCTTGAGTTTGGTTATCATGCCCGGGTCCACGTCCCAGGCCTCAGAAATGGGACCTTGCTCGTCCTTCTCTACACAGGGGGACAAAACCAGACCGAGAGGCTGTTGAGGAACTGCCCTGGTCGAGGCCCGAGCGGCCTGGCAGGGTGGGTGAGGTAACAAGAGCGCTCTCTCATACTCTCCTGGAGGTTTCTCAAGCCTCCAGCAGAGTAGTAGGCCTTTATGACCTGAGAGGAGCCTCTTTTCTTTAAATGAGGCCACTACCACCTCAGTAAAAAAAAAAAAAAAGATCAGAGTTCCTATATGTGGGAGCAGCATTGGCAGCTATCTTGTTTAATCTTTTTTTAGTATTTTCTTTTTCTACTGAAAGACGGGAGAGTGGTGGGAGGGAATTAATGCCGTGTGTGGAATTCTTTCATTTGGACATTTGGATTCAGAGTCATGACAAATCGAATCATAAAATCCTCGCCCCGAAGCCTTCGTGATAATCAAATTGTCTATAGGCATGACTCCAATAGTCCAACCCACGTCCAAATACAAAGAAACGCCTCAGCATGACATCAAGCACCCTTTTTTCCCCCCTCTAGCTTTAGTCTAAGGACCAGTGGGACACGTGTCACAGACTTGAGGGAAATCAGGTTGACTTGTCGACACACAGGAGTGGAAGAGACATTGTGGTCACAGGCTTGCTATGGGAACACACAGTGGAAGAGATCACACACTATGGGTTAAACAGAGAAACTCCAAACATTATGATTTATGACCACAGCATGAAATATGAATGACGAGTACTCTGTGAACAATCACCGCACTATGAGCAGAAGTCAAATTTAGAGAAATAGGCAAATTATACAATTAAAACATGAAATAACTATCAATATTTTCAGTGCCTCTGAAACTTCTGTATTATATTTCTATATTTTTCCTCCAGTTTCAACTCTGCACTTCACAGACCATGACTCACCCCAGTCTGTGCCGTCCCCGGTGCCTCTGGACTCCGGTGAGGTATCCATCTCGTCAGGGCTGGACAGGAAGTCGAAACCTTTCAGTGCTTCCTCTGTGTCCGGGTCCTCACTAGTGTCCATACTGGCTGGTGACGGTGACGACGACGATGACGATGAAGCAGGCTTCTTCCTCAATATCTGTAGAGAGAACACAGGATTATTATTAATATTGCATGATGACAACTTTTATTTAACTCTATGTAAGATGAAGAAAGTGAAGGAAGACTTGTTTTCTTACCGTCCGGGACTCCACATTGGTCCTGTCCTTTCCTTCACTTTCATCTTCCTCATCTTCATCACTGAACTCAGCTGCTGCATTCTCGATGAACTTGAAAGCCTCCAGTACAGCGCTCGTGTCAGCGAGTTCAGCCTTCCTGCTGAAGCATGTTGAAGTGTGCATTAACACACAGTTGTATTATCAATGTTTAACTTATGTGACATTATCAGGCTTATGCACAGTGTGTGTGTTCAGAATATTGTGTGGAAGCTTTTTGTTTGCACAGTCACATGAGCATCATACATAACCACACCAAGTGAAAAAAAAAAAAAAAAAAAAAAAAATGAAAATACTGAATTATACAGTAGGTACACAGATTCACCCCATCACTTTTATGAGCAACACATGCCAAATGATGGTGTTTAAATATTTAGGACAAAATCCCCACAATTTAACTGCTTCTATGACCCATGTTTACAAACCAGCTAATCACAGTGGTGAGCTGGAATAATGCTATTGTTACAAAACAGATTTAGCTAAATCTCACTTTGCCAAATCAGCATTTCAAGTTGCCCTCTTTTCCCTGGCTGCGACTGACTTCACGATCTCATCGTCAGAGCTTGATTATTGTTTAGCTACATTTACAAAACATGAGAGCAACACGGAAGTGATGCAAGATGATGACATGTGTCCTCTTGCATTTTTTTTTTTTGTATTTACATCTTAATGCAATGATTCATGCTGCGAGCAAGACTATCTTTAGAATAACTTTAAAACTAAGCGTTAAAATAACACGAGGGGCTGCATTTGGTGGGTCGTGTTGCGTCTGCTGTGCAGATGCTAAAAACGCTGCGCAGCCGTTAAACTCTGGAAAACTATCATGGTGACAATTATTTCATCTTTTGTTGTGGTGACAGTAGAAATATGGCATTCACATTACAAATTGATCAGCCAGGAATGTACACTTGCATGTATTTGACTGCCCAACTCAGCCCTTTGCCACGCAACCTTAGACACAGTGTGACATGCTTTTAGAGGAGAATACTCACCCTCTGGTACCCATGCCCTTTGTTGACGTGTCCGTTCCATTGACCAGAGGCTCAGTACTGGTTCGTTCACCTGTTCTCCCGCTTCCATCCCCAGCTAATCCTAGGAGCGCTCGCACCCGCTGGGACTTCACATCTAAGATGGTGTCTGTGTAGCCCACCTCCTGCAGATACCTGGAACAAGGTAAATGAACGGTTAACTGGCGGCAGTTTATTGTAAATTAGTTTAATAACGCTGAAAATAAAGTCTTCTTGTATGACAGAGCTGACAATAAGCTCGTTTACTGCAAAGACTTCAGTATGATCAGAGATGAGGAAGAGTGAAGTACTTGTTACTGTCAAATGTGTCATGTCCTCTGGCACTGGTCTAGTTAACAGTATCAAGCTCTGCGGAGGCAAGATGAGCTACTCATCAAATATTGCACCTACCCTGTAGGGATGCAGAAGATGCTCTAGCAGTTTGAGCAGGCGACTGACTGAAGGGGAGGGGTGTCTTAGCACATTATTGATCTGTCCCTTGACACAGACTTGAGAATAAATTGGCTGCCTCATCAGGCGGCATGTTGGGGCAGATGATGTGTGAGGCTGCCTGATGGTGTCTGGGATAAAGGCCGGAGCCTGCTTTATTTACACAGACCGACTGGGGAGGAGGATGATATGATAACTACATTTTCCTGAAGCAGTGGAGGTACACAGAAGAACAAAAAAAAAAAAAAAAAAAGAAGCAGGAAATGGCTACTGCTGCCCATGTGAGGGAGCTCTTCTCCACAGTTTTTTTGGGGCCTGCTGGCAGTGTAGTACACCAAGTTCACAAACACCTTTATGTCTGACACAAGTGACACCACTCATGCAGACAAATTCAGCTAGGGACGTCTGACCGTCCAGGTCTTTCAATCTTTCATACAGTTAATCTTAGTACAATGATTCAGTTTTCTAGGTTGAACGCTGTCACAGAAGGATAAAATCATGTGCGCTTACTGTCTGAGGAGCTGACGGCCTTGTTTCCAGGACAGCTGATTGTTGAACGATCCAGAAATCTCGTTCTCGTTGGCCTCGTCTGGAGGAGAGGAGAAGGACACAAATCAGGGCTCCACAAACAACACAGCCTCTGACATTATTTCCACTCGGTAAACACGACCAGAACATTCCTGCATCACAGCGTCCTGGCAACTACACACATCCAGCGCTCAGCTGCTTTCAGTAAGTCAACAGTGGATTAGAGTTAAGTAGATAGGGTATTTGAAAAATAGATGCAGGGTCTACTGCTTCTCTTTAAGTTATAGCAAACAAGCTTTCAACAGCCGTCTTGGAAAAACAGTAGCTGTTACCTTGTACCTTTTATTCTAGTTCACCATGAGTTATTTGTCATCTTGTACAATGCAAATATTAACATACCAATGGGTAATTATTCTCTTATTAAAACTGTATGCATACCTTCACTAGCAGAACAAACAGAGAGGAGATTTAAGCTAGCAACAGCCTGTTCTCAATCCTAAAACATGGTGTTTGATATTTAATGATGCATTCCAACACCTTCAAAATGGCCGGTCTCTGCTCTAACCGTGTCCCATGACTTACTAGAAAGAGACATGACGTGTGCCTGTGCCTGCAGTATCCAGAACAACACACACACACCCACACACACCCTTTATGACTGTCTACGGCTGTGACAAAACAAACCGTGATGGGATTCAAAGCACACTTTGATATTCAACAACGTCAGCACAACGTTCGCGAGTCAGCTGGGAATTTTGCATGGGCCAGAGAGACGTGTTAATAAGATTTAGATGTGGCGAGTAAGTGAGTGTGTGTTTGTGCGTGTGTGCGTGTGTGTGTGTGACTGTGTGTGTGTCAAGGGGTTGATTTGATGGGGCAAAGAGACGAGGGGTGCTTCAAAAAAAGTGGGTCATGCCTTATTCGGGAGGGTGAGTGGCGGGCAGGTGCGCCACCATACGGGCAACACCTCCCACTCCCACTCCCCCCTTCCATCCCATCCACCTAACACCCCCCCTCCCTTCACCTCCCTCATTCATCAACACTTCAAGGGCTCGGATGCTTTGAACAGCCCTCATGAATAGACATGAGGAGAGGGGAGAGAAAATATCGCAATCTGACTTAATGATGGCAGAGGACTTGAACATGAGAGGCCAATTAAATGACAATATTAAAACAAGAGACAGACAGATACAGGAGGGATACTATAGTAGAGAGGCATCCGTCTCTGAGATTCCTGCTGCAATCACAATACGACGGAGGGTCATTGCTCACATTCAAGAATTACATTTAAAAAAATTCAACAGTAACATTTTGAAACAATAACCCCGGTAACTCTGAATAACAGCAAATACTTTCTAGTTAAGTCTAAGTTTTATTGACCTTAATTATATCAGAGTGAAGGTCTGAAATCTCAGAGGCAGACTACCCGAACCCTGACAAATGAAACAAAAACTATCTGCATGGTTAAAAGCCGCTAAAGTCAAGTGAAAAATGGTTTAACTGACCCTGTAAAGTTTGTGTCGTAGTTCAAAGTGTAATTAAACTTCAAAAAAAAAAAAAAAAAAAAAAAGTATTTTGATTTGATTGCCCCAAATGTGGATTCTTCTTGCACGTACCCCTAAGGAATTCTCTCAATCTCCACTACTTCTAAAACAAACTGATCAAATTCGTTATTTGCCAACACCTTAAGTAGCTAATATTTGTACATCACCTCTAGAACAACAATGGCACTCTTTGACTATTCAGAAAAGGACATGGTGACGAAAGCTATCAAGGCAAACAAGATTGAACATGAACGCAGCCTTCACATGCGTAACAGTCCTGTCACTGAAGGTATGTGAACACAACAATCACTGTGATTTAGTATGAAGGGGTGGAGTTGGATGTTTGAGTTTCCATAGACTTACCAGAGTCGTAGCTCGGAGGCTTCATGTCACCTTGATTTAACTCTGTCCCATATTTTAACTTGTGGTATTTTGCTCTGGAAGTAAAAAAGAAAAAAAAAAAAAAGGTGGTTACAAATAAGCAAACAGGGCTGATTAAAAAGGTCTGAGAACGAGCTATTTAAAAAACTCATTATGCATGGCATCTGCATACGCTTTGAAAGTCATCGCTCTACTTCTCACAGACACAGTGGCTTTGTTAGACAGATGCTGCTGTATGTAGGGTCGACATCACAACATTAAAAAGAACATTTTTCAGATAGCGATATGGTATGTACAGTGTTATGATAAGAAATATGGCTGCAATTAAGAATTATTTTTAACATCATTTAATCTGCAGATTTTTTTTTTTGATTAATTGTCTATAAACTGTTAGAAAAATGCAAAAAATCATAATTTCCCTCTGAGCTGACATATTCAAATTGCTTATCTTGATATTAATATAAGCTGCGATTAGTCAAATTTAGTCTCATAAAAGGTTTAAAAAAATAATAAATAAATAAATAAATCACATTTGAGAAGCTGGAACCAGTGATTTTTTTTTTTTGCATTTTTGCACATGATTAACTTAAAAGATAATGAGAGATGTTGCAGATTAATTTTCTGATGATTGAATAATCAATAAATTATTTCAGCTCTAACAGAAATATATGCAAAATCACATGACAGTCAAATTGATATTCATGCAATGAACTGTAAAACATAACAAGTACAGCACTAACAAAACAGTGTTACTATGATGCATTTCGTCAGACTCTTCACACATAAAATAAAAACTTTACCTATTTGTTATCATAATTTAGTTGGAACTATTAATTTGGACAAAAATGTGTAAAACAATGCACATATTATCACAATAAGATTCCATTGAAAGGTAATTAAAAAATGTATTTACAAACTTATTTAAAAAAAAGAAAGAATGTATAGATTTCATCTTTTGTTGTACTGAGATGCAGGTTCCTCCAGTGACAACACACATCTGCTCTCACACCTTTCAGTGCACACGGCCCCCCCTCCCCCCCCGATCCAGAGGAAGCACCCGCACATCAAAATCAAATTAATTTTAAATTGGGTACATCCTACATTCAGAGAGCCATTTCTGATGCTTTCAGATACCCTCGGAGACATAACCTGTTGCTTAGCAACCAGGGAAAGTGGTGAAAGTGGTGGTAGTAATTCTGGGTTAAGTGTTGCTCCTGAGGAAAAGACTATGCTGACCTCACTGGAGAAAAGTAGATAAATATACACTACAAACAGCCAGAGGATGATTCCACACTTAACAAACCTAATAATGATGTTCTTCACAGAGCAAATGTACGCAAAAATGTAACCAACCTCAGAGCTGACTGGAGGAATGAGGGCACAGACCCATTTTGACAGCTGCTGTCTCACTCAGTCGTGTTATGGCTCTCATTACATTCTCCTGGCTGAACTCAGATACCTGCAGTGAGTCTTTTCAATTGTGACTGTCTGAACTCGCCATTCCAGTTTTTATTTGTCTATTTTTAACCTTTTCTTTTTCAGAGAGGACTTTGTTACTAGGGCTGACACCTTCTGGTTGATTGGTTGGTCGATATGCTCTAGTCCAATTCTCACTGGTTGGAAAATCACTGGTGTTACTTTCATAAGTACAAAAGCGCTACATCAATAGACTTCCAGGATGAATCCATTATTTTCAGGGGCAGGAGGGGCATATGCATCTGAGATCTGCAAGTCGTCAGCGTGAATTGGCACATTTCAATATGTTTGGTCTAAATAGCCTAATTGTTTTTGTTTTGAAATATAACAGCAGGTACATCCCCTTGCGACAGCCTCGATGTCTCCAGGGTCTGCTGGTTGGAGCAGTGGAATCTGGAAATACAGTGTCAGCAGGCAAGACAATAATGCGCACACTAACCACAAAATGTGATGGACTAAAATATGACAGACTTAAAAGGAAGATTCTGGAGTTAATAAAATGCAGTGAGACGCTGAGTTCGACCACAGATATGTGGACATCTCTTTGAATGGAGTCATACATGACTGTGACTGCACATTTTCTTGACGACGAGTGGAAACTACAGTCTTGTTATTGAGACAAAATGAATGGAAGATGCACACATGGACAAAAACACAACTGAAGTTGGCGATGCCTTTGGAATTCCAGGAGCAAAGACAGTTTCTGTTGTAAGTGACAACGCGGCTAATATGGCCCTCTGTATGGAGACCGAATGAATGGACAGTTGTACTGCACACACCTTGCAGTTCTGTATCAACTCTGCACTCAAACAAGACCCGATTTGTTGCACCATGGCTGCTGCACTACATTTAGTGGGACATTTCAGAAAGGGACACAAAGCAAAAACTACGCTACAAGCCAAACAAGAGCGCTAACATGCAACATCCCTCAACATGAACTGATTCAGGATGTCTCTACATGTTGGAACTCAACCTATTCAATGTTGGAGTGACTGCTGGAGCAACGCTAACTTTGGCCCACTACTGCAGTGCTTCTGACCCAAACTACCCAGAAGAACTAGTGCAGTACGCTGAATCTTACTACAGCAAAGTGGAATGCAGCTGAGATTATTACAAACGCACTGAAACCCACTGAGCTACCGTCTGAAGAGGACAACACTTCCAACACCTATGCTGGCAAACTTGAAAAGACGACAACCTAGCCATTATGGTTGATGACAGACCCATTACCATAAAAATGAAAAGCAAGCTGGTCAAAGAAATTGACCGTAGTTGGGAGCAGTATATACATTACAGCTGCAGTAATAAACCCTTGTTTCAAGCAGTTCTCTTTTCTGGATGATGACAATCCAGACGCAGCCGATACAGTAGTTGAGGAAGAGGAACACACATCCAAAAAAAACCCCCTAAAACTGAGATTACTATGCTGCCATGTGGATTTGAAGAAGATCTGGTTTCCACAGAATCAGGCAGGAGATGCTGCAGCATAGAAGAAATGAAAGAATCTTCAGGACAGTACCAAAATCTGGGTCTGTTGTTATCATTTCACTATAAGATAATTAGGTTAAAATGATTTAATATGCTGCAAATAGCTTTTATGTGTATTTATAATTCATTTTAGGCTAGTAAGGCTACCAGTTCTAATGCACTCAGTGCACTGTGACCGATTTAGTTAATCTAGAGATAATGTGCAGATTTTTTTCCCCCCATCGACCAATTGATTGGTTGAAGAGTAGGTAGAATTTCAGTCAACCAAGATTTTCTTTGGTTGATTACAGCCCTACTCATTACCAGCACTCATTTCAGCAATGCTTTGCTTTGCATTCACAGAATTCCACACATTCCCAGCGAGTAGTTGGCTAATACAACCAGAGTCGTGTTAGGGATATCTCCTCATTCCCGGATTTCAGCATTGAACATTGTGAACACAATGTGAGTAACGTAAATATCTTAATCTGGAAATTACATTAGAAAAAGTGAGGGTCGTCTTACATTTGAAGACTAGACCATTACATGTTCACAGGATCAGATGCTTTTTTTTTTTTTTTTTAACAGAGAGCTTACCAGCGTACAGCAGCTCCTACAGAGAGTGTTGCATTATGGATTGTTTGTAGTCTGGCTGCACCCACTAAGGTCTGGCTTCACCCACTATCATTCTGCTAAAAGGGAAAGAAAACACTCTGGCTTGTTTTTTTTCTTTCAAACCAATCACAGTTGTCTTGGGCAGCGTTAAGTCCAGGATGCAGCAACAGTGCCCTTGCTAAAATAGTGTTGGGGGGAGTTCCCCACAAAAGAAAATACCACATAAAACAGTGATGTATATCGACTATGTCATACAACTTTTACTCATATAAAAACAAACACACAGCGTGTAAGTTGCTAGCTTGGAGGTGGTGGTGTTGTTGTTGTTTCACGTAGTGAGGGGGATTTTGAAAACAGTGACACTCAGATAATGCCGTCTGAAATAGTCGACCATCGGCAGGCTTAAATACACACATCCTACATCCAGTGAGTCAAACTAGGTTGTTTGTAGCATTGATGCTGCTAGGCTAGAGAGTGTATTCAAGTCTGTTTATAGTCTGTCTGTTAGTAAGTCAGCACTAAAAGTGTTTTGTTACCTGCAGGAGTTTCTGAAGTGTTGTGTAACGTGTTTTTCTGCAAATGTTGAAAGTAGAAGTGTGGGATTTCCGTTCTGCTTTAATGGAAGTATTTCACTTTTATGGGAGAAAACACTTCAAGGATGAGGACTTTCTTTCTCCTTGCATTACTAGTATCTCAGGGACTCTTTCCTAACAGGACAAGTATGTGTTGTATCTTCAAAAACATATTTTTTCCAAAAACAGGCATTGGAAAATAATTAGAATCAGGGTTATCTTATATTCGAGCTATTACTGATAGGAATGATGGCTAAAACTACAAAATTAAGTCCTAAGTTGTGAAAAACTGGAATTGCCCTTTAATGCAGTGAGTTAATCCTGAGCTATGCTGATAGAAATATGTTACACGTGTCTAAAATAAAAAGGGACAGTTTGAAAGTGTACCTTCACAAAACTAAACAGAGTCTCTTTGAATGATACGCTTGATGGCTTAAAGTCACATTGGTAGAGGCGTGGTGACACCACCAATATCTCTTTGTTCCAGAGTGCAGCCATGCATCAAGGAGGAAGGGAAAAGTAAAGTGTATCACCACCGCTACCACAGGGTTCCTTTTATGTGACGGTGACGGGCTGGTGCACGGGAGAATGAGAACAACGTAATTCTTCTGATTTAATGGAGAAAGAAAGCTGCGACTGTGACCTTGTCTTAGCTGGAGAAAGAAAAATTCTCCTTCTCCGTCCTGTCCTTCTACTGAGGACGCTGCAGAGTCATCAGCATCAGACAGCAAACAAAGCCTCCCTGCCAACACATGCTCTCGTCCAGAGACATCACACCAGCTGGACTCGGGGGAGAATCTCTCTGGCACTCTCACTCCATTACTGCTACTGCTGACAGCAGCTGAGACAACGGACTATAGAATACAAACAAGCAAAGACTGGATTTTCTTTTTTCTTTTTTTTTTTTTTTTTTAAAAACACCCTATCAAATAAATCTTTTTGAAAAGATGCACAGAGCTGCAGTACTAGCTCATGCGCAGGTGCAGCAGATGTTGATTTGTTGACCAGTGAGAATCTCGCATGTACTCCTTTTCCACATTTCTCGGAGGCAGGGGATT
Source organism: Euthynnus affinis (assembly GCA_029490765.1). Lineage (NCBI taxonomy): Eukaryota > Metazoa > Chordata > Actinopteri > Scombriformes > Scombridae > Euthynnus > Euthynnus affinis. Next base: position 9,634,462 of record CM055852.1, on the reverse strand, counting down.
TATTTTTAGGGAGCAAACAAAACATGAAAACACTGCAGTTGTTACAGACTAGCTGAGGTATTTGTGTGTGTGTGTGTGTGTGTGTGTGTGTGTGAAGTGGGTGGGCTATAGGCATTCACCTCTCTTGTTTCAGCGCGTACTCCAGCATTTTGATCCTCCTCACAAGGTCTTTTTTCAGATTTTCTTGGCCTTTCCTCTCCCCCTGCAGGAAGGCGATTTGGGCCTGAAAAACAAAAATAGGATTGTCAGGTCACATTTTAAAGTAGTGAGAGAGATATACAGTAGTCGCTTTTTATAAATATAGTCAATGTTTCTGGTTTTCTTAGCGTCTTCATCCAAGATATGAGCTTGCTTGCTTGTAACAAACACTTCAAAAGACAACCTCCGCGAGGCAACATCTGACAGCAACTACTTCTGTTGAGACAGAAATAGGATGATGTCAAATCAATATGCGTGGCATGATGGGAAATAAAAAGCCAATCTGTACTTTTCTATTTTAATCTAACCTACTCTCTCTCCCACACAACTACCAGCCTCCCCCCTCCCCCAAAATCCTCTCCCTCTGCACACCACTGTCTCTCTTCAGTAACAGGCAGCAGCTGTTGACGCACTAAGTCTGAGTCAGCATTACATTACATTACATTACATTGCTGGGTACCACACACACACACATACACACATGCCCACGTGCACATATTCATACACATTTGTAATGAGAGTGGAGGGGTTAGCTCACTAGATAAAAAAAAAAAATCACACCGAGCAGATGACACACTGAGTAAAATCTATCTCACAGCAGGATCAGACATCTTAAGATTGTCATCACCACAAAATATTACAGACAAATCTACAAAGGAAGAGAAAAAAAAGACAGATAAGATCAGATACTCTGTGTGGATAATCTAACGGGCAGCTAAGCTAGACAGGTTAGCTTTCAACAGGACTAGTTTAAGAAAAAAATAGGTTGAAAAAAGTTGGTAAATTAGCTTCGGCTACATCTAGCTGCGACTGCACTCCCCTCGACTAGCTAAAGCTGCTTATTTTTCATGACTTTATAGTGAGGTATTAGAAAAAGTGAAATGTTGGCCCGCTTGTAACAGTCTGAGGAGCAGAGATAAACCAAAACTGAACTCAACAAAATCTGTCTGCACAGTCTGTTCAGTAATTTAGAGGTAACAGAAAGGTGAAGACTGCCAAAAGGCTGAAGTCTCTAAAGGCTGCGCTGTTTACAGAAAGGAGGATAAGCATGCTGTTGTTTCCATTTCAACACTCCTTTAGAGTCCGTCTCAGTTTGTTGTAAATCACCGACATGACAATGAGCATAAGTGGTGGGCTTCAGTAATCTGCATTTAAAAGAAAGGATGACAGTTCAAAGCAGTGCAAATACTTATTTTGGATTAACACATAAAGACAAATGAATCAGCACAGAGGAATAAAGATAGGATGACACTGATCCACTGGAAAAATGAGGAAGAATAGCACCAACAACCAAAAAGCTTCTTTCTAACATGAAAAAAGGAAATTAAACCTTACTCTTCTCAATTATTTGAATTCTAAAAACTACATGTTAACATCCCCAAGAGAATGAAAACGGACTTGAATTCCCTGCGTTTGACTCTACACGCAGAGGATGGTGCGAGTTTGAGTGGGCTGGATCACAGTTTCACACAGATAGCAAGTAGCGCTGCTGCTGCTGCTGCTGCTGCTGCCTGCAACAATGAGTCACGACAGTACTTCAATCTGCCTCATATTAACAACAGCATTTCTTTATCATCCACTGTTCTCCGCACAGATCAACCTGCCTGCTCAGACTCCACATTGACCTGGTCCTCACTCGGACCCAGGCCAGTTATATAAGAACTAATGAATAATGCTAAATAACAGCACTGAGTTTAGTCAGCAACAGTCTGCATGCATAGAGGCCAACCACTGACGCTCTTGAAAAAGGTACATCAGCACAGTGCCTTTATCACAATTGGATCTACAAATCCTTATTCATCCTGTTTCATGTGCATCTACTTTCAGCTGGATCCATACTAATGCATTTTGGATTGACAGCACTGTTAGCATCTGACTCCCTACATCCTTGCGTATAACTGAGCGCTGACACGGAAAGAACAAACAAGAATGAAAGCCCCCCCCCAAAAAAAACCCAATCATCTGAAAAGGCCTTTGGTACGTTTGTAAGCTTAGTTTCAGTAAGATGAAGGAGGGCAGGTAATAAATAGAGAAAATGTCAGCATGGAACAATGTGTAAGCCGTTAATTTTTTACCTGATGAAAAATATTGATTTATCCAACGAGGTGGATTACAGAAGTTTTTTTTTTATTTACTTCCCTATATGACAGTAAAAGGCGCTGTAGATAACAACTAACAACTAGCTCACTTGCAATAAAACATGGATGGCTTTGTGCTTTTTCGAAGGATAGCAGAAGAGACACATAGTTAAAGGGGCACAAATAAGGCATTAGGAAAATATTGCATATGGAAAATTATCAGTGTTTAAATAAGGCCAGACTGAGTGGCTCCCAAAATAACTTACTCTGGCTAAAGTGGCTCTGATCCAAATATCAGGAAATGTCAGGACCACTGCCTCTGGGTGTTCAAAGTGTATCACATGCAACTGGGTGACCGAACCTTCAAATAACTCACTATGCTAATCGCAGAGCTGTTTCCCATTAATTGTCTCTTGATGTCCAACTCAACACAGTCAATCTTTCTGGCTCAACTGTTAAAATAATGCAGAGCAGAAAAAAAAAAACTAATTTCCAACAAAAGGGCACAAAAAAAAAAAAAAAAGTACCAAAGTTTCTTTTTCATCTCACTTATTTTGACAACGAGAGCCACACATTCAAGTCATACCTGAAGAATGACAAAGAAAAACAGTAACAAAGTGTAAGAAGAGTCGCATTCAACGGATGACCTCACATATCAAAACACAGAGCTCGCACAGCTTTCACAGTAGATGAAACTGTACATGTGTGTTGATTGAGATAGCGAGAGACCGTTCACTTCCTTATCCACATGAAGCGCTGGCCCAGGGACCCATGGTGTTCTGCGGTGCCAGAGATAGAGAAGAGTGCAGCTCTGTGAATCTCTG